>CM053787.1:185409798-186700477 GCA_028749045.1 Cupressus sempervirens | reverse complement strand
CTACTCTCCTCCCACCTTCATTCCCACCCACTACTCTCCCAACTCACATCACACTTTAACAACACACTCCCATCCCCCTCTCTCCTTCCACTCCCCTCCCAATCCCCTCCTCCCACCACCTACTCTCTCTCTCTCTCATCCCCTACTCTCTCTCTACTTCTCTCTCCCCCTCTCCTATCCCCTACTCTCTCTCTCTCTCCTCACTCCCACATACATGCACACATCCCCCCTCTCTCTCTTTCTCCCATCCCCTACTCTATCTCTCACTCACTTCCCCCCCTCTTCACTCCCTCTCCCACCCAGCTACTCTCACTTCCTCATCTACCCTCTCTCACTCTCCTCTGCCACCCCCTACTCTCTCTCACATTTTCACATCTCTCTCCCATCTCCTACTCACTCTCACACACATTTCCATCCCCCTCTCTCTCCCTCTCCCATTCCATCTCCCATTGCCTACTCTCTCTCCTCCCATCCCCTACTCTCTCTCTCCCCTCCTCTCCCATCCCCTACTATCTCTCTCTCACATACATGCACCTCCCACCTCCCTATCTACTCTCTCTCTCTCTCTCTCTCTCTCTCTCTCTCTCTCTCTCTCTCACTCGCTCGCTCTCACCTCCTCCCCACTACCTACTCTCTCTCTGCCATCCCCCTACTCTCAATCTCTCTCTCCTCTTCATACTCTCTCTGCCCACCCCTACTCACTCTCTCACACTTCCTCTCTCTCCATCCCTTACTCTCAATATCTCTCTCCCATCTTGTACTCCTCTCCCTGCCCACCCTACTCACTCTCTCACACTTCCTCTCTCTCACACCACTCCCCTAACTCCCCTCAATCTCTCTCTCCATCTCGTACTCTCTCTTTTCCACCCCTACTCTCTCTCACACTTCCTCTCTCTCCCATCCCATACTCTCTCTGCCACCCTTACTCTCTCTTACTTCCTCTCTCTCCCCATCCCCTGCTCTCCTCTCTTCCTCCCCCTCTCCCATGGCCCTGCTCTCTCTCTCTCTCTCTCTCTCCTCTCTCTCTCTCTCTCCTCTCTCTCTCTCTCTTCAACACACCACACACCACACACACACACACACTAGCCATTCACCCCTCCTCTTTCTTGCTCTTTGCTTAGCATCTCTTCTTCCCTCTCTATGCACTATTTATGTTTCAATAGTGTGTGTGCGCTATAGTGTGCATTCGCTATTGAGACCCAAAATTAAAAAAGCTTTTAACTAGCATGTGCACGCTATAGCATGCTTACACTATAGGGCATACACACTATTCAAACCATTGCATTCTACCAAGCCTAAGGCTTGGTTTTTCCTTGAGATCCAACCCCAAAGGTTTGGAGTCTATACACTAGTCTGAGACATGTTTTGCTGCAAACATACAAAAAATGATTGATTTTTCTTGTGTGCTCTCCTTCAAGATTCCTCATGGTTCAGCATCGATAAGATCAGGTTACATGACATTGTAGGTCTCTGTGTTAGCTATATAACCATATAATTTATTTTTAATTTGAACTATTTCAAGCTTTCATCTATAATTTTCTTTGAATGTATGTCCATTTTTTTTATCAAAAACCACATGTACTAATTGAGTTGTAGATTTTAGCTCATTCATCAAATTTGCAACAACTTAGTTTTTTAGAAACTAGACTCCATTCTACACACTTTGAAAAAATGAAGTCTTGATTTTAGATTATTTTTCAATCATTTCTAGGGGGAGCAATAGATATTTCATATTTTTGAGATGTGTCTAGTTAAAAAATTCATTAAAAAAATACACATTATAAAATTACCCAAAAAAATCTAGGATTAAACTACACAGTGTTAAGTAACTTTTGACCATATCGATTAAAGAATTTTTTTTTAAAAGTTAAAATTTTAAGAGGGCCACACTTTGTACTGTGTTATGTTTTTCTTGGAATTATAGTACCCACTTTCTGTGGCCCCCCTTTTTTGAGGACCTAAAACTAAAACCATTTTGAAAAAAAACTAGTAGTTTAGAAATTAGATTCAAAGGACTACTACTTTTGTTTTTGTCATATCTTAAAATTTTGAGCATAACTATCTTCAAATTCTTGTTGAAGTTCAAAAATTTCTGATTTTAGAAAAAAGATGTCCACTTATACCCCCCTTTTGGCACCATGACTTTTAGCACTTACCCAAGTTAGGTTTTAGAGAGAGAGAGAGAGAGGAGAGAGAGAGAGAGAGAGAGAGAGAGAGAGAGAGAGAGAGAGAGAGAGAGAGAGAGAGTGGGGGTTAGTTTTGGGAATATGACTATGCATACCTACTTTAGATCATTGTTAGGGATAGGATTAGGGTTAGGGTTAAGTAAGATTATAGCTAGGTTGAGCATTTATATCATGACTTTAGGGCTATAAGTTTGGTTAAGGTTAGAAATAAGGTTAAGGTTTTGATTACACTTTAGGTAGGGTTTTGATTATGATTTTTAGGGTTCATATTAGTTTTAAGGTGAGTGTTAGGTTTTTGGTTAAGACTATATGATTATATTTAGGGTTAAATTATGTTTAGGGTTCAAATATGGATAAAGTACTAGTTTAATTTGTGCTATATAAATGTAGGATAATTAGGATTAGAGTTAAGGTTAGTCTATAGTTGTTTAGTTTAATTAGAGGGAAATCTTTGAGTTATAATTAAGTTTAAAATTTATTATTATTAGGGTTTAATTATAATTATAATTTTATTATTATCAGGGTTTAATTATAGTTATAGTTAGGATCAAATATTACTTAGGGCTAGGATTAGGGTTATGCTTAGTATATTAGGATTAGGTATCAAGTTGGATTCTAGATAAGGTTCAAGGTTAGGATTAAGACATATGTATATATCTTAAATTTGATCATATCATTTAGTCCATTAGGGTTATGGTTCAAATGTGTACATCTTTAACTATATAATAAAATTAAGGATTAGGGTTCAATTAGGCTCAAAATTACACATGTACATAGGATCAACTAGGAAAGGTATAATACACATGTATATGTATGTGCATATATATCACACATGTATATTACATGCATTTATATCACACATGTATACATATATAAATGCATATATACATACACATGTGTACACAAATATTTATAAACATGCACATATAGATTATAGTCTATATGTGCATATGTATAAATATTTTTGTACACATGTGTATACATGTACATAAATATGTACACATGTATGAGTATGTGTGTGTGTGTGTGTGCGCGCGCGCACGTGACATATATCCATGCACACATATGAATGGAATGGAAATGGTAACCACTTCTATTATGTCCAATGCATATGATTATTGGGACTTCATGACAACAAAAAAGATTAAGACTTTAAAAAAGCCTACACGGGGGATTGTAGAGGATGTGAAAGTGGCTAGAAACTACATTTTGTCAATTTTGCTTTTATAATACTTGTATAGACCCACACTCAATAGCTTATATCTTTCAACATGGTGATTATTTCTCCAATCTCTCTGGGAAGAAGTCAGAAAACTAGAACTGGGAAAACATATTTGAAAATGAGTTCGGTCCAATGGTGGAGAAAAAAGATATGCCCACCAAAATATAACCCATTTTTACTAGCGAGAGTATTTTTTTGTCTACCTAGAAAAAGAAATATTTTAATTTTGAATTAACATATGTAAATATCATTTGTTTAAATATATTTCAATTATGTTAAGATATACTCTCGTAAAAATTTAGAATAAATAGTTTATAAGTATATCAAATTTCAAAGGAGAAAAGAAATACCATTTCAATAATTAGTTATTGAAACTGAAAGAGGTTGTTAGGCAAAGGAAAGATAAATATGTCAAAAAAAGCAAGGTAAAGGGTTCTTCTTTTGACAGTCTTAAGGCCACAAATAGGGAATACATTTCTGAATGTTATTGTAATAGGGGAACATAGAAGGATCATTTTTATTTTTTGCAATCTAATTGTAATGGAAAGGACAAAGTAATTTTATGGTCATTTTGTTATGTTTTGGAAATGAAAAAATATCCTAAGATCTAAACATTTTTGTTCCTAATTAAACAAGATCTTATGGTCTTATCTCTCTTATTTTAAATATAGTTTTGTGTTATTATCTTTCACAAAATGAAATGTTTGATTCTTTCTATTTCCTTTGCAATATGAAAGGCTCAGTAAGTTGTCTTATCATTGTCTGTTGGTCTTTCCTTCATTATCCAATTTTAAATCTAATAATCATATTCATTCTGTGTTGATGGGTGAGTGTTAGTATGCCTTCATGTCTTCTAGTTAAAGACATACCAAGTTCTTCTATTCATTGTAAATATGAACAAAGGAGTTGAGTCTTCATATTAAAACTTAGAGAGCATTTGGACCTAAAATTACAAATGACTCAACTGTTAGTTCAATTTGTCATCATGATTTGTGGCATTTAAGAGTCATTTGCAAAGTTATTTTTGAGAAGACAGATTTGTTTACATACATACATGCATACATACATACATACATATATATATATATACATACATACATACATATATATATATATATATATATACATACATACATATATATATACATACATACATACATACATATATATATACATATATATATATATATGTATATATATATATATATACATGTATGTATATATATATATATATACATATATATATGTATGTATGTATATATATATATATACATACATGTATATATATATATATATATATATACATACATGTATATATATATATACATATATATATATATATGTATATATATATATATATGTATGTATGTATGTATATATATATGTATGTATGTATATATATATATATATATATATGTATGTATGTATATGTATATATATATATATATATATATATATGTATATATATATAATCTAGATATGTACACACACACACACATCTATGTGTACACATGTCTATATATACATAAAACATAAAAATATATTAAAAAAGAATGAATATGTATATACATGAGACTAACTAGAATGTATACATCAAATAGAAATACATATACATTAAAAAAGAACAAATACATGTATATACACATAGGTACATGTGTATATATACATAGGTATATGTCAATATACACAAATATATGTGCATATATTCATATGTATATGCATATATACACATACAATATATGTATTTATACATAATATATGTACACACATACAGATATATATGTGTGTGTGTGTGTGTATACACACAATATATGTGTATATACACATATATACATTCAAAATTATTAACTACAAAATATTAAAAATATTCACATGTTTTGACATCTGATGTGTCAAATGCTTAGTTGCTCATGTTTTCAATCAAAACTCCTCAGAATGATGTTGAAACAATGAATATTTCGACCCTTCTTTCATGAAACCAATCTAAGTACTTTTGATCAAAAGTACTTAGTTACTTTTGATCAAAGTAACTAAGTAAGTTTTCAATCAAAACATGTACAGTATGGACTTTCGATCTAAAGTACAAGACTTTCAATTAAAAGTCTTGGGGAGGTTTCTATTCAAACCCCCTGACTAAAATATTTGGGTTGTTCTTTTTTGGAGGAATTTCTTCCTCCAAAAAAGTATTGCAGGTTCACCCCATGTCGAAAAAAACCAAGAACAAGTATACAAATTTTCTTTGATGGGGCATATAATGAAAAGAGAAAAGGAATGGAAATAGTACTCATGTCACTTGATGGGAAAATATTCAAGTATTCTTTCCTATTATTATTTGAATGAGTCAATAATGCAGTAGAGTATGAAGCCCTCTCACTTGGGTTAGACTTAGCAACCAAGAACGAGATCAAGATGCTTAACATGTATGGAGATTTTGAGCTAATAATTTCACAACTTTAAGGTCAAATGCATGACAAAAATGAAGAATGGGATACCATAGAATTTTTTGATGCCTTTTCAATAGAGTGGGTTGGAGAAACTAACAATATAAGGGTACAATCAAAATGATGAATCCACTTAAGGGGGAAAATTTACATTAGTCATTTTCCCAAAAATGAATTTTACGAAATGAAGTCTCCCTTGTAAAAATTGGTATTGTTAGGATTAAACATGGATAGAAATAATAGTTACATGCAAATATAACCAATATTAGAAAATAATAGATCTCATAGAAGAGAACACAAGACAAAAAGATTTAGTGTGGTTCACCTAATCCCTAGGGTACGTCCACCAACAGCAAGTCCAATACTATTATTAACTAGTGATTAAAATCCACAATCCCTTACAGCTCAATACCACTACAAGAAGTTACAATATCACCATACATTATGAAATCCCTAACCTAAGCCATTTTATACAAACTGTTTTCCACTTACAAAATTAGGGCTAGAATAAGTCATCCAATAGAAAAAAATACCAACCGATGCCCTCAAACCCCCATAGAAATAATCTAGGGGGAAACCATGCTAAATAGACCTCCAAGTCTAATTAGGCTCCACATCACAATAATCTCCTACTTGGAGACTAATCAAACTCCATAATAATAATAGGGATCACATTACACCATGTGCTTTTGAAACAAACTTCAAATTGGGATCCTAAGAGGCACACGACCTTGAGCCTAACTTTGTGAAGAAAGACCCTATCTTTCAATGGGGTCTTATTCCAAAAGTTACCCCTTTTTAAGATGGCACAATGTTTGGAATAGGAAATGTGGAAACATTTCAAACAATACCCCATTTTGTTTATGTATTTTATTTTAACCTACAAATTAGGTCATGTATTATTATTTATGTGTTTTTGTTGTTATTTATCCCTTTTTTCATTGAAATAAGAGGCCAAAACCAAGATTGATTATTATTGTGTATTATTATTTATTATTATTATTTATTTAGCTTGAGTATACTTGAACCGAAGACCTCTCAAATAAGAGGATCGCGATTTACCATTGTGTTGTAGGCTCTTACATATCACTAATTTTTATAATAATTTTTATTGTTTTTATTTTAAAAATGAGTACATTGTTAATTTATTTACTTAAATATTGTGTAAATGTAGGGGAAAAAATGAGTTTCATATTTTTCATGTATTTAGTACATATAAATATACATTTTTATTGTGTTTCTTCCTAGAAATATAGAAACCATATGTAAAACATGATGAAACAACATAAAATAATAAATAATAAATAACAAACCTTAAACAAATAATAAATTGTATCCCAATATCCCATAGCACCAATTAGAAAATATCAATGTATACTAGGGCTCATAATGTATTCTATGGCCCCTTGGCACACATTATATATCTTTAGACAATTAATGACCCATGGGTAAGTGCACCAATATGGTGTACAAAAGGGGGGGTATAAGTGGACACCTTTTTTTATGAAATCAAGTAAACCTAAACTTGGACGAGACATTTGAAGCTATCCACTAAAAATGTAAAGATGTGTAAAACATATAAACTATAGTACTCTTAATCTACATAAGATTAGGTGGATCAAAGCCTGTGCACATGAAAAACAATTCCTGGTTATTTTAAAAATATAACATAGTTGTTTTCATGTGTAGCATAAAAGACATAGTTATATTTAGTATTTTTCATAGCCCTTTGGTAGGATGATAGTTAAGAGTCATATCTAGAAGTTGGGTATTTTTTGTAATTTTGTGATAAGTATTTTTTTTTTTTTTTATGAATTATTGAATAGACTAGATCCTTAAAGTTTGGTACCTATTTGTGTGCTGAGCATAACTAGCATCAAAATAATTTAAAATGGAAATTTTAAAAAATATGTATAGTATCAAGTGTAGAACAATGATATGGAATTTATTTTGAATTTTGTTAAGTATATCAAAATTTTATAATAAAAAATCAATAGACATATGTTTGTGAGGAATGTCAAGGCATTGGTAAAAGCAATTAGAGTTTATAATGTTAATATTGTTCAAAAATAGAAAAAAAATATGGTTAGAAAGCTAAGATGATGTGTAAGATTATGGTGGTGATTTTAGAGATATCCCCCTCTCTCTTTATCTTATCCCCTTCTCTCACTCTTTATACCATCTCTCTCTCTCTCTCTCTCTCTCTCTCTCTCTCTCTCTCTCTCTCTCTCTCTCTCTCTCTCTCTCTCTCTCCCATATCCCCTAATCTATTTCTCTCTCTCATTCTCTCTCTTTATCCTATCCCTTCTCTCTTTCTCCTATCCCCTTGTCTCTCTCTTCTCTCTTTCAATCATATCCCCTAATCCTTCTCTCCACCCCCATCATCTCTCTCTCTCTCTCTCTCTCTCTCTCTCTCTCTCTCTCTCTCTCACACACACACACACACACACACACACACACACACACACACACACATCCCCTTTCTTTCTTTCTCCTATCCCCTTCTCTCCTACTCATTCTCTTCATATCTCTCTCACTCTTTCTATCATATCCCCTAATCTCTCTCTCTCTCTCTCTCTCTCTCTCTCTCTCTCTCTCTCTCTCTCTCTCTCTCTCTCCTTCAATCTACCTTTGTGTAGTAGTAATACAAAACCCAATTGGGTTTTGTATCGATCAGGTTATTGGTCCATATGGATAAAGCAATCAGAACACAATAACCTAACTGAGTTATTGAAAATTGTAAATAAAATAGCATGTCAATGGTTATTATGTTGTTTCAATGTGTCCACCAAATTCTACTACTATTTCACATGTATTTCTATACTAGGTATGCAAGTATAAGGTTTTTTATGGTTGGAAATGCTAAATTTGATATTTTTCATGTGCCAACATCTTATTTTTATTTTAGTATCCTCTGATTGAGCTTAAAATGATCATGCAAATTTGTTTAGTTTTGTATTTTATTGTGTATTTTATTCATGTTATTATTTGTAGAGTAATTTGTATCTACAATCATGTGAAAGAACAAGAGAGGAATGATTGAAAAATGAGAGGTAGCAAAGGAAAAAAAAAAGGGAGCCTATGAGGAGATTGTGTGAAGGTACATCATCAAATGTCTCCAATGCAAGTGATAAAAATCTACCTATTGATATTGATGTCACAAACTCACCTAATTTGACAAACAAAAATGTTCAACATACCCCAATTGAAATTATTATGACAAACACACTTATGTCACCTAATTCCCCTAATGTGACATCTGAAGTTGAAATGATGAATGCATATAATGTAAGTAATGAAAATATAGAGCATGTGCATACATAAACATCTCCTAGAATTATTTGTAGAAAAGCAAAGTTTCTAATTAACATTGATGAAAATATTTTGAAGCCAATGCCTGATAAAATGTCAGAAAGAAATTTTATGAGAATTATTCAAAAAAACTAGAATACATATTTTGAAAATTTAAATCAAAGTGGAAGATGCTAACTTCTTGTTGAAATGGTAACAAATATGAAATTTAGAGAGACAATGAGAATTTTGGGGATAAGAACATCTGAAAATAGTAGTGAAAGAAGTATTTTTATAAATCTCTTTGATGCATACTAATCCATCGATTCAAAAAAACATACTAAAGACATTAATAAAAATTGGCAGGTCTTCACATCAATCAAAATGGGAAAGGAAATGGAAAAAAATTGTATGGAAAGCAAAACAAGTAAATGATTAAGGATAAGCAGAACAATGTTAGTCAAAGCCTTAGTGAGGCAAGAGAAATTTGAGAATTCTAATGAGACTTCTTTTTGGTCATTCCAAGATAGACTCCCACATAAGAATAAAGTTATTTTTGATATGCTAAGAACATTAATAGGTAACTTTTGGCATGACAATACAAGGGCTTCACCAAACCAAAAAGATGTTGTCAAAAGATGAATTGGAAAAACAAACTATGATCCACATGCAAAACATTTTTTGGATATGACTCAAACATAATTTTATGAAATGTTTCTTCAAATATTTCCTCAAATTAAAATGATCCAAAAGTTTTTTGAGATGACAAAAACATTCCATGGTAAGACAAATCATACACACACTACATGTTGTTGTAGGGTTCATGTTGAGTTTTCTATGAATTATGATGTTTATTGCTATCTATGTTTTACTTTGCATACTAACAAAATATTGTAGGAATGTGGTCTATAATTACCTCCTAAGTCATAGAGAGAATTTATTGCAAGTGTACTATTTAAATGAGATGATTGGTGTATTTATTATAAGACCATGTGTTTGAAAGGTTTTTGCCCTCAATGTGGTGATTTGCAAAAGTTAAATAGATACTTACATCTAGATAGCACACATGAAATTAGTAAGACACTAGTTTCTCTTGGAAAGTACAAGATAGTTATATATGGTGTTAAAGATGGAAAATAATTAAATAGGTGTAAATTAGTGAAAAGTGATGTATGCGTAGTTGATTTTATGAAATAGTTTCAAGAGAAAATAGTTTATGACTACATAGGTCATACACATAGATCTAGATGGTTAGATGACCAATTCAAGTTGTGTAAGGACACTTTTCCCTTGGGTACGTTTGTGTCAATTGTTGACTTCGCTGAAAACTATACATTAAAACCTCAAAATGAAGTGCAACCAATGTATTATAACTCTATACAAGTGTTAATTTTTGCACACATAACATTTATTCATGCACATGATAGCACATAGGATGATAGAAAAGTATTAAGATAGTAACACTTCTATAGTGGAAATGATCGAACTCATTCATCATATTTTGTGCAAGGATTTTTTAGAGTTTTCTATGAAAATATGAGGGAAATAGATGTAAGATACAATGAAAACATTATATGGTTAGAAAATTCCACCACACAATTCAAAAATGCAAGGATGTTCCATGGGTTGAGTAGGTGCATGTGACAAGTGGAGTACAATATTTTTGGAATTTCACTGAAGCGGGACATGGAAAGGGAGAGCATGATGGTGTTGGAGCATGTGTGAAAAGAGCCCTTAGTACAAAGGAACTAAAGTATGAAGGTGGTGAAATATTAGAAAATGTTGAAACAATTGTCCATTGGTGTAGTTCTATGATGGGACTAGGTAATACAGGTAAATCTATGGTTTCTAGGTATTTTTGGTTGATACATGAACCTAACATTGAAAATTTTCAAGATTTTTGTACACTTATAGGATCAAGTGAGATGCATTCATTTTGAATTTCAAATTCAGTGTTATTATCTATTCATACTAGAAAGCTTGCATGTTATTGCTCTTCTTGTATGCATCATTTATGCAATGAATGTGAACCAAAATAGTGGGTTGACCAATGGTCTTATATACCTTTTCATCCAATTGATTCATATCAACTTCCTATAGCACTATAACTCAACCATATTGAAGCATCAATAGATCTTGAGTATGTATCTAACCTAGTTGAACTAGGTACTATATCTGACCTAGTTGAACTAGGTACTAAGTTATCAATTTAATACTTGGTTAAAATAGATAACTTTCAATTTTTTCATTAACTTATCCTTCTATATAATGTAGGTCATGTATATTTAGTTATTGCATATGATAATAATGATGAAGGAACATATTACTTTCTATGTCGATGTATTGAACCCAAAAAGAAACTGATAGCTATAATCATTGATGGTAAGGATATTGAGTACCCAATAGGATATGTCATTGTGATAGTCACATGTCTTAGAAGGTAGTAGATTTTTTTTTTCAAATTTTCATGTATAATGTACCAATATTAACTTTAAATTATCTTTACAATTAAATGAAGGTACCCTATCAATAATTCTACCACATGGTTATTTGAGGATTTTGACACATTGACATATTCTTCATTACTCTAACCTTATCATTGCAACAAATATTCAATTGATACCATATTGTGGTAGGCCTCTTAACAAGAAGTTGTAGAAAGTACATGAGTCTAATCACAAGAAAATAATTGATACAATAAGGGTTAGAGCTGATCTAGAAGGTTCCCTTGATTGATTATGTGCTATACAGTTGAATCATTCTACATATATGATAGAATAAATTTGAAAATTCTATATATATGTTATGCAAAATGTTGTAACTTCATAGTGATGTGAATATTTAGATACAAAAAAAAATCATGCAAAGAGAAGACATGTAACATGTATATATTTGTATGCCATATTTTGTATAAAAATATGATAAGAGATGTCACATGTGCATATTTAGATGTCAAATTTTGTATATAAAACATATTAGAGATATAAATATTATAAATGATTGTTATATATTTGCTATAGATTTGGCTCTTGAACTCTTTTTTGTGGGTTTGATGATATCCTTAAAAAATATTCAATTATATTAAACTTATATGGATTTAGATGGTTGTCCTATTGCATTTTTCTCCCAACTTTCCCAAAACATCAAGAAAATAAATTATAGATTTGGATACCCATTTAGCTTCTCTACAACATATGGAAAGATTGGACATAATTTCTTTGTACTGTGTCCTTGTTGTCACACTACGACACCCCTTTTTTGGCTTAAAATAGGCCACTTTTACAAAGCAACTACTCTAGTGTAGGAGCACACAAGGATTTCCTAGGCAATCTAAGTTTTCATATTTTTATTGTATAAGTGTGAGCCTTAGGGAATTTTGGATGTGTTGGATATGAGGTCAACTTGACCATAGTAGGAGTGTAATGGAAAATTTGTTCATAGGTTCTTAGGGCCTTTCACTAGGTGCAATTAGGGGGTTGTAAGTTGTAAAGCCCTGTGATTGGCACAAGGGATGATGATAATGTCATCATGAGTTCAATAGGGTCTAGGAAGAGTTGGGGTGAGGTTTTTACCATAGTTGAGGTTTTTGGTTAAGATTGAGAAGATAGGAAGGTGATTTGACCAAATTGGTGAAAAGTTGGAAAAAAATGTAAAAGTTGCATTATGCAACTTTGCAACTTTCAAAAGTTGCTTGAGAAACTTTTGGCAAGAAAGTTGTAAAGAATTGAAGAGGAGTCCTAAAGGTTGAATAACCACCCAACCACACTATATAAATCATGAGAAGACCTATGACCATGCTTGGAAATCCGGTGTATAGATTATGTGTTTTTGAAATCACCACCCTGAAGTATTTTGTGAACAATTTCTTTGTTTTGAATGATAATAGGTAATTAGGAGTTAAAGATCCATACTATCACTTGTGCACCTTTTCATTCTCATGTTTTCATAAATCTCTATGTTGGTTCATACCAATCCAACAACAAGCCAAAAACAATCTTGTTTGCTGAAGCAACCAATGAAGCCTAAAAGGCCCTATTTTCACCTAAATTAGGTTAGGGTAATGGATGAAACAGTATGACCCAAAGACTCCAACTTTGTACAATACCTGCTTAGGTGTCAAAACCATAGTTTTAGTAGGTTTAAATTCTCCTTGGCCTTGTTTACATTCTCAAACATCAAATCCTCATGACTTTCTCCCTAAGGGTCTTTAAGCACCATCGGGCTATGACATTTGATCGATAATTTCTTTGAGATCACGTGAGGTACTAACAAATTTTCAAGTGATACATGATTATATTGTCTAGATCTACAAAAACCTATTTCATTTTTTAGATATTTTTATTTTTTTGGATTTGGCATCCCTATCTCACCTAAAGCCAAAAGTTGCATAATTGCTCAGTTCAAATGAGCAAGGTTGTGTATATTGCAAATCATATGTCCTAGGATTGAATTATCTACTCTGTTAGCTCCAATTGGTCAATTTTAGGCTAGGACTAGCCTCATTTCAGCCACAACATCCCTAGGATGGTATCAATCACACTGAACGAAAGTGTCCCTAAGGTTCTTTAAGCAACATCAGGCTTCAATCTTTGATTAAGCATTTCTCTGTGCTCGTGCGAGGTATTGAAAATTTGTCAAGTGCTATAGGAT
Organism: Cupressus sempervirens; assembly: GCA_028749045.1. Lineage (NCBI taxonomy): Eukaryota > Viridiplantae > Streptophyta > Pinopsida > Cupressales > Cupressaceae > Cupressus > Cupressus sempervirens. The sequence goes on along the minus strand of CM053787.1, from coordinate 186,686,687 downwards.
CATGTTGTCTAGACCTACATCAACCTATCTCAATTTTTAGAGACTCAACTTTTTTTGGATTTGGCATCCTTATCTCACCTAATGCCAAAAGTTACAAGGTTGTGTATATTTCATACCAGTGGTCCTAGGATCAAATTGTCTACTCTGTTAGCTCTAGTTGGTTGGGTTATGCTTGGACCAATCTCTTTTCAGCCACAACGTCCCTTTGATAGTATCAACAACACTAAATGAAAGAGTTCCTAAGAGTCTCTGAGCACCATCGGGTTGCAATCATTGATCAGGCATTTCTTTGAGCTCGTGTGAGATATTTATGAATTGTTAGGTGCTACATGATCAAGTTGTCTCGGCATACAACAAATTATCTCAATGTTTAGAGATTCAACTTTGTTTGAATCTGGCATCCCTATCTCACCTAATGCCAAAAGTTGTAATGTTGCTTAGTTCAAATGAACAAGGTTGTGTATATTTCAAACTGTATGTCCTAGGATTGAATCATCTACTTTGTTAGCTCTGATTGGTTGGGTTTAGGCTAGGACTAGCCTTGTTTCAGCCATAATGTCCCTAAGATGGTATCAACACACTGAATGGAAGTGTCCCTAAGGGTCTCTAAGCAACATCGAGTTGTGATCTTTGATTGGCAATTTCTCCAAGCTCGTGTGAGGTATTGAAAAACTATTAGGTGATAAATGATCTCAATTTATAGGCCTATAATAACCTATCCTAGTTTTTAGAGATTTGACTTTGTTTGGATTTGGCATCCCTATCTTACCTAATGCCAAAAGTTGCAATGCTTCTCAGTTCAAATGGACAAGGTTGTATATATTTCAAACTATTTGTCCTAGGATTGAATTTTTTGCTCTGTTAGCTCTAATTGGTTGGGTTTAGGCTAGGACCAACCTCATTTCAGCCATAACATCCCTCCAATGGTATCAACCACACTAAACGAAAGCATCCCTAAGGGTCTCTAAGCACTATTAGATTTTAGTCGTTGACACAAATACAAACATCATGATATATTTTTACTTTTCATGCCTTATTACACCAATATAAATGACATATGAGTTTGATTACATTTTATAATGAATTTGATAAACATGTTACATTTTATGTATAAAATAATGAACATTCATTTGTTTGATTAATTGTAAGAAAGTAAGATGAAATACAAGTTTGTATGCACACACTAAACAAGTTGGATGGAAATCCAAGTTTAATGTATATAAAAATGAACAATATATTGTTCCATATCAATCATATAGTTACAAAAATACGTTATGTCTCATTAGTATAATACAAAAGTTGAATACCCAACAAATGTTGAATGTGTACAATATAAATATCAAATGTGCACAATACAAATCTTGAATATATACACTACAAAAGTCAAATATATGTCAATGTCATGTGATGACCACAACTACATATGTATATCACTATCAATATCTATGACTATGTAGGATCATCAAAATTAACCCTCTTTGATGCAGTTTGTGGCTCACTAGGTGTCTAGAGAAAAAATATTAAAATACTATATCAACTATCTTATCTATAAGTAATATGAAAAATAACTAGAAAGTGGGTTCTAAATTATGGATAGTTGAGTTGTTCATTACCTCATCCCTTTGTCTCATATTTGGAGTGAATGATAATGGTAATGGGTTCCTTCTTCGATGGGTGGGACTTCTAACAAAATGATAAGTTAGAGTGATGATGGGAGACACAACTACCAATGAATCAGTGCTCATGGGAGGCATAACGACTGATGAAATAGTGTTGGTATGAGGCACAACCTATATGGTAAATGATAAAATTCTATAATTATAGAGTTGCATTAAGGACTCCAAATAGAGTAAAAAAAAGAAAAATGTACTACAACCCAAGCTAGATCTCTTGTGCTAGTAGGAGGTACAACCACTGATGAATACGTGTTAGTATGAGGCACAACCTATATGGTAAGCAATAAAATGTTAGCATTATAGAGTGGTATTAGGGATTCCAAATAGAGTATAAAAACAAAATATGTACTATAGCCTAAGATAGATCTGGCATGCTAGCAAGAGGTACAACCATTGATGAATTAGTGTTGGTATGATGTAAAACCTATGTGGCAAGTGATAAAATGTTAGCATGTTATAGAGTGGCATTAGGGATTCCAAATGGAGTAAAAAAATAAAAAATTACATTACGGTCTGAGCTAGATCTCTCATGCTAGTAGGAGGCACAACCACTGATGAATTAGTGCTAGTATGAGGCAACCTGTATGGTAAGTGATAAAATGTTAGAATCCTAGAGTAGGTGTTAGAGATTTATATCACACAGACAAGTAATCTAAATTGATATCTGTTGCCCCACTTTTCACCATTTACCAATTTTGCAAAGTGGAAATTAACTTGTATTGTGTTTAGTCTGGTTGAGTTAGTTGGTCCTTTCTTCCTCAAGTGATAAGTATCTCCATCAAGTTTTCATCTTTTCCCTTCTCCCACATTGTATGGCCAGGTGGGTTTTCTTTATCATCATGAGTCTTTTGGATAGTTTAGGACCTTTTTCAATGGAGATTCTTGAATTATGTTACTTCAGATGAACTTACTTGCAACTCATTTTGTTCCAAACATAAAGAAAGTTGAACTAGCAAAAAATCTAGTTTCGTCTTCTCCTTGGCGGGTTTTCGCACCCCAAAGGTGAAACTCTACCGAGATTTACAAATGTGGTTTGCGAGCTTAAATAAAGAGAGGAAAATTATGTTATGGATAGATCATTCAAGTATTGTGATGTTTTCACTACGGGAATCATTCAAAATTCACTAAGATGGTCAAAAAAAGATTGGCGAAAAACTAAAAAATAGCTTCTCCTTGACGGGTTTCGAACCAAGAAGTCAGTTTTCTGAAAAGGCATTTATGAAAAGGTAAAGTGAGTTAGTGGGTCCCATTTTTCACTCATGAAGCCATTTTTTATATTTTTTGAAGGCTTAAAGTAAAGTGGTTAGGGCAGAGAAGGTAGAACAAGGGCAAAAGTGAAAAAGTGGAAATCACCTTTGCCTCTATAGGCTTTCTACCCTTGAGAACAATTTTTTGCATGTAATGGAAAATCATTCCTACAAGTATAGTAATTGTGTAAACTAATCATGGGATGTTTTGGGAAAGATAATTGAAGAAAATTAGTTGAGTTTGTAAAGGTATTTTAAACAAAATCCAGTAAGGCAGATTTCTTCCTAAGGAGTACTTCGTTCTTATTTTTTCAAAACTGGGTTAAAACAAAAAATAAGTTTGTAATAAAGGAAATTTACTGTTGGACCAATAGAAATAGTGAAAGGACAAAAAAAAATCCTTTAGAACCCTCGCATTTACTAATCCAATAGATTTATCCTTAAATTTGCTCATGTGGCACGGATCATGAAATTCAACGGGCAGATCAAGGGTTCTTATATAAAGATAAGCATAACAAATTTTCAAATTACCGCTTTCTCTATTAAACTGTTATGTTGTTGTATTGAATAGTGCTCTCAAAAACTTTTAGAGTTACAAGGTTTACTCTTGGCACTATTCACAATTGTTGAGTTTTAGTTCACCTCAATATCAGACAAGATGGCCACAAGATTTGCTAGTTTTGATGGGCTAGGTGGAGTTAAGTCAACATGGTAGAGTATTATAGACACTTCACTCTATTTCTTTGACATGCAAGACTTCCAAAGGAGACTAAGAATGAAGCCAATTCACCCCATAATGAAGAAACTTCGAGGAAGTGTATTAGTAGAGGTAGTCAGATTTCCACTAGCAGTACAAGCTCCAGAGTTGATTATTGAATGCATCAATCATTACAATCTAGATACAAAGAAAATCTTACTACTAGATCAAATAGTGCTAATCTCAATTGATAGGCAAGTGGTAGTGAATTGCCTGCAGATTCCAGAATGAGAGGAGTTCTCTGAATTAACAATTGGAGGATCTAGGTCTGAATTCTCTCTGAAGAAGATGGTGTGGCGAAAAGAGATCATGAGGTTTTGGTTCCAAAAGCCAAGGGGAGCTAACAGTAAGGTCCCTAAAATCCTTTTCAGCACTGTTCTCAAGCCTAAGATTGTGGACATTCTAGTCCTCTTGCATCGACTTAAAGGTGAGGTAGAAGCCCTTCATTTTGTAGAACAATACTTCTTTTTAGTGCAAATTATTTTCTCTAATACACAATATGTTGACTAGGCGTATGAGGTTAGTGAACATCTGTCTAGGGCTCTTATTGTGGCTAAGTTCTAGAATTCATTTTAGATGTCTTCTTTCTTGATATATATGTTGGCTTCCCTACAATTGTGGCTGGGACTCCCTAGAATAGAGAATTTTTCTGATGATGTGAAAAGCTATGAATTTTATCCATGTCTGTAGTTGTAGAATAGTTATGCAAAGTATATTTGGGTAAATGATGCATTCACAATGAGAATATGCAGGGAACTCCAAGGATGTCCAGAGTAGAGATTCAATCTAGAAGCAATGGCAATCATTAGTCAATTTGGTAGTTATTTCATTCAATTCTCATCTTTTTCTTATTTGTGTCTTGTAGTGTTTGATGGATTTCCTCTGAAGCTACCTAGATACCTGAATGACATGATTGTACTCATCTAGATCATGAGTCAAGCAATTCATGTGAATGTGTTGAGCGCTAGTTTGACGAAGAAGGGGTATGAATTCCGCATGAAATTTGGGGCCTATAGTTGTGAGTCTCAATCCAATGCTAAGAACATGCTCAAGGCATTTGAGAACAAATATAGACTTGAAGAATATGAAGTGGTAAGGCCCATGTTTGACCCTAACGAATATGCTAGAGATGTGCTTCAAATTGGAAGCCTAATCAAGCACGTAACTACCACAGAAGATTACTGGGCGAATTGTAGAGATGAGCTGGAGAGCTGAGACCGTGCTTTTGTGAGACTCATAGTGGATCAAATAAAGACATATGGCATTGACTTGGATGTGGAAGGTTTAGAAGATGATGGGAAAAATATGTATCGTAATACATATTTGACCAAATTGAGAAATACTCCAATGAGTTCTAAGCCATATGTTGATATAGAAGAAGACCTTGATGTTATAATGGCTCAAATCATCAAGAGAACTAGAAAATGGGTCGAGTGGACAGAAAAAAAGAGCTGGAGTAAGAGCAAAACTATCCACTTCTTCTCAAAGTGCCATACCTAGTGTTACAACCACAACTACTCAAGGACCAGCTCAATCTATAGGAGGAGGTGATCAACCCCTAGAGAAGAACATTTCAATAACTCCAACTTGCCAAGGCAGTTCTCTACTAGTTATTGGAGCTCAAGTTGAAACTCAAGAAAAAGGGACGAAAGAGTTGAAGGATGGTGCTACTGCTCTAGTTTCACTGCCTCATGCTACTCCAACTCCATCTCCTCATGTTACTCCAATTCCATCTCCTCATCATAGCCCTATTCCATCTCCAAGTGTTCCTCTTTTGAAGTCAACTAGTTCCCCCATTCAAATAGTAGAGATTGGGGATGAAAAGAGTAGTAGCAGTGAGTCCACTGAATCTGATGAAGCTGCAAAGAAAACTCAAGAAGAAGAGAAAGTGCCAAGTTCATCTAGGCTTCTTTTTCAAGATCCAAAGAATCCTTTTTCTACAACTATAGTGGCAGTGACTCCGGCGAAGAAGAAAATGCTTAGTATAGAGTCACTTGGGGCTGCTTCTAAAGTGATTAGTATAGAGTCCTAGCTAGAAGACACCTTAGAAAGGAAGAGAAAGAGAAAAGAGGAGAGTATCCCTACAAAAGATACTGTGTCTCAAGTAGTTCACTCTGGGTCTACAATAGTGAAAGCTAAGAAGCAGAAGACTCTATCAATACTTGGGCAAGATCTAGAAATAGGACACTTAAACATGGAGATAGCAAAGACAAACAAAGTAGGGAGAATTGAAGACATGACGCCTAATGATTTCACTCTACATTCAATTGATCTTGGAGAGGCTAGATATGATAAAAAGGTTGACCTATGGAGATCAAGTAATGAGGTGATAGAAGAACAACTAGAGAGCCTCAAATTGTCAAAAATCAAGATGAAGGCTGAGATAGAAGAATTGAAAAGATTTATTAGGTAGTTAGTTGTTCCATTGGCAACCATTACTGGTGTGCCTACTATTGAGAACCCTATAGTAGAAGAAGTGCAAGCTTTCATCTCATATCTTCAGAAAGATAGGCATTTTGGCCAGATTGAAAAAGAATGGATTGAGAAACTCAATGCAGATGGAGTTGCTCTGATCGATCAAATTGGAAATGTTATCCTTCGATTGGAAACTGAGAAGGATAATATCATATCTAATTGCAACACTTTGGCCATGGAGAAGGCAAGATGTGATGAGTGCATTTCCCTCCTGAAAATGATCATCCAGATGAAGGCAAAGGAGGCAGTTGAAGAAAAAATTTTGAAGAAAGGAATTGAGCCTCTATTTGAATGGTTTTAGGGTATGCAATTCAAGCTAGAGATGATTCAAGAAGCTAAAGAAGGACTCAAGGAAATAGGAGATAAAGTGAAGAGAACTCAAGACAAGGCATTTGAACTAATAAAAGGATTACGAACTGATCCACAAACTAGCGATCAAGGGAAAGCTCTTATTGGAGTGGAGGTAATGAAGAAAAAATTCTCCATGTACTTGAGTAACCTATCAGGAATGGCTTCAAGCAGTCAAAACAAAGTGATAGAGCTACAGATGCTTGGTGAATGTGTACATGTGGCTGCTGAAGAATTATCAAGTTAGCTAAATGTAGTGAAGGAGCTAGCTCAAGAGCATTCGAAGTGGCTCATAAGATTCACTAATGTACATGTGCCTAATCATGAAGAATTGATTCCAATCATAGTTGTTGCTAAAGCATATAGAGCGAAAATTGAAAAAGGAAAGAAGTCCAAGTGATTCAGTTGACACCCCCTTTTCATTTTCTATTGTAAACTTTGCAAATTTTGTAAATTTTGTAATATGACAAACTAGCATCTTGCCATTTGTCATCCTCAAAAGATGAATTGATTAAAATTCCTATTGTAACAGTCATCTCTCAAACTCTATATGTATGAAGTTGAATGATTAATGGAGGGTCAAAAAATTTTTTGGTGTGAAGTACTTTTTGTTGCTGAGACAATTGAGAAGTATTTGATATCAATTATTTTCTATTCCCGTAGAAGTTAGTTAGTATTTTCCTCATATTGTTTGAAACGGAATGAGGAAGAAATAGAGTTTTACTTCCTCTATTCATAATATAATGAATGAATGTGATAAGTATTGTTATTTTTCATTCCAATAGAAATCCTTTATGTTATCAAATTATTAGTTAAAAGATAGATTTAAACTCTAGTAGTTCAGTTTGCAAGGAAGTTTTATGAATTCATAAGATGTGTGGATGCATAAAACTGATTAGTTGATTTAAAACTTCTTGTTCACTTGAGTTAGATCTTGTCTAAGGTTAGCTCGGTTATACCTCTACTATTCTCTAGTTAAGAACACACACCCTTGATTAGATAGTAGGAACAAACATAATTCACTGAAAATCTATCATAGGGAGTTGTACCTATCAATTCAGAGAAAAGTCGTTCATCTATAGGTGGCTTTTCAACTGTTGTAACCAAATGTTGTTCTAAGAACTTGGGAATTTAAAGAGTCAAATCAAAGAAACAAAATTTGTTTACCAACAATATCACAAGAGGGCTTCAACTAAGAATCTATATACATACCTCTACCCTCTATTGTGTTTGACCCTATTTTTGATGCTCGGGACTCCTAAAAAAGTGAAATGGGAAAGGATTTGCATGAAGTCTCAAATTTTTTTGTAATAGGTAAAAGATAAATAACACATGTTAATAAGCCAAATTGTTGATAATTACTATAAAATTGGGGAAAAAAAGTACTCATTTGTAAATGCAATTGTTTAATATGTATATAGAAAAAATGCATACTATAACCTAAATTTATGAGAAGGAAAATATGTAATTTTATCTCTTCCATTGCCTCAACATCGATAGACTTAGTTGCATTCATCAACTATACAAAACCCAATTATTTCTACATATATTCAACAAACAAGTTAGCACGTATTCATCAATATTGAGTACATGTATATACATTAATTCATAATAAATTTCAAAATATAAACTTGACTTGTATTTAATACCTTTTCTGTGTTGATGTTCTTGCTGATTTCCTTCCTTTTCCTCCAAACCTCAAGCTATGTAGAGTACCCTAAAGAAGAAACAAATATAACATAAGAGGAATCAATAAGGAACATCATGAATTCAACTCAAATCATAAACTTGATAGCTGTGCAAGCTATGATATCGCATAGCTGTCAAGGCCAAAGTTAATGGCAGAAAGTGTAGCATCATTAACTTGAGAAATTTCAGCCCTCGACAAGCCCTATAAAATAGGAAAGAGCATTGTTATAAATATGAGATAATTTTGAAAATCGCAAGAAGGCACAATAAAAGCAGGAAGATCATAGGAGGGCAAGAAGAAACAAGAAGGACTTAGAAGGACAAGATTGGAAGGGTAGTTGAAAGATAGGAAATTTTGGGGCTTAAAAAGGCTACAATGCCTAAATTGAAAAAAAAGAGACCAAGAAGGAAAAGAGAGATGTGAATGAACTTTTGGCACCTTGTCAAGAAATACAAGTGGATGTTCATGATCTCCACACTCCTACAAGACACCCTATGTGACATGGAGGTTCTTCGATATGGATGGGTAGATGGATTTTGAGTATGCTAGGAGCAAGATATGTGGATGGGAATTGGATGGATTTGATAAATTTAGGAGGGTTTCAATGATGGTAGGAGATGGAAGAGGATCCATAAGTGGGTTGGATGAAAGAGGGATGATAGTTATGGGACATGGAAGATGAATGATGAGTGCAGGAGATGGAAAGGTTTCAATGTGCTAGCAACTTTACATGATGTAATTAGATGAGATGTCCTTATCAACTTAACTTGGACATGGATATTCTATTAGCTTCCTTGTAAGACTTCTTAGAGAATGGGTGTTCATTGTAGAACAATTAAGAAACAACATTTAGGGAACTTTGTGTTGTTAGTGTCATACCAATCAAGAAACAATATTTCAAAGCCAATGTATTACTGTACTTTTAAGAATATTTAAAAAACTTTACCTCAAGTGTTCTTGCTCCTAGCCTCACACCTCTAGTAGAATGAGTACTATGTGGTGTTCTCATACTACTTGTTGCACCCTACACTACATATTGTTCACATATCAATCTAGAGTGCTCTATAAAATAAAATAAATTACTTTTATGATATTTAGGTGATTAAATAATATCATGTCAAAAATAATGAGGTTCATTAGATGGGGTTTGGGTAATGCTAGGTGCAAGAGACATGGATGGGCATTGGATGGATTTGATAAGTGGGAGGGTTTCAATGATGGTAGGAGATGGAAGAGGATTTATAAGAGGGGTTTAAATAATGGAAGGAAATGGAGGAGGATCTATAAGTAGGTTGGATGAAAGAAGGATGATAGTTATGAGACATGGAAGAGGAATGTTGAGTGCAAGAGTTGGAAAGTTTTTCAGTGTGTTGGAAACTTCGTATGATGTAATTAGATGAGATGTCCTCGTCAACTTAACTTGGACATTGATATTCTATTAGCTTCCTTGTAAGACTTCTTAGAGATTGGGTGTTCATTGTAAAATAATTAAGAAACAACATTTAGGGAACTTTGTGTTGTTAGTGTCATACCAATTAAAAAATAATATTTCAAAGCGCAAATTTATTATTGTACTTTTAATATTTTAATTTTTTTTTACCTTAGGTGTTCTTTCTCCTAGCCTCACACCTCTAGCAAAATGAGTACTCTGTGGTGTTCTCGTACTGCTTGCTACACCCTGCATTGCATATTGTTCACGTATCAGTCTAGAGTGCTCTATAAACTATTTTTTTTACTTTTACAATATATAGGTGATCAAATAATATCATGTCAAAACTCAAACAAACAAACCTATGTCTCCTATCCACCAAGGAACATTGTCATCAAATCATATGCGAGTCCTATAATCCCCACCTCTGTATGAATAACAAGTATGCACACAATGTACACATGGATGAGATGACACTCCATCTCGAGACACCTCAATATCCATCTCATCACACATGCATTGATAACTAAAACAAAAATGTTGATTAAGCCCCAAAGATTGTAATGATGCATGTGATCATGATGCAGGTGATACAAGCGAGAACGAAACTAGTGGTGCAGGTGACACAAGTGGGGATGACACTAGTGGTGTAGGTGATGCTGATGGAGCTATTGTAGGTTGTGATGACCGAGGTGCCATAGGTGATGATGATGTAGCTGTCCTAGGTTGTGATGAACCTAAAGGTGCATCTAATGATGATCAAGGTGTCATAGGTGAAGGGAAACCACCTAACTATGAGCCATGCTCAATGATAACATTTGCCAATGATGCAACTACATGAAGAGTCTATAATCAATAGATTCCTTTATAATTGATGGGAGCGCAACATGAGGCATGGTTTTTTGTGTTATATGTCTCCTCTCATGGTGTGGTACCACCCTATGAGCCCCAGGTCTATCCTATGTACAACCTTTCCCTCTACCCTAGAACTCATAGATGTCAAAGTAATTTGGCTTCTAGCCAAGGATGAACTCACAATATACATTTCTTAAAATAATATAGAGGCATCTCATAATTATTTCATGGTGGTAGGTCAAATAAAATATACCACCCATCCCAAAATCATAATCTCATCCTAGTATGAGTGCACCAATGAATAGGAAAGGTTTTGGTTGTGTGTAATAGGGAGTTGCCAGATATAGGATCAATGAGAAGAGAACCTGTAGTACCTTTCTTTATGTGTTTATCTTTCACTTGTTGATATGATAACTGATTGGCATAAAATGCACAACACCATACCTCCATGTACCCCATTTCATAACCTCCCTAGACACCTCATTCACATATTGGCCCATTTATTCAAGTGTATTCAGTAGGGTTGAGTGGTGAGAAAGTGTAGATGACCGCAACCTATTGATCATTTGGGTAATGTTAGCACTATTTTGTGTAAGGTGGTTTATGAGGTCTTCTTGTGTAGTAGTTAAAAAATGTAATGGAATGCCCATAGGGTTTATAGGTGGTGGTGGTTGTTGAACGAGAACATTGAGTGGAGGATTTCATAGTTGTGTCACTACAGGTGGAGGGTTTTTTGTTTGTGCCACAATGGGCGGAGTGTTTTGTGGTTGTGTCATGCGGGTGGAGGGTTCGATGGTGTAGGAGGTGGTCTTTCGCCTCTCCCTCATTTTTTTGGATTCATTGATGCATCTATATTTAAAAAAATTAAAAAACAATTACAAATTATGAAAAAAATTACAAAACCACATTACAAAATTTGATGGAAAAATACATAAACAACAAGAAGAATGAAAACCTACCTCATTTTCGAGGAGGCATGGATGAAAATGCAAGAAAAAACCTCTTTTCCTTACAAACCCAATCGAGTTTTTCCTTTTTCCTCTGCAATCCATGCTATTGTTGTTGTTTGAGGGTATAAAAATACCCTCAAACGCAGGTAGTAGAAAAATATTTATGTTTCTTAAAAATCAATCAAATTTTAAGAAACTTGATTATGTTTTAAGTAACATAATTTTAAATAACCAAATCGGGTTATTAAATAAGATAAATTTTAAAACATGATTGGGTTTTTAAAATTATAATGGTTGGGCTTAGATACCAAGCCTAGCCTGTATTTCACTTTTAAAAAACCCAATCGAGTTATTGAAAACCTGATTGAGTTATTGAGATTTTTTGTTTTTTTTTGTCTAGTGTCCACTTTTTTGTACACCAACTTGGTGCACTCGCCCCCATTAGGATCCATAAATATGCCCTAGTCCCCCTTATGACATTGGTGACCCCTTACAACACATTAGGACTCCTTGGGACTCATAATGTATTATAATGGATCCTAAAGGGTTATATGACATGTTATAGGTCACATGACCATTTAGAACCCCTTAGGACCCATTAATGTGTCTTAGGACCCCTTAGGACCCATTAATGCATCATAGGACCCCTTAGGAGCCATTATGTATCAAAAAATGTCGTAAGTGGTTGTAGAATAGATTAATGGATCCTATGAATATTTAACACCCCTAGAACCCATTAATGTGTCCTAGGACTCCTTAGAATGCATTAGGACACTTTAGGACCCATTATCTATTATAAGGGGTCCTAAGGTGTCACAAGACCATGTAGGACCCCTTAAGACCTATAAATGTGCACTAGGACCCTAATTACGATGCCTTAGGACCCATTATGTATCATACGATTCTGCAACATTGGACTAATGCCCTTTGTATGGTTGTCAAGGTTCCATCAAATGGTTCTATTACCTGTGGTTATTCTCCTTCCCTTGGTCATCATTATGCTCACAATTCCTCTATCATATGTTCACACACATGTTATTCCCAAGTTGCCCGACATCGTTTAGATGATCACAATGATTCCCTTAATGTTTGGTTTGGTTCCCCAACTTGCCATAGGTTTGCGTCTAGGTGGTTCGCTATTGGTCATGTTTCTTAGTTCCTTCAAGTTGGCCCGACTCGAGTAAAGATTTCTGTTGGTCTTCCCCATCTAAGTGGTTTTCTAAATTGTCGATGATAATTTCTTCAAGCAGGGCATAAAAAGAGAATGACAAAGAAAATGTAGATGAGAGGACTCTTCCAAAGCCTTAACTAGATCCCACAAATAGTTGGGAGAAAATAATAATCTAGACCCTCCTCCTTTTGATGGTATTGCTTTGGCTGCTTAGGACTGTTATATTTATGAACATATATTCACTTTGTTACTTGTATTTATGAGCAACTACTTGATGTCCATTCTTTCGACAAGGCTTGTATACTTCTTTAAAAGAATAATTTCCTTTTCCTCAACATTATTTTAAATATTTTTATATACTTAATATTTAATTTAATATTATTTTTTTGATAAATAGTCATTTTATATTAATAAAAATATACTAAAAATACAATTCACAAAAAAAGACCGGAGGATACAAGATCACCTCACGAATGAGTTCACACTTAATTGTTTTCGTCTAAATAAATAAAATCTTATTTTTATACAATTTAGTTAAATTTTAAAACCTATTTCAAATCGAATACCTAAATAATGCAATTATACAACCGACCGAATTTAAACTATAAATGGAGATTACCTCTTAGACAGACGTGACGGAAGTGGAGATACCGTTAAAAACCTACACTTTCTTCCTTTTAAAGATGCAAATTGCAAATGGTCAATCTCCTTTTCGTGTGAACCAAAATTCCCGCGCCCATTTGTTTTATGCTTTCATTTTCATGTTTTGTTTTGTCAATTTTGATCGCTTTATCAAAATGATTACGTAGACAATATAAAACAATTAGATTTGGAACCACAATCAACTTCTTCTAGAACACGGCCCCTACAGATATGTTTTGTTTCTAGTGCTTTTCATGTCAATTTTTAATTTTTTTAAGCATTTTATTTATTATTATTATTATAATAAATTTGTCTAAATAATGTAGGAAGAAGTTTCAAAGACATTATAAAATTAATAAATTTATCTTATCTTATTTTATATTATTTTTAATATATTGTAATATATTGTAATGTATATTTTAATGTAGTGGAAGTAATCTATGCTTATTTTGAAGTATATATATTTTTATTTATTTTAATTGATTGTAATTGGTGGGATTATAAAGATTGTGTAAATATTAAGTTTTACTTAGATTGTATGCATTTACCTTATATGTTTATGTCTTATATGCATTTTTAGAAAGTGCTAAATATTACTTGTTTTTTGATTTAGAAATTAATTATATTGTAATTTAAATAATTATATTATATTCTATGATGAATCGATTTGTAGATATTAAGACTTAGTGAAAATATTTATTAAATTGATGAAGAGTAAAATCATGTATAATTCCTAAGTCTCATTAGATATTATATACACTTGTTTGCATTTTTACGTTTTAAAATATTTGTTTAATTGAAAAATATTACAAACATGTATATTTCCTAAGCTTCATTAGTTATTGTAGACACTTTTAGCCATGATACATTTTTAACCATGCATAACTGTTAAGTTTCATTTGTTTGCATATTTCTGCATTTGTGTAAAAATGAAATTGGCATATACTTTTACTTGTTAATTAAAAGATGTCAGTTTTTAATTTAATCGATATGATTGAAGGCAAAGCTAATTCCTTTCATATTTATTATCTAACTATAGCCATTCCCTTTGCCCCAATGCTTCAAGTGACTTTCTAAATTAAACACTTTACTTATAACCATTTCATCTATTCACTTGATGACTCTTCTTAACGTATTATTTGTATATATTTTAAACTAAATTGGTAAAGAATTTAAAATTACTATATTTTATGACCTCTCCTAAGATATACCAATTTGACTTTATGTAGAAAGTAAACCTTAAATATAAAAGAGAGGACAATAAAAAAATAGCAATAATATTACATATTCCATTTAAAAATAGTATCTAACTAGATTTAGTAAAATCCTTATTATTACTATCAATATAAAAAACTTAAGTGGTAACAAAATATTAAAAAAAAAAAATTTAACAAAAGACTAATTTATTTCTTTAGTACACACTTTTAAAAAAAAATTATTATTAAACTATATTTATAAATAAATATGGATTGACCTATAATGGTTGTTACTTCTTGTAAACCAATGGCCCATCTATAAATATGATTATTTTGAAAATGAAAAAATAAATATTTTGATTGGTGTTAATTGATTTACTAATTATGGTGGCAACAATAATAACATCAGTTCACAAATATGTTTTGTATGCAAAAATATTCTTTGTCTATATATTATAGAGAATTAAACTATTGTTATTAGTGCATATTGACAAGCATATATAATCAACTTATCTCTCATTTCCATGATATATAATTGTCTAATAATAATATGACCATTTATAAAAAATCATATTGTATAAGACTATTATATAAGATCTCTACTAATTTACTTTAATAATGTTAACTTAGAATCTCAAGCACATGTTCAGTGAATTCCTATAATAAAACATCTGAGTTAAAACTCTCAAATCTAAATTAAAAAATTATATACATAAATAATTAATATATTATGATACTCTTCTTTGAACTCCATTCTTCCAAATAATAATAAAAAATCATCTACCATATTCTATTGCTTCATAGAAGAGCTCCCACATCCTTAAAAAAACACCTCTTTCCTAAATATAATTGTTTGATTTAGAAAACAACAATAATAACGTTTCCTGAAACCAGCCAGTCAACGAAATATAAATATTGAAAAGCTTGTGGAATACGTTGATAGGTCATATTCTGTTTAAAAAGGTTGGGTTAGGTTGAGATGATGATAACCTTTGGAGGCACCATTTCCACCAAACATGCGCTGCTTACGTCATCTTGGTTTGGTTGGTGAGAAAATTGATGTATTCCACACGCCTTCCTTCCAACCGCAATTATTATATTATTAGATGACGTGGGTCCCACTTGGCACTCGTTTGATTTGATGTGTTTGGAAGGAACTGTGCTGGGTCCCACCTCACTTTCCGGTCCACAGAATAGGGACGTCCATGCTTTGGTTTCATCGGCTGATGCCCTAGAGTAATATTCTTATTTTTTTAAATCTTTTTTAATTTTTCTTTCTTTTATTGATTCAACTATATATATATATATATATGGGCTATCTTCCATACAGATTTTGGTATGACTATTATTAGATTGATATTCGTGATATTGTAATAATGTGTATATATATATGGAAGAAAAATGTGTAATAGAATAAAAATCAAAGAAAATATATTGAGCTATGTTGATTTGTGTATCTACAATGGTGTCATTTTGTATGAGTTTACCCGTGCCTTATTATTTATTGTTAAAAGAAGACAACTCATTACTATATTGTATAAATTTGGACTCATTCTACAATTGTCTCATCTTGTGTAGAGAATAGTCAAAGCAATATGATTTTTTTTTAACATTGCAGATTTTGAGATTTCTATAAAATAGTTTGCTTAAAAAAGGATAGCTCATTACTTTTGTGAATGATCTTTTTTTAATAAATATTGAAAAAATGCAAGAATGCAATTAAATATAAAAGAGGGCATTGGTATGACTTTTATTAGATTGATTTTCGTGATATTGTAACAATGCAAAAAAAATAATAAATGGAAGAAAAAATGCCTAATAGAATAAAAATCAAAGAAAATATATTGAGCTATGTTGATTTGTGTATCTATAATGGTGTCATTTTGTATGAATTTAAAACCGTGTCCTATTTTTTTTTGTTAAAAGAAGACAACTGATTACTATATTGTATAAATTTGGACTCATTATACAATTGCCTCATCTAGAGAATAGTCAAAGCAATTTGATTTTTCTTTAACATTGAATATTTTGAGAATTCTATAAAATATTTTGCTTAAAAAAGGATAGCTCATTGCTTTTGTGAAGAATCCTTTTTTAATAAATCTTGAAGAAATGCAAGAATAAAATTAAATATAAAAGAGGGCAACAAGAGCTACGAATAGAAAAATCTCAATTGACGTGAAAATGTCCACTAAGAACAATAGCAGCTAGCAAGTAACAACAACTCTATCAAGTTGTGCAGGATTGTTTATTTTCTAGCATTTAGAGATTTGGACTCAATAAAATCTAGATGTGAGGAACATGGACTTTCCCATTGAATCTTGAGTGCCCTTTGTCAATCAACCTTGAGATTTGGATTCAACAACATGTGGGTGTGGAGAATACATACTCCATTGAATCAAATATCCTTTGATAATCAATCTTATTCATTATAAAAAAATGTTGATCCACATATTTTCACACAGTGAGCTTTAGGATCTTATTAATGATGTGACATATTTATAAGAAATAATTGCAGTCAAATCTAGAAGCTTTCAAATTCAATATTTAGAGTTTTTTATTAGGTAAATTTTTAGCATTGTATGTTGTATTTGATGTAATATCCTTGGACATGACAAGAGTTTTAAATCCTTAAACGTAATTTCATCATTTGAACATTGTCTCTCATAATTGATGTAGTACTCTCTAATAGATAAAATGTCTTTTAAGATGGATATGATTAATGTCTTCTTTGGTAGGTAATCTATCATTTGAAGAGTGTGTGATTTGGTGTAACACTTTATAAGATTGAGAAGACAATGCCTTCATTGGAAGGTAATCTCATCATTAGAGCATTATGTTTGATACTTGATATTGTAAATTTTAGGATGGATAATATTAAAGCCTTTGTTAGAAGGTAATCTCATCATGTTAGAGTATTATGTTTGATGTAATATATTTTAAGCCGATTATGATAAATGCACTCTTTATTAGATAATCTCATTATTTGAACATTATGCTTGATATTTGATGTTGTAGAAACCTAAATCTGATCACATAAAATTGTAATCACATTTAGTCATATTCTAAAGAGTATTTTAATTAAATATTAAATTATTTTGGTGCTATCCCCTAATTAATTAATTATAGCCCAATTAATATATTAAATGACAACCAATAGTTTGATTTATTAATCAAATCACCCCTCCCCTATTAAATTAAATAAATGCACAACCCATTTAATTTAATCCCAAATTTCCTCTCCATTTAATTAATTTAATTACTCCAACCACAAACTAACCCTTCAACCTAGTTAGCTAAACCCAACCCATGCACTAGTAATTCTCCTTTTAATTAAATAATTCATTAAAAAAAAAACAAAATTCACTCACCAACTTTTTTTCTAATGAACCTGTCCCCCTCCCACATCACCCAATCAACCAAGCTACCTCACCCACCTTAACTAAAACACATCACCCCCTCATCCATGTCTAAAATATCTCTCTAGGTCACTAGCACAAATCAAGACATGATCTACTCATGCTCACTCAAGCCCAACTCCACTATCTTGCCACATCTCTCTCTCTCTCTCTCTCTCTCTCTCTCTCTCTCTCTCTCTCTCTCTCTCTCTCTCTCTCCCACCTTTAAACACATGAGTCTATCTCCTAGACCTATCCTAGTGAATTGAAGCCTATCTCACAACTCACTCAATTAACTATCCATTAGGAATTCTTATCTCCTCCTCACCCAATTGCCTATAAATTGCACCCTTTGATCATCACAAATCATCCACCTTGTTAGTAGAATTATTATAGCATTTTGAGAGCTATTTACTTTCAAAGTGCTATTACTATATTTAGAATTCCCATGCATCCATCCACAATCATCCATTACTAAAGCATTGAGCACACCATTGAGCACACATCCATAATCACGAACACATGTATGCATCATGGAAGCTTAAGAGGTTATTCATTCATCCACGTTAGTTTTTCTTTTATTTTATTTTACTAATGAACTAATGGATCTAATATTTTTGTTCTAGTGTTAGTGCAAGCTTGTTCTTAGATTTTTGTAGGTTCGGCACACAAGAGAAAACCTAGATGACACTAGTACACAGATCATATTTCACATCACAAGCAAAAGAAAATCCTACAATATTTGTGATCCTGTGGTCACAAGAATGATTGTACAAACCTATGGGAACATGTACATAAACTAAAACAAAAAAAATTAAGCACATGCTAATTCATGTATGTTATGGCTTCTAACAACTCTTTGTAATCCCACCTTCACATTAATGTGGGTTTTGCCTGCAAGCACACAAACTTGTCCTACAAGAACAACCTCTTGTGGGAACACTTTGTGACTAATTTGTTTGTGGGTGTCTATTATTTTTCACTAGTTTTATTTTACCAATTTATAGCATGATTCTTGAGACTACAAGAATGTGAACCTACAAAAATGAGAATGCATTTTTGACTAGGGGGAATGTGCAACTGTAGGTTTTAAAATTTTGTCCATTGTGCAGGGTGTTATTTTCTGTGTTTATTTAGATTATCTTAATTTAAAAATGAAATCATATGTCACTTGGAGATTAAAATTAACAATGTATTCCATAACATAATCCCCTCTTTAATAATTTAAGGGATAAATGAATAACCAACATTTTTTTAAATTTGGGTTTAAAAAGTGACACATTGTCGAATGCATAAGATTTCAAAGAATATTGCAAACTAAACATTTGGTTTTAGGATTTTAAAATGAATGCACAATTCTTGAATGATTAAAGTGTTGGAAATACAATAGGAGAATTAAACTTTTGAGGGGGGGGGGGGGTGGGGGGGTGTGGTATTTTTGTAGTAACTAATTCACCTAGAGAAGGTTTCAAGGACCTAAGATAAAGATCAGGATGTCTTACAGAAGAGAGATTCCCAAATTTAATAGAGACAACTTTGTAGCATGGAAAGGACTTATTAGATTACACTTAGTGACTATCAATGATTTAGGTTGTAAATATCTTGATGCCGAATGCAAGACTCCTATTGGAACATTATCAGTTGAAGACATTGCTGAGAAGAAGAATCATAACATTACGATGATTGATATTGCATCTTCTCTTAGTTATGTTGAATTTGATGAAGTAAAAGACTATAAAATAGTGCATGAAATGTGGACCAGACTAAAAGGCATTTATGGAGGAGATGATAATGTATGAAGAGCCAAAGCATAAAGTCTCAGAGTTCATTTTGATCATATGAAAATGAGAGAAGATGAAAACATTGCAAAATATGTGGAAAGAATCAAAGCAAGTGAGAGCACAATCAAATCTAGAGGAGACATTGATGACAAAACTATTGTATGCAAGGCACTCAGAACTCTTCTTCCTATTTATGCAATTAGAGTGTCTAAAATTCAAGAAATGAGATGTGATCCGAATAATAAAATATCTCTAGATGCTCTAGTTGGAAGATTGACAGCTTTTGAGTTGGATAACTATGATAACTATGTTCCTAGTTCCAAAAATGTTTAGTCTGGATTTGAAGCCAAACTCTCACTCAAGGAAAAGAGCAAGAAATCAAAGGCCAATCAATCAGGAAGTAAAGAAGAAACAAAAGAAAGTTCTGACAGTGAGCTTGAAATTGTTGAATTTCTACTTGCAAAGAAATACTCCAAAGGTAGAGGAAAGTACAAAGGCAAGATTCCTCTAATCTACTTTTGGTGCAATGCAATACAACCACACAACGAAAACACAAGAACAAGAAGAAAAAATGCAAGATCTGATACCAAATCACAATAATATATTCATAAAATATAACTGATTACATGCAATGTGTCGGGCTATAAGGCCTTCCTAGTTATGGCCAAATACAAAGCAAGTAATAGTTTTGCAAGATCCCTCAAGATCCAAGTTACAACCAAACTCAGCTAGTCCAGATACCCAATTGGATAAGAACCCCAAGAATCCACACTTGTGTTCCTAAGCTACAACTCTAGCTCTTTTCCAAATTTGTTCTTCCAAGCTCCTCTACTTCTCCATGATGGATTGTTAATGACTAAAGACTTCCCAATAACCATTACTTATACCAATCTAAGCCACAAGTCATCCCAGCACACAAATTAAATGCAAATACATAAATTAAATGCCAAAGTCGGCCTCCTATAGCAATTAAATTCCCAAAATTGATGTCTTAATAAAATTGCGATATCTCCTAGCTCCGAATGAATTAGAACTCGAGCTTCAAACCGTAGTTAGAAATCTAGGCCCTCTTCCATTCCTAAAATTTTAATCCTCTAAATCATTGTAGAAAATTATATACATGACCTACATAACCAAAGACCATGCCAAGAAACCATAACCCTTAACCAAAATCCCTCTCAAACATGCCGAATTGCAAGCGAACCCAAGATGCTCCTGCATCAGACACCCTAGGTTTGAAAAGATGTTCTAGTAACTGGAAGAACATCTTATGGGATTCAACACATAAATCCCAATCTAGTTCTTCGCATACATATCCTCCAAGTCTTCAACTTGTACACTCTTTCCCTTGTTTTTCTTCTTCACCTCGACCACAGGTGTTCCATAGGTCTGATTTCCATGCTGATCTCCAACTTTCTCAGAATTTTCCAACTCAACTTGGCTACCAATACTCAAGTTCCTCCTACCAAGCTCTTCATTTTGCAAAGGAATCAGGGAAAACTTCCTACCACCTTTCTCAATTGTAAACACATTCCTAGCACAATCATGCATAGCCTTGCAATCATACTGCCAAGGTCTACCAAGCAATACATGACAACTATTCATATCCACAATATCACACAACACTTGATCCTTATACTGCCCAATCTAGAAATCAACAAGGCATTGCTCCCTCACTTCCAAAGCATGCTCACCTTGTAACTAGCCAATCCTATAAGGATAAGGATGTCTCATTCTCTTCAAACCAAGTTTTTGAACCATCTCTTCAGCAACAAGGTTTTCAGTACTACCACCATCCATAATCACTTTGCAGACTTTACCACTAGACTTACAATGAGTTTTGAAAAAACTAGTCCTCTGACAAGAATCTAGTGTCCTCTCACCAACCAATACTTGTCGAGCCAACAAACTCTCTCCTTGTTCAGGCTGACTCTCCTGGACTTCAACCTCATTCACAACAACAGTTGTCCTACCAATTGGACATTCAAAAGATCTATCCCCCTCTTGACCAAACTTGAAACAATTGCCTCTGAATCCACCTCCACCTTCCCTTCTTTTCTATTCAATAGGTTTTGGTTCACCTTTTGCTTTTGGTTTAGCTTGAGTTAAACTATCCTGCTTCTCCTTCCCTTAGAAACCACCTTGATTCTTCCTCTTTAGCTTCTCCTCTACTCTCAAAGCATACTGATAAGCATCCTCAACTGAAGAAATATTTAGCATACCAACCTCATCTTGAATATTGAATCTCAAACCATTAATATACCGAGCTACCTTCTCTTTTGACAATTCTCTATGACCAAACCAAATAGTCAACTTGTAGAATTCTTCTGTATAATCTTTCGCAGTCATATCCGTCTATTTTAGATTTTGCAACCTCTTAAATAACTCAAGTTCATAATCAACAGGAATGAACTTAGCCTTCAACTTAGTCACCATCAATTTCCATCTAGTGATCTTCATTTCACCTTCCTCTTCTCTATCTCTTTGTAGTTCTTTCCACCAAAGAGCATCACGTCCCTTCAGCTTAGTCTATGCCAACCTTACTCTGAGTGTCCTCAATATCCTCAAGCTCAAAGTAGTCTTCCAATTCACCAATCCAATCAATCAAGTCTTCAGGATTCAAAGTGCTTGAAAAATTAGAAACCTCCATCTTATGCTTTAACTTCAACTGAGATCCAGGTCTAGCAAACTAACCAACCCTAGTTCCAATAGGTCTCTCCACATGATCAGTTATGTCCTCACCACTAGATCTAGCAATTTTAAAGTCTTCTGCAACTTCATCATAATTTCCTTCAGTACCCACATGTCTAGGTACACCACCTAAAGCACTCACAATTTCAGCATTCATGTCACTCTTCATCAATGCTATTTGAGATCTGAACTCTACCCTAACCTCCTCTATTTCAGATTTGAAATCTTCTTTAATCTTCTCTAAGAGCCTTTCTTCCACAACATCATCAATCTCCTTAGGGTTTGATCTTTTTGGAGGCATCTTCCAAATTATTAGAAAACCCTAAGCAACAAATCCACGACCAAAATCTACCTCTTCAACCCAAGTCTTAGTGAAAACTGCCTTAACTTTGATGATCTATCCACACAATCAGGAACAACCTTCACTCTGATACCACCTGGTACAATGTAATACAACCACACAGCGAAAACACAAGAATAAGAAGAAACAATGCAAGATCTGATACCAAATCACAATAATATATTCATAAAATATAACTGATTACATGTAATGTGCCAGGTTGTAAGACCTTCCTGGTTATGGCCAAATACAAAGCAAGTAATAGTTCTACAAGATCCCTCAAGACCCAACTTACAACCAAACTCAACTGGTCTAGATACCCAACTGGATAAGAACCCCAAGAATCTACACTTGTGTTCCTAAGCTGCAGCTCTAGCTCTTTTCCAAATTCGCTCTTCCAAGCTCCTCTACTTCTCCATGATGGATTGTTAATGACTAAAGACTTCCCAATAATGCCTACTTATACCAATCTAAGACACAAATCAACCTAGAACACAAATTAAATGAAAATACATAAATTAAATGCCAAAGTCAGCCTCCTACAACAATTAAATTCCCAAAATTAATGTCTTAATAAAATTTTGATATCTCCTAGCTTCAAATGAATTAGAACTCGAGCTTCAAACCATAGTTAGATATCTAGGCCCTCTTCCATCCCTGAAATTTTCATCCTCTAAATCATTGTAGAAAATTAGATACATGGCCTACAACAAGAACCAAATTCCTAAGCAAAGCCGAGCTCCTCCCAGACCATGCTGAGTAACCAAAGGCCATGCCGAGAAACCATAACCCTTAACCAAAATCCCTCTCAAAAAACATGTAGGATTGCAAGTGAACCCAAGATACTCCTGCATCAACTTTTCTTGTGAAGAAGTTGGTCATATTGATTCTAGGTGTCGAAACAAAGAAAAAAAGGATGAGAAGAAAAGTAATAAGTACAAAGGTAAGAAGGAATTCAAAAATTACAAGAACTACAAGGAAAAAGGTAATAAATCTTGTTTTATGGCTAAAGATTCTAATACCAATGAAGATGAATGGTATATATTTCTATAAAAGATGAATCTGATGATGAAGGAGATAAGATGACACTTATCTCTCATGTTAACAAAACAATACATGGATTATTGATAATGGTTTTCACATCATATGATTGGAGATAATAAAAAATTTGAACACATGGATTATGATGGAGGCCGTGTAAGATTTGGAAACAATGAACCTTGTTGCATAAAAGAAAAAAGGTCGTATCTCATTAACTAATGAACTTGTGTGTGATAATGCTTATTGGGTTGAAGGACTAAAGAATAATCTACTAAGTGTGGCATAGTTGAACAATATTTGACTCAAGGTAGAATTCATGGATAGAAAGGCCACACTGTTGGACGGTAAAGGAAATCTTGTTGGATATGGAAAGCAAACAAAATGTAACCTATTTTATCTTGATCTTAGTGAAAGTTCATGTTTTATTGCTCAAGTAGAAGAAATTTGGTTATGGCACAAAAGATTATGTCATGTAAACTTTGATAATCTGGTTAAGATAAGAAAACACAAAAGAGTAAGAGGTATTCCTAGGTTGAAGAAACTTGATATGGGTCTATGCAAAAATTGCCAAATTGGTAAGATGGGAAAGACTGGTTTCAAAATAAAAAACTATCATTTTGAAGAAGTCTTAGAGCTTGTGCATACAAACTTATGTGGACCTATTGGAATACAGAGTTATAGTGGAGAAAATTTTTTCATTCTTTTTGTTGATGATTATTCTAGAATGATGACTATAATGTATCTAAAAGAAAAATCTAAAGCTTTTCAAAAATTCAAGTGGTACTTGGCAAGAGTAGAGAAAGAAACTGGAAAGAAGTTAAAATGTTTAAGATTAGATAGAGGTGGTGAATTCATCTCTGATGAATTCAATGGATTATGTATTGAAAAAGGAATTAAAAGACAAGTATCAACCCCTAGTACACCAGAGCAAAATGGTATAGTTGAAAGAAGAAACATATCCATCATGGATTGTGCAAGAACATTAATGATAGAAAAGAATGTTGCAATCAAATACTGGAAGGAAGCTACCAGCACTACAGTTCATACCTTGAACATAGTACAACTGAAGAAAGACTCAAATCAAACTCCTTATGAACTATGGTATGGTACAAACCTAATGTAAGTTACTTGAAAGTATTTGGTAGCAAATTTAATATCTTGAAAGAATCTAGAAAAGGAAAATTTGATGTCAAATGTGATGAAGGAATATTTCTAGGATACTCCTATAGAAGTAAAGCAACAAATGTTTGAATTTGTCTACTCATAAAATCATAGAAAGTGCACATGTGAGAATTGATGAGTTTGCATAAAAGAGTGAAGAAGAAAGCAACAAAGACCTAGATGATTACATAAGATTTGTCTACTATGAAACTAATACCTTGCCAAATCTATCTAAAAGAAAGGAGGCTTCACTTCCTGAGTCCCCAAAATCTCCAATAGTTACCAAGTTGCAGATAGTGCAACTTGAGTCATAGTTTGATGGACCCGAGTCACAGTCAGAGGCTACCGAGCTACTTCAAGAGAAAACTAAGTTTGATGGACTCGAGTAACAATGGAACTCGAGCTTGACACTAAAGTTAATAATGAAATCAGTAAATCCAAAGAACTTATGTTAGCAAGATATGTTAGAAGGCATCATGCAGCTGATCAGATCATTGGAGACAAATTAGATGGAACAATGGTAGGAAGCAAATTAAAAGGTTCATGTTTACTTTTCAAATTTGAACCTAGAAATATCAAAGATGCATTGGATAATGAAAGTTGGGTTGACGCAATGAATGGAGAAATAGAACAAATAGAGAAGAATAGAACCTAGACTATTCATCCTAGACCAAAGGATAAAAATATAATTGGCACAAAGTGGGTGTTTAGAAACAAGCTAAATGAAGATGGAAAAGTATCTAGAAACAAAGCAAGGTTGATATGTAAAGGTTATTCTCAAGAAGAAGGTATTGATTATGGTGAAACTTTTTCTCTTGTTGCAAGATTAGAAGTTGTTAGAACTCTACTTACATAATCAGCTCACAGAGGATTTAAAGTTTATCACATGGATGTTAAATCTACATTCTTGAATGAAATTCTTGATGAGAAAGTCTATATTGAACAACTAGAAGGTTTTGTAGATCCTACCAAAAGAGGTCTACAAATTACATAAGGTATTATATGGTCTTAAGCAAGCTCCTAGAGCTTGGTATGAAAGACTTCATAATTACTTGGTACAGATTGGTTTTCAAAGAACAAAAGATAACAATAGTCTATATATTAAAGGACTAGACAAGAAAATTATGTTGGTAGAAATATTTGTTGATGACACATTATTCATAGGAAATGATGACTTGTGCAAGACATTTTTAGAAGAAATGAGTAAGAAATTTGAGATATCTATGTTTAGAGAGACAAAATTCTTTGCTAGATTACAGATTTAGCAGAAGAAAGATGGTATCTACATTACTAAATCTAAATATATCAAGGAGATACTAAAGAAATTTGGAGTGGAAGACTTGAGACCAGTTGGAACCCTTATGTCTACTAGACATAAGCTCTCCAAAAATAATGATTTCGAAGAGGTAGATCGGACCACATATAGATCAATGATTGGAAAATTGTAGTATGTAGTGCATACAAGGCCTAATATTGCATTAGTAGTCAGTATGGTGATGATAGTCAAAAGAATCATGAGATATCTAAAAGGTACTGAAGACTATGGCTTATGTACAAAATAGGAGGCAATTTGGACTTAAAGGTATTTACTCATGCTGATTGGGTAGGAAGTATTAATGATAGGAAGAGCACTAGTGATAGAGCATTCTTTCTTGGTAAAAAACTAGTGTCTTGGACAAGCAAGAAACATAATTGTATATCTTAATCCACAACAGAGACAAAATATGTGGTAGCAGCAATTAAGTGTTCTAACATTGTTTGGTTCAAACAACTAATGTCAGGAATGAAGATAGAGATCAAGGATCCAGTAGTCATATACTGTGATAACACCAGTGCAATCAATATATCAAAGAACCCAATGATGCATACCAAAACAAAGCACATTGCTATAAAATATCACTTCTTAAGAGAATTGGTGCAAGATAAAGAAGTCAAATTGGAATATGTAAATACAAAAGAAAAAATTGTAGACATATTCACCAAGCCATTACCTAAGGATGCATTTTTTTATCTAAGAGGTAAGCTAGGGGTCATTCCCCTATCTAAAGCTCACTAAATGAAGTTTAGTAATGCATCAACTAGAGCACGTTGAAGATCAATTAGTTGATGTAGTATTGACAAGGGCATATTGCAAATAATTAGTACTTAAGGTATATTAAATTTCATTGAGCATTGTCTTTGGCATTTGTTGTCAAAGAGGGAGAAGTTTACTATCATTTCTCATAGATTTTTTTTTTGAAATTAGGCAAATTTTTTTGTAAGAGGGAGAAGTGTTTTTCATGGAAATTTTATGAAGGGATGTCAAAGAAGAAGATTGAACTTGGTCTAATATCAAAGGTAGAGTTTTCTATTAGAAGAAGTTGCTAGAGACAGAAGCAAGGTAAACTTTAAGCAACCCCCTAGAAAAAGAGATATAAAAATATTGGTGAATCTTACATTATTTTGAAAAATAAAAATAATTTCTATTATTAATTGGTGAATCTTTAACTATTTAAATATTTTTACTAACTAAATTTAATAAAAATGTGGCAATTTCAAATATTTTTAAGAACTATATTATTAGCCAAAATTTCCTAAAATTAGCCAATTAGCAAATATTAGCCACTAAAAAATACTTTGGACATAAGTTTTCTAAAAGGGGGAGAAACTAAAGGCAGAAAGAGTTCATACTAATAAAGGGAGTTCTCATGGATGTGAATCAAAATGAAACTAAGAATGTGTTCCTTATTTTATTCTTGCTCCAAAAATTTCATTGTAATATGACATGTTATGTTGCCATGAATGCCAAAGAGGGAGATTTTTGAAATAATTGACTAACTGTGTATTATCTTTGATGTTACACAAAATGTCATATCATTATTAGTCAGTATATGTTGAGCTCACTCAGGCATTGGAGGCATCAAAGGAAAGTCTATAGAAGATGAGTGTTAACTAAGCTCACTCAATTAATAAAGGAAATATTGGATGGAACTAGTGTTAACCAAGCTCACTTAGTTACCAAAGGAACTTTGCAATTATGCAGTATTGATTGAGCTTCACTTGGTTAACATAAGAAAATTATTTTTGAGTTAGTGTCTATCGAGCAGGGTCGACTAATGAAGGATTTTCTTATTTTGGCATATTGGGTTCAATTGATTTATCTATTGGTTCTAGCCGACTGAGAAGGTAAACATTAATTATTCTAAGTTGTATTTGAGCCAACTTGACAATATAAAAGATATAAATAAAAGGTCAAGTTGAGAATTTGAAGAGATGGAAGTATAAGAAATATATGTGTGATTTGATGATGCTAAGAGGAAGAAAATTAGAAGGATAAGAAAAATATCCTTGTGGAGCTAAAAAGATATATTCGATCAAGAAGGATCAAGTACAAAAACCAAAGTTGAGATCTATAATCAGTAATTTAGTTGCATCTAGATTAGGTCATTTCATTGTTACTCTCTAACCATTGTAGTAGTGATCTAAATCTCTTAACAAAGTTGGCTTACTAGCCATTTGTAAATCCTCTAAGAAGGTGACAGTTCTATTGAATTGTTTAAAGATCTATGACAAGGCTACTCCTAATAGGGTGATTAAATACTCTAATAGGGTCACACCTAATAGTTTGTTTTGTAACCTTTAACAGGGTTGGCTCCTAACATGACACACTTTAGAAGAGTGAAAATAGTAACTAGTTGGAAAAGGTGGTTTTCCCAAATTAGGTTTCCATGTTAAATCTTTGTGTCAAATATGTTCATGCTATTTCTTTTATATGTTTGTAATGAAGCTAAAGTAATGGTAATCATAGATAACATCTAAAGTTTTCATGTTAAGTATTTACTGGGCATATTCAGTATTTACCAAGTTACAACATTTTATGTGTGTTTGTCGAGCATTAGTAGTATTCAATTTTTGGAGTTTATTTTGTATTAACATCTAAGGGATCTAGGATATATTTTTGTAGTAACTAATTCACCTCTCCCCTCTCAGTTACTCCTCTTATATTTCCAACAAAATCAGTACTTCAAAACTTGAACCATAAAAATCATTTATCACACATCCATCTCATAATTTTCATGTAAAAAATACCAAACTAAGCATATACATCCATAGGATGAAATCATATAATCATTCACATATATGAAACAAGATATGATTACCCAGGCACCCTCTAATGAGAAGGTAAAACTGGAGTGAAAATAACTACAGTTGTAAAGTGCATTCAATGAAGGTTACATTGTTTGATCATGAAACATGATCTACCCTATGAAAGGTCTACTTTGTTAAAGGCTTACAAGATTGCTAGATCTTACCTTGTTAAAAGATTTCAACACCCTATTAGAGGTGTTCTTGGTAAAAGGACTTTAACTTACAATGAAGTAAGCACCCTATTAAAGGATTTACAGTAGCCTATTAAGACTACTATGTTAAGAGATTTGACTAATTCACCTATTAGAATGTCTCAACAATAATAATATGATTAGCTCTCTACTACTAGATAAAAAATCACCTCTTTGCATGTATTCTTGATCCTCCTTTGATTAGATGTATCTCTTATGTCCTCTATCTTGTTTTCTCTATTCTCTTCTAATTGATTTTGCAATGTATCTCAATTCACAACACATTAGACACCATGAATTCTCTTTTTATGCATGCAAACTTCTCTCTTCACTCCTTCCACACTCATAAAAGATTTAGGTTTTATCCTCCTTAAGAAGGCCTAGGTGACTTAGGTTTAGGTATGAATCAATGATTGTGATTCACCCATATTACTGCTTAATCCTTCCCTCTAATTAATTGGCTACATGTAATACATAGGGATTCTCAATTAAAATTCATTCTTATCATCTAGGATTGTTGGTGTAAATAAGTGTTTACTATTTACACTTACTTAAGTTTACTTAGGTTAATGCACTATTTTATTATTCATTTAGGTGAGACACTTAGGAGTTTGTGTACTCTCATAAGTTACACAACTCTAATTATGCACATGGTCTCTACAATACAAGAATTTGCATCATTAACTAAGTTGTCATGTTGACAACACAGTTATTTGCACTCCTAATTTAGCACATGTTGTTTACACCACTGATTTGCATGCTACACCATTGTAGGCTTATCCTCACATCATCACACTTACATCTGTGCTTAATAGAGGATAACCCATATCTGGTGGACACATGCCTGGTTGTATGACTTATCATAGTGTTAATTTCTATACATTCTAGAAGCTCTCCTAAGGCCTTTAAAAATAGGCACTCCTAGTGTACTCATGAGATGACACGTATGGCATATTGAATGAATATATCATCATTCTGATCATACTCTCTCTCTTTGTCTATTTTTGTGCTTGTGTTTGAGTTCCTTGGTCTTGGGTGAATTCTAGCCTAAGCCAAATTCTTATATGGTATCAGATCTTGGGGAGATTATCTACACATAGTCATTCAAGACCATTCATGCTTCAACACCTCGACCTAAATTTGGAGTATCTACAAAAATTGGGAGCATCTAGAGCTAGATTTGAACTCATCTTTGCATCTGAAATGTTGATTTGGTGAAGATCGACTATAAATTTGCCTATGCTGGGTGAAAGTTGATCGTGAGGAATTTTTTTTTTGCAAATCAAAACTCAGAGGCCCCAATTTGCAGTTCAGGTATGATAATTTTCTGATCATTTAATTATTTTTCTAGATTTGAATTAATTTTCTTCATGCCATTTATTTTTCGATTCTAGTATTTTTAGATTTTTTATTCCCCAGTCAGAGAATTTTTTTTTGTAGAACCAGGCTATTAGATCCCAACTCTACAGTTTTAGAGGTTTAATTATTTCATAGGTTTCACTTATTATTTTGTGAGCACCTCCAATTAAATCTAGACGGGAATAACTTTTTATCTGCAAAATGCAGATGGGAAATCCATACAACTATTATCTAGTAGACATAGCAGTCAAATTTAATAAATCTGACATATTACCCATTCGGTTGAGCACTCAATCAAACTTTGGCAAACCATCCAAAGTTTCGGCTTACTTTGTTTTTTGTTTTTTGTGCATTGTGTTTTTCAACACTGCATAACTTCATTCACCAACGAATGTGGGACAATTAACTATATTTTTGGCAATCACTAAAGCCATACTCTGGCATCAAAACCTAACACTACACTTCAAACAACCCTCCACGTGAATATTCTAGCAGGGGACAAATAGTCCAACCATGATAATCTAGCCTACAGTATATTCTGGGCCTCACATAGAGGACACACGACACACAAAATAGACCACTACGTGGCATTCTTTAAGTACCTCCTACCTACCCATTCATCATGACACGTGGTGAGCCTCTACCCTCTAGTCTGAAGTTGACACATATCACGATCCTACCATGTGGCATTTTCTACTTTCCTCCTGCTATGAACTCATCCTCCACGTAGACTGCATAGTCACCAACAGTCTCGGTCAACCCCGTGTGACAACTGGTAGCTAGTTAGCAAGTAGAGTCAACACTTTGTCAGCACCAACTCTAAACACATTAATAGCTAAATAAGCATCCACGTAAGCACTGACTCAACACCTAGTCAATTTAGGTGGTTAGCACAGTCAGTGTACAATTGTCAACCACTTTAGCATGCCACACAAGCAATCATACGCCAACTTAGCCAACCCCATCTATTTATTCTATAAAATTCTGTACAGTTGTTGTACTAGACTGTATAATACTGTACATTGCTGGTGTTATCATGATGTCATGCTGACATCATCAGAGGGGTGAGAGTATGTTAACATCATCCTTTTATGAGCTTAAAATTGATGATCATCTAACTATCATTCCTATCCAAATTACAACTACTACAATGCCCATATGACCATCAAATTTAACCCTGTCATTCACTGATGCAACCCCTCTCTAGATTGATTTTTGATTTTGCAGTTTGACTTTGGGAGGCCATATCTCAGTCATCCAGACTCCAAATTAGGTGCAATTTTTTTTAAAAATTAGGTAGAATTTCCTAAACTTTTCAGTGGTACAATTTTTTTCTGGTTTTGGTGCACAGATTGTTTAGAAATTGCATGTTTTGGTGACTATGCCTGTATAATCCTACATTTTGCAACTTCAAATGCTCTGTATGGGCACATTTGGAGTAAAAACTAGGTTCTATTTTTTTTTAAAAGTGTGTTATTTTTTGTCTACTTTCCAAATTCTTGTTCAAATTGTAGGGTTATGTGGACAAAAGTGTCACTTTCAGCAATATGACCTTTCTTTTCTTTGTATTGCTTTAGAATTATAGCACATTCTAAAGTTCTAGATTTGTAATCCATTCAAAGGTTGTAACAAGCAAAATCAGAAGTCCACCAAGGCCAAAATTGGAAAGTGGTCATTATAATTGTACTACTGATAAAGTGCCCAAAACATCTATTTTGGGGGGTTTTCTTGATTTAGTGAAAAGGGGGAGTGTTCTTGTTGTTGTGTTCTTTCTTTTCTACATTTTTCTTTTTCTGCATTATGGGAAATTTTATGTTTCCAAAATTAACTCCTTATAACTATGTTACATGGTCCATAAAAATGTGGTATCACTTAATGAATAATGGAGTTTCTCAATATGTAGATGGTACTCTTCCTAAATTGGCAGGTGATAATGTATCAGCAAGTGATATTTCAGCTTGGGTAGCAATGGATAGGAAAGCCCTAGGTGATATATGTTTGGGGGTTGATGATAAGATCATGTATCAAATCAAGAAGTGTTCTACATCCAAGGAAGCTTGGGATACTGTCGAAAACCTATATGGTAAAGTATTTGAAGAGGATGTTTTCAAAATTGAAGATGAGCTTGTCTCCTTAGATCCTAAGTCATATGATTCTATACAGGATTTCATCATTAAGGTGAATGAACTAAGGACAAAGCTTACTACTTGTGGGAGTTCTATCAAAGATGACAGATTGATCTATCTCATACCTAAGAAACTTCCATCAGACTATTCTACATTTGTATCTTCTTTTAACACCTCAAAGACTACCTTAGGGTTTGCCTATAAGAAAGTCACTTTTGATGAATATGTTGATCTATTGGATATAGAAGAAAAGAAGTTGAAATCAATGAGGATTCTCAAATCACCTACGTCCAAAGCATTGGTGGATAATAGTGAGGGTTCTCAAAAATTAGCTAGATATTCTTCAAATAAAGGAAAGGGTAAAAAGAAGTGGAAGAACAAATCAGAGGATGCAGAAAAGACAACACCACAATCCAATCAACAAGGCAAGTCCTCAAATTCCAACAAGAAGGGGGACAATAATAAGGATAAGAAAAAGTGTTCCTATTGCAAGAAATTGGTTCATAAAGAGCATGAGTGTTATTTTAAAAAGATTGATGAGTTGACCAAAAACATGTAGAAACATAATGTCCATTGCCTAATGCTTATAAGGATAAAGGGTCTTCTTCAGATTCAAAGGGAAAAGGGCATACACTCATAGAAAATTCAAATTCTTCAAAGGAATGGATATTTGACTTAGGTGCCTCATATCACATTGGTTCTTCAAAGGAGGATTTTTCTTCAATGAAGCAATCAAAGGTACCATGCATCTTTGTGGGAGATGACACGAAAGTGGAAGTTGAAGGAAAAGGAAACATGGAAATGGAAAATGGAGAGTTTCAAGATATTTTCTATGTTCCAAACCTAAGTTCAAATCTCCTATCAATATACCAAATCACTCATCTCAAAGATGGACATAGAGTTGAGTTCCTTCCAGACTCAGTACAGGTGCACAGTCTTAAAGAAGACTCATTGGTTGTAGTGGGGAAAGTAAGTCATAACAAAAGGTTGTACTCTTTCTCCCATTTAGTGCCCAAGTCACCTTCAAAGGCCTTGTTATCTCAATCAAATTCAACAATGCAATTATGGCATCAACAGTATGGTCATATTGACTTTTGTTATCTTCAACAACTTTTCACAAACAGAATGGTCAAAGGTCTACCTCAAATCAACTTTTCCCATGGTGAATGTTCAAC
Source organism: Cupressus sempervirens (assembly GCA_028749045.1). NCBI lineage: Eukaryota > Viridiplantae > Streptophyta > Pinopsida > Cupressales > Cupressaceae > Cupressus > Cupressus sempervirens. The sequence goes on along the minus strand of CM053787.1, from coordinate 186,652,860 downwards.
AAATTCAATGGATATGCATCCAAAGGGGAAGTTATAGAAAGGGAAGTCTTCAAGAGAACTAGGTATTCTATAGATGGTTCACATGGTATTAGCAAGTCCTTTTGCATTCAACCAGGGTCACTACATACTTACCTTCATTGATGACTTTTCAAGATACACTTGGGTCTACTTTCTTCATAGTAAGAATGAAGTGTTGGACAAGTTTCTAGCCTTCAAGACTCATGTAGAACATAAATCTAGAAAAGCCATCAAAGTTCTATGAATGGACAATGGAAGAAGATATGTAAATAGAAGACTAAAACACTTTTTCAGACTTGAGGGAATTGATCTTTAGGCTCTAGTAGCATTTAGTCCACATAAGACAAATGTCGCAACATTGAGGATTAGGACTCTCAAATCTATGGCAAGTTGCATGATACAAGCCAAGTCTCTAGATCCATTATTTGAAGTTGAAGCAATTAGTAGTGCCACTCACATTCTTAATAGGTCTCCTCATCTAGCCTTAGATGGCAAGACTCCTTTTGAGGCATGGTGTGGCAAAAAACCTATTGTGACACACTGCAGAGTCTTTAGTTGTCCTATATGGGAAAAGATATCTTCCAAGGGATGCAAGGCACAACCACCTCAGCCTTGTACTTTCATTGGCTATGAAGATAGTGTGAAGGCATATAGACTATTAGATCTTGAGACACATCAGATTTTTGTGGAGAAGGATGTACACTTTGAGTAAAGTTCACCTAGCTTGTCCTCTACTCTTCTTTGCACATCATATAGTTTGGAAAATGATAGTGACACCAGTGATAGTGCTTCAATAGATTAAAACACATGGGGTTCTATTGATAGTTACAGTGAGAGGTCACTATGTTAGTTCAGTCCACATGCATACATCGCTACAATGATAGGTCTAGCACAATAGGATACATCCAGTCTTCCAGGTATAGGTTCAGTGACAGATTTAGGGGACAATATTGATGATCTGCCTCTTCTTCTTGATGCAATAGCACCTTCTTCAGTTTTCATGAGGGCTCCATCCGAATCTCTTGTTCATTCTCTACATGATCGATCATCACAGGTTGAAGTGATTGTGGATACTTATGATTAGCAGTTGCAGTAGGGTTCTTCATTAGTTGCAAAGATAGATAGTTCTTTGTGATAGGTTCTTCAACTAGTTGAGTAGGTTTTAGAGACATCACTTATCCATGGGATTGTTTTCATGCACAGTGGAAGCATCTCATTTGTACCTTTGGCATTGTTTCTTCCTAAGGGGAGGAACACCATTCTGCAGTCTTGGATCAGCTTCTTCATTGGATTAGTCACTAGCAGGCATTCTTCTTTGGTAGGGGGGGAGCGTTTTCTATCTCTCTTCCTCTTCTCATCATTCTCTTATGTATATACTAGATGTATTTCGTAATGTGGGGTCTTGATTACTCCATCCATCCATACATCATGTGTTTTTAATCTCTCTTTTTGGAAGAGGGTTTTCCCCACGAGGTTTTCCCCCTTTCTCCACTTTATGAGAGATTATCATTATGTACATGGGTACCTAACATGACCTAGTAGCAGGGATCCATCATGCACTTCATCCTAGTCTTTGTAAGGTTAAGGGAGTTCCCCTAAGTTGCACTTAAGGGGGGTGTTGGTGTAAATAAGTGTTTACCATTTACACTTACTTAAATTTACTTAGGTTAATGAATTATTTTATTAATTTTCATTGTTTTATTATTTATTTAGGTGAGATGCTTAGGAGTTTGTGTACTCTCATGAGTTATGTAACTCTAATTATACACGTGGTGTCTACAACACATGAGTTTGCATTATTCAATGAGTTGTCATGTTGACAACATAGATATTTGCACTCCTAATTTAGCACATGTTGTCTACACCACTGATTTGTGTGCTACACCATTGTAGGCTTATCCTCACATCATCACACTTACATCCATGCTTAATGGAGGATAATCTATATCTAGTGGACATGTACCTACTTGTACGACTTATCATAGTGCTAACTTCTATGCATTTTAGAAGCTCTCCTAAGGCCTTTATATACATGCACTCCTATTGTACTGAATATATCATCATTCTAATCACACTCTCTCTATTGGCCTTCTTTTGTGCTTGTGTTTGAGTTCTTTGGTCTTGGGTGAATTCTGGCCTAGGCCAAATTCTTACAAGGATCATAAAAAAATCCAAAAGTCAGCTCCAAAATAGTTTACATAATAGTTTGTGCCATTACAAACAATTATGTCAAAACTATATTATTTTGCACTTGAAGTCCCTAATGCTTGGCATCAACTTCAACTTCAATGCTATAACTTGGAATCCATTGGTTACTCAGCATCTACATCACTTAACATCATTTTTCTACTCAATACTTGAGTAACTCAGCAGCAACTATTTATTCAACACATACTAAGTATGTCACTTGACATGCATTATCTAACATGTTATGCTCAACATGCATTACTTGTTTAGCATGAACTGAGTTCTAACTTGTAATTGACTTAAGTGTATAGACACTCATATGTCAAAACCAATATGTGATTAACAATCTCTCCCTTTTAAATGAGTGGAAAAAACATTTGGTCATGCATGAATGATCTTAATTTATGAGCATAACTTAGATACTCAATATGTTTGACCGACATATGTACAAAATTTCAAATTTTCAAAATTTTGCAAAACACTTGACTTAATAGTCATACCTCAAAATCTTATAACTCCTACTGAGTTGTTTTTACTATTCTAAATCTGAACCTATACTCCTACTAAGTAAATATGCATATGTTGAACTATACTTTTGTTTCTATATTTGACTCACCCTTTATTTGGTCTCCCCCAAAGTTGTATTCATTCTTTCCTTGGAGTCATTATCTCTCTCAAAAAATAAATTTATTTCTCCCCCTTTTTGAAACTTAGGTAAAAGAGCTATACATGTATAGTGTGTTTGTCCAAGAAAGGTTTATGAACCTCAAGTATGATCTTCAAAGCTACATCCCAGTTATCACATGCTACCTCCAATGATTTGAATTGGATGGCTAACTCAATAGAAAGGTGAACTAGGCCTTTATGTGTAGAAAGATGAGGATATTTCTACATTAATGTTTCTACAAATGCTAGCTCTTTATGTAATATGTCCATGTGTGGGGTCAACATGGATTGGATGCTTATCAGTGTAGCCCAAATATTTACATCTTGAGCATGCAGGGCTTCCAACTGACCTTGAGAATTCATCAAATTGCTTAAGTGCTTTTGACTTTAAACTAGAAAAATGGATAGAGTAATACCTATCATCTTCATATCTCCCTCCAAATTTTCAATATGATGCTATACTTCTTGTGTAAATAGAGTTGTATCACACAACTTGGTGTAAAGTGAAAAAATATTCTCCAAAACTTTCTTTACATTATCAATATTGGTAGCTAACTCAACTTGACTAAGTGCAATGGCACTTGATATCTTTTCATTGACTTAGCTCTGAAATTTCCTCTCAAATCATTCAAGTAGCTTAACATTTGAATCTAGGTATGTATCATTTATCTTCTCCACTATATTTGTCAACTGCTCCATGATAGGCTTGCCTTCTACAGGTGCAGGTAGGCTGAATGCATCAAGAAATATTTCCTTAATATTTTGCAATTCTTGCTTCTATGTATGCTCCCTTTTGAGTAGTTCTTGGTGCTTCTTCCTTGCAAGAGCATCTTGAAGTATGCTCATTTGTTCAATAGTGATTGTTGCAAGATCAACATTTGGAAACACAATCACTTCATCCAAGTTGACATCACCATATGATGTAACTTCATCTGCCTTGGATGTGCTAGGACTAGGCTTGATGACTATAGTGGTGTAGCTTCTACACTTAGCCTATGAAGAGCTTGACTTAGAGGAGTAACAGTTTCTAGAAAAGTAACCAGTACTTGTATTGCTAACCACTCCTTAGGCTTGGTAGTCAAGACTGACTCTTTAGTCCTATTCTTTTCTTGCATTTCAATCTCAATTATATGGTGAGTTTGTGTTGTAGGTGCATAAGTATATTCCTAACCTATCTGAGCTTATGTCCCTTTCTATGCTTCTGTAGCAACTTCTTGTACTAAAACATTTTGTACCATTGTGTTGATATTTGTCATTATTGTCTCTTTCCTTTGGTATACTACAATGGGCATTATAGGTTGTACCACAATAAATTAAGGAGTTTGATTTATGTCTTGTTTTCCTTTCTATGTAGATATCTTTTCTGCCTTCTCAAGTTCATCAACACTTGCTAATATAGGATGGCTGCATAATTGTGCCTCGGTGGTGGTGTCTAAAAATATCTTATTTATGTCCTCCTTTGTCAAGGGATTGATGTTATGAAATACAGGATCAAAAATATCCTTGATCTTTACTATGTTTGTATTGACATCTGTCACATGTTGTGGATTGACACTCAACATTTGTATATCTAGTATACTCCATTATGTTTTATACTCATCTTCAACTACTGCCTATGTATCTACATTTATCTCAATGCCTTCCACATGTGCATCTTTCTTAGTTTCATCTTTAGTAACCTCAGTTACTTCATTTTCACCTTTTTCTTCACCTACCTGAACACGTGTCTACTTGATTTCCTTAGGTGTTGTTAGTCCATATATTGAATTCTATATTTGAGTCAAATTATGAACAACACCCTCAATGTCCTTTTGAAAAATACTAAATGCTCTATATTTAGGAGCAAATCTCCCTTTATATTTGTTAATGACCCTATCCAATTCTGGCATCACTTCTCATGGTTGGATACCCTATTACCCTTTACACAATCCTCTTGGTAATCTTGATAGGTCCATCTTCTAACCTCACTAAGTTGTCATGAATATTTCTCATAACAATCTTTATCCACTCTATTTTAAAAATGTTGGGGAAATCTAGGGCATGAGTTAACCCTTTTCTTTCTACAATCTTATATTTCTCCTTCAATACTCTATTTTCACATAAATTATGATATAGCTCTCTTATGTCCATGTCACCTATACTACCCACCTTACATGTGTAACAACATCTTACATCTTGAATAATTAAAACTTGTGGTAGTATCATGGGTAATGCACTAGATGGGTCTTGTTTGTATACAATGTTAGGAATTGCTTTAAATTTTGGTTGTTTGATCTCATTACTAATTAATTAAACATTTAAAACTTCTTTTCCCTCTTTAACCTTAGAATCAAAAGAACTAGATGCCATAATTGATACCTAGTGTTTGCACAAATTCAAACAATGTAGCTCAACACATGATAAATACCTTCACAAATCTAATGAATGGTGTGGAACAATGGTTGAATGTAATCTGCAAATGCTTGGAATGATCTCTCCAATTTTCCTTTGTCTATTTGTGCTCTCTCCAAATTCAAATGATGTCGAATGAATCAAAATTTGACTATATAGCCCTCAAAACTTCACAATTAATGCTTAGTGCTTACACAACTATATGCTCGGCTATAATAGAAATTATAACTTACTCGACTTCCATGTAGTTTTCTTCACACTCATAAACTAGTACAAGCTCGGCCAACACTATAACTTATGATATCTCAACATCAACTAGATTTCACTCAGCAGCTTAGGTGAAACTTTTGATGTATGGTAGCAACACGAAAACTGAAAATACTTTAAGATTTCTACCAAGTTCTAAACAACACTTTGCATCTTTCTTCATGCATATATAATCCTTTCAAAACTAAATCCTTGGAACTGATGCATGACATATCACTTATATATTAGTCCCACACATACCTCTTGATTGCTTAATTAGGGTTGGTATGATCACCTGACCTATTGGGTGAAGTGATCCTATCTGATCTTGATGCACTGTAATCTTCCTTTTCCTTTCATGTTTTTTTCATCTATACTTTGACTTCTTCAACATCTACCTTTCCTTTTCCTATGTTGAATTCATTGCTTGGTGCCTTTGACTTTGTTGGACAATGTTTGCTTATGTGACTAGTCTTAAGCAACTAAAACATGTAGTCTAACTTAATCATCTACTGTAATCATTTCTAAAATGTGTTCTTATGAAGTTCTTAGGAGCATGCCCATATTCTTGACACTAGTAATAACTATACCCAGTATTATAATCCCAATTATAAGAGTTTCCATTGTGCTTTACCTTTATCTTCTTGTTTGATGACCACTTGGGCTTGGATCCACACTCATATGCTCTATGTCCATACTTCTAATAGTTATAACAATATCCTTCAAATCTTTGTGTACTTATGATCTTGGTTCTACATTGATGTTCTTGATGTCCTTACTTGTACTTGTGGCAGTGACCTATGAAGTTATGCTTAGGATTCTAATTTGTAGTCTTGCTCCTACAAACATTAGCAGTAAGTCCTATTTTTTCATAATTATGACAAGTGTTCGGATTAAACAACAAACGTAAATAACAATTATATGCAAATATAATCAATAATAGAAAATAATAGATCGCATAGAAAAGAACACAAGACACCAAGATTGAATGTGGTTCACCCAATACCTATGCTACGTCCACCAAACAACAAGTCTGATATTATTACAATCCAGTGATTATAACTTGATTAGAATATGTAACCCCTTATAGCTCAATATCGCTGCAAGAACCAATTTTGCATCACACATGTAGAACATCTCTAACCCTAAGCTCTTTTATACAAGTATTTTTACTACTTTGGGGTTATAATTAATAATTACAAGTTGGCCCAAAATCCCAATAAAATAGGGCCCAAAAAATTTATGAATTATGTACAATAATTTCTTGATCAGTCACCACAATCTAACAATCTCCTACTTGGGGACTGATCAAGCTCCACACTAAACAAAAATCTCCCACTTGGAGACTGATCCTATAGCTATGCTGCTACTCCATGAGGCTCCCATTAGATCTAACCACCCTAGAATTTGTTATTCTTTTATTCATGGTCAGTTTAGAAGACCAACCAAAGTTGAAGAGGAGTTCAACTTCTCCCTTGTTACTACCTTTTTCAAATTATCTACTAGATTTTCATTTGTATGTATCTTCTCAATATTTAACTATCCATCCTCCAAAATTGACTGAATGAAATGGTACCACAACTGTATGTGTTTGGTCTTTGAATGCAAAGCTGAATTCTTTGCAAGATGAATGACACTTTGACTATCTGTAAACAAATAATTATCCTTCTGAGGGTGTCCCATTCTTCCAAGAAGAACTAAAGCCATATCATTTCCTTGGTTTCCTTTGTAGTAGCTACATACTCTATCTCTATAGTGGATAAAATATTAACCTTTTGTAACCTAGAAACCTAGCTCACGACTACCCCACCAATAGTAAAGACATAACCTATAGTACTCCACCTGGTATCAATATCCCTTGCCAAATCTGAGTCAACATAGCCTTATAAATTAGTAGTAGAGCCCCGAAAATATAAATGCTAATTAGATGTTCCTCTCAGATATCTGAGAATCCATTTGACGACATTCCAATGCTCAATTCTTGGATGACTTATATACCTACTAATGACTTCCACTACATGTGCAATATCTGGCCTAGTACATACTATAGCATACATCAAGCTTCCTATAGCTGAAGCATAGGGTACCTTGGACATCTTATCCTCCTCTTCTTGTGTCTTGGGACACATCTCCTTAGTCAACTTCAAATGACCAAGTAAAGGTGTGCTAACAGCTTTAGCATTCTCCATAGAGAAACATTGCAACACCTTCTCCACATAAACAGTTTGAGATAGTGTCAATGTTCTATTCTTCCTATCTTTGCAAATTTTCATACCAAATTTTTTTTTTGCTACCCCCAAATCCTTCATAGCAAATGCATGTGCTAACTGGCATTTCAACCCCTTAATGTGATCTATGTTAGACCTAGCTACAAGCATATCATCAACATATAAACATAAAATAATGTAGCTGTCATCATCCAACCTCTTAAAATAAACACAATGATCTAAGTGACACCTATTGTATCCATTCTTATGCATAAAACTATCAAATTTTAGATACCACTGTTGAGGTGCTTGCTTCAAGCCATATAAAATTTTCTTTAATTTGTACACTAAGTTCTCCTTACCTTTTACCAAAAATCCCTGTGGTTGAGCCATATATATCTCTTTATCCAAAACACCATGAAGGAAGGTTGTTTTAACATCAAGCTACTCTAACTACAAATATTCAATAGCCACAAGACTTAAAATAGTATGGATAGAAGTCATCTTAACAACAAGAGAAAATATCTCATCAAAATCAATGCCCTTTTTTGTACAAATCCTTTCACAACTAACTTGGCTTTAAATCTTTTCTTACCTCCTTCCTCTTTTTTCAACCAATAAACCCACTTATTTTGTAAAGCTCTTTTACCTGTAGGCAACTTGCATAAATCCCATGTCTTATTCTTCAGCAAAGAGTCCATTTTGTCTTTCATTGTAGACTCCCACTGAATCTTAGTATCCACCTACATAGCTTCATCATAAGATTTAGTTTCACCAACATCAGTAAATAAAATTGAATACGAAGAGGGAGAGAATCCTTTTGAAGGTCTAATTTTCCTTGTTGACCATCTAACATTCACTAGTGTGTGTGGTATTTGTTTTTGTAGTTGTTGCACATCATGAGGAATGGCAGAAACATTAACTTGTGGAGTATTATCCAACACTACATAATAATCTTCTTTCTTCTCATGTTGCTACAACAAATCTTTGTACAACACTTTCTCATTGAATATAACATCCCTGCTTCTTAAAATTTTATGGTTTTCAAAATCCCAAAGCCTATAACCAAATTCATTAATGCCATATCCAATAAATACACATTTCTTTGACTTAGCTTCCAGCTTGGTTCTATTTTTAAAATCTATGTGAGCAAAAGTTTCACAACTAAAGGTCTTGAGAAAAGAATAACTCACCTTCTTACTAGTCCATACTTCCTCTAAAATACCACAGCCTAAAGGAGTAGAGGGACCTCTATTAATAAAATATACAATAGTATTGACAACCTCCACCCACATGTATAAGGGTAACCCAACATGCAACCTCATGCTCCTTGCACACTCCATTATAATCATGTTCATGCATTCAGCCACTCCATTTTCCTGTGGAGTCCTTCAAATAGTTTTCTATCTATGAATACCATTAGTGGAGCAATAATCTTCAAAATCATGACTACAATACTTACCGCCATTACTAGATCTGAGACATTTTAATTTCTTACCAATCTCATTTTCAACCAAGCATTTCCATTTCTTAAGAGTTTGAAATACATCAGCTTTCTATTGAAGGAAATAAACCCATACTTTTCTAGTTGCATCATCAATAAATGTAACATAATAATGATAGCCACCAAGTGAAGATACCTGAGCTAATCCCCATCCATCTGTATCCACAAGCTCTAATTTCTCCTTTTTGCTTTCCTTCCTAGTCTTTACAAAACTCACTCTTTTTTGTTTTCCATACACATAACTTTCACAGAAATTCATATTAACAAATTTCAAACCTAGTAAAACTTTCTTTGAATGAAGTACTTTTATACCTTTCTCACTCATGTGCCCAAGTCTATTGTGCCACAATGCTATATTAGAATCTACAACAACTATTTGTTCTCCCTGCTCAACTATAGCAATTGTTCCTAAACATTCATTTTTCTTTGAAATAATTAAAGTAGAAGGAACAATATGACATGTACAAAGATATAAGGTACTTTCACACCTTTTGCTACTACAAGAGAACCTTTTGAAACCTTCCAATTTTTATCATTAAAAGTAACTACACAATCCTCATCACCGAGTTGCCCTGCTGAAATTAAATTCCTACTCAGCCTTGGAACATGTCTTACCTCATGTAGTAGCCAATAATTCCCATCCTACAACTTAATCTTAAATTTTTCCTTTCGAACAATCTAATAGGGTTCATTATCCCCCAAATAAACAAGTCCAAAATCCCCTTGGACATAATCAATGGAATAACCTCTATAAGGTGTAGCATGAAATGAAGCACTGAAATCTAAAACCCATGAATCATCAACACTTTCTAAAGATAGAAGCGAAGCATCCGCTTCAAATTTGTTACTTACCACATTTGCCTCCTTGTCTCCATCTAGTTTATCTCCTTCATTTTTCTTTTGATTCAAACAATCTTTCTTTTTATGACCTGGTTTCCCACAACACTAGCAAACATTTGGTCCTCTTGATTGAGACCTTCTCCCCTTTGAATTTCCTCTTGATTTCCCATAATTTCTGGAATTACTTCCTCTCTCAATCATTCTACCCCTGCTTTGTGCATTCAAAGCACTTCCTAATGTAGATCCACCTGAGGATTTCCTATGAGTTTCCTCACTCAAAATAACACTAATTACATTAGCATATTTTAGGTTACTATATCTAGGAACAAAATTACTCATAGCCCTTACCAAGCCATTCTAGCTTTTAGGCAAAGAATACAAAATCAAGAGAGCCTTGATTTCTTCTTCAAAATTGATACCCATAGAAGATAACTAGCTAGTAATAGTATTAAAATCATTTAAATGATCTAAAATAGATCTAGCTTCTATCATTTTCATATTAAATAAATGCTTCATGAGAAATACCTTATTTGAAGTAGAGGGCTTTTCATATAGTGTCACTAGGGTTTTCATCAACTCTTCTGTTGTCTTTGCTTTTATAATATTAAATGCCACCAATGGTGCCAGGTATAATCAAATGCTTCCAAGTGCCTTTCTATCCAAAAGATCCCATTCATCATTTGACATAGATCTATGATTCTTGGCTTTGCCTTCCAACAACTTCCATAAATCCTTCTGGTAAAGATAGTCTTCCATTTGCATCTTCCATAACTGGAAGTTCTGCCCATTAAACCTATCAACCCTTAGCTTACCCTGGTCTACCATTACTCCCACTCAGCTATGAGAATCCCACTCAACCATGAGACTTTCTTGCAAAGGATAACTAAAGAAACAACCTCACTCTAATACCACTTCATAGGATTAAACCACAAACATAAATAAAAATTACATGCAAATATAACCAATAATAGAAAATAATAGATGACACAGAAAAGAACACAAGACACCAAGATTTAACATGGCTCGCCCAATCCCTAGGCTATGTCCACCAAACAACAAGTATGATATTATTACAATCCAATGATTATAACTTGATTACAATCTATAACCCCTTACAGCTCAATCCTGCCACAAGAACCAATTTTGCATCACACTTATAAAACAATCCCTAACCCTAAGCTCTTTTATACAAGTATTTTTACTACTTTAGGGTTATAATTAATAATTACACGTCAGCCCAAAATCTTGATAAAATAGGGCCCAAATTTATTTTTCTTTGGGTGATGCCCTGAGCCCCAAAGAATTTATGAAGTATGTACAGTACTTTCCTAATCAGTCACCACAATCTAACAACAAGTAGGTTTCGAGTTCTTACCATTGATATTCCTTTGTTCGCCATTTTTAGATGATTCTTCTTCTTTAATACTGGTGTAACCCAATCTAGTAGTATCACTGTTGGATCAAGGAGATCTCATCAATTACTCAAAATAATTGATGGCTTCACTAGGTCTATTATAACTTTCAGCAAATTCTTTTTCTCTTTTTAGATAATTTCTAAATTGTTCATTCTACAATTTTAGAATTGTGATTTCAATATCTTTTCCATTTAATTCATGATTGGCAATCATGATTTGATTTATTGGCTCCAATTGCATACTAGCAATCCTTTGCACTTCTAATATCTTCTCTTCTAATCTATTGGCTTGTATCCTTTTGTCATCTTCGATCATGACTTTGTCCTCTTCATCTTTCTTTTTTATGCTTGGTCACCTCACACATCAACACTAATTGGAATTATTGTTCTATCTTAAGATTTTTGACCTCTTTAGTTAGGGTTGCATTCTTTTCCATTAGATCTACAATTGCAACTTCAAATTCACTTGTGTTTCCTTTTGTAAATAGTCTAGTAGTGTCAATCTTTTTGTAGCATGTGACATTCTCTTCAATAGCTATCTCTTTCTTTCTCTTCAATGATCGCTTCAAATCATCTCTTGCTTCATTCAAGTAATGTAGGGCAAGTTGGATTTCAATCTTTTTGGTTCTCAATAGTCTTTCCCAACTTGTAGACTTCAACCATAAAAATCATTTACCACACATCCATATCATACTTTGCATGTAAACCAAAATACCAAATTAAGCATATACATCTATAGCATGAAAACATATAATCATTCACACATATGACACAAGATATGACTACCCAAAAAACCTCCAATGAGAAGGTAAAGTTGGGGTGGGGATGAAACCCACAAATCTTCAGTACTGCTATTGTAAAGTGTATCCAATGAAGGTTATAATGTTTGATCATGAAACATGATCTATCCTATGAAAGGTCTACCTTGTTAAAGGCTTACAAGATTTTTAGATCTTACCCTCTTAAATGACTTCAATACCCTATTCGAAGGATGCCTATTAAAAGGAATTTAACTTATAATGGAGTAAGCAACTTATTAAAGGATTTATAACAACCTGTTAAGACTACCCTATTAAGAGATTTAACTGATTCACCTATTAGAATGTCTCAACAATGATTGTATGGTTAGCACTCTACTACTAGATAAAATATCACCTCTTTGCATGTATTCTTGATCCTCTTTTGATAAGATGTATCTCTTTTATCCTCTAACATCTTTTCTTTGTTCTCTTCTAAATGATTCTACATTGTATCTCAATCCACAACACCTTAGTCACCATGATGCTCTATTTGTGCATACAAAATTCTCTCTTCTCTCTTTCCACACTCATAAAAAGTTTAGGGCTTATCCTTTTTAAGAAGGCCTAGGTGACTTAGGTTTAGGTATGAATCAGCAATTGTGATTCACCCATATTACTGCTTAGTCCTTCTCTTTAACTAATTGGCTATATATACTACATAGGGATTGTCAATTAATATCTGTTCTTATCATCTAGCATTACAAAAAAATCCTTAAGTCAACTCCAAAATGGTTTACATAGTAGTTTCTGCATTACAAACAATTATGTCAAAATTGTATTACTTGACACTTGAAGTCCTCGATGCTTAGCATCAACTTCAACTTGAATGTTGTAGCTCGACATTTGAATGAATCAACATCCATTGGTTACTGGACATCTGAATCACTCAACACCATCTATCTAATTAGCACTTGAGTGACTTGACACTAACCATTTACTTGGAACATACTAAGTATCTCACTCGGCAAGCACTATCTGACATGTTATGCTTGACATGCATTACTTGTTTGGTATGAATTGAGTTCTAACTTGTAAATGAAAAAAGTATATAGAAACTCATATATCAAAACCAATATGAGATTAACATAAAGGGTACAAATGTTCTTATTCCCTTCTTTGGCAAGATTTTTGCTATTCAATTTATTTAGTTGACCACCAAACAATTTATTAAGTTGACGATTAATTTGTTAAGTTGACCACATACATATTTAAATTGGAAAAAATAACATTGCATCTTAATCACATATGTCTTTTTTCATAGATAGAAAAGTTAGAAATTTCAATTTGAACAATACAAATTGATTAGTGTGTTTCTAGGAGTTTTTCTACTACAACATTTCAGTGGGCTCATTTGTTTTCTTCCATATTAGAATCCAATTAATTAAGTGATGTGTGTACTGAAAGGTTGTTAGCAAGACCATTCACAAAAATTGTAGGAGAAATTCTAGAGATGCATGTCCCTTGGGAAGTGCATCCCCATTAGAGAACAATCTCACACTGATAAATTCCCTAGTAGATATATAAACAAAACACTAAGAGAAAACTCTAGCTTAATATTCACACACATTTGGGAAATGCATTTATGATGGTAGTATTTGGTAGGAAAACTTTCCTATGATTTCAACATGGTCAAAATAGACTTTTAAGTAGGTCATGCATGTAACAACCATTTGGGAGGACTCCATGGATCTTATTACGAACCAACTTTATGGCTACTTTTTTAGCCATATTCTACAAATCCAATTTGACCTTAGGGATAATCTATTTCTGAAGTGTTGTCATTCTAATTTTCCCATGTTAAAAAAAAGTTGAATATACATAGTTTTTGGTTCTATTTTCCAAAATTATTTTCCAGAAGAGACCACCTGCTTGTCTCTCTCAAAGTTGTTGTATCCCTTAGAGACTATTTGTTCACATATCTTATTTATTTTTGAGAAATATATCTTTGAGTACTAAAATTTTGTTAGCAAGTTTATTTGCAAAAACCCTATGATTGGGTAAGTGCACAAAGTTGTGGTGCCAAAAGGGGGGTATAAGTGGACACCTTTTTCCTGAAATCAACAAATTCTGGACTTCAACAAGAATTTGAAGATAGTTATGCTCAAAATTTTAAGATATGACAAAAACAAAAGTCATAGTCCTTTGAATCTAGTTTCTAAACAACTAATTTTTTTAAAAAATGGTTTAATTTTAGGTCCTCAAAAAAGGGGGCCATAGAAAGTGGTACTATTTATTCCAAAAAAACATAACATAGTACAAAGTGTGGCCCCCCTAAAATTTTAACTTTTTTTTTGAAATTCTTTAATCGCTCTAGTCAAAAGTTACCTAACACTATGTAGTTTGTCCCAGATTTTTCGGGTAATTTTATAATGTGTATTTTTTTTTAATGAATTTTTTAATTAGACCCATCCCAAAAATGTGAAATATCTGTGTGCTCCCCCTAGAAATGATTGAAAACTAATCTAAAATCAAAACTTCTTTTTTTTTAAAGTGTGTAGAATGGAGTCTAGTTTCTAAAAAACTAAGTTGTTACAAAATGCGATGAATGAGCTAAAATCTACAACCCAATTAGTACATGGTGGTTTTTGACAAAAAATGAACATACATTCAAAAGAAATTATAGATGAAAGACTTAAAATAGTTCAAATTAAAAATAAATTATATGGTTAGATAGCTAACACAAAGACCTATAATGTTATGTAACCTGATCTTATCGATACCCAACCACGAGGAATCTTGAAGGGGAGCACACAAGAAAAATCAATCATTTTTTGTATGTTTGCTGGAAAACACATCTTAGACCTATTTATAAACTCCAAACCTTTGGGTTGGATCTCCAAGGCAAAACCAAGCCTTAGGCTTGGTTTCAATGCAAAGCTTTGAATAGCGCGTGTGCCCTATAGCATGCACGTGCTATTAAAATGCTATTGAATTCGAGGTATTGTGCACGCGCTATAGTGCACACGCACTATTGAGACCTAAATTGTAAACCAAAACCAAAAGAGAGCTAGGGGGGGTGGGGCGAGGGAATGGCTATCTATGTGTGTGATAGATAGAGAGAAAGTAGGGGATGGGAGAGGGGAGAGAGGAAGTGAGAAAGAGTAGGGGTGGCAGAGAGAGTATAGGATGGGAGATAGAGGAAATGTGAGAGAGTAGGGGTGGCAAAGAGAGTACAAGATGCAAGAGAGAGGAAGTGTGAGAGAGAGAGTAGAGGTGGCAAAGAGAGAGTATGGGATGGGGGAGAGAGAGAGTAGGTGGTGGGAGACGGAGTGGGAGAGGAAGAGTGAGAGAGAGGAGGATGGGAGTGCATGTGTGTGAAAGAGAGAGAGTAGGGAATGGGAGAGGGAGAAGATAGAGTAGCTTGAGAGAGAGTAGGGGATGGAAGAGAGAATAGGGGATGGAAGAGAGAGTAGGTGATGGGAGAGGGAGTGGGAGAGGGAGAGAGAGAGGGGGGATGGAAATGTGTGTAAGAGAGAAAGAGAGAGAGTGTGAAAATGTGAGAGAGGGTAGGGGGTAGCAGAGAGAGAGTAGAGAGGGAGAGAGTGAGAGTGAGAGAGAGAGAGAGAGAGTGAGAGAGAGAGTGAGAGTAGGCAGTGGGAGAGGGAGAGCGAGTGAGAGAAAAAGTAGAGGATGGGAGAGGAGAGAGGAGGGATGGGTGTATGTGAAAGAGAGAGTAGGGAATGAGAGAGGGGAGAGAGAGATAGAGAGAGTAGGGGATGGGATAGAAAGAGAGTAGGCAATGGCAAAGGGAGTGGGAGAGGGAGAGAGATGGTGGATGGAAGAGAAAGAGATTAGGCAATGGCAGAGGGAGTGGGAGAGGGAGAGAGAGGGGGGATGGAAGTGTGTGTAAGAGAGAAAGTAGGGGATGGGAGAGAGTGTGTGAGAGAGTAGGGTGGGCAAAGAGAGAGAGTGAGAGTAGGGGATGGGAGAGAGAGGGAGAGTGAGAGAGAGAGAGAGATAGTAGGTGATGGGAGAGGGAGTGGGAGGGAGAGAGAGAGGGGGAATGAAAGTGTGTAAGAGAGATAGAGTTGGGGATGGGAGAGAGTAGGCAATGGGAGAGGGAGTGAGAGAGAGAGAGAGAGGGGGGGAATGAGAATGTGTATAAGAGAGATAGAGTAGGGGATGGGAGATAGTGTGAGATTTTGAGAGAGAGTAGGGGCTGGTAGAGAGATCTTGTACAGGATGGGGGTGAGAGAGAGAGAGAGAGAGAGAGAGAGAGAGAGTAGGGGATGGGAGAGAGTGTGAGAGAGAGTAGGGGATGGAAGAGAGAGAGTGAGAGTAGGGTATGGGAGAGAGAAAGTAAAGAGGGAAAGAGAGTACTTGAGAGAGAGAGAGAGATAGTAGGTGGTGCAAGAGGGAGTGGGAGAGGGAGAGAGAGGGGGGATGGGAGTGCGTGTGACAAATCTAGAGAGTAGGGGATGGGAGAGGAGAGAGAGAGGGGGGATGGGAGTGTGTGTCTATGAAAGAGAGAGAGTAGGGGATGGGAGAGGGGAGAAAGAGAGTAGGGGATGGGGGAGAGAAAGTAGGTAGTGGGAGAGGGAGTGGGAGAGGGAGAGAGAGAGAGAGGGAATGGGAATGTGTGTAAGAGAGATAGAGTAGGGGATGGGAGAGAGTGTGAGAGAGAGAGTAGGTGGTGGCGGAGAGAGCTCGTACAAGATGGGAGAGAGAGAGAGTGAGATTAGGGGATGGGAGTGAGAGAGAGAGTAGGGAATGGGAGAGAGAGAGAGTGAGAGTAAGGGATGGGATGGGAGAGAGAGAGAGAGAGTAGAGAGGGAGAGAGAGAACTTGAGAGAGAGAGAGATCTAGTAGGCGGTAGGAGAGGGAGAGGGAGAGAGATAGGGGGGATGGGAGTGTGCATGACAGATGTAGAGAGTAGGGGATGGGAGAGAAGAGAGTGGGGGGATAAGAGTGTGTGTGTCTATGAAAGAGAGAGAGTAGGGGATGGGAGAGAGTGTGAGAGTGTGAGAGAGAGTAAGGGGTGGCAAAGAGAGAGTATGAGATGGGAGAGACAGAGTGAAAGGATGGGAGAGATAGAGTGAAAGGATGGGAGAGAGTCAGAGAGAGAGTAGGGGGTGGCAGAGAGAGAGAGTACGGGATGGGAGAGATAGAGTGAAAGGATGGGAGAGAGTGTGAGAGAGAGTAGGGGATGGGAGAGAGTGTGAGAGAGAGTTGGGAATGGGAGAGAGAGAGAATAAGAGTAGGAGATGGGAGAGAGAGAGTAGAGAGGGAGAGAGAGAACTTGAGAGAGAGAGATAGTAGGTGACCTGGGAGAGGGAGTGGGAGAGGAGGAGAGAGAGGGATGGGAGTGCGTGTGACAAATCTAGAGAGAAGGGGATGGGAGAGAAGAGAGAGGGGGGATGGGAGTGTGTGTGTGTGTGTGTCTGTGAAAGAGAGAGAGTAGGGGATAGGAGAGAGTGTGAGAGTGTGAGAGAGAGTAGGGGGTGGCAAAGAGAGAGTACGAGATGGGAGAGACAGAGTGAAAGGATGGGAAAGAGTGAGAGAGAGAGTAGGAGGTGGCAGAGAGAGAGAGAGTACGAGATGAGAGAGACAGAGTGAAAGGATGAGAGAGAGTGTCAGAGAGAGTAGGGGATGGGAGAGAGTGTGAGACAGTGTTGGGGATTGGAGAGAGAGAGAGAGTAAGATTAGGGGATGGGAGAGAGAGAGTAGAGAGGAAGAGAGAGAACTTGAGAGAGAGAGAGCTAGTAGGTGGTGGGAGAGGGAGTGGGAGAGGAGGAGAGAGAGGGATGGGAGTGCGTGTGAGCGATCTAGAGAGTAAGGGATGGGAGAGGGGAGAGAGAGAGGGGGATGGGAGTGTGTATCTGCAAAAGAGAGAGTTTAGGGGATGGGAGAGGGGAGAGAGAGAGTAGCCTAAGAGAGAGAGAGAGAGTAGCGGATGGGAGAGAGGGGCAGATAGGAGTGTGTGTAAGAGAGAGTAGGGGATGGGAGAGAGTGTGAGAGAGAGTAGGAGGTGGCAGAGAGAGAGAATGGGATGGGGGAGAGAGAGAGAGTGAGAGTAGGGAATGGGAGAGAGTGTGAGAGAGAGAGAGAGTAGGGGATGGGAGAGAGTGTGAGAGAGTAGGGAGAGGGAGATAGAGAGAGGGGGATAGGAGTGCATGTGACAAATCTAGAGAGTAGGGGATGGGAGAGAAGAGAGAGGGGGGATGGGAGTGTGTGTGTGTGTGTGTCTATGAAAGAGAGAGAGTAGGGGATGGGAGAGAGTGTGAGAGTGTGAGAGAGAGTAGGGGGTGGGAAAGAGAGAGTACAAGATGGGAGAGACAGAGTGAAAGGATGGGAAAGAGTGTGAGAGAGAGTAGGAGGTGGTAGAGAGAGAGAGAGTACGAGATGAGAGAGACATAGTGAAAGGATGAGAGAGAGTGTGAGAGAGAGTTGGGGATGGGAGAGAGTGTGAGAGAGAATTGGGGATTGGAGAGAGAGTATAAGAGTAGGGGATGGGAGAGAGAGAGTAGAGAGGGAGAGAGAGAGAGATAGTAGATGGTGGGAGAGGGGAGAGAGAGAGAGAGAGCAGCCCAAGAGAGAGAGAGTAGCGGATGGGAGAGAGGGGCAGATGGGAGTGTGTGTAAGAGAGAGTAGGGGATGGGAGAGAGTGTGAGAGAGAGTAGGAGGTGGCAGAGAGAGCGAATGGGATGGGAGAGAGAGAGAGAGTGAGAGTAGGGGATGGGAGAGAGTGTGTGTGAGAGAGTAGGGGATGGGAGAGAGAGAGTAGAGAGTAGGGGATGGGAGAGGATAGAGAGAGGGGGATGGGAGTGTGTATCTGTAAAAGAGAGAGTTTAGGGGATGGGAGAGAGAGAGTAGCAGATGTGAGAGTGTGAGAGAGAGTAGGGAGATGGGGGAGAGAGAGAGAGAGAGAGAGAGAGAGAGAGAGAGAGAGAGAGAGAGAGAGAGAGAGAGAGAGTAAGAAGTGGGAGAGGGAGGATGGGAGTTTGTGTGAGAGATCTAAAGAGTAGGGGATGGGAGAGGAGAGAGGGTGAGAGAGATAGAGAGAGTAGGCAGTGGGAGAGGGAGAGCGAGAGAGAGTAAAGGATGGGAGAGGGGAGAGAGAGAGAGTGTAGGGGATGGGAGAGGGGAGAGAGAGTAGGAAGAGAGAGAGAGTAGGGAGAGAGAGAGTAGGGAGGGTGGAGAGTGATGTGTTCTCACATAGTGCATACATGCAATAGCACGTACGCGCTATGTGAAATCACCTAAAAATGGTCAAAAAACAACTTTGGGGCCCGTTTCATTCATTCTCTGCTTTTGTTCTGTTCTGCACTCTATTATCTTGACAAAAATTGCGGGTTTCAACACAACAAACACTCTTTCAAGGTGTCAAACACTATTTCAAGGTGGCAAACACTTTTGGAAGCTAGCAAACACCAAATTCAATCATTGGATACACAATTTGAAGACTTTTTGAATATTCTTTGTATAGAAAAGGTTAGTGCAATCTATTTTAAATATTGTTTGTTGATATATAGATACAAATTTGATTATAATTTGACATGTTTTTTAATATATAGTGAATTCATTGAAATTTGTATGTTTCAATGAAATGTTATTTCGAAATGGTTAGAAATTTGACAAGTCATTTTATATATATATATATATTGTGTATTCATTCAAATAATTATAATTTTTATATGTATTTGAATAATTTGTAATTTACACATTTTAAGTAATTCAAATGTTTGAATAATTTGACATGTAGAAATCATCATCATGCCAAGGAAGAAACCAAAAAATCAAACAAATGAAGATAGGGAGAGAGATTTGGCAATTAAAAGAGATAAAATGAAATTACTACGTGAGAAAAGAAAATTGCAAAGCAATAATGAAGAATTGACTTTCGAAGAGGATCAAGAACCACTGGTACCAAGAAACAAAGAAGAAGAATTGGAAAGACAAAGAGAATGAATGAGACTGTTACGCTCAAGAAGACAATTGAATTGTGAAGCTACACCATCTTCTAATGTTGGAGTCATATCGTCTGCTACACCATCTTCCAATGTTGAAGTCATATCATCCTCTCATGTTGAAGAGACACCAATTTGTAGATCAGACGATATACATACTCCATCATGTCATGTTGAAGGCACAACATCAACACATCAAGTAGGTGATATTCCATCTTTTGCATCTTATTGCCAAGGCACATCATCTTTGATTCAAGGTATGCAATACACTCAACCTTATGTTGATGTTCAAAATGTTGAGAGAATTGAAGAGATTATAACACCTTCTAGAATTCATTTTAGAAGACCAAAATATTTGATTAATATTGATAGTAACATTTTGAAATCAATGCCTGACAAGATTAGCAAGCGTACTTGTCAAAGAAAAGTTAATCATATGTGGAGATTATTTTTTGATGAATTAAATATTATAGGTCAATGCCAATTATTTGTTGAAATGATGAGGAATTTAAAATTTAGGCCTATCATGAAGATTCTTTGGCTAAGAACGATGGATGATTCAAATGAAAAAAATATTGTAAAGAATCTAATGAATGCTTATGACAAAGTGGGTTCTAAATCAAGCACCAAAGATAGTAATATCGCAAGACGAGTACTTACATCGACAATAGTAAGTAGCCAAATGAAGAAAGCTTGACTCATGAGAAAGATAAGAAAAACATTAAAAATTGGTAGAGGTACTCTAAGGAGAGCCATGCTAAGGCGTGAGAGATTGGAAGATCCAACAAAAAATGAGTTATGAACATTTAGCGGTAGAATACCACGAAAGGATAAAGAAATTAGTGAAGCCTTGAAATCATTGGTCGAAGATTTTTGGAAAAATAACACACGTGTTTCCCCTAATCAAAGAGATGTTGTAAGAAGGAGGATTGGTAGCCAAAATTGTGAGCCACATGCGAAACATTTTTTGTACACAACTCAGACACAATTTTTTGCAAAATTTATTAGTATGTATCCTCAAATTTGAATAAGTCAAAGATTTTTTGAGATGGGTAAACCTTTTTATGTGAAGATAAATCATACACACATAACTTGTTGTTGTAGGATACATATTGAATTTTCTAACCATTTTGATGTTTTTAGGCATATATGCGTAATTTTGCATTCTCAGTTTGTTTTACAGGATTGTGACATAAATGAGCCACCAAGATCTTCAAGGGAATTCATATCCAACATTTTATGTGAAATAAAGGATGGCCAAAAATTTTACAAGACATCATGCTTGGATGGTACGTGCTTATTTTGTGGTTCTTTGCAACTTTTATCAACTTGTCAACATATGGATAGTACACATGCAATTGGAAATGAAATAGTAGATTACGAAAAATTTAAGACAGTGACATATGCTCTAAAAGATGGAAAACATGGTAAAAGATGTGATTTAGTCATTAAAAATATTCCAGTGTATGAGTTCATGAAGATTTTTTGTGAAAACATTATTTACGAGTATGCAAGGCATACCCATATAGCTTGATGGCTGGATTTGCAATTCAAGTTGTGCAAGGATACGTTTCCACTAGATACCATTGTTTTGGTTGTAGATTTCACAGAGAACTACACACTACAACTAAAAAATGAGGTGCAAGCAAAGTATTATACTTCTCAACAGGTTTCCATATTTGTTCACATAACATTTATGCATTCACCTACAAGTACAGAGGATGATAGGAAGATTTTGAGGGAGTACCATTTTTACATCAGCGATGATCGATCACATTGTACAGAGTTCGTACATGGTTGTTTTCAACTATTTTATGGAGATTTGGCTAATAGGGGCATCACATATCGTCAGCACATTATTTGGTCAGACAATTGTGCATCTCAATTCAAGAATGCACAGATGTTCTATTGGTTGAGCAAGATGCAAAAGTTGTGTAGAATTCAATACATGTGGAATTTCACAGAGGTTGGTCATGGAAAGGGAGAGCACGATGGTGCAGGCGCATGCATCAAAAGAGCCTTAGCTCATGAAAAACTAAAGTACAAAGATGGAGCAATATTGACAGATGCAAAATCCATCGTCCAGTGGTGTAACACTACAATGGGTCTAGGTAAGGAAGGTGAGTCTACGGTTCGTAGATTTTTTTGGTTAATAGATAATACTAACATTGCACCATATCAGGGTTGTTGCACACTAACATGATCTAGTGAGTTGCACTCTTTTAGAAGCTCTAATGCAGGTTCATGGAGTATCCACACATGAAAAATGGCATGCTATTGTCCATCATGTGTAGAGGAAAATTGGGATGACTGTGAGTCGACTGAATGGGTGGTCAAATGGGATATATGGGTTTTGAACCCAATTGACACCTATCATCCCCCACAAGCACTAGAAATGGTACAGATGGAATCGTCTATTGACTTTGACCACTTGTCTAATCTAGTGCAACCTGGTAATATATATATATTTATATATCTTTGTAATTTCAATATGTAACTTTATAACTTTTACGCAAGTATTTTCTGAATTAATGACCGCATTTTGTACATTTGTCACTGCAGGCCATGTTTTTGCTGTTATTGCACCTGAAGACAATGAAGAAGGGATAGATTATTACTTGTGTCATTATGTTCAAGCCAAACAAAAATTGGATCACTTTATTATAGATGGTGAAGGTTTAGAGTACCATGTCGGTGCGGTGGTTGTAACCGGCACATGGCTTAGACGATATTCTATGAAGAACCCTAACTTGTGGTTATTCGAGGATTGGAAAACAGAGAGGAAGATTCTTCATTATTCAAATCTTGTTGTCGCATCAAATGTCCACTTGATAAAATATGGTGGAAAACCACATAATAAGAATCTTTGGAAAGTTTGTGAGTCAAACCACGAGGCAATACTTGAGACATTAAAATGTCGAGCAGATCCAGTTGGCTCATTAGATTGAATACAAAGAGAGGGAGAGAGAGAAAGAGTGATCAACTGGATCCAAATACATTGTTGCAACCTCTTCCCCAAGACTGTCCACATGACTAAGGTGGACCGTATTGTTATGATACGTAAGTGATGAGATTTAGTTTAAATCATAGATTTTATGTTTTGATTTGTTTAGAATCTAGATTTTATGTTTTGATGTCTCCAATTTTTTTAAAGCTAGAACAATATTTTTCATATTTTCTTATTGTGATGATATTTTTCTTTCATTGGATGTTCTCTTGGATAACAAGAGGGAGAGAAGAAAAATAAGTAGATTTCCAAACAGCCAGCCACCCTTCTTCATGCAATTTATTCATTTAAGGTAAAAGTCCCATTTCCTTTGTTTGGCTTTGGTATTTGGTTATTTAAAGTCATTATTCTAGTTGGACCTTCGTATGTTTGAATTTGGGATTGTTTAGTGTCTATTTGTTATGATTATACTGAATTATTAATTGTATGATGTTTCTATTATTTAATTATTTAAAATAAATTAAAACTTTTTGTATAAAATTATTATTTTTTATTTCTATCTATTTGTTATGATTATTTCTATTATTTAAAATAAATTAATTCTATAATATCTCTATGATGAACTATTTATATTTCTAAACTTTACATATTTTAAATTAGATATCTCTCGACTTAATTTACCAAAAAAATTAATTAAAATTTTAGGTATGCTAGTAGTACACCATGGCCAACAATCAAACTATTATAACAATACAAATACATTTAAATAGTAATGTAAGAATGGTTTAGTTCACATAAAAAATAAGTCTATCTTAGATATTCTAAATACATCACAAAACTTTATCGCTTCAAAAAAATTGGAATTTCTCCCATTCACTTGAGTTCCCATCAATTGTCCATAAAACTGGGAAAGGGAATAGGTGTTATGCTCCCAATCCCAACATCCTCCTATCCCCTACTAGGAGATGTGTGTAATGTAGGATTCAACTCCATCAACTTTAGTCATTTTTTTCCATAGTTGATTGGGACTCTCACCATTTGTTGCCAACTATGGTGACAATGCTTGGGGTTACACTTATTAAGTAAGAATATTTCCTAATCTAGGGATTAGAGCATTGAACATATCAGAATGTGATTTATGCTATGGGAGAAGAGGTATATTAGAATATTTCCTTCATGTAAAGTGCATTAGCCTCAAATAACTTCTTAGTCTCTCTTGTTCCTTAGAATTTTGTATCCTTTTCTTTGGTAGCTATAGGAATCTACTGGGTAAACCACTATGTTGTTTTTTGTTTAGTGGCATGTAACGTATAAAATCAACATCTCCATCATAGTCATTTTGGGCCTGGGTATCAAAAAATTGTTAACTATTTATTTCATCATGGTTGCCAACATTTTCAAAGCATTAGATGACGTCCTTGGGGTCAACATGTCTTGGGGATGGAATTAAAAGGGAAACATTTTCATCCCCACAAGTATTTGGTTACCCAA
The DNA here is from genome assembly GCA_028749045.1 of Cupressus sempervirens. Lineage (NCBI taxonomy): Eukaryota > Viridiplantae > Streptophyta > Pinopsida > Cupressales > Cupressaceae > Cupressus > Cupressus sempervirens. Next base: position 186,628,242 of record CM053787.1, on the reverse strand, counting down.
GGTTTGTAACAACCTCCTACAACCAATCTGGTTGTGAATATTGCATTAGCAAGCTTAATCTAATATCAATGTTTGTTGTATGCTTAAGGTTTTATCTCCTATAATAGTCGACTGGCTGGTTCAGGTTTTCTGGTTGGGTATTTTTAGGTGCAATTGTACCTAGACCCTTCATATTTTGTCCATAACTCCTCAACAAAGTGTTAATTGGTTCATCTAATAAGCCATTTATTTTCAGGAAGGATTCAATAGTGATTTCCTCCCCCTCGCTTTACAACTCATCAATATTTGCATCATCTACAGTAGTTGTTTCTTCCAATCCACTACTTGTGGGTTGTGGTTTAGATCCCTATTTTACATCCTCATCAACAATAAAGAACTTTCTTGGGCCTATATCATTCACTAAAACCTCCCTATTCAAAGACCATATCCTTATCCTATGGAAAGCACTCATTATATTATCAGGTGTAAGTGCCAAATTGGAGGCTTTGCTGGATAACATTCCTAACTCCTCACGACCAATATTGATTTGAGGGTTCCTAGCCAACCACACATTCCAAATATGTTTTAAGTAAGATTTTAATGGTGACAAAAAACTAACATCCAATGATTGACACCTATAGATGGTATACCCTACAAGTGACACACAATCTATTCCCAACTTCTTTGCTTTATCAATTATTTTCCATGTCATATGGATTCCATGATCATGAAATACTAGAAGACACCTTTTTGAGAGAAACACCCCACATGGAATTGTTCTTACAAAGTGGTCTAGCCAATTCAAAAATAATTATTTCATCATCCATCCATGTACTTGGATTGCCATGCATGCCTTGAGATCATAATTGAAAATGTAGTTTTTTATATGTCTCTTAGCCTTGAACAAATAAAAATTGGAATTCTCTAACCAACAGTAATGTAAGGAGACCCACCCTACTAGTTTAGGCCACTATGCCCAAACTAACCAATGACTTCTTCTGATCCTATAGGGTTTCTTCCTGACCCTATTCCTAAGAGGATATCTCCCAACTATCCCCTTCCCTAGGATCTATGCACACCAATTGAATATGTCAACTTCAATCACCCTAATATTCAAATGAAGGCATTTTCTCTCTACTAAGAAAAATTGGGCACAAACCCCAATGCAATATCTAGGGTTATTATATGGTCCTCAACTTGATATTTCCAAACTCTCCTAATCATCACAAGACTCCACTCACCAACCCAAATCATAGATGTCCTTTTCTTTCTTACTTGACCTACTAGGTCTAGAGCCCCAATTAGGCCAAAATTTTCAAACTCACTAGGTGCTCTTGCACCATTCTCCCCATGTGACAAAGAACTCATGGTGGATAAATCTGAAGGAATTTCATAGGAATACCTTTCTTTCCAAAATCACTCTCATCTATCCATGTTACTTCAAATTCTGGTTGATCCTTCCATTTGATAAGATGCTCCATACAGGTGCCATGACAAGTCTTCTTCTTGATTCTTGAATCCATAACCTTTTCAGCTTTTGGCTGAGATTATAATGGGATAGTGACTTCTTCAACCTTTGACTTTGTTTGTCCTTCTATGAATGTAGGCCCTTTATATTGAACTTAGTCCTTGACATTAAAGATAAGGTAAATTTCCAAGTTTGGTGGGAGTTCTATTTTTTCGGCATTAGAACCATAATTTGCAAGTACCTTACAAGGTCCTATCCTATGCATTTGTAGCTTGGTTGGAACACCCTATGCAAGTACCAAAACTCATCCTTGGCATCATATCATGGCCTCAACACCTTGGATCATCTCAAAACATCTCATCTAACATGTTCCAACTCCTTGCACACTCTCAACAACTCATCTCTTACACTTTCTCAATTTTGCCTCTTCTAGGCTTGTTCCAACTAGCCCTTGCTAGTCACTAATTTGTTGTTTTCTCCAAAATTTTCCACAGAACTTCCTAAACTATTGGGTGATTAAAATACCCTTTTCCTCACTCTAAAATATACTCCAAAACCAACTACACTTGTTTTGTAAAATATCACTCAAAACTGGCTATTTCAATCTGCCAACTAGGTCTAGTTTGAGGCCATTTACAAAGAAACTCACAATCCATTGAATTTTGGAACTCCCATGACCCAAAAAAGTCTTAAGGAACGACTCAAATGCAAGGATTCTTCTATTTTTTTGGTCTCATGATCAACTTTACAATAGTTTTTACAAAACCCTCCTTTCTAGCCCCTTTACCCTAGGGCTTTCTAGAACTCTTACTTTCCAACGTCTCTAGAACCCTAAAATGGTTCAAACAGCTTCACTTTGGTTATATTAGATGAATTCAAACATAAAATGCAACTCTTGTTTGGAGAAAACACTAAATCCACCTTGGGAGCAATCACATACCCCTTTTTATGCACTCAAATTTTAGGGAAAACTATGCAAATACTTCTTAAATGGTTTCAACACTCAACTTTTCAGATGGAAATGGTTATTATAGACTCAAAACAACAAGAAAAATCCCAAACTTGAGGTTTCTCAACACTCAACAATCAAATTTCAAAACTGTTACCAGCAGTTACTACTAGGACAATTTCTAGTTTTAACGGTCAAAAGCCCAAACCATACAAAGAACCCCCGCTATTTTTGCATTTTTAAACACTCTTTTTGGAGACCTACAATAACCTCTCTCACTTTTTGGAGATCACACTCTGTTTTCATTTTACGACGCCATCTCAGGTGATGCTGAAACTTGCAATGTCGGCTAGTACAAAGTTGCCAACTGCCAAATCTCTCTCACCTTTCCTCGTGGGATCGAACTGTCTGCTCTGTTAGCTCCGCGTGGATGGGTAAACCCTATTCCCAACCTCATCCTATCCCCTTCAGTGCTCGAACGTTCTCAGGCACGCCAATCCAGAATGTCCCCAAGGGTCAGTAAATGCCATAGGGCTGCGATCTTTGACAGGGCATATCTCGGAGCTCGTGCCAGGTATGGATGTGATTCTAGTTCCGACAGGACTGTGTTGCAGAGACCTACAATAAATTCTCTCACTTTTTGGAGATCACACTCCATTTTTGTTTTACAATGCCATCTCGAGTGATGTTGAAACTTGCAGTGTGGGCCAGTACAAAGTTGCCAACTACCAAATCTCTCTCACCTTTCATCGTGGGATCAAACTATCTACTCTGTTAGCTCCCGATGGCTAGGTAAACCCTATCCCCAACCTTGTCCTATCCCCTTCAGTGCTTGAACATTCTCAGGCACACCAATCTGGAATGTCCCTAAGGGTCACTAAATGCCATAGGGCTATGATATTTGACGGGGTATATCTTAGAGCTCGTGCAAGGTATGGATGCAATTCTAGTTCTTACAGGACCGTGTTGCAGAGACCTACAATAACCTCTCTCACTTTTTGGAGATGACATTTTGCTTTCATTTTACAACGCCATCTCAGGTGATGCTGAAACTTGTAGTGTTGGCCAGTACAAAGTTGCCAACTGCCAAATCTCTCTCATATTTCATCATGGGATCAAACCATCTGCTCCATTAGCTCCGAGTGGCTGGGTAAACCCTATCCCCAACCTTGTCTTGTCCCCTTCAATGCTTGAACGTTCTCAGGCACGCCGAACCTGAATGTCCCTAAGGGTCACTAAATGCCACAGGGATGCGATCTTTGACAGGGCATATCTTGGAGCTCGTGCGAGATATGGATGAGATTCCAATTCCTACAGGACTGTGTTGTAGATACCTACAATAATCTCTCTCACTTTTTGGAGATAACATTCTATTTTCATTCTACAATGCCATCTCGGGTGATGCTAAAACTTGTTGTGTTGGCCAGTACAAAGTTGCCAACTGCCAAATCTCTCTCATCTTTTGTCGTGGGATCAAACTGTCTGCTCCATTAGCTCCGAGTGGCTAGGTAAACCCTATCCCCAACCTTTTCCTATCCCCTTCAGTGCTCAAATTTTCTCAGGCATGCCGAACCCGAATGTCCCTAAGGGTCACTAAATGCCACAGGGCTGCGATCTTTGATGGGGCATATCTCAGAGCTCATGTGAGATATGGATGAGATTCCAATTCCTATAGGACCCTGTTGTAGAGACCTACAATAACCTCTCTCACTTTTTGGAGATCACATTCCATTTTCATTCTACAATGTCATCTTGGGTGATGCTGAAACTTGTAGTGTTGGCCAGTACAAAGTTGCCAACTGCCAAATGTCTCTCATCTTTTGTCGTGGGATCAAACTGTCTACTCCATTAGCTCTGGGTGGCTAGGTAAACCCTATCCCCAACCTCTTCCTATCCCCTTCAGTGCTCAAACATTCTCAGGCACGATGAACCCGAATGTCCCTAAGGGTCACTAAATGCCACAGGGCTGTGATCTTTGATGGGGTATATCTCAGAGCTCGTGCAAGATATGGATGAGATTCCAATTCCTACAAGACCATGTTGCAGAGACCTACAATAACCTCTCTCACTTTTTGGAGATCACATTCCTTTTTCATTCTACAATGCCATCTCGGGTGATGCTAAAACTTGTAGTATTGGCTAGTACAAAGTTGCCAACTGCCAAATCTCTCTCATCTTTTGTCGTGGGATCAAACTTTCTACTCCATTAGCTCTGGGTGGCTGGGTAAACCCTATCCCCAACCTCTTCTTTTCCCCTTCAGTGCTCGAACGTTCTCAGGCACGCCGAACCCAAATGTCCCTAAGGGTCACTAAATGCCACAGGGCTGCAATCTTTGATGGGGCATATCTCGGAGCTCGTGTGAGATATGGATGAGATTCTAATTCCTACAAGACCATGTTGTAGAGAACTAAAATAACCTCTCTCACTTTTTGGAGATCACATTTTGTTTTCATTCTACAATGCCATCTTGGGTAATGCTGAAACTTGTAGTGTTGGCCAGTACAAAGTTGCCAACTGCCAAATCTCTCTCATCTTTCGTCGTGGGATCAAACTATCTGCTCCATTAGCTTTGGGTAGCTGGGTAAACCCTATCCCCAACCTCTTCCTATCCCCTTCAGTGCTTGAACGTTCTCAGGCACGCTGAACCAGAATGTCCCTAAGGGTCACTAAATGCCATAGGGCTGCGATCTTTGATGGGGCATATCTCAGAGCTCGTGTGAGGTATGGATGCAATTCTAGTTCCTACAGGATCATGTTGTAGAGACCTACAATAACTTCTCTCACTTTTTGGAGATCACACTCCGTTTTCATTTTACAACGCCATCTCGGGTGATGCTAAAACTTGTAGTGTTGGCCAGTACAAAGTTGCCAACTGCCAAATCTCTCTCATCTTTTGTCGTGGGATCAAACTGTCTACTCCATTAGCTCCGGGTGGCTGGGTAAACCCTATCCCCAACCTTGTCTTGTCCCCTTCATTGCTCGAATGTTCTCAGGCACGCCGAACCAGAATGTCCCTAAGGGTCACTAAATGCCACAGGGCTACGATCTTTGACGGGGCATATCTCAGAGCTCGTGCGAGATATGGATGAGATTCCAATTCCTATAGGACTATGTTGTAGAGACCTACAATAACCTCTCTCTCTTTTTGGAGATCACATTCCATTTTCATTCTACAATTCCATCTCGGGTGATGTTGAAACTTGTAGTGTTGGCCAGTACAAAGTTACCAACTACCAAATCTCTCTCATCTTTCATCGTGGGATCAAACTGTCTGCTCCATTAGCTCCGAGTGGCCAAGTAAACCCTATTCCCAACCTTTTCTTGTCCCCTTCAGTGCTCGAACATTCTCAGGCACGTTGAACCAGAATGTCCCTAAGGGTCACTAAATGCCACAGGGCTGCGATCTTTGACGGGGCATATCTATGGGTTGTCAATACTTTGACTATACTTTAAGTCAACAATGATCAATATATGAAAAAATGGAACTCGTTGTATTTTGAAGTACTGAGAAGATGGCCTTGCCCTTCCCCAGGAGTTTCATAAATGGGAGACATTAGGTAAGAGAGTGAAAATGTTACTATCGCTTCAACGCACATGACGCAATTGGAAATGCAAATTTTGATGGTAATCATTTTGTGATAAGGGAGAGACTAGGGATGATCATTGTTACTATCTCTTTAGTAGTGGAATTTTGTTTTCTCTTGAATTTGGTGGTGGGGGATCAGTGGTAAGTCTCCTTGGATATTCCTTCTTATGATGTTAGTGACAAGTGTTTCTCTTTGAAAACACTTATACAATCTTTTTTAAATTATTAGATAAAAATAGAGAATTGTAAGTATTAAACATGATTAGCCTTTAGTTCCTAGAAGATCTTTATTTCCCCATCAATGCATTTAGAAAGTTAAGTTTTAAGAAGATCATAAATAGAAAAAATTAGAGAAGCGATTTAAACATTTATATTGATTGGAAACACGTGAGTCTTGAGTTTCCTCTACCTTTTAAATAATGTTCCTTAGCTAGCATACCTAATTCCACATTCCATAAGACTGTCATTGCGCTAAAGATTTAGGAAACCAACTGCTCTAAGATAAAGCTTCTCGGTCAATAATAATCTAGCCTATTGAGGAACATAATACTTCTCAATTAAACTTGTGTTAATTTAGTATTAATTTTGTAATTAACTACAATTTCAGTATCTGTGTACAGGGGGTGACTGAGAAAACTATTTGAGGTCCAATTTGAAAATATATTTGTAAGGATCTCGACCAAGGTTCAAAACTTTGATGATTAATACATTCATTCAGGCCAGAACCTCACTACAAAAAAATAATATATAAAAAAGGTAGTGAATAATGTCATGTCTAGACCCAAATCCACCAATGAAAGTCAAATTAGCATAATTTGGAACAACAATATATGCATTGAGTGGGTTGTCATAAAATAGCTTCATAATAAAATTCATGTCTAGAATTAAAAGACCTTAAAGAAAATTAATGCTTGTAACACAAATGGCCATTCAAAACTGAATATGATTACAATATGTGAAATAGCATTACAAGAACTTGTAATGCTCTTGTGAACATCGTGTTAATTCTTGTAAGAATCCCTAAGATGCTTGTTATACTCAAAATTTTGTTGAAATTGAATTAATTTTTATCCTATCGGTTAATTGGCTTAGGGTGATATATGCTTCTTGGATGGAATAATGAGTTTGTGATTAACTCTGTATTAAGATTCATAGCATCTTCTAGTTATTTGTAAAGGAAATTTATAAATTACTTGCTAATGTCATATGGCTTGCTTGAGAAAGATTTTTGTGTTCTTATTGATGGGTACTAATGACTATCCACATTTAGTTCTTCAATATCCTATTTGACAAGCTTTCCATAGACATTTCTTTGCCATACTAAGTATTTTTGAAAACATAATTGAGTAGAAGGACTATAGTAGATACTACATGATGTTTTAACAAATAAAGTAATGGGTTAAAGACTATTATTTCCAAGGTATTATGTCATAGTATTTTAATTGTAATGATCTTAGACTAATGATATTCTTGAAGGTAACTTCAACATGTAGCAAGAAAGACAACCTATAGCCAAGGCTATATTGTGCCTACAACCAAAGCCATAAATGCTCACAGCCAAAGCCACTAGTGCACATAGCCAAAGCCATGGATTCTTATAGCCAAAGTTACAAGTGTTCGTAGCAAAAGCCATGAGTACATGAAGTCAATGATCACAATTGTTTACAACTATTCACCAAAAACAACTTCTTTACAGTTTTTGAGAAATACTAATAAAGAAAAAAAGAACATCTACTAGTTGGTAGACATAATGGCAACTCTCTAGCAATTGAATTTAATTTCACACATGCACATATCTAATTTAATGTCATACATGAACAAACATATAATATAAAATGATAACCAATAATTTCATATACATTAACAAACACATAATATATTATGATAACCAATAATGTCATATATGAACAAACGTATCATATGTTAACCAATAATGTCATACATCAAACATGTCATACATCAAATATAGAATGTCATATGTACATCAAATGTGTATCAAATATGTCTCTCAGATGCCTATATATATACATGGGGAAGGAAACAAGTCTATATATATATGTATCAAATATCTCAACTACATCTTTTCCTTCCCACGAGGGGAAGGAAACAAGTCTCTTGACGTCCTCTGCCATTGTGTGGAGGGAGACAGTGGAGATGACGAGGCCCTCCTAACACACTCACTTGACCTCTTGTTGAGGCTCTTCTCCAGCTCCAACTGATACAAAGAAAGTAGATATGAATCAATATTTATTATACCTTGAAATCAAATATATGTACTCACAAAATCAATTATTTTCTTACCGCCAACAAATAGTCACTCTATATGTCCACCTCAAATGCTCGTGGATGATCAGGCGTGACAAGACCCTACAACAATTCAATAAATATAATCACTTATAAATAACATTAGAAATTTTGATATTAACTATTATAAACAACAACTAAAACCAAGAAAATTCTTTCATACCTCCGTTAGTGGCTGTGAGCTAGCCACAACTGCAGCCACTCCACTATCAACAGACTGTCGCAGATGAGGAGGTGTGTCTGACATCATGAGCTGCATGTCATACAATACACATTATATCTAACATGAAACATGGAATAAATATAATCAAATGAATTAAATTAACATGAAACAACTGTACCTGTGTGAAGCTCGTATGATGTCTCTACTCTGCATCTGTGGTAAAGGTTGAGGGTCCTGTGGAGAACTGATGCACATGAATATTTTTTTTGGTCAATCCTTAATATGATTATGTAATAAATATATGTATTAATTAAAATTAAATTAAATTGATACATACCTCAGTACTCGTCGAAGGGACAAAAAATGGGCCTGGAGGATCACTGCTAGGCCCAGGAACACTTTGACCCTAAATTTTGAACAATGTCAATAAATCCTAATTAATTAATCATTCACTATATGTATGAAATGTGATCAAATTAGTAATTTACCTGTGTGTCAATGCAAAATGTCTCGTTTAGGAACTGATCGGTGACAAGCCCATCATCTGCACCATCTCCGACATGAGTGCCAAATGTGCATAGGGATCCGCATGAAGTGCACATGTGACCATGACGTATAGAAGGATCCCCCTCAACTAATGGGCTCGTGGAATGGATGAGGGTCTGTATCAAAGCATTAATGGTCCCTAGAGTGTTGGCCTCTACATGTTCCTTCACAACTGAAGGAATAATCGCATGCTCGCATTGTGGATGGACCACGGTTGCCCTAACTACATTAGGGTCACGACGTGCTCCTGGCCTCTCAAATGATGACCCCCCACCTCTACCCTGGGAGTCTAACATATCAAAATAATTGGGGATCTCCCCAAGGAAAAACTCACAATATAATTTCTTCAAAAAATACATGGGGACCTCGTGATTGTTGCAAGGAGGGGCATCAAAAACCATCCACCATCTATCCCAAAAATTATTTCTAATAGCATCATGTATGCACCAATGGATGGGGAATCGTTTAGTACCCTCTGTAACAGTATTTTGCTCATCGAGTTTTCTAAATAATGCACATATACTACCTTTTGGTATTTCCTTTTTTCTAACATCTTCATATGACAATTTATTTGCATAAAATCTTTTTTGTTCATCCCTCTTAGCCCGCCAAATATCTAATTGACCACTAACTGAGGCTATCTGAGTGTTAATGGATTCGAGGGATGATGCCAATTGAGCTCTCATTGGATTGGTTTGTTCAGATTCTTTCAATAGAGCAATGATTCCTTCTAATTCAGTTTTTCCTCTATTTCATTTCTTATATTTTCTTGTGTGCCTGGTGGAGGTCTTGCAATTGGTCCGGGTTGTGGAATTTGTTCTTCTTCTTGAGGAGGGTTTTGGTTTTGGGGTTCTTGAGGGTTTTGATGTTCTTGTGGATTTTCTGGTTGATTATGAACATTTCTTGATAAAAAATCAATAGAAATTCAAATAAATAAACAAATCTAAATGAAATTTGTAAAAACCCTACAAAAGAATATAAAAAACTTACAAAACAATATGAAAAATATATCAAACAATGCAAATTTAGGTTTATATCACTTACGGTGTCGTCGTGGGTGCGCTTATGGTCTTGGATTTCGTCGACGAGGAGGCATTTTGGCAAATGGTGGTGCAAATGTTGAGTCTTCAGCTCACGTATGCGCTGCTCGCTGTAGGAGTAGAAGAAAATGTTGATGAAAATGATGGGCTGCGGGTTTGCTGCCCATCATATATACTTTTTATTTTTAAAAAGCACGTACGCGCTTTTTAAAATAGGAAAATTTTTTTTCCTTGTCACCTTTTTGGCACCACAACTCAGTGCATATGCCTGATTATTCCATTAAAACTATCAATCAAATCGTATCATTTCTTTATCCATTTGTGAGATTAATTTTCCTATTTTTTATTGAGATTTCTTATTTGTGAATAGATAATTTGAGTCCTCATGTCCAACCAATAAAAGCCTAAGTTTACCAAGGTCAAGGTCAACCCATCCCTAGCATACAGAGAAAGAGATCAACATGTCAAAAACTAACACTCTCCAATCCTAGACTTGCAAAAGAACTACAAATTGAGAAATAAGGCATCGAAAAAGATTTACAAGCTGAGTGAGACAACAAAGTCAACAATATAACCCTTAGGAAAGGAGTAAATCAAATGCTTATTGACCACTCATACATCAACCCTCACAATTCCTTTTAGTTTCATCATATACCCTACACTTTTGTTATAGATATTTTTTATCATAGAGTACTGAAAGGTTGTTAGTGAATCCATTCACAACAACCCTATGATTGTTCCAAAGAAAGTGATCATCCAACCAAAGTCAGAGTACACTTGCCACTATTAGTACCTAGTTTATAATTTCTTTTATTGTGAAAAATAGTAGAGTTGATCTCTAATGTCAAAATGGTCAAAACCTAAGCTCAAAAAGGTCAAACTTCAGCCATCTTGAGTATATAGAGAAATAGAAGTTGAACACAAGAAAACAACATCTAATCCACATATTGCTAGATTAGTGAGAATTGAGAAAGAGGGCATTAAAAATGCATTACAAGTATAGTGGGATTACTAGATTGATGGAATAAGATCCAAACCTAGAGTTTATTATACCCTTATCAAAAGTACTATTTATGACTATTACAATTAGGTCCAATGTCTTCCTCTCTTGCTATACACCTTTTTTTAACCCTAAAAATCCTGATTTAGAACCACCATTTAGGTTATCCTCTTAAGCACTGAAAGATTCACCATCCTTTAGAAACATATACAAAATATTTTCTCAATTACATCTTGATCCACATCCTTTATCACATCCTGTCTTTGCCATTATTATCCTAGAAACCACCTATCTTATATCTTTCATCCATCACATCACTATGACTTGTGTCCCTCATCACCTTGTTCTATAGGTTGGGCTCCACACCTGATTATCAACCATCATCCTAAAAATTCCATAGAGATCATATCACATCTATCTATGATACCAAGATATCCTCACAGTCCTATATGAATCACATATTTATAACTAATCCTTTACCATGAACCTATATTTTCACTTTGGTAGCCATCTTTAGGTTCTTAGAAAATCCATGCATATTAGGGAGATCATATTTAGCTTATAGCTTGTATCCACTATCTTACCATTTTTTGCATCCCACATCTTGGTTATAGTTTCATTTTGTGCCACCACCCACATGTCTCAACAAAAGAAAAATGAAGAAAAAGAAAACTTCTCCATATCCTCTCACTACAAGAACTAGAGCACAAATCAATCCAATGAATACCATAAACATATATGCCCCAACATGTTAAGATCCAAATCCTAATGCCAAAAACATCATAAGTTTATAGCCTATGACATCTACCATAGAAGAATTCATGGATCACCCCAAAAATATAATATTTATCAATGGCATCATTGAGAATAATAAGGAAAAAAAATTGGAGATTTTGACTTTTGGATAATTCCACCATCCAACACTATCATGGATCCCAATCATATTCTTTTTGAAATATCAACACCATGGGAACCCACAGATCATGAAAAACCTAGAAACAAAAGTCAACCATTGATGCAATTGATTATAGACCCCCTTGCCACATCAACCCAAATTAGTACTATCATCCCCCAAAATAAATACTCTTTGATTGCATATTCTATAATCCATGCCACTCTAGAACCAACCACTGCATCACATGTTACATCTACCAGTAACCCTGTCAGTACTGTTGTAGTCACACAACCCATATCCATGCCATCAAGTATTTCAGGGCCTACCATCACCCAAACACTTGACCAAAATAATGTTATCTAGTAAATCCCATCTACATCCACCATTCCACCCGTTAGACATACTATCTCCATTTCTCAACAAGGCTCACAATCCACACTCCAATGCACTACAAGGATGCTATCTATAGGGTCCATTACTCAAACCAGCCCACCACATACTATTACCACCTATATAGTCATAAAAAATATGAACACGTCAGTATCATTTCCATTCACATCATAGGTATTAGGCCAATCACAAATGCATACTATAAACATCCCTAATTTCACACCCAATATGCTGACTCCATAAAAAATAAACCTTCAACCACCACCACCACCACCACCACCTATAATTTTACCTCCACCTATCACCAACTACTTTGTAATGCAAGCACTTGTAAATAGCCACAATACTCATCCATCATGCTAGTACGAGATGGGGATGACTCCTATTATCAACTACTTTACACCATCCAACACCCATGTATCTCCTCATACCAACATACCACCATCACACAATGGGAAAATAATATTTTCTTAAATCAATGTTCAACCTCTTCCTCCTCAACAATATCCATAACAACAATACATTCCATATGTGCTAATACAAAATCATCCATCTACACAATACTCACCCATTTCCTTAGTACCACAATATGTGCATAATCCATCCTCACAACAATAGTACATCCCAATGCATCTGCAACCAACACCAAATATTTTCCAAGTAGTAGGGAAATCTTCATCTCTACCACAAATTAAATCTCCATATTCACTCACTCTAACAGATCCATATCATACACTAGGGGTGCTTCAGATGGGGGAACTTCCCAAACCACCTATAAATTGAGTGTGGGAAGAAATGAGAAAAGCCTTTAAGGAATTTAAAGAAGCAAAAAAAACTAAGACTTTCAAGTGTGAGACTATATGGCCCTATCCATGTGACTAATTTATCACATCTATACCCTTCCCCAAGCATTTTGAGATACCCAAGTTTGACAAATTCTGGGGGGAGGGAGATCCTATAACACACATCAAAGGATTCTTTATGTAATGTCAAGAAGTGGTATACAATGATGTGTTTCTCATGCATCTATTCCTTAAAAGTCTTGGGGGTCCTTCTCTAGAACGATTCTATCATATACCTTATAATATTTTAAATAAGTTTGTTGACCTTTCTAAGACATTTTTTTCTTAGTTGCTCACCTAGTTGAGAAATAAATATTAGTGGTGGACCTAGTCCACACCAAATAAAAAGGGTGGTAAAATCCTTGCTAACTTCTTATATAGGTGGAAAACCCTCACAACTATAGTATTTTGCAAACTATCTAAAAAATAAGCTATTAAAATGTTCATAAGTAATACAAATCCTAAACTTTCAAATCACATGTGCATGAACTATCTACAAATATACAAGGATGTTAGAGAAAAATGTATGGACCTAAAGAAGGGACTTATGATGATGGAGTCATAAAACAATACAAAGAGAGAACCTAGGATCATAGTCATCCTAATGAGAAGTCTAGATACTAGAGAAAAAAAATGTGGTAACTGACAGTGCCACTGACAGAAAGCATATTCATGTGGTAGGTGTTGAGCTATCATTTTACATGATGCTTAATGGTAGGAATCCTTTCAAAATCCTCTCTTGAAAAGATGATCTAGGATCAACTCCAAGGTTCTGAGAAATCTTACAACCTACTAGAATCCACTTAATTGAAGATAAATTTATTTGTTCATAGGGAGGCCTTTGCTAGTTCAAACCAATTTTGGATAAGATGTTCAATCTTCTTACTAGTACAAAATAATCACAAATGAGATATGTTTTTGGTATTTTCTATTTTTTAATGAATGCAATCTAACAATGCAACTTATTAATTCCTAATTTAACCAAGTGTTAGAAAATAAAATAACAAAGATAAGGTAATGAGAGATGAAAAAAAATAACATGAAAGGGAAATTCCTAATGGAAATAAAACATGACAACGAAGCATCTGCAAGTTAAATCATTGAAAAGATCGAGTAGGAAACCAATGAAAGTAGGAGTAGCACTTCCTAAAATCCATTGATGTAATTGTCAATGATAACTTAGTAAAAACCAAAAGATATTTCACTTCACATTGAATCACAAGGCCATAGAAAGTGTGCTCATGCTAGATAAAATATCACGTAGGAACAATAGGGTGATCTCTTCTCCAACTCAGTACATTAGCAAAATTTTTCAACACATGGGACATACCATAGCTAAAAGATCACACAATAAAATCAACACAAAAAAATTGTTGGATCTATTATTATTTATGAACAAGAAATCACAAAATAACACACTCCAAAAAGAATAACTACACTCAGATTGAGAGCACCAATAACATATATTATTAGATGAAAATAACAACCTAGAATACACATTATATTCCTGAATTTATATGAAATCATCTCCTCAATTTGTGTTGAGAGTGAGAGATCTCTAAATGCAACCATATGCTTCTAAACTAATAAAAAAATCTATTTATGTAAAAATTGAATCTCTAATTGGTGCTAAGTAGGACTCCACCCTTGTTTATATCAATTAATGGGTGCATGAGCCTTTACATGTCTTAAAACAAAGAAAAGAAGTAGTAGATAAGAAGGAAGCTCTCAGAGGACCTAGGAGTCACTAGAATCTATAAAAATGGAAACCTAGCCTTCTCTAAATATTTCTAGGAGTTAAACTATTGTCAGAATGTGTTTTTGGTGCATGGAAAGCTCTAAATTTGGAACTAGTAGTTAACTGTTGATGCACCTCTAACATCTTTAAAATTTCTGACACACCTTTGGAGTAACACATCAAAGTGACATGTTCAAAAAGTCCAAAATTTTCCCAAGAGTCAAAATTGAATTTCTAGCTTCTAGGTTTTCTCCCCCTTTATACTAGAGATATGTTTGGATGTTTTCTCTTGAATTTCTCTATAATCTCCAAATCCAATGTTTTATTCTTATCTTTAACTATTTGTTGATAGTTACTAATCTCCCTATGAATATCCACAAAATCATCCAAGTTAGTGGCTAACTCCAACAATACTTCTTCCATCCTAAATGCTTGTTTGATATCCTCTTCTAAGGAAGAATCTTCAAAGGTTTATCAAAATTGTTGAACCACTAATTATACTGGGATGAATTTAGTCCTTGAATCATCTTTAAAATTATCAAGGCAGGCATTGTTTTAATACTTCTTAGCTTCCAAAATCTACTTGTGTGTTTGATCTTTCAACTTCTAAATACCTTAGTAGAACCCTTCCATTACCTTATTCCTAGAAACTATCTTCTTGATGCAATCTTCTAATTTATCAATCTCATCCATTGTATACACCTTTGTGAGTGTACAATACCTTTGACCTTTTATTTTTTAAAGCACTTGAAGATATTTTCCCCAGGTATGTATCTCATCCATTAGCCCAAAATCTTGGTCGGCTATGGATACAAGTTTATCTACATTAGCTTGAATATGGTGTAATAGATTCAAATTAGCCTATATAATTTGTACAACTTTATCCTCAAAATTTTCACACCATTTCTGACATGTACCCAAAAATGAATCTAACTATACACATTCTTTATTTTTCCTCTCTAATTCCATAGCAAGAGTGATCTCTAGATTATATAGGTCAATGGGGCCTACAACTTCATGCAAATAGCCTCTCAAGAGCTCATTTTTCTTCCTTAACGTCACCAATTCTTACTCTTATCTATCCACTTGCTTGAAAACATCCTTCACACCTGTAGTAATAAAAAAATTAGTAGTGTCTAGTGTAGGCTTTCCTAAGAGGACATCCTTGATCTGGTAGCCAATAGGAGTCAAATCCTCAATGTCAGCATGTAGAGGAGGAATGGAAACATGTGCAAATAAATCCTAATCTATATTCTTCATTATGAAGGCCAGTGTTCACGCATCACCTATAGGTAGCTCAAGCTTCTTGATGGCTTCTACTAGCCCATCCATACTCTCCTCATTCAAATTTATCTACCACTTTTTTCTAGCCATAACTTCCTTGTTCAACTAGGCCTATTTAGTGCCCATAGGAGAAATTTACTTGGTTAAAGAGGGAGTTTGAATTTCAAGCCCTTTGACCTTATCATTCCTTTCTAGATTCTTCTCCTTCTATGAGAGATCTACATTCAGAGGCTCTGTGTCTATTGTAGCCCCAATTCTTGCCTCTATATCTTGAGAAGTTTTTTGAGGTTCTTCATGTATCTGCCCCTCCTCTGATACTTCATTAGTTCACCTCTTTTCTATCTCTTCTCTAGGTATTGTTTGTTCTTTTTCTTCATTGAAATGAGGAAGGTTGAACCTTTGTCTAAGAATTACAAGTCCTGAAATGATGCGGGTGATGTACCTAGAAACCCTTGTGATCAAGGTTGCGTTTCATTCCAATATTCTCCCAAAGGTTGGTTTGTATGTGTATATCGTATCTTATCACCCATTATTTCAGTTCCCATGGGCATAAAATCAAAATTAGATATGTTGAAAACATCTATTTCTTACCCTTCTCATCAATGTACTATTGATGGTCATCTTCAGAAATGGTAACTTGAATAGGTTCCTTGGGAATAGATGGCAATGTTATAGTCAAGCTCCTTCTTCTCTCTTCTATTGTAGTTCTAGATAATTGAGTCCTCTGACTCAAAGTGAGATTTTCTTCTTCTTCTTCATCATCTACCTCAGCGATGGTTTTAGGCACTAAGGAATAGGAATAACCTTTCTTTGTATCTTCTACCTTCTAGTCCTTCTGATAGTAGGTCCAACCCTAGCTTTCCTAGCTACTAAAGGAGAGGCTTGCTCCTATTGAGAAGGTGGTGAGACCTCTTGTGCTTCTTTCTCTAGTTGTTCTTCTTGTTCCTATTCAAGTAGTGGCACTTGTATAGTATATTGAACTAGAGATGCTTCTTCATTTTGAGGCTCTTCACTCTCAAGCGCTTGGGCTATATTTTGGGCTTGAACCGCCTCTTCTTGTTAATGTTCTTTAGCTTTGGGCTTAAATTTATTTGGGAAATATCTTTTCCTCTTATTCTTTCCTTTATTAGCTCTAATATATCCAACATTCCTATCATGTTGATATACCATTTCTAATTTTATTGGAGATTATGCAGGGAAAGTTGGTACTATAACTTTAGCACATTTCACTTAACTGGGGATGTTGTGGCCTGAAAGGTTACTACCTAAGGAACTAGGTCTAGTTTGAAGGAATTCTTGATCCATTCTCTTGTCAGTTGGATTATATACCTTCCCCTATGATTGATGTCTACCTTTTCATCCTTGTCAATCTCTGCATTCATGATTGGTCTATCAAATATTTTGTCACAATTGTACAAGGGATCTAAGACATCTTGAGTGTATTTTTGGACAACCTTTTGTAGGAATTTTATTTTCAAGGAACTTCCTACTAGATATATAGTCATCCTACAATAATCCCTTATTTGGATATCATAGTAATCTATCACATTCATCCAATGATCTTCTACTGCATCTTTATTAACAAATTGCTTCCTTACCAAATGTTGAACTCTGCTAAAATTATCAAGAAATGGATGAGGGGAGTTGTAATCTTCCAAGGGATATTGATCCCATTCTACATCAAAGGTCACGATATCTCACTTCGACTTTAATTCAAACAAACCTATAGTAATGGGCCATACCCATGTCTTCTTACATTTTTTACTCACTCTATCATATGAAGACATGAGTTGTCTTGCAATCTCCAATAAGATGAGACTATTTGATGGATACCTTCATTATACCAACTAGTCCTAGGTAAATGAATGTCTTCAATTGGATGTTGTAGGCACAAATTTCTACAATTCTATGAAATTGATGATTGCAAATATAAAGGCATCATTCACTATCTAGAATTTTATGCTCTGATATGAGAGATTTTTCTTCACCAATTGAGGGTGTACCACATAGGGCCAAGCATTGGAATCTTGCATGTTTCCCTTCTTGTACACTCATGGATAGTCAGTTATCCTTGCCACTAGTAAATACACCTAGTATGATGTCATGTAAAACTTGGGGTTGGCTTTGACTTCTACTAGGTTTCTCATCTAAGTTTTCACTTAGTATTGTAGTCCAATCAATTGAAATTTTAGCTACTTTGATGGTCTCTATGAAATGTACCATCCAAATGTTGAGATGCCCAGCTGTTGATAGACCCATGACTTTGCTCAAAAGTATAATAGAGTATCCAATGTCTTCCTTCATATATACTCGAGTCATATCCGCCTTTCCTTCTCTTCATCCCAAGGGTGTCATATCAATAAAAAATGATGATTGAATAATCTCTGTAGCCTCCTTTTCATTATCCCTATATCATCTTTCTACTTGATGATAGGTGATTTTCACATATTGATTGGCTCTCAGGAGATGGAAAACTTTCTCAATGTTCCTCAGTCTTAGGACTAGGATGATCTCTCCTATGATACTCTTGAAAACTCTTTCTTCTAACACATAGTTTTCTAGCATCGCTATTACAAGCTCTAAATATTATACTGATGTTGGATGTGATGCCCCATTGACCAACCCTAATCTAATAAGTGACGATACCATCAGGGAAATCTCTTTAGGTTTATTACAGAGTACTAGGAATGTGTTCTAGTCTACATATCCCAACTTAGTATCTCTAATCTCTGAATGTGTATCTTGAAAGTGTGATTTCTTTGGTGCACCTCAAAACTTGAAAACAACTAGTTTTGGAGCCATCTTCTCTACAAGCTAGGATAATGAGGAAGACATTTTATCTAGAAAAAAGATAAAAATATTAGTTTGAAAATTTGAAATTCAAACCCTAAAAACACCCTAATTTCCAAAAAATAAGACCCATAGCACCAAAACTTAGCAAAACTAGTTAAAACCCCCTTTTTGGCTCTGATATGCAGTTTATCTCACCTTGCACACCTTTATAGGTACACTCAATAACCCTTAAAAGGTTATTTAGTGCACAGTGGTGCACCTACATAGGTCCACACTCTTGTGTAGTGTGTAGATGTGCATGTGCACTATTTCACACATTTCATGTGTATATTTGCTTAAGGGGTGCCTAGTTAGTTTTACCAAGGGTGCACATATGCACACCTTGATGTGGTGTGAATGTGCGCACCCTTAATTTTTGTTTTGATGCCAAGGGTTAAAAAATGTTGCACACATACACACCTTGGATAGGTGTGTGTGTGTGCACATATTTCACTTAGGTGAGCTATCTTTTGGGTTTATTGAGTGTTGGTTTTGCTAGGTATGTGAATAAAGGTGTGCACATGCACACCTTGCATAGGTGCACATGTGCATACCTTTATGTTTTCTAACCTGTCTTTGGTGTATGTGTTACAATAACAATAGGAAAGGTAAACTTCTAAGAGTGGGGGGTGAATCAGTAGTTTAAACTTGGACCCATAAAACTTTCACCACACATCCATCTCATAAATTCAATGCATAAATTGAAATAACATGTAAATCATGTACATATAAAGCATGTAAGCAAATAAACATTACCCATAAACCCTCCAAGTGAGAAGGTAAAAATGGGGTGGGGATGATGCCCACAAATCTTCACTATTGTAGTAATAAGGTGTATCCAATGAGGGTTACAATATTTTGATCATGAGACATGATCTACCCTATAAAAGGTCTATCCTATTAAAGGCTTACAAAGACTTCTAGGTCTCACCTTGTTAGAGGATTTCAACACCTTGTTAGAAGCGTGCCTTGCTAAAGGACTTTAACTTACAACTAAGTAAGTGTCCTATTAAAGGATTTCAATACAACCTATTAGGACTACTCTGTTAAGATATTTTGACTGAAATCATGATTAAAATGTCTTAGCTTTGATCCCACAATCAACACTCTATTTCTTGATAACATATCACCTCTAAACACTTGTCTTCTTGATCCTTCTTGATTAGATGTCTCTTTACTGTATCTTTTTCCTTTTCTTTGTTCTACTCTAACTCATTCTATAATGTAGTCTCACTTCATAACTCCTTAACCAACATGAATGCTCTATTTGCACATGCAAACTTCACTCTTCACTCCTTTTACATTCATTCATTCATAGAGAGTTTAGGGTTTGTCCTCCTTAAGAAGACTTTGGTGACTTAGGGTTAGGTATGAATCTAAGATTGAGATTCATCCATTTTACCACTTAATCCTTTCCTTTTTCTGATTGGCTACATGTAATTTCATTGGGAATCCAACTTGAGATTTTTTTTTTATCTCTAAAATATCATAATTCATCTTTAAGTTAGCTCAAAAATAATTTATATAGTTGTTTGTGCCATTACAAACAAATATGTCAAAACCATCTCACTCAACATCTTAAGTCTTTGATGCTCAACATACACTAATCTTTCTACTACAACTCAACATTTATATCACTCAACATCCACTATTTACATGGCTCCTAAATCACATCGCATTCACTATTCACTTGGCACTTGATTGACTTGGCACATGAGTGGCTCAACACTCACTATAAACTCGGTATGGTCTATGTTTTTCTTGGCATATACTACTTGTTTGGCATGAACTAGTTAAATAACTTAAGTGTGTTGACACTCACTTGTCAAAACCAATCTAAGATCAAAAATCCCCCCCTTTGACATCAGTTTCAAAAACACTTGAGTATGCATTAATGTCCTTAATCTCATGAGTATAACATATCTTAACTTGGCTTATATACAAAATTTCAAAATTTCAAAATTTTGTAATAACTTGGATACCTAAAAAATTGATAACTCCCACTGTGTTGATATATTTGTTCTATATCCAAAATCTGTACTCTTGTTGAGTAAATATGCCTCAACTGATACTCTTTGGCTTCATACTCTTTTTTGTGCTTTCTCCCCCTTAGCTTGATCTAACTTTCTCTGTCCCTTTTTTCTCTCTCCTTATATCTCCCCAAAATTCTTATTCTTATCCAAAATATTTCTTCTCCTTTGTCTTATTCACCCCCTCTATCTTATTCTCCCCCTTTTCGACACTTATGTCAATGGGCTATACACTTATAGTATTTTTTCCCAAAAAAGACATATACATCTAATATTATCTTAAGAGCTGCATCCCAGTTCTCACATGCTACATCCAATGATTTTATTTGGATAGCTAACTTGGTAACAAGGTGGACTATACCATCTAAGGTAGAAATATTTTGGTCTTTCTTCATTAGGGTTTTGGCATAGCCTAGTTCCTTGTGAAAAAATTCCATATGGGGGGTGAGAGTTGCCTAGATGCTAGTTAGTTTGGCCCTTATGTTGGCCTCATCTACTATCAACATAGCTAACTGACTCTAGGTTTGAAGCAATGACCTAAAATGATTCTTGCTTTAAGCTGGATTCATAGGCAACTTTGTACTTGATGCATTAATGTGGCTCTCCAATCTCAAGATGTGACTTCTAGTCTCTTGGGTGAAGAGTGAGGGATTACACAATTTAGTATACAATGAGAATATGTTCTCAAGTACCTTCTTCACATCCTCAAACTTAGCTTCCAATGAAAAATGTGTTAGTGCTATATCACCTGATATCTTTTCATTGACTTTGTTTTGAAACTTCATTTTTGACCATTCTAATAGTTTTTCATTTGTATCTAGGTCTTCATTACTAAACTTCTCCACTATGTCTGTTAGCTGTTCCATTAATGGCTTGGTCTCATTAGGATTTGGTAGACTAAATGCATTTAAGAAGATGCCTTTTATATCTTGTAGTGACTGTTTTTGCCTTTGCTCCCTTCTAAGAATTTCCTAATGCTTCTTCCTTGCTAGGACTTGTTGGAGTATGCCCATCTATTCTATAGTCATGGTGTCATAGTCATGCTTGGGGAAAATAATCTCCTCATTGAGGCTCACATCTCCATATCGAATTACTTCTTTAGCCTTTGATGAACTCGAGCTTGGCATTGAGATCTACAATGGAGTTGTATATGTGCTCAAATTTTGAAGAGTTTGGGTAAAGGAGTTCCATATGTTGGTAAGGTTACTAGGGCTTGGATGAAAACTTGCTCCTTTATCTTAGGTGTTAGTTTTTCCTCTTTAGGCTTGCCTTGTTCTACCACAATGAGTTGGCTTGCACTTTGATCCTGTGCTATAGGTTTATATGAGTCTATCTAACCTGTTTCATGTTGTTCTATAGTAACAACTTGTGTTTCTGCCATGCTCTTCTCTACTGTATCAATCTTGGCAATTTTATCAACCTTGTCAATTATATCTTTTGGTATTTGGACTAAAGGTTGTACATTAGTGAATAGAGGGATGATAGAAGGTGGTTCTTATGGATTCACCTTTTCCCTTTCAGTATCAGCCACTATCTTTTGTAGTTCATCCACATTGACCATTATAGAATTATTACAAAGTTTTCCCTATAGTATGGACTGATCTAGAATCTTCTTGAGATCTTCCTCAATAAGGGGATTGATGTTCTGAGCTATGACATCAAAAAAATCCTTATTAGTTATTGTTTTAGTATCCATACTTGTGGCATGTGGAGGACTGACACTCAAAAATTGTGTGTCTTGCACACTTTGTTCTTCATGCTAATCCTCCTCAGCTATTGCCTTGTCATCTATTTGTATTTTTGCTCCTCCCTCAATAGTATCATCATTTTTAATATCTTCTACATCATCCTTTTTTTTAATGGGTTCTTCCTCACCTTCCTTTTTTATCATCAACCCATAAGTAAGTTTCCACATCTGAGTGGTCTTCTTAGCTACATCTTCAATATTATTTTGTAAAATGCCAAAGGCTTTGTATTTAGGTACAGACCTAACTACATATTTCTTTATAGCCTTAGAAATTTGTGCCTTAGTTAGTTCAAGCATCACTTGTGCTAGTGAGGTTTCTCTAATTTGTCTCTCCAAGCTCAAACAATAGTGCCATTTCTGTTCAACTCTATCATATAAATTCTTTGCAATAGAGTTGGCAAGCTCTAGTGTGGTTGTCTTGAACCTTGCCATCATAGCATATATGGATTCCTCCACTTGATTTTTCTCCACTCTACGCAAATTATCAAAATCTATATGTGTAAATCTTGATAGATTTGCACTATTTTTGACATTTTCACATAAATTTTCAAGATCTAAAAGAGCATTATGACTCACCACTTGAAATTGGCTATTGTCATCTAACCCATTTTTCTCTTTAGAAAACTCATCTTGTGCCACATACTTCCTTCTTATCTTTTTCTATACTAGACCTCCTTGATCTACTATTTGGTCTTTTCTTTGGCCTTTTGAGCTATTGCACATGTACTAGTTCTTGTAGTGGGTGCAGTAGGCTTGGCTTAGCTTGGTTTTGTAGTTTTCTTAGTCCTTGCCATAGGCTGTGGCTTGACCTTCCTCTTCTTTATATCAGTGGGTGTAGATGCTTCCTTGGCTTCTTCTTCCTTGACATCTTTAGCTACTTTGGTCTCCTCCTCTTGTGGCTAATCTTCACGCATACTCTGAGTTAATATAAGAGGTTCTTGTGCTTAAGAGTCTTCTTCCTCTTCATCCTCTTCTTCCTCTTCTTCTTCCTCCTACTTAGCACACTCTTCAAATTTGGCCTTTAGATTCTTCACCAGCATGTCCTTCTTCTTAATAACTGATGCAGTCTTTAGTTCCATTGTGATTTTGGACTTTGTCAATTCATAATTTTTGAATGCCTTATTGTTTTTATCCACCTCTTCTACAAGTAATGTAGTAATAGCTGTAGAGGCCCCATCCAAATTTATTTCATAACTTAAGGGTCTCAATCATCTCACCCTTGGTGTAGTAGCTTGTACAAAAGTGTAGTCAACATCTGCTAGGAAATAAATGTCATTATAGTGTTTCTCTTCTAGTGACACTAGTATTTTCAAAATTTTATTCATCAAATTCTTAAAGTCTTCAAAATAATTTGTCATTAGATAATCAAAATTCTCACCTAATTGTTCAATAAATTCACCAATCTACACTAAATTGATTTATTGATTTTCCATCCCATAATGCCAAAAGAAGGGAATGTGTTTTGAACATAAAATAACATGCAAATCAATATAGAACTGAATTTACATTATGTACTCTTTGTCTTTCTAATTTCTACATAGTTCTCCATCAATTTTTGCAATTGTAGCTCTGCTAGATCATATGTGTGATCTTTCTTGACAATTTTGTATCCCGCATCCATAGTTATACAGGGCACACTATTTAATCTACTAGATTGATAGAACTTGTGTGATATAACCCTTACAACAAAGTCTATCAGAGGATCAATGATTGTGTCTATTGTCATGCCTCTCTTGTTCCATATAGCTCTAGTGTTTTTCTCAATCACCTCCTTTAAATCACTTCTTAGTGTCTTAGGCCAATCTAGGGTTGCGTAACTAGTAACCCTATGGATTATACTCTTAGTGATTTTGATAGGTCCATTATCCAACCATAATGAACCATCATGAATTTGGCTAAGTACTATCCTAATCCATTCTATTTCAAACACATTTAGAAAATCTAGGGCTTCTATCAACCCTTTTCTCTCAACAATTTTGAATTCTTCTTTCAACATGCCATTATCACAGAGTCTACCATATGCTTCCCTAATCTCCATATCCCTAATGCTTCCTATCTTATAGTTATAGAATTTTCTTACATCTTGCACCATTAAAATGTTTGGTGGTATCATAGATAATGCACCATAAGGGTCTTTCTTATAAGTAATATCAGGAATATCTTTGAAAATGGGTTGCTTGACCTCATTACTCACTAACTAAACATTCAAAACTTCCTTTCCCTCTACATTATTCAAACTTGATGCCATAATGTAAAACTAGGGTTTATGAAAATATTAAACTATGTAGCTCAACTCTTGATAAATACCTTATGAAATCTAATGAAGTGGTGATGAATCATTGCTAGAATCTTCTTCAATTACTTTGAATGTATTTCTAGATCACCTTCTACTTTGCTCACTCTTAATCAAATTTGAAATGATGAAAAATGAGATAAAATTGATCAAATACCCTTTGAAAACCTTGCAATAAATGTTGAGTTCTTAGACAACTATAAGCTTGGCATCAACCAATTTTAGGTTCACTTGACATCCATTACCATTCTACTTACTCAACAACCAGTATGATCTCGACATCAACTAGCTAGTTTTTTAGCTTGGTATCTTTTAGCATTTCACTTGGCACACATAGGAAATATTTCATGCTCAATAGTAACATGAAAAAATAAAAGATTTTTCTTGAATTCCTAATAGTATCTTGCATCTTTATTCATGTTAATGCAATATTTTTAGTACTAATTTCTTTTGAAATTGATGTATGATATAACCTTTAAATATCAATCCCACATACCTCTTGATTGCCTAGTTTGATGAGGTGTGATCACCTGACCCATTGGGTGAAGTGATCCCTTCTCCATTGGATTTATTGCAATCATCTTTCTTGTTTTTCCATATCTTGTTCATCTCATCTTTTATGTTTTCAACCTCCACCTTGCCTTTTCCTTTATCAAATTCACAACTTGGTGTCTTTGACCTTGTTGGACGATACCTATCGATGTGACCAGTCTTCAAACAACTAAAACATATGGTTTAACTCAACCACCTCTTATAGTCACCTTTGAAGTGTGTTCTAATACAATTCTTAGGAACATGTCCATATTCTTGACAATAATGATAGTTATATCTTGTATTATAATCCTAGTTATAAGAGGTACCATTGTTCCTTACCATTGTTTCCTTGATTGATGACCACATGGGTTTGGATCTGTACTCAAAAAATCTATGTCTATACTTCTGATAGTTGTAGTAGTATCCTTCAAATCTTTGTGTGTGCATGGTCTTGGTTCTGCATTCATATTCTTGATGACCTTGTTTGTTACACTTTTGACAGTTAACCATGCTCTTATGCTCAAAATTTTGATTTGGAATCTTGCTGCTGCACACATTAGCAATATGTCCTTTCTTACAACAATTATGACAAATACATTTGGAGTTCTTACCTTTTTGGTTCCTTGTTTCACACTCTTGGATGACTCTCCTTCTTTAATGCTTGTGTATCCTAGTCTTGATGTGTCATTATTAGATCTAGGGGACCTCAATAATTGGTCAAAGTATTTGATGGCTTCACTTGGTTTATTGAAACTTTCAAAAAATTCCTTTACCCTCTTTAGGTCACTACAATTGATCATTTTGAAACTTCAATGTTGTTTTCTCAATGTCCTTGAAATTCAATTTATAGTTGGCATTCATCATTTCACTTAGAGTATCCAATTGCATGTTGGAAATCTTGGTTAGTTCTAATGATTTCTCTTCTAGTCTATTGGCCAAAATTATTTTGTCTTATTCAATCATTTCTTTGTATTCCATGGCTTTCTTCTTCTATTTAGTCACCTCACACAATATTATAGCTTGTGATTCTTGCTCTAACTTGAGATTTCTAATTTCCTCAGCTTGGGCTCTATTCTTTTCCCTTAGATCTACAACTCTTGCATCTGTAAAACAAGATTTAGTATGCAAAGAAAATTAACAAATAAAGTAAACATTCACAAACCAAAAACTAAATCCACATATATGCTTAGACAAAGAAAGAAAATAAGAAGTGCAAACCTCACAAGAAAAAGCACTCCATGCTTTCTTGATTCTGTAGATGTGTCCTTTTGCTGTGGATGTATGCTCAAGATGCTCAAAAGCTGCTTCAATGGAGATGGGTAATGGCAAATTGGTAGCTTTGTGAGCTCTCAATTTTTCATTATAAGGGTATGGTTGATGGCTTTGGTTCTCAAAATAGCATGGTAACTTTAGCTCAAATATTGTTGATGAAATGGCTTGGGATGGGATTCAATTTATAGGCTAAGGGGTAGAGGGATGGAGGGCTTAGATGCAAGGATGGATGAAGGCTTAAGGAGGGCTAGGATGCACTCAAAGGATAGCACATGGATTGTGCTTGTTTAGCACCAATGGGAAGGTGACACTTATCACAAGGAGGATGAGTGTGAGAGGGTAGGGTAAAGGGTTGGTTAAAGGCATGATGAGTGGGGTTGAGTATGTAAGAGGGATGTAAGAGGAATGAGTGTGGAAGAGGGAAGAGTGTGTAAGGTGGATGTAAGAGTCATGAGTGGGCTTGTAAGAGTCTTTTATGTTTTGTAAGAGCACTCATGACTTAGTGGTTGGGTTTTTTGAGGGGAGACTTTGGTTTGGATTAGGAAAGTCTTAAACTTGTTTAAGGAATGTGACAACATTAGGGGGTGGATTAGGCTTGGGTTTAGGATTAGATTAGGGATGTTAGAGATGTACAAGTGGATGGCATTAATGAGGGTGGGTGAGTTAGTGGCTAAGCTTGGTTAGTATGGGTGGATGGGGTGGATTAGGCTAAATGGAGGATTAGAGATAGGTTAGGGGTTTTTGAATTTGAGGATTTCATTTATCAAATAGATTTATTCAATAAATGGGGATATTTGGAATTAGATAGGAGAAAAGGATTTAATTGATAAATAATAGATTATTTGATTTATCAATTAGGACTATAGATGATTAATTAAATTAATCAACTAGGGGATGACAAAGGATTAATTAAATAGAAATTTAATTAATAATGCCTTTTTAGATAACTAAATAGGATTACTAAAATAGTTTAATCAAATTTAGGTGTCTACATTTTGCCCCTCTTTGACATAGTGTTAAGACAACACTATTTCAAAAAAGTTTGAATGAAGATGACACGAGGAAGATGTTTTAGCAACAAGGTTGCCCCAGTCTCGGATAAGAAGAGGAGAGACTAGACTTAGATGATGCCCCCTCAAGAAGGCGACGGGGAGAGAAATGAGGCTCGACGACTTCTTGAAAAGTACAAGAAATTGAGATGAGCTGAGACGCAGGTTGGCGAAGAGAAGGGGCTGAATTAGCTCAAACTCTCACTACAGGAGAATGATAAAGGGAAATCAGAGGCACAATAGTAAAGCAAGCTTAAGACTTTCCAGGATTGGGGGGGGGGGGGGGAGGAGGAGCGGAGCGCTATTAAAGGAATCCATGG
This sequence comes from Cupressus sempervirens, assembly GCA_028749045.1. Taxonomy (NCBI): domain Eukaryota; kingdom Viridiplantae; phylum Streptophyta; class Pinopsida; order Cupressales; family Cupressaceae; genus Cupressus; species Cupressus sempervirens. Next base: position 186,599,980 of record CM053787.1, on the reverse strand, counting down.
TAGGGAGATGGATGATATAATGATAAAGCTGATGCAACAAGATTTCAAAGAGTCAGATTGGCGGAAGATGGGTTTCGGGAATCCCTAGGACTAGGATTGTGGATCTCGAAAGATGAGGCTTGGTGGATTGATTTGATTGGTGGATCCTTAAGACTAGGATTGTGGAGTGATTCAAAGAGATACTGATGCATAAGCTGGGGTAGGAGTGACAGATGTAGGATATGGATGGGGAATAATGGAGATGAAGAGAATCCATTGAAGCTTTTTGAGTGGGGGGATACTTCAAAGAGAAGTACCACCATGTAGTTGAGCACTAGATTTGCTATAGGACTGTTGGTTAATTGCCAAGGTTACCAAGAACATCAAGGCCTTTTCACCAACCGTCCAGAGGACTGACAAACTGACTCGAAAAAAAAATGCAAGGATTGCCCTAGTATCACACATGAATCCCAGAGGAAGTAGCATAGAAACGACACTAGGTAACCCACAAGCAGAAAAAGAAAACAAGCAAAAGACTTGATCAAGACCTTACACTCTAATTGCCCCATTCGCAGCATACCATGATATGGAAGATCGTGCCAACCTTGAGGAGGGAACAAGAAGATTGCTTGGAAAAGATATTTCAAGACCCAAAAGGGAAGATCCCAAACCAAAAGAAAGTGAAAATCCAAAAGAGAACTGTTTGCCAACGAGATGGGTAGGACGAGGTACTAACAGACCAAGATTAGACATGAGGAAAGCTATATCCTGCAAGGACCTATCAAAGGGAACCTAAGTTGATGGATCGGGATGAGTAATGCATCTAGCAAGCTGAACTAAGAAGGATAACACTTTGGTGACATGAGATCTAGCTAAAGGATGCATTGAAATAGCTAACCAAGGTGTGCAAGATGTTGATCAAGAACAAACTGACACGAACGCTGGATAGATACAATGATACTAAGCTAAAGAGGATATACAAGCTGATAGACCAAGAAATGTTACAAATGTACAAGTTTGTTCATGTTTTTTTTTTTTGTGAGATGGAAATGTTTGTGAAGGATGGGATGTCTATAATAGTTGATAGGTGGATAGGTAGATGGTTTGTGAAAAGCTTAAGGAAGATGGGATTCTGTGTGTGCATGTGATAGGATACAGGCTAGGATACAAGATTATTTACAAGCTGGAATATGGTACAAGCTTTGGACAAAATTTGGATATATACAAGGTATGGTACAAGATTTACAAGGTATAATACAAGCTTTGGTACAAGATTTACAAGCTGTACAGGAGGTATTGACAAGCTCCATCAGATTTTGGATATTTGATTGGAACACCAAGGGAACAAGTAGGTGTTTTATGGGATGGTGGGTGGATGGATGAGGGATAGGATAGTGATAGATAATGGATTAGTCTTTAGCACACAAGGTGCCTGAATTACCAGGTTTTCACCAAGGTACCTATCCAAGGCACTTGAATTGCCAAGTTTTCACCATTGGACGCTTATTTCTCTTTCTATTTTTTTTTTGTATTTTTCAAGAGCTGGGTATACCAAGGATCTTCAAGCATAGAACTTCTTGAGATGAATGATGTTAGTGGGATCATTCAAGAGTTCTCCTTCTGGTGTAGATAATTGATAGGCTCCGAAGCCAAAGGAGGCAGTAACCACATAGGGACCAAGCCATGTAGGTTCAAACTTGCCTTTCTTTTCTCGATCTGCTTGGACTTTCATATTTTCTTTGAGGACCATGTCACCTGGCTGAAAGTGTCGTGGGAGCACCTTCTTGTTGAAATTTATTTTGAGATGAGTTTGATAGACTGTGAGATGGTCATAGGCTTGTTGTCTCTTCTCGTCTAAGAGATCTAGCTGGGTGAGTCGAGCTACTCTGTATTCTTCATCTGAGATTTGCCCTCGCAAAGATATGCATAGTGAGGGAAGTTCAACTTCTATAGGTAATACCGCTTCGGCACCATAGACTAGGGAGTATGGAGTTGTGCCTGTGGATGTACGAAAGGAAGTTTGATAGGCCCAAAGAGCCAGATTTATTTGAAGGTGCCAATCGCGGCCGGAATCATTGAAAACTTTCTTTAGGATTTTGAGGAGGGTTTTATTAGTTGCCTCTGCCTGGCCGTTACTTTGTGGGAAATATGGGCTAGAAAAGTGGTGATGGATGCAGAGGGAAGTGCATAATTCTTCCATGTTGAGATTTTCAAAGTTACCTCCGTGGTCAGTGAAGATGGTGGATGGGATGTCGAAGCGGCAAATAATGTGGTACAAGATGAACTTGGAGACTTGAACTCCTGTAGCTGAGACTAGGGGGACTGCTTCCACCCACTTAGTGAAATAGTCTGTAGCTGTTATTATCCATTTATGTCCATCAGATGAGAGAGGTGTGACAGTTCCAACTAGATCAAGGCCCCAACAAGAAAAAGGCCAAGGTGGTGCAATAGGCTGTAGATCCTGTGCTGGAGCATGCACAAGATTTGCATGCTACTGACATGGGAGACACTTTATAACAAAGTTACAAGAGTCTTCTTCAATGGTAGGCCAATAGTAGCCTGCTCTAAGGATTTGTCATGCTAAGACAATACCACTCGTGTGGGCACCGCAAAGTCTGGCATGTACTTCTTTTAATGCCATCGCGACCTCATTTTCATCTAAACATCGAGAGAGAGTATCGTGATAACCCCGACGATATAGGGTATTGGCTATGATAACATAGCGGGATGATTTTTGGATGAGGTTCTGGCGTTGGGTACGTGTGAGGTGAGGGGATATGATACCATCATTAAGGTAAGCATGAATTTCATGGTACCAAGGGGATTGGGGACCAACCCAGATACAAACACGGTTTGAATCCTCATTCGCATAGGCAGGTGTGAGGAGCTGCTCAACTAAAAACTCATACTGCGTAGCTTCTTGGGGAATTTCCAAGAGCGAGCCGATAGTGGCCATGGCATCTGCTGCCTTGTTTTGCATTCGAGGCACTTGTGTAAATTGAAGCTTTGTAAAATGCTGGGTCAGCTGATCAACTAGCTCTTTGTAGGGTAATAGCTTTTCATCTTTGGTTTGATATTCATTTAAGACATGTTTGATGATGAGTTGGGAATCACCAAAGACTTGTAACTCAGTGATATTCCATTCTGCAACTATCTTTAATCCTGCTACAAGAGCTTCATATTCTGCTATATTGTTGGTGCTAGGGAATTGTAGCTTGAAGGCTTTTGGAATGTAATCTCCTTGAGGTGTAACTAATAATATTCCTGCCCCTGATCCATGAGAGGTGTATGAGCCATCAAAATAAAGCTTCCATGGGGGTTGTTCTTCAATTAAGCAGATATGCTCATCTGGAAATTCTGTGAGCAAAGGATATGCATCTACTAGAGGTGCATCAGCTAGGTGATCTGCTATAGCTTGCCCTTTGATTGCCTTTCTGTCCACATACCGGATGTCAAACTCACTTAGTAGCATAACCCATTTGGCCAAATGGCCTATAAGTGCTGTTCTGGAGAGAATATACTTGAGAGGGTCAATCTTGGAGACTAGTTGAATGGTATGACTTAGCATGTAGTGGTGAATCTTTTGAGTTGAGAAAACAACTGCCAAACAAGCTTTTTCCATAGGAGTGTAATTGAGTTCATAACCAACTAGGGTTCTACTAATATAGTAGATGGCTCTCTCTCTACTATAATCATCATGTTGTGCTAGAAGTGCCCCTAGAGTAGTAGGTGTTGTTGATATATACAAGATCAAGGGATGACCAGGAACTGGTGGAACCAAGATAGGGGGATTGGTGAGATACTGCTTGAGCTGATCGAAGCTACGTTGACATAAAAGATCCCACTTGAAGTTCTCATTCTTCTTTAGCAAGTGTGAAAATGGTGTACACTTATCTGCAAGTTGGGAGATGAAGCGTCGGACAGATTAAAGTTTTCCCTGAAGAGAGCGAAGCTATCGCAGTGTCTGGGGAGGAGGCATGTCTAAGATAGCCTTGACCTTTTTGGGGTCAATCTCTATACCTCATTTAGAAACTATGAAGCCTAGAAGCTTGCCAGATGTGACCCCAAAGACACACTTCTTGGGATTTAGCATGAGATGATATTGGGCCAACCTATCAAAGACTTTTTCCAGGTCAGCAAGATGATCCATGAAGGTGTGAGATTTGACTAGGATATCGTCCACATAATCTTACAAAATGCTATGGATAAAATCATGGAAAATGGCTATCATAGCTCTTTGATAGGTAGCCCTAGCATTCTTCAGGCCAAAAGGCATCATGGTGTAGCAAAAGGTTCCCCAAGGGGTAGGGAATGCTGTCTTATGCTGGTCCTCTTCTGCAATCTTGATCTGATTATACCCGGAAAATCCATCCATAAGGGATAGAATTTCATGTCTAGCTGTAAGATCTACAATCATATCTATGTTGGGCAAGGGAAAATGATCCTTTGGACAAGCTTTGTTAAGATCTCTAAAATTAGTGCAGATTCTGATGTCACTGGAAGGCTTAGTGTCAGGGACCATGTTGGAGATCCATTCTGAGTAGTCGATAGGTCGGATAACCTTAGCAACTAACATTCTTTCTAGTTCAGCTTTGACTAGTAATGCCTCCTTGGGGTGCATTTTTCTAAGCTTTTGTCTGACGGGCTTGATCTTTGGATCGACTACAAGATGATGAACTACAAGCTTTGGATCAAGTCCTGGCATGTCCTGATATGACCATGCAAATCGGCCAATGTTCTCTCGTAAAACCTCAAAGAGGAGGTCAGCTTGGTCTTGTGATAGGGATGCAGCAATGTGAACAATTCTAGGAATCTCTGAAGAACCAATGTTGACTTCTCTAGTATCCTCTATTAGAATAGAAGACACCTCTGGTCGATTATCTTGAGGAGGCAATACTAAATCCTCATGTTCTGCTTGTGGCTCTGGATTTTCTTGCTGAGGGGTTCTCTTCACTGCCTTAGCTAGTCCCAGATTTACCTTAGTTCCAGTTTTGGGTGTATCGAAGCTAGGTTGGGGATTTTCTCCAAAATACCCCTTGGGATCTAGCTTGTAGATGTAGGCAAAATCTGGCTTTGTCTTCTTATGAGGAGTTTCAGCTCCCATGAATCTTAGAAGTGCTTCCTCTGAAGCGAACTCATCAATATGTATGACACTTGGTTGGTCCCAATCTATGAGTTGTGGATGAGCAAGTGGTAGGTCAATGAGATGGATGGATAGTTCTCAGAGAACAGAGTCTCTTAGGAAGATTTGGTCTGGGATATCGTCGTAGGCTCTCTTTTCAACTTCCTCAGGAATGTCTTCGATTTCGACAAGGTCACGGTGGATGTTTGAAAAAGCGTGACCGTTCTTGTTGGTGCCCCCAGTTGTGGGTATGCCAAAGCTAAGACCTGACTTTATTTCCCAATTATGTGCTTCGATGGGACATTGCATGCCCCTTTCTTCTGGTCCTACTCCACCTCCTTGATAGTTCCATTTTTCAGTGATGAGCTTATGTTGTTGGGGATACTTCTGGCTGAAGTGATCAAGGCATGCTTGATTTCTTGGAGGTGCATCCTTATGTAACCAATTGTTGATATCTGGAGTGAGCTCCTCATGAAGAGGGGTTTTTGAGGACACAAAGGTGGTTGGGCCAAACTGTTTGTATCGAGGAGGTGGAATCTCCTTAGCTTTGTGATATGTTGGCCGTCCATGGGTATGTGGATCAAGTGGGATTGCTCCGACAACAAATGCATCTGATAGACTATATTCTCCACAACCTTTGTTGTTGATCTTTACAGTAGATAGGGTGGAGGCAAGGATGGTTTCTGCATCATTACAAGTGTGGGATGAGCTGGTGATGGCTATGCTGATGTCTATTCCAGGGCAATGGTTTGTATATGAAGCTTCAACCGCATTGCAGTAAGCAAAGGGTTCTAGATCGGCATGGATGGTTACCTCAGTGCCTTGATGCGGAAATTTGATGCACTGATGGTAGGTGGATGGAATGACCTTCATAGCATGAATCCATGGGTGATCCATGGGCGATCGAGGAGGATGTTAAATGGTAGGTTTAGATCAACAACATGGCAAACTGTCTCTTGAATGACTGGCCCAACCTTGATTGGTAGCAAAATAGTCCCTTCTATGGTCCTTTCCAAGTTGTCATAAGCTTTGATGGTGATAACCTCACTGATCATATCTGCCTCAGTATACCCAGCTTGTTTTATGAATTTTTGGGTGAAAATGTTCAAGGCTGATCCATTATCTATCATTACTCTTTTCACGGCAAAATTGGATACCATGATGGCTATGCAAAGCAGAAGGGTGTGATCTGGCTCAACCGCAGGTATGTCGATGGGTTTGAAAGATAGGGCACATGAGGATGAAAGGTGTCCAACAAGATTACAAAAATTAGTAGCGTTGATATCAGAAGGGACACGGGATTTTATGAGAGCACTGTCAAGGATGTCTTTGTACACAGGACTAGTGCGGAGAAGGTCTAAAATGGATATTTGGGCTGGCATGTTCCCAAGGTGTTCCAAGATATTGTACCGGCTTTTTGATGGAGCTGATGGTGTTGATGAAACTGGTGGGCCTACAATGTTAAATCGTGCTCTTTGAGTGGTGACCGCACACTCATTGTCTGGTCCTTGGATATTGATAACATTGACAGAAGGCTCTTTCTCAGATATACAACCTATAAGGCTACCATAGTCTATATAGGATGAAGTGTGGTCATTGTTCTTCCCATGCTGTTGGTTTGGCTGGCGGTTGTTGGTGTTGTTTTGGATAGGTTCTTTTCTAGGATTTTGGTTGTTGTGTGGAGGAAAAGCATTTTGATAAATCTGTAAACCTGCATTGGGAGAGGTTTGGGCACCAACAGTGATTTCCTTCCGATCAATGAGGTCTTGCACATAGTCTTTCAGTTTCATGCATCTGAGGGTGGTGTGATCGTTTACCCTATGGAACTTGAAATACTCATTGTCCTTGTACCATGCAGCTTTGGATTGGCTTGGATCAATTTGCTGGGTAGGAGAAAATTTGATGAGGTTTTCCTTAGCCAATTTCTCAAAAATAACATCCAATGGCTCACCAAGGGGTGTATAGTTTCTAGGTGCAGGTTGGAATCTGGGCTTTTGCCCTGCAGCTACATTGATGGCATTAGCTTGATTGTTAGACTTTTGAAAGTTGGGTCTTGTATTGTGGTTTTGATAGCTTTGGTTATTTTGTTGTTGGTAATTGGTAGCTTGTTGGTTGTTTGTTTGATATGGTGGGTTAGACTGGTTTTGAGAAGGACCAACGATATTCACATGTCTGGTGTCAGTAACCCCATCTGTTGCAACATGCTTGTTTTTGTTCCAATACCTAGACTTGTCATTGGAATGTGATTGATTTTGGTTGGCCTCTTTGTAAATCTTTACCACACCATCTTTGATGAGTCCTTGCTCAAGGATCATTCCTTTCTCTTTGATATCCTTATAGGCCTGCAAACAATTCATGGTCATGTGGTGAGCCAAGCTGGGATGTGCATTATCAATAAATATTTTCACCACATGGCGTTCTGGCAAGGTGCAGGATATGTGGGTGGTAAGGGTTTTCCATCTTTGCAGGTATTCGGCAAGGCTTTCTCCACCTTTTTGCTTGGTGTGGACAAGATCAACTATTGATAGCTCTGTTTCAACAAGATGGGCATATTGGGCTACAAATGCCTCAGATAATTCAACAAAGTTTTTAATTGTGCCATAGGGGATTCTATAAAACCATTCAAGAGCTGGTCCAGCCAAGCTTTTGGGAAAAAGGTGCATGAGGAAGACATCATTGTATGCCACGTCCTGGCAATGCATGTAAAATTCTTTGATATGTGTGACAGGGTCTCCTTTTCCTCTAAATTTGTCAAATTTAGGTACCTCAAAGTGTTTGGGAAATGGTGTCGTGGTAATGGCTCTATCAAATGGGTAAGGACACACATTCTCAAACTTGAATGTCTTTGGATCATTCACTTCTTGGATGGCTTTCAGAGCTATCTTCATTTGCTCCCACTCTGAATTGATAGGTGATGGTTGGGGTGCCCCCAATGTAGGAGTGCCTTGAGGTAGGTATGTGCTGGATGGGGCCACTAAATATGGATGGCTGTGAGGGATTTGTTGATAGGGATTGTACATTGTTTGGGCAGCTGCATGGTGGATGATAGGTTGTTGGGGGGGAGGTGGCGCATATTGCTGCATGTTCTGCGAGGCTTGTTGTTGATATGGGATTTGAGGTTGGGATTGAGGAACATAAGCTGGCTATGGGATAAATGGATTGCTTTGTGAAGGTAATGTATAAGATGGTTGTGAGGCTTGGGGAAAGGATCGGAGGGCTTGTGGGGTTTGACCAATATATGTGGGTTGTGCCCCCATTTGGGATGGTATCTGCAAATAATTGGTGGTTGGCTGAGGTGGTGGATTACCTCCTAGAAGTGGCATTGAAAAGTAGTTGGTAATTGGAGGTAATGGATTAGTTGGTGGTGGAGGTGGTGGGAATTGAAAGCTTGGAAATGGAACTGATGGGGTTTGATAGCTTTGTGGCTAGATTTGGAAGCTTGGTAGAGTGGTGGTGGGAGCTGGGGTCACTTGGGAGCTTGGTAGAAGATTGGCAGTAGATTGTGGGTTTTGATAGCTTTGTGGAGTGAAGGTAGTAGCTTGTGGATTTGTGGCTGGTGGTATTGAGCTCCCAAGACTTAATGGAAATGATGGGATTGTACTTTGGGCTATGGTGAACAAGCTGGGGGTGATGAAAGGTTGATTACTTGGCCCCATGGGTGGCATCCCTGTTGTATATTGATGAGGTTGGCCAAAGATGCTAGCACTAATTTGGGAGATGGGTGGATTTGGAAGGCTAGGTGTGGGAGCAGCAGCAATAGTGAAGGGGGTGAACGGTGAGGTGTTTTGAGTAAAGGGGGTTTGGAGTGGAGAGGTATGAACCAAGGATGGAGTGGTGGTGGCTGGGTTGGCTTGTGGCATGGAGATTTCAACATGGGTGGATGATGGTATGTTTGGGTCTGTTGGGTCATATGGATTGGCTGGAGGCTCTTCTTTTGGAATATATTGAGGATAATTTGGATCATAAGAGCCTATGGGTGGTGGGAGCTGCCCAAACAATGGGTGAGATGGATCTGATAATGGAGGGGGTCTTCCAAAGTCAAAGGTTCCTACATTGTCCCTTCAAAAATTAGCCATGATTGTCTCTTTGTTTTTGTCTATAATGGCGTTTACCAATACTGCATTTCTTGGTTGGTTCATGAAAGCTTCAATGTCAGTAGGTGATGGCATAGCTTGCTCTGGGCTGAAGGATGGCTGAGTGCTCAAGGGGGGTGAGGCTGTTCGATCCAAATGATAGGGCTCCATTTTTTCTTTCTTCTTGGCTAAGCGAGTGATGGGTGGCATGAAAAATGCTCCTAGGGATAAGATGCAATAATGCTAATGGATGCAAAATGGGGAAGGCTTTTCTATGCAAATGATTTCCTAGGTTGAGGAAAATCTATATGACAAAACCTAAGGAGGATCGGGTTGGGGATTCTAACTTCAAAGATATGTTGTCAAAGCACAAAAGGTCTGCTTTTCTATGTGCAAGCTTGGTGGTGATTGTGTCAACTTAAGGATAGACTGATGATCCTTTAGGAAGAACACAAGATTGACCACTTGTGAATCCCAACCTTTTAGCTCAAGGTGATGAGGGATAACAAGTGACAAAGCTAGATTACCCTAGACAAAGCTCTGTCAAAGGGATAACCTTGGTGAGATTGGTGGATTTGGAAGATTTTAGGAATGGCAAACTTTTAGCAAGGTGACAACAATTTTGAAAGCTTAGATGTGCAGATTTTTGATTACTAGCTAGATGGTATGATTCTAAATGAGATGGATGAGCTAATAATGCTTAAGGGGATAACCTAAGATGGTTGGCTTTTCTACAAAGATGACTCTAGAGTGAAGCTTATCCAAGAAGATGTGGAGAAACAAGGGTGTCTAATCATAGAAATCATGCCTAGTTGGTAAGGCATAAGCAGGATTAACTCCTAGATGTTGGCTAAATTTGATGGTGTGCTCTAACCAGGCCTCTTGAAGTGCTTCATCAGTAGCTTTGTCCTCTGTTTTGTGTAGTTTGGAAATTTGTGGGATTGGTGTTATTTCTTTTCTCTTGACTGAAAGTTCTTGGTATGCTAGAGATGGCTTGAGTTTGACCTTGTGAAACTTCTGTTTGGGTTTGGGTTTGGGTTGTTCTGACATAAATTCCTGAATTTGCTTGGCTTTGGGAAAAATCTCAGTTGTTTTGCTTCAACTTGTTCAACTTCCAAAATAGGCATTGACTACGCTAAGTGTGCCCCAAGCTAGGATTGACCAAGTTTGGCAAACATTCATTCAACAAGTAAAATAAAAACAAGCAATAGATAGGAACACCCAGATAGAAGTTTGTGGTTCTCAGAATGTGATACTTGCGCCAAGGAGTGTGTATGTTCTACAAATGTTTCGATCAGTCACTCCAAACACATTAACATTCTAGATGATTTTCTGCAAGGCTGACAATTGGTTTAGGTAGGGAGTCCTTGATATACGCAAGGTACGTGAGGCCCAAATCCGTAGATGAGACCAAAAGGATGTCACACAACTAAGAGGAGCAGTAACCCACTTCTCCTCTTTCAATTCTCAAGGGTATAAAGTTCCTTGAGGCTTAGCCCGAATGACAAAATCTTGATCCCAAGAGAGGTGTCTTTCGATTCACCTCTCGATTCTTATACTCTGCCGGAATGCTGGAGTTGAGGTCGTGTAAGGGGTGATGAAATCCCCAAGCAGGCCTCCTAAAAAGAAACAAGGTTTTTGGATCCTAATCTTATGCACCCAAGATGGCCTCAAAAGATGACAAGGGGAGAGAAGACTTGGATGACCTTGGGCTAAAAAACACGCTTATTCTTTTACCAACTGACTCTTATGTGTGCTAATCTAGACTTTGCAAGCACTCATGTTTAAGAGACAATGTTCAATTCCAACTTGAAGTGCCAACAAAAGTAAATCGATCGAAGAATGCAAACAATAAGAAGAGTTAGGGTCAACAAAAGCAAACTCGCATACCCGAAGGCCCTCCACGTCAAGTATCGATTAATTTTCTTTAAGGTATTCAAGATTGAGTGTGAGTTTGTTTTAAGCCCAAAAAAAAAGTGTGTGAGATTCAATTTCAAGCACGCGCCCGGAGGCTCTCCACGTCAGTTGTTGTTCAATTTTAGTGCCCAAACTTGAAGTGTGATCAATTTAATCTAGGTTTTTGGCCATTTAAGAATTTTGATAAAGTTAAAGAAAATGTTCAAAGACCAAGTGAGTGAGTTAGATTGTGGAACATTTAACACCTTTTTCAAGTAGACCCATCCCCATAAATGGTGCTGAGATTGCAACCAATGGTTAATATTTGATGGGTGATTAGAAAAGAGGTGAGTCCAAGGAACTACTCAAATTGATTTTTGTAAATTTGTATTTTAACTTAACAAAGTTTCTTAAATGTCCAAAAATCAAACTTTACCTAGATTGCATGTGAAAAAGAGATTTGTTTTGTTCAATTTTAGAAGCTCCAAATGAAGTGTTTGATATTGTAATGGTTAATTGATCCTTGGCATTCAAGATTGGATTTTTTGTTTTAAGCATGCATTCCAAGGAAAGTTGATTTTAATCCATGACATTCAAGAGTGTGTTTTGAGCAACATTCATTCAATGAAAAATGTGTTTAACCATTCAAGTTCATTTTTTTTAGCAACATGCATTCAAAGACAAATGGTTAAACATTCAAGTTCATTTTTTAGCAACATGAAAACTTGCAAGAAACATGGTTAGTGGTTCCATATGTGCTCCAACCTGTAATGAGACAAAAAAAAAGCAATTTAGTTAGTTAGCCAAAATCTTCAAAGATGAGAGCTTAACTATGGGAAATTTTTTTTTAACTTTTTTTGTTTTTTTTTCTACGCGTAAAAATGCTTAAAGCAGAAATGCAACATAAGCAAGCTGAGAAGACAGTCTATCAAAATATGAAGACACTGAAATACAAAGATGCCAAAATACGAAGACGCTGAAATACAAATTTGCAGCACAGAACACAGGTGACAAGCAGAGACGCCGATTTGCGCAGATGCAGATTTTCGCAGATGCAGATTTTCGCAAACGCAGATTTTCGCAGACGTCGATTTGCGCAGGCGTGGATTTTCGCAGATGTCAATTTTTGCAGATGTGGATTTTCGCAGACGTCGATTTGCGCAGACATCAATTTTCGCAGACAGAACAGGTTGCAGACGCCAAAACTGCGCCAAAAAAGTTAAAAAATGCGATTTTTTTTTTTTAAGATGTATTTCTTCTTCCTAAGTGCGTTCTTTAACCTGCAAAAACAAGCAAAACACCCTCACAACACACTCAAACAACAACACACATTAGATGGTTAGAAAAAATGACATATAGATGAAAATAGATGATTAAATGACCCATAGTGGGGTCCCACCGGGAGTGCCAAAATGTAGAACAAGATTTAGTATGCAAAGAAAATTAACAAATAAAGTAAACATTCACAAACCAAAAACTAAATCCACATATATGCTTAGACAAAGAAAGAAAATAAGAAGTGCAAGCCTCACAAGAAAAAGCACTCCATGCTTTCTTGATTCTGTAGATGTGTCCTTTTGCTGTGGATGTATGCTCAAGATGCTCAAAAGTTGCTTCAATGGAGATGGGTAATGAAAAATTGGTAGCTTTGTGAGCTCTCAATTTGGCATTATAAGGGTATGGTTGATGGCTTTGGTTCTCAAAATAGCATGGTAACTTTAGCTCAAAGATTGTTGATGAAATGGCTTGGGATGGGATTCAATTTATAGGCTAAGGGGTAGAGGGATGGAGGGCTTAGATGCAAGGATGGATGAAGGCTTAAGGAGGGCTAGGATGCACTCAAAGGATAGCACATGGATTGTGCTTGTTTAGCACCAATGGGAAGGTGACACTTGTCACAAGGAGGATGAGTGTGGGAGGGTAGGGTAAAGGGTTGGTTAAAGGCATGATGAGTGGGGTTGAGTATGTAAGAGGGATGTAAGAGGAATGAGTGTGGAAGAGGGAAGAGTGTGTAAGATGGATGTAAGAGTCATGAGTGGGCTTGTAAGAGTCTTTTATGTTTTGTAAGAGAACTCTTGACTTAGTGGTTGGGTTTTTTGAGGGGAGACTTTGGTTTGGATTAGGAAAGTCTTAAACTTGTTTAAGGAATGTGACAACATTAGGGGGTGGATTAGGCTTGAGTTTAGGATTAGATTAGGGATGTTAGAGATGTGCAAGTGGATGGCATTAATGAGGGTGGGTGAGTTAGTGGCTAAGCTTGGTTAGTATGGGTGGATGGGGTGGATTAGGCTAAATGGAGGATTAGAGATAGGTTAGGGGTTTTTGAATTTGAGGATTTCATTTATCAAATAGATTTATTTAATAAATGGGGATATTTGGAATTAGATAGGATAAAAGGATTTAATTGATAAATAATAGATTATTTGATTTATCAATTAGGACTATAGATGATTAATTAAATTAATCAACTAGGGGATGACAAAGGATTAATTAAATAGAAATTTAATTAATAATGCCTTTTTAGATAACTAAATAGGATTACTAAAATAGTGTAATAAAATTTAGGTGTCTACAGCATCAAATTCATTGGAGTCTCCATCTAGAAATACCTTAGTAGTGTCTATCTCTCTGTATTGTGTGTCATTCTTCACAATAGCAATTTCCTTCCTTCTCTTCAAGGATTTCTTTAGTTATTCTTTTGCTTGATTTAGTTGATTTAGAATGAGATGTATTTCAATCTCCTAATTCTCAATAGTCTTTCCCAACTTGTAGACTTCCATTTCAAGATCTTTCCTCAAAGATGCAAAGCTTCTTTTTTAGAGAACAAGGCTCTGATACCAATTGTTGGAATTACAATAAGAAAGGTAAACATATGGAGGAGGGTGTTGAATTAATAGTTTAAACTTGGACCCATAAAACTTTGACCACACATCCATCTCATACATTCAATGTATAAACTAAAATAACATGTAAAGAATGTAAATATAAAGCATGTAAGAAAGTAAATATTCATACATACATAACACCAAATATGATTATCTAGAAACCCTCCAAGTGAGAAGGTAAAACTGAGATGGGGATGACACCCACAAATCTTCACTAATACACTAATAAAGTGTATCCAATGAAGGTTACAATGTTTTAATCATGAGACATGATCTACCCTATGAAAGGTCTACCCTTTTAAAGGCTTACAAAAACTGTTAGGTCTCACCTTGTTAGAGGATTTCAACACCCTGTTAGAAGTGTGCCTTGCTGAAGGAATTTAACTTACAACTAAGTAAGCACCCTATTAGAAGATTTCAATAAAACTTGTTAGAACTACTCTATTAAGATATTTTGACTAAAATCACCTATTAAAATGTCTCTTCTTTGATCCTATGATTAGCACTTGATTTCTGTTGAGATAATGGGTGTTGCACACATTGCATAATATTGTTATTTTATTATTTTATTTTATTATGTAATGTTGTGCCTAGATGGACGTGCAACATGTAAAGATTCCCATGGAATATTCTTGATGAGTTGTATTGTAACATTGTGAAAATATTTCATGTAATTATTTAATATTGGGGGAAAAGAATTAAATGCCCAATATTAAATGTGGGGTCAGTGGGTTAGGTAGCACATGGTTTATGTAATACCACTTAGTGGTTTTGTGGGACTTGCTACTATATAAGCAGCCACAAGGGTAGTTGTTGTGAGAGAGAGAAAATAGAGAGAGTGACAAGGACAAAGACAAAAGGCAAGAGTCGAGCGAGACAAGGCTTGACAGGTTAGCCAAGGGAGCATTTGTGAAGGTTGGAAGCATGGCATGGGATGTGTGGATTCATGCTTGTTCACATAGTTTGCTCGGTTGTGGCTATGGCCATGAAGGCTTCCATGGTTGTATGGCAATGGTATTTTTTTTGCTGAATAATACATGGTGATGGATGCTTTTGGAGGCTGGGTTTTTCCCTCAATGAGGGTTTCCCAGGGTATATCTTGTGTCACAATTTTGTGGGTATGTTGTCTATTCTCTTGCATGTGGATTTTAATTCCGTGTTTATTTTAGATCTATTATGGGTTATGTGGAAACGGTTATATTCTTTATTGCCAAGTTTCCTTACAAGTGGTATCAGAGCTATGGTTTTATTATTGTAACCCTAGATTGAATCCATGGGAATGCATGAGAGGATAAAAGAAATGGCAAGATATATGAATAATTATTGCAGATCTGAGGGTTTTTTGGATTTGCTGTTATGATGGGATGTTAAAAGATTTGGGCATGGGAAATTGTTGGATAAAAAGGTTTTTCGGATGTCTTCATTTAAATGAGGGTTTTGGGGGGTAGCTTGCAGAAATGACCTCCTAGGTAAAAACAGACCTCACCATTGGATCCGGGTCGACATTTCCATAAATTTTGATATATAATATGCCCTAGTTTGGCCATGTTCAGAGAAAATGAAAGAGTTTTTTGGTTTCAGCCCATGATGGCCGTCAAATTTAATCCCGTCGGAATTTTCGTCACTGAAAAAATTAAAAATGAAAAATCGTACTGGAAATGGTAAAAAGACTGTCTTAGTAAAATGGCCATAACTTTCTCTCAGAATATCAGATTTCAGAGTTCTTATAGGCGTTGGAAAGCTAATTCAGAGCACTATAAGATGGTGTAAGTTTGGTTCTTTGATTTTGAGATTTTGTCAGGTTTTCAGAGCCCTAAAGTTAGATGTTATTTATTTGGAACACCAATTGGGGCATAACTTGGGCATACGGAGTCGGATTTTAGACTTCGAGTAGTCAACGGAAAGCTCTTGGAGAGCTCTACACATTGGTTCAGATTTGGTGCAGGTTTGGCATGATTTATTTAGTGATATATTTATCTGAACAGCTTATAGATATATTTTGACTATGGTAACATTATGAGTTTATGGCATTGGAGATTTAAGTTTTGATGTCATTGTATACTCAAGTTTGGTCTCATGATGATATGGTTATCAGTGTTTGGTTTGGATATGCATGATGGCTTGTTGGATCTACAAGTTGTGCAGTGTTGTAAGCGGTCTATACTTACAGGTTGCATTTATAGCTTGGTTATGGGTTGTCTTTGCCCATTGATCTTTCATTATTGATGCATATTCAGATTGGTGGCTTGGATTTGGATTGTCTATGCCCTAAGTCACATGATTTTATCTTCATGTAGAAGGGATGAGATGTTGTTACCAGGTACAGTCATGGTGGAGGATTATGGTTGACTATGCTGACAGGTTGGACATATTGAGAGCCAAATGCTCAGTTCATGGATGTGATCATGGTGTCATGGATTTTGGCATGACATGATTGGTTATACAGGTACATCCTTGATGTTCATTAGCTTGGATTTCTGATATAGTTATGGTGGTATATCTTCTTGGTTGAGGATCATGGTTATTTGGTTTCTTTTGAGGAGCTCATAATGTGCACTTTGAGTTCTTTGATGGTTTGATGCCATGGTTGATTCTCATGGTTAGAAGATGGTTTTTCATCATAATGTCATGGATAGCTTGGATACACGGTTTAGTGGGAGCTTGTGACAGTGATGGGGTGACAGTGCAGGATTAGTTCCTGGTTTGGTTTATATCTTCTTGGTTTGGAGAGGATGGATTTTATGATGCCATTGGTGACTTGGTACCACGGTTGAGTGAGAGTTTTTTGGCATTGATATATTTATTGAGTGTTTGCAGATGTTGGAGGTTTGTCTTAGATCCTGTTGCTGCAGAAGCGTCTTTGACATTTGCATGGTACACTTGTTATCTTCATGGTGTTTGAAGATGGTTAGATCTTGAGGACTCATGGGGTTCTTGGTTATCTTCATGGTGTGTGGAGATGGTTCTTCATGGTATGTGAAGATGGTTTTCTTCATGGTGTGTGGAGATGGTTGCATCTTGAGGACTCACAGGGTTCTTGGCAAAGGTGTGGTTTATATTTTTTGATTTGGCATGTTATCCTTGGTATGAGGATGGTTTCATTATTATGTCATGGTATACTCTTGATACGCGTTTAGAGTTGTGACATGTTATAGTATGTTCATGTCGAGCATGTTATCTCTTTGGTTGAGATGGTAAGATCATGTTGTCATGTTTATGTTCCTGAGGCCATGGTTGGAACTTTGACATTGATCTTGGTTTAGTTTCTTGGTATTGAGTACACTGATCATAAGCTGGATACTTCATGATATTGCTATGTTGCATTTGGAGTTGGCATGAATTGATTGGTTACAGGTGCTCATGGATACTTAGAGACAGTGGTGACGCTGATTTCTCTTGGATTAGAGAAGTATTTGTTGGGACAGTTGATGGTTTCAGCAGGAAGTCCGAGGGGCAGTCACCTGATATGGACTTGAGAGGAGATTGTTCTTAGATGAGTCTTGGTTGGAGACTTGGGTATCTTGATGAGCATTCTCATTCCCCACTCTTGTTCTACTCGGCGGTTTGCTACTTGAGAGGTATAGCCCATTATTTTTTCTCAAGTACATTATATTTATGCTTGTCTTTCATGGATATGGATCTTGAGCTATGGTACATGAGTTAGTTCTGGAGGGTTCATTTGAGAGATGGTTTAGCATTGGTTATCTCCATGTGCATATATTGTTATGCTGGTTGAGTTTGGTAGATGGTTTTATATTGGGCATATTCCTTGGATTAGGAATGGTTATTCCTTGGTTTAGGAATGGTTTTATTGAGTTTGATCTTCTTGTGAGAGGCTTACATCCATGATGAGTTATATGGTATGGTTTGGGTGTTGTTGAGGCTTCTTGTTGGGGTTTTATGGAGGAGATCATACTTGCACAGTTTACATCTAGAGGTGTGTGTAGAAGGACATGATACAGGTTATGATTTGCATGGTTTCTCTGGTCTTGGTTATCTTCCTGGATGTTGAGTTTTGCTTACATTGGATTTGAGATTGGTTGGAGATTGTGATCACTGGTTTTTGCTCATGTATGTCATGTGAGAGATGACATGGTTATTTCTTTCTCTTTCCTCTGTTGGTTGTGGTGAACTTGGGAGAGCATTGCAGACTTGTTATGAGAGTTGTTCTTGCAGGCTATTGGTTTATGTATTGTGGATGTCCTTGATACTACATGGATTCACTTCTTTGAGATGTGTTGAGTGGATTGGTAATAGATTTGACATTATCTTTTGCAGTGGGAGCTTCTTGGTATATATGTGGCAGGTATTGCTCTTGAGGCTTGTGATTGCAGGTTATAGATTGGATATGTCGGTGATATGAGATTCACTTGTTATACCTTTGAGGTATGGATAGTTGGATGGGTTTGGCACTTTGCTGTGGGTGCTATTTCAGCTATGGATATTTTGACAACTACGGATACATGTGATTACCTTTGGATCAGGTTATTTGTGCTTGGAATTTCAGTTGGTACAGGATTTTATGATCTTCTAATGCAACAGGTTGGGTGGTTTTCTCTTTGGATGGCTTCTATGTATGTCCAGTGGGAGTGGCATAATAGGAGGTGAGATCATTCATGATTGAGATGCTGGATACTTTGATTTTGTTGCGGGTACCAGGATGGAGCACTCGGTGTATTTTGATCCATGATGCTAGGAGGGATTGCTCCCTTGTTCATTTATGTGGCTACGGATTGACCCTATGCAATGTATACAACAAGTGGGAGATTGTTGAGATAATGGGTGTTGCACACATTGCATAATATTGTTATTTTATTATTTTATTTTATTATGTAATGTTGTGCCTAGATGGACGTGCAACATGTAAAGATTCCCATGGAATATTCTTGATGAGTTGTATTGTAACATTGTGAAAATATTTCATGTAATTATTTAATATTGGGGGAAAAGAATTAAATGCCCAATATTAAATGTGGGGTCAGTGGGTTAGGTAGCACATGGTTTATGTAATACCACTTAGTGGTTTTGTGGGACTTGCTACTATATAACCAGCCACAAGGGTAGTTGTTGTGAGAGAGAGAAAATAGAGAGAGTGACAAGGACAAAGACAAAAGGCAAGAGTCGAGCGAGACAAGGCTTGACAGGTTAGCCAAGGGAGCATTTGTGAAGGTTGGAAGCATGGCATGGGATGTGTGGATTCATGCTTGTTCACATAGTTTGCTCGGTTGTGGCTATGGCCATGAAGGCTTCCATGGTTGTATGGCAATGGTATTTTTTTTGCTGAATAATACATGGTGATGGATGCTTTTGGAGGCTGGGTTTTTCCCTCAATGAGGGTTTCCCAGGGTATATCTTGTGTCACAATTTTGTGGGTATGTTGTCTATTCTCTTGCATGTGGATTTTAATTCCGTGTTTATTTTAGATCTATTATGGGTTATGTGGAAACGGTTATATTCTTTATTGCCAAGTTTCCTTACAATTTCTTGATAACAGATCACCTCTAAACACTTTTCTTCTTGATCCTTCCTAATCAAATGTCTCCTTGCTATATCCTTTTCCTTCCCTCTATTATGGTCTAATTGATTCTGAAATGTAGTCTCACCTCATAGCTCCTTAGCTACCATGAATTCTCTATTTGTGAATGCAAACTTCACTCTTTGCTCCTTTTACATTCATTCATCCATAGATAGTTTAGGGTTCATCCTCCTTAAGAAGACTTTGGTGACTTAGGGTTAGGTATGAATCTAAAATTGAGATTAATCCATTTTGTCATTTAATCCTTCCCTTTTTTTGATTGGTTGGAAGTAATTTAATTGGGAATCCAACTTGAGATTCATTCATATCTCCAAAATATTGTAATTCATCTTTAAGTTAGCTCAAAAATGGTTTACATGGTTATTTGTGTCATTACAAAAAAAA
This sequence comes from Cupressus sempervirens, assembly GCA_028749045.1. Classification (NCBI taxonomy): domain Eukaryota; kingdom Viridiplantae; phylum Streptophyta; class Pinopsida; order Cupressales; family Cupressaceae; genus Cupressus; species Cupressus sempervirens. Next base: position 186,580,105 of record CM053787.1, on the reverse strand, counting down.
TGCCAAAATTGTCTCACTTGGCATCTGAAGTCTCTGATGGTCAATATAAACTAATCTTTCTGTTGTGACTCGATATCTACATCACTCGGCATCCACTATTTATTTGACTCCCGAATCACTTGGCATCCACTGTTCACTTGACACTTGAGTGACTTGAAACATGAGTGGCTTGAGACTCATTATGAACTCAGAATGGTCTATGTTTTGATTAGCATATACTAATTATTTGGCATGAACTAAGTAAATAACTTAAGCGTGTTGAAACTCACTTTTTAAAACTAATATGAGATCTGTTAGAATTACAAGTGGAAAGAGTAAACTTCTGAGAGGGGGAGGGTGAATCAATAGTTTAATCTTGGATCCATAAAACTCTTACCATTCATTCATCACATGTATTAGTATACTGAAATAACATGTAAAGCATATGCATCTAAATCACATAACCATGTAAGCATTCACACACATAACACCAGATATGATTAGCCAGAAACCCTCTAAGTGAGAAGGTAAAACTGGGGTGGGGATGATACCCATAAATTTTCACTACTATAGTAATAAAGTGTATCTAATGAAGGTTATAATGATTTGACAATGAAACATGATCTACCCCGTGAAAGGTTTTCCCTGTTAAAGGCTTATAAAGACTATTAGGTCTCACCTTCTTAGAGGATTTCAACACCCTATTAGAAGTGTGCCAGGCTAGAGAACTTCAACTTAAAACTAAGTAAGTACTCTATTAAAGGATTTCATATAGCCTATTGGGAATGCTTTTTTAAGAGATTTAATTGAAATCACTTGTTAAAATGTCTCATCATAGATCCTACGTTGATACTTGCTTTCCTGATAATAGGTCACCTCTACACAATAGCTTATTGATCCTTCATGATCATATGTCTCAATGATGTATCCTTTTCTCTATCCTCTATTCTTCTCTAACTAATTTTGCAATTCACTTTCACTTCTAAGTCACCTTGAATGCTCTGCAAACTATCTTGTTTGCTCCTCCAATTTGATCACTCACCCATAAAGATTTTAGGCTTCATCCTCCTTAAGAAGACTTAGGTGGCTTAGGGTTAGGTATGAATCTATTGTTGAGATTCATCCATTTTTCCACTTAAACCTTCCCTTTTTCTAATTGATTGCACGTAATTGCATGGGGAATCCAAATATAGATTCATCCTTATCTCCATAATATCAAAATATAATCTTAAGTCTGCTCAAAATGGTTTGCATAGTTGTTTGTGCTATTACAAATAAATATGTCACTCAACATATGGTGTCTTTGATTCTTAGCATGCATTATTTACTTGTCTCTTGAATCAATTGGCATGGTCTATCTACTTGGAACCTTAGTGACTTAGCACATGAGTGACTCAACACTCATTGCAACTTAGCATGGTCTAATATTTACATGTTGTGCTTGACATGTATTACTAGTTTGGCATGAACTAAGTAAATGGCTTGTGTGTTAACACTCACTTGTAAAAACCAATCTGAGATGCACAATCTCCCCCTTTGACATGAGTGTCAAAAACACTTGAATATTTATGATCAACCTTAATCCCTCAAGCATAACATATCCATGACTTGGCATATATACAAAACTTCAAAATTTTAAAATTTTGCATTAGCTTGTATACCTCAAAATTTGATAGCTCCCCCTAAGTTAATATGTCTAATTTGTATCCAAAATCTTTGCTCCCTTTCACTTCAATGCATTGCATTTGATACACTTTCATATGATATGCTCTCGCTTAGCTGATATCTGTCCTTGTTTTCTCAGTTTCTCTCAACAATATATATCACCTCAGTTTCATATTCTCTTTCTCCCCTTTTTTTATATCTCCCCCTTTTTTAACACTTATGTCAAATGGGCTATACACCTATTGTGTGTTTTTCCAAAAATGATTTACAGACATCCATTATTATCCTTAGATTTTATGTAGAATGAGTTTGTGTGCTCGACCTTAAAGAGTTTGTGTAGAAGGAGTGGTAGATGCTGATAAGGCTACTAGTGCTTGGATGGCCACTTGTTCCTTCACCTTTGGTGTTTGCTCAGTCTCTTCAAGCTTGCCCTAGTCTATCACTATGACTTGGCTAGCACCTTTTTCTTGTGCTATAGGTACAGATGAATCTATTTGTCATGTTTCCCGTTGTTGACTTGTAGTAGTATCTTTCTCTTCCACCTTCTTCTCAATTGTATCAACTCTAACACTTGTATCAACCTTGTTGGATGTGTCTATTGTTGTTTGAATTAAAGTTTGTACAATGGTCACTAAAAAAATGATTGAAGGTGATTCTTGTGGATTCACCTGCTCCCTTGTAACTTTAGTCACTACCTTCTGCAATTCCTCTAAACTAACCAAAATTGGATTTCCACAAAGTTTGGCTTGGAGTTTGGACTGATCCAATATTTTATTTAGATCTTCTATAGTAAGTGGGTTGATGTTCTGAGGTGATGCATTAGAAACATCCTTAACAATTATGGTTTTAGTGGTTTTGGTTGTGTCATGGGGAGGACTGATGCTTGACACTTGTGTGTCTTGCACACTTTGTTCATCTTGCTACTGCTCAACTATTGCCTTGTCATCATTTTTTTTTTCTATCTCTCACCCAAATTTATTATCTTTATCATCATCTTCCTTGTCATAATCATTTTCATAATCCTTATCATCATGTTTACCCTCTGAAGGGTCAACTTCTCCTTGCTTCATAGTGGTCAACCCATAAATAATTTTCTAGATTTTTGTTAATTCTTGACCACATCTTCAATGTTATTTTGGAGAATGCTAAAGGCTCTGTATTAGGTTTGAACCCAACTACATATCTCTCAACAACCTTAGCAATTTGTCCCTTCATAAACTCTAGCTTTACTTGGGCTAATGTTGCTTTCCTAATCTATTTTTCCAAATTCAGACAATAATGCCATTTTTGCTCAACAATATCATATAAACCTTTTGGTATTGAGTTGGAAAATTCTAGTGGAGTGTTCTTAAACTTTGACATCATGGTATATAATTCCTCTTCCACTTGAGTTTTCTCTTCTTTTCCTAGTTTATCAAAATCAATATATCTAAAATTAGATAAATCAACATTGCTCTTGAAATTTTCACATAAGTTCTCAAGATCAGAGAGAGGATTGTGACTTACCACCTTGGATTGACTATTATCATCTGATTCTATCTTCTCTTCATCAAAATTTGGCTGTGACACATACTTCCTTCTTTGTCTTTTCTACTCTTGGCCTCCTTGCTTAGTCTGCTTAGTCTTTTCTTTGTCCTTCTAAGTGGTTGCATGTGTGCTGGCTCTAGCGGTAGATGTAGTTGGCTTAACTTGACTAGGATTTACAACTTTCTTTGCCTTTTCCACTGGCTATGCATTTTCCTTTCTCTTCTTTGACTTGGTAGTGGTAGATGCTTCCTTGGCTTCTTCTCCCTTGGTACCTATAGTCTCCTCTTCTTCCTTATCTTCTCCCATGCCTTGAGTTAGAGCTAGAGGTTCTTGTGTTTGTGCTTGTGCTTCCTCTTCATCCTCTTCTTCTTCTTCCTCTTCCTCTTCTACACCTTCTCCAAACTTTGCTTTTAGCTACTTAACCAATTTATCCTTCTTCTTTATTGTGGAGGCAATTTTCAATTCCATGACAATTTTTTATTTCACCATCTCATAGTTTCCAAAGACTTTAGTAGTCTTATCTACTTGCTCTACAAGTAGGGCTATTATGGCTACTGAGGCTTCATCAACATTGATCTTAGAACCAAAGGGTCTCAACCATCTTACCCTTGGTGTGGCAGCTTGCACAAATGTATAGTCAACATCAACAAGAAAAAATACATTGTTATAATGTTTCTCAACTAAGGAAACTGGAATCCTAAATCTCTACTTCATTGACTTCTTAAAATCTTCAAAGTAACTAGTCATTATAGTTTCAAAGTTTTCTCCTAGTTGCTCAATGTACTCATTAATCTACACTACAATTGATCTATTTGTCTTCCATCCTATAGTACCAAAAGAGGGGAATGTATTCTATACATAAAAGAACATACAAACCATCATAGAACCAAACTTGCATTGTGCACTCTTGGTTTTCCTTATAGTTCCAAAGTTCTCCATAAGTTCTTGTAATTGAAGTTCTGCTAGATCATATTTATGATCTTTCTTGACAATTTTATAACCAATATCCATAGCTATGCAGGATACATTATTCAATATACTAGATTGATAGAATTTATGTGAGATTACCCTTATCAAAAATTTTAGCTTAGTAATGGATCGATGATGGTATCTATAGTCATACCTCTTTTATTCTAGACTACTCAAGTATTTTTCTCAATTACTTCGTTTTAATTGCTTCTGAGTGTCTTTGGCTAATCTAGGGTTGGGTAACTAGTAACCCTATGAATTATTCTTATGGTTATTTTGATTGGTCCTCCTTCTAGCCATAAGGAACCATCATGAATTCAACTTAGCATAATTCTTATCCACTCAGTCTTAAATACATTTAGAAAATAAGGGCTTGTGTCAAACCCTTTTTCTCAACAATTTTGTATGCCTCTTTCAAGACACCATTTTCACACAATCTGTTATATACACCTCTTAGCTCCATGTCACCAATGCTTCTTATCTTGCAATTGTATCATTTCTTCACATCTTTCACCATTATCACATTTGACAGGATCATTGACAATGCACTAGAAGGATCTTGTTTATAGGCAATGTCAGGAATGGCCTTAAATACAAGTTGTTTTACTTCATTACTGACTAACTGAAAATTTAAAACTTCTTTTCCTTCAACAATTTTTGAACTAGATGCCATCATGTAAAACTAGGGTTTATGAAATTGAAAATGCATAGCTTGAATTTTGATAAATGCCTTTAAAAATATTTCTAACTAGTGATGAATCTCTACACAAATCTTCTATAATCACTTTTGACAAAATTGAGGTCACTATTGGCTCTTCTCATTCTTTCTCAATTTCAAAATGATGAAAAATGAGTTCAAATTGATCATATACCCTTTGAAAATCTTGTATTTAATGCTATGTGCTTACACAACTATAAGCTCAATAATAACCAATTTTGGGTTCACTCGACACCATTGATATTTCCACCACTCAGCATACATAGGAAATGTTTCATACTTGGCAACAACATGAAAAATTTAAAGATTTTTCTTGAATTTCTAACAACATCTTGCATCTTTATTCATGCTAATTTAGTCTTTTTAATACTATATCCTTTTGGAACTTATGTATGATATAGCCTTTAAATATCAATCTCACATATTGCTAGTTTTCCTAGTTTGATGAGGTGTGATCACCCGACCCATTGGGTGAAGTGATCCCTTCTCCATTTGATGTGCTGAAAACATATTTCTTTTTCCATGTCTTGTTCATTTCATCTCTGATGTGTTCAACATCTACCTTGCCTTTACCAATATCAAATTCATAGCTTGGTGCCTTTGACCTAGTTGGACAATGTTTATTGATATGACTAGTCTTCAAACATCTAAAACATTTAGTTTCACTTAACCACCTTTTTTAGTTACCACTACAGTGTGTCCCAATATAATTCTCAGGAACATGTCCATATTCTTGACAATAATGATAGCTATATCTTCTATTATAATCCCAATTGTAAGAATTCCATTGTTTCTGACCTTTGTTGGTTTGTTTGATGACCACATGGATTTGGATCTGCATTCAAAGGATCTATGTCCATACTTCTAACAATTGTAGCAATAACCTTCAAATATTTGTATATGCATGGTCCTGGTTTTGCATTCATGTTACTGATGACCTTGCTTGTTGCACTTATGACAATGAGTCATGTTCTTAAGCTTGACATTCTAATTTGTATTCTGGCTTTTGCACACATTACCAGCAAGTCCTTTCTTACCACAATTATGACAAGTAGGTTTGGAGTTCTTACCTTTGATGTTCCTTTCTTCTACAACTTTAGGTGATTCTCCTTCTTCAGTGCTTGTGTAGCCCAATCTTGATGTATCATTTAGGTCTAGGGGATCTTAATAATTGCTCAAAGTATTTCATGGCTTCATTTGGCATGTTGAAACTTTCAACACTCTCTTTGGGTCACTCTACTATTTTTTATTATATAACTTCAATGTGGTTATCTCAATGTCCTTGACATTCAATTCATAGTTGGCATTCATCATTTGACTTAGAGTATCCAATTTCATGTTGCATGTTGGAAATATTGGTTAACTCTGTCGACTTCTCTTCCAATCTGTTGGCTAGAATTTTTTTGTCTTCTTCAATCATGGCTTCATCTTCTATGGATTTTTTCTTTTTTTTAGTAACCTCACATAGTAGTATAGCTTGTGATTCTTGCTCTAGCTTGAGATTTCTAATTTCGTTATCTTGGATTCTATTATTTTCTATTAGATCTACAACTATTGCATCAAATTCATTGGAGTCACCATTTGCAAATAGCTTGGTAGTGTCTATCTCTTTGTATAGTGTGTCATTCTCTACAATAGCAATTTATTTCCTTCTCTTCAAGGATTTATTTAGTTCCTCTCTTGCCTCATTCAATTGATGTAGTATGAAATGTATTTTGATCTCTTGGTTCTCAATAGATTTTCCCATCTTGTAGACTTCCATTTCAAGATCTTTCCTCAAGGCTGCAAAGCTTCTTTTTTAGAGAACAATGCTCTGATAGAAATTGTTGGAATTAGAAGTGGAAAGAGTAAACTTTTAGGGTTGGGGGGGGGGGGGGGGGGTGGTGGGTGGGGTGAATCAGTAGTTTAACCTTGGACCCATAAACTTTCACCATTCATTCATCATGCATTAGTATATTGAAATAACATGTAAAGCATATGCATCTAAATTAAATAACCATGCAAGCATTCACACACATAACACCAATTATGATTACCCATAAACCGTCCAAGAGAGAAGGTAAAAATGGGGTGGGGATGACACACACAAATCTTCTCTACTATAGCAATAAAGTGTATTCGATGAAGGTTACAATGATTTAACCATGAAACATGATCTACCTTGTGAAAGGTCTGCCCTGTTAAAGGCTTACAAAGACTGTTAGGTCTCACTTTGTTAGAGGATTTCAACACCCTGTTAGAAGTGTTCTTGGTTAGAGGACTTCAACTTATAACTAATTAAGCACCTTATTAAAGGATTTCATATAGTCTGTTAGAACTACTCTATTAAGAGATTTAACTGAAATCACTTGTTAAAATGTCTCAGTATAGATCCTATAATTGGCACTTGCTTTCCGAATAACAGATCACCTCTACACAATATCTTATTGATCCTTCACAATCAGATGTCTCAATGTTATGTTAAAATGTTATATCATTTGCTTTATCCTCTATTCTTCTCTAATTGATTGTACAATTCACTTTCACTTCTAAGTCACCTTGAATGCTGTACAAACTATCTTGTTCACTTCTCCAATTTGATCACTCAACCATATAGAGTTTAGGGCTTCATCCTCCTTAAGAAGACTTAGGTGGCTTAGGGTTAGGTATGAATCTATGACTAAGATTCATCCATTTAATTTCTTAAACCATTCCTTTTTATTGATTGGTTGCATGTAATTTCATAGGGAATCAAAATATAGATTCATCCTTATCTCCATAATATCAAAATATAATCTTAAGTTGGCACAAAAATGGTTTAAATAGTTGTTTGTGCCATTATAAAAAAATATGTCAAAATTGTGCCACTCAACATATGAAGTCTCTAATACTTAGCATGCACTATTTACTCAGCTCTTGAATCACTCAGCATGGTCTTTCTGCTTAGCACCTAAGTGACTCGATACGTGAGTGACTCGACACTCATTGCAACTCGACATGGTATAATATTAATATTTTGTGCTTGGAATGTATTAATAGTTCAGCATGAACTAAGAAAATGGCTTAAGTGTGTTGACACTCACTTATCAAAACCAATCTGAGATCAACAAGGTTAATAGTATCAAGGTTGGGAGAGTTTTGTGCATCGTTAAAGGTGCATAGGTGTGCTTGTCTAACTTTTGATGAAGATAATGGGGAAGAGGGGAGGGTGGTCTTGGGATTTTATAGGATTGGCACCATGTACACCTTTGGGATGTTTCCACCTACACATGTGCACATTTAACAAGGGTGCTCATGTGCACTAGTTCATTTGGTGCATTTGCACACCCATGATATGTGCACATATGTGCTAGGTGCACTAATCCATACCTCAACCTCAAAATAATCCTTTATCTCCAAATTTCTAAATACTAACAACTAGGTTTTTCAATTGAGGGGCTAAGGCTTGACTCAGACTCTAGAATGAGTAAGGGCCCAGACTAGGGAGTTCCCATTTATAGGAGAAATGGGTTGTACATTGTGAAACCACAACAAATAGCCCCAACATAAGGGAAGAAATGGAAATGACATTGCTTCATCAACAAGAATTCATATAACATGTGTCAAATACCAATCAAATTTCAAACACTTCAAGCATATTTCAAGTTACTTCATATTTAAAACTTCATAATCTCGAATCTCTTAGCTCAGTGTGTGTTCAATGTATTCATTTACTTTTAAGATCTCAAACTACAATCTATCATGAGTTTCTAACAACTTGGAGACAATATACCACCCTATTGGTCCATTCGTTAGGAATTCTTGAAAAACTTGTTTATTAATCACGTATCTGACCAGATAAGAGAATCCATTCTGAGGGCTCTTAATGGGTTACCACTTTTTTCTTTGAGGTCTTGGGTAATCTTCTAAATTTTTATTCATGTAGCTCACATGTGACCATTTGATTCTTCCATGAAGCAATTGTTTTGATAATGGATATTCAATTTGGAGTGCATATCCCTATTATCAAATTACCTTTCTCAGACCCCCTTTTGGAATCTCCCAATCTTATCACTACCTTTTCCTTTTTTTTCTTTGTGTACCCTAACCATGCTTAGACTATGTGGCCAAGGCATTGGTGTCATTTCTCATATTCATTCTTTAGTTGACATCCCTGTTAGTTTGTGGTGACTGATCAGAAAAGTACTATACATACTTCATAAATTTTTTGGGGTTCAGGGCATTGCCTAGAAAGTTTTTTTTGGGGCCTATTTTATTGAGATTTTGGGCTGACATGTAATTATTAATTATAGCCCTAAAGTGGTAAAAATACTAGTATAAAAGAGCTTAGGGTTAGGGATTGTTTTTTATTGTACTGATAAAAAATTGGTTCTTGCAGCGGTATTGAGTTGTAAGGGATTAGGGATTGTAATTAGGTTATAATCACTGGATCATAATAATATCAAACTTGTTGTTTAGCGGACATAGCCTAGGGATTGGGTGAACCACATAAAATCTTGGTGCCTTGTGTTGTTTTCTACATGATCTATTATTTTTTGTTATTGGTTATATTTGCATGTAATTGTTATTTTTTGTCCATAGTTTAATCCTAACAAGTGGTATTAGAGAGAGGTTGTGTTTCAGTTATCCTCTTCAAGAAAGTCTCACAGTTAAGTGGGAGTCTCACAGTTGAGTGGGAGCAATGGTAGACAAGGATAAGCTGAGGGTTGATAGGTTTAATGGGTAGAACTTCTAGTTATGGAAGATGCAAATGGAAGACCATCTTTATTAGAAGGATTTATGGAAGCCGTTGGAAGACAAAGCCAAAAATTAGGGATCTATGTCAAATGATGAATTACATCTTTTGGATAGAAAGGCACTTGGAAGCATTCAATTATGCCTAGCACCATTGGTGGCATTTTATATTACAAAAGCAAAGACAACAAAAGAGTTGATGAAAACCCTAGTGACACTATATGAAAATCCCTATGCTTCAAACAAGGTATTTCTAATGAAGCATTTATTTAATATGAAAATGGTAGAAGCTAGATCTATTGTAGATCATTTATATGAGTTTAATACTATTACTAGTCAGTTATTATCCGTGGGTATCAATTTTGAAGAAGAAATTAGGGCTCTCTTGATTTTATGTTCTTTGCTTGAAAGCTGGAATGACTTGGTAATGGCTATGAGTAATTTTATTCCTAGATCTAGTACCCTAAAATATGATGATGTGATCAGTGTTATTTTGAGTGAGGAAACTCATAGGAAATCCTCAAGTAGATCTACATCTGGAAGTGCTTTGAATGTAGAAAGTAGGGGCTGAATGACTGAGAGAGGAAGTAATTCTAGAAATAATGGGAAATCAAGAGGAAAGTCAAAAGGGAGGATGTCTCAATCGAGAGGAACAAATTATTGTTGGTACTACGAGAAACTAGGGCACAAAAAGAAAGATTACTAGAATCGAAAGAAAAGTGAAGGAGATAAACTAGATGGAGACAAGGAGGCAAATGTGGTAAGTAACAAATCTGAAGAGGATGCTTTGCTTCTATCTTTAGAAAGTGTTGATAATTCATGGGTTTTAGATTTTGGTATTTCATTTCATCCTACACCTCATAGAGGTTATTTCATTGATTATGTCCAAGGGGATTTTTGGCTTGTTTATTTGGGGGATAATGAATCCTGTTAGATTTTTGGAAAGGGAAAAATTAAGATTAAGTTATAGAATGGGAATCATTGGGTACTACATGAGGTAAGACATGTTCCAAGGCTAAGTAGGAATTTAATTTTAGCAGGGCAACTCGGTGATGAGGGTTGTGTAGTTACTTTTAATGATAAAATTTGGAAGGTTTCAAAAGGTTCCCTTGTAGTAGAAAAAGGTGTGAAAGTAGGTACCTTATATCTTTGTACAGGTCATATTGTTCCTTCTACTTTAATTGTTTTAGAGAAAAATGAATGTTCAGGAAGAATTGCTGCAGTTGAGCAGGGAGAACAAATAGCTGCTGTAGATTCTGATATAGCGCTATGGCACAACAGACTTGGGTACATGAGTGAGAAAGGTATGAAAGTACTTCATTCAAAGAAAGTTTTACCTGGTCTAAAATGTGTTAATATGGATTTTTGTGAAAGTTGTGTGAATGGAAAACAAAAGAGAGTGAGTTTTGTAAAGACTGGGAAGGAAAACAAAAAGGAGAAATTAGAGCTTGTGCATATCGATGTATGGGGAATGGATCAGGTATCTTCCCTTGGAGGCTTTCATTATTATGTTACATTTATTGATGACACAACTAGAAAAGTATGGGTTTATTTTCTTAGACAAAAATCTGATGTATTTCAAACTTTTAAGAACTGGAAATGCTTTGTCGAAAATGAGATTGGTAAGAAATTAAAATGTCTTAGATCTGATAATGGTGGTGAGTATTGTAGTCATGAATTTGAAGATTATTGCTCCACTAATGGTATTCATAGATAAAATACTATTCCAAGGACTCCACAAGAAAATGGAGTGGCTGAACGCATGAACATGATTATAATGGAGTGTCCAAGAAGCATGAGGTTGCCTGTTGGGTTGCCCTTACAAATGTGGGAAGAGGCTATCAATACTACTGTATATTTAATTAATAGAGGCCCCTTTGCTCCTTTGGGTTGTGATATTGTAGAGGAAGCATGAACTAGTAAGAAGGTGAGTTATTCTTTTCTCAAGACCTTTGGTTGTGAAGCTTTTGCTCACATAGATTTTGAAAATAGAACCAAGATGGAAGCTAAGTCAAAGAAATGTGTATTTTTTAGATATGGCATTAATTAATTTGGTTATAAGCTTTGGGATTTTTAAAATCATAAGTTTTTAAGAAATAGGGATGTCATATTCAATGAGAAAGTGTTGTACAAAGATCTATTGCAACAACGTGACAAGAAAGAAGATGTTTATGTAGTGCGGGATGATAATTCAAAAGATGATGTTCCAACAATTCCTCATGATGTGCAAAAATAGCATCAACAAATACCACACACACCAATGAATGTTAGATGGTCAAAAAGGCAAATTAGACCTCCATAAAGATTCTCTCCCTCTTTCTATTCAATTTTAATGTTACGATGAAGCTGTGTAGGTGGATACTAAGATTCAGCGAGAGTCTACAATGAAAGATAAAATGGACTCTTTGCTGAAGAATAAGACATGGCATTTATGAAAGTAAAAGATTTTTATAGAATATGTGGGTTTACAGGTTGAAAGAAGAAGAAGAAGGTAAGAAAATATTTAAAGCCAAGTTAGTTGTGAAAGGATTTGCATAGAAAAAGGGCATTGATTTTGATGAGATATTTTCTCCTGTTGTTAAGATGACTTCTATCCATACTATTTTAAGTCTTGTGGCTACTAAAGATTTGCATTTAGAGAAGCTTGATGTTAAAACAACTAGTAAAGAAATATATATGGCTTAGCCATGGGGATTTGAGGTCAAAGGTAAGGAGAACTTAGTGCGCAAATTGAAGAAAAGTTTATATGGCTTAAAGCAAGCACCTCAAAAATGGTATCTAAAATTTGATAGGTTTATGCATGAGCATGGCTATAATAGGTGTCATTCAGATTATTGTGTTTATTTCAAGAGGTTGGGTGATGATATCTACATTATTTTATGTTTATATGTTGATGATATGCTTGTAGCTAGGTCTAACATGGATCATATTAAGGGGCTGAAATGCTAGTTAGCACATGCATTTGCTATGAAGGATTTAGGGACAAAAAAAAAAAATCATTGGTATGAAGATTTGTAGAGATATGAAGAACAAAACATTGATGCTATCTCAGGTTGAATATGTAGAGAAGGTGTTGCAACATTTCTCTATGAAGAATGCTAAAGTTGTTAGCACACCTTTACCTAGTCATTTGAAGTCAACTAAGGAGATGTGTCCAAAGACAAAAGAAGAGGAGGATAAGATGTCCAAGTTACCCTATGCTTTAGCTATAGGAAGCTTGATTAATTCTATGGTATGTACTAGGCCAGATATTGCACATGTAGTGGGAGTTGTTAGCAGGTATATGAGTCATCCAGGAATTGAGCATTGGAATGCAATCAAATGGATTCTCAAATATTTGAGAGGATCATCCAATAAGTGTCTACACTTTGGGGGCATTACTACTAATTTACAGGGCTATGTTGACTCAGATTTGGCAGTGGATATTGATACCAGGTGGAGTACTACAAGTTATGTCTTTACTATTGGTGGGGTAGCTATGAGATGGGTTTCTAGGTTACAGAAGACTAATGCTCTATTCACTACAAAGGTAGAGTATGTTGCTGCTATAGAGGTAGCCAAGGAGATCATATGGCTTCAATACTTCTTAGAAGACTTGGGACATCCTTAGAAGGATAATTATTTGTTTACAAATAGTCAAAGTGTCATTCATCTTGCAAAAAATTCAGCTCTGCATTCAAAGACCAAACACATATAGTTGCAGTACCATTTCATTCAGTCAGTTTTGGAGGATGGACAATTAAAGCTAGAGAAGATACATACAAATGATAATCCAACAGATATGTTGACAAAGGTAGTAGAAAGGGAGAAGCTAAACTCCTCTTCAACTTTGGTTGGTCTTCAAGAATGAAAATGAATAAAAGAATAGCAGAGTCCAGGGTGGTTTGATCTAGTGGGAGCCTCATGGAGTAGCAACATAGCTACAAGATCAGTCTCCAAGTGGGAGATTATTGTTTAGTGTGGAGCTTGATTAGTCGCCAAGTGGGGGATTGTTAGTTTGTGGTGACTAATCAAGAAAGTATTGTACATGCTTAATAAAAAAAAATTGGGCCCTATTTTATCAAGATTTTGGGATGACATGTAATTATTAATTATAACCCTAAAGTGGTAAAAATACATGTATAAAAGAGCTTAGGGTTAGGGATTATTTTTTATTGTAGTGATGCAAAATTTGTTCTTGCAGTGGTATTGAGTTGTAAGGGATTATGGATTGTAATCAGGTTATAATCATTGGATCACAATGATATTATACTTGCTATTTGGTGGATGTAGTCCAAGGATTGGGTGAACCACATTAATCTTGGTGCCTTGTGTTCTTTTTTGTGTGATCTATTATTTTCTGTTATTGTTATTTCCTATCCGTGGTTTAATCCTAACAATCCCTTACGTTCCTCTTCAAAGAACTTTGTGGAAACTCTCACACCAAATAATGACCTTAGTAATTCCTTTGAAAAGACTTTTTATTTGAACTAGTAGGGTTTGGACTATCTCTTTTTGCCATCAACCTTTTTTTAAAACACCAAGATAGTCAATCTTTTAAATTTGCAAAGTGTTGAGAATGGTTGATCTACAATTCTGATTTCAAGACTTGAAGTCCTCTATTATTGCTAATAACATCTATTATTTAGTTTGGAGAAGAAACAAAATCCTTTGAATGCTTTGACAAAGAAATACCTCTTCCCAAATGTTGAAACTAAGAAAAATAGTTTATGAAATGCGTCATGATAAAATCTTGATTGCACCTAACCCTCAAACTAACATTAAACACACAACTAAAATTAAATACACAACTGAAAGTAAACACACTACTGAAAGAAAACACACTTGTAGAAAATAAACACAATTGTAGAAATGATTTTTTTTTGAATTGTTTTCTTCTTTTAGGCCTTAATGTAATGTTTCAGGAACTAGTCATTAATAGGAAATGGAAACAATTCACCTTGTAAGGAACTTAGCCTAAAAGTATTTTCTCCTAAAATTTCCACAATTTGATAAGGGCCAAGCCACAAGTGTGGCTGCCCAACTTTTCTTTTTCCTTATCCCATAGAAGAATAAGGTTGGCTATTCTAAAAGATTTTATTGTGGCCCTCTTATCAAAGCACCTTTTAACAACAACATGATGTTTTTCTATATGATCTAAAGAAGTTGTCCATTTCTCATCCATCTCCAAGAGATTCATTAATCTTATTTGAACCCTATTAGCATCCTCAACGTAGCCACTCATAAATTTCAAAATAGGAATCCTAAGATTAAGTGGGAACATTGGCTCTTATCGATAGAAAAGAAAATATGGGGATATTCTCAAAGCATTCTTAACCTTGACTTGGTTCATCCATAATGCATATTTCAATAAACATTTTATTACCATGATCAAGTTCTTATTTGTAGATTCATCCATGCCATTTCCTTACAGATAGTAATTTGAAGAGAACTTGATTATAACCTGATTATCTAGTGCTCACTAGGTAAGGAATATTGATGTAAATACTGATCCATTATCACAAACTAAAAAGAATGACATCCCAAATATGGTAACAATGTGTTCCTCCAAGAAGTCTGTAACCACCTTTGCTGTGCAATTTCTAAAAGTCCCAGCTTTTGTCTAGCACATGCAATAATCTATAGCTATGAGAATGAGAGTATGTCTTCTCGATGATGATGGGTTTACTAGACCACTAAAATCTAGCCCCTAATTTGCAAAAGGGCATACCTCAAATACTAGTTGTAATGGCATTGCTAGATGTCTTTCTTTGTTAGCACTAGTCTGAAAAATGTGGCAAGTACGGACATGTTCAAAAGTATGCTTGAAGATATTAGGCCAAAAATAGCCTAATCTTAAAATCATATGGGCTGTAGATTTTTTTGATCCATGTCCTTTACCATACTTATCATGAAACTACTCCAAAACCTCTTTTACTTCTTCTCATCCCAAAAACTCTAGGTAAATTCCTTCGTAGTTCCTTTTATATAGTTTCCTATTTTACAACATGTAAGATTCACACTTCATCTTGAGACCTATACATTGGGAAATTTTCATCCAATTTGGGTATTGATTTTGTAAATCATAGTAAAGAATTCTTATACCAAATTTGTATTATTATACCTTGATCAATATCAACTTGAGACATTATAATCTTCTTTTGTTGATTTTCTATGTCAACTTCATCATTGAACCTAAATTTATTCTCATTTCCCATCTCATTATCAACTATCATCTTGTTAAATCCTTGTCCTCTCACTAGTTTCATTAGTTGAATCTCTAAATCAATCTCTTGCAGTATCACCATCCATTTTCCTTATCTTTCACCCAATTCATTTTGCATCAGTAATGTGTTAACCACAAGATTAGACACAATTGCATACACCTTACTCAAATGTATTTAATGGTGGAATTTATCAACAACCTTTATGTAAGAAAAATATCATTTATCAAGATTAGAATAGTTCAAATCAACATTCTTTAAAGGACAACTCATGAAACCAACTGGTCTTTCATCTTCTTTATCTTTCTTCAATGTAAGAATCCCAAACACATGAATATTTTGAAGAAAAAGAGTATATTTTAAATGGTAGCTCATAATCTAGGCTAACAAGTATTAGAGTTGTAGAAATAATGACTTTGATGTCCTAGAATGATTTCTTGATTTCTAGAACCCACTCTATTTTTGCTCCTTTCTTGAGAAAATCATTAAGAGGGCACACTATCTTAGCAAATCCACTTATAAACTTTCACACAAAATTTATCTTCTCAAAGAAAAATTTTATTTCTTTACCATTATGTGGAGGTGAAAACATTAGAATGGCTTCAATTCTCTCAAGATTGATGGAGATTTTGGCTTTGAAGATAATGTGACCTAGGAGCTTTCCTTTAGTAACCCCAAATAAACACTTCTTGGGATTAAGTGATATGCCATATTTTTGACACCTATTGAGCACTTGTCTTAAATCAGCAATGTGAGTGCTTTAATCCTTTGAAAAGATAGTTAATTCATCCATGTAGATAACTATACATGTTTTTATTAGTCCCTTCAAAGCTTCATCCATGGCTCATTGGAATGTAACCCCTGCATTGATCAACCCAAAGGGCATTATTTTGTAGGCAAAAGTCCCCTATTTTTTCATAAAAGAAGTCTTCAGCCTACTTCTTCATCAACCATCACCTGATTATACCAAGAATATCCATCTAAGAAAGACACCATTTTGGATCCATTGACAATTTGTAATGCTTCATCAAGTGAAGGAAAAGGGTAGTTATCATTTTGGGATGCTAGGTTCAAATTGGAAAATTCCATGCAAAGGTAGATCACTCTAGTCTTTTTCCTCATTGGAATCAAGTTAGCCACCCATGTAGAATGGTGAATGGGGATGATAATCTTAGCAATGAGAAAATTCTTAACTTCCTTCATTATCAACGGTTCAATAATTGGATTAACAAGTCTTTGCCTTTTTAAAAAAGGTTTAACACCTAGTTTCAACAGAATGTCATGTGTGATGATATCATGATTGTACATTTTGAGTTCTTCATAAATCCAAGCAATGAAATCTTTGTACTCCCTAAGTAATTGGAGCATATCTTCCCTTTCCTAATCATTACATGCCTTCCAAACACTTACCATTCTAGGATCTTTATCAGTACCCAAATTATATGAATCACATTCTTTGATCCCCTTTTCTTTGACCATTCTCCTACTAAGTGTTGATTCTTCACAATACAAAATGCACTCCAACTCAACGATTAACTTAGGAATAGTGTTGGTTTTCAAATTGAGAATCCCATCTTCATCTTCAAGTTCTCCCTCCTCGAATTTGTCATCTAGAGTGTCATCAATCTCTTATCCCTTAAAATGGTTGTTGCGCATGATAACCTTGAGTATGTGTTGATCATCCTAGAAAACTTGGAAGTTTGTAATGTTATCCAAGATAGACAAGGCGTAAACCAATTCTATAGAAAATCTTTTCAACTTTGTTCTCTCCATGGCTTGTAATGCACTAGTTGAAATTACCAGGGCATCTGCTACCATGTTTCTCCTTTTGGGGATGGATCTTATGTTCAAAGCTTTGAAGTTATTCATTAGATCCCATAATCTCTTTTGGTAAGTGAGTAATCTCCTATTATTACAAGAGTAACTTGATTTCACTTGTCTAGTCACCAACTAGTAGTCTCCTTCAATTATAAGAACTCTAACTCGCTTCTCTAATGGAAAGAGAAGTCCATGAATCAAGGATTCATACTCTACAATATTATTAGTGCATCTAAAAATAATAAATATGCTGCATAAATAGGCCTACCTTTTGGGTTGATTAATTTGTTACCTGCACTGGCTCCCAATTTGCACTTAGAGCCATCAAATCAAATTGTCTAGATTGGATGTTCTCTTGCTGATCTTGAATTTTCCCAATCAATTCTATGATTTTGTCAACTTTGAGCTTAGGATTAATGCCTACTATAGTCCAACATTGACCTTTTATGAAACATCTCCTTTTTTGGACATAAATCATTCTTGGTGGAGGAGAAGACAAATATCCACCATCTGAAGAGGTATTATTGCATTATGGATTGAGATCTTCTACCTCTTCTCCATCTTTCCACACAACTTCAGATATGTCTGTGGAACTTGAACTTTCTATGGCTACTTCTTTTGGAACATTGCCACTCTTTATTTCCATTATCTGAGATAATACCAGAGCAACTACTTCTTGGCAATGTGAACATTCAAACTCAAAATGACTAACTTTATGCAATCTAAAAAATCTAGGAAGGAGCAACACACTTGAGGTCTCCTTCTTCCCTTAAACATTGTAAGTTGGCCACCATGTTGTCTATGAGCTATGTAATAATCTCTTCTTTTAGGATCAAAATCATGGATCTTCCATTTTAATCATCTAATTTTTAGTTGAAGCCATATCAAAAGCCATCACTTTGTAAGAGCCTAAATCAGATTGTAAAAATGTCACCTTGCTTGGTGCATTATATTCTGTAATTATCATTTTCAATTTTGGCTTTGCATCAATCTTGATCTGATTATTCAACCATTTCTAAGGTAACCAAAATTGAGTAAAATCTATAGAAAACCATCCTCTTAAGCATTTTGTCCAATCTCTAGTTAGTAGCAATCCATATGTTTTAAGAATTTCAACAACATGTATATATATGATGTCTTGAATTTGGGGTTCAACTATCAATTTTATCCAAACATATTTCAACACACTAATAACCTTTACTTCCATTTTTTCAAGTTGTATCACTATTTTATTAGATGGTTGAGGACTGACTCCCAACCTTTGTGTAATCCAAAGTGGCATAAAATTACAAGAATCTCTTGAATCAATTAGGAAATTGTGAAGATTCTTCCCATATATTTTGATGCTAAGAAAAAAGGGAGGCACCTCAACCTTGTCTTTAAACATAGTTGGCATGGCTTTCGAAGCATTGACCTATTGAGATATTATCTTTTGAGGAACAATATTTGTATTATTTGGTGCCTTTGTAAGATAGAGAGTTTTCATCAGTGCTTCCTACTGATTTAGACAATTTTATAACATGTTGAACATGAACATGTTGGCCTTCATTTATTTCAAATCCTCCATTGCACTATATTTTTTTAGTAGAACATGCAGTAGTTTTCAAAATTGTAGGCACATTTCCCTAATTTTGATTTTGTTGTCCTCCATATGAGGGTCTGATAGGTACTAGATTGTTACTTTCTCTTGGATATGGAGGAGTTGGTTGTAATGTGTGAGGAATACCATCTATCACGGGTTCCTTTTGACTTCACACATTTTAGGTATTTTAATTATCATTCTGGAAGGTGAACATTTTTTTAGGTTGAGTATCTAGTTCTTGACTAAATAGAAAATAAAATTCCTCATTTGTTGGTTGTTCCATTCCCATGTTCTATAAAGAATCATAGGGTTCTAGCATCATGTCGTTGAGTTGCATAGGGAACTCATTATTATTTTCCATTGGATTTTGATTTACTTGATGATTTCCATTGTAATATAAGCCATCATCATTCAATACATTTTGATTACTGTCATACTAATTGATGTCCACATACTGGGAATTTTTGTTGTTATTATCTATGAGAATGCTTCAATTGTTTGGATAAGTGTTCCATTGTTGATTCTATCTCTAGAAACTGTTGTTGTGATTAGGAGGATTAGATTTGTTTCCTCCATTTTTGTTTCTCGCATTGTTATTACTTGCATTGTTGTTTCAACTAAAATTTCTATTGTAATTTTGTGCGTAATTATTTTTGTTGTAGGGACCAAGATTTTTTCTCTAAAATTTGTTATTATGTCCTTATGACAACCTCAATTGGGTTAGCTCATTAGTAAATTAAGACATGGTTTTCTTCATATGACCAAATTCAGATGCAATGTTATTCTCTATCTTAGCGGATTTTTCTACCTTTTGCTCAAAGAAAGTAGCTTTTGGAGGTTCATATATAGCTGGAACTTATGGAGTGGGTGCCTTTTGTAATAAAGTTGGATTCATTTGCATGAATTGGCTAGGCATCAATAGTACTCCAATATGATATGTTGGTATTATAGTAATAACTTGAGTTGGGGGCATCAATCCTCCTTCATTAGGATTGGCTTGTTTCATGAAAGTAATTGCTTCCAAGAAGACGTTTTCCAATGTGTTGATATTTATAGTAGGAAGTCTTCTTAGGAAAATAGTTATAAGATGATCCATAGAATTTAAGTAAATTTGAATTGCAGCTTCAACCAGTATAGTGTATGTTGTTTCCATCTTGTGGTATACCATATGAAAGAAATGATTAAAGTGTGAAACCATTTTGGTTGGGTCCCTTTTGATTGATATGAATCGATGATGTGTCACAACTAGGTTGATGAAAGTTTTGAATTGTTCCAAGAACACTTTTTTGAAAGTATCCCAGTCTTTGATGCATCCTAATGATAAATTAATGTACCAATTAAAGGAAACTTCTCCCAATGAGTATGGGAATAAGAGAAGAACTAGATTCTCATTAGCAATTTTCTTTCAATTAAAAATTTATTTGTATACCTTGATGTGATCTTCAACTATTCTTGTCTCTCCATAGATGAACCTTCGGAAAAATTTCTCAAGATTCTTAGGAATGTCATTGAGTATACCTATGAAATTGATTGGTGAGTCTACAACATTTGCAAAAAATTTCATTGGTGGAGGATTTGGTAGAATGATGTATGGTTGGTTTGGAGGTAGAACTAAGGAAGATGATGAAATGTTGAATGATAGTCAAATAATTTTGGGAAATCCTTTATCACTACAAGGCTTACAAAAATGACTGAGTTCTAAGAACTCTGGCTCAATATCTAAAGATCTTAAAGCTCATTGAAATGTGGATGTTGGATTGGGAAGAAGCACACTTTCTCAAAAACTTGGTGCACCTTGCACACCTTCAGATAGTGATGGACATTTTTTTTCTAAACTTGTAAAAAATGTAGAATTTTGAATTTTTTTTTCTATTTCGAATGGTAAGAGGCCCTTCTTATAGTGCCACTTCTATCGAGCTATCATTTTTCACAATGCTTAATGAGGAGAATCCTTTCAAAATCCTCTCTTGAAATGCTATTTTGGGATCAACTCCAATGTTCTAGGTGATCTTGCAACCTACTACAATTTTCTCAGTTGAAGATAAATATATTTTTTCATATGGAGGCCTTTGCTTTTTTGAACCAGTTTTAGATAAGATATTAAATCTACTTGCTATTCCAAAATAACCAGAAAAGAGATATGTTTTTGGTATTTTTTATTTTTCAATGAATGCAATCTAACAATACAACTATATGAATTCCTAATTTAACCAAGTGTAAGCAAAGAAAATAATGATGATAAGGTAATGGGAGATGAATGAACATAACATGTAAGGGAAATTCCTAATAGACATAAACCATGACAAAAACACGTCTTCAAGTTAAATCATTAAAAAGATTGGTAGGAAACTAATGAAAGTAAGAATAGGGATTCCTCAAATCCACATATGCAATTGTCAATGGGAACTTAGTACAAACCAAAAGATGTTTCAATTCTCATAGAATCACAAGGCCAGTAAAATTGCACTTATGTGAGACAAGAAGCTATGCAGGAACAATAGGGTGATCTCTTCTCCAACTTGGTACATCAGTGAAATTCCTCAACACACAGAAAGCACCAAGAATAAAAGATTACACAATCAGATCAAAACAACAAAGTTGTTGGCTGAATTATTATTTATGAACAAGAATTCACAAAAATAATAGACTTCAAGAAGAATAAATAAACTAAGAATGAGAGCACCAATAGCATTTATTATTGCATCAAAATAATGGCTTGGAATACATATTACATTCCTAAATTTATAAGAAATCATCTCCTCAATTTGTCTTGAGAGTGAGAGATCTCTAAATGCAATCATATGCTTCTAAACTAATAAAAGAAATCTATTTATGTACAAACTAACTCTCTAAATGGTGCTATGTAGGATTCAACCCTTGTTTATATCAATTAATGGGTGCATGCACCTTTACATATCCTAAAACAAAGAAAAGCCTTGTGATAGAGGTGGCATTTTGTTCCAATCTTCTCCCAAGGGTTCCTTCGTAGGTGTATCTCATATCTTATCACCCACCATTTCAGTTCGCATGGGCATAAAATCTAAAATAGAAATGTTGAAGACATTTTTTTCTTGCCCTTCCCACTCATAAATCCACTATTGCTGCTCATCTTCAAAAATGGTAACCTAAATAGGTTCCTTTAGAATAGATATTAGTTTTATATTCAAGCTCCTTCTTCTCTCTTCTATTGTAGGTCTGGATAATTGAGTCCTCTAACTCAAAGGGAGATTTTCTTCTTCTTCTTCATCATCTACCTCAAGGATGGTTTTAGGCACTAAGGAATAACAATAACCTTTCTATGTATCTTTTTCCTTCTAGTCCTTCTAACAATAGGTCAAACCCAAGCTTTCCTAGCCACTGAAAGAGAGGCTTCCTCCTCTTGATAAGGTGGTGACACCTCTTGTGCTTCTTACTCTAATTTTTCTTCATGTTCTTGTTCACACGGTGACACTTGTATAGTATCTTGAACCAAAGCCACTTCTTCATTTTGAGGCTCTTCACTTAGATGCTTAGGTTGTATTTTGGGTTCGAGCCACTTCTTCTTGTTGAGATTCTTCAACTTAAGGCTCATCTTGCTTTGGGGAATCTCTTTTCCTCTTATTCTTTCCTTTATCAGCTCTAAAGTAGCCAACATCCTTCTCATGTTGATATACAATTTTTGAACTTATTGGAGATTTCACAAGGAAAGTTGGTACTATAACTTTAGCACCTTTACCCTTAACTAGGCATCTTGTGGCCTAAAAGGTTACTACTCTAGGAATTGCGTCTAGTTTGAAGGGCTTCTTCATCCACTCTCTTATAAATTATACTATATGTCTTTAACTATGATTGATTTTTACATTTTCATCCCTATCAATCTCTGCATTTATTATTGGTCTATCGAATATTTTGTCATAGGTGTACAAGGGATCCAAGACAACTTGAGTGTCTTGTTGGACAACCTTCAGTGGGATGTTTATTTTCAAGGAATTTATTGATAGATATAGAGTCAATCTACAATAATCCCTTATTTAGATATCATAGTCATCTATCACGTTCATCCAATGATCTTCTATTGAATCTTCATGAACAAATTGCTTCGCTGCCAAAAGCTAAACCCTACCAATACTATCAAAAGATGGATGGGGGTAGTTGTGATCTTCCAAGGGATATTGATCCCATTCTATATCAAAGGTCATGATATCCTACTTCTACTTAACTTCAAATTGACCTATAGTAATAGACCATACCCATGTCTCCTTATGTTGTTTCCTCACTTTGTTATATGAAGACATGAGTTTTCTTTCAATCTCCAATAAGATGAGCCTATTTGATGGATACCTTGGGAGTTTCTTTAGATTCACAATTACCCAAGCTACCCTTAGGTAGTTGAATGTCTTAAACTAGATGTATTAGGCACCAATTTTTGTAATCCTTACTGCTACCTCTACTAATATCCTCTTAGCATAATCACCATCAGGGACCATTCTTTAGGTTTATTATAGAGTAAGAGGAACACATTCTAGTTTATGTGTCCCAATTTAGTATCTCTAATATCTAAATGTGCATCTTGAAAGCATGATTTCTTTGGTGCACCTTGAAACTTGAAAATAATTGGTTTTGGATCCATCTTCTTTGTAAGCAAGGATGACGAGGAATAAATTTTATTTGTACAAAACATAAAAATATTAGTCAATAAAAATTGAAAATCAAACCCTAAACAAACCCTAATTACCAAAAACTAAGACCTAGAGCACCAAAACCTAGTAAAACTAGTTAAAACCCACTTTTTGGCTCTGATATGTAATTTATCTCAACTTGCACACCTTGATAGTTGTGCTAGGTACACTCAATAACCCTTAGAAGGTTATTTAGAGTGCAATGGTGCACTTGCATAGGTTTACACACTTTTGTAGTGTGCACATGTGCATGTGTGCTATTGTGCACATTGCATGTGTATATATGCTTAAGGGGGGCTTAGTTGGCTTTACCTAGGGTGTGCACATGTGCACCTTGATGTGGTGTGCATGTGTGTACCCTTAATTTTTTTTTGATACTAAGGGTTAACAAATGGTGTGCACATGTGCACATATGCACACCTTTTGCTTAGGTGAGTTAGCTTTTAGGTTTTTTAAGTGTTGTTTTTGCTAGGTATGTGAATAAAAGTGTGCACATATGCACCTTGGATAGGTGTACATGTGTTCACCTTTATGTTGTCTAACTTGTGTTTGGTGTGTGTAGGTTGAGAGAGTTTTTCGCACCTCTAAGGGAGCAGAGGTGCACTCATCTAATGCTTAAAGAAGATAATGGGGAAGAGGGGAGGGTGTTCTGGCACATTTATAGGCTTGAGACCATGCACACCATTGGGATGTGTGCACTTACACATGTGCATAGTTGTGCACCTCACAAGGATGTGCATGCACACTAGTTCATCTAGTGCACTTGCACACCCATGATAGGTGCACATGTGCACTAGATGTAGTAGTGTGCACCTTAACCTCAAAATGACACTTTATCTGCAAATTTCCAAATTCTAACAACTACGTTTTTCAATAGAGGGGCTAAGGCTTGACCTAGACACTAGGTAGGGTCCCAAAAATGACTCAAACCCTAGACTAGGGGACTGGGAAAGAAAAATTAATTAGTAGGGGGTCCGCATTTCTAGGAGAAATGAGGCATGCATTGTGAAACCACAATAGTTGGCCTAACTCAGAGTCCACCGAACACTACTTATCAACAACAAAAATCTTACCAATAATAAACTTATTAGCAACAACAACCACATCGACAAAAACAACCCTACAAGCCAGAATAGACCCATCAACAAAAACAAACATATCAGTAACAAGTGTACCAACAAAATGTAAAGGCATACCAACAACATGCCCACAGAGATAAAAAAAACACCATATCTTTCATAGTAGGACAAACACCTCTCATCTAGAATGATCTTGAATGAGTTTTTACTCTCAAGTACATGAAACTTAAGGACTACATACAAGAGCTCATAAATTGTAAACAAATCATAGTAGGAGGGACTGTAGAGACCTCACCAAATGAAAAACTATATATCTACCAAAATTCTTGTCCATACAATAACAAACCTACGAGAAAGGCATCTAAGAAGAGGATGATGAAGAAGAAGAAGAACAAAAACAACAACAATGAAAATAGCAAGCATGCACAAGGTGAATTTCAAGATGACAAAGATTACACCACATATTACATCAACTGTGACAATCTAATCAACTATATATCCAAAGAAAAAAGTTTCAATCAATGTCATACATGTCAAATGTGTTGAGTGCCAATGTGTCATTACAACTCAACGTAGCTAAATAAATGTTTTAGGACCAACCATTGATGTTGTAATGCCCCGCCTAGAGATCCTTTGAAACAAGGATGAAATACAAGCCAGATTTTTTTTTTTAACAAGTATGAATGCACATGACAACATCATATAGGGATCACAAAGATCGTAATGGAAGACTTCACCACAATCCTGACAACCAATGAATCTCTAAATGCCACTACCAAACTAACACATGCAAACAAAAGCCAACAACGACCATGCACATGATGAGGCTTCAAAGAAATGGCCACTCATCATAAAAACACCAAGCTAGGACAAATGCATAATCCTAAAATTTGGCTAAGCCTAAAATCCTGAAGCCCTAAAATTTGGCTAAGTATGAATTTTTAAAGCCCTGAGATTTCCTAGAATCTTTATCTTATCTCGAAGAGGTCTGAAACCTATCTCAAAAGATTTGTCGCATATATTGAAATATGTCTTAAGTATAAGGAATTAAATATATTCCATTGAGTTAAAAAGTGCACTGGTCTTGAGTTTTGTGAGAGATCATTCTCGCATGAGGAAGTACATTCTCACATGAGGAGCTGCCTATCCATGCAAGAAAAGACATCATCATGACAAAAAAAAAAGAATAAAAAGAATAGAAACACAAAAATCTCCACAGTGGGGAGTACCAGATCCACACAAATTGAGGAATGAACACTCGAGTGCATAAACAACAAGGAAAGAGGAACATCTATCCATCTAAACCATAGCAATAAGAACATATTTAATGCAACATCATAGTGAACAAAAGTAACATTACAATGTACAAAAAAGCATCACAATAACTGAACAACCAGACTAAGTATGTGGTTCCTCCCAACCATCAATAACATCATAAGACCACCGTGGGTCCTAGCTATCCCCTGCACGTAACATCCCAAGCCATTGACCATATCATTGGTACTATCATAATAGGGACATCTCTACTAAAACATGCTACAATAAAAGCATAAAATAATCCTACAAGTAGATAACATCACCTATCACATGCTAAACATCAATAAGAAATAGATAAACCAATACATCAATTCACATCATCTAGTCATATGCTAAACATCATAATATGGAAATGCATCAAATAAACTAACATCATCTAAACATGATATCCAAGCATTCCAATGAAAGCATAAATCACAAGAAAGCATACTCTAAAACTCGAAGTACAAAGTGAGAACATCCAACAAATATCACACTAGGACAAAAGATGGTCTTTGTACATCATTCCTAGTAGTGGTATAGGTAGCTCCACCTCCCAAACATGTGGTACCCACAAGTCCACACCCACTGTGCTAATGGAGATAATGATCCAACGACAAACACACAAAAAAACATCCATGGCTAATACACATGCTAGACAGTATGATGGCTATAACCAAGAACCTAAGACAATGCAAGGAGTATAGGTCCTGGTTAGACACTCAATAGGCTACTAAGTAGGGGCTAACATCATGGAGAGTTGCTTGGCATTGAAAATCCCAAGCTTGGATCGTGTGTCCTCAAACTTAAATAGGTGCTCACAAATTGTGTCCTCGAACTTAATTGGGTGCTCACACATTTTATTATATTAATTTTTATTACCATTCACACATTTCATTTAGTTATCACTTATATAAAGCTCCCTCTATGAACCCATGACACCCTGATCATTGGGCTACGAGATAGAAATCCCCTCCATATGCTACTCAACCCTACCCATGCTCATCCTATGACAAGTGCCCATGGGCATGCATACTCCCATCCCAACCCCAATGATCATAACTTTTGGAAGTACCATGGAAGATCAGGCCTTGCAAGTCACCCAAAAAATGTATGTACACGTACTCGTGTGTGGCACACCACGATCATGAAGATCAAAACACAAGGACAAGATGAGAACACAATGGAAAATATAACACCCAACCAAAAGTAACTCAGGAGGATGGGTTCTACATGAATCCCAAGCCAATAAATCCATACATCATGAAATCACTCAACCAACCTCAATCTGAAAGTATGGATTCTACATGGATCCCAATGATGTAGCAAGACCAAACATCATGAACTCACTCAACTAGTCTCAATCTAGGAGCATGGATTCTACATGAAGCCTAGTGTCCATGAAGCAATAAGAAGGGCCCAAAAGAAATCACAATAATAGGTATAAAAATCACTCAACTGAACACAACTTTAGGAATACAGATGCAACATGCATCCCAATGCAACATAAAAGTGCAATAGTGGTCTGATTGATATCCAAATGGATCATTCAGGTCCACAACCCACATTGTGCCATGAAAACTCTAGAAAGTAAGGTGGCACACAGAATGAGGTAAAACCACCAAAAACTTGGAAAAACTTTGAAATTAAAACCTCATTTGGCCTTTGGGTACAAAAACCCTAAAAATTCAAAAATAATCAAGTTCAGACACCATATGCAAAAATGGCTAGCTTAATGGTGCAAAACTCCAAACCCTCATCCCAAAAAATGGGGAAATTTTTGTACACATCAAACTAGGTAGAATTAACATATTGAAATGGAGAGGAACACTAGTTCTCAGCCTCCAAACAAATGGCTACAAAAAATAGAAGCATAAACAGAGCTGAAATAGTAAAATAGGAAAGCCTTACCTCACATCCAAAAGGGAAAAACAAGAATCTGAACCATAAAATAAATAGCTTGCAGAAGTAGCTAAAAATTACGGCAATCCAAGGTTTCCCCGAGCTAGATCCAACAAGCTCAACCTCACGATGATCCCACACCCACAGCTCCCACAACAAACAAAATAGAAAATCCTCATGAAGAGGATTTTAGGTTTTACTCTCCAACTTTCTAATTCAAAAGTGAGAAGTTAGGAATTAAATTCCTTTTTGGATATTTATTCACTTTTTGAGTGAATAATCAATTAGGAAAAATAACCAACCAACCTAGTTAAACCCCAAATTGACCCAAACAAAAATAGGCTATTCCTATAAATAGGAATTCATCTATGGAAAATCTGCTAGAGATTAAAATAAATCAATTAAAAAGCTCAAAAACCAAAAAACACAAAAATTTCTTTAACAACTTTCATGATAATGTGAAACTCTAAATGCATAGACACACTCATTGGTCTAATCACATAATGCAAATGAGTTTGGGTTTAATAATCACTGAAAGGTTTAATTTAAACATTAAATTAAGGATATGTCAACTATATAGGGACGACATTGGTAAAATATGAATGGCTAAATCACTAACTCCATGTGCCATTGCTAGGGATATAAATTCTACACACTAAATAATGTGATCAAGTGCAATTGCATATAATAACATAGCCAAATCAATAAAAGCATTAAATCACCTAATTTATCCATTTATTTAATTATATTAAAATAATCTATTTACATCACTCACATTCGCATAAAGCATAAGAATGCAGGAATGAAGTTAATAACCATATCATTAAATCCATCACATAACATAATCATTGATATGCCCAAATATTGGATAACTAGATTTCATCATAAAACACATTGTCATCTCAAAATGACATTGTCATGCAATATGATCAACTGAACAAAATAGTAGTCTAACATCTATGATACTAAAATCAAGGTAAACATCTGGCCTCAGGTTATCTCACATGTAAAACATAACATAAGTAACAATATCTCTCAGATCAGAATATAACAAGGTAAATTTCTATATCATATAACCAAATAATCCAAATGGATAATCTATTTCTAATCATTTAAAAATTTAATAAAGGTTGATTAAAGAACAATAAAAAAACACTTAAAACACATAAGTGAACATAGTCATAAACATGACTAACCATTGCTACAAGAACCTAGTCCAATGGAGCATAGTAATAGTACATAGTGCAATCTCTGCACACATCTCAAGGTAATCACGGAATAAAGTCATGATACCACATTGATCTTGGTAAGCACTAGCACAACCCTTAGTGAAACATAAATCATATCATAATCCCATAAATTAGTCAAAGCATAATCAAGGAAACTAATATAGAAACATACATCACATAATGAAGGCAACTGATATAGAAACATACATCAAATCACCTCTATGGTGTAGACCACTCATGGTCACAATCATGATCCCATCTCAAGGAGAGATCAACAAGGTTGCATTCATCAAGATAACTCATAGAAGTAAAATGGGAGAGGCACTACAAATGCTACCTCATGAGCCCAAGGTCCATCTACAATTGCTATCTAGGGATCCCAATACAATATCTTGGAACACCTTGGAAACACATTATCCCAAATATCTATCCCGGATCTTCTTTGCATAAACCCACTATATATTATGATATACTAAATAAAACCCTCCATGAATCTCGTGTCCCTAGATATAGAAATGCTACTCAAATTAGAAACCTTGTAGGACACCTCTTTGCACCATGTGCACTATCTTTCAAGCCATCCAACATTCCCATTTTTGTATCAAATCCTTCCACTTTACATAGTCATCATGGTTTCCAACTTTCGTGTCAAAAGAGTCATTATAGATAATGGTTTGGCCCTAAACTTATGCACTTTGAAATTCATTAAATATGCAAGATGATATCATGGACAAGGTAATTATTAGCCATTTTATCCTCCTACCCTATTTGTTCCAATATTTCTAGTCTCATGAAAACCTAGGGTGATGGCCATGTCCCACATTCATTGAATTATTCATAGTTTATATGAAAGCATATAAGGGAGATGTAAAAACCTTGTCCTTCTTTTTATATCCCTCAGTCATTAATTTCTTTGCATCCTATGACCATCTTATAAGCACCTCAAATTGTGACAATGCAATTCCCCTTCATCACCTTATCGCTCTAGTTTATGTCTTAACCATTAGATTGGATGCAATAGTGCGAGATGATCAAAGTTTCTCATTAGTAGGACTTCACAACTATTTGGCCTAATATCCTGATTCAGGTTGTGAAGCCACAATCAACGGAAGCAGTCAAGTTTAATGGTTTTCATATCTTTTCATGTAGTTGAGGATAACCTTAGATCAGGGTGGAAAGGTTGTTTTTTTGCACCATCACACATAGTTAAGATTATCCTAGGGTCAAGGCAATGAAGTTGTGAAATGCATTGTTCACATCATCATGGGGTTAGGAGGAAATTTAATATTAATCATTTTGAAGACATGTCTTATTGATAGATGTAGTTTAACTTTAATTAATTATCACTCTATCAAAAAGAAGTCAAGCTTAAGTTGCAAAGGTGCAATGGTAGTTAGTTAAATAGATTTTGTTGTTCCATAGTAGTCATTGGAAAGAGATAGCAAGAAATCAAGACAATATGATTGATAATTAAGGGTTATCTTTGCAACTTTGGAGGGTAGGATCGTCAATGGAGAAATGAAGCCATTAAGTTTTGATCGCATGAGATAGTTGGGTTCAAGTAGTTATTGGAATGTCATGGGCCAAATGATATTGAAGTCATAAATAATTCTGAACCCACAAAGCAAGATGACAGATAATTAGAATAGTGTTCGTAGTGTCACATTTTTCAAAAAGGCTTCATGTTTGGTATTTCTAATAGAGATACATGGATAAGGATAAAGGCATCGCAACATTATATGGTTAAAGGATTGTTAGGTCCTAACTGTTGTGAAGGTACAAAGAAATAGTTTGATGATGTTCGTAAGATCACCGCAGTTAGTGGGATAAAGTGATTTCAATCTATGAAGTAGTGATAAAACATGAAATGAAGATGTTACCATTTTCCTAGGCCAAATAGTTAATCAGGAAAATGAGTTATGAAGTTGTGAACAAGAGTAGGTGTAGGTCAACATAATAGAGAGAAAGCTAGGTGAGTTGGTGGAATGCTTAAAAGATATACGACCACATGGAAAAGTTTGATAGTTGAATTCAGTTGACTTGATGACATTTGTGACTTGGCATGGTC
The DNA here is from genome assembly GCA_028749045.1 of Cupressus sempervirens. Taxonomy (NCBI): domain Eukaryota; kingdom Viridiplantae; phylum Streptophyta; class Pinopsida; order Cupressales; family Cupressaceae; genus Cupressus; species Cupressus sempervirens. Next base: position 186,548,699 of record CM053787.1, on the reverse strand, counting down.
ATGAACATGAAATCAAACAACTCCTTTAATGGAAAATAGGTCCTTGATCACTTGGAACCACTATTTTGAGTGATCTCCATGCCTGCTAAATGAAAGTTTCATGCTACTGACACCTTGGTTATCCATCTACCCAATCAGAGTAGTTGTGGCTGCCATTTTTGTCTCTTTAGTGCCCATTTTGCATGTAATATCATATTTTTGCATATGAATATGCACCCAATCAAATGTATCTAGGATAAATAGCGATTTCTCCTCTGCAACTTGAAGGTAGTATTTGAGTTTTGGCTTTTAGTAGAAGTTTTCTCAGTTATGCTTAATCTATAAAAGCATAATTTTGTCATGCATTCAAGGGTTAGTATCTTCTCTAATTTTGTATCAGCTATATTCCATTCTCTTCTACTATAATTTCCTTTTCCTCTGAATGAATATATTTCTTTGTTGTACCTCTTTCTTCCAGTAATATATTATGCAATATCATGTTGCCTTTTGTTAATGAATTTTCTCCATTATTCATTGTGTATTATTGTATCTATTTGGCCTTTGAATGATATACATTGAAGCTCATTCCTTATAGCATTCTATTGGTTTTTGATCTTCATCTGGTTGTTGAGCTTAAGGAAGGATTGAATCTATGTATTTTGGGATTATATTGACAAACTATGCATTTCTACACAGAGAAAAGACTAAACATACTATTTGGTGTATCACCCCTCTAGATTAGATTAGGTAGTTTGATTTTAGTGCATTTAATTCTCCCATTTCCTCTCAAGAAGTAGTTAGGTACATCCAAATATTAAGAAATTTGGCCTTCTCCAGATACTCAATCTGATAGTTCAAGTTCTACAACTTGAAGATTATTTCCATGTTTTACAAGGTTGCCTATAGGTCAAACTTTAGGAAAGGGTACAAACTTTTGTGATAGTAGTTTTACCTGGAGGGACCACATTTAAGCTTACTAAGAAGTCTACTAGTTTTATGGTGTCAACAAAGGACATCAACTTATGCTGAGGAAATAATGTTTCTCTCAACATTCTAAGCCTTCAAGAGGCTCTCATTCAAGCACTTGGCAACTCCATCTCAACATCTTGGTTTCTAGACTAGAATTGTTGTAATTAATGCCCAAGACACACACAAGGGAATCTTCTAGAGGTACCTTTCAATATACTGAACTCTCATTTTCAAATCCTAGAAGAAAGAGAAATAGACTCTCTATCACTAGTTAGGAGTTCAAAAGTAGCACATATACCTACAAGATCTATTTCTACTTCTCTTGTTGATAGATCACAACCTAGGGTACCATCTTTTTATCTAAATAGATCCTTATTCCACATGGACCTCCCTAGGAATCATGTGTGTGCTACCTTTAATGGTGATTATTTACTCATTTTTTTTGAAAGACATGATATCCCAGTATCTTCTCTTAAAAGCCTACCTAATTTTGTTGGTGAAACTTCTATTTCTCGAATAGAGCACATTAAATAAATTTCAAATGTTTGCAATATTTATGGTATCAAAGAGGATGATGTTTCTATTAGACTCTTAGCCTTATCCTTAAAGGGAAAAGCTTTACAATGGTATATGAGATTACCACATAAATCTATCAATACCTGAGATGAGTTAGGAGAAAGATTATGCAAACATTTTGAAGATAAAAGTGATCAGCTATCACTTTTAGAGTAGTGATCTAGCATAGAAAGTTCTAGACACATGCCTTGGCACATATTGTATATTGGAGAAATGTGCTGCTATTTCTAGTCTCATGGAAAAAAGAGAGGACATTAATGGATTATGAAGCATGTTCTTTGATGGCTTGATAAACAAGAATGGCCTCAGACTGGTTTGATTATTGTCTCCCCTAATTAGGAGAAGTTTTACTTCTCTTATAGGCTCTAGTTTAGCTACACTAACAATATAGTAGGATATTAAGCATTGATTCAAGGACTCCAAATCATACAAAAGAGGGGGATCAAATCTTTAAAGGTCTTTGGAGACAGTGAGCTAGTTGTTAACCAACGAGCTAGAACAACACAAAGAATAGTCTACTAACATATGTTATAATTCTTTAGAATAACTGAGGGGGGTGAATAACTTATCCAAGGTCTAGATGTACAATTAAAACTTTTCACAACTTAGAAAACCCACATTCATAAAACATTTTCATCGTGCATGCATCCATTAGATCATATAATCACTTAAACTCATAGGTTACTTTCAAATCAACTTTTTAGAATTGTAAACATGAAACATAATAGATTCAATAACACATTTGACACAATGATTTAATGTGGAAACCCAAATTGGGAAAAACCACTAGTAACATGCTACTCATTCTCACTCTTTTGAAGTGATGCCCTATGAAAAGCCAACTGTATGAAAGGTTACAATGCACACTATTAAATATAAACTGGTTAAAGGATTTCAATCATCTTGTTAGGAGTGATCCTTGTTAGAGGACTTCAAATCATTCACTTCAAATATCACCCAATAAAAGGATTTACAAATGACTGTTAGGTGAACCATAATCCAAAGAATTTACCCTAGACTAGTACAATGCTTAGAAAGTAATAGTAAGGCTTGATCTAGTAACAAATTACAACACACTTGCAGATTACAATTCTTTTTTTCAATCCTCAATTCTACTTGGCTTTTACACACTTCAACTCTGATAGCTTATTCACCCTTCAAGCGTTCATACCCATAAGCCTTCTTGCTTTGTTTGCTAAGGCATACACTTCTCTTAGGTCACTAAATGAAGAAATACCCTAGACTTCTTGTCTTCCTTAGGTTCTCACACATGAGGAGGAGGAGAGTTTACATCAAATTATTTTCAAATGTTTTTTAATGATAGAGGAATCAAAAGACAAACATTTTCTCCTAGGAACCCTCCACAAAATGGAATTTTTGAAAGGAGGAACAAATCTATAATGGATTTTGCAAGGACACTCATGATGGAGAAAAATGTTGATTTGAAATACTAGATGGAAACTCTAAGTACAACTATCTATACCTTGAACCATCTACAAGTCAAGAAAGGTACTCATTCAATACTTTTTGAACTATGGTTTGGATACTCACTAAATGTAAAATATTGTAAGGTATTTGGAAGCAAGCGTTATATTCTCAAAGATTTTAATAATGGTAAATTAGATGCAAAAAGTGAAGAAGGTATATTCCTTGGTTATTTCACAAGAAGTAAAGCTTATAAGTGTTTAAATACTAACACTAACAAAGTTTTAGAAAGTAAAAATGTGAAATTTGATGAATATATATAAGTATATGAGGTTAAACTTCTGAAGGGACCAAAAGAATACAAATCATTTATATATTTTTATGAAGGTATGTCTATAGATGAAGATGTTGTAGATTAATTTGCAAACCAACAAAAAATTTTAGTGACTATCGAGTCACATACTATGAATTTCAAGTTGCATTTAGGAACCGAGCTATATTAAGGTACCAAGTTACAAAGTGAAATTGAGGCACATTCTAATTCTAAGATTAGTGTACATGAAAGAGATGTTGAACTACCTGAGAGAGATGTACATAGTGATTTAGAAGTTGAAAGACCAAATGAAGAAACTAGAGTAGAATGAAGATTGTCCAAGTATGTCAAGAGACATCACCCTTCTACAAAAATCATTTGAGATAAAAATGTTTTTTGACCCATGACAAGAAACTAGTTGAGAAACAATACATGTTTTTTGAGCATGCAATAACCTAAAATAGTGAAAGATTCCTTAGAGGATGTGGACTAGAGTAAAGCCATGGAAGAAGAGATTGAATAAATTGTGAAAAATAACACATGGAGTCTAGTTCCTAGACTAGAAGATAACAATGTGATTGGCACCAAGTGGGTGTACAGAAACAAGTTAGATGAAAGTGGTGAAATCACAAGGAATGAGGCAAGATTAGTTTGTAAAGGATATGCACAAGAAGAAGGGATAGACTATAAAGAAATATTTTCCCCTATTGCAAGAATGGAAGGAGTAAGAACTTTGCTTGCTTACTCTGCATACAAAGATTTTAAAGTTTACCAAGTGGATGTTGAGTCTACATTTATGAATGGTATATTGGAGGAAGAAGCTTATCTAGAATAACTAGAAGAATTTTTTGATGCTACCAACAAGAATATGATATGTAGACTACACAAAGCTTTATATGGTTGTAAGCAAGTACAAAGAGCATGGTATGAGAGGCTTCATAATTATCTTGTGAATATTGGATTTGAGAGGACTAATGATAACGATAATTTATACTTGAAGATGAAGAAAGGAAAATGTATTTTAATATCTAAATTTTTTATGGATTATATCATATTTGGAGGTCAAGATACTTTATGTAAATCAATTGCAAATTAAATTAAGAAAGAATTTGAGATGTCTAAGTTTGAAGAGATCAAGCTCTTTGTGGGTTTGCAAGTACATTAGGTGAAATATGGTATATACATCACTTTGTCAAGGTATGTAAAAGAAATACTCAAAACTTTTGGATTGGAAGATTCCAAGTGTAGTGCCTCTCCCATTTGACTTCTATAAGTCATCCTAATGGATGCAACCTTGTTGATCTTTTGTTGTGATGGATCATGATTGTGACCATGAGTGGTCTACATCGTAGAGTTGATTGGATGTATGTTTCTATATCCGTTGTTTTGATTATGCATATAAATGATTTATAAGGTTATGATGTGATTTATGGTTCACTAAGGTTTGTGCCAGTGGTTACAAAGATTGATGTGGTATCATGAGGATGTTCCATTATTACCTTGAGATGTGTGCAGAGATTGCATTGTGTACTTTTTACTTGCTACCTTGAACTAGATTTCTATAGCAATGGTTAGTCATTTGGTCATGTTTATGACTGTGTTCATTTATGTGTTTTAAGTGTCTCTTTATGTTATTTTAACAATCATTATTAAATGCTTAAATAATTAGAAATGGATTGTCCATGTTGGATTCATTGGTTATGTGTTGTAGATATTTACTTCTTATGTTTTGATCTGAGAGATATTGTTACTTATATTATGTTTTACATTTGAGATGACCTGAGTGTTAGATGTCATACTTTGATTCCAGTTTCATAGATGTTAGACTACTATGCTATCGAGTTATCATATTGGCATGACAATGCCATGATGAGATGGTGGTGTGTTTTATGATGATATCTGATATTTTGACATATCACTGATTATGTTATGTGATGGATTTGATGCTATGGTTATTTACTTCATTCTTGTGTTGTTATGCTTTATGCGAATGTGAGCAATGTAAATAGATTATTTTAATATAATTAAATAAATGGTTAAATTAGGCAATTTAATGCATTTATTGCTTTAACTATGATATTATATGTAATTGCACTTGATTGCGTTGTTTAGTGTGTACGATTTATATCCCTGGCAGTGGCACATGGAGTTAGCGATTCAACTATTCATATTTTACCAATGTCATCCTTGTATGGTTGATGTATCCTTATTTTAATTATTTAATTGATCCTTTCAGTGATTATTAAATATGAACTCATTTGCATTATGTGATTAGACCAATGAGCATGTCTATGTATTTAAAGGTTCAACTTGTCGTGAAAGATGTTAAGGAAATTTATGTGTTTTTGGGTTTTTGGGCTTTTAAATTGATTTATTTTAATTTCTGGCAGCTTTTCCATAGATGAATTCCTATGACTAGGAATGGCCTATTTTCATTTGGGTCGATTTGGGGTTTAACTAGGTTGGCTGGTTATTTAAATATCCAAAAAGGAATTTAATTCATCAATTCTTACTTTTGAATTAGAAAGTTGGAGAGTAAAACTCAAAATCCTCTTCATGAGGATTTACTATTTTTTTTGTTGTGGGAGCTATGGGTGTGGGATTGTCATGAGATCGAGCTCATTAGATCCAGCTTGGGGAAACCTTGGATTGCTGTGATTTTCAACTACTTCTGCAGGCTATTTATTTTATGGTTCAGATTCTCATTTTTTCCCTTTTGGTTGTGAGTTAGGACTTTCCTATTTTATTTTTTTGGCTCCATTTTTGCTTTTATTTTTGGTAGCCATTTGTTTCGAGGCTAAGAACTAGTGTTCCCCTTCATTATTGTATGCTAGTTCTACTAGGTTGGGTGGGTATAAGAATTTCCCTTTTTTTTGGGATGAGGGTTTGGGGTTTTCCACCATTATGCTAGCCATTTTTCATATGGTGTTCATTTTGAATTTTTGGGGTTTTTTGTACCCAAAGGCCAAATGGATTTTAATTTTAAAGTTTTCCAAATTTTTGGGGTTTTTACCTCATTTCGCATGCTGCCCTATTTTCTTGGGTTTTCTTGGCACGAGTTGGGTCGTGGACCTGGATCATCCATTTGGATGTCAGTTGGACCTATATTGCACTTTTATGTTTGCATTAGGATGCATGTCACATTCGTACCCCTGACGTTGTGTTCGGTTGAGTGATTTTATACCTATTGTTTTGGTTTCTTTGGACCTTTGTTATTGTTTCATTTACTCCCAAATTGAGGCTAGTTGAGTGAGTGAGTTCATGTTGTTTGGTGTTGTTGCATCATTGGAATTTGTGTAGAATCCATACTCTCAGATTGAGGTTGGTAGAGAGATTTCATGGTGTATGGTTTTATTGTCTTTGGGATTTGTGTAGAATTCATCCTCCTGAGTTGTTTTTGGTTGAGTGATCTTTTGCATTGTGTTCTCATCCAGTCCTTATGTTATGATCTTCATGATGGTGGTGTGCCACACATGAGTATGTGTGCGCACATTTTTTGAGTGACTTGCGAGGTCTGATCTTCCATGGTACTTTTGAAAGTTATGATCATTAGGGTTGGGATGGGAGTATGCATGCCCACAAGCACTTCTCATAAGATGAGCATGGGTAGGGTAGGGTAGCATATAGAGGGTTATTTTGTCATGCATTCTAGTGTCTATTTCCCATTTGACTAAAGAAGTTTTTAATCAAGTGATAACTAAATAAAATGAGTGAGTGACAATAAAACTTAAGATAATAAAATGCTTGTGTCGAGCCATTCCATTGAGGGATGCTAAATCTGCACAATCTGAGCTTGGGCTTTTTGATGCCAAGTGACTCTCCATGATGTCGGCCCCTACTTAGTAGCCTATTTAGTGTTTGACTAGGACCTATACTTCTTGCATTGTCATAGGTTCTTGGTTACAATCATCTTTAGTGTTTGGTGTGAGTGATAGCCTTGGATGTTTGCTTTGAGTGTTTGTGGTTGGACCATTATCTCCATCATGGTTGGTATTGAGTGCCATGTGGTTGGGAGGTATAGCTACCTTCACCACTGCTAGGGACTAGTGTACAAAGATGGTCTTTTATCCTAGTGTGACCATTGCTGGATGTTTTCACTTGATACTTTGGGTTCCAAAGTATGCTTTCTTGTGATTTATGCTTTCATTAGAATGCTTGGATATCATGTTTAGATTATGTTATTTTATTTGATACATTTCCATATTATGATGTTTAGCATATGGCTAGATGATGCGAATTTCTGTATCAAATTATCTATTGCTTATTGGTTTAGCATGTTAGATTTTCTTATTATGATGATTAGCATGTGATAGGTGATGTTATGTACTTGTAAGATTATCTTATGCTTTACTTCTGGCATGTAAGATTTCCTTATGCTTATATTGTAGCATTTTTTAGTAGTGACATCCCTATCATGATAGTACTAATGATCTAGTTGGTGGCTTGGGATGTTATGTGCGGGGGATGGCTAGGATCCATGATGGTCTTATGATGTTATTGATGGTTGGGAGGAACCACATACTTAGTTTGGTTTTTTTGCATATTGTGATGTTATTTCTATACACTGCAATGTTGCTTTCAGTACGTTCTTTTACTATTATGGTATAGAAGGATAGATTTTCTTCTTTCTTGTTCCTTGGCATATTGTTGTTTATGCACTTAAGTGTTTGCTCCTTGATCTTTGTAGATCTGGTACTCCCCAGTGTGGAGGTTCTAAACTCAGTTTCTTCCTATTGTTCTTCCTTAGTTGTTTTCTCTCTTTTCCTAGATGATCATGTGTTAGCATGGGGTGATAAAATTTTGTGTCACACACCCATTGGAGTTCTATCATGCATTCCTTGATTGTATTGCATGCCTCTTAGAGTATTTTCATGCAATACTTTCCAGTATCAAAACCCCATTGAAAAGTATGATACGATATTTGTAAAGTATCATACACCCTTAAGAGAAGTGTCACCCAATCCCTGAAAGTGTCATCCTCCTTCTTGAGAAATGTGACATGATACTTTAAAGTATCGCCCAATGCCGATTTAGAGTATTACCTGGCTCTTGTGAAAACCTATGTGGGCAGACAGTAAGCACTTTTCAGTAAGGCTTGGAATTTTTGAAAAGAGTTTTGGGTACCCTTTTAGTTTTTTTTCAATCCTTTGGAGTTGCATTTTGAATTCATAATGTTTTGTTTCAGATTGAATTATGTGTCTCCCGTTGTCTGTCATTTTGTTTGGTAGTGGCATTTGGAGATTTGTCAATTGCTCAAATTGTTGGCGAAGTCTTCTATTGTGATCTATTTGATCCCTGTATGATGTTGATATGTGTATTCATACTTGTAATTTTTTTTTATCTTGGCTTGAATTGAATCCTTGTTCCACAAATCTCTGGATGGGGCATTAAACCAAGCCTATAAGTACACCTATGGTAATAGGGCATAAGTTGTCAAAGAATAATGATTCAACTAAGGTGAATCAAACATTATATAGGTCTATGATTGGAAAATTGCAATATGTAGTATGGAGTAGACTTGATATTGCATTATTAGTTGGGATATTTGCATGATTCTCAGCTAATCCTAGGGAGAATAATTTGATGGTAGTTAAGAGGATAATGAGATATCTGAAAGAAAAAAAGACTATGGTCTATACTACATGAAAAATAAGAAATTTGAATTGAGAGCCTACACTAATGTTGATTGGGCTAAAAATATTGATGATAGAAAGAGCACCCATGCAAGAGTATTTTTCTTAGGTAAAAGGTTGCTTACATGGACTAGAAAGAAACAAAAGTTCATCTCTCAATCTACTGCTAAAGTTGAATATGTTATTATTGTAGTAAATTGTACAAACATTGTATGGATCAAAGAACTACTCAAAGGTATGAAAGAGGAAACCACTGAACCTGTGATACTTTATTATGATAATACAAGTGATATAAATATATCAAAGAATCCAATGATGCATAAAAAGACTAAGCAAATTGCAATCAAGTATCATTACTTGAGAGAGTTAGTTCAAGATAAAGAGGTGAAGATGGAAGATGTTAACACAAAGAAAAAATAGTTGATATCTTCACAAAAGCATTACCTAAGGATGCTCATGAGTATTTAAGATATAAAATAGGGGTGATACCCCTACCAAAGGCTATCTAAGAAGCATGAGGAGTGCTCTGCATCAAAAAAGTTGCTTGACATATGTTACACATTGATGTAGTGGATCCTACTTTTGGAGCTATCTAAAGTAATCAAAGAGTTGGAGTTACAAATTAGTTACAAGCAAGGTGACTGAGGGAGAACCTAAGAATGTTCATATCTACATATTATAGATGACAAGTCTTTGGCATTGTTGTCAAAGAGGAAGATATTGCTAAGGGAGAAGAGGAAGAAATCATGATCCTACTAATCTTGCTGAGGGAGGTACTATTGTCAAAGAAGGAGAAATCAAAAAAGAGAAACATACAAGGAGATAGAAGGTACAGATAAAAGAAACATTAGAGGGAGATAGTGTACCTTCTAATTAAATCTACCTAGTAAAGAGTGAGTTAATGTCTAATGGAGATATAAGAAGTGATCAAGAGGGAGTCATAAGGATGAGTTGATTGATTGTCTATTGATTGGAACAAAATTTTTGTAACCTATTCAAAAGATGAATGTTGCTGATACAGGGACAAATTTCAATAAAAGGAATAATTTTCTTTTTTGTATTTTGTTGGTTGAACTGATTAATTTTGGATAGTTTTGTTTGCCATCAATGACAAAGAGGGGGATTGTTGAAAATAGATTGATGCATGTATGAATATGTGTTTCAATCATTGTTTTGTCATTGATGTCAAAACTACTACTTTTTATTAAGACAATTGCTTATATGATTTGAGTACTATAATTTTTTTGATTGATGAAGAGGATTTGATCAAATGAGGTAACAATAACACCTAGAGGAAAGGTTGAGTTATGCAATGGAAAAGGAGTACAAGGATTAGTTAAGATAGTGATATTATAGTGCATTGATAATTTACTTAAGATTGCAAAGATGGTTACCCTGATTAAGTATAGAAGAGAAAGTTAAGAGAATTATGTCTACCAAGCTTAATAATCTACACAATAGGTGACATTTAATAGTGTGTATTGTAACCTTTAATAGGGTTGAACTTTCACAAGGTATCACTTCAAAAGAGTGAGAATGAGTAGCATATTACTGGTGGTTTTTCCCAAATAGGGTTTCCAAATCAAGTAATTGTGTCAAATGTGTTATTGAATCCATTATGTTTCATGTTTAAATTTATGCAAAGTATATATGATAGTAACCTACAAGTTTGCGTATATGTATGATCTAATGCATGCATGATGAAAATATTTTAACGATATGGGTTAACTAAGCTGTAAAAATTTTTAATTGTACATTTGGACCTTGGATAACTAATTCCCCCCCCCAACCTCTTAGTTATTCTGAAGAATTTCAACATGTTATTCTATAGGATTTTGTGACACTTGCGAGACAACATGGTCAATATGGTTAGGGTTGTAGTACACAACCTTCATGTAAGTAACACTTTCTATTTAACAATTACTAAAAACTACACATTACTAAAAATTACAATATTATTACACTATTGAGTTTATTTAAGGTAGATTCAATTATGACTTAGTGTTATTCCATACTTGGGTCTTTGTTTGAACTAGTTTAGGTTGTACTTGATGGTCAAAGGTGAGAGTGTTATGACCACCAAGTTCAACTAAGAACTTGTTTACTATTAATAGATCCATTTGTAAGTTACAGATCATATTAGGTATAAGATTTATAGTTTGAAATGCAACTTCAAATTCTATGATCAAAATTTACAATTAAATGTGGGTTTTATGTGATATAAAATTCCATATTAGAATTACCCCATAACCCACAAGTCCTAAGATTGAAACCTAGATTTGATACTTGGTTGTTATCAATAGAGGATTTTGTAATTCTATTATAATTTTTAATGTTTTATTTATCCTATTTTTCTAGTAGAACCCATGTTGATGCACAAGTTGTATTTTACCATGTGGTCCTAGTTATTTTCTTACAATTATTTTTTGTACTTAAAGAAGATCCATTGTCAGCAACATTTTAGGCAATAGCTAACATAATTAAGTTAAAACATGTTTAATTACTTAGCAAAAATATGTACCATTTTATATCATTAAAAGATGTTTAATTACTTACCACTTCCTTACTACCCCTTTCAGCATTTGAAGGGGCATTTATTGTGTTCCATATAGTTGCACCTATTTCATCCATCAATAGTTTTGATCTTCATTATGGTGTGTAATATCTCGTATTAGAATAATTACTATTTGGTGATAATTATCTTGAAAAAGTCCACTTTAAGATATTTCCTTCTATTGATTATTATATAACGATGAATTTTAACTTCTAAATATTCAAGTTTGATTAGTTAAATAATAATATTATACAAGGGGCACTATATATAGGTTTGATTTTGTAGTTAGATATATGCCAACTTAGATTATATATTTAATCCATATATTTAGCATTACTAAAAATTACAATATTATTAAGCTTTCTCTTTAATTAACACTTTCTCATATTCCTATGAGAAGAAAGAATGCAACAGTTGTAAACATTGTGAAACAATATGAAAAATAACAGAAGATTGTAGCCTTACTAGTGTTGTAATGCCCCACTCGAAGATCCTTCGAACAAGGATAAATATAAGCCAAGATAATTAATTTTCTTTTTCAAGTATGAATGCGCATAAAACCATCATATAGGGATCACAGAGATTGCAATGGAAGACTAACCAAACATACAAACACCAATGAATCTCCAAATGCCACTATTAGGATTAAACCATAGACAGATTTAATAATTACATGCAAATATAACCAATAACAAAAAATAATAGATCACACAAAAAAGAACACAAGACACCAAGATTTAACATGGTTCACCCAATCTCTGGGCTACATCCACCGAACAAAATTTTTGATATTATTATGATCCAGTGATTACAATCTAACAATCTCCCACTTGGGGACTAATTAGGCTCCACACCAAACAAAAATCTCCCACTAGGAGACTGATCCTACAATAATGTCACTACTCCATGAGGCTCCTACTAGATCAAACCACCCTAGACTTTGCTATTCTTTTATTCATGTTCAGTCTAGAAGACCAACCAAAGCTAAAGAGGAATTCAACTTCTCCCTTATTACTACCTTTGTCAACATATCTGCTGGATTTTCATTAGTATGTATCTTCTCCAACTTTAATTGTCCATCTTCCAAAATTGATCGAATGAAATGGTACCACAACTGTATGTGTTTGGTCTTTGATGCAAAGCTAATTTTTTTTCAAGATAAATGACACTTTGACTATTTGTAAACAAATAATTATCCTTCTAAGGGTGTCCCAATTCTTCCGAGAAGAACTGAAGCCATATCATCTCCTTGGCAACCTCTATAGTAGCTACATACTCTACCTCTGTAGTGGGTAAACCATTAACCTTTTGTAACCTAGAAACCCAATTCACGGCTGCCCAAAAAATAGTAACTTGTGGTACTTTCATACCTTTCTCACTCATGTGCCCAAGTCTAATGTGCCATAATGCTATATCAAAATCTACAATAGCTATTTGTTCTCCCTTCTCAACTGCAACAATTGTTCTTGAACATTCATTTTTCTCTGAAATAATTAAAGTAGAAGGAACAATATGACTTGTAGAAAGATATAAGGTTCCTACTTTCACACCTTTTTCTTTTGAAACCTTCCAATTTTTATCATTAAAAGTAACTACACAACCATCATCATTGAGTGGCCCTACTGAAATTAAATTCCTACTCAGCCTTGGAACATGTCTTACCTCATGTAGTAGCCAATGATTCCTATTCTGTAACTTAATCTTAATTTTTTCCTTTCCAACAATCTAGCAGGGTTCATTATCCCCCAAATAAACAAGCCCAAAATCCCCTTGGAAATAATCAATAAAATAACCTCTATGAGGTGTAGCATGAAATGAAGCACTAGAATCTAAAACCCATGAATCATCAACACTTTCTAAAGATAGAAGCAAAAAAACCTTTTTAGATTTGTTACTTACCACATTTGCCTCCTTGTCTCCATCTAGTTTATCTCCTTCATTTTTCTTTTGATTCCAACAATATTTCTTTTTATGACCTGGTTTCGCATAGTACTAGTAGTCATTCAATCCTCTCAATTGAGACCTCCTCCCCTTTGAATTTCATCTTGATTTCTCACAATTTCTAAAATTACTTCCTCTCTTAGTCATTCTACCACTGCTTTGTGCATTCAAAGCACTTCATGATGTAGATCCACTTGAGGATTTCCTATGATTTTCCTCACTCAAAATAACACCGATCACATCATCATATTTTAGGGTACTAGATCTAGGAACAAAATTACTCATAGCTATTACCAAGCCATTCCAACTTTTAGGCAAAGAACAGAAAATCAAGAGAGCCCTAATTTTCTCCTCAAAATTGATACAAATAGAAGATAACTTACTAGTAATAGTATTAAACTCATTTAAATGATTTGCAATAGATCCATCTTCTACCATTTTCAGATTAAATAAATGCTTCATGAGAAATACCTTGTTTGAAGTGGAGGGCCTTTGATTTAGTGTCACTAGGGTTTTCATGAACTCTTCTGTTGTCTTTGCCTTCGTAATATTGAATGCCACCGATGGTGCTAGGCATAATCGAATGCTTCCAAGTTTCTTTCTGTCCAAAAGATCCCATTCATCATTTGACATAGATCCCTAATTCTTGGCTTTTCCTTCCAACGACTTCCATAAATCTTTTTGATAAAGATAGTCTTCCATTTGCATCTTCCATAACTGAAAGTTCTACCCATTAAACTTGTCAACCTTTAGCTTACCCTCATCTACCATTAGTCCCACTCAACTATTAGACTTTCCTGTAGAGGATAACTAAAAAACAACTAGGCTCTAATACCATTTTTTAGGATTAAACCACAAATAGAAGTAACAATTACATGCAAATATAACCAATAATAGAAAATAATAGATCACATATAAAAGAACACAAGACACCAAGATTTAACATGGTTCACCCAATCCTTGTGTTATGTCGACCAAACAACAAGTTCGATATTATTACAATCCAATGATTATAACCTGATTACAATTTGTAACCCCTTACAGCTCAATGGCACTACAAGAACCAATTTTACATCACAATTATAAAATAATCCCTAACCCTAAGCTCTTTTATACAAGTATTTTTACTGCTTTATGGTTATAATTAATAATTACATGTTTGCCCAAAATCTCGATAAAATAGGGCCTAAATTTTTTTTTTAGGGTGATGCCCTAAGCCCTAAAGAATTTATGAAGTATGCACAGTACTTTCTTGATTAGTCACCACAATCTAATAGCCACAACTGAACTGACATGACCAACTAAAGAACAAAAACCAAAGATGACATCAAAACAAAAAATATTTGATCTATCGACACTTGGGAACATTAGCATTCGTAAAGGGTACTCAAAAGGGTACTCTAAAAACTAGTGTAGATGCCCCCTATTTTTTGCATGATAGAATTTGCAACTCACACTCTCACATGAGGAAGTACCTCTTCATGCAAGAAAGTACACCAAGCCACATGAGGAAACAAAATTTCATGTGAGGAAGTACTAGGTTCAACAACTAAAAGAATTGCACTAGTGTTGAGCTTTGTGCAAGTAAGTGCTAGGAGCCACATAAGGGAATGCAAGACCTTGCATGAAACTTCCATAATCTTGCGTGAGGAACCATAACAACACACTAGAAAAACAAAGGATAAAAAGTTAGAAAAGATAATTCCTCCACATTGAGGAGTACCAGATCCACAATTTAGGCATAGAAACTAAAAAGAAACCAACTAGAAGACGAAAACTAACTCTAACCATCTAAACATAGCGGTGACAAAAATGAACTAAATGAAACATTAGAATGAGATAAAATAACAAAACTAAGTGTGCGATTCCTCCCAACTATAATAACATCATGAGACCTCAAAGGTCCTAGCCATCCCCCATGTGTAACATCCAAAACTACTAACTAGATAGTCAGAGCTGTCTTATTAGGACATTACTACTAATGTGTAATAACATCATAAGAACAGTAAATCTACCATACTAATCCAATAAGAAATAGATAGTCCAACTAAGGAAGTAATACCATCTAATCATATTATGCTAAACATCATCATAAAGAAATGCATCAAATAAATAACAACATCTAAAAATTATATCCAAACATTCTAATGAAAGCATACTCCAAAACTTGAAGTATCAAGTGAAAACATCCAGAAATGGTCACACTAGGACAATAGATTGTCTCTGTACACTGATCCCCAACAATGGTATAGGAAGCCATGTCTCCCAACCATGTGAAACCCATAGATCCACTCCCATCATTTTTATGGAGATAATAATCCAACCACATACACACACAATAGACGTCCAAGGCTAACATTCACACTAGATAGTAATGATGACCGCAACTGAGAACATAAGAATTTGAAAGTACTCCAAGTCTTGGTTAGAAAATCAATGGGTTACTATGTAGGGGTTGACATCATGAAGAGTTTCTTTGCATCATAAAGCCCAAGCTCAAATCATATAGACTCAACTTTCCAACAGAAGACTTAGTCACTATGTCCTTGAAATTAATTGGGTGCTCACACATTTTATTATCTTAAGGTTTATTACCACCTAGTATTCTATTTAATTATCACTTGATTAAAACTTCCTTTGCCAACCTATGGTACCATGATCATCAAGCTATGAGATAGAAGCCCCCTCCATATGCTACCCTACCATACCCATGCTCATCTAATGATGAGTGCCTATAGGCATGCATATTCCCAACCCAACCCCAATAGATCATAACTCCACCAAAATACAAATCTAGGAGATTGGGCCTTGTAAGTCTCTAGAAAAATGCACAGGTACATGCTCATGTGTGGCACACCACCATCATGATGATCACAAAAAGGACTGGATGAGAACATAATGTAAAAATAACACTCAACTAAAAATAGACTAGAGAGGATAGATGCAACACACATCCAAATGAAACAAAAAAGTGCAACGATGATCTAATTGGTATCCCAACAAATGATCTAGGTCCAAGACCAACATCATGCCAAGAAAACCTAAAAAAATTGACTAGCACACAAATCAAAGTAAAAAAACAAAATTGAAAAACTTTAAAATTAAAATCAATTTGGTCTTTGGGAACAAAAGCCACAAAAATCCAATAAAATTAGGTTTAGATATCATATGCAAAAATGCCCAGCATAACGGTGTGAAACCCCAAACCCTCATCCTAAAAATTGGGAAAATGTTCATACCCAACAAACTAGGTAGAACCAACAAATAGAAATGGAGGGGAACACTAGTTCTAATCCTCCTAACAAATAGTTACTAGAAACATAACTAGAAATAGAGCTAAAACATGAAAATGAAAGAGACCTATCTGATGGAAAAAGGGGCGAAAGTGAAAAAAACATAGATAAAATAATTATCCTATAGAAGTTGCTAAGAATCATGACAAGCCAAGGTCTCCCCAAGCTGGATCCAATGAGACTAATCTTATGAAGATCCCATACCTACAGCTCTCAAAATGAATAGAAATATAATCCTCCAGAAGAGGATTTTGGATAAAGCTCTCAAATTCTCAATTTCCAAAAGTGAGAAGTGAGGAAATAATTTCCTCTTTCAATACTTATTTACTTTTTGAGTGAATAATCAATTAGGATAAATAACCAATTAAACTAGTTAGACTCTAAATCAACCCAAATGAAAAAAGGCTATTCCAAGTAATTAGAATTCATCTATGGAAAAGCTACCAAAAATTAAAAATCAATTAAATAGAGCCTAAAAACCCATAATCATGGAAATTTCCTTAACAACCTTTGGAACAATGCAAACCTCTAAATGCACAGACAAATTTACTGGTCTAGTCACATAATGCAAATGAGTTCAGATTTATTAAATCATCAGAAGGTTTAATTTTAATATTTAAAATAGGGTATGTCAAGCATATAGGGATGACAATGGTAAAATGAATAGCTGAATCACTAACTAAATGTGCCACTATCAAGGATATAAATCCATCACACTAAAACACATGATCAAGTGCAATTACATATAATAACATAGCCAAAGTAATAAATGCATTAAAGACCTAATTTAACCATTTATTCTAATATACTAAAAGAATTCATTTACATTACTCATGTTTGCAAAAAAAATGACAAAGCAAGAATTAAGTAAATCACCATAGCATTTAATCCAACATATAACATAATCAACGATATGTCCAAATACTAGATAACTAGATATCATCATAAAGAATATCATCTTCTCAAAATGGCATTAACATGAAAATATGACCAACTGTATAGCATAGTAGTATAGCATCTATGATATTGAAATCAAATTATAACATTTGACCCTTAGGTCATCTCAAATGCAGAAATAATAAAATGAGTACAAGTATCTCTCGAATAAAAATATAACAAGGTGTAGAGTGCAAACATGAGAGGCACTACAATATTCCCCTCTTGGCATAAGCTTTCTCCTAGAAGCTTGCAAAAAAATAGGGTTACAAATCTCTCAACCATGTAGCATCTTCCCAAAGAAGAAGGGGTCTCATCACTCGAGCCCCATTGCACCCTTACCTACACTATATCTTGACACCTAAAAGTTAGTCTTTGATGTTGAATGATATGTGTAGACACTCAAAAATGGTTGGCATCTACCGTTTCATCACTTGTCCCATTTTTTTCATTCTACTAACTCTGATCTTTTGGCCAGATTGACCATATTTTGTCATTTGTATCCTCTTTCACATCAATTTCATGTCAACTCAGAATCATATCAAATCAACTCAAAACCATTTCAAATCAACTCAAAATCACCCCAAATCAACTCAGACTCACTCAAAATCAGTCCTAATCAACTTGAAACATATCAAACATCCCAAATCAATCATCATTTATCTTCTCCTAGGCATTGTTGTGGCTTTCAGTGTCTTGGAAACCTATCAACTTATCAATCTTATCAATCTGACCTTAGTACTGTCATGGCTCTCAGTGCTAGGTCAAACTATCATTCATTTCATTCAATATTTGATGTTGTTGAGGCTTTCAATGTTAGATCATGGCATCATCGACCATTTTAATAACATTGACAATGTCTATCGATGTTATTATGATCAAACCTTATCAATCAATTTCAATCCTATAGCATTTACAATGTTGGATAAATGTTACATATCAAACAATTCATGTCATGTGTCCTTGGCATGTTATCAACTTTAATCAATCAATTTGACCATGTCTTTGGTCTACCTTTTCATCATCTTATTCCATATTCATCATCATTACATTTTTATCAAAGGGTACAGTCACATTCATTTAATCAATTTGGCCAATCATCTACTAATTTTATCTATAGGATAAAATAACCCATAATTTAATCCTATTCTTTCTAATTATTCTTCCTAATTATAATCCTTAATTAATTAATTTTATTAACTAATTGGTTCATCATCAGCAAACCATGAAAATTCTTAATTTCCTAAGTTCCATTTTCCATCATTAATTCCATTTCCTACTAATTCTTATTTTGTGGAATAAGAGGATTTTTAATTCAAATATTCCATAAAATATTACATCATCATGACACTTGGATATGACACCTCGTGGATTCTCCTTTGACACTTGGCTAAGATTTGTCATAATCAAATATTCTTACCTCTTACGCACATCCCTATTTGGCTTATTCGTCATAGATTCTTGGCTTTAAGTGGGTTGAGGTGTCTTATGATGCGTCATAGATTCTCTTCCACATTTAGCCAAGTTTGACTTTCATGTGTCATAGAATCTTACAATTGGCATATTCTATCATATGCGTCATAGGAATCTCTTGCCACATCGTATATCTATGGGTGACAAATCCAATGCTCTCACCCTCCATGACAATTATAAAATGGACACCCTTCCTCTCATTTTGGATCTTAATGCTTAAGTCTTGAGTCTTTGAGTCTCTACTTCTTTTCATTTTGCATTCTTTCTCTCACATTAAAGCACAACTTCAAGTTTTCTTATGGCTTTATCCATATCATAGGCTTTTGCTTCAATCTTGTGTGCACTATAGGCAAATTGGAGCTGCAATCATTCGGAGAAGAAAGAAGGACATGGGAGCTACAAACGGAAAAGGGAGTTTTAAATTATGTTTGCTTTCTTTTGATTAGTTTGGCTTTCATGGTAGACTAGTGGGTGCTAATATATGTTGATTGAGTTTGTGATTTTCTCATAGTGTGTTATGCATTTAACCCATTTTCTAGTCCTACATTTTGGTGAACCAGACGTGAACATGCATATCTAACTTGGGTTTTCTTGTTTTGTGCTTGTAGGTGCAAGGAAGGAGCTCACCTAGAAGGGTATAACAATTATCTGCTCTTCCTTTTCACACCTAGATTAATTAGGGGGTCCAGTAAAATGCTGGTATGCTTTTGTTCCATGCATTCTATTAGCTTGCTGTCCTAGGGTGCACTCTGCTCTGTTAGGGCGCACTTGGGACCCCTAGGAGCAGTTTTAGGAGTCCAAAAATCAACAAAATATCATTCTGTTGTTTCTAACTTACCAACTATGCCCAAATGGGCCCCAACTACATCATTGATGTAGTCTACACTATTTGGGCGCACTTGGAAAATTTTAGTTTCTGGGTCTTGTCTAGGCACCATTTCCCCACACTTTGCACATGACTTCCCAATTGCACCCTAAAACTACCAACTGCACCCAACTGGGCCCCAACTACATCATTGATGTAGTTGGGACTATCTAGGTGCACTTGGGGATGTTCAAAGCCATTTTGGCCTTCTGGGGAGCAATATGCTCTGTCAGAGCACACTTGGGTTCACAGTAAGCACATGCATCAATCAAAATCTACATTTCAAGTTCCTATCACTCTCTAGGACATAGATTAGGTGATTTTGTGTTACTGATTGTCTATTTGCAGCATGTGACAATCATTGGATGAAGACATGATCATAAGAAACTACTAATGTGTGCTTTGCAGGATGTTGTCGAAGACTTTGTGTGTCTTTCAAAATTATGTGTGTGGATTTCCTAGATTAGATAACATTTCGTTTGGTGCTTAAAATGAAACTTTTTCTTTTCTACCGGGTGTGTCTATAGTGTTAAATCCCTAGGAGTTGCATTGGACGTATCCTCTCCTCTTGCCATTTGTGGATCTTGGGTGTAAGATAAATTCGTGTAACTTCTATAGGAGGCCTGCCTTGGACCAAGATACTCAATATTGGTTATGCTAGGGGATGAACTTAGAGTGGTAATGGGCCAAAGCTAGTTCAATGTTCTAGCTATTATATAAAATTTGACTAAGGTGAAAGCCGTGTCGGCGGTATTGCTATGTGATAGCTCTCCTCCAATACCCTTGTGGTGCATCAAACCCCAGTTCTCGGGGCTGGGAGACCTTATGCAGCAGTTTATCATTCACTTGCCAAATGAAATGCCCTTACTAAAAACCATGTTTTAGTGGCCAAAATCCTTTCTATCCACTAGATCAAGGGGTCACCCATGTCCGTGAAGACATCCTACATTCTTGGGGTCCTTAGTAGAGGCAACAGTCCTTTGGGAAGTAATGCCCCTTGGGAAGTGGATCTTGGTAGCCTCGAGAAGTGAGTGCACTGTAAGGGGGAGCCTATGGTGCCAAGATCCTAGGTTTTCCACTCTGGTTAAGCACGGCTGAACTTCGGTTCAAGTAGGAATTCAGTGGATACAATCCTAAAAGCCTAGGTTGTGGTGTGCTTGTTAACTTTTTACAACAGCTATTCTTATCTTAATGTGTCTTGCCTGTGTGTAAAACATAATCAAGATAAAAGACAAACTTTTAAATTTACACCTTGGATATCATTTGAACTTGTCAAAAAATCACACATTGCCAAAACATTTCAACCTTTATCAAACTTTGCAAACTTTGGTTCAACACACTCAAACCTTGGAAAACATGGTGACTTGTGCTCCTAAATGTGCTTGGCAAAACGTAGATCCCACACTTGCATAGAATTCACTTAAATTCACCCTAGTCAAGGCTTCATTCTTGGATTATATAGACTTCATATTGCACCTTTTAGTCCTCATTTAGTATCTATTACTTTCCATATTGCATCCATTTAGGTTCAGTTTACCTTACTTAGTTTTTGCATTCACCACCTTGCATCCTTGCATACCTATTCATCATCTTGACCACTTTATCCATCATTCTAAGTGTCCTAACCATCATTTTGAGCATTCATATTGGCCCTAACACTGTCCTCTACTATTTACCTCTCTGTGACATCAATCCTAAAATCATAGCTTCCAAAATTGCCTCAGTTTCAACCTAGTTTACCAACTGTGCCCAGAAACTACCAACTGTGCCCAACTGGGCCCCAACTACATCATTGATTTAGTCTACACTATTTAGGCACACTTGGTGGTCCTGAGATCTATTTTTGGGTTCCAGATAACATTTTGGGGCTTCAATAGTGTCCTTAGGTACTTGGTTAGCTCCCCTTGCACTAGCTTACCTAGCTTTGCATTCTGCATCACCTAGTCTTTAGTACCTTCAATTAGGAAATCATTCTATAGGTCATAATATCTATTCTACATCTCCCAACCCATCCTAACATCAACCCCAACATCTTAGCTTCTTGGCATATCAGTTTGGCAACCATACCTTTCAGAATCAACAAACCTTCATTCTGACTTACCAACTGTGCCCAGAAACTACCAATTGTGCACAAACTGGTTCCAAGTGTGTCAATGATGTATTTGGTACTGTTAGGGTGCACTTGGAACTGTTAGGGTGCACTTGGGTACCTGCATGACCATTTTGGGCCTCTGAACTGCACTTTAGGACCCCAAAACTGCATCTAGGAGCCTCTACACCTACTCGATCTACACTTGACCAAAAACCATATCTTGCACCCAAAATCCCCTTTTTCATCATAGGAATTGTACATATCACATATCCACTAAGCATCACCACCATTTTGAGTCCTCTAAACATCATTTTGAACCCCCAAAACCTTTGAATTTGGTCAAAAATCTAGACAAAGTATGAGTCTTAGAGTATCTCCTAGTGTTGACGGATAATGGATCTCAACTAGTCCTTTTATCTTTTCTTATCATTTTATTTGGTCAAAATATGTCTATTTCTTGATAGATTTGACCTTTTCATCTTTTATCAATTTGATATTTTCATCTTTTATCAATTTTTTGGTGAAGATCCAAAGTCCTTTATCACAAGGTTAAACTCCTAGACAAAATACTTTCTAAAAGGTTTTACCTAAGTTCAAAAATTTCCATATACCCTTGTCATAGCATAATCATATCCCTAGAATCCCAAAACATCATTTTGAATTACCCTAGTGGTATATCCCCTTCATATTGCATTGATCAAAATCCTTAGCATCATTTTCACTACCAAACCCTATCAAATTGTGGATCAACCAAATTGCCTTCTTAAGCATTTAACCTCATTTTGTATGTCCCAAACATCATTATGAACCCTATAACACCATACTTTGCATAGTATACCTTGCATAAACCTACCTTTAGTATCATTACCAAGTCCAAAACATAACCCTAATTGTCATTTTGCATACCTTAGAGTCATTTTCATCTCCTCTAGTCAAACTTCAAAACATCACCTTGCATTTACATTTGCATAACATCCCTAGGACATTTGCACTTTGCACATCAAAAACATAATTCATCTAGCATTTTCTCACATTGCATAACATTCCTAACCAATTAAAAATCCCAAAAACACTCATATCTTGCATACCCACCACTCTAAATCACCCAAAACACTCAAAAATTCCATTGCATTTGCACTCTTAGGTATCATGCCAGCAGTTACTAGGACACAATCAGTTCAAAGACCTAAGGAACTCTATCAATATTTTTTTTTTGAGGCACAGGCACAACCAAAACCTTTTCCAAGACAAAGAAAGAGCAAGAAAATCCAACAAACCTTTGACGAAGACCAAATCGAGGCATCACAACCATTACTAGCAAACCCCTTGAACATGTATTCGCAAGATCCTCATAATCAAGCTATGGCACAAAAAACCTTGAACAATGCACCTACCATGAGATTTCCTCCAAACACTTCCCCCACACATGGGATGGTCTAATTAGGGATTTTTTTAGTGGCGATTAGTCGCCAAATGGCGAATATGTCCCGATCGGGCTATAGAAATTGGCGAAAAAAAAAACCATATACTAGTTGACCGGTTCGCCCAAATTTTATAAAATACTCATATAGTGGTCAAAAATTTTGCCACTATTATTACATAATTTCATTTTGGTAGTCAGGTTCTTCGCCCATATTTCTCTTTAATGTTTACTCTTATTCGCCACGGAGTTAATTGAGTGTCTCTTTCGATGATCATCATTCACCAAATTCCCATTTTCCTATGTGAAATTTTTATTTGTCCTAGGAACCGATTCACCATGCATCACACACAATGGGGTCCCAAATTCCTGCCCTATTTGCCCACTCGATTACTTGAAATTACGCGGGCTTTGCCAAATATTAGTTCTTATCGTATGTAACGGTCGACCCATTTGCCAAAATGAAAACAGTTTATTTGTTGTTGTCTATTTAAGACATGAGCTTCATTATTGAAACATGCCAAAAGGAGCCTTCTTCATAGTATTGCGATCAATAGAGAACCATAATGACTACGACTATGAGTCCATAGTATTTTATTGCAGCCTTAATTTGATGGAGATGTCATAGTCAAATTTAAATAGGAAGAGGAGTAGGACTAATGAAGGTGGAGATGTCCAAGAGAGGCCAATGAAATGAAAAAATATATCTTCATACTTTGGTGGGGATAGACGCAACACTGTTGGTCAAAGTAAGGAAGGTACATCATCAGAGGAGCCTATACAATCTCAACCTACACAGGAGTCCATTCAAAAAATTGGGGAGCCTAATAAATCTGGTAACAGAGTTGCAGAACCTAATCTCTCTAATGAAGATGACCTTGAAGAAGAATATCCAGTAAATAACTAGTACCAGGATGAATCAATTGACTTCGATGATGATGATGGTGCAATTAACAGTAATAGTGACACTAAAGTGAGAGGAAAATTGAAAGAAAAAATTGATTGTCAGTGGGAGATGGCTAGGAGATTTAAATTTGATTGGGCAGCAAAGTATCCATTCATTGAGCCTGTGGAAAATCCAATTGTAGGTGAGCCACCAGTAGAATGCAGATGTGCAATTTGTAGTTGGAAGTATAAAAAGGAAAAGTGGTTGCAGCTTAAACTAGATACCATAGAGAAACAAGTTGGTAAGATTTATGAAACCTCAACTATAGATGGTAAGGAAATAAAAGTGGTAAGATATAAAACAAAGGAGCAATGTCAACATAAAAGGAATGTTGAAGAATATTATATGTTTCAAAAATTTCAAACGAAGCCTGGTGAAGTTCAAGGTTCTATTAATGCTATTTTTTCAAAAGCAAGTGAAGTAGAAGAACATGGAAAAGATGTTCAATTAAGTAATGTTTTCTATATTTTGAGCAGAGGGCGTCCAATGATAGACTATCTAGAAATGAGTGGTTTTTTACACTTTTTTGAAAATTTCTATCCTGTCAGTCATTGGTCAAAAAATAGTGGATGGGAATGGGCAAGTTGTATTGCGCAGGTTGAAATAGAGGATGTACAAAGAAAAATAAAAGAGTCAAGCTTTATTGCATTGTCCTTAGATGAAGTTATGGCAATAGATAATATGTCATGGGTATGCATGCATGCTTATACTGTACAAGATAATGTCCGCCAACCACATCTACTATCTGTTGCTAAATTGAGAGACAATGTGACAACATAAACTTTATTTTAGTTAGTAAGGAGAAATTTAATTGAATATGGAGCTATCGATGAATTGACAATAGTGAAGAAGTTGGTCTGTGTTGGAGTGGATGGAGCTTCAGTAATGCAAGGTCAAAGGAATGGTATTTGCACAAAGATGCAGGCTTCTTGTTCACCATATGTTGTTGCCATTCACTGTATGGCCCATAGCATGAATCTTGCTTTTAGAGTTATGAAGAAGTTTCCTTCAGTAAACAAGGTTGAAGATTTAGTAAGAGAGTTGTATGCATATTTTTGTTGAAGTCCCAAGCATTTTAGGGAATTTCAACACTTTGCTGATGGAATTACTGATGGAAACAAGCTTCTAAAAGATGTTGATACCAGATGGATCTCTTTGGATGGACTAGCGCATTGAGTATTTTTTGAATATCAATCTTTGACTGGACTGATGTACGAAAATTAGGACAATGTAGAAAATTAGAGATGTGGCGACCTACTTCAGAGGTTAAGTAATATAGAGACACTTTTGACTTTGGCATCTCTTCTTCCCATGCTAGAAGAAATGAGGTTAATTATGAAAAAAGCCCAGCAAAGAGCCATGTATATTGCAGAATATGCTCAGTTGCGTAAAATCTCATGCCGAGCCCTCGATAGTCTCTATCGTACTAACCTAAATTTATCCGATGATAGATTTAATCACTAGCAGAAACTAACAGATTTGGACGATCCTAATAATTATTTAAAGATCATTGAAAATGGAGATTTATGTATTTGTGTAAGGGGATTTTAGA
The DNA here is from genome assembly GCA_028749045.1 of Cupressus sempervirens. NCBI lineage: Eukaryota > Viridiplantae > Streptophyta > Pinopsida > Cupressales > Cupressaceae > Cupressus > Cupressus sempervirens. Next base: position 186,522,732 of record CM053787.1, on the reverse strand, counting down.
TACCAATGTACTACAGTGCCCCAAAGAAGTGAGCTACAAGAGTTACAAGGGAAGAGTTTACCAAGATCGTCGAGTCTATAGCATCTACTGCAAGGGACATAGCCTATAGAGTTTCCTCTAAAATAATAACATGATTCCCATATGATCAACTGCTTGAGGCCATGGCAATTGTGTTTCCTCAATATTGGTCCTTCAACAATAAGGAAGATTATCGTAGAAGGCTGTTGATTTTGGTAAAGGAATTTTGCAAATCTATAGAATTCAATGGAGTGAGTATCAATGAAATATTAGATGAGGGTCTTCTTAGATATCAATTAGGCACCTTTGCAAGGACCATGAAGCATCAATATCAATTAATGTGTAACCCACATGAAGAGGGCTCGGCAAAAAAGCTTTGGACAGAACTAAAATAGAGCACATTGTTGCGTGAAGAAATTTCAGAGTACTTCAAGCTTGCTGATCTATGTCAAACCATGATATTGGGTTTAGTGGAGGATTAGAGAGTTTTCAGTGCTTTGGGCTTCCTAAAATAAAAGCTAAGAAACAAACTAGACAAGAATTTGGAATCATGCTTGAGGGTATACACATCTAGGTATAATGTCAATACTTTTCCTTTTCAAAAAGCAATGGAAATATGGAAGAAAAGATGCAAAAGAAGAGGGGTGGGACTGGGCAACACCATTAACCAATCTCCTATAGCAACTCCAAGTGGGACAAGTACAGTTGGCAGTGGCACTAGCCATGGGATTGGGAGTCTGAGTCATAGAAGCGGAGGTCAGAGTGAACTTGAAGTTGAAGAAGACACAAATGAAAATGAAGAGAACAATGAAGTAACTAGACTACCAGAACTGGATGATGATGATGACATAGAGATGAATTGGAAAATTTAGGAAATTTTTGCTAAATTAGTAGTGGCAACCAATAGGTATTTTTTGAACTTATTAACTACTATATGATATCCTATCATTAAATGTTCATTTTAGAAAAGCAATAAATTAGAATGTATTATGTTTCATCATTAAAATTTGAGAACAACGAGTATTATTACTATAGAGTGTAGTTTATATCATGTCATCAATGATCATTCATATTTGAATTTGAAATTCCTGAATGAAATTTTTTTTTCTATTTTATTCATTTATTCAACATACATTGAATTGGAAAACATGAAAATTAGATTGAATCATAGATTCAATTCCGCAATTAATAGATATTATTGGTTTTCATTTGCAATATTTAGCTAATATGGTACAATTCTTGTAAGCCAATGACCTTGAATTCCCTTTTATAGAAAAAAGGGAGCAACAACAGCTTCAGGTCGATTTGTCCAATGTGAAGTCTCAAAATCTAAATCAGTAAGACATCTACAAGTCTAAAACATCTCTACAACTTTAGTTGTACATTTTTGCATTTGACAGGCCGGTTTAGTAAATTAGCAATTTTAGCATAGGCAATAGCATCTGCAAGACTGCAACATTGATCCTGTTCAAAAAAAAAAGTTCAAATTTGTTACTTTAAACTCAATTCTAGAGTCTAGACTGTAGTATGTAGGATAATATGAAAGATATAGAGATGATTGAAACTAAAAGTACTTTCACATATAGACTATAAGTTTTTGTAGTATGCTCCATTCTTCTTCGGTTGGAAGGGATTTTTTTTGATGTTATGGTAAATGACCTACATTCTCGTCAGCATTCCATACTTGGAAGAGTGAGTTTCAAGCAATGTTCGTTCCACTAGTGCATGCAAATTTGTGAATGTTTTGATGCACTTTGCAATGCCTTCATGAGTTTTGTCCTAAGGAAGGTTGCCTAAATCAGAGGTTATTTGGTCCTCCAACTTTTTTTTGTAAACTTCTCTTCCAACAAAACCCATTGTTGAGAAATCAGGTCCAGGACTCGATAAACCAAGAGATATCCATTTTTCTGTTTTATTGTTCATCTTGGCAAGCTTTGGCCTAAATAAAGCAAGAACTTCTTCTGCTTCTACTAGTTTTTGACATTTATGAAATATAGAGGTCGCCTTTATTATTGAACCAATGCGATCTTGAATTCCCTTGCTTGCCAAATGCCTATCAGCAGTGCTGTTGATTTCTTCCATAATCTACTTTGCAATTTTTTGTCTTTGACTAAAACTTTTGTTCTCCTCAAGTTTCTCTTTCAGCTTCCCAAAAACATCTGCAAGAGCTTTGTAGAGTTTGAACCAATCACACAACCTATCAGCAGAAGTCTTTATGTGTCCCCAGAAGTAATTTTTTATTTGCTTTACTGTATTATTTACATGGTCATTAAAGCCTTTTTCATATTTTTTAATAGTATCATTTGCCTTCTTTAGGTCTTCTTTCATTTCTAAGTACTAGTGTTCACTATGTTTTCTTATTTGCTCTGCTTTATTTTCCCACCCTTTTGCTTTCTCTTTCCACTCTTTTGTTTTTACCCTCTCATTTTCCAATTCTTTATTTAACTTTTTGTTTACATTTGCAGCATTCTCCAAGTTTCTGTATAACTTTATTGAAGATTCTTTTTCATCCTAGAGTTTTTTTCCCATTTTTTCCAAATTTTCCCTCAGAGTTTTCAGTTCTATGTCCATTTGTTCTTGCTATTCAATTGATTCTTTAGAGCCAGAGGATGAATTTTTTATCCTTTTCTCTAATTCTTTGCATCTATTTACTACTACTTTCTCACTTTCCTTTACATTTGCTAGTTCTACCTTTAACTTATCTATTGTGCCCTGAAGCTTTCCTTTCTCTCTCTCCAACTTCATTACTAAACTGTAGACCACTTGGTTGGTCATTTTGGACACATTTATCTTGTCCACATTTTTAATTTTGGATAAATCCATTTGGAGGGTGCTAACTCAAAATTCAAATCGATCTAATTGACTCTTTGGTGGATTATTATCTCTAGCTAGGGGCATAACAACCATGAATTCCATCATATCTTTATTTGGGTCATATGTAGGAAATAGCCTGTTGGTTGCAAGTTTTGCATCACGAGCTGCAAAAATTGCTTCCATCTTCATTGTCTTACTATTTTGTCTATTCTTGTTTTTTGATTTTTCATAGTTAGTTACAAATTCATTGTAGCGAAAATTAAGATTTTGTGAGACAATTGAATGTTTGAATGGTGAAATATTAGTAGCACTTGCTCTGATGTATGAAATTCCACCAATACCATGAGGATAACCAACACCTAGACCCATTAGTGGGGTTTGTGGACTATTCTGAGGGTTTTGTCCTGAATGATGGGCAATTGTTGGATTCACAGTCACCATTGGCGTTGTTGTACTAGTAGTACTACTAATACTGGTCATAACCTTCTGCTTCTTTACACTTTCTTGATCTCTGGGACCAATTTTTTTTGCATCTATATATAATGTCCTTTTCGAACCACTAGTTGTAGTTGTACCCATGATATCTACAGCTGTGGGAGTGACAGTTGATTCAGATTGAATCTGAGTGCTTGGAAGTGGAACTGTAAATGAAGCAGGAACAATTTTAATTAACTGAGATGAATCTAATGTGGATGGAATTGACTGAGTTGATGATTGATCTCCATGTCCAAGGCTTGGTTTTTGACCATGTTTTGGTGCTACAGTTGGTGGTTGAGGTGGTAACTAGACCCCTTCTCCATTGGGACCCAGACCACCAAAACCTTGGTAGCCCATTTTTTCTACAATTTCTGCCCCTTTGCTATATAGAAGTTTGGTGGATGCATCAACTCCTCTCTGAATTTGTGTACTGGATGAGGGATTCAAAGAATCTTCATCATCGTAATCATCATCAGTATCACTGTGATGTGCTTTAGTTGGATGCTCCTTATTCCACAATTCATCAAATATTCTATCCTCTTCAGCCTCATCATAATCTAAAGAGGTCTTTGGCTCACTGAGATTCTTCCTCATTTCCCAAAATTGAGAAATTTTGCTTCGACTCCATCCAGCATCTATACAATCATTCATTAGCTCTTTTGGAATAGGTTTTGTAGATGGTTTATCAGCTTTCTTGTAGAAATTGGATGATGTCATGCCTTGCACTTTTCCTTTCTGTTTGTGAATGCCATTATTTGTGATGACAATTCCTGTATTGACATATTATTTTCAGCAGCATATTTCTCCATCTATTTTTTGACCTCCTCCCAGGAGTCCATGATTTTAAAATTTTCAATCAAAGGCATACTTTCATGTTGATATTTTCTTGCAAAAGTCCCAATGCCCTTAATCCTTGCTCCAATTATATTCAGTGGATCATACTGCCAGTGACTCTCAACATCAAATCGAAAAATTGAAAAAAAGGCTTCTGCCACTTTAAATCCTCTTCTCTCAAATGCGAACCCTCCAAAGGAGAATGTCAAGGAGGGAAATATCATTTTCTTTTGCTGGCCATGAAATAGTACATCTATGCTCTCCATTTGTCGTACATATTCCAATGTAAATACCCTCTTTGTTACATGTATTGGAAGTTTGTAGCGTTCTACCCATGAACCATAAAACCTTAACATAGTGTACTCTTCCATTAAGTACCAGTCAGCCAATTGTAGTTCACTTTCGAGTTGAATGCAATTTATACAAGTAACAGCCAATCTAGGCATTGGAGTGCCTATAATTTTATGGTACAATGGTGCCAAAAAGAAGTCTAAAAAATTGTTGTAGTTCCTTCTGTTATCAATCATCCTTATCTGAGGTGTCCACTCATATATTGGATTTTGGCCTTCAATCTGATTGCAAAGCTTGTTTGCCTCAAATAATGGATGATGCTTTGCTAGGAGAAGATAACACAAGTAGGTTGTGAATCTAAATGTCTTCTCTAAACCTCTTTGAAACATTAGTAATTGATCTTGCATGCAATGAACAATGTGCTCAGTAAAATGATATCTTACTGGTTCTTTTTAAAAATGAATATGATAAAGCATTTCAAGAATGCTGGCATTTACTTATTTGTTACTATCCAATCCCAAACAAAATTCTAGCAAGGAAATACTGTCCTGTGCCCATGGCACAAAAAAATCAAAATCATAAGGAGGCATGTGATTTGGACTCAGCCTACAACCACTTGTTATTCCTCTGATATAAGAATCTCTTTGTTCTGCATCTAATTTTTCATAATCATTTGCCATCTTTCTCAGGTCAATATGTACATTTGACTGTTGTTGTTGAAACCCTAGGTTCAACAGACTAGAAAATTCACTCTCAGTTATAGACAAAATTTCCTCCTGAGTAATTTTATTCACAATTTCTTTTCTATTTTCATCATAATTTTTGGCGTACAGTATAACAATTTCTGGGAAAGGGAATACTTGAGGTAATGCCATGTGTGCCGACCCAGCTAGCCATGGTGAAATTTTATTTGCAGTTGCATTTACACTAGGGTTAAATGAACAAAATTTTGAAGCCTTATTTGGATCGTTCCACTTGTTTTCAAGTGCAAATCTTATCTCCATTATACCCTTATTTCCATGAATAATAGGATCATGTATATCAAGGAATAAATCACATAAACCTGTGTTTTAAGCATATTGTGGAATTATTTTATTTTGCCCATGTTATTCTTGGTATTTTTTTTTCCCATCGTGGTAAATATTTAAACACAGTTACAAGCCTACAAGAGTGATTCAAAATTAAAACCTTATAGACTAAATTTTTTTATATAATATAAACAGTAAAGTTGTAAAATTTAAAATGCGGGACATAATTTTTCAGGATTTTAGTAGTTACACTTACCCGTTCATGTTCACATTGCCCTTAGTTTCAATTTTTGCAGAGAGCTGAGAGTCTAGAGACTGTAGTTTGTTCCTCAACCCAGAAATTAAGAATCCATAACTTTGTTGCGCTGTAACTTTGTAAATTGTAATTTGTAACCCCTTTCTAATTTCTAAATCTGTAGACAACATATAACTGCAAAATTAAAGAAACTAGTGTTACCTAACCCATCATAATGCATTAATGTCATTCATAATGTCACTGTTAACTGCAAGTGGAATGTGATTATGTCAATGTGTTAACTGAGCAGTGACACATGTCATGTTTTTGGAATGCGTTTGAAATGACAGGGTTTCTTTTTCCTTTTCATCCTGAAACTCAACTTTGATCGTTGATCTATTAACATCCAATGGCATTGGTGAATGGTGTGGTGGCCTCGTAGGTCATGGGTCCCACTCCCATTAACTATGGTACTCAGGTATTAGGATGACTCACATCACGAGTTAGACGTGTCAATGTCACGTCATCACCAAATTGAAACTACGTTGTTATTTGTTGGTCGAACGAGGAGTTTAGTGAAACGTGTCATGTTTCTGGGATGCGTTTGAAATGATAGGGTTTCTTTTCCTTTCATCTTGAAACTCAACTTCGGTCGTTGATATATAAAGATCCAATGACACCGGTGAATGGTGTGGTGGTCTCGTGGGTCGTGGGTCCCACTCCCATTAACTAAGTTAGTTAGGTATCACGATGACTCAAATCACGAGTCATATGTGTTAGTGTCATGTCATCACCAAATTGAAAATACATTGTTATTTGTTGGTCGATTGAGGAGTTTAGTGACACGTGTCATGTTTTTGGGATGCATTTGAAATGACAGAGTTTCTTTTTCCTTTCATCCCGAAACTCAACTTCGGTCATTGATCTATAAACATCCAATGACACCAGTGAATGGTGTGGTGGCCCCATGGGTCACTCCCATTAAATTATGAGTATAGTTAGTATATTATTGTACTTGTCAGTAGGCTAGTACTATTGCATTCAATTTGCATAATAAGTGAATTAGTTTAGAATCAACCAACCAATGAAAATGAACTATTTTTCTTTTTATCAAATATTTCTAAAGTTTTTATATAAATTTATTATTCTCATATATTATCTATACTATTTATTTGAATGATAATTGGTTCTTTTTATTTAGTGTTATAAGACCCCTTTTCTTAGAGGTTACCTCCATGTTCATTTATTTTCGGCTAGATTCTCACATACTTTTTGACATAAATTTTCTTTTACATAGATTTCAATATCACAATTTGTAAATTGAATAAGAAATAATTATATTATTAAAAAAATTAATAATTCAAGAAAAAAGAGTTTATTGGGTTAATCCTAAGCTAGGTGATTCTGATAACATTTTGATATGCAATAATCTATAAACTATACAATTTTAAATCTAGAGAAGGATTGGTTAGAACCTTCTTCACTAACTTGGTTATTAAAAATAAAAAATAAAAAATTTAGTAAATTATTTTATATGTATATTTGTATAATTATATATATTCTAATAAAATATTTAAATTATTTTGTACCTAATTAGAATTTATTTTAATTGAAGTTAAAATTAGTAAATTTTTGTATTTATTTTAACCAATATTTGATATGCAAATTAATAAACCTTTTGCAAACATTGGTATATCAATGAAATTATTAGATTATAGAACTAATATCGAACTAGGTGATTCCATTAGTTTACTAATAATATTTTATATTCACATAGGCTTTTATAAACAATTCAATAGAAAATTAAAAAATGCAAAATATTGCAATGTTGCATAAGTAAGCATAAGAAGTTAAAGCAATGAAATACAATTTTATATGGAACTGAAACTCAAGAAATTTCATTGATATTTCTTGAAATTTACAAGTTTACAAAATTGGGGGAAAACCCTAGACTCTAGAAGTAATGTACTATTCATTGTAGAAACCACTAGAATTGACCATGGTTGCGAATTCTTGTAGCCAGTTGTTGCCATCTTCCACTTCATCCAGGAAAAACCATTTTCAAAGAAAATTCAACACAATTCTTGCACATTTCCTATGGTGCTGCAATTGTCCAGCAGTCAAGTCCAGTAAAAATGGTTGCAGGACCACATTCTGGCCAGGTTCTAGAAGCTTGTGGACTTCACCCACCCAAGGGATCCCCACTCCTGAAACTACATGAGTAACAATTTCAATGTCATCGCCCAAATATACTACATTAAAAATCTTCCTTAGGAGTAGCAAAATTTCAGCCCTTGCTTCTCTGAGGTCATGCAGGGAGGCTAGAAATTGTGACGTAATGTCACTGTTGACACGATATCGATTATCATTCTTCAAAAACTCACACCCCAGAACCATTTTGACAGTAGCAATAAAAAACTTCACACCAGAGCATGGAACAACGTCATTACAAATTGACAAGAGGTTTTCCTTAGGAACGCGACCTAGAAAGGCCTCCTACTTCTCTTCAAAAATGCAACTTAGGTGAATAGGGTTGTCCATCTTTACTGCAAAGTTCAAACTAACACCAAACAATTAACAAACAATTAACAAACTAGACCTATTGACTACCAAAAATGAGATGAGCAATGATGAAAGAATTAGCTCAAACGCCTATAAATAAGCTTGGTGAGCAGGGTACCAGGCATTATTTGTTTATTTCCATCTGACTAGCAATTCAATTACATTAAATTAGCAAATATTCTCAAATCTTGAACATAATTGCAAGTACGTGTCAAAAAGACCAATTGTAATTAAACACTAATACCGTCCATTGTCCTGTAATGCGTGTGAAACCACTTAACCGATGGAAAAGGCCAATTGTAATTGAGACTAATAGTAATAGTACTACTACTAGTGGACTGTGGCATGTCCTGTAATGTGTGTGAAGTCGCTTCACTGATGGAAAAGGCCAATTGTAAATTGTAACTAACAGTGACAAGACATCAATATACTATCTCCTGCAACTTAAGTGATACACACTGGATAGAAACGTGTCACTATTTCAAACACTTGAACAAGGTCGAGGCTTCACATACTAGTGAGAGAATGTCGCTATCACTAACATGGCATTTAATTCTTTCTGGGTGCACTGTACTCTGCATACAACTTACCTTGATACGTGTCAACATTTCGGTGACTACCTCGACAATTCTTCTTCCTTCAAGAAATGTTGGCCGAAATTAAACCTTAGCCATTGATCTTGGATCATTAGATGGTCTGAGTTCTCAAATAATACATTTAACATAATTATAGTGGTAGTGGCCAATAATTTATGTAAGTTGGTATGTTAGGTTAGGCTACTTATTTCCCATCTTTTGAAAATAACCATACCAACTATAACTTTATGAAAACCATTCGCCATAACAAATAAATTAATTCAATTATTTGGAAAATAATTTTGCAACCTTTTTATAAAAAAGGTATCAGTTATTAAAACATTCACCAACCAATATCCATATTTCAAAACGTAATTCGCCATCAATATTAATAATTTCATTAAAAACAAAAATTATAATTGCCATTATTTTATAAAAATTGTCTAAACTATTAAAAAAATTGCCACCAAATATCCATCCATTGACGCATAATTCGCCAACACTATTAATTTTTTTTTCACCCAAATGACATATGATTCACCAAAATTTTATAAATTTTGGAAGGGGGGGTTCCCTAAAGTTATCCCTAGGACTAATGGAGTCCTGACTTTGAACCTATATTCATGCCAATACCACCAGGAGGAGGAAGTGTACCAACCACACCTGACGATGAACAATCACATTCCTTTGAATTCAGCCAACCTAACACATCAAACATACAAAAAAGTACTGTACACCTAAGTGATGACTCTGACACTGATTATGGCATCACTGATGAAGAAATGGCTAGGGCATGTCAAGACAAAAGTTTTCGTAAGAACTTCAAACGGTTGGCAGCCCAGGAAATTGTCAAATTTAACCCAAACTTGGAAGGTCCTAAGTCCAAAAATTAAACCAACACAACAATTGAAAACATCCAAACCATGATAAATTTGGACTTAGACAAGGGAAAACAACCTTTGGAGTTTTCAAACACAATAATGGCACCTATACAGTCCCATCAAGAGCCAACTATCAAAATCATCCAAAGTACATTTGAACACATCAGTGTTAATCCCTTGTTTGATGAAATACCACCAATCCCTAAACACCCCAAAAGGACATTAAGACTTGATTTTAGTCACATGATGCAAAAACAAGATGCACCTAAAGGGACTCATGCTCTAGGGATGCCAAACATACCTTCTTTGGAGGCAAATCAACAAAGTACACCTTTGCTCCTTACTTTACCCAATGCTATGACATCAAACACTAAAGAGCCTCTCATAAGTACAACATGTGAAACATCAAATGAAACCATCCCTATGGACACACAAAGGAAAAGTCTTATTGACATTACACCCATTCCCAATAGAAACACATCTCATAGTCAAGTCAATATGATGTCACAAGCAGGAACATCTAGAACACAAAGGTACCAAAACAACAATACAAACATGACGTTCAATTCTCAAGGACTTAGTCAACCCCCATGACAAAAACAACCTACAATGGTACAAGGACTCAACACTTCCAAAGAACAACCAAGTCTACATCTGCTTGACACATATCCCACATATCAACAACAACATCAACCACAACAACAACAATTGCAAGTGGGGCAAACATCCAACATTCCTAATACGCAGTCCCATGTGAACCCACTTGACTTAAACACAATTTATCAATGAAAATTTCAACAAAAATTCCAACAACAACAAGTAATGTTTGCTAAACAACAAGAGGAACTCAAGCAATAGTTTGAATACCAAAGACACCTTGTGCAAAAAATCACATACCAACAACATTTGTTACAACAACAACATGTGCCACAACAACAAGCACGTACATGGTCTCACATACAACAACAAGCATGTACATGTGCCTCTACAACAACAAGCACGCACATGGTCTCACATACAACCAACAGAGGTATCCCAACAACAACCACAACACATGGCACAACAACAACACATGGTACAACAATCACAGTCAATTCCACAACAAGTGCCACATCAAATACCACAAGTACTCGAACAAAAAGGACCTTTCTGTCTTCGAGGTGCCAACATACCTCCACCACCTAGTGACACTTCATCAGACTCATCAGACATAGAAATGTCAGAACCAAGTAGACATAGTCCTCACCATAGCAAATGGTCTACTCACAGAGACAAAAGACTTGAAGGAAAGACCATCATGCAAAACCCCAATGAATAACTATTACAAAAATTCAAACAAATTTCCAAACAAGTTGAGGCATTGGGAGTCCAAAAGAAGCAGGCTCTATATATAGAAAGGGACCTACGTCCTAACCCCTTCAATAAAAGTCTGTATATGCCTCCATTCCCAAGACACTTTGAGGCTCCAAGGTTTGAAAAATACCGAGGAAAAGGAAACCTTGTTGATCACATCCAAGAATTTTGTGCTTTATGTACCCAACTTAGTGATGAGCCCACTTACCTTACGAGATTGTTCCCTCATTCTCTAGGTGGGACTACACTTGAATGGTACTCCAAACTTCCTGGTAATATCAAATCTTGGTCAGAGCTATCAGACAAGTTTATCTCCCACTTTGCCTTTAACATTACAAATGAGGTGACACTTTCTGATTTGTGCTCAACTAAATAGAAGATGGGAGAATCATTCATCACATTCTTATTGCGTTGGAGAAGCTTAGTTTGTCAATGCTCACTAGACATTCTTGAAGAACAACAAGTAAACCTATGCGTTGAAAACTTAGTCCCAGACTTAATGTATGAAGTCAAAATCAAGAGTCCAAGCACCATTTCTAAACTGATGAAAAAAGGGGCTAGTATTAAAGATGCTCTTATCCGTAAGGGAATCCTCAAGACAAACAAGGAAAACACCAATACCATCTCATATAATGACAAGGAAAAATTTTTCTCCAAAAATAAGAATGTGACTAATGATGGCATTGTGGATGCTCACAAAATTAGCACAACACAACCTCAATTTACTTTAAAAGGTGCAAACCCCACAAGTTCACAAACTCCTAATCAAACAACACCTCAACAATAGAATAATAAGACTTCCACACAAGGAAAAAGACATCCTAGAACCAAGGATAGAAAATTCACACCATTGGGGATACCTCTTGAGACTACATTACAATAGTTACTAAGTAATAACTTCCTGCAATTACCCCCAATCAAAGATGAACCATTGACTAAAGCTGATTGGTGGGATGACAAAAAGTATTGTGATTACCATCACACCAAAGGACACAAGACTTCATCATGCTTCCAACTAAAACATGCAATACAAGACCTTATTGATGATGGTGTCATCACAGTTGATCCATCACTGTTAGCATCCAACTCTGATCACACTATTTTCAAAGATCCTTTGGGTAATCATGACAAAGAGAAACCCTCAAGTTCAAACTCAAACTCGAGAGGTAATGTGAATTACACATGCACCGACTATGACTACACCATCAATTGCTTTAATGAGTCTGACTTCCACATATCCACATTCACATTGAAGGCTGAAGACCCTCATTTTGCTATCACTACACACCGTAGCAAGATCACCCTACCTGGAGCTCCATCTAGACCTACTGCTTCTACTAGACCTGCACCCCCAAGTAGACCTACTGCTCCTACTTCATCTGATTATAGCCTTGTTGAACAACTCGGCAAAACCCCTACACCAATATCCATTTTGGACCTACTGCGTGCATCCCCCCAACACCAAAAGATGTTGGAGCAACCCCTTAAAGAGTCAATAGTCCCAGATAACATGGATGTCACCCAATTCCAAGCCATGGTTGGGAACCTATCCACGTCACAACATATCACTTTTTCACCCCATGATGTTCCTAAGGAAAAACCTAACCATAATGATCCCCTTTATCTCGAAGTCTTCATCCATAATGCCAAAGTCAGATGTGTCTTAATAGATGGAGGAGCAAGACTAAACATCTGTACTCTTAAGGTTGTCAATAGTTTGGGTTATTCTGAAGATGATGTGGATCCATCTCGAAGAATCACAATAAAAGCTTATGATAATGGTGAATGCTTCTCCAAGGGCATCATCACATTACTAGTCAGAGTTGATCTAGCTATTGAAGATACGTTGTTCCATGTCCTAGATATAGAAATGAATTGCAACATGATACTAGGACGGCCTTGGCTTCATTCTATGAAAGCAGTCCCTTCTAAATATCATCAATGTCTGAAGTTTTCCTATCACAACGTAGAGGTTACCATCCCTAGTGATCCAGATCCTTTTCAATTTTGTGCTAATCTAAGAGATGCTACTACATTCCAAATCTCAACAAACAATGAAGCATAACCCACAAATTCCTCTAAGTATGTGGATGCTGATATACTGCTCAGTAAAGCCAAGGAAAAGATGAAGATTGAAGACAGTGGTTGTGGAGAGGACTTTATGTCTCAAGTCTCTCACATTAGGGAGTCACTAGCTTCTCCCCAATCTCATGGTAAATCACAACCACTTCAAGCACAACATTTAGAGATCAGTACAAAGAATGATACTTCTACCAATGAGAATACATCCGTATGTATTGAGAAAGAAAAAGTAGAACGAGAACCCACTTTGATATCTCTTAGCAAGTATGGACTTGGGCTTACTATCATGCAAAAAAAAGTCTATGATGGCTATAGTGGTCTTGGATCTTAGAAACAAGGTATAATTGAACCCATAATTACAAAAGGACAACCTCCTAGTTTGGGGCTTGGATTTAAGCCATTACGAATAGGTCCTCCTAGTACCATGGTACCTACATGTAAGACTATGGATGTTTTGAACGATGAAAACACATCTGAGGATATCCTACCTAAAACCAACAATCCTCTCCCTTTTGAGCATAAACCCAATGATACAATCGAATCTAATGCCCATATCCATAGCTTTAACCAAATCCCATTCAACACTAATGATGACATCTCCTCAAGTTATCCTGAACCTTTGGATTGGGACCAATGCGGGCCACCAATTTTTGATTGATTCGACAATGATGACACTCTTATAATAGACTTTGAAGGCATTATGATTGAAGATCATAAAGAAGTAGTTTCTCCTAAAGAGAACACATTGGCATATTTTGGGGAGCCAACTCCACCTTCTAATTACAAAGTAAAAAGAGAAAAAAATAATGAGCATAGGTCCCTTGGTGAAAACCAACAGGCACCATTAGATTGTAAAAAATCAAAAGCTAAGCAACTCCCAAGGATACAAAATGAAAAATATGATGCGATGAATATCAGTGTTCCAATGTTCAACATGCCACAAAGTCTTTTGGAGTTCTCTCAATCAGTGTTCATGCGAAAGGTCATTGGTCTCAACCCTCCCAACCCTCCCTTATATCCCTCTGTTTATCCCCAAATCCAACTACCTAATTTTTCCAATAACCAAAATTAGTCCTTTATCCAACGAGCCTTTTCATATGTCATCATCAATGACATCCCACATGACAATTCTATTGACCCAATTACCCTTAAATGCCTTAATTTGCAAGAGACAGACATTGTCTTACATACAGTACATGATGGTATATCTCAAGGCCTTTTCAATGGTTTGATTTTAGCTACAAACTTGGAATGAATCTTGCGTAGTTATGGTTAGTCATGGATTCAGAGCTCATTGGTTAGTAGCACCAACAATAGGTATCTTCTAAGCATTTGTCAGTGACATTCTTGATTCCATCTAAAAGTCATGAAAAAATATCAAAAAAATAGCAAAAAGTCCTGAAAAAATATCAAAAAAATAGAGAGTAAAAAGTCATGAAAAAAGAAAAGAAAAAAGTGAAAAAAGTCATGAAAAAATGGATGCCTTGATGAAAACCTGGCAAACAGGCATCTTGGCACAAAAATTTGAGTCAAGAGAAAAATTCTGTCCAAAAGTGAAAACTTGGCAAACAGGCACTTTGGGCAAGTACCATGGTGAAAACCTAGCAAACAAGCGCCATGTGTAATTAGTTATTGCTCCTCCATCTATCAGGATTCCATCTGGTCTTTTCCCCCTCTGTCATTCCTTGATTATATTCTTCCTATTGCAAAACATCCTTGGCTCCTTGACCATGGCTCACGAATTGGTTAATGTCCTTTTTTTAATCTTACCAAGCATTACTAGTCTATACACACTCTGTCAATGGCCTTTGTACATAGTTTGCGTCTTGTTTGGGGGCATATTAGCTACAAGGTGCATGAGTTTGAACTTGAATTGGGGGCATATCCCTAAGCACTTTTTATCCATTGGACCTATCGCATAACAGATTGGAGCTAACACTTGTATATGTTTTTATGATCTTGAAAAAATCCCTAAAAATCATAAAATGTCCTGAGAAAATCTATAAAAATCACATTATGTCCTAAAAAAATCCTTAAAAATTCAAATATGATACTGAAAAAATCCCTAAAGATCACATAATGTCTTGAAAAAATCCTAAACATTCAAATATGATCCTAAAAAAATCACTAAAAATCATAAAATGTCCTGAAATAAACCCTAAAAATCATAAAATGACCTGAAGAAATCAGTCACACAAAAAAATCAAATATCCTCAAAAACCCTAAAAATCACAAAACCCATCAAAAATATGCAATAAACCTTGTACATGTTCACTGTAGATAACCACCCCTTTTGCATAAACACTTGCACTTTGCAGACTAAAACTCAAAGCACTACACTTCAATGCTAGTCACAATATCTGAGCAACATGAACCAACAATCAATCCAACATGTCACTATGAACTTATCAAATGAATCCACAACCAAAACTATCACATTATCAACATATCAAACACTATCTACACACCTAAAACATTAACACGAACATAATAATGGACAAGGATAGCTGTTGGCTCATGTTGTTTAGTGAGTGATTTATTTTTTTCTTTGTTTTTTTTTTTTATCATGTTCCTATGCCACTCGATGATATAAAACTAATCTATGAGACTGGCTGGGATGGTTCATGGTCATCTTTTTCCATTTCTATCTGTTATAATGTACCTTTGAGAGTTTGGGGCATGTACATATGCCTTAGGAAGGACAAGGTCATTCTCTGTCTGAATTGTGCTTGTTTATGCAAAAGGCTTGCATTTGCACTTTGGCCCTTTATGCCATGATGTGTTGCATTCTATTTGCCATATCAAAATAAAGCTCCATTTGACATATAGTGCACTTTCTAGAAGCAAAAGTCTTTCCATCATGCTAAAATCTCCTCATCTCATTTTTCTTTTTCATCTCATTCTCCATCACCATGATCATGTCTTCTAATTCACCAAATCATCTTCATCTTGCATTCATGCATTCTTGCATCATTCTACACTATCAATCAACTTTCTATGGCTTTCCACCTGGTTCAACCTTAGTATGATAGTTGTCTCATCATATTTGACCAAATATGACCATTTTGATGATTCCCCTCATGTTATGACATCTTTCCATCATTTTGGGCATGCACACACAGTTTCGGGTCATTCTGAGTCCAATCTGGTTGATTTTGGGCCCCAGATCCTTTTAGGGTACAATCTACACTTTTAGGGTGTAGTTGGGGTTCCAAAATGCATCATTTATGCACTTGGTCATGCCAACTACATCATTGATGCACTTGGTAGACTTTGGGTGCACTTGGGAACCTAGGTTATCTAGAACTGCTCCTGGAACCCCTAGGTTGAACTCTGGAGGCCATAACTTTTGCGTTTCAACTTTGATTTATGAACCGTTAGTTGCGTTGGACTCATACCTTTCTTGTGAAAAAAATGAGATATCATTTTAATTATTTGGTCACTGTATGGAGTGTTAATCCTTGCAATTACTCTTGGGCTCCTAGTTGCCCCCCGTCATGTTGATTTTGGCCCCCTAGGGCCTTCTCGGGCACATTTTACACTTTCTGATACCACTTGGGCTTCCCAAGTGCATCATTGATGAACTTGGTATTGTAATGGTGAACTTGGGATTACCAAGTGAATCAATGATAGACTTGGTTGAGTTTTGGGAGCAGTTGGGGACCTAGGATACCCAGAACTGCTCTCAGAGCCCCTATGTTGCACTCCAGAGCCCATAACTTTTGCATTTTAACTCAAATTTGTAATCTGTTAGTTGTGTTGGATTCATATCTTCATTGTGGACAACATGAAATATAATTTTCATCATTTTGTGTATTTCTTGAGTGGTAACCCATGATATTATTCTCTAGCTTCAGATTGATCGTGTTCTACACTCTCGGCCTCATAACTTTCACATTTTATCTCTAATTTTCATTCCGTCAGTTGCTATGGTTTTGTCTTCTTGTTTTTGATAAATTGAATTATCATATTCTTATCTTAGTCAATTTCTCAATCTAAATGACATTGTATCAAAGAGGGGCAAAATGTAGAGGCTCAAAAATGGTTCGCATCTATGGTTTCATCACTTATTCATAAAAATTTTTCCCATTTTTTTCATTCTACTAACTCTAATCTTTTGGCCAGATTGACCATATTTTTTCATTTGTATCCTCTTTCACACCAATTTCATGTCAACTCAAAATCATATGAAATCAACTCAAAACTATATCAAATCAACTCAAAATCACCCCAAATCAACTTACAATCACTCAAAATCAGTCCTAATCAACTTGAAACATATCAAACATCCCAAATCAATCATCATTTATCCGCTCCTAGGCATTGTTGTGGCTTTGAATGTCTTGGAAACCTATCAACTTATCAATCTTATCAATCTGACCTTAGTACTATCATGGCTCTCAGTGCTAGGTCAAACTATCATTCATGTCATTCAATATTTGACGTTGTTGAGGATTTCAATGTCAGATCATGGAATCATCAGCCATTTGAATAACATTGACAATGTTCATCGATGTTATTCTGATCAAACCTTATCAATCAATTTCAATCCTATAGCATTTACAATGTCGAATAAATGTTAGATATCAACCAATTCATGTCATGTGTCCTTTTCATGTTATCAACTTCAATCAATCAATTTGACGATGGCTTTGGTCTACCTTTTCATCATCTTATTCCATATTCGTCATCATTACTTTTTTATCAAAGGGTACAGTCACATTCATTTAATCAATTTGGCCAATCATCTGCTAATTTTCTCTATAGGATTAAATAACCCATAATTTAATCCTATTCTTTCCAATTATTCTTCCTAATTATAATCCTTAATTAATTAATTTTGTTAATTAATTGGTTCATCATCAGAAAACCATGGAAATTCTTAATTTCCTAAGTCAATTTTCCATCATTAATTCCATTTTCTACTAATTCTTATTTTGTGGAATAAGAGGATTTTAAATTCAAATATTCCATAAAATATTACATCATCATGACACTTGGATATGATACCTCGTGGATTCTCCTTTGACACTTGGCTAAGATTTGTCATAATCAAATATTCTTACCTCTTATGCACATCCCTATTTGGCTTATTTGTCATAAATTCTTGGCTTTAAGTGGGTCAAAAATCCAATGCTCTCACCCTCCATGACAATTATAAAATGGACACCCTTCCTCTCATTTTGGATCTTAATGCTTAAGTCTTGAGTCCTTGAGTCCTTGAGTCTTTGAGTCTCTACTTCTTTGCATTTTTCATTCTTGCTCTCACATTAAATCACAACTCCAAGTATTCTCATGGCTTTATCCCTATCATAGGCTTTTGCTTCAATCTTGTGTGCACCATAGGAAAATTGGAGCTACAATCATTTGGAGAAGAAAGAAGGACATGGGAGCTACAAATGGAAAAGGGAGTTTTTAATTATGTTTTCTTTCTTTTGATTAGTTTGGCTTTCATGGTAGAGTAGTGGGTGCTAATATATGTTGATTGATTTTGTGATTTGCTCATAGTGTGTTATGCATTTAACCCATTTTCTGGTCCTATAATATGTATGGGCTCTAAAGAAATTAAGCTATCTTTCACCCACAAGGCATGTTAATCAAGACCATTGGTCACATTAGGAATATACTATGTTAAGACGAAAACATGGAAAATATTATGAATGCACGATAGGCTAGGTAGCAATGCTAGTCAATAAGTAACATGACTAATCATCTCAAGAATCTTGAATAGTTTGACAAAATGTGGCACCAACTTTCAGCCTTTCCCATAATGGATGGGGCTCTTCCTCAAACACACTCCCAAAAACACCATATCACCAATAGAAAAGTGACAATCCAACTTATGGGCATCTACATACTTCTTTTGCCTATCTTGAGTAGTAACCAAATGCTCTCTAATTTGAACAACCTATTGCTCCATATCCTAAAGCATCTCTAGACCTAGAAGTAATTAGTCCTCTAAATGATCCCAACTTAAAGGGGCATGACACAATCTACTGTACAAGGGCTAAAAGGTGACATCCCAAGAGTACTTTGATATATATTGTTGTATGGAAACTCAACAAGGTATAAATGATCCTCACACTTTACCTACCAATCGATAACATAAATGCAAACCATCTCCTCCAGAACTTGGTTCACGCTCTTAGTCTAACCATTGGTCTCTGAGTGATAAGCCGAACTAAAATTGAGTGTCACACCTAAAGAATGCTAAAGGTACATCCATAGTACTAAGGTAAACACTGGATATCTATCCAAAATAATATAACAAGGGATCCCATGCAAATGAACAATATCCACAAAGAAAACATGCACTATAGAAGAAGTTGTGTAGGATGTTCTTATGGGTGAAAAAGCTTCTACCTTGGACAACTTATCCATTGTCACCATAATACAATCATGTCATCATGATGACATAGGAAATCCTATGATAAAATAAATAGATATCATATCCCATTTCCACTCTAGAATGGCATGTGGCTACAAAAGACCCACTATATATTGATGCTTTGCCTTTACTCGCTAGCACTCAAGACATTGAGAAATGTCACACCTCATCCCTACATAAAAGTATAATGGTTTAAGATTGGCATGCATCTTCTTCATGCTAGGATGTGTAGAATATGATGCATGATGTGCCTTTGACAAAACCAAGGTACGAAGATCACCTTACACTAGCACATAGATATGTCCCAAGTATCACAAAAGTCCATCAAACTCAAGTAAATAACTTGAAAATATCCCCTCAAAGGTATGTCTAGACTTGACCTCTTCCCTCACCTCTTGATACCAAGTGTCACTAGGCAAGTCCTCTAAGATATGGCCTCACAAATCCACTCCTAGTGACATCATTAATATCTCATGTCACCTCCTAGTCAAGGCATCCATGATGAAATTGTCCTTCCCATTAATGTAAAATAAAGATATACTACAAACTCCTACAATCACCATGCAACTCAAACCAATGTCCCAAAAGAAAATACCTTCAATGAACAAGTACATGCACCATGCCCACAAGTTCCAAATCATGAGTGGGGTTTGTTAAGCTCATGGTCCTTGATTTTTCTAGACTCATATGCAATCACCCAACCATCTTGCATCAACACCACACCCACACCTTCCAACAAAACATCTGTGCAAACCATGAAATTGCCTACATGATTAGGCACTACAAGGATTGGTGCACTGGTCAAAAACTCCTTAAGAGCATTAAATTTTTCCTTATAGTGATCTGACCAAACATGCTTCTTCCCTTTCCACTAAAGAGAAGTGATCGGCTGAGATACACATGAGAAATTCTTCACAAATAGATGGTAATAACACACCAATCTAATGAAACTATAAACTTTAGAAACATTAGTGGGTACTGACCAATCCATGATAGCTTAGATTTTTTTTTGATCCATCGTAATACCATCACTTGTGATGATATACCCCAAATACTTTACCTCTGACTAGAAGAACCCACACTTACCCAACTTACAATACAACTGCTGATATCTGAAGGACTATAATACCTAGCATAAATGGACCTCATGTTCATCAATAATATTTGAATAGATTAATATTTCATCCAAGAATATGATGATGCACTGATGAATGTATGTGTAAAATACTTCATTCATTAAACTCATGAATACCGATGGCACATTGGTTAACCCAAAGGGTACAACTATGCAATCATAATGCTCCTATCATTACGAAAAGTTCTTTGATGAATGTCAGTCTCTTGGATACAAAGCTGATGGTATCCTAACTTAAGACCAATCTTTGAGAACACTCACATTCCCTTCATCTGATCAAAAAAGTCATCAATCCTAGGAAAAGGATACTATCTCTTCACCATCACCTTATTCAACTGCCCATAGTCAATGCATAAGTGCAATGATCCATCTTTCTTCTTCATGAAGATGACTTGTGTACCACACAAGGATATGCTAGGATGAATATGGCCCTTGGCCAATAATTCCTCCAATTATAATCTAAGCTCACCCAACTCCTAAGTAGTCATGTGGTAAGAAGCTCATGAAATGTGCTCTGCTCCTGGTATGAGATCAATCTAAAAATCAATCTCACACTATAGTGGCATACTTGGTATCTCATGAGGAAACATGTTTGCATACTCATGAAGGAAGGATTGATTGTTGAGTGTCACCATATGAGTCTCAACTTCCTCCAAATCACTAATAGAAACAATAAACATCTAATAACCCTTCCACACACTCCACTTTACCTGATTAACTGAGATTATCTAAAGTGAGACTAGTCTCTAGACTCCTAATAGTTCCACCTACCCACCTATGTGATCAACATATTGTACAAAATTATGGTGGAAATCTACATTCACTTGATGAGAAACTAACCAATCCATGTTCAACACAATGTCATATGATCCTAGATGTAGGATACGAATACCCACTTTGGTGGTGAAGGTATCCAAGTTTAGAATACAACCACTTTGGAACCCATGGTTAACTCAACCTACCAACTATCGACCTAATGTGCTACCACCAGCCCACATCATTGAACAAGAGATGGTGAAATAAAATAATCTAAAGGACCTAAGTCAAATACTACTAAAGATGAAATACCATGCAATGTACCTATAGCCTTGACTACCATACCTTGATTCTCCACTTGATGATTATCAACCACCACAAAGACTTGATGACTCCTTCCTGCATCTCCCATAGTAGGCTTCGATCTAGCTACACCTCTATTAGATCTTGTTGATGGTTTAATAAGATATCCCAAAGCTTTATGGATGGGCTAGCCATAATAATTATAATTTCCCACAAATTTAGAAGTGGTTCCATAGCCACTATAAGTAGTACTAAAATATGGTGCACTACCCTTGCTAGATTTCTACTAACTATTCTGAGGAGGGTGATCCTACTAAGATTTTTATCCATAGTTCTATTCTTCCCCCTTCTTTCCTGAGGCACTTGAAGATTTTCCACCCTTGGTCCAAAACTCTCATTGATAACTATGATGTTTCCCACCTTGAGAGGCTATTGAATGGGTTTGGCCCTTTCCTGAGTATTGAATAAACTGAACATCTTTCCTTGAATTCTGAGCTCTCTAGTTTTGAGAACCAGATTTACAATTGAAACCCCTAAAAACATTGCTCTCAAGAATGCTTTCCTTCTCCATGGCAAGTGCAAGCATCCTTTATTGGTGAACATAGACATCCCCAATGATAGATTCCCTAAAGCCCCTAACAAAATATTGAGTGAGAAGTTCTTCATCATGCCGACAACTTAAATACTACCTTAACCCAAGAAAAAATTTCTTATACTTATCCACCATCATATTCCCCTATTTGAGCTCATGAAACTCATCAGTATGGGCCTCATAGTACTATGTAGAAAGGAAATTTTTCCTTAACCTCTCCTTGAAGATCTCTCAAGTGAGATTTGCCACATCAATATGGAGCTTCTTTCTCTCTACATCCCACCAAATAGAACCATGCTCTCTAAGTTGTGTGATAGCACAATGGGATTTCATGTTGCTTCCATAAGGTAGTAAGGAGAACCAATGCCCCATATCTAGCAACCAAGTTTTAGCCTTGAGCCCTACCCCATGGCCATCAAATAGTGGTGGCTTGGACCTTTGAATTTCCAACATCATTTCTACTTGGGTGAAGTCATCATTATTTTGAAAATGACATCTTCATTGGTGCCCTCTATCGCTAGGTGGTGTATGAGAATGTTCACACTCATGATCACATTCCTCTTCTCTATGATCTAACATGTGGGAATCCCCATGATGAGATCCCTCTTCCTAATCATGGTCTTGTTAGTGTTCTTCTAGATGAGGCCCCAACTAATCAAGAATCTCTTGTAGAATGGGCATCAATACCCTAATACCACCTTGATTGTTGTTACCCTATTCTCCCTCACCATCTTGACATTCCTCTTCTTGGTGTTTTTCTTCATGGTTATTTTGTTAGGTACCACCCCAACCACTAGATCTACATGTAGGAGGCATCACTATGGCAGAAATAAGATAGGGTTAGAATAATAGGTCACAAGTATAGAGTCATAAGAATGAACCACAACAAGATAAAAAAATAGGCAAACATAAAATAACAATACACATATAGAAAATGAAACCATAGTGGAAGCATAATATAGAGATCACAATGTCATAACATGGGCTCTAATACCAGATGTAATGCCCTTCTTGGAGATCCATGCAACAAGGATAAATATAAAACAAGATAATTAAATTTTTTTTACAAGCATAAATGCACATGACAACATCATACAAGGATCACAAAGATCACAACAGAAGACTAATCAAACATCCAAACACCAATAGACCTCCAAATGCTACAACCAAACTAAAATGACCAAACTGAAGAACATAAACCAAAGACAACATTAGAACACAATATCTACAGTTTTTTGAAGTATGGAAACACTAGCATTCCTAAAGGATACTCAAACTCCAAATTGCATTCTCTAAAAAACAACATAGATGCCTCCTAATTTTTGTGTGAGATAATTTTTAGCTCACAATCTCACACAAGGAAGTACATCTTTGCAAGAGAAAGTACACCAAGCCATGTGAGAAAACACCATTTCATGTGAGGAAGTATTGGATTCAACAATCAAAATCATTGCACTAGTGTTGAGGTTCACATGAGGAAGTACCAAGAGCCATGTGAGGAAATGCAAGGCCCTGCATGAAACTTCCAGAATCTTGTGCGAGGAAGTACATTCTCATATGAGAAACCATAATAGAACACCAAAAAAACAAAGGATAAAAAGATAGAAAAAATAATTCTTCCATACTAGGGAGTACTAGATTTGGAATTGATGCATAGACACTCAAAACATAACAACTAAAAGATAGAAACTAGATCTAACTATCGAAACATAACAATGAAGGAAATAAATTGAAAGCAACATCACAATGAGACAAAACAATAAAACTAAGTGCACGGCTCCTCCCAACCATCAAAGAATCATGAGACCTTGAAGGTCTTAGCCATCCCCCATCCATAACATCTCAAACTACCAACTCGATAGTCAGAGCCATCTTATAAGGATATTACTACTAAAGCATAATAATATCATAACAAAAGTAAATCGAATATACTAATAGAATAAGCAATAGATACTCCAACTAAGAAAGTAACACCGTCCAATCATATGCTAAACATCATAATAAGAAAATGCATCAAATAACTAACATCATCTAAACATGATATCCAAGCATTCCAATAAAAGCATAAATTACAAGAAAGCATACTTTGGAACCCAAAGTATCAAGTGAAAACATCCAACAATGGTCACACTAGGACAATAGACCACCTTTGTACACTAGTCCCTAGGAGTGGTATAGGTGGCTATGCCTCCCAACCATGTGAAAACCATAGGTGCAATCCTACAATGCTGATGTAGATAATGACCCAACCAAAAACACACATAAAATATACGTCCAAGGATAACACTCACGCAAGGCGGTAACAATGGCCAAAATAAAGAACATGAGACAATGCAAGTACTATAGGTCCTAGTCAGACACTCAATAAATTACCATGTAGGGATTGACATCATTGAGAGTTTTTTGGCATCAGAAAGCCCAAGCTCAGATTGTACAGACTCAACTTCCTAATAGAAGGCTCAAGCACTGTGTCCTCAAACTTAATTGGGTTCTTGCACATTTTATTATCTTAAGTTTTGTTACCACTTGGTATTTTATTTAGTTATCACATGATTAAAACTCCCTCTACCATCCTATGGTGCCATGGTCACCAGGCTATGAGATAGAAGCCCCCTCCATATGCTACCCTACCATACCCATGGTCATCCAACAATGAGCTCTCATAGGCATGTATATTCCCAAACCAACCCCAAATGATCATAAATCCACTAGAATAAAAATGGGAGATTGAGCCTTGCAAATCACTTGACAAATACATGCGTATGTGCTCATTTTTGCCACACCACCATCACTAAGATCATTACACAAGGAGTGGATGAGAACACTATACAAAAATAACACTGAACCAAAAATAGACATGGGTGGCACACATCTAAATTTGATAGAAAAGTGCAATAATGATCTAATTGGCATCCCAACAAATGATCCAAGTCCACAAACAACATTGTGCCAAGAAAATCAAAGAAAATTGGGCAACACACAAATCTAGCTAAAAACCCCAAAACTAGGAACTATTGAAATTAAAAACCATTTAGTCTTTGGGCACAAAAAGCCACAAAAATTTAATAAAAATTAGATTGGGACACCATATGCAAAAATGACTAGCATAAAGGTGTGAAACCCCAAACCATCATCCCAAGAACAAGGAAAACATTCATACCCAAGAAACTAAGTAGAACTAACAAATAGAAATGGAAGGGAACACTAGTTCTCAGCCTCCTAACAAATAGATAATAGAAACATAACTATAAATAGAGTTTAAACATGAAAATAGAAGAGCCCTACCTAATAGCGAAAGGGGAAGAAATGGAAAATAGTTGGATAAAATAACTATCTCATAGAAGCTACTAGAAATCATAGCAAGGCAAGGTCTCCCCAAGGTAGATCCAATGAGATTGATCTCATGAAGATCCCATGCCCATAGCTTTCAAAATGAATAGAAACATAATCCTTCAGAAGATGATTTTGCAAAAATCTCTCAAATTCCCAATTTCCAAAAGTGAGAAGTGAGGAAATAATTTCCTCTTTCAATACTTATTCACTTTTCAAGTGAATAATCAATTAGGGTAAATAGCTAGTTAAACTAGTTAGACTCTAAATCAACCCAAATGAAAAAATGCTATTCCAAGTAATTGAAATTCATCTATGAAAAAGATGCTAGAAATTAAAATCAATTAAATAAAGCTCAAAGATCCATAATAAGAGAAATTCTTTAACAACATTTGTGACAATGCCAACCTTTAAATAGACAAACATGTTTACTGGTCTAGTCACATAATGTAGATGAGTCTCGATTTATTAATTCATGGGAAGGTTTAATTTAACATTTAAATAGGGTATGTTGATCATACAAGGATGACAATGGTAAAATGAATAGTTGAATCACTAACTCCATGTGCCACTACTAGGGATATAAATCATGCACATTAAAACACATGATCAAGTGATATTGCATATAATAACATAGTCAAAGCTATAAATGCATTCAATACCTAATTTAACCATTTATTCTAATATATTAAAAGAATCCATTTACATCACTCACATTGGTAGAATATGTGACAAAGAAAGAATGGAGTAAATTACCAAAGCATTCAATATAAAATATAACATTATCATAGATATA
Organism: Cupressus sempervirens; assembly: GCA_028749045.1. Lineage (NCBI taxonomy): Eukaryota > Viridiplantae > Streptophyta > Pinopsida > Cupressales > Cupressaceae > Cupressus > Cupressus sempervirens. Next base: position 186,496,282 of record CM053787.1, on the reverse strand, counting down.
TCAAAATACCAGATAACCATATATCATCATAAAACATACTATCATCTCAAAATGGCATCGAAAGGTGATCAATTGCACAACATAGTAGTATAACATCTATGATATTGAAATCAAAGTATAACATCTAACCCTTAGGTCATCTCAAATGAAGAAATAATAACATGAGTACAAGTATCTCTTGAATCAAAATATAACAAGCTACATATTGCAAAAATGAGAGGCACTACAAGTGCAACATTGTTTGTTTTCATCAACATTATAGCACTTAACTTTTATTTTCATATGCTTCTAACTACTATCCCATTTGATGTTTATCCATTTAAAATGTCTTTTCTACCAATATATTCTTCATCTCATGATGAAGTGGGGATGCCTCCTTGGGTCATTGCTTTGATATTTCTGAGTGCATTTTTGGCAATAAGGAGCTTGCAAACATCTTCGAGTATGCCAAGTAGAACACTTAAAACCTTCTTTTGTATATTTTGTAATGTGCTAATCATGTATTGTTTTTTTTGTTGGGTGGATTTCATAATTATGGACCTATTTTGTGCACTTATAGATAGACCTTTAGTTGATAGAACAATAGAGACCAATACTACAGAAGCTGAACCATTTCCTAGAGTAGCCCATGTGACTAGTACTAGCTCATTTGTAGGGACATTGTTGCTAAATAGGAAACTAAGTTTTCATTAAAATTACAAAAGCTTCCAAGTGATTTAATTTTTTTATTATTAAAGTATAATTGTAGTTTACTTATACATAACTCATTTTGGACTAATAATCCATGATATTTTTGTAGTAAATGATGGTTTTTTAAATCATCTTTTTGATATGACATTGAAGCTACTTTGACCCACCATACATAAAAGATACATAGTTTTATATCATTGCTATAGTATTTTTATTTTCTCCCATTTATTGTACTATATTAAAGTTATTGATCTAACAATTTTTTTAAAAAAAGGTGGAATGAATAGGGTCCTAAATTAAAAAATCAGCTCATTATATCTATTGAGGATCTTTTTGGAAAAAACATTTTTGATGCTACCCTACTTCTCAAAAGAGCATCCAAACATATAAAGAATGTGAAGGACCAATATAGAAGGATTTTAAAGGATAACCCAAGGTATGACCATCCTCCTATGATTCTACCAATGGAGTGAAATGAAATAATAGAAGATGCAAAAGAGATAAGGCTATGTGATAAAGGAAATGAACTAGAAAAGGGAAAAAGAAGGTATGTCATGATAGTATTAAGTAGAATGTAATGATGCACTAATTAGTAATCTATGTAAATATATAATCTAACATGTTTCAAAAAATTTACAGACTGTAGGACACATGAAAGGCTACAAAAGTGAGACTAAAAAAGGTTGGCCAACACAAACTTGGCTCTGGTGGCTATATGAAAATTTAGTCTCAACTTGTAAGTGGCAGCAATGGAATTTCATATAAATTATTTTTATATAATGTTGCAAATTTTATTTTTTAATAAAATCATATATGCAATTAATGATATTAAGCAAAAAATATAGGGCACAAAATTCAATGTAAAGCCCATGGATGAAGATAAAAAAATTGTCTTGAAGGAAGGCTATAAAGTTGTGGTTGCACATCTACACCAAGAATCTAAAAGCCATACTTGAGAATTTGGTGCACCAAATGTGACATAGGTAAATTGGTCAAGTGAAAAGTTAATCAAATTAAATAGTTGAGAAATTTCCCTTTCATGTTAGTTTCCAACATAAATTGACTACATAACAATGTGCATAACATTTCACTGCACCCTTCATATCCTATAACAAAACCTACATGTGATGAAGGCCATGATGTGCATCATAGTGGTGGAGGTATTAATTTTATATTGGAAATTAATTACATAATCATGAATACAATTTAACATCTTTAATTACAATTTAACATGTAACCTTTCTTTGAATATTTTAGAGCATGTTGAACATCATGGTGAAGGAGTGGAGCATGTTCCAAGTGTTCAACATGTTGAGATGGCATTGGATCAAAATGCTATTGTACATGATGTGGAATTGTTAGGTAAGAAAAATGTATGTTATGTTCTACTAGTTAATTAAATACTTGTAATAGTTAAAAAATGAAAAAGAGTATGCCATTTTAACCCATTTACTTGTTATTACAATAGAGCCCCCTTTAGTGCAACAACTTCCTACTCCTCAAAATAGGAGGAGCCATCATAGTTTGACATTACTTGTGTGACAAGAGGAGGAGAATGAGGAAGATATTGATGATCATATCAATCTTGACCTTAAGAAAAATAAGAAAAACAAAAAGAAGAAATGATTTTTTAAAAATGCTCTTTGATAAAACTTGTTTGGTAAACTTTGTTGGACAATGAAAGAACATTGGTTTAAGTAATTATCTATGAATGAAGTGTTGGCACTCAAAAGCGTAGCCCAAATTTTGAGCACTTTTGAAAAATTGAACCCGACTGTACCTTTGAGGCCCCTAAGGTGTTTAATGTTTCTAACACCCTCTATTTAGTGTGTCTATGTGTTCCATGATGTTAAACTGACATTCCAAGCTATTCCGTGAAGTCCCATTTTGAGTAGATGTTAAATTTGCATTTTCACCTGTGTTGAACAGTGATAGAAGGCCTTGTTTGCATCTGAATATCTCACCCCCAAAAATGTGTCATAACCCACCACTTTAGGAGTATCTAGTGTCCATACCTAAGAGCCTATGATTCATATTTTGAGTCATTTCAAGTTTTTTTGACTAGGTTTTGAATCCCTCAAAGTTGGTTAGTTACTATTTTCATGCATTTGCACTTTACACACAATTCTGGGAAGCCCTATTTGGCATGCTATAATTCTGACCTAGTTGACCCAAATGTTAAAATTCCTATTGCATTGCATTATAGATGTCAGAGACTTGTTATGTTTCAAGTTTCACCTTATGATGAATCCGTTTGATTAGTTTTCAAGGTGATTCCAAACACAATTTCTAAAGTTTTACTGGTGTTAGCAAGTGCAGATTGTTTGGTACCCCTATTTGTCACTCTTTCTAGTCAACCAATCCAAGTAGCTCACTTTGAACGGTCACCATTTGTGCCCAGTTATTTGTCATGAGCCTAGATTGCAGATCCATAATTTCCTCATGATAGAGAACCAATGCCCTAAATTTCATTTCCCCATGTGCTTATTTTCCTAGTTTTCAAAGCCATATTCGAACCCAGTTTACTACTTTTTAACGTGTTTACTTGCAGGTAATTCTAATAAGGCAAATTTGATGGAAAATATCTTTTGACTGGGAATTTTTCATAAGATGAAATCTAACAAGGTGAAAGTATGTAGAGAAGAGATTCAGTGTGCCAATTTTTAGAGCTTGGTCAATTGTTCAAGTCAGTTTTTAAGGGTAGCCAATAGACCTCCTTGCGCAAATTTGACAGTTGGTAGAAAGTGAAAAATTGAGTTTTTAAATATAAATCTATGATTAAAATTGATTCTAATCAATCAGAAGATGAATGAATCAGTTTTAAAAATTTAATTGTACGGAAACAAAATTTTTTTTAGCCGAACCCACTTTGTGGTCCAACTAACTTTAGCAAGCTGATGAAATATTTAGGATTGGAGTAGTTTTAAAAGTCAAGTGATTGATATACAACACCTATCAATAGTCAAAAGGTTTCTTGCAATGATGGACGAAACACTGCCAATTCATCAGTTTTGTCCAAAGAAAAATATTGCGTAGATTATCATATCACTTTTCCACCTGGAACTAAAGTACAATTGTTATCATCAAAATGTGGAAGAAACTCAAGAAAGGGGAATGAATCCTTTGTTGAAAAGGAAAAAAGTAATTCCATCGATCTATTTTAAAGGTCAAACACATGTATAGGGATTATTCCATCACAACCACTTGTGGAGCAACATGTTTGTGGTGATGCTCGCCAGGAAGCTACATGTAGAGTTTCCCTCCACAAGAAAATTAATAACTCCTTGCTTACACAAAAATATCCACAATTCTATGAGGATGCTGACAAGTTTTGTGTTCAAAGTCTTACTGAAACAAAATATTTGGGGCACGTCATTATGGAGGAAAAGTTGTTTAATCATTCGCATGCTGTAATTAGTCTAATTATGAAAGCTTATGAGGAGCATAAGATGGTTAATGCTAGTAGAATGGTTCACCATGTTGGAAGTGAGATGAGCCATGAATATTTCTCTACAAGGGAGTATGGAAATGCTAAGAGATTCTTTGATTTTGTTGCAGGATTGTATAGACAATAGGCCTGGGTAGCATTGCTCTGGGAAAGTCTAGGTTACTTGAAGGAATATACAAGAAAACTACATTTGTTGAAAGATTATGTTGAGTATTCTCTTGAGATGGTAGCTTTAAAAATATTATCTGGTCCTGAGGTGGATAGCCTTAATTCTCAAGATGAACATGTGCCAACAAGTCCACTTTCATATTTACAAAGGGTCAATATATATGAAGAGGCGATTTGAATCTTGTGAGGAGAAGCCCCTCTTTCATTGATTTAGGAAGGAGATGGTGCCCTTTTTGTGATATAAGACAAGCCTATTTTCCTAGAAATTGATCTTGTCAGTCCTCTGAGGGAAATTCTTTTGGCTTGTGTTGCATTTCATGAGTAGGTTGCAAAACTAGGGAGCACAACCTTCTTTATTATATCAATACTAACTCATTTACCCTTACCAGTTGAAATAGATGAGTTGGAATTTCAATTCAGTCAAGTTTCTTGTAATTTCCTTGTTCATATGAAAATAGAAAAACCATGCCAGACCCTTCCAGAGCTCAATGGCTTAGAATCCTAATAGTGGCAGTCTTGGAGTTATAGCCAAAGCTAAAAGTTTGACATCTAGAGAAGATTTGCCACTTTGGAAATTTGAAGATAGACTGGAGACACTTCCTATGAGAGAGATGAATCTTTCTTTGTTTGGATAGAAGGTTATTCAAGTAGAAGAGCCATAACCTTTAGTGGATGTTATTTTAAGTACATCAGGGCCCAGATTTGTTGGGGAGAAGATATTGGAATTCAATAGGGAATTGAAGTTAGAAGAAGGGGAAACAGAGGCCCACGTTGGAAGGAAAAGCCCTAGCGACCAAAGAGAAAGTCATAGCAATCTTCTCTGGTCTGAAGGTGTAATCAGCATGTAATAGAGGCAGTGATGAGGACAGAAGAAGTAAGAGTGGAATATGATGACTCCACAGTGCCTTAGCATCATTGAGAAGAGATGTGAAACTAGAATAAATTACTCATGCTATGTAGCAGATGCAACAATGACTAAATACTATTACCCATTTTCTAGGGGTCATAGTGACAGTTTTAGCATTGAGAAATTTTTGAGATTTGGCAAAGATGCCTGACAATCACCTTGTGTCAAAGATGTGAGGGTTAAATATTCTCAATCTTTATTGTTATGTGTTTGGACTTCAATATGCAAGCATTCATATTCTTTGGCACAAAACTTGGATCCTATCAGTCAAAGAAGGGTGTATTACAAAATCACTACAATGGATGAAAAATTGATACAAAGAAAAGGAGATCGAATTCATAATACAAGCTGCTCTATGTTTGGGGTTTGAAAACTTACAAGCCAAATCAATAGAAATAACAACCATTGTCTGATCAAATTTAGGCAAGTTTTATAATATTCCTAATGATGTGCAGGCGGGTGTGATCTATTGTGAAACAAGGAGTAGTCACTATTAGAAAGGGTAGTCACCGTTAGATAAGAAGGAAGCTTCTACATTGAAGAATCCATTTGAAAGAAGCTATCCACGAATGAAAGGGGAGAGTTTTCCTTTAAGCATATATCCTTTATCACTTGCATGGGGGTATATTTTGATTTTTAAATACAAAGGCATGCTAATGTCAAGTGTCTTAAAGACAAAAGCTTTTGAAAAGCCAAGACCATGCATAGGTGGGTCCCAGTCGACAGTTGGATGATGATGTTGACCAAATTTTAAACAAACTAATTGGCATGATGAGGTGGTAGGAAATAGACTAAGGAAGGAGATTGTGACATGTGTCCCGATTAAATGGGTGTCACTATCTCGCCAATAGGATGTGCTCACTAGTTAACTATGGCGACATAGCGAGGGTGGAGATGGTGCTGACACGTGTCTTGGGCTTGGAGCAATGAATCAGATCATGCCAAGTGGCAATGAGCAGGATGTGATGTGGTGAGATCCAGACAAATGAAGGAGGTCATGCCACATGTCACATCCGACAGTCCTTACTATCTCACCAAGGAGAAGTTGTTCACGCGATAACATGACGACATAGTGAGGGTCACTAAAGTGACGACACATGGCAGCAGGTTTCGATGGTGATGACAAGGTAGGTAGTGATAGAGCAATGACAGAGCAACAAGGCATCCAATCAAAAGATGACATGTGGCAAGGTCGGTCAAACTAGGTTTGACCCATATTCTTCTTGGACTTTCATGTGTAGGAGAAAAAATTTTAAATAAAATTTGATCTTTAATATAGTGCAAACTTTATAAAAGTTTAAATTTTTTTAAAATGTGTGAGAGCCATGGAGTCAAACTCAGAACTTCAAAAGGCCATATCTAGAGTGTTTTTAATCCAAAATAGATAGTCCAATATACCACCGAAATTGGGAGAATCCAAATTTTCTATTTCTAATGTTAGTTTTTGCATAGGTGCTTCTTGGTTTGAGTTATAGCCAGAAACATGAAATTTGGGGATTTTTCAGTGGAATGGGTAAAAACTAAAAATCCAATTAGAGGATCAATAAAACTTGGTAAGAATGCAGTTGGAGTTCACTTTACTCAAATTCACTCAATAAAACTCAAAATTTTCCAAGCATTTTAGTGGGTTTTCAGATATTTTGATGACTCAACAAGTTTTCATCATTCACAAAAGGATATTTGCAAATTAGTTATAGAAATGGTGAAACCAAATCAAATATTTAGTTAAGGAGAGAGGATAGAAAGAGGTTTTTTATCTTCTTGGGAAGGATTTTTGAAGGGACACCTGTCAGCTAGAGATTTAATTCGAGAATTCTTTCCTTTGTATCAATCCCTTTCTTTCTCATTGTATGGGTTCTAGTCTTGGTCACTAAGAAACCAATAGGTTGGTAGTTTTCTCTAGGTAATACCAGCAGGGTTCCAGTCTTTGGAGAAAAACCAATCACTACTAAGATACCAAGTTTTGGATCCAGTTTTGATGTATTACCATACTGTGATACTAGATACTTTTTCAACAATTTCTCTTATGTGAACAACAGTAGGAAAGATAATACAACAAGTTCTGATGTGTTAGGTGTTTTCATGTTTTTATTTCATGCATATGAATGTATTGTTTCAAGGAAATTAATACAAAGAATAGAAGAATTTCATTAGTTTAATTTTGATTCTTGTCTCTAGTCTCAATGAATTGCCAATGTTTTATGATCTTTTGAACAAAGAGCTTAGGTCATAGTTTCATTCCCTTAAGGCTGCATGTTGTTTTGTTGTTGCTTATGACTCAAGGAGTTATGTAAATGCTTCAGGGAATCAACAATGTTGCAGGTTCACTGAGAAGGATATCATGTAAGAATGAGGTTTGGATTGAGCACAGAGGTTTATTTACAAAGTAAATAGATAGATCATATATCTGAATATATACATAAGTATGAGACATCCATATGCATGCATTTGATTCATGGATTTTCCCAATAGATAAGGCACTGATCAGTTTATAGGATCACTAGGTCTTACTACTACATATCTTAGGTTTTGTTGAATTCAACATTATTAATCAAATGTTCTTTCCCTTTCATGTTGAAGGACCTAAATGTTTAATCCTCACTCAGCTTATGAATGTCATAGCTTTGCATTTAGCTACCGTAGATCTATGTCATTTCATGAGTCATTAGGAGAAATAAGGGTTTCATCTTCTTAATAGATTCATGGATATGTTTTTGCACTGGTACGGTATCATTTGAATATGAGGTCTACCTGCCTAGGTTTAGTAGAGCCTGAAAGTAGAAGAAGGGTCATGCCTTATAGTTGTCTTATTGTCAGAAATGGCATGTTTAAAATGAGAGTTTGCTACCCCTAGATATGTTAGTTTCTCAGTGGGATAATTGAAAACCCTCTAGCATTTTCAAACACCAACAAAATGGTGACTCTATTGGGGACTGTATTGAATCAAATTTAAGACAAACCTTGAGAATTTGAAAAGAAGAGATTCAATGTAGTAGGAGAAGTGCATTAAACGGTTTCAGCAGTAAATTCTTTGATGTCCTTTCCTATTTTCTTACTAAAATTCATGCACCCCAGTAAGTTTTATCCCTTTATAGCAGTATGTTGTGAGACTTGGATTTAAATTGTATTTTATGAATGCTATAAGTCTATATTCAATCAGTGTAGTCTCTACAAGTGTTGTTATAAAGTTTCAGAGTCAAAGGATTGATCAGTATCTTGTTCTCTTTTCAAAATATTTGAGGATATGCACGTTTATTTCATACTGAAAGTTCAAATCAGAATTAGATCAGTAGTATCCTTTGTTTCAAAATATTTTCTCACAATTCTAAGTGGTGACTCTATCTCTGTAACCAGTGGCTTTTGATTGTATGTGTATTTTGTTGAGGGCTTTTAGTACATTGTGGGGCAGATCTGAATTTGTTGTTGAAATTATTGTTTGAAAAGAGAAGTGTAGTCCTGATCTGATGATGTTGAGAGAGTGGTGTTTTCAGCTCTGTATAGAGGTTTCAATTTCAAGATAAATCTGAAGAGGGCTTCTTCTACCTACTGTTATTTCAAATCAGTTTGTAGTTATGTTCAAATCTAATGCAATTCATGTCTCACTTAATTTGAGTGGTGACTCAAAATTAATCTTTGTACTAGTGTAGTTCTATGCATGAATTGTGATTAGTTCCTGCAAGAGAAGAGTCAATTCGAAGAGGTTGAAACATCTTAAATGGTTGCAAGATTTGTGGTGTGTTCATTCAAAACATTCAGTAAGGATTTGATAAAATTTTGTGTTTTCTATTGGAAATAGTAGACAAAGAACTTTCAGCCATCAAGATCTTGAGGTGTTTCCACTTTCATGTATTTTCTTTTCATGAAAATTGATTGTAAAAAGTGTTCTCCATCAAGTGATTTTCAACACTAGGAAGAGGAGAATGATTTGATAAGTATTACATTTCATTGAATAAGTTTCAACTTGTTCTATTATGTTGTGAAGTGTATTTGAAGATAAGTTATTTGGTAGAAGGTTATATAGATCCACTACAAGTTGTGAATCTAAGTATTAATGGTGAATGAGTTTTGAACCTTTGAAAGAATGTCTTGTTTTATTTCACCTAGTATGTAGCTGGTTAGTGAAGGGCTTATATCCATTTCTACCAAGAGATATATGCCATTAAGTTTCAATGGTATTAATGGTTTCTCGAGTGTCATTCCTAATGACGTTCGAAATAAATTGCCTAAGTTTAGTGGGAACCATACTATTTTAGCCAGTCATCATGTTGAATTGTTTAGTGATTTGATGGGTGACTATTAGATTTCTCATGAAGACGTTCACATGAAGTTATTTGTTCAAACCTTGGAAGGAGATCCTAGAGATTGGTTTTCATTTTTACTAGCATTTTCTATTTAATCCTTGGGTGAGTTTCTTTCTTTCTTCATGGAGCAATTTGGAGAATGGGTAAGCATATCTGATTCCTATGATAAGTTCTTGAAGATTCACATTGAGTATGATGAACTTGTGCCTCACTTCAACATCAGATTTGCAAGAGTGTTGATTGAAATCCCTGAGAGTTATAGACCTGATGATCAAGTGTGTTTAGCTATTTAATTTGATGCATTTGATAAGAAAATGAATTATCTACTAAGGGATAAAGAACCACAGACATTATATCAGGCTTTTATGACCACTAGGGATGTTGAAAATAATATGAAATATGGATTGGCTAGAGGTCATTTTGCTATGAATGATTGCCAGTATAATGTTCATGAAAGAAAATTTGAATGTGGTATAGATACTTCAGTTTCAAATCAAAATATCAACACCCCTACTATGATATATAATCATATTGAAATTTTAAATCAGAATGTGTGTGTAGAGAAGAATGAGTTTATTAAAACTGAAACTACATATGTTCTTGATGTTATAACAGTAAGAAGTATCTCAGACTTTGATAGGTTTGAGCATTGTGTTGATTTTATGAATCAAAGATTTACTACAACAATAAGTTCCTCTCATGATAATCATGTACATAATGATGTTGCTAATGAGGTTGCTACACCTAGATCTCAGTTTTGTTCAAGTGAGGAAGCTAAGAGTTATGTCTATGATCATGAGTTTGGTGTTGCTGATCTGACATGCCATTGAGAGATGACACAAGATGAAGAATGTAAATCACATGTATCTCAATCATAGTCAGAAGAACATAGTGCATATGTTTATAATGTTTCAACAATGGATGATAAGATAGATTACGTTGATCAGTCAAATATTCAAGAAATGAATTCTCTTATTGAGAGATTGCATCATGTTGAGAGTGTTATTAAATCTAAATTTGAAAGATATGAATCTCAGTATGAGTACAAAGAATTTGGAAGTGATCTTTCAAGTGACAATGAAGTTGTTGATATGATATATAATCAAGAAGCATTATATGAAGGAGATGATGAGAGTGGTTACTCAAGTCATAGTGAGAGTGGTTACAACTATAGTATTGTTCAACTACTTTATTAAATTTTGATGAGCAAATCGATATGAATTTTGCTTTGTTCAATTGTTTCATTTTAATTTTAGTTGGTGAGTCTTCTTGAGTCAAAGTTGCACTAATGTGCTTCTTAGAATTTTTTCTATACAAGTCATGCAACTTTGCCCTTGATATATAGTTCTACCACTTAATTTGAAGGATGAATATATATATATATATATATATATATATATATATATATATATATATATATATATATATATATATATATATATATATATATATATATATATATATATATATATATATATATATATATATATATATATATATTAGAAACAAATTGTTTCTAGATTTAGACTTTCTATTTATTTCAATTACCAATAGTCATTGATTTACTCACTTTCCTTATCTTATTTTAACTTTGTGAAACTCTAATGATTATCTTAATTTTCTGAATGAAAGAACATAATTTCATTGTTACTTGCATGATCTATAAAACTTTGTGTAGTTTAATATTTTCTTATGCTTTTCCTTGTGTGTTTTGATAATATTGAAAAATATAATAAAATATTGAAGAATGTGAGCTATTTCATTTGTCAGATAATCCTCCAGTAGGCTTTGGAATCAGTGTAGAAAAGCTTGCACAGTTTGTTAGAGATAAAGAATTTGAAAGTCTATAGGAGATAGGAGGGGTAAGAAAGTAAAATGATGCACCCATGGAAATATTTCTCTTTATATTTTTCAAAGAAATTTCTATTAGGGTAGCTATGATTATAACAAACATAATTGGTAATAGGTAAAGGAGGTAGCAAAGCTCTGAGACATTGATGTTGAGAAGGGTATTAAAGAAAGCCCTGAAGAGTTGCTATGCTATATAAATTTGTATAGGGAGAATACATATCCTTGAAAGACTACATATAATTTCTTCATAATATATACTTTCCTTTGTTGTAAATAATATTTACTCTTATTGTGACTTATTTTTCACATAATTGACATTATGGTTATTAATATGATATTTTCCATTGCTCCTAATAACATTTACTCTTAATGTGAACTATTTTTTCCATAATTGACATTATGGTTATTGATAGACTAATTGCTTTGGTCTTTAGGTTTTTCTATGGGAAGCTTGTCAAGACACAACATTAATAATCTTAATGATCTCTGTGACTTTGTCACTTGGGTTTAAAATAAAAACTGAAGTAAGCCATAAAATCTTTTTCACCTTTTGCATTTCTACTAATAATATGGTTAAATATCCTTCTCTTTCAAAACATTGAAGTTAGTAATGAATTTTCACTTTGTAGCATGTAGGGCATCAAGGAAGGGTGGTATGGTGATGGAAATATAACTTTTGCTATTATTCTTGTAATTTTTTTCACAAGTAAGATTTCATTCTGCATATTGTAGATTTTTCTTTTTCCAAAAATATTTGGAATGCTCTTTGTTCATATGTGTGCTTTCTACTTTTCATATGTAGAAAATATTTCTTTGAAATCAATATCTTATGAATTGATTTAGAAGTCAAAATTGAGGTATTTAATTTTATATAGGGTGTAGATAAATTTTTATTGCCTAAATTTATATTTCTACTTTAACAAATTTTTCTTTTCTAACATTATCTCCAATTACTTTATGTTATGTGGAAAACCATTTTCAAGAACTTGTATTCACATGATAATTTCCTTTTTTGAGCATTGTGTTGTATTTAACAAAATATCATGTGCCTTGTTTTTTTTATTTGTACCAATTAGTGACTAGTGGCTATCTCTATAGTTCCAATATCTGAATGAAGAAAAAGGAACATTCAACTGTAGGTATATATCTTGTTGCTATTTTCCTCAATCTTGTATTTCACTAATATACAAGTTTTCTTTTCTCTCTTTTTCTTCTATTGTTAGTTTCTTTGATTTGATGGTATTTTGCATTACATGTTCAGGTTATCTGAGGGGAGAGAAGATTTAAAGTTTTCATTTTGTATCTTCTTGTCAATGATGTTCTACCTTTAAATATTGGTGATTAGGTACATATGTAAACTACCTAACATTATTATCCTATACATTATTTTATTAGTCTATTTTGGAAATGAATTATTTCTTTGTTAGACATTTATCATTTCTTTTGAGGTCCCTGTAGATGGTATTCCAATTAAAGGGCATTCCTTGCCAATTAATGAATCCAACATGATTGGGGAAAGAAAATTTGAATGCAATTCCCTCTTATGTTGTGTCAATGTCATAAATTTGAGGTGATAGATATCTTATAAGTTTTTTTATTCCAATTGTTGGGATATTGTCATCATCTTAACTCCCTATTTTGGTTGCAAGCTTAAAAAGATAAAAAAATCCATTTTTGATGTCTGGATGTAAGGTGACAAATGATTATGGAATAATATTGGTAGGTATCTATCTTAAAGAAATAGTGTTATGCATTTTGATTGTGTTTAATTAATTGATATATTTAGTGGCTTATCATAGGTTACTAGAGTAGGATTAAATACTAAATGGGGTGTTATAATGGAAAGTATATCAAAGGATAATGGGGAAGAAACTCCACTATAGGTTTTGTCATAGACCCTTCCTAACTTATCAAATTATCCATTATATCTATTCATTGTTTTTAGTTTTATGCTCAAATTTTGAACACAAAAATTATTCTTGTTACAATAGGTTTTCCTGAATGGTGTTGCCACCTTTATTGGCAAGGTTGGACTCATAGTTGTAGTTTTTGTATTAATTTTCCTTTTGATAAGTAAGTAAAAGTACCTTAAATTTTTCTATTATAAATTATGTATTGTCACTTTCATGCATTTCATGTATTCACCATGTTCTATTTCTTCAAGTACTTACTAGACACATAGAAGACACTACAGGAACAAGCAAGTTTAAGGTAGACAATACCAAGTTTGGAGATGCAATGAATGAGATGCAAGGAACATTTTATAATTTCAAAGTAACTTTTTGATTTTTTATTTGAATGGATAACTCTTTCTATAGCAACAAATATGACTATTTATAAAATTATGATCTAGCACATAGGACTCTAAAAGCCTAAACCAATCACTAGTTCTACACTAGTCTAATCCTTTGTGTTATCAACAATAAAAAAAAATTAATAGAAACATGAAAAAATAAAATCTTAAACTAATAAACATTTCGACATCCACACAAATCAAAGATCACTCTCAAACTATTCGTTGTTGTCTAAACTGTACCCACGGGCAATGGCTTCCAAATTTGTAGAGAATTAAACTTTTATTGTTCAAAACTATTTCAAATTTATGCCATTGCATATCAATATTTATCTCCCTTGTCCACTCACATGCATGTCTATGAAATAGACCCTAACTCTTCTAAAGATCAACCAACTACTTCCTAACTATTTCTGTACTAGTGTAAATTGCTTATTACCAACTAAAACAAGAAATTTGTTGTCAAGTTGAAAACAAACCATTCCAAACCATCTAAAAAAACTTCTATAAGGTTTAAGGACAACCTTTAAAACCAAACTAACTCATAAACCCTTCCTACTAACCCTTACTAACTCTAATTAAGCCTTTTTAGGCTCATATGGCCAATATAGGCATTTTACAACTTATTGCACTCTTAGTAATTTTAACACCATTTATAAGCTCTAATAGCCTTATTAAATGATTTTAAAACATTATTGATCATTTCCCAATCCCCTAACCTAGGAGAAAACCATAATCCCTTCCTAGTGACCCCTAGGTACCTTAGCATTGCCATTAGGATTACATTTAGGATGGTGATTACAATATGATCACTTTATGATCAAAATAGTATTATCTTACACCATCCTCTATTGAAACAAGCACTATTAGGAAAGAAAGAAGAAGAAAACCTCCAATCTTGCCCAAGACCAATAAAAGGGTCATACCATAGTTTACAAAATCTCAACTTTAAAACCATTTAATATTTTTAGTTATATTTCACATATGTCAACCTTCCTCTTTTGTCATTATAAAACAAATAGTTCAAAGGAGGGATGAAGAAGAAAATTGAGCAACTTGCTCTTGAGAAATGTGTAGGTGAGAACTAGGGATAATAGAAGGAGACATGAAAAATAAACCTATTAGTGTCCTACAAGAAAAAAATTCTTCTTTCTTTCTAAGGCAAGTTAGATATCAAATAACATCACATTCTTCCTTTGATGTAATATCAAAAATAGATAGATTGCATATTAAATATGTGAATTTATTGAGGAACTTGAACTAAAAGTGCTAATAGGAAAGAATAAAAGTAGTAGGAGCATAAATGAAGAATTTTAACCTATCAATCCCCTATAGTTATTGAAACACTCCTTTTTTGCATAAAGAGATTAGATCCTACCAAACTAGATTAGTAATTACTAGATCTAATAGATGGCTAGAAATGCTGGTTTAAACTTTTGATCTATCGAGCATATCTCGAATATCAAACTTATCACAACATAAAGGACATTGTTATAGAAAGCCACCGCAATGCTTAAAAAAAACCAATAGTATCTTGATGTTTATTTATTATCACTAAAAGCTTGAAAATTATTTTAAGCAAGTTGTAAAAATAAAAACATACCAGCTTCTCCCTAAGAAAAAATGGGAGGACAAGATAGCCGAGGAAAAGATAAACTAAAAATAGTGACTAGCCAAACAAAGTCCTATAAAGAGATCTAATATTACTTATACTACTCTGAGTCATCATCAAACTCCTCTCTAAGTTCCTACACTACTTCCTCCATTCGTTCATCTTTTAGTACCTCGTCCTCTATAATGTAATCTTCTACCTAGCTGAATTTTTTTGGATCAAATATTCCATGATAATGTGCCAAGAAACTCAAATTTCTCACAAAGATGGGCCTTGTTTCCCAAAAACCTTCCTTATCTTTTGTGCAAATGATAGGATATGTTGGAACTTCTTCCCCCGTAACATATAGCAGTCCATAGTTGGCTACCGATGGAATTAATAGGTCACCCCTAATGTTCCATAATGCTTTTTTCAAACCAAGTTGAATGTTAGGATTGAAAATTTTAGAGCAGAGCTCTACTATCATATAATTTTTACCATAAATGTGATGGGCTATGGCTGCAAACATTGCCACTATATCATAATTAGATCTCTACCTATTTGGGCATTTGATATATTGATCTCCTAAAACCCTCATTACTACCTTGATAAACACCTTTTTTTTTTATTCAACATTAGTCTTATTCTTTCTACCTTGACAAGTTTGTCAAAGGATATGTGCCTAGAGTTGCTATAGAGTTTAATTAGCATGTTCATTATAATAAAATTATAGAGAAAATGGCCACTAAGACCCAAAGGTGAGGGGGAAACTATCTTGAATAGTGATATAAAGCTACAAAACTGAATACCATAGACTCATGAGTAAATTGCCAACCCATAAAGCTACAAAAATGAAAAAAGGTTCTACATTGACAAGAAGTCCAAGGTATGTGATTGAGAAATAGTGGCAGTGATAAAAAAGGATAAAATGACAAACAAGTCTAAGATAATCATTTTAGTTAGAGAAAAAATCAAAACATTCTCTTATAGCCTATAGATCCTTAATATAAATATAATCAATGAGGGAAAATTTCCCATGGGGCCATAATTAGGCCAAAATGATTGCTAATCTTGGCAAATAGATATGAATTCTGATAATCAGGAGACAAACCAGGAATATTCCTATAGGATATTTCTATATATGGGGATACCCTATTTGAATGAACATGACACAAATAATTTCAATTAACTTTTTTTAAAACAAAAATTGTCTTGGTTGCAATGTTGACCAATCTTGTTCGACATTTCCACCAAAGTTTGGTCAAAATTTTAGCCAATGCATTGGTCATGGATTTGGCATACTGGTCGATCAAGGACTAGCATTGGTCAAACTTTTGACCAAAATTTGGTAGAAAATTTCAAACAATTCATTGGTCATGGGTTTGGCATGTTGTTCGATCAAGGGACATCATTGGTCAAACTTTTGGCCAATGTTTGGTTGACATTTTGACCAAGATTTGTCAAAATTTTGACCAATGGTCCTCACAAAAATAAAATTTATTTTCAGCTGAGTGCCTGGTTGATCTTTTGTCACATGCAAGAGTTCTAAATTTTGATGAAAAAAAAGTAACCTAGTAATTTTTCAAAATTTCAACCAAAATGGGTCAAAATGTACTAGTGCAAAGACACCTTTTCTCAATAAGAAGTTTCAAAAAAAATATCTTCAAACTTTGTAGGGACTATCACCACTTGGTTCAAACTCAAAACTTGGTAGAGTTACTAATTCGGCATCTACATCCAAACTCTTTAAGGTTGTACAATCTGACCATGTTCAGTAAAGTCTTGTGACCTAATCTTTCTTGGAAAGGTCTTCACCTTTTATCTTTACTTAGTGATCCTTGTGCATCTGGAATGTTGATATATATGGATCTTCTTATTGTTGACTAGAACTAATATGAGATGTCTCCTTCTGAATCATAGTTCCAACAATCTCCATAGGTAACTAGTTTGAGATGGACGAGTCACCCAACTTATTGACTTGGGTGTCAACACTTATATTTCTCTGACTTGCATTCTCAAGAGATTTCTTTACCCATTGCTACCTCATTTGACTTCTAATATTATCATCCTTTTATTACTTTTCATCTTCAACTTTTTCTTGGTTCATGCAATTTTGGGAAAGATTTCCAAGTTTTGTACATAAAAAACATCTCTTTGTAGTATCTCTCTTTCTTGTGTGATGTTTTATGCAATTTACTCCAATGTACACCATGTATTGTAGTCCTAACTAAATATAGCTTTGACAAATTGTTCTTCTAGGTTCCATTTCTTGGTTTGCATTCTAAGGATTTGTGTCCTTATTTGTTGCAATTGAAACACTTTCCTTCAAACTTAGGTTTCTCTGTGCATTCACTTGTTGTATGTCCTAGCTTTTTACAATTGTCAGGCATTCTACTAATATTTGATTTACCATTGCTCCAATACTTTTTTGATGTATGTCCTATCTTTCCATTATGATTACAAGTAGGCCTTTTTTTCATTTGAGCTCCTTGCTGAGATGATTCACCTTCTTTTAGGTATCCTAATTCTTCTTTACCTTTGTGTCTAAATTGAGTTTTCTTGTTCAATTGATTCATACTTTAATGAGATTTAAAAATACTCTTATTGGTTTTCTTCTCTATGTTGAGCTCATTCTGTAATCTTTCATTCTCTATCCTCAAGTTGATAAGTTCTTGATTTGCATCATTGATTTCATCAATAAGATATTCTTGTTGAACAGATAGTTGATGAACTTCATTATCCTTTTCTTATATCCTTTCAATTAGTAATATTTTCTCTTTTCTAACTTTTTCTATTTGTTCCATGTCTTCACATATTCTGACTAATTGATTTTCCTATTCTCTTTTCATCTTTCTAACTTATTCATGAAGAGTAAAATTCTTTTCAAGTAGATCTCTAATTATTGTATCAGCTTCATCTGAATTTTTGTCTTGATAAATATCTTAAATTCTTTCTTAAATGCGGAGATTGTCATTCATCTATGTTGCAAGATATTTTATTCTTTTGGAGGATTGTGATAGTTTCTCCTTTATTTTCTTGAATTGATCCATGGCCAAGTATAGATCCAACTTTTCATTTTCAATAGCTTTCTCTAGTCTATATACTTCCATTGTCTCTGGTCTTTTCTCAAACCACTACATTTCTAATGTGAGAACCAATGCTTTGATACAAATTATTGGAAATGTAGTATAGACTAGGTGACTAAGAGGGGGGTTCAATTAGGAACCAATAAAACTTATTAATTCACCAATTCAATATCCATAATGTAATTTGATCTAATTGCATGCATAAAAGACTGAAAGCAATGAAACATTCATAACACTTGACACAATATTTTGTAACCCATAAACCTTCCAAATAGAAAGTAAAACTAGGGTGGGGATGATACCCATAAGATTTATTACAGTAGTATAAAGTAAGCCTACTAAAGCTTACAATTGATCACTCTCGATGACCAGCCCTATTGTGAGCAATAAGGACTGTTAGTCCACCTTGTGAAAGGATTTAAAACATAAAATGAAGTATGCACTCTATTAGGAGATTTGGAATGAGACTATTAAGTCCACCCTATTAAGGGTTTTGATTGATGCACTTGTTAGGATGAATCAATGGTTGATCTCTAATCTACAACTTGGTTTACTTAATGAGATTCCTTTGAATAACAATGATCACCTTGCTGTGATAGATAAGTCTCTAGTTTTCCTTATATTACTTGTAGCCTTATTTAATTTGCATCCATGCTTCTTCTCATTTTTTACATACATGTTTGGATATTATACAATGAATTACATATATACCAATCCAATTCATTACCTTCTAGAGTCAGCTACAATACCAAATTCAAACAATCCTCACAAAGTTGGCTCACTTGGAATAACTTGGGTTCTAAAGACCACTCAGGTGATGTTCTGACACTCGAAAAAATCTTGCACTCAACTAATGTAGATGCTTGGTCCATACTAATCACTTTGGGTAACAAGAACTTAGTCAGCACTAGATGATTTAGTGAACACTAAAGAACTCAGTAGATACTGCAATGCTCAGTTGATGCTGCGTGGCTCGATCAACAATACCTTTGTTCACTTTGTTAGCATTGCAATCTTGGTAGATACTATAAAGCTCAACATGAACTACAATCTAACTAATTACCTTGGTAGCAACTAAAACACGTAGTTTACACTAGTAACAATATGATAAGCTCAGTAGAAACTATAGAGCTTGGTAGTAATGTAACCAACTAATTAAGTGTTAAGTCAGTAATAGATAAAATATTTGACCTTAATGTCAACAAAGATTTGTAAAAATTTAGCAATTATTTTCCAAATTTTGTGATGTTTTATGTTATTTACCATTGAAATCAAGATAAAGTCACACATAAATTTTTGCTAAAATTAATTATGTTTTTGTAATTTTGAAAAAATCAAAGGTACATTTTGTCTAGAAGATAGTCGCATCCCTTACATTTTTGCATATGTTTACTTATTATTTATATTTAATATATTTCAACTTAATTTTTATTAAAAATATATAAATATGATAAAGATGTATCTACACTATTGATCACTTCTCTAACTCATAAACCTTTTTCTCCCATGGAATTAAGTCTATTTTTGATATTTTCCCTAATTTCACTACAATGTTTGGGGTCAAATTGTGTCAAAAAGTTGTGATGGCGGTGTAATTTGTGGTCATTTTCATAATTTTTTTCGTAATTGTCCTCGATGATGTCACAATACCAATGGTGGCATCATAATTGCAATGCCCTCATGAGCATAAAATAAAATAAAGAAACACAACAATCATTTTCATTTGTTTTGATTTTGGAGAGAGTTCTGTGGAAAGAAGTGGAGAGGTATGAATGTTGTCATGGCACCCTTGTGATCAGTGCATTTGGTTGTTGAGCTCTCATGATCTTTGCATTTCATTTTCGTACCCTTGACCTGTGATTTCATTGTCATGTTGTGCCCTTTCTTTGTGATTTCATTGTCGTGTCATGCCCTTGCTCTATGATTTCATTGTAAATGTTTTTTTAATTTTCCTTGTAAATATGTATGTATTTTTATTTCCTTCGAAACATGTATCTCTTTATATATTCATAGAGATTGTCTTCAAGGTGCTTATTACATATATGATCCAACTATGTACATACTCCAAGATTCAAATAATAAAATAATAAAAATCACTTAACCCGTGCTAAGTGACTTACTGTAACATCCTTCACAAAAATAATGTAGATCATGAAAAATGGGCCAAGTTGACAAGAAATTTTACAAAAAAATATTATAGTATGTATTTTTAGAAAGAAACAAGTCATAGCTAGTTAAATGGGTCTAGTTGTTGACTAGCTAGGTTTATATATATGTATATTTAACTAAGTTATGGAATATACAAGGGAATGAGCCTCATGATTATGCATATTTGTTCACATCTCTACATCTTTTTGTTGTGCCCTTGCTTTGTGATTTGGTTGCCATGCCCTTGTGATCTCTGTGTTTCATTTTAATGCTCTTTCTTTGTGATTTCAATGGTGCTCCCTTGCTATACAATTTTTTTGCCATGTCATGCCCTTTCTTTACAATTTCATTGTCATGTTGTCCCCTTGCTCTGCAATTATTTTTCCATACCCTAGCTCTGTGTTTTTATTCAATGGTATGTAAATGTTGGTTTCTTTTCCTTCTAAACATGTATCTCTTTATATCTCCTTTTGAACATGTATATCTAGAGATATTTTTAAAGGTGCTTATTACATATTATGTAATAACCCACCTGAAGATCCTCAGAACAAGGATAGATAAAATTCAAACAACCTTTTTTTTAAAGTATGAAAGCGCAAGGCAACCATCATATGCAGATCACAAAGATCACAACAGAAGATTGACGCTCATTGAAACACCAACGGATCTCCAAATGCCACTACTAATCAAAACAAGAAAACAAAAGAGATCACCCAAGATGAAAGACAAAAGTTGACTCCTAAAAATGGGCCAAGTCTTAAATCTTGAAGCCCTCAAATTTGGCTAAGTTTAAATTTCTAAAGCCCTAAAATTTCCTAAAATCTTTATCTAAGCTCGTAGGGGTCTAGAACCTATCTCAAAAGACTCATTGGATATATTAAAATATATTTTAAATAGTATATTTTAAACCCTATAGGAAATCTATTATGAACTACAAAAGTGTAAAACATAAAAGGGTACCCAAAAACAACATCTAAACTTTTCTCCGACAAGCCTAGATAGCCCCTATTTTTCACACAAGGCCAATAGAGTGTCAAATTGTCATGCAAATATGTGCAACATGTCACGTGAAGAAGTGTCTTTCCACACGTAGATGTGCACAATGGAACAAGGAAGTGTTTGGCCATACCACCAAGACACCACAAGAATGGTGTAGGGTTTTGCACAAGAAAGTGCCAAACCCTGTGAAGAAGCCTAATACACTATGTAAAGACTTGCAGTCTCATGCAAGGAAGTACACTTTTGTGTACAATCTCAAGGCAACACACCAAAAGAATGAAAATAGAAAATAGTGAAGGAAGATAAAAAAAACTAAGTAACAAAGTTCCTCCATACCAAGGGGTACTAGATCCACATCTTGAGGCAAGAACACTAGAACCATATTTGAAATATGGAAAACTAGAAATAAAATCTAACCATCTAATCATATAGTAAAGGAAAAGAACAAAATGGAAACATCACACAGTACTGAAAGCAACATCACAATAAATGGAAATAACATCATAATGAGCAGTACAAAAAAACTAAATACATGGTTCCTCCCAACCATCAATAGCATCATAAGACCATTGTGGGCCCTATCCATCCCCTTCACATAACATCCCATGCCACTAATCAAATTTTTGGTACTATCGTAATAGGGATGTCACTACTAAAACACGATACAACATAAGCATAAGGAAATCTACATGCTAGAAGTAAAGCATAAGATAATCCTATAAGTAAATGACATCACTTATCACATGCTAATCATCATAATAAGGAAATGGGGTAGTAACTAACATCATCTAAACATGATATACAAGTATCCCAATGAAATCATAAATCACAAGAGAGCATACTCTGAAACCCCAAGTACCATGTGAAAATATCCAAGAATGGTTGCATTAGGACAATAGACCATCTCTATACACTAGTCCCTAGCAATGGTATGGTTAGCTATGCCTCCCAACCATATGGAACCCGTAGGCCCATTCTCGCTATGTTGATGGAGATAATGTTCCAACCATAGATAAATGTAAAGAAAACATCAATGGCTAAAAGACACGCCAAATAGTATGATGACTAAATCCAAGACATAGACAATGCATAAACTATAGGTCCTAGTCAAACACTCAATGGGCTACTAGGTAGGTGCTAACAGCATGGGGAGTTGCTTGGCATCCAAAAGCCCAAGATCAAACTGTGCAGATTTAGCTCCTTAACAGAAGGCTCTAGCACACCACATCTTTTTATTATCTTAAATTTGATTACCACCCAATTTTTTATTTAGTTATCACTTAATTAAAACATCCTTTGCCAACCCTCTAGGCAAAATGATCACTAGGCTAGAAGATAGAAGCCCCCTCCATATGCTATCCTACCCTACCCATGCTCATCGAATGATGGGTGCCCATAGGCATGCAAATTCCCAACCCAAACCCAATGGTAACAACTTCTAAAAATACCACAGACGATTAGACCCCATAAGTCACCTGATAAATGTATGCATACATACTCATGTTTGGCACACCACCATCACAAAAATCACAACACAAGGACTAGATGAGAACACAAGCAAAAAGTCACTACACCAAAAATAGACCCAGGAGGATAGACATGACATGCATCCCAATGTATCATAAAAGTGCAATAAAGGTCCAATCGACATCCAAACAGATAATCCAAGTCCATGACCCAACTCATACCAAGAAAACCTAAGAAAATAGGGTGGCACACAAAACAAGCTAAAAACCCCAAAATTAAAAAAATTCTAAAATTAAAACCCATTTGACCTTTGAATACAAAACCCCTAAAAATCAAATAATAAATGAGTTTGGGCACCATATGCAAAAAATGGTCAAAATAATGGCTCAAAACCCAAAACCCCCATACTGAAAATAGGGAAAATATTCATACCTAACCAACTGGGCAAAACTAGCAAAAAAATATGGAGGGGAATAATAGTTCTCAACCTCCTTACATATTTCTACAAGAAACAAAAGCTTAAATGGAGCATAAACACTAAAATGGGAAGGCCCTACCTGATAGAAAAAGGGGAGAAACCAAAATCAGCAGAATAAAATAAATATCTAGCCAAAACTGCTGAAAGTGGTGACAAAGTGAGAACTCCCTGAGCTAGATCCAACAAGATTGATCTCGTGAAAAACCCATGCTCATAGCTCCTTGAATGAATAGAATTCAAATCCTTCAGAAGAGGATTCTCAAAAGAGCTCTAAAAATTCTTTTTCAAAAGGTGAGAAGTGAATAATAAAATCACATTTTTTTATACTTATTCACTTTTTGAGTGAATAGTTGATTAGGTAAAATAGCCAACTAGAGTAGCTAGACTCCGAATCAACCCAAAAAAAAAAGGGTTATTCTTAGTAATAAGAATTCACCTAAGGAAAAGCTACCAGAAATTAAATTTGAGAAGATTTAAAGTCCAAAAACCCAAAATCATAGAAATCACTAAACAACCTCTTTGACAATGCGAACCACTAAATTCACAAACACACTCACTAGTATAATCACATAATGTATATGAGTTTAGATTTAATAATCACTGAAAGGTTTTAAATTTAAACAATTAAAATAGGGATATGTCGACCATACAGGGATGACATTGGTAAAATATGAATAGTTGAATCACTAAATCCATATGCCATTGGTAGGGATATAGTTCCTACACACTAGAAAACATGACCAATTGCAATTGCATAATAATATCACAGCCAAAGAAAAATGCATTAAATACCTAATTAATCCATTTGCATCACTCACATTTGCATAAAGGATAAAGAGACAAGAATGACGTAAATCACCATAGCATAAAATTTATCACATAACATAAATTAAAGACATGTCCAAATACTAGATAATTAGATATCATCATAGATATACTATCATCTCAAAATGACATCAACATACAAATATGATAAACTAAAAAACATAGCAGTAAAGCATCTATGGTACTAAATCAAAGTATAACATTCAAACCTTAGGTCATCTCAAAGTACCAAATAATAAGAGTATCAAGCATCTCTCAAATCTAAATAGACAAGGTGCAAACTGTAAACACAAGAGGAACTACATCCTCCCCCACTAGCATAGGCTTACTCTAGGAAGCCAAGAAAAAGATAGGGGTACAATCCACTTAGTCATGTAGCATCCTCCCAATTCGTAGAGGTCTCATTGCTTGGGTCCCATTGGATCCTTACCTTCTTGATGTCATGACCTCACAAGGTGAGTCTCCAATGCTGTAGGATATGAATGGTCTCCAAAGTAAGCTCCCCATCCACTACTTGCAAAGAATTCCAAATAAAGAACATGGTTCACATCCAGAATATACTGCATCAAAATAGAAACAAAAAGTGGCACCAACATTGAGAATTTCCCATAATTGAGGGGGCTCTTCCTCAAACATACTTGCAAAAACATGCTATGACCAATAGAAAAGTGACGATCCAACCTATGGGCATCAGTGTACTTCTTCTTCTTGTCCTAAGTAGTAACCAAATGCTCCCTAATATGAACAAATTTCTACTCAATATCTTGAAGCACCTTTGGACCTAAAAGAACTCAGTCCTCTAAGCGATCCCAATTCAAAGGGGTACAACATGGTCTATTGTACAAGGTCTGAAAAGGTGACATGCCAAGAGAACTATGATGCCTGTCATTATATACAAACTCGATAAGGTAGAAATTTTCCTCCTAGTTCACTTGCTTGTCCATAACATACATTTGAAGCATATCCTCTAGAGCCTGATTTACTCTCTCAATCAAACTATTATTCTCTAGATGAGAAGCTGAAATGAAATTGAGCTATGCACCCAAAGCATGCTAGAGAGATGTCCATAGGGAAGACATGAACATTGGATCTATATCCAAAATAATTTGACAAGGAATCCCATGCAAATGAACAATATCCTTCAAGAAAACATGCACTATAGAAGAAGCTATATAGGATGCTCTCATGGGTGAAAAATGTGCTACCTTGGACAACTTGTCCAGTGTCACCATGATACAATCATGCCTACATGATGACATAGGCAATGTTATGATAAAATCAATAAATATCATATCTCACTTCCACTCTAGAATGGTATGTGGCTAAAAAAGTCCTGCTAGATGTTGATGCTCTTCCTTCACTCTCTTGCACTCAAGGAATATAGCATCAAAATTAGGAACATCATGCCTCATCCCTACCTAGAAGTATAGCTATTTGAGATTAGCATGCATCTTCTTAACACAAGGATGTGAGGAATACGGTGCATAATGCACTTTCAAAAACACTAAAGGTACAAAGATCACCCAACACGAGTACATAGATACACCCCATGTGTCACAATAGTCCATTGAACTCAAGAATATAACCAAAAAAGACCCCTCTAGGGTATGTCTAGACTCCATCTCTGCCCTTACCTCTTGATACCAAGTGTCACTAGGCAAAGCCTCCAAGATGCAACTTCACAAATCTACTCCTAATGACATCACTGATACCTCATGTCATTTTCTACTCAAAGCATCTATGATGTTGTTCTCATTCTCTTTAATGTAATGGAAATCAAATTCATGCTCACATAGGAACTCCATCCAATGACACTATCCTATTTTCAGGTTTGTCTGAGTAAAAATATACTAGAAGCTCCTATGATCGCTATGCAACTCAAATCTATTTCCCAAAAGAAAATGCCTCCAATAGACAAGGGCATGCACCATAGCTATGAGTTCCAAATCATGAGTGGGGTAGATAAGCTCATGGTCCTTGAGTTTCCTAGACTCATATGCTATTACTCGACCATCTTGCATCAACACTGCACCCGCACCTTCTAATGAAGCATCTATGTAAATGGTGACATCACCTATAGGATTAGGCACTACAAGGACTCGTGCACTAGTCAAACACTTCTTAAGAGCATTAAATGATGCCTTGTACTGGTCTAGCCAAACATACTTCTTCCCTTTTCACTAAAGAGTAGTGATGGGATGAGCTACTTGTGAGAAATCATTCACAAAGTGGTGGTAGTAACTCAACAATCCGATGAAACTATGAACTTCTAAGACATTAGTGGGTAAAAAAGTATTTCTCTAGATCCACTGCAATTCCATCACCAATGATGATGTGTCCCAAATAATTCACCTCTAACTAAAAGAACCCACACTTACTCAAATTTCCATACAACTGATGGTCTCTCAAGCACTGCAATACCTAATGTAAATGGACTTCATGCTCCTCCATAGTCTTCAAATAGATCAATATGTCATCCAAGAATACAATGACACATTGATCAAGGTAAGTGAGAAATACTCCATTCATCAAGCTCATAAACACTAATGGCACATTGGTTAACCCAAAGGATACAACTATGAACTCATAATGCTCATACTGTGTAAGAAAAGTTGTTTGATGAATAACAGCCTCCTAGATATGAAGCTGATAGTATGCCAACTTAAGGTTAATTCTCAAGAACACTTGTCCTCCCTTCATTTGATCAAACAATTCATCTACCCTTGGAAAAGGATAATGGTTTTTCACCATCACCTTATTCAACTACTAGTATTCAATGCACAAACACAAAGAACCTTCCTTCTTCTTCACAAAGATGACTAGTGCACCCCATGGGGATACACTAGGATGAATATGGCCCTTGGCCAATAATTTCTCCAACTATAATCTAAGCTCACTCAACTCCTTAGTAGTCATGCGGTAAGGAGCTCATGAAATTGGCTTCACTTTTGGTACAAGATCAATTTAAAACTCAATGTCATGTTGTGGTGGCATACCTAGAATCTCATCAAGAAACACATTTTCATATTCACAAAGTAGTGCATAATCATTGAGTGTCACCGTACAGCTATTGGCTTCCTCAAGATCACTAGCAGAAACAAGAAAAAACTAACAACCTTTCTGCGTACTCTTGTTTAGATGATTAGCTAAGATCATACCAATTGAGACTAGTCTTGGAACTCCCAAAAGTTCCACCTACCCACCTGTGTCATCCACACACTGTACCACCTTATGATGGCAATCAATATTTTTCTAATGGGAAACTAACCAATCTATGCCCAACACAATGTCATATGATCCCAAAGGTAGAATTTGTAGATCTATTGTGTTGCTGAAGGTACCCAAATTCAAACTGCAACAGTTGACTAAAGAATCTACAAACACTTTAGAACTAGTGGCAAACTCAACCTACCACCTATCGACCTTACACACTACCACTACCCCACATTGCTAAACAAGAGATTGTCAGATCAAAGAATCAGAAGCACTAGAATCAAATAAAATAAAGTTGAAATACCATGCAATGTACTTATAGCCTTGACTACCATATCTTGATGATCCTCTTGATGGTTGTTAACTTTTTCAAAGATACTATGATTCCTACTAGAATCTCCTATAGTAGGCCCAGATCACATTGCACCCTTACTATGTCCTACAGATGGTTTGATAGAACACTCAAAAGATCTATGGCCAAGTTGGCCACATGAATAAAAATTCCTAGTAAAGTTGTAACCTATCCAATGGCCACCATGAGTAGCACTAGGATATGGTGCACTACCCTTGCTAAATTTTTTTTGAATAGTCTTCGAAGGATGATCCTACTAAGATTTTTGTCATTAGTTCTAGTTATCTCCTTGCTTTCCTGAGGTACCTAAATTTTGTCCACCCTTGCCCTGAAACTTCTTATTCATATAGTGGTAACCTCCTTGAGAGGGTTCTGATTGGGCTTGGCCCTTTCCATAGGGATAGGTAAACTGAGCGTCTTGTCCTAAATTCCCTGCACTTTGGTTCTGAGAACTAGATCTACTACTAAAACCTTGGTCCAAATTCTTCTCTACAATTTGTGGCTTCTATATAGCGAGAACAAGAGTCCTAGGCTGATGCATACATACTTCTTCAATGAGGGCATCCTTAAGGCCTTTAATGAAATGATGAGCTAGGAGTAAGTTGTCATTGTTATAGCATGAATACTACCTAAGCTCAAAGAATCAGATTTCATACTAATCTACTGACATGTTATCTTGCTGGGTAAAAGCACAAACCTAAGTCAACCTTTTGTAAAGGAAAAGACTAACAAATGTATAATTGTTCAACTTCAATGACATAAAACTAGTATTATTATTTAGCATTTGAAAATGAAGTAAACTAATGAAATATGTAGAAAAGGATAAAGTTTAGGATTATATTATTTAATAATAGTTTGGAATAAGAATTGATGTTTTCCTACTTTTTAAAGATAATCTTTTAGATACTGAAAATGCTAAAATTTAGGGGTCTAGTTCCCACCACAACACTATATGGAAATAAAATTATTTCCCTTTGATCTTAGACTATGTTATAGATAACATATATAGTTAGAACAATTAAAAATAAAAATAGGTTTTAGACCTATATTTTCTCTTTTATAATGATTCAAATTTCAACTCACCTGAAATTGATAGTTTTCATCTCCCACCACATTTTTTCAAAACAAATCTATTCTAACCAAAAGAAAAATTATACATTTTGGAAGAGGACTCTCTCCTCTAGAACATATTATAACTTATAATTTTTTTTATATGATTTAATATTCTTTTCTTTCTCAAAATTGACATATTTTTGAGTGTTAAAATATGTGCTTAAAGAGTTTTTAAATTATAATATAGTATATCTAATTAAAACACCATAAACTATATATGATAATATTCTTTACTTTGAGCTCTATAAATTGGTGTTTAAATGTTAAAAAAATTTCATAAAAAATAGTTAGAGTAATTGAAACATCAATTTTCTGAAATAATTTTATTTCTTTAGTAATTGGATGCAAAATGGTATAAAACATGCATTTAATAGACATTTCTAATTGGAAAAGTGTGAGACAATATATAACTTAGCTAGAATAAATTTATTTAGATCATATATTTGAAGAAAATTGAGTTTTAGATAGATATACTCAAATTTAGTTATTTTGATAAGTCAGCTTGAAAGGTGATACAACTTTGTACTTTTACCTTGTCAAATTACGTGGAACTCATCAGCATGGACCTCTCTGAACTAAGGAGATAGGAATCTCTTTAGAACCTCTCCTCAAAGATCTCGCAAGTGAGACTAGAAACACTAATCTAAATCTTTGAACTCTCAGTATTCCACCAAATGGATGCATGGTTCCTCAACTATATAATTGCACAATGAGCCCTCATATTGGTTGTATAAGGATACATGGTGAAGTAGCACTCCATGTCACACAACCAAGTTTCAACCTTGGGGCCACTTCTATTGCCATCATACAATGGTGGTATGGATTTTTGAAGGGACTTCATGATATCCAACCTAATGGAATCCTCACTGTTGTGGTCCCTACAACCCCAATAGTACCTTCTTCCACCTGGTGGAGTACAATAATGTTCAAATTCACATTCCTCCTCTCTATGCTCTAACAGATTGGAATCTCCATGATGAGATCCCTCTTCTTAATTATTATCTTATTATCACTCCTTAACAGAAGGGCCTAATTGAGCAAGAATCTCCTAAAGTATTGGTGTCAATGCTTCCATGATAGTCTAATTTCCATTAACCTCTTCTCCCTCTCCTTCTTGACATCCCTCCTCATGGTTTTCTTCTCCATAGTTACTACTATGGGTACCTCCATGGCCACTAGGTCTATGTGTAGGAGGCATCACTATGGGAACAACAAGATAATGCTAGAACACTTAGATCATAAGCATAAGAGTCAAAACCATGAACAACAATATATCAAATAATAAAATATAATATAACAATACACAATGGAAACAAAACCATAGTGGAAGCATAACACAAAGATCCCAATGTTGCAACATGGGCTCTGATACTATATGTAATGCCCCACCTAGAGATCCTTAGAACAAGGATAGATAAAAGTCACACAACTTTTTTTTTACAAGTATGAAAGCACAAGACAACCATCATATGTGGATCACAAAGATCGTAATGGAAGACTAACACTAATCCAAAAACCAATGGATCTCCAAATGCCACTACTAAAAAAAATAAGAAAACAAAAGAGATCACTCAAGTTGAAAGAAAAAATCTAACTCGTAAAAATGGGCTAATTCTTAAATCCTTAAGCCTTGAAATGTGGCTAAGTCTAAATTTTTGAAGACTTAAAATTTCCTAGAATCTTTATGGGAGCTCGTAGAGGTCTGGAACCTATCTCAAAAGACTCAATACATATATTAAAATATATCTTAAGTATACTTGAATGATATATTTTAAACCCCATAGGAAATTTGTTATAAACTAGGAAAGTGCACCCAAAACCCACTTTTGAAATTTTCTCTGACAAGCCTAGAAAGCCTCTATTTTTTGCATGAGGCCAATAGAGTGCTAGATTCTTACATTAAGATGTGCACAATGGTGCAAGGAAGTGTTTGTTCATACCACCAAGACACCCCAATACTACTATAGGGTTTCACATGAGAAAGTACCAAACCTCACAAAGAAGCCCAATACACCACACAAAGACTTGTAGTCTCCCATGAGTAAGTGAAATTTTGCATGAGATCTCCAATCAACATGCCAAAAAAATGAAAACATAAAATAGAGAAGGAAGCTAAGAAAACTAAGTAATGAAGTTCCTCCACACTGGGGAGTGCTAGATCCATATTTTGAGGCAAGAACACTCAAACCATATATGAAAGATGGAAATCTAGAAATAAAATCTAACCATCTAATCATACTGCAAAGGAAAAGAACATAAGGGAAATATTTCGGAGTACTGGATGCAACATCGTAGTAAAGGGAAATTACATTGCAATGAGCAGTACAAACAAACTAAATGTGTGGTTCCTCCCAACCATCAATAGCATCATACGACCATCATGGGCCCTAGGCATCCCCTATGTGTAACATTGCAAGCCACTAACCAGATCATCAATACTATTGTAATAGGGATGTCACTACTAAAACATGCTACAACATAAGCATAAGGAAATCTACATTCTAGAAGTAAAGCATAAGATAATCCTACTAGTAAATGAAATCACCTATAACATGCTAATCATCATAATAAGGAAATGTGACAGTAACTAACATCATCTAAACATGATATACAAGCATTCCAATGAAAGCATAAATCACAAGAGAGCATACTCTGAAACTCGAAGTACCATGTGAAAATATCTAGCAATGGTCACACTATGACAACAAGCCATCCCTATACACTGGTCCCTAGTAGTGGTATGGGTAGCTATGTCTCCCTACCACATAGAATCCACAACCCCACTCTTACCATGATGATGGAGATAATGATCCAACCACAAACAAATGCAAAGCAAACATCAATGGCTAGCATGCACATGAGACAGTATGATGATTGAATCCAAGACATATACAATGCATAAACTATAGGTCCTACTTAGACACTTAGTGGGCTACTAAGTAGGGACTGACATCATGGAGAGTCACTTGGCATCCAAAAGCCCAAGCTCAGACAGTGTAGATTCAATTCCTCAATGGTTTATTATCTTAAGTTTTATTACCCCCCAATGTTTTGTTTAGTTATCACTTAATTAAAACTTCCTTCGCCAACCCTCTAGGCATAATGATGACCAGGATGCAAGATAGAAGCCTCCTCCATATGCTACACTACCCTACCCATGCTCATCTAATGATGAGTGCTCGCAGGCATGCAAATTCCCAACCCAACTCAAATGATCACAACTTCCAAAAATACTACAAAAGATTAGGCCCTGCAAGTGACTCAAAAAATGTGCATGTACATACTCATGTGTGTGCACCACCATCACAAAGATCACAACACAAGGACTAGATGAGAACACAAGTAGAAAGTCACTCAACCAAAAATAGACTCAAGAGGACAGATGCAACACACATCACAATTCATCATAAAAGTGCAATAAATATTTAACCAAAATCGAAATGGATAATCCAAGTCTATGACCCAACTCATGTTAGAAAAACCTAAGAAAATAGGGCGACATGGAAAATGAGGTAAAAATAGCAAAACTGGAAAAATTCTTAAATTAAAACCCATTTGACCTTTCGATACAAAACCCTGAAAAATACAATCATAAATGAGTTCAAGCATCATATTGAAAAATGCCTAGCATAATGGCTCAAAACCCCAAACCCCCTTCCCAAAAATAGGGAAAATGTTCACACAATACAAACTAGGCAGAACCAACAAATAGAAATGGAGGGGAACACTACTTCTTAGCCTCCTAACATATTGCTACAAGAAATGAAAGATGTAACATAGTAGAAGTAATAAAATGGGAAGGCCCTACCTGATAGAAAAATGGTAGAAACTGAAAACTATAGAATAAAATAAATATCCTGCCAAAATTGCTGAAAGTGACAACAAAGCAAGAACTCCTTGAGTTGGATCCAATGAGACTAATCTTGTGAAAAACCCATGCTCACAACTCCTAGAATAAAAATAAATTGAATCCTTTAGATGAGGATTCTCGAAAGAGATCTCAATTTTTTTTTCAAAAGGTGAGAATTGAATAATAAAATTACTTTTTAAAAATATTTATTCACTTTTTGAGTGAATAGTTGATTAGGGAAAATAGCCAACTAGAGTAGCTAGACTTCAAATTAACCAAAATGAAAATAGGTTATTCCTCATAATGGGAATTCACCTAAGAAAAAGATATTAGAAAATAAAATTCAAGGAGATTTAAAGCCCAAACATCCAAAATCACATAAAGCAGTAAACAACCTCTTCAACAATGTGAACCTCTGAATGCACAAATACACTCACTGGTCTAATCACATAATGTAGATGAGTTTTGATTTAATAATTACTAAAAGGTTTTAAGTTTAAACAATTAAAATAAAGATACGTCGACCATACAGGGATGCCATTGGTAAAATATGAATAGCTGAATCACTAACTCCATATGCCACTACTAGGGATATAGCTCTTGCATAGTAAAACACATGATCAAGTGAAATTGCATAATAATATCATAGCCAAATCAAAAATCATTAAATACCTAATTAATCCATTTACATCACTCATATTCGCATAAATCATAAAGAGACAAGAATGACGTAAATCACCATAGCATAAAATCCATCACATAACATAAATAGATAACATATCCAAATACCAGATAATCAGATATCATCATAGATCTACTATCATCTCAAAATGGAATCAACATGCAAATATGATAAATTGGACAATATGGTAGTAAAACATCTATGGTATTGAATTAAAGTATAATATTCAACCCTAAGGTCATCTCAAAGTACCAAATAATAAGAATATCAAGTATCTCTTGAATCGAAATAGACAAGGTATAGATTGCAAACACAAGAGGCACTACATATTAGCTACACAATAGAAAAATTAATGTAGTTTCATACATATTCCATAATCCAAATAATAAAAATATAAAACTCACTCAACTCGTGCTAAGTGACTTACCTCAAGATCCTCCATAAAAATAATGTAGACTAGACAAATGGGAAGAGTTCACAATTTTTTTTACAAAAACATATAATACTAGATATTTTTAGAAAGAAACTAGCCATAATCACAAAGCTCATTTCCTTGTATAAGCCTCTACCACAATGACATTACCTCTAAAACTTTCAAATAATGTTGAAGTGGTTACCAACCTTGAAACACTCTTAAAAGGATTTGATACTTTGGATCATCACAAGGAGACTGTGCCAATACTTGAAACACTCTTATAAGAATTTGATATTTGGACTGTAAATTCTCAAAGACACTTGTAGGTGATTCCAATGTGATAGTACCTACCACAACACTTTCCTAGATTCTATCCAGTGGCTCCCATAATATCCTCTATGTTGTCTAGCTATTGGTTCTATCATGTAGTCTCTTTGTAAAGCCACTCCTTCTTCTTTTCTCTTATGCCTTAAATTTTGATTATCAAACTTCTAGATATTTGCCTCTGCCTTATCTAAAATTAACTTCATAGTGTGTTGTAACTCTTTCATAGGTGTTTGATCATCAATAGCTTTCATTTCAACATTCAAGTTTTTAAGATTGGTCAACACCCTCACTTGTGGACCTCTCATGTCAAGCACTTTTTGTATTGTTTCAACACCATGTTCTTCCTTCTGAGATAATAGTTGTTTAGATGCATTTTCTTGTAAAACATTAATTTTTTTGAATAATTGTAAGCTCTTATAAAGTACATTGTTGTATGTATGTATGTATGTATGTATGTATGTATGTATGTGTATATATATATATATATATATCTTGTGGATTATGGATTATGGATTATCAAAAATAAATGAAAAGAAAACATGACATTAATCATTCCCCATTTGTTTTGATTGATTGTGGAGAGTTGTGCGTAAAAGAGGGTAGAGATCTCTGAACGAGGGTGGAGAGATCTGAACATTGGTAGAGATAAATGGAGATCTAGGATTTTTTTTGTCATTCCCTTGTGATCTTCATGCCCTTGCTATATGATTTTATTCAAGGGGAGAAGAGGTACCTATCTAAATGTTCTTTTATTTTCTTTCTAAACATGTATCATTCATATATAATAGCTTTGGTTAGATTCAAGGATAACTAATTATGATGATTGTATGCATATGTGCATGTCTGTATGTAAATCAATTCACTATGTGAACTGATTTACATTTATACATACACAATTGCATAATACTTGTGCTAAAATAAATTGATCATTCATGTCTCAAATTTACACAAGCAATTATCCTTGCATTCAATCAAATTTATTCATACCAAACTAAGTATGCAGAAATCTCTACTTACTGATTATATTATCTCTTGGTGATTGAGTAAAGATCTCGTCCATATCATCCATGTAATGATCAGATGCATTCACATTAAGTCATAATAGGATTGATCAGATGATCCATTTATGTTACTTCATGCTTGTTTTATTGAACATTTTGTTTAACATAATCAATAATACTAGAATTATACAGTTACAACTAGTACTCTTGTTTATTTTATTTAATCCTATACATTTAGGACTATTATTTTTCTTAAAATTAAGCTATATATTTTTTATCACTAAAACAAAAATATAGATATCTGATAGTTATATTTTTTAATTTCAAGATTTTCATATTTAACATGGAGAGTTTCCACTAGTGGATAGTGGAATAGCCACAGTGTGGAGCCACATAGCTCATGGTTTTTTCCACCAAATTATATTTTTGTCCTCCAAAAATATTATAGGTGAAAGTTCTTCTAATTTTTTATATATTTAATAATTTTTCACTTGTCATTTGAGGTAATTTTCTATTATGAGATAGAGACATCTATCATAAGGATGGACATGCCAATTTTGATCATCTCACTTTCAAAGTTGATTCCCTTATCTAATGAATGAAACTACTTGCAACTAACACCTTGATTTTTTGCAACTTGTCTGATCAGCCATTCACACAAACGAATCATCCCATAACTATAAACAACATTGAATCTTTTTTAAGTCTTTCTCCTCCAAAGACCCAATACATGGAGCCATTATCATCATGAGTAGACTCACTCTACTTAGAAAAATTTAATCAAAACTATTCATACCAAACTAGGTATGCAGAAATTTGTACTTACAAATTATATTCGCTCTTTGTGATTGAGTATGTATGTATTTTTACATCTCATTGTCATGCCTTTGTGATCTTTGTATATATATATATACACACACACACACACACATATGTGTATATATATACATATGTATATATATCTATAAATATGTATAAATACATATACATATATATACATATGTATATGTATACATGTACATATGTATATATATGTGTGTATATATACATACACACACATACATATACATAAAGAGAAGATTCTCTAATCACCTGCTAGGGGAAATATAAAGAGATACATGCTTAGAAGGAAAATAAAAGAACATTTACATAGGTATCTTCTCCCCTTGAATAAAATTGCAAAGCAAGCACTACTAAATTTAGGCCCAAACACCACAAATTACACTGCCATCATAAATTGTCATCACAATTTGACCCCAAATGTTGTAGTGTTGCAAAGGGTGAAAATATCACAAGGACACAACATGACAATGAAATCATAGAGAAAGGGCACGAAGATCACAAGGGCATGGCAAAAAAATCCTAGATCTCCACCAAGGGCATGATAATGAAATGTAGAGATCAAAAGGGCATGACAATGAAATGCAACGATCACAAGGGCATGACAATAAAATCTCCACCAACATTTCAAGCTCTCCACCTTCTTTCATATGTACCTCTCCACAATCAAAATAAAGGGGAATGATTTATGTTTCATTTTTTTATTTTTTTTTGTTTATATCTAAAATCAACTTCACATTATGTTGTAACTCTTCCATAGGTGTTTGATCCTCAATAGCATTCATTTCAGCATTTCAACATTAAAGTTTTCAAGTCTCCTCTTCATTGTATGGTCATTTCTACCCTAAAAACCACTTTGTTACTTCATTAAAATTAGGACTTGAACAAAGTCAATGATAAAACAAAGCCCATATTCCAAAATCTAAATAATAAAACAATAAAACTCACTCAACCTATGCTAACTGACTCAGTTCAATATCCTACACAAAAATAATGTAGACCAGGAAAAATGGGCAAATTTTTTTGAAAAATCATATCATAGCAGATATTTTTAGAAAAAAAAGCCATAACCTAGTTAAATTGGTCTAGTTTATGATTAGTTGGGTTGATTACAAATTCCTGTAGAAATGTCATTAGATTAGGTACAATAAAATAAATAATTAGTTCTTCCCAGTTAGCAGGATCAAATATAGTTTTTCAAGGTGATAAAATTGCATATGCATACATATGTAAGTATGTGTATTTATGTATGTATGTATATGTATGTCTACATATATATAGAGATCTTTTGGATTGTGGAGATCTAGGATTTTGTTGTCATGCCCTTGTGGTCTCTGCATCTCATTGTCATTCTCACGTGATCTTTGTATATGTATGTATGTATATATATAAACAAAGAGATCTTGGCACAGTAGAAAAATGATAAAACTCACTCAATAGGTAGAATGGCCATGGGTATTGTCACAAGATTTTAAACATAATTGTAAAGAAATGAGTTAGCACATAGATAAGTTAACATTATGTTAACTGTAAACTACAACACAAAGGTTGCATAGGGTATTATAGTATTATAATTATAAAAAAAAATTTGATTCACACGAGCAGGTGTATGATTGCAAAGAGTTGTATTAGGTGAGTAGAGCTCAGTAGTGGTTATAGGAATACAAATATATAAAAACAATTAGAAACTAGAACTACATATTCAGTAGAGTGAGTAGTTCAATGGTCTTGATCCCATGGCTACATATATGTAGACGACCTGGAGTATGCCTCTAGCGTGCAGATGCCTTGGACATAGTTAGGTAGCAATTAATCATGTATGTAACTATGCTCTACTTAATAGTGCAATTCGCATGTGGAAGGGGGTGGGGGGTTAGTTGAGCTTGCACCTTTAGCAATACTTCATTTCCATTATTTGCGCTCTCTGAATCAAAGGTATATAACTTTATCACTTGTAACTATAATTTTCAAATAGTAAAAAACCATAATAGTTTCTTATAATTCTATGGTTCTCTTTGTAAGTTTATAAAATTAATTGCATTTATGTACATCTTATTCAAGTTTGATATTTCTCCTTTTCTTGACTCATAGTCCAAGAATATTTTTTCAAAACACATACTGATCAGTTGGAGATTGAGCCAAAAAAATTGTAAGAACGATTGTGCCAAAAGAGCTAAAAAATATGATTGTGCATGATAATCATCTTTTTACCTTCTTTTTGTCATAGTTGCTCTTACATTTTATGATTTTTAGTGAGAATGAAATTCTAAACTAATTAGGTAGGTAACAAGACCTATGTCTTGTGGTAAGACATGTTTCTTTATTTAATAGAAATCAAAGTATATATCTAACTGAGTTGATTTTTATTTGGTTTTGGCTAATGCAAAATTTTATTTGAAATCTATTTTTTTTTTCCAAATACCATGATTTATAATGAGAAAATTTACCTAAATATCATATATAATCCTAGAATATATCCAATTTTGTTAAGGGAAAATTTGTTCAGCATTTTAAAGAGTAGCCATATTTAATGATTTCTTTCTTTTGCAATGGGGTTTGAAATATGTTTACTTGGCTATGCCTCTTAATTATAACTATGTTTTCTATGTGCTCAAGAAATACAAGTTTTTGAAATTCCAATTTGACTTCAATTAGATTCAAGAAAATTAGCTAAGATAGGGTATTAATAATGTAGGAACATGTTGAGAAACTTAGTGAACTATGCTATTATTTATTCTATGTTTGCTAGTAAATTTGACTAGAATGTTTGGATCTAGTAGACTTGGTATTTTATGCCTATCTTATTAAAGGTTTAAAACAATTGCAGATAAATAACTTGATTTAAATTCTCCAGATTTTGAAATGTATTGGTACACTCTCCTGGCAAGGATCCCAAGTATCTACTACTACAATTAATTTGGTTTAGTTGTTGATTAGTTGGTTTGATTACAAATTCCTATAGAAATTTCATCAAATTAGGTACAATAAAAGGAACAATCAACATTGTTTTTGTCTAGGATCTCAAGCTAAGTCACTTAGCACAAGTTCAGTGAGTTTTATTTTTTTATTATTTGGATTCTAGAATATGTATGTAGTTAGATCAATTTTGCTATTGTGCAGGCAATAGGTAATAAGCACCTTAAAAAGATCCTTTTGTATAGATACATACATACATGTATGTATGTATGTATGTATGTATGTATGTATGTATGTATGTATGTATGTGTATATATATATATATCATGTGGAGATCTAAGATTTCATTATCGTGCCCTTGTGATCCCTGCATCCCAAGTATTTACTAATGTTATTAATTTGGGCATCACTATATGATCCAGAATGTTATGTAGTACTAAAGCTAGTAGGAACTTCTCCCATGTCTCCAAAAAACATAGCATAGGTTCAGGGTCCCTTGGCTCCTAGGAATTTTTAGTAGCCATTCTTATGCTAGAAGAATAACTTCAATCAAGAGTTGAGTGCAAGGAGTTGAAGAAGCAAGTTTTTCTTCTATGTAGCTACCATAATCATAAGGCACATTCCCTTATAGAAGCCATAACCTAGTTAAATATATGTACATATCAACCCAACTAATCAACAACTAGACCCATTTAACTAGGTTATGGCTTGTTTCTTTCTAAAAATATCTACTATGATATGTTTTTGTAAAATTTCTTGCAAACTCTGTCTATTTGTCTTGGTCTAAAAGATTTTTGTGGAGGATCTTAAGGTAAGTCATGAAGCACCTTAAAAATGATCTCTTTGTATATAACTACATACATACACACATAAATGTATGTATATATGTATGTAGGTATATATGTATGTATGTGTGTGTGTGTGTGTGTGTGTGTGTGTGTGTGTGTGTGTGTGTGTGTATGTGCCCTTGTGATCTTTGTATATGTATATATATATATATATATATATATAAGTGTGTGTGCATATAAACAAAGAGATCTTGGCACAACAAAAAAACAATTAAACTCACTCAATAGGTAGCATGGCAATAGATGCAATGGAAACACCTATTAGTAAGTAGATTTCTCTTTTTCTCTCTCATTTTTCATCTATTTGTTTCACTTGAAATATAGAAGGAGTGAGTTAAGATGTATATAAGTTAACCTTTCATTAACTTTAAACTACAACACAAAGGTTGCACCTAGGTAATATAGTATTGTAATTATAGAAAACTATTTGATTCACCTGAGTGGGTGTATGATGGTGAAGAGTTGTATTAGGTGAGTAAAGCTCACTAGTGGTTATAGGAATATATCTACATCAAAACAATTAGAAACTAAAACTACATATTTTTTAGAGTAAGTAGTTCAAGGGTCTTGATCCCACAGATATAGGTATGTAGGCATCTTGGTAGCTAGAGTATGCCTCCAGTGTGCAGATGACTTGGACATAGTTAGGTAACACTTAACTATTTTAAGACATTATATGTTAACTCACAAGGCTCATTCCCTTGCTCAATTTCTTGAGTTCATCTTTGACATAATTATGATTATGTATAAGAGGATTTTGGAAATGATTGAAATGATCATAAGAACAATTTTTGGAATAATATATGGAACTGGTAAAGAATGTCCTCAATCATTGTTTTGTCATTGATGTCAAACTTGCTACTTGCAGGGATGACAATTGCTTTAGTGATCCAAATACTATCAATTAGTTGATTTTCAAGGTGGAGGAAATCAATAAGATGTAACTAGAACACTTAGAGAAAGGTTGAAGTTATGATGTTGTAATGAAGTACAAGGATTAGTCAAGCCATTAATGAAATAGTGTATTATGTGACATACTAAAAGATACAAAGAATGAGCATACTAAAACATATCAAAGATCTAAGGTTTTAGCTAAGTCTTTTGTAAAGCTCAAACTAAGTTTATTAGAGAGAAGGTGCCAAGCAAGTTCAAATGCCAAATAAGTTCAAGTGCTGAGCAAGTTCATGTGCCGAGCAAGTTCAATTGCCAAGCAAGTTCAAGTGCCAAGCAAGTTCAAGTGTCGAGAAGAATCAAGTGCCGAGCAGAACCAAGTACTGAGCTGGTATAGGTACCAAGTAACACAGAGGTGCCAAGCACCAGTAACTCAATAATGCCGAGTTGCTGCATTATTTAGGAAATCAAAGATTCATCAGATCTAAGCCAATAGAGTTGTTATCTAGAAATCTATGAATTAAAAGGAAGATAAGAATGATGAGTTGGCGGCACAAAACACCATGTAGAACATTTTTAAGATACAACTGGTGAAGTTTCAAGAAGAAAACAAGATATGGGGTAGATACATTGTATCCTACCTAATCCATTTTGAAACCCTAAAATTAGAGAGGGAGAATTGAGTGGCAAAGGAAAATTAGACTTGTATATAAAGACATAAGTTAATGAAAAAAAAGTATGGAATAGAGGGGATAGTGAGAGAGAGAGCCATGGTCAAGCATAAAAGCATGAAATACTGAAGAGTAATCTAAGGAGAAGAGAACATAGGAACTCTATTTGGATAGATGACCACAAGGATGATTGCATTGGCAGAATGAGTAGGAAAACTCAAAGAGACGAAGCTTAAGAGGGAGACAAGTAGTCAGAGCTAAAGTGATTAAAGCCAAGCATAAGGATTGAACTGAAAGAGTGATCTAAAATCTACAAAGTATGTTGTAAGTTATGTCAGATCAAAAGACCATTATAGTTACTTTCTAGCAATTGTAATAGTAATATAAATCCTATGGACCTAGGTTGGTTTAACAGCCATTAGATAAATCCTTTAATAGGGTGACATTCCAAGTGGATGTTCTAAAGACCTTTAACCAGGCCCATTCCTAACAGTTTGGTGAAATCCTCTAACAAGGTCACATTTAACAGTGTGTTGTAAGCCTTTAATAGGGCATCACTTCAGAAGAGTAAGAATCAAGTAGCATGTTACTGGTGGTTTTTTCCAAATTGGGTTTCCAAGTAAATCATTTTGTCATGTGTTTATCTTGAATGATTTGTCTTTGCATGTTGATTTATAGTAATTTACTTATATGACTGATTTAAGTTTTAAGTTTGAACATATGAAAAGGGTATTAATAGGGCATTTGGACCTTGAATAACTGATTCACCCCCCCCGTCTCAGTTATTCTAAAGAATTCTAACAATTGGTATCAGAGCTTGACTGCTGATTCAGTTTAAAGGGACTACTAGTAGAAAACATCAAAATTCCAAAGAGAGAAGTTCCCAAGCTCAACAAAGACAACTTTGTTGCATGGCAAAGTTTGATGAAGCTACATCTTGGATCCATTGGAGATTATGCTCAAAATTCAATTATCACTGAACATGTAGATCCAACAGGTACTCCTACTGCTGAAGACATGAAAAAAAACAAGAACACAACTAGACAATGATGGAAATTGCCTTTGCACTCAGCTATGTTGAATTTGATGATATCAAAGGATGTGACACTGCATTCAAAATGTGGAAAGCCCTATCAGACATCTATGGAGGAGATCAAAATGTACAAAGAGAAAAAAGAGAAAGTCTCAGAGGAAAATTTGATGACATGAAAATGGAAGAAAATGAGAATGCTACTCAGTATGGTGCAAGAATAAAGGAAGTGGTAAGTGCAATAAGATGCTTGAATGGTCAACTAGATGAAGATATTGTTAATAGTAAGTTCTTAAGAACCTTGCTCCCTATCTATGCTATTAGAGTATCAGCAATACAAGAGCTAAGATGTATAACAGGAAATAACCTAAGCTTTGAAAGTATAATAGGTAGACTCACTACATTTGAGTTATCTAACTTTTTTTCTTTTAAGGCTAAGTTATACTAAAAGATGTCAAACAAGTGAAATCAAGGAAAGGAAGAAAAATGAAGTATGTATCTAGTGACAGTAGCACTGATGAGGAAGATGTACAACAATTGGAAGCATTGCTCACTAGAAGATTTCACAGGGGCAAAGGAAAATTCAAAGGTAAGATGCCTATCATTTGTTTCAATTGCAATGAAGTAGGTCATATTGCTGCAAGATGTCCACAGAAAAAGGATTCCAAGGAAGGCAACAAATACAAGAAAAAAAGAGATGATGACAAGAGAGACTACAAAGAAAAAGGTAAGTGTTATATTGTTGAAGAAAATTTTGATGACAATGATGATGAAGTTGTATATGTAGCCATGAAGGACCAATCTGATGAAGAAGAAGCCACAGCATTGGTGACATGTATAAACAAGAATGACAGATGGATCACAGACAGTGGATGCTCACATCACATGACAGGAGACAAAAGTAAGTTTGTAAACTTTACTCAATATGATGGAAATAGTGTTAGATTTGGTAATGATGTTCCATGTCAAATCAGAGGAAAAGTTTCCATTAAGCTCACAGACCAAATTTCATGTGACAATGCATACTATCTTGAAGGATTAAACTACAATTTACTGAGTGTCTCACAATTAGGCAATATAGGTTGCAAAGTGGAATTTGAAAACAAAACTACAAAAATCTATGACAATGATGGTAAACTAATAGGAAAAGGAGATCAAACAAAAAGTAATTTTTTTTACCTTGATATAGATGATGCTTATTGTCTATTTGCAAAATTTGATGATGGATGGTTAATGCATAAAAGATTATGTCATGTCAACTTTGACAATCTGGTCAAAATCATTTAAATGAAGAAAGTCATAGGGCTACCAAAATTGAAGAAGCCTGATAATATCATGTGTAAACAATGTCAGCTAGGAAAGATGACAAAGTCAAGTTTCAAAAGCAAAAACTATACATCTAAAGAGATACTTGAGTTAGTTCACACCGACTTATGTGGTCCAATGGAAATACAAAGCTATAGAGGAGATAAATACATAATGTTATTTTTTGATGACTATTCCAGGATGATGACTGTTATGTTCTTAAAAAAAAAATTTGATGCTTTTCAAATGTTTAAGTGGTATATGGCCAGAGTTGAAAAGGAAACTGGAAAAAGCTTGAAATGTCTAAGATCAGATAGAGGTGGTGAATTTACATCAAATGAATTCGAGATATTTTGTAATGAAAAAGGAATCAAAAGACAGACATCAGCTCCTAGAACTACCCCACAGAATGGAATTGCTGAAAGAAGAAACAGATCTATAATTGACTGTGCCAGAACATTAATGATGGAAAATAATGTTGCTCTAAAAGACTGGAGAGAAGC
This sequence comes from Cupressus sempervirens, assembly GCA_028749045.1. Lineage (NCBI taxonomy): Eukaryota > Viridiplantae > Streptophyta > Pinopsida > Cupressales > Cupressaceae > Cupressus > Cupressus sempervirens. The sequence continues at coordinate 186,452,073 of CM053787.1, read as the reverse complement.
TGTAAGTGTAGCTGTTCATACACTGAACCGAGTACAAGTCAAGAAAGGTACAAATACAACACCTTTTGAATTATGGTATGGTTACTCACCAAATATAAAACATTTCAAAATATTTGGTTGCAAATGTTTTATCCTTAAAGATGTTAGAAATGGAAAATTTGATGCAAAAAGTGATGAAGGTATATTTCTTGGTTACTCAACAATAAGTAAGGCATATAAGTGTTTGAATGTTAACACTAACAAAATTGTGAAAAGTGCAAATGTAAATTTTGATGAGCACACAGAAGTCCAAGCTGAAGAACCAAAGAAAATGGAAGAATACAGAACCTTTGTATACTCTTATGAAGGAATGACTATTGATGAGGATGATGTCATTCAAATTGAAAGTCAACAACAAGTGTCAGTTTCAACCGATTCACAACTAGTGAATGCTGAGCTACATTCAAAAGCCAAGTTACAAAAAGAAGAAAATGCACAATCTGATTCAGAAGATAGCATACATGATGAAGAACAACCTGACAATGAAGAGCATAGTGATCCTGAATCTGAAAGATCAAACATGGAAACAAGGATAGAGCCAAGATTATCCAAATATGTAAAAAGACATCACCCTGCTAAACAAATAATTGGTGACAAAGATGCAAGACCAATGAAAAGGAATAGACTAAGACATGAATCATGTCTGATTAGCAAATCTGAACCCAAGACAATACATGGTGCATTACAAGATGGCGACTAGTATAAAGCTATGGAAGAAGAAATTGATCAAATAAGAAAAAATAAAATTTGGAGTTTGGTCCCCAGACCAACTGACAAGAATGTAATTGGCACCAAATGGTTATTCAGAAAAAAACTAGATGAGAATGGTGAGATTACCATAAATAAAGCCAGATTAGTATGCAAGGGTTATGCTCAAGAAGAAGGAATAGATTATGGAGAAACATTCACTCCTGTTGCTAGAATGGAAGGAGTAAGAACTTTACTTGCATATGCTGCCTACAAAGATTTCAAAGTCTATCAGATGGATGTAAAATCTGCCTTCTTAAATGGTATACTAGAAGAAGAAGTCTACATTGAACAACCAGAAGGATTTTTTGATGAAAACAACAGGGATATGGTGTGTAAGTTACATAAAGCACTGTATGGTTTGAAACAAGCATCCAGAGCATGGTATGAGAAACTTCACAAGTAGCTAATGCAAATTGGATTTGAAAGAATTGATGACAACAAAAACATGTACATCAAAGATGAAGAAGGTAAAGACATTATTGTATCTAAATTTTTTGTGGATGACATAGTATGTGGTGGTAAGGAAGTACTTTGCAAAGGCTTTGCTGACAAAATGAAACATGAATTTGAAATGTCTATGTTTGGAGAAATTAAATTTTTGTTGGATTGCAAATTCATCAACTCAAACATGGAATATTTATTACAAAATCAAAATACATCAAAGAAATTCTTAAAACATTTGGATTGGAGGAATCCAAACCAGTCAGCACACCAATGGCCACAGGAAACAAGATATCCAAAAATGACGAGTCAGCTGAAGTCAATCAAACAATGTATATATCCATGATTGGAAAACTACAATATGTTGTACATGGTAGACTAGACATAGCATTAGCAGTTGGAATAGTGGCTAGATTCTCTGCTAATCCTAAAGAAAATCATGTCATAGCAGTAAAAAGAATAATGAGATATCTCAAAGGGATTGATGATTTTGGTCTATACTATAAAAAGAATGGAAAATTTGAACTCAATGCATATACAAATGCAGACTAGGGAGGAAACATTGATGACAGAAAAAGCACAAGTGGAGGTGCATTATTTCTAGGCAAAAGGCTAGTTACCTAGACTAGCAAGAAACAAACATGTATATCCTAGTCCACTGCAGAATCAGAATATGTGGCAGCTATAGTCAATTTTACAAACATTGTATGGCTCACACATCTATTGAATGGAATGAAAGAAGAAGTAACAAAACCAGTGATATTGTATTGTGATAATACAAGTGCTATAAACATATCCAAAAATCCAGTGATGCATGCAAAAACCATGCACATTGCAATCAAGTATCATTATGTCAGAGAATTAGTAGAAGACAAACAAGTGAAGTTGGAATACATTCACACAAAGAAATAGACAACAGATATCTTCACCAAACCATTGCCCAAGGATTCCTATGAATATCTTAGAGGCAAGCTGGGGGTTATACCCCTAACTCAAGCAGTTTAAGGTAACAAGGAAGCTGCCTTGCATCAATAGGAATAAATCATTAAAATATTAACAGGTTGATGCAAAGGATGACAGCAGGAACAAAAACTCCAAATCAGTCATAAGCATGGTGACAGAGGGAGAAAGACAACAAAAAGTCAAAGCTTATATTTTGCATGATAAAGATGCTACATCTTTGGCATTTATGTCAAAGAGGGAGAAATATGCAGAAAACTGATCAATGCAAAGAACGAAGGAGATATATATGAAAGAGGGAGATATATGTGATTAGTAGTGAAAATGCAACAAATCAATACAATCTTGGTGGTAAATGAATTGATTACTTGATCAATTTGGTTTGCCATCAATGCCAAAGAGGGAGATTGTTGGAAATGATTGAAATGATCATAAGAACAATTGTTGGAATAATATATGGAACTGGTAAAGAATGTCCTCAATCATTATTTTGTCATTGATGTCAAACTTGCTACTTGCAGGGATGACAATTACTTTAGTGATCCAAATACTATCAATTAGTTGATTGTCAAGGTGGAGGCAATCAATAAGATGTAACTAGAACGCCTAGAGAAATGTTGAAATTATGATGTTGTAATGAAGTACAAGGATCAGTCAAGCCATTAATGAAACATTGTATTGGATGACATACTAAAAGATACAAAGAATGAGCACACTAAAACATATCAAAGATCTAAGGTTTTAGCTAAGTCTTTTGTAAAGCTCAAACTAAGTTTATTAGAGAGAAGGTACCGAGCAAGTTCAAGTGCCAAATAAGTTCAAGTGCCGAGCAAGTTCAAGTGCTGAGCAAGTTCAAGTGTCGAGCAAGTTCAAGTGTTGAGCAAGTTCAAGTGCTGAGCAAAATCAAGTGTCGAGCAGAACCAAGTGTCGAGCTGGTATAGGTGCCGAGTAACACAGAGGTGTCAAGAACCAGTAACTTAATAATGCTGAGTTGCTGCATTATTTAGGAAATCGAAGATTTGTCAGATCTAAGCCGATAGAGTTGTTATCTAGAAATTTGTGAATTAAAAGGAAGATAAGAATGATGAGTTGGTGGCACAGAACACCATGTAGAACATTTTTAAGATACAATTGGAAAAGTTTCAAGAAGAAAACAAGATATGGGGTAGATACATTGTATCCTACCTAATCCATTTTGAAACCCTAAAATTAGAGAGGGAGAATTGAGTGGAAAAGGCAAATTAGACTTGTATATAAAGACATAAGTTAATGAAGAAAAAGTATGGAATAGAGGGGATAGTAAGAGAGAGAGCCATGGTCAAGCATAAAAGCATGAAATACTAAAGAATAAGATAAGGAGAAGAGAACACAGGAACTCTGTTTGGATAGATGACCACAAGGATGATTGCATTGGCAGAATGAGTAGGAAGACTCAAAGAGACAAAGCTTGAGAGGGAGACAAGAAGTCAGAGCTGAAGTGATTAAAGCCAAGCAAAAGGATTGAATTGAAAGAGTGATCTGAAATCTGCAAAGTATGTTGTAAGTTATGTCAGATCAAAAGACCATTATAGTTACTTTCTAGCAATTGTAACAGTAAGATAAATCCTATGGACTTAGGTTGGTTTAACAGCCATTAGATAAATCCTTTAACAGGGTGACATTCCAAGTGGATGTTCTAAAGAACTTTAACTAGGCCCATTCCTAAAAGTTTGGTGAAATCCTCTAACAAGGTCACATTTAACAGTGTGTTGTAAGCCTTTAACAGGGCATCACTTCAGAAGAGTGAGAATCAAGTAGCATGTTACTGGTGGTTTTTCCCAAATTGGGTTTCCATGTAAATCATTTTTTCATGTGTTTATCTTGAATGTTTTATCTTTGCATGTTAATTTATAGTAATTTGCTTATATGACTGATTTAAGTTTCAACATATGAAAAGGGTATTAATAGGGCATTTGGACCTTGAATAACTGATTCACCCCCCTCCCCCTCTCAGTTATTCTAAAGAATTCTAATAGAGGATTATATATTTATTCATTTTTTCCAATATCTATGTTCATTCTAAATATATACTCTTGTTTTTTTTCAACACATTCTTTGACACCAATTTACCTTTTGACTATTGTTAGGGCCTAACCTTTGAAATCAATATAAGCTAATTTACATGTTAATATAATTTCTTGAATTTATAGACATAGTGCTAAGTTGAATGCAAAAAAAATGCATTTCAATTCTCTGTTGGGAACATAATCATATTTTATTCCTTAATTTTGGATCCAATAATGAGGGTTTTAGCTGAGGCCATGGGAGAGCATTTGAGTTATGAACATATAATTGTGAATTATGTATGTCGTGTTTTCTTTTTCTATATTTAAAATCAACTTCACATTGTGTTGTGTTGTGGTGTCCACAACACACGCCCCATTCCTCACTAGGAATGGGGACCCCCTACTTTTTTCTTTTTTTTCTCAAAACTCTCAGACTCATAGTTCAAGAGCTAGGATAAGATTGTTAGAGTTCAAGTCTTAGATTCATAAAAAAATTTGAAAAACACAAAAAAATTTCAAAATTTGAAACACACAAAAACATTAGAAAAAATTTGAAAAAATGTGAAAAATCAAAAATTGGGAAAATATAAAAATTATAAAATTACAAAAATAATAAAATAATAATAATAAATAAAAATCAACATGCGCACAAGTGCGTGTGCACAGGTGGAGTGTGTGCCATGCACTAACATGCACACTATGCACTCGACCTATGCGGAGCTTTATAAAACCCCAAGTTCCTTCACCTTTACTCATTTTTTCCCCCTACATCTTTCACATTGTCATAGTGATTTCACATAAGGTATGATTGTGCCATGCACTTGAGTTGGTATAATGGTGCCTTGGTGCCATAGTTTGCATCACCAGCAGCACCCTTTCATTTTGTGCCTTCACTTAGCCATGGGCTCAACCCTAACTCCGCGCTATCACATTTTCACTTAGCAGTGGATGCTTTTGGCATTGGGTTCGCGTTGCCACACTTTCACTTAGTAGTGGGCACTCCTGGCTTGTGTTCGTGTCCTTGCACTTGAACTTAGCATGCAGGCACTACCATGCTTTAATTTATAGCATGGGTGCATGAACTAAGAGCACAAGCACTTTTGCCTTAACTTTGTGTTGCCACGCTTGAACTTAGAGCATGGGCGCTCTTGCCTTAACCTCGCACTACCATGCTTGAACTAAGAGCACGTGCATTTCGCCTTAGTGCCACTAGTATGAAACCCTAACTACACCAACGGTGCACCTCTCACACTCACAGCATGCCCACCCACATTTCTTTCATTTTTTTAAATTGATTTAATTTTTCCAAAAAAAATCAAAAAATATTTTTAAAAAATAATAATAATAAATTAATATATATATATATATATATATTTTAAAAATAATATTAAATTTCAAAAATTGATAAAAATGATAAAATTTCAAAAAAAGAAGAAGGAAAAAGGATTAAAAAAAAAGAAAAATAAATAAAAATAAATGAAAATAAATAAAATGTCCAAATGGGGGCATTTTTTTTCTTTTCTTTATGTTTAGTTTAATTCATAGTTTTTAATTTTTATCCTTGGACTAATAACATTTTTTTGTCTTTTTCTCACAATGTGCAGGTAATCAAATGGCATCCACATCTAGAGTAGCACCCAAACCTGTAGTCTTCAAAATCAAAGGCATACCCTCAAAGCCAAGATTCCATGATGACCACATAGAAATTCAAGATACCAACTTGGAACACACAGACCTAGGAGAATTCTTAAGAATTTGCAACAAGCTAATAGAGAGATCAGCCTTGGTATTTGTGATGATCCATTCTAGATTGGTAAATGCAGCATCTCACCCTATGTCAGTATAATTAGTGGAACTAATCATGGCCTTGTTACAACACTTTGTTCCTAAAGAAAGAGTGGTCAAGAGCATCATAGGCGAAGTGGTGTCGGATCTATGACCCGACAACATTGAGAGGGTCTTCCACCTACCAAGAGTAGACCAGTTCATTTGAATTTCCTATGAAATAGCTGAAAGGTGGTACTGGGAGCATGAACAAGAGGCCATTGACATAATACAATCTTCATATCTTATTGGGAAGCCTCCCTAGGGAAAGATAACATTCAAAGTGGATATGACCTAAGGATACATGAAGGAGCATATTAGATATTCTATCATTCTCCTGATCAGAGTCATGGGTTTACCTGCAGTAGGCCACCTCAACACTTTTATGTTCAACTTTATTGAGACCATCAAACAGGAAAAGATACCATTGGACTGGGCCACCACACTAAGTGAGAACTTGTGTGAGCAATTGAGGATAGTGAAGGATAAGAAGAGGTTTTACATGACTTCTTAAATGCTATACCTACTTGTAGCAAGGGCAATGAACTATCCCAATTTATATAGGAGAGGCAGTATGTAGGATCCCAATGCCTAGCCCTCCATAGTTTACCCTTAGCTAGTGAAGAAGAAGCTCTCAAAATAGAGAAAAGAGTATAGAATTGTCAATGATGTGGTCATCTTTAAGATCATTCAATTCATTGAGGGAGACTATGGGAAGAGGTTATCTGATGAAGCCAAAGCACAAATCATAGCTCTCAGAGCCTACTTCATCTAGTTTAAGACATTCACATATCTTCGAGTGGCTAGTGCACCCATAAATCCTAAGAAGTTCCCGAGATACCCAAGTGGCAAACTGGTACTATTGGAGATTTCTTACCAAATTGAGTCAGCATATGAGAAGATAAAGAGGCAACATAGACCTTAATGGGCATGGTCATTGGACCATATTAGGTGAAGCAGAAGATAGATATTCTATCCTTTGAATGGTAGTGGGAGAACTATCCTCTTGCAGAATACAACTCTCCCTAGCCATATTTTGATAATGTTAGGGAAGTGGAGAGTCTAGCAAGAAGAGACTTCCATCATGAGGATGATGTTGAGGATCACTAGATGAATGCTACAAATGACTATGATGTTTTCATTGGGAACTATTGTAGGATGACTTTTTATCTAGCAGAAAGGGCTCTCTAGTTGAACATCCTAGAGGAGATAAAGCAATAGGATTTGAAGGAGTTACTAGGCCCCCTGTTCAATGTTGACAAAATTGGCGAAAGACCCATTATGAATGTTGTGGTTGACAGGGAGGAGGCTAGTGATATTAATCATCGACTGAGCCATGTCATAAAAATGACAAGGGATTGTATCAAGAAACCTTTTCCACTTGATCCAATTCCTGATACTGTAATCTTCCATGCACATGCTCACCTAGAAAGAGGTAGAGGAATGAAAGTAGCAATTCCTACCATTGCAGCTTAGTCTCCTATCAGGCCAAGAATAGTGTACAACCTTGATCACCCAGTTGGATATTATCACCCTCTTGAAAGGAAGGAAAAGAACAAAAGAAAGAGGACCTCTCCTCTAAGGATTCAAATAAAATAGGTGCATCCTTAGTGGCAAGAATAGAGTCCACAAGGGTCTCAAAATATTGGAGCTACCCTAGTCTAGGGTGAACTGTAGTTGCATCCCATTCTATCTACTCAACCAAAAGAGGGAGAGATTCCACAAGTCTCCATTCCTCCTACACAAGATGAGCCAGCCTCTCCTTCTACTTCAAAGAAACATAAGAAAAGGATTAAGATTCAAATAAAGAAAAGGATAAGGATCAGTAGAAGATTAGTGCCTAATCCATCTATTTCCAAAAGCATTGTAGAAGGAGATGAAGAGGAGGAAGAAGAAGAATTAGAAGAGGAAGAGGAACAAGTGCCCCTACAGGAAAAAACTTGGATAGCTAGAGCCATAGAGTTGCAAAGGAGAAAGAGTGCCATAGGAACCTCACCATCCACTCAAGTAGAACCTTTAGAGCTTTCTTCTTTAGAAGATGAAGTACAGTAGTGAGTGGATGAGAAAAGTGAAGAGAGCAATGATGTTTTCTCAATGTTAGATTTTGATTTCATGCTCATAGGTATAGAATTGATTGGGGATAAGATCAGGGACACCCCTATAGGTGAACCTCAACAAGAAGACTAGACTCAAATGCCACTAGACACACAAGGTCTTGATCTTACTCCTCCATCTCCACCATGAGTTACAGTTGTAGAATAGGGCTCAATGTGATGCAAGAGCATCCAAAGGTATAAAGGCAATCCTGTGTCACCCAAAAAAATGTACTTAGACTTAGTTTCTATTTCATGTGTTTTCATTTTTGGACACCCATTTGGGTCAAATAAAGGTTCCAACTCTCACAGTTCAACTATCAGTATGCTAGAAAATCTTGAAAAAATAGGAGCATGCAATTTGGCCATCATTTTGGTGACCTAGAAGGTGTGAATTGGCTAGATGAATGTAATTGTGATTTAGAGCATTCCAGAAAAAGAATCAAGTCAAAAGGCCCCATGGTTTGAAAGTTATTGCAGTTTTTCAAGTTTTGGAGACCTCCTAAGAATGCTTCAAAGTTAGGTTAGGGGCATTAAATGACCTCAAAAAGGGCTGAAAAATGGGAGATGAGCAAAGCTATCCATAGGGCTATAGAGCGCTTTGAGAGCTTTTCTAAAAATGTATAACGGTTCGTCAATCAGAGCTACGGTTCAAAAGTTATGCCTCCCGAAAGTTCAGTTACCATTTCTGGATTCTTCTAGATTTGCACCGACTTCTAACATAGCTTTGGAACCTTCTATTTGGTCGGTGGATGCCTACTAGCACTTTTTAGAATTTACTCCTAGTCCTTAACCCTTCGGGGTCTATTTAAGGATATTCCTGGCATTGTAAAAGGCAGTTCGAAGTGGAGTTTGAGAGGAGGTACTGAAAGGAGAAATTATCTCCAAATTTATGCTATTGTAAGCCCTTAGGGCATGTTTTGAAGTTTATTTTCTCTGTACTATTTGAAATAGCTTATTTTCTCAGTTAATACAATTTCCCTTTTCGGTTGTGTCCATTTTTTTCTTGGGTTGTGTCCCCATCAAGTGGTATCAGAGCTAATTTTCCTGAGCGTGTAGACAAAGCGTCGACTGTGAGGCAGTTTGCACCAGGACTGTGTGGTTGTGGGATCGAGTTAGAAGATGCCTCCATGAAGAGAGCATGGTGGAAGGGCCAGAGCTATTAATCTTGAGGAGGTTAGAGCCCTCCAAAGGCAGGTGCAAGCATTGCAAGAGGAGCTCCGTAGAGGAGCAAATGTTGCCGTAGGTGATGACAGTGAGGATGAAAATGAAGAAGAACTAATGGAACTAGAAGGGGAATTTGATGGGGTTATTCTAAATCATCCAGAGGAAAGGCTTTTTAGGGCCATTACTAAGTTTGGGAAAAGACCCACAATTGAAGTGGGTTTTTTTTTAGGAAATCTGAAACCAGATGAGTTGATCGATTGGATCAATGAACTGGAAGAATACTTTGAGTATGAGGATATAAGGGACCCAGATAGGGTTAAGTTTGCAAAGGCCAAACTGAAAGGCCATGCCAAAATCTGGTGGAAAGAGGTTCAATTGGAAAGAAACAAAAGAGGAAAGGAGAAGATCACAAGATGGGATCGCATGGTGGACAAATTGAAGAAGCAGTTCATTCCTGTGGACTACGAGCTTGATTTGTTTAAGAAGATGCATGGGTTAAAGCAAGCAGGAAGATCAATCCAAAAATATGCAGAGGAATTTTACTGACTCTTGATTAGAGAAAGACATGTAGAAGAAAATAAGGAGAAGGTTGCTCGTTATATCAGTGGGTTGCAACCTAGCATCTAGGAGGAATTAAGTCTAGTAAGAATGACCAGTGTTGAAGAGGCATACAAGTTTGCCTTACGTGTTGAAGAGAAGCTAAATAAAAGGTTTGAAGGTAGACAAAGAGGATGCAGTCAAGGAGGAAGGGGAAGCAATAGGTCATCTGGAGGACACAATGAAACCCAAAAGAAAAATAAAGATGAGGGTACTAGTAGGAACCAGAGGAATGAGGGTTTCAACCGCTTCCATGACCAAGACTTTGGAAATCAGAGAGGAAGAGGTAGAGGACATGGAAAAAGAAGAGGAGGCTTTTGTGGTACCTATTTCCATTGCAATGAAGAAGGTCATCGTGCCTTTGAATGCCCTCAACGAAAAGGAAGGACAGATAGGAGAGTTGAGGGCCAAGCTAGGGTTGCTCATGTGGATGAGGATGCACAATCATCACATTCAAAGGATGTAGAAAGAGGAGATACCTTCGTAAATGAAAGAGTCCTACTAAGTGGTGAGATTGAACCAGGACAACGGAGGAGTTTGTTCCGTACCAGATGCAAGTGTGAGGATAAATGTTGTGACGTGTTCATTGATGGTGGTAGCACTGATAACTTGGTATTAGAAGAGATGGTCTCTAAGCTGAAGCTCAAGAGGGAGAAACATCCCCAGCCCTATCAGATTACTTAGGTAAAAGATGATCATAAGGTCCTGGTAAGTGAACAATGTTTAGTGAAATTCAAAATTGGGAGTTACCATGATGAAGTTCTCTGTGATATTATTTTGATGAATGTTTGGCATCTACTGTTGGGTAGACCATGGTAGTTTGATAGACATGCAGTACATGATGGACATGCAAACACATACTCTCTGACAAAGGATGGAGTTCACCACAAATTGAAGCCCATGAAAAAGGAAGGTGAAAAGGTATGTAGCAGTGCTAGGATTTGTCTTGTTGATGGAAGAAAGTTTTTAGATGGCATGAAACATCAACATATGTGCTATGCTTTGATTCCTAGGAAAGATAAAGAAGGTAGTAGTGAAATACCAGTTGAAGTTTCAGATTTACTAGGGGAGTTTGGAGATATTATCTCTGATAATGTTCTAGATGGATTGCCACTAGTAAGGAAAATTAGTCATCAGATAGATCTAATTCTAGGAGCTAGTTTGCCTAACAAGGGTACTCACAGGATGACTCTTATTGAAACAGAGGAGCTAAATAGATCGGTTCAACAGTTATTGAGGAAGGGCTTGATTCGAGAGAGCCTGAGTCCATGTGTAGTACCTGTAGTACTCACACCAAAGAAGGATGGAGAGTGGAGGATGTGTATAGATTCTCGAGCTATAAATAGGATCACCATCAAGTACCGGTTTCCTTTGCCAAGGATGGATGATATAATGGACTGCTTGAGTGGAGCTCAGTACTTCACAAAGATAGATCTGAAGAGTGGTTATCACCAAATACAGATTTGAGAAGGAGATGAGTGGAAAACAACCTTCAAGACCAAGGAGGGTCTTTATGAGTGGTTAGTCATGCGCTTTGGATTGACGAATGCCCCAAGCACCTTCATGCGGCTCATGAATGAGGTACTTAAGAAGTTCTTGGGAAAATTTGTTATTGTTTATTTGGATGATATTTTAATTTTCTGCAAGACTTTGGAAGAACATTTATTGCATGTTCATAGTGTCCTTGAAAGGCTAAGGGAAGAGAAACTATTAATTAATCTAAAGAAGTGTAACTTTGCAAAAAGGGAGTTAGTCTATTTGGGGTTTGTTATATCACCTGAAGGTCTCAAAATGGATCCAGAGAAGGTAAAAGCCATCTTGGAATGGCCTACTCCAAGGTTTGCTACTGAGGTAAGATCATTTCATGGTCTGGTTAGTTTTTATAGGAATTTTATTATGAATTTCAATGGCATATGTGCACCCCTAACTGATACAATAAGAGGGGATAGAAAAGAGTTCAAATGGACTGCAACAGCTGTGAGAAGTTTTGAATTGTCGAAGAAGAAGGTGACAGAATAGCCTGTGTTGGCACTTCCAGATTTTAGAAAAGTGTTCCAGGTGGATTGTGATGCTAGTGGTAGCACTATTGGGGTTGTATTAAGCCAAGAAGGTAAGCCTATTGCATATTTTAGTGAAAAATTCAATGATGCAAAGAAGAAGTATTCTGTTTATGATTAGGAGTTCTATGCAATAGTTCAGGCGTTAAAGAAATGGAGGCATTATTTATTGCCAAAGGAATTTGTTTTGTATACTGATCATCAGGCATTATAGTACCTAAATAGCCAAGTTAATTTGAATCAGAGGCATATGAATTGGGTAGAATTCTTGCAGAGTTATACATTTGTGTTGAAGCATAGAAGTGGAAAATCTAATAGGGTTGCAGATGCACTAAGTAGGAGACAGGTGTTGCTTACAGTAATGCAGGTTGAAGTAGTTGGGTTTGATGAACTCAAGAATTTGTACCCTGAGGATCCTAATTTTGCTAAAGCATGGAAAGCTTGTAAAGAACTTGTTGTTGTAGATAAAACCAAATGGTTAGACTATTTGATCCAGGATGGCATGTTGTTCAAGGGTAGTCAATTGTGCATTCCAAGGAGTTCCATGAGGGAAAATCTAATTAAGGAGAAGCACAGTGGAGGGATGGTAGGACATTTTGGTCAAGATAAGACCATTTCCATTCTTAGAGAACATTATTTTTGGCCTCAAATTTCACAGGATGTGAAGAATTTTGTACAGAGTTGCCAGGTTTGTCAAGTTGCCAAGGGGTTTAGTCACAATACTGGCCTATATCAGCCATTGCCTATTCCATCAAGGCCATGGGAGGACATAAGTATGGATTTTGTTCTTGGATTGCCAAGGACACAAAGGGGTAATGACTCAGTATTCGTGGTGGTTGATAGGTTCTCCAAAATGGCACATTTCATTCCATGCCACAAAACTCATGATGCTGTCCATATTGCAGACTTATTTTTCAAAGAGGTGGTAAGACTACATGGTCTTCCAAGGAGTATAGTTTTTGATAGAGATACTAAATTTGTGGGGTATTTTTAGAGGACATTGTGGAAAAAGTTGAGAACAGACTTGAAATTCAGTTCCACGCATCACCCACAAATTGACGGCCAAGCAGAAGTGGTAAACAGAAGTCTGGGCAATTTACTGAGATGTTTAGTTGGGGATAAGCCCAAGGGATGGGATTTGATTCTACCACAAGCAGATTTTTCTTACAATAACTCTATAAATAGGAGTACTAGAAAATCACCATTCCAAATTGTATATGGGAATAGCCCAAGGACTGCACCAGAGCCGAGGAAGATAGAACAAGGGGAGAGGACAAGTGCTAAAGCTAAGGAATTTGCTAAACATATCAAGCGTCTACATGAGGAGGTTCAAGCACACATTACCAAGATGAATCAAGAGTATAAAGCTAGGTCTGATCAAAGGAGAAGACATAAGGAATTCCAAGTAGGGGATCTAGTCATCGTACACTTACAAAAAGAAAGATTTCCAGCCGATACTTACAACAAGCTGAAAATGAAGAAATTTGGCCCTTGCAAAATTTTGAAGAAACATGACTCAGGAAATGCATATGAAGTGGAGCTGCCAGATGGTATTCGCATTTCTCCCATTTTCAACATTGTAGATTTAACAAAGTATCATGATGATGGTGCAGATGAGGAGTTGGTGTTAGAGCCATGTTTGATTCCTGCTTCTAAGAAGGAGGAGATAGAAGACATTCTAGATCATCATGTGGGTAGGAGTACCAGAAACAGGCAGTATGAAGAGTATTTGGTCAAACGGAAAGGATGACCAATCGATGACTCAACTTGGATTTCAGTAGCTGAGGTTTCCCATTTGGGATTTCCTCTACCATTCATAAAGTAATAGGGTCACTTTTCAATCTACCCTAGGTGTCTGATGCAGGAGCATCTAGATGTATAAAAGCAATCCTGTGTCACCCAAAAAAATGTACATAGACTTAGTTTTTGTTTCATGTATTTTCATTTTTGGACACCCATTTGGGTCAAATAAAGGTTCCAACTCTCATAGTTCAATTATCAGTATGCTAGAAAATCTTGAAAAAATAGGAGCATGCAATTTGGCCATCATTTTGGTGACCTAGAAGGTATGAATTGGCCAAATGAATGTAATTGTGATTTAGAGCATTCCAGAAAAAGAATCAAGTCAAAAGGCCCCACGGTTTGAAAGTTATTGTAGTTTTTCGAGTTTTGGAGACCTCCTAAGAATGCTTCAAAGTTAGGTTAGGGGCATTAAATGACCTCAAAAAGGGCCAAAAAATGGGGGACGAGAAAAGCTGGTCCATAGTGCTATAGAGCACTTTGAGAGCTTTCCAAAAATGTAAACAGTTTGTCAATCGGAGCTACGGTTCAAAAGTTATGCCTCCCGGAAGTTCGATTACCTTTTCTGGATTCTTCTAAATTTGCACTGACTTCTAATGCAGCTTCTGGAACCTTCTATTTGGTCGATGGATGCCTACTAGCATTTTCTAGAATGTACTCCTAGTCCTTAACCCTCTGGGGTTTATTTAAGGATATTCCTGGCATTGTAAAATGAAGTTCGGAGTGGAGTTTGAGAGGAGGTACTGAAAGGAGAAATTATCTCCAGATTTATGCTATTGTAAGCCCTTAGGGCATGTTTTGAAGTTTATTTTCTCTATACTATTTGTACTAGCTTATTTTCTCAGTTAATACAATTTCCCTTTTCTGTTGTGTCCATTCTGTTCTTGGGTTGTGTCCCCATCACAGTCACTCCCCCACCTTAGAATTTAGAGGAAGAACAAGTTCATAAGGAGTCATTATTAGAGGAGAGACCAAAGAAAATGGAAACTAGTGAAGTTTTAGAAGGACAAATGATGTAATATTCCCAACCACCTTCCCAAGACATTGAGGTTTAGGCCACAGGGTCTATCAAGACTAAAGCTACAGAAGGGGAGTCCTCACAATAGGAGGTGACTCTAAGTAAGAGTGATAAAGGGAAGGAGGTAGTTGAACACACCCCTTTGTCATCAAGAGCCAGGTCCTCAATAGGACACATCCCTAGTTGGATCTGAAAGGAGATAATGAGGAGTACTAAGCCTCAATTCTATGCTTTACAGGAAGACATTTGTGACATTGCAGAGATTTTGAATAAACTTGACTTTCCATCACATCAGGCAATACAATTGGCATTTGTCACCAGCATAAGGAACCATGATTTAATTGTACAATTGGCTCACCCTCCTGAAGGCATAGATGTAGAGGGACTTAACCTCAAGGATTATGAATTAAAGGATGTTATGTTGGGAATTCCTACATTGGATTCAGCCCAAAAAATGATGACTATGGGCATCAAAGAGGTTCTTAAGCACATGGAGCAAGATGAGATTGAACTCCAAGCACTTTGAAGGTAGGTTGAGATCTTAAAAGGATATCTAGCTGAAGTAGTTGGTCCTCTTGATCCTAAATACCCTGAGTAGACTTTGAACACTATATTTAGAGAAGGGGGAGGTGTGCAACTTGATCCATTTTTGAAAGTTTTTTAGGAGTGGAGATAAATTTTTGAGGAGAAAGGTGTTACAATTATCATAGGGAATTTGAAGTTATTGCATGCTACACAAGAGAACATGAATAAGATCATAGCAATTTTGAAGTAGGACCTCAATATCATGGATGAGGTGCATGCCTAGAGTAAGGATTTGTAAACTCTACAAGCCATAAAGGGCCAAAGATATTAGGTTTTGATTAATGTATATACTAGAGAAGAATTAGACATGATTGATGATTGGATAGAGAAAATAGTAGATAGCAATAAATTAATGGAGACATTACATGAGGAGATCCATCAGGTCAAGGACCAAGACCGAGAGAAAATTTTGGAAGCAAAAAGACACTACAATGATGCATGCTTGGATATTTTTGAAGATGAGAAATGAGAGAGGTTGTTACCTATAGAGACAATAGTCGATAATTTCAAGAAGATTTTTGTGGAGGTTTTTGATGATGAGGACATCCGACAGGCCTTCAAGATAGAAGAAGCCCTATTAGAGTTAGATACCAAACTCAAAGATTTTGTAGAGACTTGAATTGAGGTGGACAACTACAGATAGAAGGTAAAGGATAAATACAAGGCTTTAGATCTTCCAGATGTAGCTAAGATAATTGAGATGATAGAGAAATTCAAGGGTAAACATCCAAACATAGCTTTGGGATGAAGAATAAAAAAAATACAGATGCTAGAATTTTAGTTTTGACACTTAGTAAAATATTGAGATTTTGACCCTATTGAGGTCCACAGCTCCGCAAGTGCATAGGTCCACAGGTACGTAGGTGCACAAATTTGCAATTTAAAGGTGCACTGATAGTTAACTAGTAGTTATAAAAATAGCATGTTCCATGCAACAAAAATACATTCTAATGACAGTTTAACTTTGACACATGCCTAGTGAAGGACCAACTTGTATTTTTGGCACCTCCAGATACTCCTACTTTGACTGAAGGCTTCCTCCTACTTTCTCTCTCATGCTTTCTCTATTTTTGACATGTAAAGGGCTCAAGCATCCAATTAATGAATAGAATATGGATGGATTCCTTATAAGCACTAGATTAATTGTTAGTCTATATATATTTACTTTGTTTTAATGTTTTAAAAGCATTTTAGTGTGTGAAGATATCTCTCACTCTCAACACAAATTGAGGAGATGATTTCTTATAAATACCCCATTATAATATGTAACAAAGGCAACCATTATTATGCAATAAAATTATGTTTTTAGTGCTCACATTTGGAGTGTAGTTATTCTTTCCTGAATGTGTCATTATTTTGTGAATTTTGTTCACAAGATCATGATTGAGCCAATAGTTTATTGCATTGTTTCTAGTTGTGCGATCTTTTAGTTCTAGTGCTTTGCTATAGATCTACAAATTTCACTGATGTAACAAGCTTGAGAAGAGATCATCAAATTGTGTCTGCATAGCCTTTTGTCTTGCATGAGCACACTTTTTGTGGCCTGGTGATTTGATGAAAGGTGAAATATCATACGATTATTAAAGTTTCTCACCAATGATTGCATCAATAGATTCTAGGAAGTGCTACTCCTATTTTCATTGGTTTCCTGCCATTTTCTTTGAAAGTTTAACTCATAGCATGTGGTTTTATGTATCTTATGTTCATTAGGATTTTAATTTCATGTTATTTTCTTTTAGTTTTGTTATTTTCTTTCCTAACCCCTTGTTAGAATAGGAACTCATTTTAGCTGCATTATTAGATTGCACTCATTGAAAAACCAGAAAATACAAAAGACATTGGTCTTTTTTGTATTATTTTGAGATAGCGAATAGATTTAGTTCATTTTGAGATCATAATAGAACTAGCAAAGGCCTCCTCATGAACAATCACATTTATCTTCAACTAAGAAAATTTTGGCACGTCGCAAGACAAATACTAAACCTTGGAGTTGATCCCCAAAAGATTAGCTTTTCAAGAGAGGAATTGTGCAATGGATTCTTGTTGTTGACCTCATGCATAACAACCACCCAATAGAAGTGGTGCTAGAAGGAGGGACCCCTTTTGACTCTCAAAAAGGAAGAAAATTTGTTAAAGTATCAAAATTTTGCACTTCTACAATAATCTATGCTTCACAAAAAGTTTAGAAAATTTCCTCAGTTTTTGATAAATTTAGGTCCATAGCTCCATAACTTCATAGCTATGTAGGTCTGCAGATCTACAATTTTTGTAAGTGCACAGGTGGACAAAACTCTGTGGTGTGCAAAATTTTGAGAAGTGAGAAAGTGTACTTCTGTAGAGGTGCACTTTTTCCAAGATTGAAACAAGTTGGAGGATATTGATCCAAAATCCCCATTTCAATGAGCATTAAGGTCTATGCCAAGTGCACATGTGTTTCTCAAGCTCACCCACTTTTGCAAACCACATAGTGACAAGGGAACATCCCAAGTTCAATCACTTACATTCAAACTTTCATCATCTTCTTCTACTCCACCTCCACTCCAATTACCTAGTGCACCACCACATATTCCAATAGCTACTCCTCAACAGCCACTGTTAGGTCTGCCAAACCCTCCAATGGCCTTTTTTGCAAATATTTTAGATTCACTAATAAACTTGAGAGGTGCACTCCATGACCTCCCTAAGAATACTGAGAACATTTTCCCTAGATTCATCTATGGTGAGACTGGAACTACCAAAGATCATGTCAAGGTATTCAAGGAAATTTGCAACCGCAAGCAAGTTGCTAATGAGGACATGGTTCTTTTCTTATTTCCCTACTCTTTGGGGGAAATTTCCTTCAATTAGTATGTCAACCTATCACCTGGATGCATTGGAGATTGGAATACATTCAAAAAATTGTTCTTGGAACAATTCAAAGCATTCATTAATCCAGTTGTGATACATCAACAATTCATATCAATCAAAAGGGATCTAGCTGAGATAGTTTCACACTTCAACCATTGCTTCCACATGGCCTACTACAAGGTGGAAATGCCATACACCATACTAGTTGAAGCTGTTATTGAGATTTATTCTAATGCTATGGATCACCTTACTACAATTTTTCTAAGAAGACTTCCTACAACAAATATTGACACACTGGATAAAGTCTTTGCAAAGGCAATCACATTTACAAAGTAAGCCAATCCTAATGGAGAAGGAATGATTCTTCCAATGCAAGCAGTCACTACAATACCAACATACCCTATGGGAGCACCTGCAGTGCCTAGCTAGTTCATACCTATGAATCCAGTTCCATTCCAATAGGCACTCACTCCACAAAATCAAGAGATAACATATCTAGGGTATGAGCCTCCAAAAATAGATTTCTTTGAATAGAAGACTACAGTTCCTGTGGAAATAGACAATAACCTTATTTTAGAAGTTGGTCAAATTAAGAAGACTATGTCACAAATGAACAATGAATTGAAACATCTTAGATTGTCACAAGGACAAAATAACAACTTCCAAAGAAACAACATTGGCTGCTACAACAACAACTTTGGCCATAATTTTAACAGGAACTTCAATGGGAACAATAACAACAATAATGCAAGAAACAATAATAGAGGAAACAAATTCAATCCTCCTTATCACATCAATGGCTTCCAAAGGTAGAATAAAAAATGGAACACTCATATAAATAATGGAAGCATTCTTGCTGATAACAACAACAACGTTCAATATGCTGATATCAATTAGTATGATGATAGCCAAAATGCGCTTAACAATGATGGTTCTTACTATAATGGTAATCAGGAGATGAATCAAAATTCATAGGTAAATGGAAATCCTTCTCCTATATAATTCAATGTTATACTATTTGAATCCTATGATTTTGCATAGAATACACACGTGAAACAACTAGCAAGTGAGGAATTCTCATTCCCATTTAGTCAAGAACCTGATACTTAGCATGATGAGATGTTTGCTTTTTGCAATGACAATTGAAATACGTATATTCTAAGAAATAGAAAGGATCCCTTGAAAGATGGAATTCCTCCTAGTTTGCAACCAACTCCACCTAATCCAAGAGCAAGTAACAATCCACCACTATAGAGACCAGTGTATGGAGGATAATAGAATTAGAACCCAGTTATTGTACTAGCTATACTGAAGAATCCCGCTTGGTCCACTAAAAAGTACAATGTGATAGATGATTTTAAAAGGACTAAGGCCAATATGTCCATGTTTGACATGTTAAAAAATTGTTCCCAACAACAAGAAAATCTTATGAAGACATTGGATCATACAAAGGTTTCCCACAATATAAATACTATTCCTCAAAAGATAGTATCTCAACAAGTCAATGCTATAGAAGTGATGCTCACTATGTTCAAAGACAAAGTTGATGTACCCCCATTTCTTCTTAGCATTAGGATATATGGGAAGAATCTTCATAATTTTCACATTGATTCAAGAGCTTCATGTAACGTAATGCCATTATCAATAGCTCAAAGGCTAGGAGTTAGTCTTCAACCCTCTAATTGAGTGGTAATACAGTTGGATAAAATGGAGGTAAAAGTCATTGGTGTATTGAAAGATGTGTGGATACAGTTGATAGTTCACCATCAGATTTAGGATGTTATTGATATACATTTGGTTGATATCCCAGAAACATATGGGTCGCTTCTATGTAGAGAATGGATGAAATGTCTAAGAGGATGGTTTTCTAAAAACTTCACTCAATCTTGGTTGCCATGGAAAGGAATGAACAATCAAATCAAGATAGATGTTGAGCCCAAATTGAAAATGATGATTACAAATTACAATGCTCTAAATTAGATAGCATTCTTACAATTAGATTTTGGTTCATACAAAGTGATGGTATTGGATATGGTTTCAACCAATACACATCAAGATTAGAAAGAAGAACCTAAGGTGCCAGTACCCAAAAGTGAAACCATGACATAGTTCATAGACAATATGGTGACTAATTTACAATGTTTAGGAGAGGAAGCTGATCCCAACATCCTCCTCCTTCCAAGATTTTGTTGGTTACACAAAGTTAGTCACTCTGAGTTTGAATTCTCATCACACCAAGAAGCAGTTGTAAAGGTACTGACACACATAATGGAAACCAAGGATAAAAGGATCTCAATAGCTAAAGTCACAAAAAGTCAAAATTTGGCCAACTCATCCAACCTTGTTAAAAAATCAAAGAGGAAAGTGAAGATCTAAATATGTCATATAGTGATACCTCTTCAGATGGTGGAGGTTTTTCTTCTCCACCTCCTGGGATAATTAAAGTTCAAAGGAGAAGATGATATGTAAAAGGTAAAGGGTGGACTTCAGTAGTCATTCATCTTGAACCTAAAATTGAGGAAATTAAAGAATTGATAGGGGAAATTCAAGATAAATAAGAAAATTATGAACTTCCTCTATCTATAGATTACAAAGGGGACTCATCAAGTCCTACATAAGGAAAGTTAGAATGGGTTCCTAAGAAATAGTCATTCAAGGCTCAAGTGAAAGAGAAGTTAAAGATGAATAAGCATAAAGTCAGAAAACCCAAGGAAAATGCAATTTGGACACTCTACTTTGATGGTTCCAAGTGTAAGATGGGAGCTGGTGTAGGTATCAAATTGGTCAACCCAAAAGGTAGGTCTTTGTATGCTACATATCGATTATACTTTAGATGTACTAACAATGTTGTGGAATATGAGGCATTAATTTGAGGAATTCTTTTTGCATTGGAGAAAGGAGTCACAGCTCTCAAAATCAAAGGAGACTCTTAATTGGTTATATGACAAGTAAAATCCATATACTCTTGCAATGATAAAAGATTACTTACTTACAAAAAAAGGGTATGGGATATATTGGATGACTTTGAAGCTTTAAACATCAAATCCATTCCAAGAAGAAAGAGCATGGTAGTAGATGCTCTTGCCATCTCAGTAAGTGCTTTATAGCCAGTTGAAAGAACCAAGTTGAAAAGGTTTTCAATAGAATTTCTCATTGTTCCATCCATTCCTAATAATATCACCAACTTTTAGGTCTTTCAATATGATCAACATATACTTGAGTTTATCATGTGCATTCGCCATTTTGAGGGACAAGAAATTGATGATACACTATATGACAAGCTTGACGATGATGAACTTGAGGATGAAGATGGGATTCTAAATTTAAAAACTAACACTATTCCAAAAGGAAAGGTTGAACTAGAATACATCTTTGATCATGATGAATCAACACTCAATAGAAGGGTAACCCAAGAAAAGGGCATCAAAGAATGTGACTCGTATAATTTGGGTACTAATGAAGAACCAAGAATGGTATAGATAGGAAAAGTGTGCAACTCATAGGAAAGGGAGGACATGCTCAAATTACTCACCAAGTCTAAGGATGTCATTGCTTGGATCTATGAAGAATTAATGACTTATGATCCTAAGATTATCACACATGACATCCCACTGAAGCCTGATGCCAAACCATTCCGACAAAGAAAAAGATTGGTAAATCCTCTCATTGAACCACTAAACATGAAAGAAGTAATGAAGCTATTGGATGCTAAGATCATATTTCCTATTCACCATTCCACATGGGTGGCCAATTTGGTTCCTATGTGGAAGAAGACTAGAGAGATTCATCTTTGTGTTGACTTTTGTAACTTGAATCTAGCATCTCAGGAAGACAACTATCCTCTACCCTCACTTCATGAGGTTCTAAAAATTGTAAATAGTTAAAAAATGATGTCCTTCCTAGATGAATACTTAGGATATAATCAGGTGATGGTTGATGAAGAAGATAGGCTAAAGACGGCTTTCACAATGAAGTGGGGAACTTTTTCCGATAGAAGGATTCCCTTTGGACTAATTAACATAAGAGCTACATTTCAATGAGTGATGGATGAGGATTTTAAAGGATTGATTAACAGATGTCTAGTCATCTATATGGATGACTTGACTATCTTTTCAAAAGATCAAATTACCCACATTGCTGATCTGAGATAGGTATTCAATAAATGTTGTAAATACAACATATCTCTCAATCCCAAGAAGTGTTCATTTGGGATTACTAAAGGAAAGCCCTTGGAACATGTTATTTCTTAGGCTAGAATCTCCATTGATCTGGATAGAGTTGAATCCATTATGAAGTTAGCACCTCCACACAGTTAGAAGGAACTAAAGTCTTTCTTTGGAAAGATAAACTTTGTACAAAAATTCATAAGTGGATTTGCAAAGATATTTCATCCGCTTAATGATTTACTCAAAAAGGGGGCTATATGGAATGGGTTCTAGAGATAAAGAATTAATTTGAAGATATCAAGGTTTCCATTTCTACGGCCCTAGTTTTGGTGAGTCCTAATTACGAGTTGCCTTTCAAGATCTATCCCTTTGCTTCTAAACACTCTTGTACAAAGATCCTGACACAAAAAAGGGAAAAGGAATTATGAGTTGTCCTTTGAAGAATGTAGAGTTGAATTATTCAAACCTTGATAAATAATCCTTTGCATTAATCAAGGCAATAAAGAAGTTCCATCATTACATACTGAGAAGTAAGGTGTATGTAATTGTACCTGATCTAGTAGTAAAATTGCTTTTGATGCAAATTGAGCTCAGTGAAAGGAGTGGAAAGTTGATGGATATACTTCAAGAATTTGATGTCAAAATTCAATCTATGAAATTAGTTAGAGGTCAAGGGTTGTAAAAAATGATAACTGATAACCAGGATGGAAATGAATAGGAATTCAAGTTTGATAATGAAATGGATAAGGATGATTAGAAGAATATGGTTGTATCACAAGTTGCCATTAATCAGGGAGTGGTGATGGATGTTTGGTATCAAGAGATTTTTTATTATCGCCTACAACACCAATGCATAGGGGACTTAACATGAAATGTGAATCTTATATGCTACATGAAAACAATTTGTACAAGAGAAACTATGAAGGGATTTATCTAAAGTGTTTAGGCCATGAGGAAGCAAAGGAAGTCTTGGAATACTTTCATGATAAGTATGGTATAGGACATGGTTCAATAGAATCAATGGCCCATATGATTCTAAGATTGGGTTATTTTTGGCCCTCTATATTCAAAGACACTTTTGAGTATGTATGCTCTTGCCATATCTATCAAACCAGTGTCCACAGAGAAAGGAATCTGGCAATGTCATTATAGCTTGTGTACAAGATACACCCCTTGAAAAAGTGGGGGTTAGATTTCATTAGTTTGGTCAACCCACCATCATCAACTAGACATGCATTTATTCTCATAGCTATGGATTACTACACATGATGAAAAGAAGCAAAAACATTGAGAAATTACATTGCTAAGGTGGTGATAGACTTTTTGGAACAACATATTGTCACCAAGTTTGGAATGCCATTCACCCTTGTGTGTGATAATGGGTCTACTTTTACATCTACATTCCTAACCCAGTAGGCATTTGAAAATCACATCATTATCAAGTTCTCTTCAAATTACTACCCACAAGGAAATGGGGTAGCAGAATCTACAAACAAGAACTCGATCACAGTAATAAGACGATTGTTGAAGGAGAATCCTAGGGACTGGCATATGCAACTCAAATATGCTTTATGGATAGATCGAGTGAGAGTTAAAAATGCTTTGAGAACTTCTCCATATTTTCTCATCTACAGACAAGAACTAGTATTTCCACTCAACCTGAGAATTCTTGTTTTAAAATTCATGAGTGGGTATCCTGAAGATGTTGACAAAGTACAAATTAGATTGATGAATCTTTTAGAGATGGATGAAAAATGAACAACTTCATTGGAGCACATGGCTAAAAATTAGGTTGTTGTGAAAAGATGGTTCGATAAGAGAGCCACGATTAAATCATTTAAGATTTTTGACCTTGTTCTACTCTACGATAAGGTGAAAGAAAAGTCAGGCAGCCATACCAAGTTTCAATACTTGTGGATGGGCCCTTATCAAATCCTGAAAATTCTAAGAGAAAACACTATTAGGCTCAGCTCCTTACAGGGGGAATTTCTTCTTTTTCCTATAAATGGAAAATTTTTGAAACATTATTTTGAAGCCTAAAAACAATTAAAATTAGATAGATTTTATTTCTGCATTTAGCTTAGATTTTTTATTCCTGCAAGTGTGTTTGCTTTCATGTTGCGTGTTTACTTTTAGTCATGTGTTTCTTTTCAAGGTTGTGTCAATCCTAGGGGGGTAAGGTGTACTTGAGATTTAAAAATTTCATTAACCACTCATTGGTTCTAATTTCAGGAAGAGGTATTTCATTGTCAAAACATTTTTGACAATTGTGTGTCTTATACCAACTAAGCAATGAACATTTATTGTGGAAATAGGGGATTGTTAGTCTAGAAATCAAAAGCCTAGACCAACAAGTTCTCAACACTTCGCAAATTTAAAAATTTGACTATTTTAGGTGTTGTTGAATTAAAGTCAAAGATGACGAGAGATGATCCAAACTTCAACTAGTTCAAATAGGAGGGGTCTCCTCGAGAAGTTGCTAAGGTCATTGTTTGGCATGAGAGTTTCTAAAAGTTCTAAAAGAGGAATGCAAGGGATGTACACAAGAGATCAAATCCAAGAAATGATACTGATGTCTTGACTACACAATCTAAGCATAGTTAGTATACAAAAAAGAAGAAGAGAAAATGCACTGTTAACATTGAAGGATTCTAAAGATCTAAAATGGCAAAAGATACATTCTCAAAACAAAGTATCTTGTATTTCAAGTGTTGTTTCATCAAAGGTAACATTTTGAATGACAAGGAGCAATTATTCAAATAGCTAGAAAATTAAAAGAATGTGGCATCCCACCAAGAGCCCTCAAACTGATTCTCTCATCTAGTCAACCAATTGATTGATGAAAAGCCTTCATGGAGATTCTAAATGAATGAGCTGGAGGAGTGGAAGATTGTGTCGAGTTGTTGGAAAACTCTAATAGACAGCATCCTGAGGCGTCAAAGGGAATGAATACACAATGAGTTTGAAGGTTTCAAATTATGAGATTTTGGTTGCTAATTCATTGGAAAGATGCTTGAGCTGCCTAAAGTTTGGTTGGTGTTTGACACACGTTGGAGGAAGTGTTTGCTAATGAAGAAATGCCTTGGTCATTTCTTCCTTTTTTGGGGCTATTTGTTGTGGTGTCCACAACACACCCTATTCCTCACTAGGAATGGGGACCCCCTACTTTTTTTTTTCCAAAACTCCCAGACTCATGGTTCAAGAGTCACGATAAGATTGTTAGAGCTAAGGTCTTAGAGTCATCAAAAAATTTGTAAATTACAAAAAATAAAAAAATTTGAAAAACACAAAAAATTAAAAACATTGAAAAACACAAAAAAATTGAAAATTTGAAAAATGCAAAAATATTAGAAAAAAATTGAAAAAATGTAAAAAATCAAATATTGGGAAATCTAAAAAATTATAAAATTTCAAAAATAAAAATAATAAATAAAAATCAACATGCGCACAAGTGCACATGCACATAGGTGGAGTGTGTGTTGTGTGCTAGCACGCGCTGTGCACCTAGCCTACACGGGGGTTTATAGAACCCCAAGTTCCTTCACCTTTACTCATTTTTTCTCCCTCCATCTTACATATTGTCATAGTGATTTCACATAAGGTATGATTGCACCATGCACTTGAGTTGGTATGGTGTCATAGTGCCATTGTTTGCACCGCCACTGGTGCCCTTTCATTCCACACCTTCACTTAGCTACAAGCTCAACACTAATTCTATGCTACTACATTTTCACTTAACGGGAGGCACTCTTGGCATTGGGTTCATGCTGTTGCACTTTCAATTAGCAATGGGTGCTCTTGGCTTGGGTTCACACTACCACACTTGAACTTAGCTTGCAGGTGCTTTTTCCTTAACTTCATGCCATTGTGCTTGAACTTAGAACCCGAGCACTCTTGCCTTAATCTTATGCTGTCACACTTGAACTTAGAGTGCACTCATTCAGCCTTAATGCAATTAGTATGAAACCCTAACTGCGCCTGTGGTGCGCCTATGCACATTTGTTTCATTTTTTAAATTGATTTAGTTATTTCGAAATAAATCAAAAAATATTTTTAAAAATAAAAATTATATAATTTTTTTTTTTAAATAGTAATATAAAATTTCCAAAAATAGATCGAAATGATAAAATTTCAAAAGAAAAAAATAATAAAAAAGGAAAAGGGATAAATAATAATAATAATAATAAATAAATGAAGATAAATAAAATGTCCAAATGGGGGTATTTTTTTTTCTTTTCTTTATGTTTATTTTAATTCATAGTTTTTACGTTTTATCCTTGGACTAATAAATTTTTTTTTCTCACAATGTACAAGTAATCAAATTGCATCCACATTTGCAGTAGCATCCAAACATGTAGTCTTCAAATTCCAAGCTATACCCTCAAAGTCAAGATTCCATGATGACCACATAGAAATCTAAGATACTAACTTGGGACATATAGACTTAGGAGAATTCCTAAGAATTTGGAACAAGCCAACAGAGACATCAGCCTTGGTATCCATGATGGTCTATTCGAGATTGGTAAATGTAGCATCTCACCCCATGTTAGTACAATTAGTGGAAGTGGTGTTGGATTTGCGACACAAGAACATTGAGAGGGTCTCCCACCTACTAAGAGTAGACCAGTTCATTTGACTTTCATATTCAACAATTGAAAGGTGGTATTGGAAGCATGAGCAAGAGGCCATTGACATAATGCAATCTTCACATATAATTGAGAAGCCTCCTTAGGGAAAGATAATAGGAAAAGTGGATATGACCCAAGGATACATGAAGGAGGATATTGGATATTCTATCATTCTCTTGAGAAGACTCATGGGCTAACCTGCAGCAGTCCATCTTAGCACTTTTATGGTCAACTTTATTGAGACCATTAGACAGGAAAAGATACCATTAGATCGGGCCACCACACTAAGTGAGAACTTATTTGAGCAATTGAGGATGATGAAGGATCAGAAGAGCTTTTACATGACTTCTTACATGGTATACCTGCTTGTAGGAAGGGCAATAAACTATCCCAGTTTGTATAGGAGAGGTAGTATGTAGGATCCCAATGCTTGGCCGTACGTAGTTGACCCTCAACAGGTGTAGAAGAAGCTCTCAGCATAGAGAAAAGAGTATATAATCATTAATGATGTGTTCATCTTTGTGTTCATTTGATTCATTAAGGGAGACTACTAGAAGAGGTTATCTGATGAAGCCAAAGCATAGATCATAGCTCTCAGAGCCTACTTCATCCAGTTCAAGACATTCACATATCTTCGGGTGGTTGGTACATCCATAAATCCTAAGAAGCTCTTGAGATACCCAAGTGAAAAACTAGTACTATTAGAGATTTCTTGACAAATTGAGTTAGCCTATGAGAAGATAAAGAGGCAACAGAGACCTTGTTGGGCATGGCCATTGGTCATTGGACCATATCAGGTGAAGGGGAATCAAGACATTCTATCCTTTGAGTGTGAGTGGGAGAACTATTCTCTTAAGGAATACAACTCTCTGCAGCCATATTTTGACAATGTTGGGAAATTGGAGAGTCTAGCAGAAAGAGACTTCCATCATGAGGATGTTGTTGAGGATCACCGGATGAATGTCATGAATGACTTTGATGTTCACATTAGGGACTATTGTAGGATGACTTTGAATCTAGTAGAAAAGGTTCCCCAGTTGAACATCCTAGAGGAGATAAAGCAAAAAGATTCAAAGAATTTACTAGATACCTTGTTCAACACTGAAAAAATTGGTGAAATACCCATTATGAATGCTTAGGTTGATAGGGAGGAGGCATGTGATATTAATCATCAAGCAAGGCATGTCATCAGAATGACAAAGGATTGAATCAAGAAACCTTTTCCACTTGATCCAATTCCTAATAATGTAATCTTCCATGCACATGCTTGCCTAGAAAGAGGTAGAGGAAGGAACATAACAATTCCTACCTTTGTAGCTCAGTCTCCTATCAGGCCAAAAATAGTGTACCAGCTTGATTGCCCAGTTGGATATTATCACCCTCCTGAAAGGAAGGAAAAGAACAAAAGAAAGAGGACCTCTCCTCAGAGGATTCAAATAGAACAAGTGCCTCCCCAATAGTAGGAATAGAGTCCACAAGGGTCTCAAAATATTAGAGCTACCCAAGTCCAGGGTGAGCCGTAGTTGCCTCCCATTTTTTCTAGTCAACTAAAAGAGGGAGAGATTCCACAAGTCTCCATTCCTCATACACAAGATGAGATAGCTTCACCTTCTACTTCTAGGAAACATAAAAAAACGATTAAGATTCAGATGAAGAAAAGGCAAAGGATTAGTAGAAGATTAGTGCCTAATCCATCTATTCCCAAAAGCATTCTAGAAGGAGATGAAGAGGAGGAAGAAGAAGAATCATAAGAGGAAGAGGAACAAGTGTTCCTATAGGGAAGAACTCAGCTAGCTAGAGCCAGAGAGTTGCAATGGAGAAAAAGTACCATGGGAACCCTACCATCCACTCAAGTAGAATCTTTAGAGATTTCTTCTCCGGTAGATGAAGTACAATAGTGGGTGGATGAGAAAATTCAAGAGAGCGATGATGTTTTCTCAATGTCAAATTTTGATTGCAAGCCTATAGGTACAAAATTGATTGGGGATAAGATCAGGGACACCCCTAAAGGTGAACCTCAACAAGAAGACTAGACTCAAATGCCTCCAAACACACAAGGTCCTAATCTTACTCCTCCATCTCCACCACAAGTTACAGTTGTAGAATAGGGCTCGGTGACTTCCCCACGTTACAGTTTAGAGTAAGAACAAGTTCATAAGGAGTCATTATTAGAGGAGAGACTAGAGAAAATAGTGATTGATGAAGTGTCAGAAGGAAAAATGGTGGAATATTCCCAACCAACTTCCAAAGACATCAAGGTTCAGGCCAAAGGGTCTATCGAGATTGAAGCTATAGAAGGGGAGTCCTCACAATAGGAGGTGACTCCAAGTAAGAGTGATAAAAGGAAGGAGGTAGTTGAACACACCCCTTCATCATCAAGAGCCAGGTCCTCAATAGGACACATCCCTACATGGATCCAAAAGGAGATAATGAGGAGTACTAAGCCTCAATTCCATGCTTTAGAGGAAAACATTTGTTACATTGCAAAGATTTTTAATAAACCTAAGTCTCCATCACACAAGGTAATGCCATTGGCATTTGTCACCAGCATAAGGAACTAGGATTTATTTGCACAAGTGGCTCTCCCAAAAAATGATGACTATGGGATTAAAAGAGGTTCTTAGGCACATGGAGCAAGATGAGATTGAACTCCAAGCACTTCAAAGGTAGGTTGAGATCTTAAAAGGATATCTAGCCGAAGTTGTTGTTCCTATTGATCCTGAGCATCCTGATCAGTCTTTGAACACTATAGTTAGAGAAGTGGGAGGTGTGCAACTTGACCCATTTTTGAAGGCTTGTTAGGAGTGGCACAAAATTTTTGAGGAGAAAGGTGGTATGATTATCATAGGGAATTTGAAGTTACTACATGCTACATAGGAGAACGTGAATAAGATCATAGCAATTTTGAAGTAGGACTTTAGTATCATGGATGAGGTATGTGCCTGGAGTAAGGATTTGAAAACTCTACAAGCCATAAAGGGCCAAAGATATCAGGTTTTGATTGATGTATATACTAGTGAAGAATTAGACATGATTGATGATTGAATAGAGAAAATAGAGGATAGAAATAAAGTAATGGAGACATTACATGAGGAGATCCATTTGCTCAAGGACCAATCCCAAGAGTGAATTTTGGAAGCAAAAAGAGACTGCAGTGATGCATGCTTGGATATTTTTGAAGATAAGAAATAATAGAGGTTGTTACCTACAGAGACAGTAGTGGAGAATTTCCAAAAGATTTTTGTAGAGGTTGCTGATGATGAGGACATCCAACAGGCCTTCAGTATAGAAGAAGCCATGTTAGAGTTAGGTATCAAACTCAAAGATTTTGTAGAGACTCAAATTGAGGTGGACAACTATAGATAGAAGGTAAAGGACACATATGAGGCTTGAGATCTTCCAAATGTGGCTAAGATAATTGAGATGATAGAGAAATTCAAGGGCAAAGATCCAGACATAGCTTTGGAATAAAGAAGAACAAAACCCAAATGCTAGAATTTCAATTTTGACACTTAGTAAAAATTTTAGATTTTGACCCTATCAAGGACCATAGCTCTATAGGTGTGCAATTCCATAGGTATGGAGGTCCATAGCTTTGCAATTCAAAGGTGCATTGATAGTTAATTTCTACTTCCAAAAATAGTGTGTTCCATGCAATTGGAATGCATTCTGACGATAGTTTAACTTTGACACATGCCTAGTGAAGGACAAGCTTCTATTTTTGGCACCTCCAAATGCTCCCACTTTGACCAAAGTCTTCCTCCTACTTTCTCTCTCATGCTCTCTCTATTTTTGACATGTAAAGGGCTCATGCATCCAATTAATGAATAAAATATGGATGGAGTCCCTCTAAGCTCCAGATTAATTGTTAGTTTACTTATATTTAGTTTGTTTAAATGTTTTAAAAGAATTTTATTGCATGAAGATATTTCTCACTCTCAACACAAATTGAGGAGACTATTTCTTATAAGTACCCCATTGTAATATGTAACAAAGGCCTCCATTATTATGCAATAAAATTATTCTTTTGATGTTTTCATTTGGAGTGTAGTTATTCTTGCATGAATGTGTGATTAATTTGTGAATTTTTTTTGTGAGATCATGATTGAGCCAAAGGTTTATTGTATTGTTTCTAGTTGTGCGATCTTTTAGTTCTAGTGTTTGCTACAGATTTACAAATTTTGCTGATGTAATGAGCTTAAGAAGAGATCATCAAATTGTGCCTACATACCCTTTTGTCTCACATGAGGGCACTTTTTGTGGCCTTGCAATTTGATGAAAGGTGAAATATCACACGATTATTAAAGTTTCTCACCAATGATTGCATCATTAGATTCTAGGAAGAGTTGCTCATGTTTTCATTGGTTTCCTACCAATTTTTTTGAAAGTTTAACTCACAGCATGTATTTTTCTGTAGCTTATGTCCATTAAGATTTCAATTTCAAGTTATTTGCTTTCAGTTTTGTTATTTTCTTTGCTAACCCCTTGTTAGAACAGGAACTCATTTTAGTTGCATTGTTAGATTGCATTCATTGAAAAACCATAAAATACAAAAACATTGTTATTTTGTGTATTATTTTGAGACAAAAAATAGATTTACTTCATTCTATGATCATAATAGAACTAGCAAAGGCCTCCTTGTGAACAATCACATTTATCTTCAACTAAGCAGATTTTGGTACGTCGCAAGACAAATACTAAACCTTGGAGTTGATTCCCAAAAGATTAGCTTTTCAAGAGAGGAATTGCACAATAGATTCCTACCATTGACCTCATGCATAACAACTACCCAACATGTTGTAACTCTAGCATAGGTGTTTTATCCTTGATAGATTTCATTTTAGCACTTCAGCATTCAGGTTTTCAAGTTTCCTTTTCATTATATGTTTGGTTTATCAATGATTTCCTCCAATTTTATTATAGTGCATCTAAAATAGTTTCTCTAATGATGCAATCACCCATCTATCTCTATATTATGTAAGCAGTTGTTGATTTATAGAATCTAGATAGATACTAAGAGTTCCAAAGCCATAAACTTGAAATCCATCATGTGTGCATCCCATTGTAGGAAAAAATTGGATGTCATGTTCTTGTGCATATATTACAATCACTTCCTTCAAACTCAATTGAGGTGCACCTATGGAATTATTCAGGTGAATCCCACTTCCTGAGGAAGCTAAGACTTGTTGTTGAGCATATGTTACAACTTGTAGGCATTGCAATTGTGATGATAAACCTTGCCATTTCAACTTATGATAATAAAAGTTTGACACCCATCTAGTTGGGATTGAGAAATGGTTTGTTGTCACTATTGTGATAGCTCACCATTGTAATTTGGGTCCAAATAAAGTAGTATTTCTATAGGAATACAAAAGTTCATTCCAAATATTAGGTACACCTAGGTTACACCAATGGTTGCAATCTTCATTATCACCACCACCACCATATTTAGAGGGATGATGATCCTTGCATGGCTAGGACATTCCTATTATATCTAGAAAAACAATAGAAAAACTTGTTTTGTTTACAACTTGCTTTAGTATTGACACCTAAAATGCTAATGGAGGGTTGTATGTAGATGGGCTCTGCAAAGTCTTTGTATCCTTCTCACACTTGTATAAAAATTAAGCCAATTATGTCAACTACAAGTCAAGAGAAAATCAATCATGAATTTTATTTTTAGGTTTGACTATATGAATTTTTTTCTGCTAATGTTTTGAAGCATACTTTAGAATCCTCTCTTTGTCTATTTCTCTAATTTCTTTATTCTATTGATAGATCATAATTTATGATTGGCAACATTCATGAAAATAAGTTTCATGCCATCAAATTATATTAGAAATTTTTGTCATTAATAACTTTGAAAAATAAGGCATGATTTAGTATAGTGCATGATAATAACTTTGGAAAATTCTTGAGTAAAATTAGAGATAAATATCATATAGGATGGAAAACTTTGAATGGAAAGGTGCCATGGTGCTGAAAAATAGCATTCATTTCTTGAAATCTACTTGTGAATTTTCCCAATTTACCCAAGTGTTTAGGGCTTTCCTATAAGTAACCATTTGGTCTATACTTTTGTACATTGTATATCTTTCCATGGTTATGTCCCATATGTTTATACACACAATTAAACCTTGCTTCATAT
The DNA here is from genome assembly GCA_028749045.1 of Cupressus sempervirens. Lineage (NCBI taxonomy): Eukaryota > Viridiplantae > Streptophyta > Pinopsida > Cupressales > Cupressaceae > Cupressus > Cupressus sempervirens. Next base: position 186,418,908 of record CM053787.1, on the reverse strand, counting down.
CTCTATCTATCACAAAACATTCATTCAAACTTTTTCATATAGCTTGAAAAAAATTTAGTTACATTAATTATTCCCCATTGTGATGGAGGTTTCCAACAACTTTCCATTGGATCTATAGCATTTCTCTCACGTAGATGTCACAACTATGATAGTGTATTTGATAGATTTCCACTGCAATGCTTATGATGAAAATGAACAATTTTCCAAAATGATAGCTCAATTTATGACACTTCTAGGCATTGCAATTGTGATGATAACCCATGCTATTGTAACCTACGATAATAAAAATCTAACACCCGTCTAACTGGGATTGGGAAATGGTTTGTTGTCACTATTGTGAGAACTCACCATAGTAATTTGGGCTCAAATAAAGTAGTATTTCTATAGGAATACAAAAGTTCATTCCAAATATCAGGTACACCTAGGTTACACCAATGGTTGCAATCTTTATAATCACCACCACCACCATATTTAGAGGGATGATGATCCTTGCATAAAAAAGACATTCCTATTATATCCAAAATAGCAATAGAATTCTTCTTTTTGTTCACAACTTGCTTTAGTATTGACACTTGAAATGCTAATGGAGGATTGTATGCAGATGGGCTCTGCAAAGGCTCTATATCCTTCTCACACTTGTATTAAAATTAAGCCAATTATGTCAACTAAAAGTCAAGAGAAAATCAATCATGAAAAAACATTTTAGGGTTTGACTATATGATTTTTTTTCTACCAATGTTTTGAAGCATACTTTAGAATCCTCTCTTTGTCTATTGCTCCAATTTCTTTATTCTATTGATAGATCATAATGTATGAGTGGCAACATTCATGAAAATAAGTTTCATGCCATCAAATTATAATTGATTTTTTTTGTCATTAATGACTTTAAACAATGTGGCATAATTTATTACAGTAAATGATAATAACTTTGGAAAATTCTTGAGTAAAATTAGAGATAAATATCATATAAGATGGAAAACCTTGAATGGCAAGATGCCATGGTGCTGAAAAATAGCATTGATTTCTTGAAATCTACTTGTGAATTTGCCCAATTTACCCAAGTGTTTAGGGCTTTCCTATAAGCAACCATTTGGTCTATACTTTTGTATATTGTACTTCTTTCCATGGCTATGTCCCATATGTTTATACACACAATTAAACCTTGCTTCATATCTCTATCTATCACAAAACATTCATTCAAAAAATTTCATATAGCTTGAAAAAAATTTAGTAACATTAATTATTTTCTTCTCTTTTTTTCTTTATTTTGATGGTGGATTTACAATGTGAATATGAAAATATTGATAGATAGATTCATATAATCTAATAAAAAAATATTCAAACTAATATTGTGTTGATAGACCATATAGTATAAACCAAAGTATTAATAAAATTAAAAATATATCATATAATCTTGCATTATTCCACTGTTGCCACCACTATGATCCCACTAATGTGATGACTCAAAAGCTAGGAATTTTGCCTCCTTCCAATAATCTCCATTATTTTTTATAGAATCCAAGTGGAGGATCTTTGTCCCCTTTACATTGATCTCTAGCTCAATCAATAATGGAGCCCAGAATAGTTCAACTAAAGAATTATAATCCTGTAAACAATCAATCAAATGTTAATAACTATAAAGCTTCTTTGTAAGACAAAAGATAAAAGATTGATATGAACACATTGTACAACTTAGCAGAGCTTTGAATGTTTTAAGAGGACTCTTATTAACCATAGATTTCTTATTGCTTGAAATTATTTCCTAAAGAAGACAAACCATGGACTCAAACTGATCTCTTCTTATAGAGTCCCAAACAAACATCAATCTCTTTCCTCTCAACTTGTCTAACATATCTTTACTATTGAACCTGATACAAGATTTTAAATCCAATATCTACAATTAATAGTTGTAAATGTATTTAAATTGACATATATTAGTCAATATTTCTTGGTGCACATGTTTAGGGTCTACATTCTAGACCTCTCTTCTAGCTACTTGGATTAATTCTAGGTAAATGGACTTGGGGTATACAAAGATCTATGCAACATGGACTACTCATCATTATATAAATGGATTATTTTTAGAGTTCTATATATTTATGATAGAGCTCATTATTTTGGACGATTCATTGTAAACATTCTGAATTAGATTTTGTATACCCCTTTTATTTATCAACATTGGTGTTATAATAAAATTGTCAATATGAAAATTTATGTATGAGAAAACACATTTACTTGTCATTTATCAGAAGAAAACCCTTAATGAATTTGCATAAACTATTGAATGTAAAATAGATCTATGATAACCACATTCAAATAGATATACTACTTCAAGTTAAATAGATCTACCACTTCAAGTTATTGATCATTAAAAAGAAGCTAAATAGAAGTTATCCATCAAGAGTAGCCAAAATAAAAAAGAGCTCATTCTTTTTGAAGATACATTGAAAATGTTCTAAATTAGATTTTGTAAACAAATATTATCTATCAACATTTTAAATCATACTTCATAATCTCTTGTCAAAACAAAATTGTCAAAAAGAAAATCTAGCTAGATAGATTTTCTTTTTGACATTTTTGTTTTGACAAGAGAGAATACATCAAATTAAGAGAGAAACCATTTACTTATCATTGATCAAAAGTTCCCATTTACTTACCATTGGTCAAAATTTCATCTTTAAGGAATTGGCCTAAACTATTGAAAATAAAATGAATTTATGAGAACTACATTGAAATAGATATATAATAAGAAACCTCTACAATATTTATCTCGAGCTAAGATATAGGCATACAAGTAAATTGTAAAAATACAATTAGAGCTTTGCCATGTTTCTTAGCACTTGTATCCTTAATAATTTATGTAACCTCAAAACTATTAGTTTTACTACTCTCAATCCTTAGGTAATATATGATTTGTAACAATATTGGATTGGTTTTGGGTAGAGATGTGGTAGGCTCAACATTTTGCAAGTCTTCTTCAGTTAATAGATTAGGATCATGTGGTGATGAATTGGGAATGTATTCTATAGTGACAACATCTTGTTTTTCATACCCCTCTATCAGCTATTTCATTTCCTTAGAAAAATTGGAAACTTCTTTAGCTTCATCCTCTTCGAATTTGACTTCTCCATCTCTATCATATTCCTCTTCTTTATTAGCTAATGGATTAAGAAAATCATATGCTTCTCTCCATACATTGATACTCTCTTGCTCAACTTCATGAGCTTTATTCATCAAAATTTTATGTGCCCTTTCTTTTGGCATGAATTTTGTTACAAAATATTTTAGGGTAATAGAAATGTACATGACATCCCTAAATCTACCTTTGTCTATGCTAAGGTGGTCTCCTTGGTATGTCTCTTACTAGATAATGCCCATTTCCACTTAGCATCAATCCTACTGTACACAAGTTTTCTAGAATGCCTTTTCACATCTCTATAGGTGGAGTCTTAAATTGTATCATCATTCCTATAAAATATTTCTCAAGTTTTTCCTAATCTTCTTTATTTAGGGAATCAAAATTAATCTCTTTGAATCCTATCAAGCATAATTGTTTAGTCATTTTTTTACATACCTTATCAATAATTGAGGAAGGTAGTGTTGGCTTGATTTTTCACTATGCAGAGGTTAAAGGAGTATCTTGTGAAAGATCATTTAAATCTTGAAATTTTGAAAATTAGGGTTTTATTCCTTGTGTTTTTTCATAGTCATCAGTTTGCCCTAGCTTTAGAATACCCTCAAAATTGTTTTCAAAAAAAAATGTTTTCAATGACATTTTTCCCAAGGGAGGGCTTGCATAAGCATGAGGTCATTATATTTTTGTTTAATCTTACATGACTGCACTTAGCATACAAATTGATTAATCATTCTGTTAGCCATTATCTCTAATGACGCAAAGTCCTTTTAATCGTTGATCTTGTTCAGATCAACGAGTATCGCATACTCACAATTTTAGGATGCAAGGCTTTTAAGTAATGCAGGCTTGTGACTTGGTGACAGATAGCCTTTACATTCCTATATTCCAGTGAATCATAAATTGTTAGGAACTTTTGTAGGTTTTTCAGTACTTTTGCGCACGTCCTAATTTTCTTGCGATATCATTGGTGGATTCGATTGTAGAGATATGCAGTTTATCACCAAGAAGCGTCAGCCATTGATTTCATCTCAATCAAGGGCTATCACTTCCCCGCAAGAAGAATATGCTTGACAGATAAATAATGTAGGGAAGCAAAAGTTGGACAAGTGGTACGGTCTGATAAGATGGGCCCACTGTTAAAAGAATAATGGTAAGATGTCCTCCTTGGTGTGTGTCAGATGAGTTGGGATAGGTGGAGGAACATCATTCGTCACTATCAGCCAATGTGCTACTCAAATGGCAAAGTTTATGTAACCGTTGATCTATCAGAGATCAAAGGCCAGTGCTTGCCCACAATTTGAAACTGCACAAGAAATAAGTAGTGCACGCAAGTGTATTTTTTACATTTGGCAAGGTGGGTCAGGTATTTACAAAGCAATATGCCACACTATAAATGATTGATGACATGTACTGCCAGATTTTCCACATGGAGGAGTTTTGACTGTTGGATAAAAATGAAATCTTATCAATCATAGATCTTTCAAAGATCTACAGATAGTGCAATCCCGCATTATGAAATTACAAGACAGATAAGAAAAGTAAGAATGCACCTTTGCGATGCATGTCACAGTGGGACAAGACCATGAAGAATGCAGGAGTCACACCATAGGTTCTGCCAAAGGTGCTTAGCTAGAGATATTTATGACCTAGGCTAGAAAGGTGTCAAGAAATAAAAAAAATAGTTAGAACATGCAGGTTAAAAGTAGTCATGTCATTGGCCCAAGTGGATAATGCAAGCACAAAGTGAAGAGTTATTTCTGACTGATGATCTTTATCATGATCGATGACTGGCATAGGCCCACAATTTGAAAATGCTTGTTAAATAAGGAAAGTAGGAATGCACCAACACAACACGTATGCTAAATGATACCAAGTACTTGCTCGCCCAAAAGATGATGTGGGATCTATTGGTGTGGAATGTGGTCAGACAACATGAGCTCATAAGGCAGTTTCTTATTGGTTAGTACAGCTAACTGGTTTTTATTAGAAAGTGGATTAGTCAAATCATTGATCTTGTCTTGATTGACAAACGATGCTTCTCCGCAATTCTAATATGAAAGGATTTTAAATAATGTGGGGAAGCAAAATTGTGACATGTAGCATTGTTTTAAAAGTCGTAATGCTTGTTATTTTTAAATCGGGACTGCCCGATCCAGTGAAAATCTATGGATGGGATTCAAACTTGGATGCAAATTATGGGTAATGCTTACTGAGAGTAAATATGATCTAGACCTTATACATGCAATTTTATTGCATGATAAGAGCCCATGATTTCACCATTAATGAACCAGTAAAGCACAGAGAGAATATCAGGGCATACAAAATTTTCAGAGCTAGGGCACAAAAATTCTTGGTTAACAATTGCAGAAGTTTTCTCATAGTGTGGAGGTGCAAATTTTGGTGGGTAAGTACTCTATGGTTTTCTAAGTAAATTTGAAGTATCTATTGTTATGGAATTTTCTAGGGTTCATTCAAAATGTCTCCCCGAAAAGAGCTTACTAGGGAAACAAATTATTTGAAATGTTCTATGCATGATGATTTTCTTGAACAATTCCCCTTATTAGTGCATGAAATAACTAAGGGGAGGGAACCAATCCCAAAAAATCCCAAAATAGTCATAGCAAAGGGTTTTTACGACAAAGCTAATTAGGTAAGAGATGCCCAGGTTTCCATGGGAGGTCTAGAGTTATTTAAGAAATGATTTTTAGAGCGAAAACTGGACACTCCTATGAGCAATGTTTGGGAGTTTGGTATTGGTAAATTAACAGTCCCCACTGTCTTCTTTGATAGTGATTTATTGATTGAGGTGGCAAAGAAATATGATCCTATTACGGGATGGGTAAAAAATCATTCTAGAATCAATCTTTTTAGGGTTTTCCCTGAGCTGTTTAGTGAGGTTTTCAACCTTAACCCTAACCATGTTGTGCATGAAATCATTGATATGGATGATCTACAAGCCAGATATGATGCACAAAAAATTTATCTAAGAACAGGGCCACTACAGGAGCATGCTGCCAAGGTTGGTAATTTGCCTATGATTACAGCCAGTACCCTAGAGCCATTGTTGAGAAGACATTTCAACTTGAGAGCTCAAGCACTGTATTTTTCTCTTTGCAAGATTTTTGGGATAGATGAAGATGACCAAATTCTAGGTTCTATTGTCCTTATAATGGCTCAAACCCTTCAATTTGGAATGAGTACCATTCTGGATTTTGCCACTTTTCTATCAAAAGAGATTCACAATGGTTTGGTTGGAATAGCAAAGGGAAAAGTAAACAAAACATTCTATTGGTATTCATTGTTGATGCATGTGTGCTTATACAAGGGATACACTTTCTTCTCCAAGAGTATGGAGTTGAAAACAACCAAGGATGGAGAAAGGAATCCAGTGCAGTTATGGAGTGTGGATATGACTTCAGAAGCCATAGATGCTAGTTATGTAAGGTTTGACAGATTTTTCACATCTAGGCTAAGGTTGCTTTTGAGAGGGGACAGCCCTAGAATTCCACAAGCATTGTTGGAATTGGTTAGACCTAGAGATCATGCACAAGGGTTGTTGGTTAGTCATAATTGGGGGGATATAATCCCTTATAATGTTTCAACTGTGATAAGGGTATATGGTTTTATGGGAAAGCCACATGTGTTTCCTTTTCATGTGCCTTTGAAGATTGGGATTGTTGAGCTCTTATGGCAGATAGGCACTATAGATGAGAGGGAATTGATTAAGAAGGGCACTTTCTTTCCAATTGTTACTGTAGTGCATGATTTTGTCTTTGCCAGAAAGGGGTGGAAGCAGCTGAATTTGTTTTTGGATAGATATAACATGGCAGAGTCTCACGCCAGATTCAATGACCTTGAAGGATTCTATGACCTTTTAAAACAAAGGGTAAGAGCTTCCCATATGGTACATCAGGTTTACTATCTAGAAGATATAATCAAAAATATCTTCACATTGCAAGAACAAGAATTGAGAAAAGAGAAATGGATAGTTTTTAGTAAAACCCTAGAATTCATTAATACTTTTGACCCCCAATATGACCCATTGAAAGATAAGAAATATTGGGGAGCTAAAATATAAGCATTAATGAATAATTTTGCCATAATAATTCAAACCATGAATGAAAAGAAAGCTATGTATGTTGAGACACATCTAGACAAGGCAGTAGAAGTACAAAGAAGAATAAGTAGTAGAAATGTGGTAGGTCCTGGCCAATATACATTGCAAAAAAGGGTAGGTTATGTCATGATTCAAAATGTGCAACATGATCCCCTCATAAGAAACCAAGGTCAAGAAGTCCATCTGCAGCCAGCTCTCCGAAAAGACAAAAATTAGAGCAAGAGTCTTCTTCTTCTCAAAAGGAACAATACTCCCCAAGCCAGTCCCTAATCCAGATAGATGATGAGGCATCTCTAAGGGAATAGCTTATACAAATGGGTGGAGAAGGGGATGTGATTGTCACTTCTACAGACTTGGATGTTGGAGAGCCACAAGAACCTCCTGCACCTTCCTTGGACCTAACCATTGCTGATTACCAAGGTAAGGAAATTGACCTAATAATTACATAGGCTTCTAAAAGATTTATTAATGATGAAAATTTTGTAAGATCTAGGGCTTTTGTTTAATTTTTGTGGAGATTAAATATGGGAATTTTTGAGAAAGCCTGTGAGAAAATCAAAGCTAAGCAACCAGATAAACCTGACTCAGTTATTAAGGGAGAGGTGAAGTCAAAATTTTTGATTGATTTTGCCCAGTTTACTCCTGAAGTTGGAAGGGAAATAGTTAGATAGTCAGGAGTCCTCCTTCTACCAGAATGGTATATAGAAAATGCTATTGTTTTTTATTCAATAAGGAAGCAGAAGGATATTCAACTAACAACTACTGAAGAAGTATTATAGGCTCATAGAGGAGTCAAATTTAGTGATGACCACCAAGCCCTTGTTATATGGTCCATGGATAAGAGGGAAAATACCAAGAAGCATGAGATTCCCACCGTAGAACATACTGGTACATTGACAGTATATAGGACTAGTGAAGTAAGTAGCAAGAAAATAATGGGAATGGCCTCAGAAGTGCTAAAATTTGGTGGTGTTGTATTTGGCCATGAAGAAGATAGATTTACCCAACTCAATGCTAGGTTTGAAGAAGTTTTTAAAACATATGAGGAAAGGGGTATACAGATATAGTCATTGTAAAACAAAGTGTCTCAAATGGAGAAGATACTTGGGAAGAGAAAAGTGGGAGAATCCAGTGCACCTAGAATTGCATACCCTTGACAGTCATTTGTCGAAGCAAAACCTATTGTTGAAATACCAGACACCCTTGAAAGGCCCCAATTCTATATTGCAGAGGAATTTGAAGAAGAAAAAACCAAATTACATGAGTTGCAGGTAGAATTAAAAAATCAATATGAAGGAAAATTAAAGCAGGGTGTGATGAATTTAAGGGATAAAATACAATGGTCAACCTTCTTTGATCAGTTGACAAGAATTGCAACCCTCATGGATGAGTTGAATAGAGATAAGGATAAATTGACTCCTCTTGCACATAAGTGGAGGGAGAGGAATAATGATATCACAATTATATTTATATCTGCCATCCAAATGCCTTATCATCAAGTAGAGAGAATTTTTTATTTGTTAAATAAACTAGAAAATTTTGATGATAAAGGGGATTCTTTGTAGAAAAGATTAACACTTTCTTTTTCCCAGTATATTGCTGAAAAATTTATTTTATTTCCTTGTGCTTTAGAATCTGTTGATACAATAAAGGAAAAGGAAAAGTGGAAAAAGGAGTTGGATGAGTTATTTTATGAAAGGATCAAGAACATCATGAGTGAAACTGGCCAGTGGTTCTGGGCAAGGACAAATGAAGAGTTAGTAAAGATACAGTTATTTTATAATGCAATGAGAAAAGAGTTTGATGATTTAGAAGAAATTCCAAATTCTATAGTGATTATACAAAGAGAGGCTCTAAATTTTGATTGGCCAGATGATGCTACTTATAATAAATCAAAAAATTAGTTTATAGAACAAATGTCAAAAGATGATAAGGACGAAGATGCAAAAGTAAAAGTTACCCTCATAGTTAGTGATGAGGATGTGGAAAATCCCCAGGTTAAAGTAAGTTTCCAGGTAGTTGAAGATGACACGTCACTTTTTAACTTCATGGCCACTTACTCTGAGGATGAACAATAAATGAAGAATCAGATCATATTTTCTTGTCTCAACAATTGAGAAGCATAACAGAAAGGGACCCACCAAGGAGTGTTTGATGTAATAGCTTTTATATTATTGGCTTTTGTCTTTTATGATAGACATTTGTCAGTATCTTTTAGAAGACAGATGTCACTTTCTTTTAGCTTGAAGCTTGTTGCATCTCACATTATTTAAGTGAGATTCCAAGGCTAAAGAATGGTCCAAATTCTAATTTTCTAAGTGTTATGCTTAGTCTGTCTTTGGTCCAAATTTTTGAAAGAAAATCCATGATGTATTTTTTTTGTCAATTCTCTAAGAATACATGAATATAGAGTGAACTGTGTTTCTTTCTGACGGTCATTCTGAGTCTATTGTAAATGGTATACAATTTTCAAAGAAAATAAATACAAATTGTGAACTGTTCCCATATCATTCTTTTCTGAATCTTGTCTCCTCTCTATTACTTGGTTATCTTGATATTGTATAAGTAAAGGCTTGTGCAATTGAATGCAATCTAGTTAGGTTGTATATCTGTTTATCGATGTTGTTAATTCAATGGATTAAATAAAAGCTTTGGTAAATGTGATAAGGTTTCTTCAGTAGTGGAAAGGGTTTTGAATGATGAATTATAACAAGAATTGTTGATAGAATTTGTTGTAAGGCAACAAATTAGATCTAAGAATTTGCTATAGAATCTGAACCCCAATGGATTAGGCACTGATCGAATTGTTTCAGCTGGAGGAGAAATATATCATAAATGGTTATCAGAATGCAGCATCAAATCAAATTTTCCTTTTATTTCCTATAGATCTTTAAAGGTTGGCCAGTACTTGTCTGCATGGAATGTTTTAACTTCAGTTAGCCACTATTGTCGAGAACATCTACAGATCTATAGAAGAAATTTTTGGCCATATCTGTTATGTGGGATGTGTTTATTAAAGTATCAAGACTTATACATATATTGGAGAATTTGAGATGAGAATTAGAACGAAACTAAAAATAATCCTCATACAGTTTTCCCAATCTTGAATCATCCCTGGGTATACCCACCCTAGTTTTGCAGAGCCAAAAGAGTAGAAAACCACCTTTAGTTTTGTCGAAGTTGGGTTCAAATGTTTTACACATGCAGTTGTTAATAAGAATTGGCTGACCATTAGATTGTGTGAGTATTATCATCTTGGTATTAAGCATTTTGTTGCTTAGTGGTTTTAATCCTAGAAAAACACCAATAGGTAGTCTCAAAACAATCTACAATTTTCTCAAATCATTAGACTCGATCTTTTGATCATTTTCTTCCTCCTAAGCTACAATTGATTTTCTCTAAGGCCTCTTAGGAATGTTCTCCTCATGTCAACTAGCCTATTTTTTCTTTGCTTAGCTTCATTTAGTTTTGATAGTTGGGGGGTGGGTTGTCTTTGATCTTGCTATAATTTTTCTTTTAGGTTCATGAGGTGTAGCAACCTTCTACACACCTTTTGTAAGATCATCTTTAACCTAGGGGTCTACAATTATCACTTTCTTTCTCTTCATTTCCTTAGGCTCATAAAAAGCTAGCTCTTTGCCTTTTCCTTCCTTAGTTTCTATTATATGTTATGGTTCTTCTTCTTCATCATTCTTATCCTCAAGAATCTTCTTCTTTCTCTTCTTTTTTGTCTTAGGCTCACTAAACTCTGGATTCATCTGATTCTTCACTATATCATATGTGTTGAATAGCTCAGCATTTCAATCAACATCTTTTGATAATAGTGCAATCACTACTGCTATGACTTCATCAATATTAACCTCATAAGGCATAGGCCTTAACTATGTAATTATAGGTAACATTGCATGTTCATAAGCAAAATCTATTGGAATACTTTAGAATAACAGACAGAGAGGGGTAAATTAGTTATCCAAGGTCCAAATGTATAAATAAACCTTTTCATAGCTTAGTGAACCCATAAAACATTTGTCATCATGCATGCATCCATGAGATTATGAAATCACTTAAAATTTGTAGGTTACTATCAAATCAACTTACAAAAATGTAAACATGAAACATAATAGATACATCAACGCACTTGACACAATGATTTATGTGGAAACCCAATTTGGGAAAAACCACTAGTAACATGCTACTCTTTTTCACTCTTTTAAAGTGATGCCTTGTGAAAGGAAAACATTATTAAAAGTTATAATACACACTATTAAATATTATCCTATTAAAGGATTTCAATAACCCTATTAGGAGTGAGCCTTGTTAGAGTACTTTAGACCATTCACTTAGAATGTCACCTGGTTAAAGGATTTAAAAATGACTGTTACATAAACCCTAATCCAAAGGATTTACCCTAGACTAATACAATTATTAGAGAGTAATAGTAAGGCTTGATCTAATAACAACTTATAACTCCATTTGTAGATTAGAGATCTCTATTTGAGTCCTCCATTCTTCTTGGCCTTCACTCATTGTAGCTCTGATAGCTTGTTCACCCTTCAAGCCTTCTTTCTTAACATGCCAATGAAAACTTTTCTCTTAGGTCACTTGATGAAGAAAAATTCTTGACTCCTTATCTTCCTTGGGTTCTCGCACATGACAACCTTTGCTTTTGAAAATCCATTCCTATAAATAGGAAATTATGATCTTTTTCCGCTCATTCTCCATCATCAAATTTAGGGTTAGGATAGATTAGGTAGGATACAATGAATCTACCCCTCATTCCATATCTCTTCTAGAAACTTCTCCTTGAATCCTCTTTGAATTCATCTAAAATAAGTTACCTTGAATTCTATGCCACCAACTCATCAACCTTACCTTCCACCTGCTTCACATAATCTAAGAAAATAAACTTGTTAGCTTAGATTCATCAAATTCATGATCTTTCAAAAAATGCAATAGCTTGGCATTATTAAACTTTTGGTGCTCAACACACACTACGTTGCCCAGCATCCTCTGTGAAATTACTTGGCATGAACTAAAATTTAATGGTGCTTGGCATCAACTAAACTTTACTCGACATGTACTATTCTTCTTGGCATACACTAGAATAAACTTTTACTTGGCTTTAACTAATTCTCTACTCGACTTGCACTAACTTTTATTGGCACCTACTATCTAGTTGGTCAATCTTTGTAGACAAACTTTGTGTAACTTGTTCTTCTAAACTTTCTTAGTGTAACCAACCTTTGTAATTTTAAGTAGATTATCAATAGATCATGTTATCACTATCATTACTAATTCTTATACTTTTTTACATAATCGTAACTTGACATTTCCTCTAGGTGCTATGCTATTGTTACATCTTTTAATCAAATCCTCTTTACAAATCAAATAATTAGTTGTCTTGCTAACAAATAGTAGGTTTGACATCAATGACAAAACAATGATTAAAACATACAATCACCCTCTTTAACAATCTCCTTTTTCAATCTATTATCAACAATCTCCATCTTTAGCATTGATGGAAAACCAAATTGATCAACCAAATGACAAACCAAACTTGTCCAACCAAACTGACTAGGTTAAAATAGTAAGACCAATAAAATACCAAAAAGAAAATAATTCCTTGTATTGAAAGCTCTCCCTCTATTAGCAATTTCTATCTTTTGAATAGGTTACAGAATTCTTTTAAGTCATCCTTGTAAATCCTTTTGTCTAAATTTATTCTTATATATCCCTCTTACTATATCTCCCTTTGATCAGTAAAACTCTCCCTCTTTGAAAAAAATGCCAAATACTTGTGATCTTAAAATGCAAATATAGGCTTCTTTAGTTTCTCCTCCTATTACCTTGCTTGTGACTGATTTTGAAGTTTCAACTTTTTGATTACTTTAGGCAACTCCTAAAGTAAGATCCAGTGTGCATCAATGTGTAACATATGAAGATCAATTTTTTTGATGCAGGGCACTCCTTTGTTACTTAGATAGCCTTTGATAGGGGTATTGCCCCTAGTTTACCTCTTAGATACTTATGAGCATCCTTAGGTAATGCTTTTGTGAAGATATCAACAATTTTCTCTTTTGTGTTGACATATTTCATCTTCACCTTTTTATCTTGAATTAGTTCTCTCAAGTAATGATACTTGATTTTAATGTGCTTAGTATTTGTGTTCATCACATGATTCTTTCATATATTGATAGCACTTGCATTATCACAATAAAGTATCACTAGTTTTGTGATCTCTTTCTTCATTCCTTTGAGTAGTTATTTGATCCATACAATGTTTTTACAATTTACAGCAGCAACAACATATTCAGATTCAGTAGTAGATTGTAAGGAACAATTCTATTTCTTGCTAGTCCATGTAACTAGCCTCTTGCCTAAGAAAAATGCTCCTCCACTAGTTCTCTTTTTGTCATCAATTTTTCCAACCCAATCAACATTAGTATAGGCTCTTAATTCAAATTTCTCATTTTTCTTATAGTATAGACCAAAATCTTCTATTCTTTTCAGATATCTCATTACTCTCTTTATAACCATCAAATGATTCTCCTTGGGATTAGCAGAGAATCTTGCAACTATCCTTACAGATAATGCAATTGTACTACATATTTCAATTTTCCAATCATAGATCTATATAATGTGTAATTCACCTCAGCTAAATTATCATTCTTTAACAACTTATGTCTTGTCACTATAGGTGTACTTGCTAGTCTGGAATCCTCCAATCCAAAAGTTTTCAATATTTCCTCAGCATACTTTGATTGAGTAATGTATATACCATTTTTCATCTAATATGCTTGCAAACCCAGAAAGAATTTGATCTCTCAAATAAAGACATTTCAAATTCTTGCTTCATTCAATTTGCAAGTCTTACATAAAGCATCTTAACCTCCAAATATGATATCATCAACGAAAATTTCAAATAACAAAATACCTTTTCCTTTGTCTATCTTCATGTACAGATTGCTACTATCATTAGTCCTTTCAAATTCAATCTCACAAGATAATTATGAAGTCTCTAATACCATGCTCTTGGTGCTTGTTTCAAACCATATAGAGCTTTATGTAATCTACATATGATGTTCTTATTGTTATCATTAACAAATCCTTTTGGTTATTCTATGAAAACTTCTTCCTCTAATATACCATTTAGAAATGTAGATTTAACATCCATTTGATAAACTTTGAAACCTTTGTATGCAAAATAAGCAAGTAAAGTTCCTACTCCTTCCAACCTTGCAATAGGAGCAAACGTCTCTCCATAGTCAATTCCTTCTTCTTGTGCATATACTTTGAAAACTAATCTTATCTTGTTCCTTGTGACTTCTCCATTTTTATCTAACTTATTTCTCAATATCCACTTGGTGCCAATCACATTTTTGTCTTCTGGTCTAGGAACTAGACTCCATGTTTAATTTTTCTCAATTTGTTCAATCTCTTTTTCCATGGATTTACTCTAGTCTACAACTTCTAAAGCATCTCTCACTAATTTGGGTTCCTTCATGCTTAGCAAAAATGTGTCATTGCTCAATTTTTTTCTTGTCATTGGTCTAGCATCTTTATCTCCAATAATTTTTGCAACAGGATGATGTCTCTTGACATATTTGGATGATCTTGGTTTAACTCTAGTTTCTTCATTTTTTCTTTCAACTTCAGAATCATTGTGTACATCTTTGTCAGGTAGTTCACAATCTATTTATTATACAATAATCTTAGAATCAAAATTTGCATCAACTTTATTCTATAACTTGACATCTCAATGTAGCTCGGTCGCTAAATGCATCTTGGAAATTATAGTATGTGACTCGACAGTCATGGAAACTTGTTGCTGGTTTGTAGCTTAACTTGTGTTGGTGTAAATATGTATTTACTATTTACACTTTACTTAATTTTACTTAGGTTAATGAATTATTTTATTATATTCCATTATTTTATTAATTATATGGTGAGACACTTAGGATTTTGCATGCTTTTATAAGTTGTCATGTTGACAACACAGAAGTAAGCAACTCTAATTCAACACATGGTGTCTACAACACTAGAGTTTGCATAATTAACTGAGTTGTCATGTAGACAACATAGTTATTTGCACTCCTATTTTAGCACATGGTGTCTACAATATTGTTTTGCATGCTACACCTTTGTAGGCTTATCCTCTCATCATCACACTTACTTTTGTGCTTAATAGAGGATAACCCACACCTAGTAAACATGTGCCTGGTGGTATGACTTATCATATTTCTGATTCCTATGCATTCCAGGGGCATTTATATATAGGCACTCCTAGTGTACTTTTACATTGAATCGAATACATATTGTTATTCTGATCATACTCTTTTTGGTCTATTGTTGTGCTTGTGCTTGATTACTTTGATCTTGGGTGAATTTTTCCTTAAGGAAAATTATTACATGGTATTAGAACTTGGAGAATTTATCTTCACATAGCCATTCAAGATAATTGTTGCTTTAGCACATTGACTCAGATCTAGAGTATCACAGTCAATGGGAGCATCTAGAGCCAAAATAGACCTTGCCATTGCATCTAGAACATTGATTCAGTGAAAATCGACTATAAATTCACCTACTCTAGGCCAAAGTCAATTTTGGGGGAAAAAGAAATTCAAACTGGCACTCAAAGGCCTTATTTGAAAACTTGGTATGATGATTTATTTAGATCTACAATTTATCCTTCAGATCTACATTTAATTTCTTTGCAATTTCTGTTTCCATTTTACTACAAATTTTTTGAATTTTTTTTTGCCCTTTAGGTAGTAGAGATTTTTTTTTTGTACAAGAAACTAGGAACCCTATTGTTGACATAAAGTTATTTGTCATTAGTGACAACACTTTTTCACAGTATTAACCGAGTTCAGTCGGTTAACCAAAAACTCAGCATTAACCGAGTTCGGTCGATTAACATAAAACTCAATATTAACCGAGTAAAGACGGATGCAGTGTTAACCGAGTTAGGTCGGTTAATATAGGACCCAATGTTAACCGAGCTCAATCAGTAAACAAAGAAGTATGTTCTACCGAGTTTGTTTTGCTATTTGGCCGACTCAGTTAAATTTTGTCTACTTTTGTGCAGCCGACCATTGCATGTAATTTTAACTTGGATGGTATATATATGTAATGTATTGTATCATTCTAAGGATATATGTATGTGTGTGATGTATATGAAATATATGAAGAATGTGTGCGAAAGCATGTAAGCTGAATTTTGAAGGTTTTCAGCAAGGTCAACATTGGAGCAGAAATGTTTTATCTGTCATATCAAGGACAATCAGAGCATAGCGGATCTTATCAGCAATCAGTTGTATTCAGATCCACTGTTTCATTCTAATAGGTGAATCAGTTTTTATAAATCCTTTAACAGGGTAGACTTAACAGTCTTTGTACTCCTAACAGAGTGCATACTTATGAAGTATGTTTCAAATCCTTTAACAAGGTGGATATAACAATCCTTTATGCTTCTAACAGGGTAGATCACCAGAAGTGATCATTGTATGCCTTAACCGGCTAACTTCCTACTGCAGTAAAGAAGATTTGTGGGTTTCATCCCAACCCCAGTTTTACTTTCTATTTTGGAAGGTTTCTGGGTCACCAAAATCTCTGTGCTTATGTGTTATGAATGTCTTCATACTGCAGATTAGATGATTAAATATTTTACTGGTTAATATGAATTGATTTAAAGATTTTATGTTTACTGATTCACCCCTCCCCTCTCAGTAAACTGTTATATCTTGAATATTTCCAACAATTGGTATCAGAGCTAACTTGGTTCTCAGGAAACAGCTTGACAGCTTGAGCAAAGATCAAAGTCAATGGAGATATTCAGATTGGAGAAAGTTATAGAAAATGAAAAGTTAGATTTTGAAATGGCCATGGTTCAACTTAAAGAAGCAAAGGAACATCTCTCTCAATCCCTAAAAAGAAGAAAGGATCTTGCAAAACAAATGAATGATCATCAGTATGTTGAAGTGAAGATTGAAGACCTGTTACCATCAAGCAATTCAGAAGAAGCTGACTAAGCAATCAAAGAACTTCTAGAAAAGAATGGATCTCTACAAGAAGAGGTAAGAAAGCTTAAGAGAGAACAAGAAATACAGTCAATCAGGCTATGTGAAGCTTTGGATCAAAGAAACAAAGCACAAGAAGAACTGGAAGATAGAAGTCATGAAATTCACAATCAAACTCATTAGTATGAAGATCTTATAGACCAACTCACCAATGCAAATGAAGAAACCAGGATTCTCAGAGCACAAAATGAAAGAATAAGGAATGATTTGAACATTGAAAAGCAAATCAATGAAAGTCTACAGAATGACTTGAGATCAGAAAGACAAATCAATGAAAGCTTGAAAAATGACCTAATCTCTGAAAGGCAAGTCAATGAAAGGATGATGAAATCTCAGGTAGACGTAAATCAATTAAATGAGCAGAATCTTCAAAGACAAACAAGCAAAGCTGGTCTTGGATACAAGGAAACTGGTGAATCCTCCAACCAAGGATATAAAGGAAAAGTTGAATAAAATTGATGAGGATATGAAGGTCAGTGCCCAAGTGCTGCAATCTGACCTCAGTACAAGTTCATCCCATCATCATAAAATAAGATTTTTGTCGGAGAAATAGGCAGAATTTCTGAGAGAGGAAGCAAGAATCAGGTCTACTATCATAGATATCCAGAATATGATTCTTCCTGTCATGAATTCAATGCAAAAGCATATTGCTCATTCCAGAACATTGATTCATGACAACAATTTCTCAGTTGCAGATCATATGATTGAACTTTTTGCAGAAATTCATATTGCACTCTCCTCCAGCAAAATTTTGCAAGAAAATTGGGATAAGACTTTGGCTCTTATTCTCAAGGTACATTCAGAATTTCTTTCTCATTTTGAAATCTCAGTATAAATATATGTTATTTGGCATTATTGTCAAAAAGGGGGAGACAGAACACAGAACTTCAGAACTTCAGAGCTATCTGTGCAAAGAAATATGAATTGATCTGTAAATACTGTGCATATTGTATGGGGGAGACATACATCTAATAAGATCTACAATTTTGGAAACTTTCTAAAATGTATGTACATAAACTTTGATACATAATTGTTTTTGTCACTAATGCCAAAGGGGGAGATTGTTGACATAAAGTTATTTGTCATTAGTGACAACACTTTTTCACAGTATTAACCGAGTTCAGTCGGTTAACCAAAATCTCAGCATTAACCGAGTTCGGTCGATTAACATAAAACTCAATATTAACCGAGTAAAGACGGATGCAGTGTTAACCGAGTTAGGTCGATTAATATAGGACCCAGTGTTAACCGAGCTCAGTCGGTAAACAAAGAAGTATGTTCTACCGAGTTTGTTTTGCTATTTGGCCGACTCAGTTAAATTTTGTCTACTTTTGTTCAGCCGACCATTGCATGTAATTTTAACTTGGATGGTATATATATGTAATGTATTGTATCATTCTAAGGATATATGTATGTGTGTAATGTATATGAAATATATGAAGAATGTGTGTGAAAGCATGTAAGCTGAATTTTGAAGGTTTTCAGCAAGGTCAGCATTGGAGCAGAAATGTTTTATCTGTCATATCAAGGACAATCAGAGCATAGCGGATCTTATCAGCAATCAGTTGTATTCAGATCCACTGTTTCATTCTAATAGGTGAATCAGTTTTTATAAATCCTTTAACAGGGTAGACTTAACAGTCTTTGTACTAAATCTCCTAACAGAGTGCATACTTATGAAGTATGTTTCAAATCCTTTAACAAGGTGGATATAACAATCCTTTATGCTTCTAACAGGGAAGATCACCAGAAGTGATCATTGTATGCCTTAACCGGCTAACTTCCTACTGCAGTAAAGAAGATTTGTGGGTTTCATCCCCACCCCAGTTTTACTTTCTATTTTGGAAGGTTTCTGGATCACCAAAATCTCTGTGCTTATGTGTTATGAATGTCTTCATACTGCAGATTAGATGATTAAATATTTTACTGGTTAATATGAATTGATTTAAAGATTTTATGTTTACTGATTCACCCCTCCCCTCTCAGTAAACTGTTATATCTTGAATATTTCCAACACCTATGCCCTATATGGATTATTCCTTCATTTTAGGAGGTAGTTTTCATATTCTAGCTAATCACAATTTGGTGGCCAAACCCATCAATTGAAATTCTCATTACCCAGTCAAACCAAACAACTCTAGCTTCCACAAGACAATCAAGGTGGGATTCATATAAGTTGGTGACCTTTGTTTGTTTAACAACATTAGCCCTTTCTTTTACATACCCTACTCAAGTCCTCTCCCATTGATGTGGGATTAAAAGACAGTTTTGACTAGTGCATTCATATTCTCTGGCTATAGTTTTCACTGTTCTAGGTAGCATCCATGACCGACACTTAACCCTGACACTTTGCTAAGTTTCTAGTGTGGTGAACATAGATCACTAGCCCCTATGGAAGTCTTCTCTGGGTGATTAGTTAAAGCCACCACATGGCCCTATCAACCATAAAAACCTATTGTCATATATAACTCTAGCTCCCATCATTGTACATTTTTGGCCCACTACTCACAAGTTCCCTACTAGTGGTGACAGATCATGTTCAATGACCTCCCAACATGTGGCTCACATCTGATGTTTCCATGTGGCACTCTGAACCTTTTACACTTGGCATCACATTTGGATTGCCACCTCAGCCTAAGACATCTCCTTTGCTATGGTGGATAGACTACCCCATCAGCTGACACACAAGAGCCATACTTTGCCATGTGTCTACCATCCATATAGGCCATGGAGACTGACCACTCTAACAGCTTAGCATACTATCATACTATTATGTGTACTCTTTCTGTATAGTCTATACAACATTGTACATGCTAACATCACCCTGATGTCACCACTATATCAACAAGGGCCCACATTTTCACTGACATGATCATTTCTTAGTGTTAAAATTGATGGTCATCTAGCAGTCATTCCTAGGCATTTTTAAACTACTACAATGACCATTTGATCATCAAATTTAAGCTCATAATTTTTTGCCAAGACCCCTCTCTAGATGTAGTTTTGATTTCACAGTTTGACTTTGGGAGGCCATAACTTAGTCATCTGAACTTCAAATCAAGTGCAATTTTTCTTTCCTTGGTAGAATTTCTTAAAATTTTTAGTGGTGGTGTTCTTTTGTAGTTTTGGTGTAAGGATTTGTCAAAAATTACATTTTTTTGAAACTATACCTATTCAAGTCTACATTTTGCAACTTAAAATTCTCCAAATGAGCTCATCTAGATGCATTTTCAGGTTATATATTTTTTGAAAGTGCTTAATTTTTCATCTACTTTCTAGATCTATAATCAAATTATATGGTTGTATGGACAATAATATCACTTTTAGACTTAGGGTCATTTTTGCATTTTATTTCTTTGATTACTTTTCAAAATTCTTGTACATGTAAGCTACAGTGCTTAGTGACATATTTGGGGCTCAAAAGGTAGTTGTTAATAGAAAAATTAGAAGTCCACTTTGTACATTTTGACAAGTGGCCTATTGTACACATAATACATATAAAGTGCCAAAAGAATCTCTCTCTTTTTTGTGGGGTGGGGGGGGGGGGTCTCTTTTGACTGAGTGAAAAGGGGAGCTATATATTTTGTTCTTGTGTCTCTCTTTTGTTCACTTTTACTTTTTTGCATCATGGGTTCACCTAAAGGTCCACATCTAACTTCACACAATTATTCTACATGGAAAGATATTGTATGGAGTATTTTAATGGAAAAATGTTTAAATATTTATGTTGATGGTACATTTTCCAAATCCATTGATGCTATAGAACTCTCTGATTGGCAAATTAAAGACCAATAGACTTTAGGAATTATCAAGACTTGTGTACATAGAGATCTCTTCTTCCACATTTCTAGTTTCAAGGAAGCCAAACCTACTTGGGACAAACTTGAATCTTTGTATGGTAACATGGATGACGAAAATGGATACTAGCTTGAGAATGACCTACTTCTCTTGGATCCTAAGAATTTTGACACAATTCATGATTATATCAACAAAGCCAATGTGTTTAGAGAACTACTTAAAGATTGTGGTAATCCCATGAAGGATGATAAGTTGATTTATCACATGCTGAAGAAGCTACTTTAAGAGAATGTATCCTTTGTTTTGAGTTATAATACTCATAGGTTGAACATGGGAAATGTTTTCCAAAAGCCTAAATTTGATGCATTTGTAGAAATGTTGATTTTTGAACAATCCCACTTGATAGATATGGGACTTCTCATGTCATCAAAGACCAAAGCATTGGTGGCTAGTGATGAGAACCAATCAAGTCAAGGAGGAAAATTTTCAAGCAACAACAAGAAAAAGTAGTGGAAGCAAAAATCATAATCTGAGACACAACAATCCTCCTCGCAGTAAGGAAATTATTCTCCCAACAAGAAGGGAAGTAATGAAAAGAAGGAAAAACTTTTTTGTGCATATTGCAAGAAGCTAAATCATGATGAGAATCATTGCAAGACTAAGAGAATTGATGAGTTGGAAAACCTACTCAAGAAGAAAAAAATTCAAGTGCCGGATGCTTCCAAGGATTCCACTCTAACCACTTCAAATGGAAAAGGGAAAGCACTTATGGCTAGTTCAAGTTCTTCATTGGACTGGATTCTTGACTTAGGTGCCTCATACCACATGGGTTCTTCAAAGGGAGAGTTTTCTTATTTGAAGCAGTCATAGGTAGTGAACACCTTTCTAGGAGATGATGCCAAAATGGAAGTTGAACATAAAGGACATGTGGAGATAGAAAATGGGGAGTTCAAAGACATTCTCTATGTTCTAAATATTATCTCTAATCTCCTTTCAATTTACCAAATCACTCACCTTGGAGATGACAACAAAGTTGAGTTCCTTCCAGATTTAGTAATGGTGCAAAGTCTCAATGATGATTCATTGGTTGCAGTGGGGAAAGTCAATTATGACAAGAGACTTTATTCCTTCTCCTACTTTGTTCTTAAGTCTCCTTCACATCTCTTGTTAACACAATCTAATTCATAAATCAAATTATGGCATGAGTGGTATGGACAACTTTCCTTCCAATATCTTTAGCAACTTTGGTCAAAAGACATGGTCAAAGGACTACCTCCAATCAACTTTTCTAAGGGTGAATGTTCATCATGTTCAGTGGATATGCATCTAGAGGAGAAGTTTCATAAAGGAAAGTCTTCAAGAATGCCAATTGTTCTTTAGTTGGTTCACATGGTACTAGCAGGTCCTTTTGTAGTGACATCAATCAACCAAGGCTGCTACATCCTTACTTTAATTGATGACTTTGCACATTGCACATGGGTCTACTTTCTTCATCACAAGAATGACATAGTTGATAAGCTTCAAGCCTTCAAGATTCATGTTGAACATCAATCTAGGAAAGCCATCAAGGTTCTTCAAATGGACAATGAAAGTAGATATGTGGACACAAGACTTAAAGATTTTTTCAAACTTGAGGGTATTGATCTTCAAAATCCACCAGCATTCAGTTCGCACAAGACAAATGTTGCAACCTTGAGGATATGAACTCTTAAGTCCATGGAAAGTTGCATGATACAACCCAAGTCTCTTGATAAAACACTTGATGTTCAAGCTATAAGCAGTTGTGGTAAAAAACCAATTGTGAAACACTTCAGAGTCTTCTATTGTCTAGTATGGGAAAACATATCTTCCAAGGGATGCAAGGCACCACCACCTAAGCCTTGTAATTTCATCATATATGAAGATGGTATTAAGGCATATAAACTTATGGATCTTGAGACTCATGAGATCTTTGTGGAGAAGGATGTACACTTTGAGGAAAGTTTTCCCAGCTTATCCTCTAATCCTCTCTACACTTCATATACTATGGAAACTAATAGTGACACCAATAATAGATTCAATAGACTTAGATTTGTGGGATTCTATTAATAGATGTAGAGAGAGGTCACATCATCAACACATTCCACATGCATATATTGCCACAGTGATAGGTCCAACACAACAAGGTACACCTATTCTTCTAGCTCCAACATTAGAGGATGACTACATAGCATATATTTCAAGTTTATTTGTGGAGTCACACATAGTAGATTTGGGGGACATCATTGATGATATACATCTTCTCTTTGATGGAGAGGATCCTTCTTTGGTTTTTGTGAGGGCTCACTCTGACCCTCATGTCCATTCTCTACATGATTGATCTTCACAAGTTGATATGATTGTGAATCCTTATGTACTACAGTTGTAGGAACTTTCTTTATCATTTGAGGAAATAGTTTTGTTGGCCTAGTTTTTCACCATTCTTGCTTTGTTTCCTTCAGCAATGAAAAACCCTAAGTGTGTTTTTTGAAAGTCTTGAATTTTGACCAAGACCCTAGGTAAGATCCCTAAAAAGCCCTTAAGCCTTATTCAAATTTTCTCTAGTTCTTGAAGGTTTCTAAAAATAATATTTCCAAAAAAAGATTTTAGGCAGGATAACTTTACCCTAAAAGTTTTATGTTGCCAGTTTTATTACATATATATTTTTTACATTGTACACCCTTGTTAACCCAGTCTTTATCCATAGTTATTATTTTGAATTATTTTATTTGAAAAACTTTAGCTGCAGTGAGATTTTGATCAATTGTTGATCTTGATAATATCAAAGGCTAGTCCTTTCCCACATTAAGAACATGAAATAACTTTAAGTAATGTGGGAATGGGCCTCTATGCCATATAGCCCTTGCTGATGTTGGAATCTCAATGCACTAAAAAGTTTGTAAACTATCAGATATGTCAGAAATTTTTGTAGGGTTGTCACTGCTCATCAGTGCATGCTCTAATTTTTAACAATGTCATTGGTCAACTCATTTAATAAGGATGATACTTAGCATTCAATATTTTTGCATCATTGATCTATGCTAAGTCAATGATCAATGCTTTCTCACTTGATGAAGTTGATTGAAGTTTAAATAATGTGGGCAAGCATTGTGCTAACACTTGTCCAAGATGATGATAGATGACATGCTACTAGCAACCTTTAAGATTTAGATTGTGTCACCATTGATCTTTCAAAGAAGAATGGCTAGCACTTCCCCACTCCAAGAAAATGCATGATAGTTATATAAAGTAGGGAAGTGCCTATTTAACACGTGGCACCTAGTGATATCATGAACCCACTCTTTTAGAGGATATTAGTAATATGTCTCCCGTGGTAGTTGTTAGATGAGCTGGAGCATATGGAAAGTTTTCATTGGTTGATTGGGTTGACTAGATCCTAATGAGGGAAGATTCTGATTCACCATCAATTTTGGTAAAATCAATGGATAATGCTTCCTCCTATTTTGAACTTGCATAGATTTTTAAAAATGTGGGCAAGTGCCCATGTGTTGCATGGCATAGTGGAACCAAGCTTTGAGGAGGATGCTAAGTCATACTAGGTTATAAAGGCTTGCTGAATTGGATTGCATTCATTGGTGGAACATGATGCATATATGCCACATTG
Source organism: Cupressus sempervirens (assembly GCA_028749045.1). Classification (NCBI taxonomy): domain Eukaryota; kingdom Viridiplantae; phylum Streptophyta; class Pinopsida; order Cupressales; family Cupressaceae; genus Cupressus; species Cupressus sempervirens. The sequence continues at coordinate 186,394,135 of CM053787.1, read as the reverse complement.
TAAATGATTTAATGGGCATGAAAAATTAATATTGTAGTTTGTGCCATTGTTAGACTTGTCAAAACAAATTTTTTTAAAAGGTGACATCCTATTGGACAAGATTACTAACTGGATGATATAAGGGTACAAGTTTGTGACTATTGATCTTGACTTAATCAATGAATGGTACTTTCTTGCTTGGTGAAGTTGCATGATAGATAAATAATGTGGGTAAGCACCTTGGTGACATGTGTCCTTAATGATGTCATCACTTTTCTCTTAGAATGCTAAAAGGGTTTTAGTTATGCTACTGTTGATATTTCAAAGATCAATGGCTGGCACTTTCCTGGATTTTGAAAGTGCTCACTAGTTAGATAAAGTGGGCAAGCGCTAGCCTAATGTATGGAAAATGTGATGTCAAGGACTCACCCTTTCAAGAGATAATAAGGTACCTATTTATGTAGAGTTTGTTAGAATATATTGCTTCACATGGAGAATTTCTATTGGTCGATGTAGAAGACTGGGTGTTATAGTAGTAAAATAATCTATGATCATTGATTTAACCATGATCAAGGGTGCGTGCTTGCCCACATTTTCAAGGTGCAAGAAATTTAAGCAATGTGGGGAAGCACTAATGTCACATGAGGAAAAGTGGGACCAACTATGACCAAGGTGGTGTTGGCACTAAGTTATGTTTTCTATTAGTGACAACACTTATTCATAATTCTATATGGTTACCAAGTTCATCACTTAGTCTCCTGTGTTTACCGAGCATTCAATGGTTTCCAAGTAAGTTCAGCAGTTAAGTAGTTCACATCAAGCATTCTAAATGTTACCAAGTGAAAATAGATAGTGTGTAGTCTAGTATTTATCATGAAGAAGTTACTGGTTATCAAGATTTGTAGTATTTATTGATTCATTAGTTATTTTTATGTGAAGCCAGTATCTATTGAGTGATGGGATAAGAAATGTTTACCGAGTGCAAGCAAGGTAAACATAGTGTTCAGTTCTTACCAATCTACACTATATCTACCAAGTCTCCAATGTTCACTGAGTTTGAAGCTACATTGAGTGACTAGTATGGATAGAGCCTCTACTTCTACTAAATGCATGATGATGTTGAGTAATGCAGTAGATGTCAATTATCAGAAGGTCACCAAGTTAGCTATTTAGAACCCAATTTGGCACATTTCGACCAACTCAATAATATTTGTGTTAACTTGTGTTTTGGCCAACCTTGTTAATATGAGAAATTGAATGCTATATATGTAATATATTATATCATACCCAAAGCATGTATGTGATGACAAGTAATGTTTTGAGAAGAGTGAATGTGAATTAGTAGTAGAGCAGAGTATTCAACAAGGTCTATAAGGAGCAGTCAAGTTAAATCTATCACTAGAGGTGATCAGCATTTCAAGGATCTAATCAGCAATCAAATTGTAAGTCAGATCTATTGTTTCATCCTAATAGGTGACTTGGATTCAAATCCTTTAACATGATAGACTTAACAATCTTTTCTCTAAATCTCTTAATAGAGTGCATACTTCATTGTATGTTTGTAAAACCTCTAACAAGGTGGACCTAGCAGTCCTAATTGCTTCTAAAAGGGAAAATCATCAGAAGTGATCATTGTAATCCTTAATAGGCCAACTTTATACTACAGTATTGAATTTTTGTGGGTATCATCCCCACCCCAATTTTACTTTCTATTTGGAAGGTTATTGGGTTACCAAATATTTTGTTCATGTGCCATGAATGCTTATCTTTCAAATTCTCATGCATGCAGTAGATTAGATGATTTAATGGTGAATGGATTATGTTGATTAAGTGTTGAATCTATTAAAAGTTTTGAGGTTACTGATTCTCCCCTCCCTTCTCAGTAACCTAGCTAGTCTTGATTATTTCCAACAATTGGTATTAGAGCTTTGTGGTTGTCTAAATAAAGTTTGATAGCTTGAGCAAAGATAAATGATAATGGAGATATTCAAACTTGACAAAGCTATTGACAATGAGAAGCTAGATCTAGAGATGACCATAGCTCAACTCAAGAAAGCAAGGGATAATCTTTCCCAATCTCTAAAAAGAAGGAAGGAACTTGCAAAACAAATGAATGACCATGAGTATGTTGAAGAAAATATTGAAGACTTTTTCCCTTCAACTAGTTCAAATGAAGCAAATGAGGAAATTAAAGAACTTCTAGAAAAGAATGGCTCCCTACAAGAGTAGGTAAGAAAATTAAAAATAAAACAAGAAATTCAATCAATAAGATTGTGTGAAATCTTGGAACAAAGGAATAAGGCAAGTGAAGACTTGGAGGCAAGGAACAATGAAACTCAAAATCAATCCTTTCAGCAAGAAAGTCTTATCAATTAGCTCTCCAATGAAAATGAGGAAATCATGAGTCTAAGATCTAAAAATGAAAGGGTAAGAAATAATTTAAGCACTAAAAGACAAATCAATGAAAGATTGAAACTTGATCTAAATTTTGAGAAGCAACTTAATGAAAGAATAATGAAATCCCAAGCAAACATGGATCAATTAAATCAACAAAGTGAGCAAAATTTTTGTAAGAAAAAGTGTAAAGTAGGACTTAGATACAAAGAAGAAGGTGAATCTTCCAAACAATGTGCTCAAAAGAATCAAAGACCCACTTGCAATCATTGTAAGATAGGTCATCATCAAACAAGTGTTGGAGGAATGGAAAGGAAAAATTCAATGGAAAATGCTATAATTGCAGTCAGCATGGTCATAAAGTTAATGAATGTAATGAGAAACCAAAATTTGGAGCTAAATGTCACAAATGCAAGAAACAAGGTCATAAATCATCTAAATGTAGATCTAAACCATTCAATCCAACTAAACAACTTCTAAAAGTAATATTTGGTTGGGACTAAAACACTTGATGTCGATGTCATTACTATGGAGAATATGGACACATTGGCATAAACTATGCAAGACATCAATTGAGAAAGAAGGATACAATAGTAAGATGTTATACATGTACTGAACTTGGTCATATGTCTAAGAATTTATTAAATATAGGTAAAGTTGAAGATGAAAAGAAAGCCAAAGATGATAACATCAAATAAGACAGTAGTGGATTCCAAAATCTACCAAGCAAGCCAATTGAAATGATGGTCATGTCACTCAAGAAGTGGGTGACTCCACCATTTCCAATTAGGTTCTTAAGGAAGAACTAGAACTACATCTTCAAGCCACATCTTAAGTAGTTCCAATGGAAGAAAGGAAAGATGCAAATCAGTATTGTAGATACAGAGGGATCACAAAAAGTTTAGCATCAATATTCACCGAGTGAGGCTAGATCATACTAAGCAAGGTCAAGAGTAAAAAGTTTTGTTTGGTTGCCGTGTTACAAGGTTCTACCAAGTTATCTGGACAAATAGTGGATGAGAGCCTATCAAGAACTATGTCATTATGGCTCTCTTCATACTCAACATTAATGGAAGGTTTTCATCAAAATGGAAGAATTTTGACTTCATTCTCACTACAAATTTAGTGTATCTAGAGTAGAACAATTTTTAGAGCATCTAGGTGATCTTGAGCATAGTTTGCAGCAAAATTTTTGAAAGAGATTTTATTAGTCTACTAAGAAATCATGGCATCCACCAAAATTAGTAGTAAGGCAAAGAAAGGTTCAAAGATGTTGGTGCATGGTGTTGAGTGGAAGGCTCCAAACTTCAAGCTAGTGCCAGCAATTATGGAATCACTTGACCCTAATGGAGCTCAATCTCAAATTTTGGCAAAGGTACTTCTCATAAATGATATTCATACTCATTTTAAGTGCATTGTACAAGAAATTGGAACCATATATATGGACAGTTCCCTAGCTAAATTGTGTTTGGATGAAACCCTAAAACCTTAGCATAAACACTTAGAGGAGAAGGGTTTGACCCACATTCTACACCTACCAAGGGACTTCCAAATTAAGTGGATTAGGTATATTTTGAGCCAAGTGCACAATGGTCAGTTATGGTTAGAATAGCCCATCTTGATAACAAAGAAGATGATTCACAGAATTACTGGTCTCCCTATGCTTAACAAAATTAAGGTTACCAAAACCCTAGGTTTGGATGAGCTAAAAAAGAAATCCCTAGATGAGTGGGATGGTAGAGGACTAAATATTAGAAATGTATCTTATGTGGAAGTTAGGTTTGGTATTCATGTGATTGCCCATAAGATATATAGCTCTAACAGATTAAATAGTGTGTCATGTGAGGCTGTGGACTTAGCTTACAAGATTGTGAAGAAGAATTTGGACCATGATTTGGCAGATTTGATATTGAAACAACTTAACAAGAACATGGAAAGCATAAGAACTTCTAAGAATAATCCATGCAAATTTAGTTCTATGTTAACTTGTTTGTTCTTTTATGTACAAAAGTTTTTCCCATCAAAAGAATCAATGGTATGGAGAAAGGATACTCCAATTCTGTATCAAATCAATGAGTTTATTGCAGAAATGGGTGAAATTTTTGACAACATTATGGATAACTATTTTGAAGTTTTTAAGGATAAAAAGAATAATAGGTTCTAGATTCCACCTAAACTAGTTGAAGACTACAAGGACAATGTTTGTTTCATGATTGATTGTGACAGGGTATATATTCAGGCAGTTAGGCCTAGAATTGTATGGGTGAAACCTCTTCCATATGAGGTTAATATTGATGAAACAAAAGATATAATTGAAGCCCTAGTGAATGAACCAAAATAGAGCTTGAGATCAAGATATCTTAGGTGGTAAGTAAGGGTAAGAGGAAGATAGCAAAGCTAAAAATTGCAAATGCCCCTCTTATTCTTACCGAGGGCAAAGGAGAAGACAATGATGAATCTCAAGAAGTGCAGGAATTAGAAAAGGAGGAAGAGCCTATGAAAAAGAAAGGCAAGATGACTATCACCAAGCCACCCAAGGCCTCCATAGTTGTATTCACAAGAAGATCCAAGAAGAAAGGAGATAGTAAATTTGTGCTTATTAAGCCTCCTCCCTCTTTTCAAGAAAGACTTATTCAATTAAGAGTAGGTACTAGAATCAATAACTTCAAAGTACTTAAGTATGAAACTAGAACTCTAGTCAAACAAAAGGAGGTTAAAGATTTGATCATGGACAAGTTAGGAAGATGGAAATTCTCTCCTGATCAATTTGCTTCACAAATCCCTATAGTCTTGTTCGACAAATTCAAGGTTAGATGGGAAGCAGTTATGCAGATAGCCAAAGATATATTTGAAAAAAATTTGAGAAAGTTGCTACTGAATCTTACTAATGCTAAGGTCAAGGAAGAAATCAAGAAAAATGAAGAGAAGATGATGATAAGATTTCACACTCGTTTAATTTTGGTAAAATAAATTGAGCATGTAGTCAAGGATGCTACATCTATGTGGGAAAATGTTTATCATTTGCATAAACCTAGTGAGCATCCATTTGAAATAAATGATGATGCTAATAGTGACAATGAAGAAGATAATACACCATGTGTCACTTTTTATGCTATGGATTATTAGGCATTAAAGGATGGTGAAGAAGAGAAAGAGGAAGAAGATGATGAGGAAGATCAGGAAGGAGATGAAGAGAATGGTCCAAAGAGGATAGTTGCACAAGTCATAGCCTTCCTTCCTCATTCTCTACCAAAGACTGCTACATCATCTGTGATGGAGATAGCTTCAACAAATGTGATTGCAACCACAATAGACACATCATCTATTCAATCACTATTTGCTACCTCTCAGCTCCAGGTATCAGTAATGGAAGTGTCTACCACTTCATCCATCAAGCTACAGACCACCTCTTCATCAGCACCCAAGTCAGGGACATCAACAGTGTGTACAGCATTAGGTTCTACAATTTTTTCAACTTCAATTTTGCATGCTCCTATAAGTACTTCATTTGTAAATACTTCTACCATTGCTCCTATTGTATGTACTCCAGTTAGTGCTCCACCTATCATTTCTTCAATTTTGGGTAGCACTTCAGTTTTGGATTCTGTTAACACTCCTATCAGTATTCCTCCACTAGGCCCCATTCAAGTTTTCATAGAAAGCCCTACTATTTCCACAATTGTTTCTATTTCTATGTCCAAGGCAGTAATGTCAGAAGTAGAACCAAGAACACCCCTAAAACTTTTCTTACTGGAAAAGAAATTGATGAATATATAGATCTGGACAAAGAGATTCTGATTCCTAATTTGGATCTTGACAATGCCATTGTGGAATAAATGAGATTGGTTAGCCAACTTTTGGAATAGAAAGCTAAGTAGAAGTAGCTTAGAGAGGAAATAGATAGAGAATCTAGAATAATTGAGAGTGCAAAGATTATTTTGACAGAGGCTATAAGCATAGATGTTGATACATCTCAACATATTTTATTACAGTTGGAGGAAGCAGTGAATAAATTCAATGAGGATGTAACTAGTGAAGAAAAGTTGAGAAAAAGTTTGACAATAAGGTGCTTGAGCACATTGATCATTACATTGCTATTCATAATGTAGAGCTTTCCTCAATTTTGGGTAATCTTGAAAATTATTTTATCGATGTAACGTCTCTTTTTGCCAAAATTTGTGATGTTACTAAGTACACCAAGGAAATAAAGGTAAAACTAAATAAAATTGATGAGGATTTGAAGGCCAGTGCCCAAAGGTTGAAACTTGACCATAGTTCAAGCTCTGCACATCACATAAAGGTCAAATTTTTGTCAGAAATACAGGTTAAATTGTTGAGAGAGGAAGCAAGGATCAGGTCTACATTAATAGGCATCCAAAACATGATTTTCCAACCATGGACACAATGTAGAAACATATTTCATATTCAAAAACATTGATTCATGATAACAATTTCTCATTTGCAGACCATATGATTGAACTTTTAGTAGAAGTTCAAGTGGCACTTCATACCTACAAAATCTTGCAAGAGAACTGGGACAAGACATTAGCTCTTATTCTCAAGGTACACTCTAAGTTTCTCTCACACTTTACTGTCTCTATATAAGTATGGTGTGTATAAATCTTTGGCATTTTTGTCAAAAAGAGGGAGAGAAAGAGATATTTGTAAAGACATATGTACAGTAGAGAGACTTGTATATATAGTATGTTACTATGCCTTATATAAAATGTACACTATTAAGGAGATATGTGCAAATCTGAAAATAGCAAAATTACAAAGAAAAATTTTGAAAAATAAAAAATCAGCATGTCATTGTACATATATTTTGGCTAATAAGTGTTTTTGTCACTAATACCAAAGGGGGAGATTCTTGGCATTAAGTCATGTTTGCCATTAGTGACAAAACTTATTCATAATTTTGCATGGTTACCAAGTTCATCACTCAGTCTCCAGTGTTTACCAAGCATTCAGTGGTTACCAAGTGATGCAAGAGCATCCAGAGGTATAAGGGCAATCATGTGTCACCCAAAAAAATGTACTTAGACTTAGTTTCTATTTCATGTGTTTTCATTTTTGGATACCCATTTGGGTCAAATAAAAGTTCCAACTCTCACAGTTCCACTATTAGTGTTCTAGGTTAGAGTATTTGAACACCTTGGGGTATGTGTAAATGTTAAAAAATAGGAGTATGTAATTGAGCCATAATTTTGGTAAATTAGAGGGTATAAATTGGTTTGATGAATGTAATTGTAATTTAGAGCATTTCAAAAAAAGAATCAGGTCAAAAGGCCCCACGGTTTGAAAGTTATTGCAGTTTTTTGATTTTTGGAGACTCCTAAGAATGCTTCAAAGTTTGGTTAGGGTCATTAAATGACCTCAAATAGGTCCAAAAAATGGAGAACGAGAAAGGCTTGTCCATAGGGCTATAGAGCACTTTGAGAGCTTTTTGAATATGCAAATAGTTCATAAATTGGAGCTACGGTTCAAAAGTTATGCCTCCTAAAAGTTCAGTTACCATTTTTGGATTCTTCTAATTTTGTGCCAACTTCTAATGTGACTTCTAGGCCTTCTATTTGGTTAGTGGATGCCAACTAGAACTTTCTAGAATGTATTCCTAATCCTTAACCCTTCAAGGTCTATTTAAGAACATTTTTGGCATTGTAAAAGGCAGTTCAGAGTGGAGTTTGAGAGAAGGTACTAGGAGAAGAATTTATCTCCAAATTTATACTATTGTAAGCCCTTAGGGCATGTTTTGAAGTCTATTTTCTTTGTACTAAATGTATTAGAATATTTACATAGTTAATAAAATTTTTCTCTTTCCTATTGTGTCTATTCTGTTATTTGGCTCGACCCCATCAAGTGGTATCAGAGCAGGTTTTCCTGAGTGTATAGACAAAGCACCAACTGTGAGGCAATTTACACCAGCAATGTGTGGTTGTGGGTTTGAATTAAGAAGATGCCTCCATGAAGAGAGTGTGGTGGAAGGGCCAAAGATATTAATCTTGAGGATGTTAGAGCCCTCCAAAGGTAGGTACAAGCATTGCAGGAGGAGCTTTGTAGAGGAACAAATGTTACTGCAGGTGACGAAAGTGAGGATGACAATGAAGAAGAAGAAATTGGACCAGAAGGGGAAGTTAACAAGAAAGTTCTAAATTTGGCAAAGAAGAGGCTTTTTAGTGCCATTACCAAGTTTGGGAAAAGACCTACAATTGATGTGGGTGTATTTTCAGGAAATCTAAAACCAGATGAGTTGATCGACTAGATCAATGAACTGGAAGAGTACTTTGAGTATGAGGATATTAGGTATTCAGATAGGGTTAAGTTTGCAAAGGCCAAACTAAAAGGACATGCCAAAATCTGGTAGCAAGAGGCTCAATTGGAAAGAAATAGAAGAGGAAAGGATAAGATTACAAGGTGGGATTGCTCGGTGGACAAACTAAAGAAGTAGTTCATTCCTGTAGACTATGAGCTTGATTTGTTTAAGAAGATGCATGGGTTAAAGCAAGCTAGAAAATCAGTCCAAGAATATATGGAGGATTTTTACCAACTTTTTATTTGAGCAGGGCATGTAGAAGCAAAAAAGGAGAAGGTTTCTCATTATATCAGTGGGTTGCGACCTAGCATCTAGGAGGAATTAAGTCTAGTAAGAATGACCAGCATTGAGGAGGCATACCAGTTTTCCCTACGAGTTGAAGAGAAGATAAATAAAAGGTTTGAAGTGAGAAAAAGAGGGTGTGGTCAAGGAGGAAGGGGTAGTAGTAGGTCATTTGGAGGCCGAAATGAAACCCAAAAGAAAAATGAAGATGTGGGTACTAGCACAAACCAGAGGAACAAGGGTTTCAACCGCTCCCATGATCAAGACTTTGGAAATCAGAGAGGAACAGGTAGAGTATGTGGAAAAGGAAGAGGAGGCTTCCATGGTACCTATTTCCATTTCAATGAAGAAGGTCATTGTGCCTTTGAATGCCCTCAATGAAAAGGAAGGACAGATAGGAGAGCCGAGGGTCAAGCTAGGGTTGCTCATGTGGATGAGGATGCACAATCATCACATTTAGAGGATGTAGAAAGAGGAGAGACTTTAGTAAATGAAAGATTCCTACTAAGTGGTGAGATTGAAATAGGACATAGGAGAAGTTTATTGTGTACTAGGTGCAAGTGTGAGGATAAATGTTTTGATATGATCATTGATGGTGGTAGCACTAATAACTTGGTATCAAAGGAGATGGTCTCTATGCTAAAGCTCAAGAGGGATAAACACCCATAGCCCTATCAAATTTCTTGGGTGAAAGATGATCATAAGGTCCTGGTAAGTGAAAAATGTTTAGTGAAATTCAAAATTGGGAGTTACCATGATGAAGTTCTCTGTGATGTTATTCCAATAGATGTTTTCTATCTATTGTTTGGTAGACCATGGCAATTTGATAAGCATGTTGTACATGATGGTCATGCAAACACATACTCTCTAACAAAGGATGGAGTTCACCACAAACTGAAGCCCATGAAAAAGGAAGGTGAAAAGGTATGTAGCAGTGCTAGGATTTTTCTTGTTGATGGAAGGAAGTTTTTAGATGGAATGAAACATCAGCGTATGTGCTATGCTTTGATCCCTAGGAAAGATAAAGAAGGTAGTAGTGAAATACCACTTGAAGTTTTAAATTTTCTAGGTGAGTTTGGAGATATCATCTCTGATAATGTTCCAAAAGGATTGCCACTGGTTAGGAAAATCAATCATCAGATAGATTTAATCCGAGGAGCTAGTTTGCCTAACAAGGCTACTCACAGGATGACTCCTACTGAAACTGAGGAGCTAAATAGATAGGTTTAGGAGCTATTAAGGAAGGGCTTGATTTGGGAGAGCTTGAGTCTATGTGTAGTACCTACAGTACTAGCACAAAAGAAGGATGGAGAGTGGAGGATGTGTACAGACTCTCAAGCTATAAATAGGATAACCATCAAGAATCAGTTTCCTTTGCCAAGAATAGATGATCTTATGGACTGCTTGAGTGGAGCTCAATACTTCACAAAGATAGATCTCAAGAGTGGCTATCATCAGATATGGATACAAGAAGGAGATGAGTGGAAAATAGCCTTCAAGACCAAGGAGGGTCTTTATGAGTGGTTAGTCATGCCCTTTGTATTGACAAATGCCCCAAGCACCTTCATGTGGCTTATGAATGAGGTACTTAAAAAGTTCTTGGAAAAAAATTTTATTGTCTATTTGGATGATATTTTAATTTTCAGCAAGACTTTGGAAGAACATTTATTACATATTTGTAGTGTCCTTGAAAGGTTAAGGGAAGAGAATTATTAATTAATCTGAAGGATATCTTTGCCAAAAGTGAGTTAGTCTACTTGGGGTTTGTTATATCACCTGAAGGTCTCAAAATGGATCCAGAGAAGGTAAAAGCCATCTTGGAATGGCCTACTCCAAGGTCTACTACTAAGGTAAGATCATTTCATGGTCTGGTTAGTTTTTACAGGAAGTTCATTAAGAATTTTAGTGGCATATGTGCACCCTTGATTGACACAATAAGAGGGAATAGAAAAGAGTTCAAGTGGACTATGGCAACTATGAGAAGTTTTTAAATGTTGAAGAAGAAGGTGATAGAACAACCTATGTTGGCACTTCTAGATTTTAGAAAGGTGTTCTAGGTGGATTGTGATGTTAGTGTCAGTGCTATTGGGGCTATATCAAGCCAAGAAGGTAAGCCTATTGCATATTTTAGTGAAAAATTGAATGATGCAAAAAAGAAGTATTATGTTTATGATCAAGAGTTCTATGCAATAGTTTAGGCCTTAAAGAAATGGAAGCATTATTTATTGTCAAAGGAATTTGTTTTATCTACTAATCACCAGGCATTACAGTACCTAAATAGCCAAGGTAAATTGAATTAGAGGCATATGAACTAGGTAGAGTTCTTGCAGAGCTATACATTTGTGTTGAAGCATAGAAGTGGAAAATCTAATAGGGTTACAAATGCACTAAGTAGGAGATAGTTGTTGCTTATAGTAATGCAGGTTGAAGTAGTTGGGTTTGATGAACTCAAGAATCTATACCCTGAGGATCCTAATTTTTCTGAAGCGTAGAAAGCTTGTAAAGAGCCTATTGTTGTAGATAGAACCAAGTGGCTAGACTATTTGATTCAGGATGGTATGTTGTTCAAGGGTAGCCAATTGTGCATTCTAAAGAGTTCCATGAGGGAAAATTTGATTAAGGAGAAACACAGTGGAGGGCTGGCAGGATATTTTGGTCAAGATAAGAGCATTGCCATTCTCAAAAAATATTATTTTTGGCCTCAAATGTCACAGGATGTGAAGAAGTTTGTACAGAATTGCCAGGTTTGTCAAGTGGCCAAGGAATTTAGTCACAATACTGGACTATATCAGCCATTACTTGTTCCATCAAAGCCATGGGAGGACATAAGTATGGATTTTGTTTTTGGATTGCCGAGGACACAAAGGGGTAATGACTCAATATTTGTGGTGGTTGATAGATTTTCAAAATGGCACATTTCATTCGATGCCACAAAACTCATGATGTTGTGCATATTGCAGACTTGTTTTTCAGAGAGGTGGTAAGATTACATGGTCTCCCAAAGAGTATAGTATCTGAAAAAGACACTAAATTTGTGGGGTATTTCTAGAGAACATTGTGGAAGAAGTTGAGAACAGACTTGAAATTTAGTTCCACACATCACCCATAGACTGACGGCCAAACAGAAGTGGTAAACAGAAGTCTGAGCAATTTACTGAGATGTTTAGTTGGGATAAGCCCAAGGGGTGGGATTTGATTCTACTACAAGCAGAGTTTTCTTACAATAACTCTATAAACAAGAGTACTGGTAGATCACCATTCCAAATTGTATATGGAAGTAGCCTAAGGACTGCACCAGAATTGAGGAAGATAGAGCAAGGGGAGAGGACAAGTGTTGAAGCTGAAGAATTTGCTGAACATATCAAGCATCTACATGAGGAGGTCTAGGCACACATTACCAAGATGAACCAATAGTATAAAGCTAGGGATGATCAAAGGAGAAGACATAAGGAGTTCCAAGTAGGGGATCTAGTCATAGTACACTTAAGAAAATAAATATTTCCAACCAGTACTTACAACAAGTTGAAGATGAAGAAATTTGGCCCTTGCCAAATTTTGAAGAAACATGACTCAGGAAATACATATGAAGTAGAGTTGCTAGATGGAATTCACATTTCTCCTATATCAACATTGTAGACTTGAAAAAGTATCATGATGATGGTGTAGATGAGGAGCTGATGTTAGAGCCATGTCTAATTCCTACTTCTAAGAATGAGGAGATAGAGGAGATTTTGGATAGTCTTGTGGGTAGGAGTACCAGAAATAGTCAGTATGAAGAGTATCTGGTCAAGTGGAAAGGATGGCCGATAGAGGACTCAACTTGGTCATCAGCAGCTAAGGTTTCCCATTTGGGATTTCCTCTACCATGCATAAAGTGATAGGGTCACTTTTCAATCTACCCTGGGTGTCTGATGCAGGAACATCCAAAGGTATAAGGGCAATCCTATGTCACCCATAAAAATGTACTTAGATTTAGCTTTTGTTTCATGTGTTTTCATTTCTAAATACCCATTTGGGTCAAATAAAGGTTCCAACTCTCACAGTTCCACTATCAGTGTTCTAGTTTAGAGTATTTGAAAACCTTGGGATACATGTAAATGCCAAAAAAAAGGAGTATGTAATTGAGCCATAATTTTGGTAAATTAGAGGGTATAAATTGGCTGAATGAATGTAATTGTAATTTAGAGCATTCTAGAAAAGGAATCAGGTCAAAAGGCCCCACGGTTTGAAAGTTATTGCAGTTTTTTGTTTTTGGAGACCTCCTAAGAATGCTTCAAAGTTAGGTTAGGGGCATTAAATGACCTTGAATAGGGCAAAGAAATAGGGGATGAGAATGGCTTTTCCATAGGGCTATAGAGTGCTTCAAGAGCTTTTTGAAAATGTAAACAGTTCACAAATCGGAGCTACGGTTCAAAAGTTATGCCTCCTGAAAGTTTGGTTACCATTTCTGGATTCTTCTAATTTTTATTCCAACTTCTAATGTGACTTCTAGAGCCTTCTATTTGGTCAGTGGATGCCAACTAGCACTTTCTAGAATGTATTCCTAATCCTTAACCCTCTGGGGTCTATTTAAGAACATTTCTAGCATTGTAAAAGGCAGTTCAGAGTGGAGTTTGAGACAAGGTACTAGGAGAAGAATTTATCTCCAGATTTATACTATTGTAAGCCCTTAGGGCATGTTTTGAAGTATATTTTTTCTCTACTAAATGTATTAGAATATTTACATAGTTAATAAAATTTTCCCCTTTCCTGTTGTGTCCATTCTATTATTTGGCTTGACCCCATCACCAAGTAAGTTCACACTGAGCATTCTAGAGGTTACCAAGTGGAAATAGACAGTGTGTAGTCTAGCAATTATCATCGAGCAGTTAGTGGTTACCAAGCTTCATAGTATTTATCAAGTCATCAGTTATTTTGATGCAAATCCAATATCTATGAAGTGATGGGATGAGCAATGTTTGTCGAGTGCAAGCAAGGTAAACATAGTGTTCAGCTTTTACCGAGTTACACCATATCTACTGAGTCTCCAATGTTCACCAAGTTTGAAGCTATGTGAAGTGACTAGTATGGACTAAGCTTCTACTTCTACTGAATGGATAATGATGCCAAGTAATGTAGTAGATGTCAAGTATCAAAAGGTTACCAAGTCAGCTATTCAGAACTAGAGTTTGCACATTTGGGCCGACTCAATAATATTTGTGTTAACTTGTGTTTTGGCTAACCTTGTTAATATGAGAATTGGAATGCTATATATGTAATATATTATATCATACCCAAAGCATGTATGTGATGAAAAGTAATGTTTTGAGAAGAGTGAATGTGAATCAGTAGTAGAGCAAAGTATTCAACAAGGTCTATAAGGAGTAATCAAGTTAAATCTATCACAAGAGGTGATCAGCATTTTAAGGATCCAATTAGCAATCAAGTTGTAAGTCAAATCTCCTATTTCATCCTAACAAGAGAATTAGATTCAAATCCTTTAATAGGGTAGACTTAATAGCCTTTTCTCTAAATCTCTTAATAGAGTGCATACTTCATTGTATGTTTGTAAAACCTCTAACAAGGGTGACCTAGCAGTCCTAATTGCTTCTAATAGGGTAGATCATCAGAAGTGATCATTATCAGCCTTAACAGGTGAACTTTATATTATGGAATTGAATTTTTGTGGGTATCATCCCCACCCCAATTTTACTTTCTATTTGAAACGTTTCTGGGTCATCAAATATTGTGTTCATGTGCCATGAATTTTTATCTTTCAAATTCTCATGCATGTAGTAGATTAGATGATTTAATGGTGAATGGATTATGTTGATTAAGTGTTGAATCTATTAAAGGTTTTGAGGTTACTTATTCACCCCTCCCCTCTTAGTAACCTAGCTAGTCTTGATTATTTCCAATAGGTGGGTTGATGTGTGATATGTTGGAAGATTTATTATGCTAGTTGTATTACACCTTTTCACATATTGCTACAAGGTTGTTTTATTTCTCATGACCATTGATCTGAGGGAAGATCAATGGCTAATGCTTGCCCTCTTTGTCAAAATGAAAAATATTTAAATAATATGGGGAAGCACCTATTCGACACATGGCCAGATCTCTAAAACTATAAAGCAATCCTTCTTTTTGAATTAAGGTCATCTGATCTGATCAAATCAATAGATAAGATTTAAATCTAAGTGCAACATGTAAATAATAGCTAATCGAAGTTAATGTTGCTCAAATCTCCTTCCTATGATCTCAATGCATGAATATAATTCACAACGCCACCATTATTGAATCACAAAATTATAAGAGGTTATCAAAGTGAAAAGAATTTTCAGAGCTAGGGCATGGAATTTTACTAGGTGATTTAGTGAATTGCAGCAAAAAATCTATAGAAAAGAGGCACAATTTAGTGGGTAAGTACATTGTAACTTCTAAAAATCAAAGGTTTTGTGTTGTGTAAAGTTTAGGGTATCCAAGATGCCTCCACAGAAGGAATTTTCTAGACAAATTGATTGACTTAAGAGGTTTGTACATGATGCTTTTCTTGAGTAATTCCCACTATCTGTAAACAAAATAACAAAGGGGAGAGAGCTTATTCTAAAGAACCCTAGGTTAGTTGTAGTATATGGTTTTCATGATAGAGCTAATTGGGTAAGAGACACCTAGGTTTCTATGGGAAGACTAGAATTATTTTTAAAATGGTTTGCTGAGAGAAACCTAAATACCACTTTGAGTAATGTCTAGGAATTTGACATTGGGAAATTAGTAGTCCTTGGGGTTTTATTTGACAATGATCTACTTGCTGATTTGTCTAAGAAGTATGATCATATTATTGGATTTGTGAAGAATTATGTTGGAGAAAATCTTTTTAAGGTTTCTCTTGAACTGATTAGGGAGGTTTTCAAACTTAACCCTAACTATGTTGTGCATGAGGTCATTGACATTGATGACCTTCAAGCAAGGTATGATGCATAGAGAATGTACCTAAGGATAGGGCCTCTGCAACAATATTTTGCCAGGATTGGCACATTACTCTTAGTTACAACCAATACTCCAAAGCCATTTATGAGGAAACATTTCAATCCTAGGGCTCAAGCATTATACTTCACCCTCTACAAAAATTTTTGGATGGACGAGGAGGAACACATTAAAGGCTCTATTGTTTTTATCATGGCTCAAAAATTACAATTTAGAATGATTAGTACTCTTGATTTTGCCACTTTCCTTGTACAAGAAATTCATAATGGTTTGGTGGGGGTATCACAAGGAAAGGTAAATATACCCTTTTAGTTGTATTCATTGCTCATGCACATATGTCTTTTTAAGGGAGTTACCTTTTTCTCTAAGGGTATGGAATTGGAATTAACAAGGGATGGTGACAACCTACCAGTCCAATTGTGGAGTGCTGATATGACTAGGTAGTCTAGTTACTTAAGGTTTGACAGGTACTTTTCATCCAAGCTCAGATTGCTTTTGGGAGGGGATAGCCCTAGAATCCCACAGTCATTGTTGGAATTAATTAGACCCAAAGATCATGCAAAAGGACTCTTGGTTTGTCACAATTGGGGGAATCCCATATAACATTTCTACATTGATAAGAGTGTATGGTTTTTTGGGAAAACCTCATGTACTACCTTTCCATGTATCATTGAAGATAGGGATAATTGAACTACTGTGATAGATTGAAATAATAGAGGAGAGAGATATGAGTAATAAAAGTAAAGGTACCTTTTTCCTAGTAGTCATTGTGGCTCATGATTTTTTTTTTTGTAAAAAAGGGATGGAGGCACCTCAAATTATTTTTGGATAGATACAACATGGCAAAGTCCCATACAAGATATATTGATCTAGAGGGATTATATGATCTTTTCAAAGAAACAAAAAAAGCTACTCATGTGATACAACAAGTTTATTTTCCTAAAGATATTATTGTAAATATTTTCTCTTTATAGGAGTAGGAGGTTAGGAAAGAAAAGTGGATACTATTTAGCAAAGTTTTGGAATTCATAAATGCATTTGACTCTGATTATGATCCTTTAAAAGATAAAAAATATTGGGGAGTCAAAATGCATGTGTTGATGAATAACTTTGCTACAATAATACAAAAAATGAATGAGAATGAGGCTACATATGTTAAAGCCTATCCTAATAGAGTTGCAAAAGCACAGAGAGGAATAAACAATAGAATGATAGTAGCTCTTGGTCAGTATACATTACAGAAGAGAGCTAGGTGTGTAATAGTCCAAAACATACAATAGGTTCCCCCTCAAAGAATTCCAAGGCCAAAAAGCCCACCTACAACTAGTGCCCCAAAGAGGTAGAAGTTGGAACAAGGATCCTCTTCTTGTGCAAAAGAGTACTCCCCAAGCTAGACCCCAATCAGAATAGATGATGAAGCATCCTTAAGGAAGCAGTTGAGATAGATTGGTTGAGAAGGGGATGTAATTGTTACCACTATAGACATGGAAAGAGGAGTTCCTCCATAGCCTCTTGTACCCTCCTTAGACCTTACAATTGTTTATTATCAAGGGAAGGAGATAGATCCAATTATAGCTCAAGATTCACAAAAAATCGTTGATGATGAAAATTTTGTTAAATCTAGGGAATTTGCATGATTTTTGTGGAGAAAAATATAGTAAATTTTGAGAAAACATGTGAGAAAATAAAAGCAAAGCAGCCTGGCATACCAGACTCTGTTATTAAGGAAGAGTTAAAAGCCAAATTTTTTAGTGATTTTTCCCAATTCACACTTGAGGCCAAGAGGCAATTAGTTAAGGAGTTAGGGGTCCTAATTTTTCTAGAGTGGGACATAGCTAATGCTATGATTTTTTATTCAATTAGAAAAGAAAAACATGTATAGCATAAAATTGAGGAAGAGATACTATAGGCACATAGGGGATTTAAGTTTAGTGATGACCACCAAGCCCTAATAATCTGGTCAATTGAGAAGAGAGAAAAAACTTAAATGCAAGAATTCTCTAGTGCAGAGTATATTGGTGCTCTTATAGTACATAGGGCTGGTGAAGTAAGTAGTCAACAAATATTTGGAATGGCTTCAGAAATAGTAAAATTTGGGAATGTGGTGTTTGGACAAGAATAGGATAAGTTCTTAGAACTCAATGCCAAACTTGAAGAAGTGTTAAAGGCATACGAGTAAAGGGGTAAGCAGATACTATTAGTGGAAAATCAAGTACCTCAAATGGATAAGCAACTTGGGAAGAGAAAGGTTGGAGAGTCTAGTAGGCCAAGAATTATATATCCCCGGCCACATGTTGAACCTTTCAAGTCAACCCCAATTGTTAAAATACCAAACACCCCAGAGAGGCCTAAATTCTACACTACAAAAGAGTTTTAAGAAGAGAAGAATAAAATGTATGCAATGCATGTAGAGTTAAATAATCAATATGAAGAAAAAATAAGGTAGGCTATAATGTATTTAATAGATAGAATCAAATGGCCGGCATTTTATGATCAGTTGGGAAGAATTGTAGCTATTAGTGATGAAATAAAAAGAGATGAAGGTACATTGATACCTATTGTATAGAAGTGGACTGAAAGAAATAATGATATTATAGCTATGTGTATATATTTCATCCAGCTACCATGTCATCAAATAGAAAAGGATTTTGATTTGTTAAATAAATTGGAGGGTTTTAATGACAAACAAAATTTATTTCAGAAAAGAATGACAATTTGTTTCTCCAAGTACATAGATAAGAAATTTGAATGTTTTCCTAGTGCTCTATAATAGGTTGATAGAATAAAGGAAAAGGAAGAATGGAAAAAGGAATTGGATGAGATTTTTTGCCAAAGAATGAATAATGTTGTAAATGAAATAGCACATTTACTATGGGCAATGACCAATGAAGAGTTTGGTTAAAGTGTAGTTATTTTATAAAGCCATCAGAAAGGACCTTGTTGAGATAGAAGCAGTTGGAAATTCTATTATAATGCTACAAAGGGGAATCCTAAATTTTGATTGGCCTAATGACACTACTTTCAACAAGTGGAAGGAAATTTTTTTTTCTATAGAACAGATGGTAGAAGATAATGAGGTAGAAGAAGATGCATATGTAATTGTTACTTTAATAGTTCATGATGAGGATAGTGAGAACCCCCGAGTTGAAGTGAGCTTATAGGCAATAGAATAGGACACATCACTTTTAAGCCTAATAGCCACCTACTCCAAAGAATTAGATGAATAAAGGGTCAAAATTATGGAGTTTTTAATTTTTCAAAAGATGTAATAGAAGAGAGGCCTATTAAAAGAATATTATGATCTATAATTCTTTTTGTTACACACAATTTTGTCTTTTTGTGACAACTGTATTGTAAATACCTTTTGTAAAGGACACCTATTAGTTCCCTATGCCTAAAGCTTGTTGCATCTCACATTATATAAGTGAGATTCCAAGGCTAGATGGGGGATCTGATTTCTAATATAATTTGAGTCTATATTGAGTATAGTTTGGTCTAGTTATGGTAGCAAACTCCATGATGTATCTTCTCTATAAATTTATTTGAGAATACATTGATATCATATGATCCTTGTGTCTTTTTAGAGTCATTCTAAGTGTTACTACAATTGTGTACAATTTTCAAGGAAAATTAATACAAAATTGAGCTATCCCCATATCTTTTCTTGTTGGATTTTGTCTCCTTTGTTATTACCTAGTTATTCTGACATTGTGTGAGTAAAGCTTGTCCAATTGAATGTAATTCACTTAGGTTGTATGTCAATTCATTATTGCTATTAATCTAATGAATTAAGTAAAGTCCTTAATGAATTTGATGGGATTGCTATGGTAATAGAAAGGATGTCTATAAGAATGAATTCTAGTAAGAATTGCTGATAATATTTGTTGTAGTGCAACAAATCAGATCTATAAATTGGAGTAGATTTTGAATCCCAATGGAATATGCATTAATCTAATTAGTCCAGTCTATAGATAGGTAGATCATGAATAAGCATCAAGTCTAAAATAAAAATCACCTTTATTTTACTATTTGAAGAGCTTCAAAGATGGTCAACACTTGTTTGCATGTAGCATTTAGCTTTAGTTAGCTGCTATGGTTAGAAATACTTGCAAACTTAAGAAGAATTGTGACCAAATCTACTTATAAGGGATACATATAATCTGAAAGTGATCAGAAATGAATAAATTATATATGTGTTAGAGATATAAGATCAAAATTAGAATGTAGCTAGTAGAACACTCATACAACAATATTCATTCAGAATCATCACTTAGGTATACCCACCTTGGTTTTGTAGAGCCTAAAGAGTAGAAAGCCAGTCCTAGTTACATGAAGTTGGTTCTAGATAATATACAAGCATAATTGTTAATAAGACTTAGCTAATCCTTAGATTTTTGAGTATTATTATCTTGGTATTGATCCTTTGTTATTCAATAGTTGAAAAACACCAACAAGTTCTTTGGAATAGGTTCTACATACATCCTTGCTAGATCTACATTTATTCTTTTCAAGAGTGTTAGAAGGGGCAACCATTAGTATTAACACAGGGATAGTTGAGTAGGTTTTAGAGGCATCATTGATCAATGGTATTATTTTTACACATAGGGGAAGCATCTCACTTATACCTTTTCCATTGTTTCCTCCAAAGGGGAGGAACATTATACACCACTCATGGACTAGCTTCTTCCTTGGAGCAACTATCACTGATCGACACTCTTCATTGGGGAGGACTACCTTGTCTCTCTTCCTCTTCTTTCTTGTGGGGTGGACTTTTTCCTCTTATGAGGTTTTGTTCTTCTCATTCTTCACTATTGTATATACTTAATGTATGTAGTAATGGGGGTATCTTGATTACTCCATCCATCCATGCATCTTGTTTTTTGTCTCTCTTTTTGCTGGAGGGTTTTTCCTATGAGATTTTCCCTCTTTCTCCACTTTATGAGAGATTGCATTTCATTATCTACATGGGTACTAACATGGCCTACTAGGTGGGACTCATTCTGCATTTCATCTTAGTTTTTGTAAGCTTAAGTGCATTCCCCTAAGTTGCACTTAAGGGGGGTTTTGGCGTAAATATGTATTTACTATTTAAAACTTACTTAAGTTTACTTAGTTTAATGCATTATTTTATAATTTATTTGGTGAGACACTTAGGAGTTTGTGTACTTTTATGAGTTTTCATGTTGACAACACAGAAGTAAACAACTCTAATTCAGCACATGGTGTCTACAACACTAGAGTTTGCATAATTAACTGAGTTTTCATGTAGACAACATAATTATTCACACTCCTATTTTGGCACATGGTGTCTACAACATTATTTTGTGTGCTACACCTTTGTAGGCTTATCCTCTTGTCATTGCACTTACTCCTATGCTTAATGGAAGATAACCCACATCTAGTGGACATGTGCTTTGTTGTATGACTTATCATGTTGCTGATTTCTATACATTCTAAAAGCATTCTAGAGGCCTTTATATATAGGCATTCCTAGTGTACTTTTACATTGAATAGAATACATATTGTTATTATGATCATACTATTTTGGTCTATTATTGTGCTTGTGCTTGAGTTCTTTGATCTTGGGTGAATTTTTCCCTAAGGAAAATTCTTACAATTTGTATCATCTTCTTTAGTAGGCATACCTTCATACAAGTATACAAATTATTTGTATTCTTCTAGTTCTTTCATAGGTTCAACCTCATATACTTCTATTTATTTATCAAAATTTACATTTGCACTTTCCACAACTTTGTTAGTGTTAGTATTTAAGCATTTATAAGCTTTACTTCATATGGAGTTATTGAAAATATACAACGAGTAACTGAGAGGGGGGGTGAATTAGTTACCACTTAAATAAATCTCAAATCACTTAGATGTCAACAATGAAATTTAAATTGAGAAAACTAATTACTGTTGATACTCAGTAAACACATAGAAAATGTTGTAACTCGGTAAATGCAGAGTTTGAATTACTTTTATCAGATCTTAAAACATTAACAAAAATTAATCTTGCAAGAATAAGAGAAATAACGTGAACACATGAGACACTAGGATTTAACATGGATACCCAATATGGGAAAAACTACCAATGTAACTAGTTACTATTTTTTCACTCTTCTAAAGTTAGACCTATTAGGAGCCAACTCAATTAAAGGTTATGAAACACACTATTAGATGTGACCTTGTTAGAGGATTTAATCACCCTATTAGTAGTAGCCTTGCAAGAGGTCTTAAAAATATTCAATGGAACTGTCACCTTGTTAGAGGATTTACGACTGGCTGTTAAACCAACTCTATTAAGAGATTTTAGATCATTGCTACAATGATTAGAGAGTAACAATGAAATGACCTAATTGTGATGCAATTGACTTGCTGATTATAGATCTCTATTTTGCTTCATACTTGATACTTTCTAATAGAATAACACTTTTCCACTCCACAAGGATATCTAGTTATCCTTCAAGTTCGCTCTCACTCTTTCATTGTTAATTCAATCAACGCACTTGTACACACACTAGAAATCTCAACTTGACCTTTCATTTATACCATCCAGATTGTCAAGTCAGCCAAAATTCAAATTACAATAACCAATAATTATCACCATAATTAGCTAGAAATAATACTTTAAATAATTAAGCTTCTTACTCCATACAACAAAATCCTTCATTAGCTGACCCTACTTAGTAAGCAATGGTTCTAAGACAATTTCCTGTGTTAACCAACAGAAGCTTGGTTAGCACTACAAACTTGCAAAAATCCTTTGGTAACTGAGTGAACTTGGTTAGCACTAACTCTGACCAACTTTCCTTTGTCAACCATGAGAACTTGGTTAACAATACTTTCTATTTGAATTCCTTTGACACCTGAGTGAGGTCAATAGATATTGTCTTTACAAAGTAAATTTTAGGAATGCTTGATAGACAAGGAAAACTATCTTGCTAACCAAGTGAGCTTGGTAAGCACTAACTAACAATTGATATGACATTTGTGTAACATTAAAGACAACACACGATTAGACAATTGTATCTAACGATCTCCCTCTTTGGCATTGATGGAAACACAACATGTCATAGTACAATGAAATTTGAGAACAAGACTTTCTCTAATAGAAAGTTTCTCCCTCTTAGATTTTTCACCAATATATAGTAATCTCGCTCTGTGAAGGAATTGCATAACTTTTATGATAGTATACTTCTCCCTCAGAAAGATATGGCAGTAATCTTCTCCCTCTTTGAAAACACATGCCAAAGACAATACATACCAAATTAGTATCAATGTACCTTGAGTACTAATTCATATGCAATATTCACTTGACTATGCTACATCAACTGATTGATCTTCAACTTGGTTTCTATTGATGCATCACTAAAACTTTATGTAGTGAGCTTCAAATAGGAGAATGACCCCTAGCTTACCTCTTAGATATAAGAATGCATCCTTAGGTAATAGCTTGGTGAATATGCTTGCATTTTGTTCTTTTGTATGAACATATTCCAATCTAAATTCTTTGTCCTGCACCAATTCTTTGACAAAATGATATTTTATAGAAATGTTCTTTGTTTTGGAATGTATCACTGGATTCTTTGATATGTTAATTGTGCTAGTGTTATCAAAAAATATGACATCTAGTTCTTTGATCTCAACCTTCATGCCTTCCAATAACTATTTAAACCAAACAATGTTAGAATAATTTACTGTTGCTGCAACATATTCTACTTTTTTTGTGGATTGGGATGTGAAATTTTATTTATTTCTTGTCCAAGATACCAACCTTTTACCATGAATGAATGATCCAACACTTGTACTTTTTCTGTCATGAAGATTTCCTTCCCAATCAACATCAATCAATACCTTTAGATCTAGGTTTCCTCCAAGTTTGTACCATAAACCATTGTCTTTAGTGTCTTTCAGATATCTCAAGATTCTTTTGATTGCCATCCTATGATTCTATATGTTTAGTTGAGAATCTTGCCACTATCCCAACTACTAAAACAATATCAGGTCTTGTGTGAAATACATTCTATAATTTTCAAATCATTGATCTGTATAAGGTTTGATCTACCTCCTTCGAATCATCATCTTTGGTAAGCTTTTGTCTAGTACACATAGGGGTACCAAATCATTTTAAATCTTCCATTCCAAACTTCTTGAGTATTTCCTTGATATACTTAGATTGAGTAATGTAGATACTATTCTTGTTCTATTGTATCTATAGTCCAACAAAGAGTTTTATCTCACCAAATATGGACATTTCAAACTCTTTTTTCATTTGTTCTAAAAAATCTTTGCATAGATCATCATTCCATGTAAATAGAGTGTCATCCACAAATATCTCTACCAATACAATCTTGTTATCTAGTCCTTGATATACAATCTACTGTTATCATTAGTTCTCTGAAAACCAATCTAAATAAGGTAGTTATGTAACCATTCATACCATGCTCTAGGAATTTGTTTCAGACCATGTCCCTTTTTTTTGGATCAACAAAACCTTCTAGTTGTTCAATGTAGACTTCTTCATCAAGAATAACATTGAGAAATCTAGATTTAACATTCATCTAATATAATTTGAATCCTTTGTGAGTAGCATTTACAAGTAGAGTCCTAACACCTTCTAATCTTGAAATAAGAGAAAAAGTCTCACCATAATCAATTCCTTCTTGTTGATAATAGCCTTTACATACTAGTCTCCCTCTATTTCTTGATACTTTTCCATCTTCATTCAACTTATTTCTATAATACTCATTTTTTTCCAATCACATTTTTATGTTTAGGCCTAGGAACAAGGTTCCAAGTTTTTTTCTTCTCTATTTGTTCTATTTCTTCATTCATAGCCTGAATTGAACTTTCATTTTCCAATTCTTCTTTAACACTTCTAAGTTCAAAACCAACAAGTAAACATGTACATTTAAATTTTCTTCTTTTCATAGTACCTTTTGATTTATCTCTAATAATCTAATCAGGTGCATGATGCCTTCTGACATACTTGGCCAATATAGGTTCTTTTCCTTTTGAATGAAATGTACTATCTTCATTTTGAATTTCAACTTTTGGCTCAGGTCATTCAGACTTTCTGGGCATTGGCTTGGTAGCTTCAGAATGTGACTCAGGTCCTTGTGACTTGGTTTGAACTTATTGCAACTTTATAGCTGAGGAAGACTCAAGAGGTCAAGTCTCCTTATTATTAGATGTGTCTGGAAATGTATTGGGTTCAAAGTAAACAAATCTTTTGCAATCTTCTGGTTCCTTTTTTCTTTCTTCTTTAGTCTTTTTTGCAAACTTATTAATTCTCACATGTTCACTTTCTATAATTTTATGAGTAGAAAAATTCAAACATCTATATATGTTACTTGTGTAAGAATAACCTAACAATATACCTTCATCACCTTTCATGTCAAACTTGCCTTTTCTAGACCCTTTCAAGATATAACATTTTCTGCCAAATACTTTCAGGTAACTTACATTAGGTTTGTAGCCATACCATAATTCATAGGGAGTTTTATGTGAGTCCTTTCTCAAGTAAACTTAGTTCAAAGCATGAACTACAATGCTGATGGCTTCCTTCCAGTATTTGATAACAACATTCTTTTCAATTATTAAAGTCCTTGTACAATACATGATGGATCTATTTCTTCTTTTAGCTATTCCATTCTACTTAGGAGTACCAGGGGCTAATACCTATATTTTAATTCCTCTTTCAATAAAAAATTTATTGAATTCATTGGAGATGAATTCACCACCTCTATCTAATCTCAAGTATTTCAATCATTTTCCCATTTTTTTCTCTATTCTTGCTAGATACGATTGAATTTCTCAAATGCTTCTAACTTTTCTCTAAGATACATAATAGTCATCAACAAAAAGAATAAAGAATTTTTCTCCACTATAACTTTTTATTCCAATGGGTACACATAGGTCAGTATGCACAATTTCCAAGACATCTTCAAATTGATGGTTTTTTCTCTTAAAACTAGTCTTTCCCATTTTTCCAATCTGATAATTTTTGCATAATCCTACATCTAGTTTTTTCAAATTAGGAATACCTCTTAGTTTTCTAAATTTTCTTATCTTGACCATATTATCAAAGTTTACATGACATAGTTTTCTATGCCATAACCAACCTTCTTCCATTTGAGTAATAAAACATGAGCAATTACCAAGATCAAGATAAAATAGGTTACCTTTTGTTTGTTTGCCTGATCCAATCAAATTCCTTTGTCATCCAGTAGTCTTTCCTTTCCATACATGAATTCTACCTTGAATCCAACGTTGATTAGCTATGACACACTCAAAAAATTATTTTTTACTCCTTCAACCCAATAGGAATTGTCACATACAAGTTCATTGGTTAATGAGATTCTACCTTTTCCTTTTATGCAACAAGGTTCATTATTTCTAAACCTTACACTACCTCCATCATAGTGTTCAAAGTGTTCAAACTTTGTTCTATCTCTAGTCATATTATGTGAACATCCATTGTCCTATAATCCATGTGTCATTTTTATTGGCATGAGAGATAAGTACAATCTTATCTTCTTCATCATCAGATTCATGTTTTACAGTAATGCATACTATCTCATCTTCATTGTTATCAAATTCTTTAGCCATAAAACAAGTCTTCTTACCTTTATCCTTGTATGATTTGTGATTTTTGAAATCTTTTTTGCCTTGGTACTTGTGACTCTTCTTCTCATCCTTGCTTTCTCTGTTTGGGAACCTAGCACCAATATGACCAATATATTCACATGAAAAATAGATCAAAAGAACCTTATCTTTGTACTTTCCTCTTCCTCTAGAATATTTCTTTGAAAGTAAAGCTTCAACAACTTCAAGATCACTATCAAAACTTTCCTCTATTTCCTCTTCACTTTCTGAATGAATGCCCTTTATTTTCTTTCCTTTCTCCTTGAGTGAAATTTTGGCCTCAAATGTAGATTCAATATTTTTGGAAGTTGGAGCATAATTGTGAAAGTTGTTGAGCTCAAAAGCTATCAATCTTCCTACTAAGGAATCCAAACTTAACTTGTGATTTAGCTCACATCTCTTTTCTTGAATAGAATATACTCTAATTGCATAGATAGGAAGTAATGTTCTAAGAACTTTACTTAAAATGGTTTAATCCTTGATTTCTCCTCCAGAAGCTCTGTTTGCACTGACACTAGCATTGATTCTTTCCACATATCTAGCAATATTTTCATCTTCTCTCATTCTCATCTGATCAAACTTTCCTTTAAGGCTTTCTGCTTTGGCTCTCCTTACATTTTTATCACCACCATATATGTCCTTTAGCTTGTTCCACATATAAAAAGAAATTTTTTAGTCTTTGATCTCATCAAATTCATCATAGCTATGAGTAGATGCAATATCAATCATCTTGATGTTATGGTTCTTTTTCTTAGCAATATCTTCAATAGATAATGTACTAGTAGGGGTTGTGTATTATTCATCAACGTATTTCAAGCTTGAATCATTAATGGTGGCTAGATGAAGTCTCATGAGTCCCTGACATGCTAAAAAGTTGTCTCTATTTAGCTTTGGAATCTCTGTCTTATAAGACATCTTGATCTTTAGCTTAGGTCCTTGAAACCTTTCCTACAAGCACCTAAAACTTTGATACCAATTTTTGGAAATATAGAAGGAGTAACTAAGAGGGGGGGTGAATCGGTTACCACTTAAATAAATCTCAAATCCCTTAGATGTCAACAATGAAATTTAAACTAAGAAAAATGATTGTTGTTGATACTTAGTAAACACATAGAAAATGTTGTAACTAGATAAATGTGGAGTGTGAAATACTTTTATCAAATCTTAAAATATTAATACTAATTAATCTTGTAAGCATAAGAGAAATAACATGACACACTAGGATTTAATGTAGAAACCCAATATAGAAAAGACCACCAATGTAACTAGTTACTATTTTTCACTTTTTTGAAGTGAGCCCTATTAGGAGCCAACCTAATTAAAGGTTACAAAACAAATTATTAAGTGTGACCTTGTTAGAAGATTTAATCAACCTATTAGCAGTGGCCTTGCAAGAGGTCTTAAAACAATTCAATGGAACTATCACCTTGTTAGAGGATTTACAACTAGATGTTAAACCAACTCTGTTAAGAGATTTTAGATCATTGCTACAATGGTTAGAGAGTAACAATGAAATGACCTAATTGTGATGCAACTAATCTTTTTTTCTTCATACTTGATCATTTGTAATCGAATAACACTTTTCTAATCCACAAGGATATCTACTTATCCTCCAAGTTTTTTCTCACTCTTTCCTTCTTAAATCAATCAACACGCTTACACACACACTAGAAATCTCAACTTGACCTTTCATTTATACCATCTAGATTTTCAATTTGGCCCAAATTCAAATTACAATAACCAATAATCGTCACCATAGTTAGATAGAAATAATACTTGAAATAATTAAGCTTCTTATGCCAATACAACAAAATTCTTCATTAGCCAACCCTACTTGATAAACACTGATTCTAAGATGATTTCCCATGTTAACCAACAGAAGCTTGTTTAACATTGTGAAACTACAAAAATCCTTTGGTAATTGAGTGAACTCAATTATCACTACTCTAATCAATTTTCCTTTGTTAACCATGAGAACTCGGTTAACACTGCTTTCTATTTAAATTCCTTCAACACCTAAGTGAGCTTGGTAGATACTATCTTCACAGAGTAAACTTTAGGAATGCTTGGTAGAAAAGGAAAACTATCTTGTTGACCAAGTGAGCTCGGTAAGCACTAACTGAGAACTGATATGACATTTGTGTAACATCAAAGACAACACACAATTAGACAATTGTATCGAATAGGATTATCCTAGGAATATACCTTCTTCACTTTTTCAATCAAGTTTACCATTCTTGAAGTCTTTAAAAATGTAACACTTGCTTCCAAATACCTTAAATTATTCTACATTGGGTGAGTATCCATACCATAATTCAAAAGGTGTTGAATGAGTACCTTTCTTGATTTGTACATAGTTCAAGGTATAGATGATTGTACTTACAACATCTCACCAGTATTTCAAAGCAACATTCTTCTCCATCATGAGTGTTCTAGCATAGTCCATTATAGACCTATTTCTCCTTTCAACTATTTGATTTTGTGGAGGTTTTCTAGGTCCAGATGTCTATCTTTTGATTCCTCTATCATTACAGAACATCTCAAACTCATTTGATGTGAATTCTCCTCCTCTGTTAGATCTCAAACACTTTAAACGTTTACCTATTTCCTTCTAAACTCTTGCTAAGTACCACTTAAACATTTTAAAAGCATCATATTTCTATTTCAAAAACATAAATTTCGTCATTCTAGAATAGTCATCAACAAGTAGCATAATATACTTATCTCCTTTGTAGCTTTGCACATCAATTGGACCACACAAGTTATTATGAACAATCTCTAGTATTTCTTTAGAGGTATGAGCTTTACTCTTAAGACATTGTCATTTTCCTAACTAGCATTGTTTGCACATTATATTATTAGGCTTCTTCAACTGACGCGAACCTCTAACTTTTCTCATGTGACTGATACTGACTAGGTTATCAAAGTTAACATGACATAACCTCTTGTGCCATAGCCACACATCATGAAATTTTACAACTAGACAAGTAGCATCCTCTATGTCAATATAGAATAGATTACTTCTAGTTTGATCACCCTTTCCAATTAGTTTCCCATCAATATCATATATCTTAGCAATCTTGTTTTGAAACATTGTGATACACTCAACAAATTATAGTTAAGTCCTTCAACATAGTAAGCATTGTCACATAAAATCTTATCTATGAGCTTGATAGAACATTTTTCTGTTATCAAACATGGTGCATCATTACCAAATCTTACACTATTTCCATCATAAAAATTTAGGGTAATGAACTTACTTTTGTCTCCAGTCATTTGATGTGAACACCCACTATCAATAATCCATCTATCATTCTTGTTCACTCAAGTCACAAGTGAAGTTGCCTCATCTTCATTAGATTCACCCTTCATCGCAACATAGACCACTTCATCATCATGTTCATTAGATTCATCCTTTTTTTCCTCTTCAACAATATAGCATGACTTTTTTCCTTTGTCTTTGTAGTCCTTGTTATCTTCATCTCTCCTACTCTTGTACTTGTCACCACCTCTAAAGTTCTTCTTCTCTGGACATCTAATAGAAATATGACCAACCTCATTGCAATTGAGATAAATGATAGGTAATTTACCTTTGAACTTCCCTTTACCTTTGTGAAATATTCTTGCTAGTAGTGCTTCAAGCTATTCTACATCCTCCTCACCTGTATCACTATCACTAGATACATACTTTATCTTTTTCTTCTTTGTTTTCTCCTCATTAGGTTCCTTCAATGACACCTTAGCTTTGAAAGAAGATTCAATATTTTTAGTTTTGTAATTATCAAAATTAGATAGCTCAAAAGTGGTGAGTCTACCTACCAGACCATTAAAAGATAGATTATTCCCTAGAATGCATCTTAGTTCTTGAATTGTAGAAACTCTAATAGCATATATATGCAACAGTGTCCTTAAAACTTTGCTCAACACAGTATCATCATCTATATTACCAGTAGCTCCTCTTATTGCATTAATATTGAGTAATATTTTCACCTTCTACCATTATCATATCATCAAACTTACCTCTAAGACTTTTAGATTTGGCTCTTAGAGCATTTTAATCTCCTCCATAGATAGTGGTTAGGGCATCCCACATTTTCTTTGCACTATTAAGACCTTTGATATCATCAAATTCAACATAGCTTAGGGTAGAGGCAATCTCCAACATTGTCTGGTTATGTTCTTTCTTCATGTTTATATCCTCAGTAGTTGGGGCTCTAGTAGGGTCAACATGCTCAGTGATAATGGTAGATTGTGCATGATCTCCAAGTCATCCAAGGTGTAGCTTCATCAAACTTTCCCATACAGGAAAGTTATGTCTATTAAGCTTGGGTACTTATCTTTTTGACATTTTGATCTTTGTGCTTATAGTACCTTCAAACTAGTCCTCTTAATTAGATGGCTCTGATACCAATTGTTTGAATAATTTAGAATAACTAGGGGGTGAATTAGTTATCCAAGGTCTAGATGTATAAATAAAAAATTTCATAGCTTAGTGAACCCATAAAACATTTATCATCATGCATACATCCATAAGATTATGAAATCACTTATATTTGTAGGTTACTATGAAATCAACTTGTAGAAATGTAAACATGAAACATAACATATTCATCAACACACTTGACAAAATGATTTACATGGAAACCCAATTTGGGAAAAGCCACTAGTAACATGGTACTCTTTTTCACTCTTCTAAAGTGATGCCCTATGTAAGGCCAACCCTGCTAAAGTTTAGAATACACACTATTAAATGCGATCCTATTAAAGGATTTGAATCACCCTATTAGGAGTGAGCCTTGTTAGAGGACTTTAGACCATTCACTTGGAATGTCACCCAGTTAAAGGATTTACAAATGAATGTTTGGTCAACTTTAATCCAAAGAATTTACCCTAGACTAATACAATTATTAGAGAGTAATAGTAAGGCTTGATCTGGTAACAACTTACAACTCCATTTGTTAATTACAAATCTCTATTTTAGTCCTCCATTCTACTTGGCCTTCACTCATTACAGCTCTAGTAGCGTGTTTACGCTTCAAGAATTCATACCCTTAACCCTTCTTGCTTAACATGCCAATGTAGAATCTTCTCTTATGTCACTTGATGAAGCAAAACCCTTGACTCCTTGTCTTCCTTAGGTTTTTGCTCATGAAAACCTTTACTTCTGACTAGCCATTCCTATAAATAGGAAATTAAGATCTTTTGCTACTCATTCTCCAGTGTCCAATTTAGTGTTAGGATAAATTAGGTAGGATACAATGAATCTACCCCTCATTCCATATCTCCTCTAGAAGCTTCTTCTTGAATCATCTTTGAATTCACTTAACAATAGTTTACCTTGACTTCTATGGCACCAACTCATCAATATTATATTCCACTTGGTTCACATAATCTAAGAAAATAAACTTGTTAGCTCAGATTCATTTAATTCACAATCTTTCAAATAATATAGTAGCTCGACACATACTACATTGCTTAGCATCCTCTGTGAAATTACTCGGCATGAACTAAAGTTTACTGGTGCTTGGCATCAACTAAACTTTACTGAACATCCACTATTCTACTTGGCATACACTGAAATAAACTTTCAGTTAGCTTCAACTAATTTTCTACTTGGCTTTTACTGACTTTTCTCGACACCTACTATCCACTCGATCAAGCTTTGTAGAAAAAATTTGTGTAACCAACCTTTGTAACTTCAAGTAGATTATCAATAAATCATGTTATCACTATCTTAACTAATTCTTGTACTTCTTTACATAATCATAACTCAACATTTCCTCTCGGTGCTATTGTTACATCTTTTGATCAAATCCTCTTCATCAATCAAATAAGTGATAGTACTTAAAGCATATAAGCAGTTGTCTTACTAGCAAATAGTAGGTTTGCATCAGTGACAAAACAATGATTAAAACATACAATCTCCCTCTTTAACAATCTCCTTTTTAAATCTATTATCAACAAAATGTGTGTCTACCATGACACATATCTCATCAAAATATCTATCTACAATAGATTTAGGAATCCTCATTCCATTTTTTTTTTTAAATTTGAATTCCTCAAAGTAGTTATCCACAATTTCTTCAAAATTCTCTCCTAACTATCTTATTAGTTCACTTATCTATTCTATATTTTTCTTTTGCCTAATGCATACTATAGTACCAACTGTAGGAAAATAATTCTACACATAAAAGAATATATAGAGTAAAAAAGAACCAAACTTACATGATGTGTTCTTTTCTTTCTTGATTGCTCCCAAATTCTTTGATATTTGTTGTAGTTTTAGCTCAAGAAGGTCATGAGTAGATCCTTTTTAACAATTTTGTAGCATAGGTCCACTTCAACACATGCCACATTGTTCAATTTGCTGAATTGGTAAAATTTGTGTGCTATCACATGTACTGCAAATTCAATCATAGAATCTTCAATCCCATCAATTGATATCCCTCAACCATTCCACTTTGCTTTTGTAGACTTTTTAATCTCATTCTATATTGAGATCCTTATTCTTTTTGGTCTGTCTAAGGTAGGGTATCTAGTAACTCAGCATATTATGGCCTTTTAATCTTTATTGCATCTCTTTCTAACCATACCTTCATATCATGAACATGAATTAGGACAATATTTATCCATTCAATGTTTAAAACTATAGGAAAACCTAGGGCACAGGTAAGCCCTTTCTTAGCAATGATCTTTTATTCATCCTTTAGTACACCATTGTTTCATATCTTCTCATAAGTTGGGTAAGCGCACCAAGTTTTGGTGCCAAAAGGGGGGTATAAGTGGACACCTTTTTTTCTAAAATCAGCAATTTCTGAACTTCAACAAGAATTTGAAGATAGCTACGCTGAAAATTTTAAGATATGACAAAAACAAAAGTAATAGTCCTTTGAATCTAGTTTCTAAACTACTAATTTTTCTTCAAAATGGTTTAGTTTTAGGTTCTCAAAAAAGGGGGCCATAGAAAGTGTTACTATTTATTCCAGAAAATCATAACATAGTACAAAGTGTAGCCCTCCCAAAATTTTAACTTTTTTTTTGAAATTCTTTAATCACTCTAGTCAAAAGTTACCTAACACTATGTAGTTTATCCTAGATTTTTTGGATGATTTTATAGTGTGTATTTTATTTTTTATGAATTTTTTAACTAGACACATCCCAAAAATGTGAAATATTTGTGTGCTCCCCCTAGAAATGATTGAAAACTAATCTAAAATTAAAAATTCATTTTTTCAAAGTCTATAGAATGAAGTCTAGTTTCTAAAAAACTAAGTTGTTGCAAAATTTGTTGAATGAGCTAAAATCTACAACCCAATTAGTACATGATGGTTTTTGACAAAAAAAGGACATACATTCAAAAGAAATTATAGATGAAAGGCTTGAAATAGTTCAAATTAAAAATAAATTATATAGCTATATAGCTAACATAGAGACCTACAATGTCATGTAACCTGATCTTATCAATGCCTAACCCTGAGGAATCTTGAAGGAGAGCACACAAGAAAAATCAATCATTTTTTGTATGTTTGTAGCAAAACATGTCTTAGACTTTTTTATAGACTCCAAACCTTTGGATTGGATCTCCAAGGAAAAACCAAGCCTTAGGCTTGGTTTAGTGCAAAGCTTTGAATAGTGTGTATGCCCTATAGAGCACATGCACTATTAAAAGCTTTTTGAATTTGGGTCTCAATAGCACATGCATGCTATAGCCCACACACACTATTGAGACCTAAATAGTTCATAGAGAAGGAAGAAGAGACATAAAGCACGAGCAAGAGAGAGGGAGGGATGTCTATGTTTGTGTCTATGAGAGAGAGAAAGATAGAGAGAAAGTAGGGGATGGGAGAGGGGAGAGAGAGAGTGGGGGATGGGGGAGAGAGTACGGGTGGTAGAGAGAGTATGAGATGGGAGAGAGAGGAAGTGTGAGGTAGAGTAGGGGTGGCAAAGAGAGAGTACAGGATGGGGGTGAGAGATTGAGAGTAGGGGATAAGAGAGAGAGGAAGTGTGAGAGAGTGAGTAGGGGTGGCAGAGAGAGTATGGGATGGTAGAGAGAGAGTAGGTAGTGGGAGAGGGAGTGAGAGAGGGAGAGAGGGAGAGAGAGAGAGAGAGAGGAGGATGAGAGTGTGTATGAGAGAGAGTAGGGCATGGGAGAGAGTGTGAGAGTATGAGAGAGAGTCGGGGGGTAGAGAAAGAAAGTAGGGGATACGAGAGGGGAGAGAGAGAGTAGGGGATGGGGGAGAGAGAGGGGGATGGGAGTGTGTGTGTGAGATTTAGAAAGTAGGGGATGAGAGAGGAGAGAGAGGGGGATGGGATTGTGTGGTGTGTGTGGAAGAGAGAGAGTAGGAGATGGGAGAGAGTAGAGAGAGTAGAGGATGGAAGAGAGAGAGAAGGCAAGGGGAGAGGGAATGGGAGAGGGAGAGAGGGGGGATTGGGAATGTGCGTAAGAGAGAGAGTAGGGGATGGGAGAGAGAGGAAGTGTGAGAGAGAGTAGGGGTGGCAGAGAGAGTATAGGATGTGAGAGAGAGTACAAGATGGGAGAGAGAGATTGAGAGTAAGGGATGGAGGAGAGAGAGAGTAGGCAATGGGAGATAGAGTGGGAGAGGGAGAGAAAGAGAGAGGAGGATGGGAGTGCAATTGTGTGAAAAAGAGAGAGTAGCTTGAGAGAGTGTAGGGGATGGGAAAGAGAGAGTAGGCAGCGGGAGAGGGAGTGGGAGAGGGAGAGAGAGGGGGGATGGAAATGTGTGTGTGTGAGAGAGAGAGAGAGAGAGAGTAGGGGATGGGAGAGAGTGTGAAAATGTGAGAGAGAGTGAGGGTGGCAGACAGAGAGTAGAGAAGGAGAGAGTGAGAGTGAGAGTGAGATTGAGAGAGAGTAGGGCGTTGGGAGAGGGAGTGGGAGAGGGAGAGTGAGTGAGTGAGAGATAGAGTAGGGGATGGGAGAGGAGAGAGAGAGGGGGATGGGTGTGTGTGTGTGAAAGAGAGAGAGTAAGGAATGGGAGAGGGGAGAGAGAGATAGAGAGAGTAGGGGATGAGAGAGAAAGAGAGTAGGTAGTGGGAGAGGGAGAGGGAGAGGGAGAGGGAGAGGGAGAAAGAGGGAGGGATGGGAGTGTGTGTAAGAGAGAGAGTAGGGGATGGGAGAGAGAGAGTAGAGAGGGAGAGATTGAGAGAGATACAGTAGGTGATGGGAGAGGGAGTGGGAGGGAGAGAGGGGGAATGGGACGATGTGTGAGAGATCTAGAGAGTAGTGGGTGGGAGAGGAGAGAGGGGGGATGGGAGTGTATATCTATGAAAGAGAGAGTTTAGGGGATGGGAGAGGGGAGAGAGAGTAGGTGGTGGGAGATGGAGTGGGAGAGGGAGAAAGAGAGGTGGAATGGGAATGTGTGTAAGAGAGACAAAGTAGGGGATGGGAGACAGTGTGAGAGTGTGAGATAGAGTACATGGTGGCAGAGAGAGCTTGTACAAGATGGGAGAGAGAGTGAGAGTAGGGTATGGGAGAGAGTGTGAGAGAGAGTAGGGGATGGGAGAGAGAGAGAGTAGTATATGGGAGAGAGAAAATAGAGAGGGAGAAAGAGTACTTGAGAGAGAGAGATAGTAGGTGGTTCAAGAGGGAGTGGGAGAGGGAGAGAGAGGGGGGATGGGAGTGTGTGTGTCTATGAAAGAGAGAGAGTAGGGGATGGGGGATAGAGAGTAGGCAATGGGAGAGGGAGTGGGAGAGGGAGAGAGGGGGGGAATGTGAATGTGTGTAAGAGGGAGACAGTATGGGATGGGAGAGAGTGTGAGAGAGAGTAGGTGGTGGTAGAGAGAGCTCATACAGGATGGGAGAGAGAGTGAGAGTAGGGGATGGGAGAGTGTGAGAAAGAGTAGGGGATGGGAGAGAGAGAGAGAGAGAGAGAGAGTAAGGGATGGGAGAGAGAGAGAGAGAGTAGAGAGGGAGAGAGATAGGGTGGATGGGAGTGTATGTGGTAGAGCTAGAGAGTAGGGGATGGGAGAGAAGAGAAAGGGGCGGATAAGAGTGTGTGTGTCTATGAAAGAGAGAGAGTAGGGGGTGGGGGATAGAGAGTATGCAGTGGGAGAGGGAGAGGGAGAGAGTGAGAGTAAAGGATGGGAGAGAGTGTGAGAGAGAGTAGGGAGAGGGAGAGAGAGGGGGGGGATGGGAGTGTGTGTGATAGATCTAGAGAGTAGGGGATGGGATAGAAGAGAAGAGGGGGGATGAGAGAGAGAGAGAGAGTGTGTGTGTGTGTGTGTCTATGAAAGAGAGAGAGTAGGGGATGGGAGAGAGTGTGAGAGTGAGAGAGAGTAGGGGGTGATAGAGAGAGAGTACAAGATGGGAGAGAGTGAGAGAGAGAGTAGGGGATGGGAGAGAGTGTGAGAGAGAGTTAGAGATGGGAGAGAGAATAAGAGTAGGGGATGAGAGAGAGTAAAAAGGGAGGAGAGAGTGAGAGAGTGAGAGAGAGATAGTAGGAAATGGGAGAGGGAGTGGGAGAGGGGGAGAGAGGGGGGAGTGGGAGTGTGTGTGAGAGATCTAGAGACTAGGGGATGGGAGAGGAGAGAGAGAGGGGGGAATGGGAGTGTGTATCTGTAAAAGAGAGAGTTTAGGAGATGGGAGAGGGGAGAGAGTAGCCCGAGAGATAGAGAGAGTCATGGATGGAAGAGAGAGACTAGGTGGTGGGAGAGAGAGTGGGAGAGGGAGAGAGAGGGGGGATGAGACTATGTGTAAGAGAGAGAGTAGGGGATGGGAGAGAGTGTGAGAGAGTGAGAGAGAGTAGGGGGTGACAGAGAGAGAGAGAATGATATAGGAGAGAGAGAGTGAGAGTGGGGGATAGGAGAGAGTGTCAGAGAGAGTAGGGGGATGGGAGAGAGAGAGGAGAGAGAGAGGAGAGAGAGAGAGAGAGAGATAGTAGGTAGTAGGAGAGGAAGTAAGAGAGGGAGAGAGGGGGGATGGTAGTGTGTGTGAGAGATCTAGAGAGTAGGGTATGGGAGAGGAGAGAGGGTGAGAGAGAGTAGGCAATGGGAGAGAGAGAGAGAGAGAGAGAGAGAGAGAGAGAGTAGTCAGTGGGAGAGTGAGAGTGAAAGAGAGAGAGAGGGTAGGGCATGGGAGAGGGGAGAGAGAGAGGGGGGGTATGGGAGTGTGTTAGACAGAGAGAGTAGGGGATGGGAGAGGATAGAGAGTGAGAGAGTAGGGGATGGGAGAGAGAGTGAGAGAGATTAGGTGATAGGAGAGGGAGAGTGAGAGAGAGTAAGGGATGGGAGAGGAGAGAGAGATTGAGAGAGAAGAGGGGATGGGAGAGGAGAGAGAGAGAGTAGGGAGAGAGAGAGAGTAGGGGATGGGAGATGGTGGGATGGTGAGATAGGGAGAGATGTGTTTTGACATAGTGCGTATGCACTTTAGTGCATACATGTTTTTTAGGGCGTATGCACTATGTCAAATCACCCAAAAATGGTCATAAAGAAAGTTTGGATCCCATTTCATCCATTCTCTACTTTTGGTCTATTGTGCATTCTATTGTTCGGACAAAAAACATAGGTTTCAACCTAGCAAACACTATTTGAAGACTTTTTGAAGCTAGCAAACACCAAATTCAATCATTGGATACACTATTTGAAGGCTTTTCAAATATTCTTTGTATAGAAAAGGTTAGTGAAATCCTTTTTAAATATTGTTTGTTGATATATAGATACAAATTTGATTATAATTTGACATGTTGTTTAATATATAGTGATTTCATTGAAATTTGTATGTTTGAATGAAATGTTATTTTGAAATGGTTAGAATTTCACAAGTTGTTTGATATATATTCTGTATTCATTGAAATAATTGTAATTTTTATATGTATTTGAATGATTTTTAATTTACACATTCTAAGTAAATTCAGATGTTTGAATAATTTGACATGTAGAAATCATCATCATGCCAAGGAAGAAACCAAAAACTCAAACAAATGAAGATAGGGAGAGAGATTTGGCAATTAAAAGAGATAAAATGAAACTACTACATGAACAAAAAAAATTAAAAGCAATAATGAAGAATTGACTTTTGAATAGGATCAAGAACCACCAATACAAAGAAACAAAGAGGAAGAATTGGAAAGATAAAGAGAATGAATGAGACTATTACACTCAAGAAGACAATTGAATTGTGAAGTTACACCATCTTCCAATGTTGGAGTCGTATCATCCTCTCATGTTGAAGAGACACTAATTTGTAGATCTGACAATGTACACACTCCATCATGTCATGTTGAAGGCACAACATCAACATATCAAGTAAGTGATATCCTATCTTTTGCATCTTATTGCCAATGCACATCATCTTTGGTTCAAGGTACACAATAAACTCAACCTTATGTTAATGTTCAAAATGTTGAGGGAATGGAAGAGAATATAACACCTTCTAGAATTCATTTTAGAAGATCAAAATATTTGATTGATATTGATACTAACATTTTGAAATCAATGCCTAACAAGATTAGCAAGCATACTTGTCAAAGAAAAGTTAATTGTCTCTGGAGATTATTTTTTGAAGAATTAAATATTATAGGTCAATTCCAATTATTTTTTGAAATGATGAGGAACTTGAAATTTAGGCCTATCATGAAGATTCTTGGGCTAAGAATGATGGACGATTCAAATGAAAAAAATATTGTAAAGAATCTAATGAGTGCTTATGACAAAGTGGGTTCCAAATCACACACCACAGATAGTAATATCACAAGATGAGTACTTACATCAACAATAGTAAGTACCCAAATGAAGAAAGCTTGATTCATGAGAAAGACAAGAAAAAAATTAAAAATTGGTAGAGGTACTCTAAGCAGAGCCATACTAAGGCATGAGAGATTGGAAGATCCAAAAAAAAATGATTTATAGACATTTAGCAGTAGACTACCACAAAAGGATAAAGAAATTAGTGAAGCTTTGAAATCATTGATTGAAGACTTTTGGAAAAATAACACACATGTTTCCCCTAATCAAAGAGATGTTGTAAGAAGGAAGATTGGTAGCCAAAATCATGACCCACATGCAAAACATTTTTTGGGCTCAACTTAGACACATTTTTTTGCAAAATTTATCAGTATGTATCCTCAAATTCGAATAAGTCAAAGATTTTTTGAGATGGGTAAACCTTTTTATGTCAATATGAATCACACATGCAAAACTTGTTGTTGTAGGATACATATTGAATTTTCTAACCATTTTGATGTTTTTAGGCATATATGTGTGTTTTCGCATTCTGAGTTTATTTTGCAAGATTGTGACATGAATGAGCCACTAAGATCTTCAAGGGAATTCATATCCAAATTTTATGTGAAATAGGGTATAGCCAAAAATTTTACAAGACATCATGCTTTGATGGTACATGCTTATTTTGTGGTTCTTTGCAACTTTTATCAACTTGTGAACATATGGATAGTACACATGCAATTGGAAATGAAATAGTAGATTACATAAAATTTAAGATAGTGGCATATGCTTTAAAACATGGGAAACAAGGTAAAAGATGTGATTTAGTCATTGAAAAGATTCTAGTGTATGGGTTCATGAAGATTTTTCATGAAAAGATTATTTACAAGTATGCAAGGCATACACATAGAGCTCGATGGTTGGATTTGCAATTCAAGTTGTGCAAGGATATGTTTCCACTAAATACCATTGTTTTGGTTGTAGACTTCATAGAGAACTACAGACTACAACCAAAAAATGAGGTGCAAGCAAAGTATTATACTTCTCAATGGGTTTCCATATTTTTTCATATAACATTCAAGCATTCACCTAAAAGTATAGAGGATGACAGAAGGATTTTGAAGGAGTACCATTTTTACATCAATGATGATCGATCATATTCTATAGAGTTTGTACAGGGTTGTTTTCAACTATTTTATGGAGATTTGGCTAACAAGGGCATAACATATTGTCAGCACATTATTTGGTCAGAAAATTGTGCATCTTAATTCAAGAATGCATAGATGTTCTATTGGTTGAGCAAGATGCACAGGTTGTGTAGAATTCAATATATGTGAAATTTCATAGAGGCTGGTCATGGAAAGGGAGAGCATGATAGTGTAGTTGCATGCATCAAAAGAGCCTTATTGACAGATGCAAAATCCATCTTCCAATGGTGTAATGATACAATGGGTCCAGGTAAGGAAGGTGAGTCTGTGCTTCATAGATTTGTTTGGTTGATAGATAATAATAACATTGCACCATATGAGGATTGTTGCACACTAACAGGATCTAGTGAGTTGCACTCTTTTAGAAGCTTTGATGCAAGTTCATGGAGTATCCACACACAAAAAATGGTATGTTATTGTCCATCATGTGTAGAGGAAAATTGGGATGAGTGTGAGTTGACTGAATGGGTGGACAAATGGGATATATGGGTTTTGGACCCAACTGACACCTATCATCTCCCACAAGCATTGGAAATTGTAGAGATGGACTCATTTATTGACTTTGACTGCTTATTGATCTAGTGCAATCTGCTAATATATATATTTATATATCTTTGTAATTTCAATATGTAACTTTATAACTTTTACCTAAGTATTTTCTGAATTACTAACCATATTTTGTACATTTGTCACTGCAGGCCATGTTTTTGTTGTTATTGCACTTGAAGTCAATGAAGAAGGGATAGCTTATTATTTGTGTCGTTATGTCCAAGCTAAACAAAAATTGGATCACTTGGTTATAGACGGTGAAGGTTTAGAATACTATGTCGGTGTGGTGGTGTTAACCAGCACATGGCTTAGATGATATTCTATGAAGAACCCTAACTTGTGGTTATTTGAGGATTGGTAAACAAAGAGGAAGATTCTTCATTATTCAAACCTTGTTGTTGCATTAAATTTCCACTTGATAAAATATGGTAGAAAAACACATAATAATATTCTTTGGAAAGTTTGTGAGTCAGATCACGAGGCAATACTTGAGACATTAAAATATAGATTAGATCCAATTGGCTCATTAGATTGAATAGGGAGAGATGGAGAGAGAGAAAGAGTAATCAATTGGATCCAAATACAATATTGCAAACTCTTCCCCAAGACTGCCCACATGACAAGGTAGGTATTGTTATTATGTGTAACTGATGAGATAAGTTTAAATCACAAGTTTTATGTTTTGATTTGTTTAGAATCTAGATACATTATTTGAATTTATATTAGATTCTTTAATAGGACCCATTTTTAGATTAGTCATTTGAATAAGTGAAAGTTTAGAATTTGTTGTTTAGATTAAAATGTAATGAAAGAACATGAAAATTGTTAGAATGTGAATGCTTTGTGATGTAAAGTCATGATTGTGTGCATGTAACTAGAAACTTCAAAATGGTGAAAGCAAGGATACAATGGGAGAAGTTTCCAAGACTCATCAAGCCATTAAGTAAGTTTCTTGATCATTACTAGAAGCTCAAACAAATAATTCTTTGCATTTGGAACATTGTTACCAATAATGATATTATGACTAACATGCTTTTATCTTTTATTTGTTTTTTCATCTATAATTATTTTAGATAAACTCAAAAACAAATTTATATCCAAATCATAAACTTATAAAACCCTTCTTATAAATTTTTTAGATGTTGTCTATTTCAAAGCTTTAAGACCAAAGTGTATGATCTTTGGTTCACTCCTAGTCACAAGAACTAGTAACTAATTGTTCTCACACACATCGTGCATAGGCATTATTAATAGTGATCACAAGGTCTTTACTTACAACAACAATTTCATCATTCATTTTTCTATTTCATTATTCCTATGAACTATTACTAAGGTGATACATTCAAACAATGTTAGCCATAGAGGATTTTCCAAGCTCATCTCAATCAGCAACCCCAAGATGTGGAGTAGAAGAATTTGTAGCTACCATCACTTGGGAGTTGGACTAGATGATGTCAACATGTAATCTATAGTCTACACTTTATACCCCCTCTATCCTTGTCTTGGCTTACCCAAACCTCCACTTGTATCCACAAGGTAATTCAATAGCACCGGTACTACTTTTAACATATGCCATTACATAAACATTCAAGTCAATTAAATAAGACTTGCATGTGTAATCAGTACACAACACGAAATAAATCTATTCTTAACATATATCTAGAGTTGATCATTATGAAATATAGTTAGTATATTCTAAAACAAGTAAGAGAACCTAGAAATGATTTATTCATGATCATCATGAGATGACCATATCAAAAGTCTTTATTGAGATCATTTTCCTGGCTACAAGACTAATACTCTTAATTTTCTTCCAAACCATGGTTGCCTATAACAAATACCCAAGAATACTTGCAGTCATTGCATACCAATTTTTTGGACTTTGACTAGTAAATTATTACCATAAAGTTGTAATGTTGAAAAGGGTTAATACTTGATTATGTATATTCATCCCACATGTGTTCCATGAGGTTTGTACTATTGTAACATTTTAAGTTTTAATTTTGCATGTTTGTCCCTCATGTTGTACATGATAGGTTTGTTCAAGTGACATATGATGAGCTTGTTTGTACAACATAATGATTGAGTTGTAGTGATTTATGAAGTAAAGGGCTGTTTAATGTAGCTATTTAAATCATTCATATTTGATGGTCATTTCCCTCTATTTTGCAGTCCTTTTGCATAGCACTATTTCTAACATGGTGTCAATTGTTCAAGTTCATGAATGATCACAATAATCGTGACTATACAACAAGTGTGTGTGTTGGCCAACAATTGGAACATTTGTATTATTGATTAAGCTACTAGATCTTGTCATTTTCATTTTTTCCTTGAGAAAATTCTTACACTTAGCATAGCTACTATATTTCAAAAATTCTTCCTTATCCATATAAATATTGGATTTGAGTGTAGTTTCAATATTTGGTAGCTCATTACCAAGAGTAGTCATCTCATAGAAAAAAAAGTCTTCCATCCTAAGCTTCTCTTGAAACTTGTTTTATAGTTCTTAATTTCTAAATAAATATGACTTTTTTATCGTAACATGTAGGCAAAGATCTCATAATTTTACTCATGTTCATCATCATTTCTTAATGGTGCAAAGGCACCAAGGTCATTCTATGAAGATACACAAACACACCATGAAAGTCAAAGGAGTGAGTATGACAAGGAGATATCCAAAAAATTCAAATGGACAAGAATTAAAAGTTATAATGATTTTCATAACCAAATAATGTAATCAAATGTGTTTATTTTGTGATGTCCTCAAAGGACTGAAAGTCATACTTGTAATGTCCTTAAAGGACCAAGAGTTTGTTTGTATTGGACTAATGTTGTCCAAAACCTAAGTTATGTTTACAAGAAGTTTAGAATGGGTAGGGGATAGGTCTAGGTATTAGAATAAGGGTTGAATATAAAATTAAAGCCATTTTGTTATTTTAAAAAATCAAATATTAAAAAACAAATAGCTATGATTACTTTTTTGATTAAAATTCAAATATTTAAATTCAATTTTTCATCATTTTGATTACTTCCTAGGGGGTATTTTTGAATCTTCTAAGTTGAGAAGCATTTCAAATGGATTGAGTAAGACCTAGCA
The DNA here is from genome assembly GCA_028749045.1 of Cupressus sempervirens. Taxonomy (NCBI): domain Eukaryota; kingdom Viridiplantae; phylum Streptophyta; class Pinopsida; order Cupressales; family Cupressaceae; genus Cupressus; species Cupressus sempervirens. The sequence continues at coordinate 186,350,025 of CM053787.1, read as the reverse complement.
GAAATTTCCAATTCCTTTTGAATGTTTTAAAACTTAATCAAAGTCATTATTTTGCACATCAACATAATAGTCACAGTTTTTAATACTTTTACTTAATAGTTATACTGATCTCTTTAATGTAGAGGATCCATTTCATGGGATCAAGGGCCTTGAGACCATGAAATGGAAATGATTAACCTTGTATTATATAAATCTAACATTTTATATGTAGAGAAATGGATGGGAATGTGATCACAGTCTGAAATAGTGAAGAAATTAGCATGTAAATGGTGCTTAGGTACAACAGCAGGAGTTCTAGCCACGTGAAAGGAGTATTTTGTGATTTGGATCATCTTATATGACCAATGTAAATGTTTATGATCAACCAATTTGATCTATAAGTTTGGGGAAGGGTTATATTGGTGATACCCTAGATTTGACGGTTTGAAAGAAGGTAATTTTGGATTTTGGGGTTCCAATAGGTCAGGGAAAAATTGCTTATGGAATTGGGGGTTTTATGCCATGAATGATGATTTTTGAAAGTTACAAGGTCTAGGATTCTATTATATTGGGAGTTTCTTTGTTAAATTAGCCATTTTCATGCTAAAAAATAGGGCATCAGTTAGAAACAGGGGTGTTCGTCCAAAATGACCATATGAAAGATTTTGATATGTTTTAGTACATTGAAAAGGGTGTCCAAAAATATAATTACCATATCAAGTGCTTTGGATAAAGTTTAAGTTATTTAGACTTTTGTGCTATTGGAGGGCTACTAATTTGTCAATTAGGTCTCTTAAGACACCTTGGAAAAATCAGGCATTGGGAGTTGGGTCTAGCCAAGTGGATGGTTAAATATAATTAAATACACATTATATAACTCATAAAATTCTTATTTAAGCCTTGATTAAGGCCTTTGCATATTTGGAGTTATTTTGAGTTATATGGAGTTTGTAGGTGTTTTTGGCAACTTGGATAACTTGCTTGCTTGAAGAAGTTTGGAAGTGGAGTTAGTCTTTTGGATCCAAAGGTGTGGATTTCAATGGGTTAAGCCTTTTGAATGATTATCCTCTGATAAAAGATTGAGTGGGTTGTTTCAAAGCAAAGGGATAGTTAGTCGTTTCTACATAAAATCATTGGTTGACCACTAACCTTTGCATCACTTAAGGTGCCATCTGTACTTATAATTGAACAAGCTATATCATTCAATCTCTACATAAATGGTGAAATAGTTCACTTTTACTCACCCTTATATCAAGTCATACTTCCCTTAAAGACCCTACAACTCAGATTGCTTAACATACTTGTCACCTTTACAAATAGTTTATATATTTTTCCATGCCTCATGGGTTATCATTGATCTATAGATGTGAGAATACTCTATATCAAACAAGGCACTAATCAAATATTAACTTTCTATCATGTTTTTTCATCAGTTGCTTCATTTGATTTGTAGTAGCATTTGATAGATCATTTGGTATATCATAAGGCTTCTCACTAATATCCCAATATTCATCTCCCATACATATCATATAAGTGGTTATACCATTCTTCCAAACTAGGTTGTTGGTTCCATAAAACTTAGGACCATCATTTTGTAAACTTTCCATATCAAATATCACGTTAAGTGATCAAACATCTTTAAAAGAACTTGGCCATAATACGAATTTTTAGGCCCACGAAGAGACAAGCACATCTTAGGGATAGGGTGATTCATTTGTATGCCAAATATAATAATTCCAACCACTTAAATAAATAAAATACCTAAAAGATTAATAATAATACAAGATTTGTAACACATGATACATAAAACATAACACATAACATCATATATTGGTGTAGGGGCACCAAGTGGACACACGAAACTAGAAGGTACACTAGGACCTATGAAGGAGACCATGAAGGTACCAAGGAAAATTTGATGTAGAGGATATGATGGATCTAAGGCCCAAATAAAAAAATGAGATCAAATCACCAAGCTTCTTCAATGCCCAATCTTAATGATCCTAAGATAGCTTCAATAGGACACTCAAACAAGACTCAAAGTGTGTTCAAATGGCCTCAACACATGTAATTAAAATTTTTATAAAGGTTTATAAACTACTATCCAAGATTTCATACTCAAATCTCCAAAACTCACCAACTAGGCATAATAGCTTGCCTTATAGCCCTGCAACAGCACTCAAAAAGGTTTTTCTTCAAATTTTCCCAAAACATTACACAAATAAATCATATATTTGAGTACCCTTTATATATTACCTTAACATAAAAAAAGGAAAGGGTAGGTTGTTTTGGAAAGTATATGACTGTCCTCACTATGTGACCCCAAAAAGCATAAAAAATGGGCAATTTTACAAAACAACTATATCACATAAATATCCCCAAGTTTCCAAACCATGGAAAATGTCATTAAATGGTTCAAAAACTCTTAATCCAAGAGGAAATCAACCCAACACACTTGTAACATCAAAAACCCCAAAATACCTCTCCTAAACCCTTGATTTGAGGGTTTCTCCAATCTCCCTTCTCCAAACACTTCTAGATCTATATGGTGGTTGATTCACCATGATTTTGACAATATATGGTCAACCAAAGAATGAAAATGTTTTTCCCTTAAGGTTAGTCTCTCACTGCTGCTCCCTAGCTATCATTTCCCTTAGGGAACACTTTGCTCCAACTAGTGATCACCCCACTTCTTCAATATGTCTACAGACAAGTTCATTAGTGACATAGGCAATAGGATGAATAAATAGGGCCAAAAAGCTCACCCAATTATCCAAACCACCCTGCAAGAGTCAACACAATGGAAATGGACACAAAGAACATCAACCAAAGGAGGAAGAAGAGTGAATTACTTTTATTGATTCATCAAGATATCTTCCTACATGCCCAGCTATAAGGCCTTCTAGGTTACAGCCAATTAAAAATACATTCACATTCAAAGATACAACTATAAATTCGTACTTTCAATTCTACTCTCTAATCTTCTTCCCAAAAGCTTCTCCAAAACTTCTTCTCATCCCTAAACTTCTTCTCTTCAAAAATTTACTTAACTCTAAGCCTAAACTCTCTATTTATAGTTGCCAAAATGGCTTACAGATCATTCTAGAATCATTACATAAGAGGAAGGCTGACCCAACAACTATCTGGACTCATCCCAAGAAAAGATCTTAACATAAATGTCGTGAATGAAATAAATCCCACAAGTTGGCTCACAAAATCACATCCAAATATTAACAATCGACATACACTAGTTAACTCGACATGTGAAGAAACACTTGGCATGCACTGAGTAGCTTGGCACATGAAGAAACACTCAGCATACATTGAGTAACTTGGCACATGAAGAAACACTCGCCATGCACTGAGTAATTTGGCACATGAAGAAACACTCAGCATACACTGGATAACTCAGCACATGAAGAAACACTTAGCATATACTGAGTAACTCGGCACATGAACAATCACTCGACATACATTGGGTAACTTGACACATGAAGGAATGCTACAGTAACTTGGCACATGAAGGAAAATAGGGTTACTAGGCACATGAACAAAATAGGGTTACTAGGCACATGAACAAAATAGGGTTACTAGGCACATGAAGAAAATAGGATTGCTAAGCACATGAAGGAATTTCTAGGCACATGAAGAACTGCTAGGTACATGAAGGAATTTCTTGGCACATGAAGGGTTGCTAGCCACATGAAGGAACTACTAGGTGAACAAAATGAGCAAGATAACAAGGCAACCCAGGATGCTCCTATATCAGACAACCGGGGTTGAAAGAAATGATTCTCCTAAATCATTGAGATGTCCCAACCTGAGCTAAATTAAACTCAAATTGAGAAATCCATGAAGCATCTTCAATAGGTCTATTCTTCCACTTCACCAAATATTCATAGTAATCTTTTCCTCTTGTACTCTTGCCAACTCTCTGATCCAATATATGTTCAACTTCCTCAATTTGTTTCTTAGGATTATCATCTGGTATAACAACTTCATCCTTTGATGATACTTATAGAAATCAGCAATATTAAATATAGGAGATATATCCATGTCATCAGGTAACACAACTTCATAAGCATTACCACTGCCAAACTTCTTCAAGATCTTACAAGATTCAAATTTCTTCATCTTCAACTTATTGTATGTTCCAACCAGGAATCTTCCTTTTTTTAGATGAACCATCACCTCATCACCAACTTGAAAATCATGGTGTCTTCTAGACTGATCAACATTCCCCTTATAATTTTGATTGCTTTGTTCCAACCTCAACTTCACTTCTTTATGAAAAGACTCCATAAAATTAGCAAATTCTTCTCCTCTAGCACTTTTATTTTCTTCACTAGAAACATCTCTCAAATCTGATATACCTCTAGGATGCATTCTGGTAACAATCTCAAAAGGTGTCTTCCCTGTACTTCTATTCACAGAATTGAGCTTGTGCCAATACCATCTCCCAATTACTCAGCTTATTCCCAACTAAACATCTCAGCAAATTACCCAAGCTTCCATTCACAACCTCTATCTATCCATCTGTTTGTGGATGGAATGTAGAACTAAACTTTAATTTAGTACCCATCTTCTTCCAAAAAGTCTTCCAAGAATAACCAAAAAACTTACTATCTCTATCTGAAATAATGCTTCTTGGTAATCCATGCAATCCCACAATCTCTTTAAAGAAAAGTTCAACAACGTGCTCAACATCTAATGTCTTCTTACATGGTATAAAATGAGCCAACTTAGAAAATCTGTCAACAACAACAAATATGGAATCATACCCCTTCACTATTTTAGGTAATCCAAGAACAAAATCCATACTGATATAAGTCCAAGGTTTCTTAGTAACAGTAATAGATTTATACAAATGAGTATTTTGAATCACTCCCTTTGCAACTTGACAAACTCCACAACTCTTTACAAATTTCTAAACATCCTTATACATTTGTGGCCAATAATACTTCTCTTTCAACAAACTCAATGTCTTATCAATTCCAAAATGTCTAGCTAATCCACCAGTATGCTTTTCTTTAATCAAATTCAACCTCATGAGACTTCTAGGAATACATAACTAAATACCTTTGAACAACATACCTTCTTGAATGAAATATTCATCATACTTACTTATGTGATCTGTTAGATTTGGTGCTCTACCAAAAGGCTCACCCAATTATCCAAACCACCCAGCAAGAGTCAACACAATGGAAATGGACACAAAGAACAACAACCAAAGGAGGAAGAAGAGTGAATTGCTTTTATTGATTCAACAAGATATCTTCTTAAATGCCCAACTGTAAGGCCTTCTAGGTTACAGCCAATTACAAATACATTCACATTCAAAGATCCAACTACAAATTTGGACTTTTAGTTCTACACTCTAATCTTCTTCCCAAAAGCTTCTTCAAAACTTCTTCTCTTCAAAAACTTACTTAACTATATTGGCTCCTGATTTAACAATGTTTAAACAACCAAGTATGCAAGGCAAAAATGCGTCTATGGGCAGCTATCTCCAATAATGGACACACTTCACTGAGAACTTGGGCCAACTATAAGGCTATACTCCTTCTACACTTCAAGCTGTGCAAAACCTAGGTGGGTATACCTATAGATTCTTTATATGGTACTAGTTATCAAAGCATACACTGAATCTAATGTAAAGCAGATAAAACCCTTATTTCTCCTAATAACTCATGAAATAACATCAATCTACAAAATCTAAGTGCAGATATATGAATCTTAGAAGCTAAGTGAGGGCATCATATTTAAGTTCTTCAACATGAAAGGGAAATAAAATTGATTATTGATGTTGATTTTCAACAAATTCTCAAACATATAGCAATATAACAAGTGATCTTATAACTGATTAGTGCCTAATCCATTGGGCAATTCCATGAATTCAAAACATACATTTGTGACATCAAGACATATTTCATATACCCATACATCAGATCTATCTAATCACCTTGCGATTCAGACATCAGTGTTCATTTGGGTCTCATTCTCACAAAATATCCTTCTCAAGTAACCAGTAAACTTGTTTAAACATATCAAGCATTTACTTGGCCCTTTGGTCTAACAACAAAATACATCAAATGTACAACCTGAAGGGGATGCAAATGGATCTTAGATCTTTGTTCCAAGACCACATAAGATTTACAGATTGCTAAGATAGGAGACAAGAACCAGAATGAAACTAATGAAATTGCTGCTCATATGTATTAATTTTCTTGAAACTTATATAGTCATATGCATGAAATGAAAAACATGAAAAAACCTAACAGATCTAAACTATCTATATTAATCTTCCTATTCTTGTTCATACAAGAGAGAATATTCTGAAGTATGGTATCACAGTCAAGGAAACACATCTAAACTGGAACTAGAATATGGTCTCACAGTAATGTGCAAATTTTCTTCCCAGAACTGAAACCTACTGGTTTCTTAGTCACAAAAAATTGGAACCTGTACAATGAGAAAGAAAGGGAATAATATAGCAGGAAGTGAAAACTCAGATCTGTTGTAAAGATGACATGTGTCCACTCAAAAATCATTCCCAAGAAGATGGAAAACCTCCTTCTACCCTCTCTCTTTTACTACATATCAGATCCCTTTTCAATTCGCTTTCAGAGGCATCAAATATCTTAGAGATGTCATGATGAAAGATTGTAACTGATTTTAGTGTTAAAATGAAATCACGATAAAAGTTTAAAAATAGTTATAGTATGATCTTGAGAAGATAAGAAAACAACCTCAAGTTGATTTTCTTCACTTTTAGAATGCAACAGACCTTTAAAATTGTCCTCTAACCAATTCTAATCATCAATGAAGAACTCAGCCTGTTTTATCACCAATGCCCCCCAGATTTTACAAATTGACCTACAACATGAACCAATGAACACTTATGCATAATCTGACTCTTGAAATGGAAAATTCAGCTCTTCCCAATTTTGACAGTATATTGGAGCACCCATTTTTCCTAGAAAATACTCCAGTTATGGCCTTCTGAAGATTAGCCCTCTGTTCATGGCTTCCACATATATTTTGCAAAATTTGAACTTTTATAAAGTTTCAAGCTTTATTTAAATGAACCTGACGTGAGTTTGAAGGAAAATAGTAAAATATTAAACATTTGAAATTCCCAAGAATTTTCCACCATTCTCTATCTGGGTCAAACTAGGTCTGACTAAGCTTAACACATGTCATCTTTTGATTGGGTGCCTGCTCGCCACCACATCATACTCACTATGTTGCTATACTAACTGATGTGCATCTCTCCTTTAGCAACATAGTGAGATCCACATGATCTTCCACATGTTACAATCTCGTGTATCTCAGAAACTTTCTCGCTACATCACCATCTATCTTGGAACTCATGCCACATGTCATCACTGCATCAATCCTTGCCATGTCACTATGGTAATTTTTGTGCAATTTTCTCTTGGCGAGTTAGCAACAACCCTCCATTTTGGACATGTGTCATGATCTCATTCCATTTGAACTCATTTTTCTTCACCGGATTTCTTCCCGGTGACTCGCTATATTGCTAGCCAGATTTTTTGGATTTTTTGGCTAGTGACTAGCCAGATTTTGACTTTTTTGGTTACCTGGATTTGCTGGCCAAAAAATCCAAAAAATTTGGTCAGATATCTAGTCATAATTTTGATCCTCTTTCCTCCAGCCGGCTAGGACCCACGTGCATGGCTGAGGCTTCAAAAGCCTTTATCTTTGAGACACTTTACTTCAGTGTGCTTTAGTATTTAAATAACAAAAACTCCCCTTGTACAAGCGATGTGGGACAATTCATTTTAATTTTCCCTCTGCCCTATAGATGCTGATTTCTTCTGTTGCATATGTGTGAGCTATTCCAGCTCCTTGGGCATGAGTTGCTCATTCTTACATGGAGCTCTGACCTTGTGACTGATAGCTCAATAATGAAGCTTCATTTTTATGTAAATATCCCTGCTCGTTGGTCATTTTTTGCCATGAATCCACAAACTCTTCATAGTGATGGTCATTTATTATGCATATGGTCATTTAAAATAAAGCTCCCCCCTTCTAAAAAAATGTGATACCATTGCTGGAGGAAGCCATGGGCTTCAAAAACGTGGATACATGCTTCCTTGAGCTTTGTTTCACTAGAAAAATCTGTACATTATACTAAAAATGTGGTTTGCTCCTTCCTCTGTGGATGCTTGCTATTGTACTCTTTATGATTGGTCTGAGTTGCTTTGAACTTTTTCTTGGCCTACTCTTGCTACAACCTATTTTATCTACCTCATGTATTTAAGAAAAATGAAAAACTTAGCAAACTTATAATACAATCTTACTCCCACTGTATTTTAATTAGCAACCAAATCATTTTTCATCGAATGCTCTGCCTTATTAGCCGGTTACAACATTCTCCTTCATTTGCTACCTTATTTTCATATGGCATCTCCCTTACAATTGTTTAAACAATTTCCCAAGGTCAAACTTTCAGCCATTCTCTAGTGCTCTCTTGTATCCATGGAACATCTAATTCTTGATTAAAAGATCTTAACACTCTGCCTATTGTTTGAGCATAAGAAGAAGAATAGCTCTATGTGCTTTGATTTTCCTTTTTCAAATTTAGCATGAGCTTTTTAATCAATTTGCCTCTTATCATTCATAATGTAATAAAATTTATCAAGAATGTTTTGCCTTCCTTGATTCATATTTCCTTCATGATGTGTCTCCATTTACCCCAATTTGTCTTCATTTGAATCCCTCTCTATATTTGAGAATTTTTCAATCAAATTTTAAAATTGTAAATTTCAGTCTAGAGGCCTACCAGTTGGCCTTAAAAATTGACTCAATCCAGTAACCAGACCACGAAAATTGGCATGAGTGTTCAATCCTACACACTCTACCATATTGCAAATTTTCAACCCATGATGAATGCCCAATCAAAAGATTTTAATTGCCAAACATCCATACTTCAAATATCCTACAGGCAAACAATGTTAGAAAACATAAATTGGGCTTGGGTTTGGCATTATAAAACTGGGTTATTAATCACTTGGGGTTTTGAAAACTAGGATATAAGTTCTTTGCCATGAAGAGAATATAATTTTATGGTTTGGGCTCATGAAAAATCACAGGATGCATTTGACGAATTTTCGAAAATAGGCACTTGGAAATTTTAACTAGGAAATGTGTCAAAAAGTGGTTTTTGGCAAATGTACAGACATATGAAAGTATCCAAATGGATTTTTCATGACTTGGGAACTGGTATACTTCAAGGATTTTTAGGATACAACACAATGATATAATCTATTTAGGCTCACCAATCATAGGATCAAAGTTATAATGTGTCGAACAGGGGAACGGATCAATCAGGATACCTTAGCTGTAACAAAACAATATAAACTAGGTTTTTGATCATGTTAGCAAATTGATCAAATGGATTCCTCATGATCTCAAAATTGGAACATATGAAGTGTCTGGGCCCTGGAATACAATGCAAAAATAAATTTTTCATTTGGGTCAACTGGGTCAAAGATATGATTGGTCAAACAGGGCTTCCCAGAATTGTGAACAACTAAACAAATGCACAAAATAGTAAATGACCAACTTTGAGGGGTGCAAAAGCTAGTCAAACAGATTCAAAATGACTTGAAAATTGAAAAATAGGTTTTTTGTTATGGACACTAAACATTTCCAAAGTGGCTAGTCATTACACATTCCTAGCTAAAAGATATTCAAATGCAAACTGGGCCTCTGGTTGCTATTTGACACTTAGATAGAATTGCAAATTTGGACACTAGCTCAAAATGGGACTTCACTGAATGATTCAAGATGGCAAAATAACATTGTGGATCACATGAATATGTCAAATGAAAGGTGTTAAGCCACTCAAACATCATCTAGGCCTCAAATCAACAATCAACTACATATGCATAATAAAGGCGCTTTAGGGCATGATTCTTCAAGATTCACAATATGTGACTCAAAATTGACCATGCAATTTTTAGTCCCAACAAACTCTAAGCCTAAAATATCTATTTATACTTGCCAAAATGGCTTACAGATCATTCTAGAATCATTTCATAAGAGGAAGGCCGACCCAACAATGGTCTGGACTCATCCTAAGAAAAGATCTTAACATAAATGTCACAAATGAAATAAATCCCACAAGTCAACTCGCAAAATCACATCCAAATACTGACACTCAACATACACTAGTTAACTTGGCACATGAAGAAACACTTAGCATGCACTGAGTAACTTGAAACATGAAGAAACACTCGGCATACACTGAGTAACTTAGCACATGAAGAAACACTCGACATGCACTGAGTAACTCGGCACATGAAGAAACACTCAAAATAAATTGGGTAACTTGGCACATGAAGAAACACTCAGCATACACTGAGTAACTCGGCACATGAAGAATCACTCAGCACACACTGGGTAACTCATCACATGAAGGAATGTTACAGTAACTCGGCACATGAAGTAAAATAGGGTTACTAGGCACATGAAGAAAATAGGGTTACTAGGCACATGAAGAAAATAGGATTGTTAGGCACATGAAGGAATTTCTAGGAACATGAAGAACTGCTAGGCACATGAAGGAATTGCTAGGCACATGAAGGGTTTCTAGGCACATGAAGGAACTACTAGGTGAACAAAATGAGCAGGATAATAAGGCAACCTAGGATGCTTTTGCATCAGACAACTTGCGGTTGAAAGAAATGATTCTTCTGAATCATTGAGATGTCCCAGCTTGAGCTAAATCCAACTCAAATTGAGAAATCCATGAAGCATCTTCAATAGGTCTGTTCTTCTACTTCACCAAATATTCATAGTAATCTTTTCCTCTTGTACTCTTGCCAACTCTCCGATCCAATATATGTTCAACTTCCTTAATCTGTTTCTTAGGATTATCATCTGGTATAACAACTTCATCCTTTGACTCATGATACTTATAGAAATCAGCAATATTAAATATAGGAGATATATCCATGTCATTAGGTAACACAACTTCATAAGCATTACCACTGCCAAACTTCTTCAAGATCTTACAAGATTCAAATTTCTTCATCTTCAACTTATTGTATGTTCCAACCGGGAATCTTCCTTTTTTTAGATGAACCATCACCTCATCACCAACTTGAAAATCATGGTGTCTTCTAGACTGATCAGCATTCCCCTTATACTTCTGATTTCTTTATTCCAACCTCAACTTCACTTCTTTATGCAAAGACTCCATAAAATTAGAAAATTCTTCTCCTGCAGCGCTTTTCTTTTCTTCACTAACAACATCTCTCAAATCTGATATACCTCTAGGATGGATTCCAATAACAATCTCAAAAGGTTTCTTCCCTATATACCATCTCCCAATTACTCAGCTTATTCCCAACTAAACATCTTAGCAAATTACCCAAGCTTCTATTCACAACCTCTGTCCGTCCATCTGTTTGTGGATGGAATGTAGAACTAAACTTCAATTTAGTACCCATCTTTTCCCACAAAGTCTTCCAAAAATAACCAACAAACTTACTGTCTCTATCTGAAATAATGCTTCTTGGTGATCCATGCAATCTCACAATCTCTTTAAAGAAAAGTTTAGCAACATGCTCAGCATCTGATGTCTTCTTACATGGTATAAAATGAGCCATCTTAGAAAATTTGTCCACTACAACAAATATGGAATCATACCCCTTCACTATTTTAGGCAATCCAAGAACAAAATCAATACTGATATAAGTCCAAGGTTTCTCAGGAACAGTAATAGGTGTATAAACACAAGTATTTTGACTCACTCCCTATGCAACTTGAGAAACTCTACAACTCTTTACAAATTTTTGAACATCCTTATACATTTGTGGCCAATAATACTTCTCTTTCAGGAAACTCAATGTCTTATCAATTCCAAAATGTCCAACTAATCCACAACTATGTTTTTCCTTAATCAAATTCAACCTCATAGGACTTCTAAGAATACACAACTGAATACCTTTGAACAACATACCTTCTTGAATGAAATATTCATCATACTTACTTATGTGATCTGTTAGATTTGGTGCTCTACACTCTCTCCATGCCTCCAAAAAATTAGGATCAGCATCATATAACTCTTTCATCTCATCAAAACCAAGAACTTCAACCTTCATTTCATTCATAGAACGTCTTCTACTCAATGCATCAGCAACTCTGTTAGCAACTCTGCTCTTATGCTTGATCACAAATGTAAAACTTCGCAAATACTCAACCCACTTCATATGTCTTTAATTCAATTTATGTTGACTCCCCAAGTATTGTAAAGCTTTATGATCAGTATACAACACAAACTCCTTAGACGTCAAATAATGTCTCCACTTCTTCAATGCTTGAACAATAGCATAAAACTCTTGATCATACACAAAATATTTCCTTTTAGCATCATTCAACTTTTCTCTTAAGAAAGCAATAGGCTTACCTTCTTGAATTAATACAGCTCCTATTGCATTACCACTTGCATCATAATCAACTTGAAATACTTTGTTGAAATCAGGTAAAGCCAATACAGGTAATTCAGCAACCTTTTGTTTCAAAGTCTCAAAACTCTTATCAGCTCCATGTGTCCACTTGAATTCATTTGTATCTCCCCTCATTGTTTTAGTCATAGCATTACAAATAGCACTGAAATTCTTTATAAACTTTCTGTAAAAACTAGCCAAACCATGAAATAATCTTACCTTGCCCACATTCTCAAGTGTAGACCATTCCAAAATTGCTTTAACCTTCTCAGGATCCATCCTCAATCCATCAGCTGAAATCATAGATCCCAAATACACAATCTCATCTTGCATAAAAGAACACTTTTTCAGATTAATCAACAACTTTTCCTATTTCATCCTCTGTAATACTTGTCTAATATGCTCAAGATTTTCTTCCTTGGTCTTGCTAAATATCATAATATCATCCAAATAAACAATCAAAAATTTACCCAAGAATCTTTTCAGAACTTCATTCATCAACCTCATGAAAGTACTAGGTGCATTAGTCAAACCAAAGGGCATAACCAACCATTCATACAAACCATCTTTTGTCTTGAAAGCAATCTTCCATTCATCACCTTCTTTGATTCTAATCTGATGATAGCCACTTTTCAAATCAATCTTGGTAAAATACTTTGCTCCACTCAAACAATCCATTATTTCATCCATCCTTGGCTTAGGAAACCTATATTTCACTATTATCTTGTTAATGGCTCTAGAATCAGTACACATTCTCCATTATCCATTCTTTTTAGGTGCTAATATAATAGGTAGAACACATGGACTCAAGCTTTCTTTGATCAAACCTTTCTGCAACAACTCATGCACTTGTCTATTATGTTCTTCATTCTCTACAGGTGTCAATCTATATGGTTCTTTGTTTGGAAAACTAGGTCCAGGAATTAGATCTATACAATGAATTATAATTCTTATAGGAGGTAAAGCATCAAGAATATCTTCAGCAATAATGCCTTTATACTCATTTAGCAACTCTGCAATTTCTCCTAGCACTTGGTCAATACTACCATCTGTCACTTGGTAACCATTGATTGGCACTCAATTAACATTGTTTTCTAGCACTCAATCTCCATTGAAAAAACTCAATTTTCTTGGAATTATAGGAAAACAAACCCAATTCTTCTTCACTTCCTTTTCAAATTATTTCCCATTAACCATGCAAATTTTTATAGTAGTACAATTAACCTCATCTGGACTTTCGATCAAAGGCAACAATGTTTGTTTTTTCCCATTTACCCAAAGAGTATATTGATTCAATCTTCCATCATGTACAACATATCTATCATATTGCCAAGGTCTACCCAAAAAAATATGACAACAATCCATGGGCATAAGATCATACAAAACTTCATCAAAGTAATGCCCAATTTTGAACTTCACAAGGCATTGCTCACTTACCAATATCTTATGCTCATCTTTGATCCATGAAACATGATAAGGTTTGGGATGTTTCAGCCTCTACAACTGAAACTTCATAACCAACTCTTTTGATGCCAAATTTTTAGAACTTCCACTATCAATGATCACTTTACAGCATTTTCTAGCCACCTTACATCTTGTCTTGAAAATACTTCTCCTTAAAATGGGTTCCTCATCACCTCCCTTATTACATAAGGTTCTTCTCACCATCAAATTTTCTCCAGCCTCAGGTCCACTTGGTGAACTCTCAATGTATTCTTGAATCATAGCATTTCTATTATTCTACCCACCTTCAAAAGATCTACATTAAAAGGATCTATGCCCTTCTTTGCCACATCTAAAACAATTACCATGAAATCCACCTCTAGAATAAGAATTACCACTTTTCCATTTCGTCTTTCCTATGTCATCATGCTTCCATTCAGATTTGCCTTTATCCTACATAGAATTGTCAAATCTACCACTTTCTCCATAAGATCTACCTCTACCTCTCTAGAATCTACCACCTCTACCTCTTTGTCTTTATTCATGCTTCTTTGTCAAGATCTCCTCAGCTTTCAAGGCATACTGATATGCTTCTTCTACACTTTCCAGCTTCACAAAACTTATTTCATCTTGTATTCTAGATCGCAATCCATTAATGTACCTTGCAATTTTCTCAACATCATTATCCACATGTCCAGATCTGATGTCTAATCTATAGAATTCATTGGTATATTATTTTATAGTCATGTCCTTTTGTTTCAAATTTTGTATCTTTCTCAACAAGATAACTTGGTAATCAGTGGGAAGGAATTTTTTCTTTACCTTATTCACCATCTTTGGCCAAGTTTTGATCTTCTCCTTTCCTCTCCTTTTTCTATCAGTTTGCAAGTGCTCCCACCATAGTGATACATGACCTTTCAGCCCAGTGACTGCAATCTTCACCTTTCTATTATCAAGAGTGTTTTCATAATCAAAAAACTTCACCATATCAAAGATCCAATCCAACACAGCATTAGTGTCCAATTTTCTGTCATAAGGAATAACTTCTATAGCAAGCTTTGAATTCGCTCTAGACAATACTCTCAACAATCTTGCTTCATCTTGGTCTTCTTTAGGTTCTAGATTATGGTTTGATGCTACTACTTCATCATCACTTACATCATCAAGATGTGCTCCTCTCCGCTGGGCTTTCTCCACATCGTCTGGCTATAATTTGTCTCAACTAATCCAATATAGCATTATCAACATTATTTCCTCTACCATGAACCATCTTTACAAATTAGGTTCTTGCAAGATCATAACCCTCTACAAGTTATAGGTCAAATTCATAGATCTACCACCCTACAACCAAATCCAAATCAAGGTTCTACACGATCCAATCTCCACAAGGACAAACCTCAAGCTTTGATACCAACTGACGTAGGCAAGAGGACAAATAACTAGGGCCAAAAGGTTCACCCAATTATCCAAACCACCCTACAAGAGTCAACACAATGGAAATTGACACAAAGAATAGCAACCAAAGGAGGAAGAAGAGTGAATTACTTTTATTGATTCATCAAGATATCATCTTACATGCCTAGCTATAAGGCCTTCTAGGTTATAGCCAATTACAAATACACTCACATTCAAATATCCAATTGTAAATTCCCACTTTCAATTCTGCTCTCTAATCTTCTTCCTAAAAGCTTCTCCAAAACTTCTTCTCTTCCCAAAACTTCTTCTCTTCAAAAACTTACTTAACTCTAAGCCTAAACTCTCTATTTATACTTGCCAAAATGGCTTATAGGTCATTCTAGAATCATTACATAAGAGGAAGGCTGACCCAACAACAATCATGACTCATCCCAAGAAAAGATCTTAACATAAATGTCATGAATGAAATAAATTCTACAAGTCCGCTCACAAAATCACATCCAAATACTGACACTCAGCATACACTAGTTAACTCAGCACATGAAGAAACATTTGGCATGCACTGAGTAACTCGAAACATGAAGAAACACTTGGCATACACTGAGTAACTCGACACATGAAGAAACAATCAGCATGCATTGAGTAACTCGGCACATGAAGAAACACTCGGCATACACTGGGTAACTCAGCACATGAAGAAACACTCAGCATACACTGAGTAACTTGGCACATGAAGAATCACTCAGCATACATTGGGTAACTCGGCACATGAAGCAATGCTATAGTAACTCAGCACATGAAGGAAAATAGGGTTACTAGGCACATGAAGAAAATAGGGTTACTAGGCACATAAAGAAAATAGGATTGCTAGGCACATGAAGGAACTACTAGGTGAACAAAATGAGTAGGATAACAAGGCAACCCAGGATGCTCCTGTATCAATTAGTAACTATGATACATAGTTAGTATTCATCCTTCCATGGGTCATAGGCCTTTGGGTACATGGAAAGTGTATTAATTACAAGTAAATATTCAAAACAAAGTAGAAGACTTAGTAAAATCAGTCAATATTTTGTAGGTGTAGGAACAATCATGTAAGATGACTCTCAAATCATTCCAAATGTGTGATGTATTCTTCCAATGCCTTATTGAATCCTCTAAACACTTCAATCAAAACAATTTACATGGAAAATGTAAAGAAACTTCAAGGAAATCAATGCATTTTGTTGTCAGGGTCGGGATTACACCAGTCAAAATTTAAAGAACTATGAGTTAAATTGAATCACAATGCATTCAACTAGTGAATGATTGCTTGTAGATTTCTCAATATTCCAACATGAAAGTAGAACCAAATTAAAAGTATTGAAACCCTTCAACAATGCATAAGAATAATAGATTTGCAGATTTAAACTTCTATTTTGTTGATTCCCTCTTCCTGTCGTACACTTCTAGGCATTATATCCATACAAAAGGAGTTGTCTATAATATAATAAA
Source organism: Cupressus sempervirens (assembly GCA_028749045.1). NCBI lineage: Eukaryota > Viridiplantae > Streptophyta > Pinopsida > Cupressales > Cupressaceae > Cupressus > Cupressus sempervirens. Next base: position 186,333,211 of record CM053787.1, on the reverse strand, counting down.
TCAAAAATCAACTTCCCTAACCTCTTCCAACCAATTATAGGAATTATTTGAATTTTTGAAACATTAAAATACTACTTCCCCCCCTAAACTGGCTACTAATTGTTAACTTTGAATATTTAAACTTTTAATTTTTCAAAATGCTTAAAACCTTGTTAAATAGGATTTTAAGAACTCCAAAGGTTTTCCATAACCTAGGAGACTTAATAGCATTACTCTTATAACTTGAACCTATCATAAAACATCTGTTGGACACTAAAGGTCCAAATTACATTTATTTAATCCTTTTAAGGATATAAATTCATTCCTAAATTCAAATGCCACTTAATGGCATCAAACCATTATAGAATCCAACACATTATAATTTATTGGATTTAGATCATTTAGAACCCAATAGTCTTTCTTGGAACATTGATCTTCATTAGGTGACTCCTAAGTCTTCATAGTATTCTTGTGTAACTTGACTGGCTTCATGAATTGCTTGTTTATCCTTGATGCCCCTACACCACAATCAATGCCTAGTAAATATATGTAAAGTCATTTGATGATGAACCATGGCTATTGAAGCCATCAAAATGTAAGGGAAGCATGAAATTGTCAAATATCTAATACATTGCCAAGAATGGGAAAACTTAGGCCAAAATGGCACAAGTGAGGTTTAAGGAGTTAAAAGTAATTTAATGTTAATTTCATAGTCAAATGTAATGTATTTGGCTCATCAAAGTCATAGTATGGAGGAGTCATAGGTCATTCAAGGTTAAGATACAAGATATGCATAAATAGATGTAAATTGCAAAATTGACAAAATATTGTCAAGAATGCCAAAAATGGCTAAGAGAAAGGTCTAATGGATATGTTTAGAGTTTTATAGTGTAAATAAGTTAAAGAGTCTTTAGATTAGTATATTATTGTTGAGTTATCAAGTTGACAACTTTTTTGTCAACTTGACAACATTTTCATATGTTAAGTTAGTACACTATTGCAGACAGTTACAAATAGTTAAGAAGTTGTTGTCAGGTTTGTGGGAGAAGATGGGGTCTATTTAGAAGTTCTTCCATGTGATTAGAAGTGAAATATGATCCATAATGATAAAATATGTAATGGGACCCTAAGTTTGATCTTTACAAAGCATGAAAAAAAACTCAAAGCAAGTGACTATTGTAATAAACAAAATGTTGATTACAATCTGTACATTGTCATCTTTCCTTCTTCCAACCCCTTGAAAAGGTTGAGTTTCACCTTATATAGGATTAGAATGTACATTTACAACTAATTTAATTGGTTGAAGGGCTCCCACGAAAAATTTCTCTTTTTGCATAAAAGTTGCAAAAGTTGTCAATGACAATTTCGCAAGAAATGAGCAATTTTTGCAATTTTGCAAATTTTTAACCCAAACTTTCTCTACTTGCTACCAAACTTTCCAAAATGCCTAATATGGATCCAAGACACCTAATAATGACCCTAAAACAATTTATTACCTTATTTGGCCCTCAAAACCCAAAAATACTCTATTGAGCCAAATGAGGAATTTTGAACAATTAGGAGCAATATCGCATTGTAGGGCACTTCTAACCTATCTAAACTCACATTAGGACCAATTTTATCCTATTATTACTCTAGTTATTTTTCTAGCATCACTACAAGCTAAAAACACCAAAGAAGCCCTAGGTCTACCCTTTAGCCTACAATGGAAGCCAACAAATAAGCCAAATCTCACACAACCTTCAAATTTTCTCCAAGGGTTGAACTAATGTTATGTTCTACTCTCACAAGTGTATATCCCTCATAGGAATCACTAAGGAAAGTTTCAAGTCTCACCACTCCAACCAAGACACAAAACTAATCTGAACCCAACTTGAGCAAATAGAGCCAACTCCCTCAAAATGGGCAAAATAGGGATTTTGTTGTTCTAGGCTTTACAACTTCCAAAAAAGGATTGGAACAATTTAGACTCAACCTAAATAAGGTAAATCCATTATAGGTTGCACTCCCAAAAACCCTCAACTAGATTTGCAAGATTATGCCTAGAAGCCTATTAGGTCTCCTAATGTTGATTTTGACCAATAACTCTAAAACTCACCAAAGGACCTAAGGAATAAATTACAGATTTAAGCACCATTTTCCTAGTTCTTACTAACTCCAAAGTTACAAGGACCAACTCAACTCTAGCTTATCCTAACCACAACCAAGTACATAGACCTAATTAATTACTTTAGTCTTGATTTTCAAGGCAAGTGGTCAAAAATGGGTGCATGGAATCTAGTCTCCACTTCTAAGTTGTTTTTAAGGCTAAAAAAAGGGCACTTTGTTCAAACATCAAGTCCTCAAACCCTTTCCATCACTCTATCCACTTGAATTTCTCCAAAAGAAAGGTCAAATACATGGGAATATTTGACTTAGGGCTCGTCCCCAAAAATCACCAACACAACTTCCTACTCTCAAATTTCCAAAATCTGATAGATTACATCCCTAACTTGCTCCATACTAGAGAAGAAGAAAATCCACCTGTAGGAACTCAAGTTAGGGTCATTTTTATGACCAAACCCTAAAATTAAGGGTTTCATAGACCAACACCTTAAAAAATTTGATAACTTATGCTTCATCAAATTAGTTAGACCCTAAATAAAGAAACACCAAATAAATAAAAATTTGGTCTCCTCAATCAATGTGAACCATTAACATGATTTAAGAACACCAACAAGAAGCATGAATACCATTTAGAGCCTTCATATCATCACTAACTCAAATCTCAAATCATTTTCGACACTAATCAACAAGAACACTAAAATATTGAACTCAATCATAACAAAAGATAGATTATTATACTCTAACTCATGAAAAACACTAGCTAAGGAAACAATGATAATTCTAATATAAAAACTAGCATAAAATATTGTCCTCTTTCATTTTTCTTCACATTTTTCCATAACATCAAGAAAATAAATTGAATATTAGGATACCCATTTCACTCCTCTATAACATATCAAAAGATGAGGTATGGTTGTTTTGGACCAAGTCTCAACTATTACACTATGGGTCACTTTTTAGGCATAAAAATGAGCAATATAGGTGATTTTTCAAGAAAAATAGGATTTTTATGTTTCTTAAAAGGTTATAAAGGTCCTTAAGGTCATTAGGTTAAGTTTTAGGTGTCTAGGAGTTAAGATGTCAAAAATTGCAAAAAGTTGCAAAAGTTGTCAAAGCAAAATTGCAAAAATGCCGACAACTTTGTAGGAGTTTGGAAATTGGTGAAGAGCTAAGCATTTGGAAATAAGTTATTTTATTGTTTCCAAACCTTTTCCAAGTCATATAATTGGAATCAAGTGAAAAATGTAAAAGTTGCACTTTTTGTGCAAAGTTGCATTGTTAAAAGTTGTAAAAGTTGCTCAAATTTGCAACTTAGTGGAAAAAGGATCGTGGGATCGAACTATCTATTCCATTAGATTCAGGTGGCTAGGTAAACCCTATCCCCAACCTTGTCTTATCTTTTTGAGCACTTGAACATTCTTGGGCATGCCAAACTGAAATGTCCCTAAGGGTCACTAAATGCCATAGGGAAGCAATCGTTGACGGGGCACATCTTGGAACTCGTGTGAAGTATGGATGAAATTCTAGTTCCTGTAGGACCATGTTGTAGAGACCTAAAATAACCTCTCTCTTTTTGAATATCATGCTCCATTTTGATTTTGCAATGCCATCTCGAGTGATGCTAAAACTTGTAGTGTTGGCTAATACAAAGTTGCCAACTACCAAATCTCTCTCACCTTTCATCGAGGGATCAAACTATCTATTCTATTAGGTCCAAGTGGTTGGGTAAACCCTATCCCCAGCCTCATCCCATCTCATTGAGTGCTCAAACATTCTTGGGAATGCTGAATTGAAATGTCCTTAAGGATCATTAAATGCCATAAGGCAACAATTTTTGATGATGTATATCTCAAAGCTCATGTGAGGTGTGGATGTGATTCTAGTTCCTATAGGACCATGTTGTAGAGACCTATAGTAACCTCTCTTTCTTTTTGGAGATCTTACTCCATTTTTATTTTTCAATGTCATCTTTGGTGATGTTGAAACTTGTAATGTTGGCTAGTACAAAGTTGCCAACTACCAAATCTCTCTCACCTTTCATCATGGGATCAAATTGTATGTTATATTAGCTTCGGGTGGCTGGGTAAACCCTATCCCCAACCTCATCCCATCTTGTTGAGCACTTGAATGTTCTCAGGCATGCTAAACCAAAATTTTCCTAAGGGTCACTAAATGTCATAGGGCAGTGATCTTTGATAGGGTATATCTCAGAGCTCGTGCAAGGTATGGATGTGTTTTCAGTTCCTATAGGATTGTGTTGCAAAGACCTAACATAACCTATCTCACTTTTTGGAGATCATACTCCATTTTGATTTTGCGATGCCATCTCAAGTGATGCTAAAACTTGTAGTGTTGGCTAGTACAAAGTTACCAACTACCAAATCTCTCTCACCTTTCATTGTGGGATCAAACTATCTATTCCATTAGCTCTAGGTGGCTAGGTAAACCCTATCCCCAATCTTGTCATGTCTTGTTGAGTATTCGAACATTCTCAGGCATGCCAAACTAAAACATCCATAAGGGTCACTAAATGCCATAGCGCAGTGATCTTTGATGGGGAATATCTCGGAGCTCATGTGAGGTATGGATGCAATTTCAATTCCTATAGGATTGTGTTGCAAAGACCTATAGTAACCTGTCTCTCTTTTTGGAGATCATATTCCATTTTGATTTTGCGATGCCATCTCGAGTGATGCTGAAACTTGTAGTTCCATCCTGGGATCAAACTATCTATTCTATTACCTCCAAGTGGCCAGGTAAACCCTATCCCCAACCACATCCCATCCTATTGAGTGCTCAAACATTCTTGGGCACGCCAAGCTGAATCTTTGGAATTTAACATGGTATCAAAGCCAAACTGCAAATGTAAACAACTATTTGAATAATGGAAGCTTGCAAATATGGTGTGAAATTAGGTCAAAATAGAAAGGATAATGGTGATAGATTTGGAACAATATGTAAACAAACATGCGAAACATGGAGGGAATTATATACTAAGAAAATAGAATGGGAATAATGGAAGAACAAAATGAAGTCCTAGTCATAGAAATGATGATCAGCTAGCATGTTTTATCAAACATTGCCCTTCTCTTCTTAGTGTATGTTGACATAATGGATTGGTGGGTAAATTATGGCAAAAATTAGTAGTGATTCACCAATAGCTATTCATCATGGGGAAAATAGATCCTATGCTAAGGAGATGTAGCATGGCCAATAGTAAGTGCTCATAGCTTGTAAATTTTGACATATAAGAGAACAAAAACTATAGTTTTTGCCGATGACTATGGACTTGTGAAACTTATGTTGTTGAGTTGCTAATGAAGTCAAATTACCATCATCTCTAATCAACCCCCTATGTTTTTGAGGCACCCCCACATGGCAATTTGGTCATTGATGGGCACAAAGTTGATCTACTTCCTTCGATAAAAGGATTAATATTGCACCTTCTTCAAATGTACTACTTCAAGAAGCACACCTAGGATGGAAGCCTACTTTTCATTAAGCACAACTATAGAAAAGGTATTCCCAACTCTAAAAACCACAACCCTTTCCATGTTACTCCAATTTCAACTTGTATTATTGAATGATAGGGCTTATGCCATGCTATTATCCTTAGCATCAATTACTCTATCTTAAGACGAAGTTGACAAAGCCTTCAAATTCATCAGACAAATTAAAAAAATACAACAATATATGCAAACCATTTCATAGAACATAACTACCAAGTAAAAGCAACACCACAAGCTTGTCCACTACATTGTGAGCCCTATAACATCACCAAGTAAGTAGGATTAGACACCACCTTTGAGTTCAATCTTCCTGCCTAACTTGTTATGCACCTTTTTTTCAATTCAAAACTCTCACGCCATTACTAGCCACCTCTATTGAAATCTACAATATTACAAAGGCTCTATTTTTTATTGAACTCAATCCTCTATGTGCCACCCCAGCAATAGTAACTAGATCATCAACAATCAACATCTAATTTTTCCAACAAGAGACACCCTCTTCCTAATGATGGAAGTACAAAAAGTTCCTTCCAAAGGAAAGGGGTAGACAAAAGTGAAAATTTCTTAGAAATCTCCACGTCTCATTTTGCAGTTGGACACAATGGGTGTTAATGGTTCTCAAGGGTTTAGGGGGACTTAGGGATACATAATTTTGTTTGTACTAAGATAAGCCCTCTACTGCTCTATCAACAACACAATCATCACCTACAAAACACATCAGAGAAACACGACAATGTAAGTCTTCTAAAAACTTGCCACACATGTCCAGTGGCACCTGTCCTGACATATTTGCTAACTACAAACAATTGCAATGAAATATTTGGCCTTGCCATTCTCTAGGAGCCAACTTAGTGGTAGATTAGGGGAATAGATTAGGCACCAATATGTACAACATCTCAGATTATACCTCTTCAATAATAATACTGTGCATTACGATTAAAGTTTAACATCTAACTTATTATGTTATTTGTTTCCCTCTCATCTTCTCCAGCCTAGTATGGTTCTCAACCTCTGTCATTCATAATTATGCTTCTACTAACATTTAGTCCACTCAATGTGCATGTCCTCCAGGCACTATCCTTGACCCCAAATAAAATAGGGGTATGAAAAATTTGTAACATCTGCTCAAATGTTTGAAGAGTTTTTTCCCATATAGTAACTTTGGTGTAGTAATATTTTTCAGATAGAATTTAACTGATGATTTTGGTTGCAAAAAATTGAAAAATTATTGTAGGGGGCTTGAATGTTGTGTCGAGAGATTAAGAAACCTAAACTAAGCATTGTTCCCATGCAAGTGGGTGCACAATAATTTTTTTAGTGGGTGGTGCTGAAAATAAAATTAGCTAGATGCATTAAAGGGTCCTCATGAAACATAAAAATTCTATCTGACAACTGCAATGTCCCAGATCTTGTATTCATTAAAAATTACCACACATAAAGCTTCCATTTAAGGAGGTTGGGAAAGGTTAGCAGATGTTCTAAGTAGCAAGAGATCCTATAGACCACATAGATGTACAGAAAACATCAAGATCCACATATAATATAGAAGGTTGCACGAGGACAGGGGTACTTGGGGTACTTAGGGTATGTGTATGGGTACGAGTATGGGTACAACTATTTTTTATAATAGAGGATGGGGTTACTTGGATATGTCAAACTTTATTTTTAATTATACTTTTATATTTATAGAAAACCTGAATTTATGAGTCATGACAATGATTTTTCAAATCAAGAATAGTGATAAAGTTTGCAAATGTAATGTATTGTTTTCAGTTTCAGATTTGTTATATATTTGTAATAATAATTTATGATAAATGTTTAGATGCATAATATAGAAGGAAGGCTTTAAACATGAACAAGAAGATCATAAATTATATGACAATGACATATTGCAAATGATAAATTTCTAGCTTTAACACTAATAAAGTTTATTGTTGATCAATATTGTAACAAAAATTCAAATTGATTACGTATTGAATTAAGCTTGATAAACAAATAATAGAGAAGGAAAACTTTAAACATGAACAAGATCATAAATCATATGACGACAACATATTGGAAATGATAAACTTATGCTTAAACAATGATAAAGTTTATTGTTAATCAATATTCTATCAAAGTTTCAAACCGATTAGGTATTGAATTAAACTTGATAAGAAATGAGCTGATACACAAAAAAAAAACCAAAAAAAAAATCCAAAATCTCAATCAAGGTCCTTAGCTATGATGCTCTCCACCAAGTACCCAGTACTTGGGTACGTGGGTATGAGTACCAAGGGTGTGGGTACAAGTACCCATGCAACCTCATAATATATTATAATAACCAATAATTTCATACATGAAAAAAAATATAATATATTATGTTAACCAATAATGTCATACATGAAGGAATATATAATATATTATGCTAACCAATAATGTCATACATGAACAAACATATAATATAAAATGATAACTAGTTATGTCATAAATCAACAAACACAATATATTATGATAACCAATAATTTCATAAGTCTAATAATTTCATGCATCAAATAAATGTCACACATCAAATATAAAATGTCATATATACATCAAATGTATATCAAATATGTCCACTAACATAAAATCCAACATATATGTTTGTTGATGCCTATACATGTATGTCTACCAACTATATCTTCTCCTTCCCATTAGGAGAAGGAAACAAATCTCTAGACGTCTTTGGTCGTTGTGTGGAGGGAGACAGTGGTGATGATGGGGTCTTTCTCACACACTCGCTCGTCCTCTTGTTGGGGCTCTTCTCAACTTGAGCTGATACAAACAAAGTAGATATGAATCAATAATTATTATACAATGAAATCAAATATATGTAGACACAAAATTAATTATTTTCTTACCACTATCATATAATCACTCTACAAGTCCACCTCGAAGGCTCATAGATGATCAGGTGTGACAAGACTCTACAACAATTGAATCAATATAATCAATTATAAATAACATTATAAATTTTGATACTAACTATTATAAACAACATCTAAAACCAAGAAAATTCTTTCATACCTTAGTCAATGGATGTGAACTAGCCATAGCTGTAGCCACTCCACAATTAATGGACTGCTGAAGATAAGGAGGAGTCTCAGATGTCAAGAGCTGCATGTCATATAATACACATTAAATGTAACATGAAACATGAAACAAATATAATCAAATGAATTAAATTAACATGAAACAAATGTACCTCTATGAAGCTCATGTCACGTCTAGGCTCAGAATCTGTAGTGAATGTCGACGGTCCTATAGAGAACTAATGCACATGCATAAATTTTTTTGTCACTCCTTCAAATGATTACTTAATAAATATATGTATTCATTTACATGATTAAATTGATACATACCTCTAGACTCATCGAGTGGATGAAAAATGGGGCTGAGGGATCACTACTAGGGCCACCAACACTCTAACCCTAAATTTTGAACAATGTCAATACATGCTAATTAATTAGTCATTCACTATATATATGAAATGTGATCAAATTAGTTTATTATAATTGTAATTTACCTATGTGTCAATGCCAGATGTCTCATTCAGGAACTGATCAGTCACTAGCCCATCATCCACACCATCTTCAACATGACTACCAAATGTGCATAAGGATCCACACGATGGGCACATGTGACCATCACATATAGAAGGCTCCTCCTCAACTAATGGACTCATGCAATGAATGAGGGTCTGCATCAAAGCACTAATAGTCCCTAGAGTGTTGACCTCTACATGTTCCTTCACAATTGAAGGAATAGTCACATGCTCACCCTGTGGCTTGATCACAAGTGCCCTAACTACATTAGGGTCACGAGGTGCCCCTGGCCTCTCAAATGATGACCCCCCAACTCTACCCTAAGAGTCTAATTTATCAAAATAATTGGGGATCTCCCCAAGGACAAACTCACAATACAATTTCCTTAAGAAATACATTGAGACCTCATGATTATTGCAAGGAGGAGCATCAAAAACCATCCACCATCTATCCCAAAAATTATTTCTAATACCATCGTGTATGCACCAATGGATGGGGAACCATTTAGTAGCCTCTCTAACAGTATCTTGTTCACTAGGCTTTCTAAATAATGCACATACCCTACCTTTTGGTATATCTTTTTTCTTAACATCTTGATATGATAATTGATTGGCATGATATCTTTTTTGTTCATCTCTCTTAACCCACCAAACATCTAATTGACCACTAATAGAAGCTATGTGGGTCTTAATGGATTCAAGGGACGATGCCAATTGAGCTCTCATTAGACCAGTTTGTCCACAAACTTTCAACTGACCAATGAGTGCTTCTAATTTAGTTTTGCCTATTTCTATTTCATTTATTATGTTTCATTGTGTGCCAGGAGGAGGTCTTGCAATTGGTTCAAGTTGTGGAATTTTTTGTTCTTGTTGTGGAGGGTTTTGGTTTGGATCTTGTTGAGAGTTTTGATTTTTACCTTCTTGGGGATTTGTTAGTTCATTATTCACATTTTCTAATAAGAAATCAATTGAAATCTAAATAAATAAACAAATTTAAAGAAAATTTGAAAAAAACCTACAAAACAATATAAAAAGGATATAAAACAATGCAAAAAGAAAGTTAGATAACATACGACATGCTTGTGATCTCGAACTTTGATGGCGAGGAGGCATATTGGCAATGCAGATGGTGAAAATCTTGTCTTCTCTCAATCTGTGTATGTACTGTGAGGAGGGAAAACTAGAAAATAGAGGAGAAATGACCCACAACTCATTTATAATATTTTGGTTTTTTATAAAGCACATACGTACTATAGCGCATACGCACTATGGTTTGGGTTACCCAAGCCATAGCACATGTGTGCTATAGCATGTACACACTATTGAAGAGTAAAAAAAAAAAATGTGTCACCTTTTTGGCACCACAACTTGGTGCACTTACCCAGTTCTAATCTCAAAATATTTGATTTCTCCTACTTTACACATATAACAGGATCTTACAACCCGTACAGTCAAAAATTTGGGTGGAGTTGATGACATGGCACTAATATCATCTTCAAACACTTCAAAATTCACATTGTTACTAAAATTTGGAGGAGGACACTACTCATTCCTCATAATTTGAGTGTTTCTTACTTTCAACGATCACTTGCTGAAGTAATTTCATTCTAGGGTTCTTGAAAATAGTTTATCTTTTAACAACTTTAGAAAACAATTAACGCAGTACTGAAAGTAACTCTTGCTCACTTTATCAAATTCACCAATGCTTCACTATATTTTCTTTCTCTTTTGCTAAATTTTCCTTAATCACTTTTGAATCAGTTGTGAACATTGAAATCACTCGGCAAATAGAATTGTATGCCCAAATTTGATAAACACCTTCAATTTTTCCATTTAAGATCTACAATAAATGTTCTTGTACTTGATAGGTGTATGATAGCTGGCTCGATCTTCATACATTCTCATAAAGACTCAGTTGTCGATACCTTATTTAGCCAACACTAATTTATTCAGTTAACAAATCAACGCAATCGATCACTTGGTCTATACTACAATGTTCGATCAATATAGATTGGATCGTTGGTGATTGATACTCTATGGTAGTAAATAATTCTCTTTTACTTTTGTTTCTATTGATATGTTCTTGATGCATCTTTTCTTATGCATATATGGACTTTTAGCACATCTATGTTAGAAACTGATGTAAGATATATAATTAAATATACAGTTCCTATATACCTTCTTCTCTTAGTTAGTTGTGGTGTGATACTTGATCTATTGGATTGGGTATCTCATCTTTTCTTGTTCCACTGCTTCTAGATTCCACTATTTCTTTGCATGTTTTCTTTACCTTATTTCTTTGCATGTTTTCTTTACCTCAACCTTTTCTTTGCCTTTGTCATTTCCATTATTTGGTGCTACTATTCTATTTTTGCAGTTTCTACTAGCATGTCCAACTTTGAGAAAACTAAAACAAACTAGATCTTCGTTCAACCATTTCTTATCATTTCCTTTGAAATGTGTCTTACTATAGTTATGTAGAATGTGTCTGGGTAAAAGCACAAACCTATGTCACCCATTTGTAAAGGAAAAGGCTAACAAAAGTATAATTGTTCACCTTCAATGACATAAAACTAATATTATTATTTAGAATTTGGAAATGAAGTAAACTAATGAAATGTGTAGAAATGGATGAAGTTTAGTATTATAATTTTTAATAATTATTTGGAATAAGAATTGATACATTTTCCGAATTTTTATAGATAATTTTTTAGTTGTTGAAAAATGTTGAAAATTAGGGGTTTAGTTCACACCACAAAACTATATGAAAATAAACTTACTTCCATTTGAAATCAAACTATGTTATAGATAACATATATAGCTAGAAAAAACAAAACTAAAAATTGGCTTTAGACCTATATTTTTTATTTTATAATAATTCAAATTTCAAAACACTTGAAATCGATAGTTTTCATCTCCCACCACATTTTTCAAAACAAATCTATTCTAACTAGAAGAAAAATTATACATTGTAGAAGATGACTTTCTCCTCTAGAACATTATATAATTTTTTTTAAAAATTGATATGATTTAATATTTTTCTCTCTCTCAAAATTGACATATTTTTGAGTGATAAAATGCATGCTTGTAGAACTTCTTAATTAAAATATACTATATCTAATTAAAATACCATAAAATCTATATGAAAATATTCTTGACTTTGAGCTCTATAAAATGGTATGTGTATGTTAGTAAAATAATATCATAAAAAATAGTAAAAGTTATTGAAACATCAATTTTTTGAAATAATTTTTTTCTTTACTATTTGGATACAAACTAGTATAAAATATACATTTAATAGACATTTCCAATTGGAAAATTATGAGACCATATATAACTTAGCTATAATGAATTTATCTATAGATCATATGTTTGAAGAAAATTCACTTTTAGATAGAAATACTCAAATTCAGCCATTTTGATAAGTCGGCCTAAAAGGTAACACAACTTTGTACTTTTACCCGTTCATATTCTCCACAATAATGACTATTGTAATTCCAATGGTGAGCATTACCTTTTCTTGGTGCATCTATTTGTTTTTTAGATGTCTAGTTAGATTTTGTCTTGGATTTGAACTCATAAGCTTTATGTCCATATTTTCAACAATTATAGCAATGACCTTCAAATCTAGATGTAGTGAGTGAATCACTTTTCATTGATTTGCGTTCATGTGCTTGGTGTCATACCTTTTTACAATTAAAGTAATTACCAATAAACTTAGGTTTAGAAGTTTTCATATAATTCTTACTTCTGCAAATGTTAGTTGTGTTTCCAAGTTTTCCACAATGATGACATGTAGGCTTGCCTTTAGATTTTGCATTTATTTGTTCTCCACTCTTTGATGATTTTCCTTCTCTAGTAGATGAAAAGTGCTTGTTGTATCCTAGTCCAGAAGTACCCCTTGTTGACCTAGGTGATCTCATCAATTCTTCAAAGTATTTGATAGCTTCACTTGGTTTGTTCATTCTTACCAGAAGTTATTTTTTAGTCCTCAACTCATTTCTTAGTTTCCCATTCTATGACCTTAAACTTGTGATCTCTGTGACCTTTTTGTTTGCTTCCTAAGTATCACTTATCAATTAATTCAGCATAGAATTAATTGTTTTTTTAGGTTTTGTACTTCAAATGATCTTTCTTCAAGTATTGTTGCCATTTGTCTTTTATCTTCTTCAACCATGATATTTTCCTCATTTTCTTTCTTCTTTTTCTCTATCAACTCACATTCTCTCACTATTTGGGTTTCTTTTTCTCTCTTGCATTCTTTTACTTCCTTTCTCATAATGCTATTTTTCTCCAGTAGCTTTGCTATTGTCGTAGTATTGTCACCAGTCTTTCCACTGTCAAACTGCCCTTTTGTATCAACTTCCTAGAATTGTGTATCATTTTACTAAATTTCCAACACTTTCCTTTTTGTCAATGATTTTCTTAACTCCTCTCGCACCTTCGGGTTGTTGCAATATGATCTAGATTTCATTCATTTGGTTCTGAGTGACTTTCCCCATTAAGTATTCTTTAATCTCCAAGAAGTGATCCTCCCAAGCTGTTAGGATTTTTCTAAGAGAACAAAGCTTTGATTCCAATTTTTGGAAGGATTAATGGGAAACAATATACTGGGGGGGTAGGTGGGGGGTGGGGGTTTGTTGGTGAATCAAGATCTTAAACTTCTACTTAAAAAATCAAATTATTGATTTCACACTTAATACATTTCATATCTTAGATCTAACATCAAAATTGTAATGCTGAAATGTAAATGAAAATATAACATCCATGAAAATATTCAACACATAAAAAAAATGATTTGGTTACCCATAAATACTTGAATATGAAGGTAAAATTGGGGTGGGGTTGAAACCCATAAATCTTTACTATTTCAACAATAAAGTTAACCTGTTAGGGTTGCAATGTTTGATCATAATATATGATCTACCCTATGAGAGGTCTTCCATGTTAAAAGCTACTAAGATTGTTAGGTCTTACCTTGTTAAAGGATTCTACACTTACAATCAATAAAGACTCTGTTAGGAGATTTACATAGACCTGTTAAATCACTTGGTTAATAGATTTCCCCTTACTCAATCATGTTAAAACTAATTCAGTAGCCGACCCTCAGTTTTCTCTACAATTTTATTTTGGATCTCCTCTATTCAACATCTCAATTTGATCTCTTAATTTCATATCTCCATTCCATCCTACACTGCTTAGATTTCTCTGTCTGATCTTCTTTAAGACTCAACCTTTCGTGCTTTGTTGTTGTAATTTACAAGTGGGAAGTTTTAATTCTGAGAGGGGGGGTGAATCAGAAGTAACTAACTTTAACCTTTTCAAAACCTATTTAACTGATATCATTCACATGCATCTAATTCATCTAATAAACATAAAAGTAAAGACATGCATGAAAACAAATAACAGAAGAATTTGGTAACCTAGAAACCCTCCAAAATGAGAAGGTAAAACTGGGGTGGGAATGACACCCACAAAGTATCATGGCAACAATATGTAACTATTTAAGGTTACAAAGTTTGACCACTTCCAATGGTCTACCCTGTGAAAGGCATGTCCTATTAAAGACTTTACATCCTGTAAAAAGTGACTTGGTTAAAGGATTTACAAACACTCACTTGGAATGTCACCCTATTAAAGGGTTTAGCACCTTGTTTAAAGGCTTACAACATGGCTATTAAACGAGCCTATCATCACAGGATTTTCATTCCTAATAAAATGGCTAGAGAGTATTAGAAAGTCTTGACCTAATGACTTGCAATCCTTAATTGTTGATTCTAGATCCTTGTTCTGCTCTATCTGTTCTGACCCTTGCTTGATCTAATATTCACTCTTCACAACTATGATACTCTATTCTTGATCAACTAAATTTTGCAATGTTTTTCTGCTCTTTCTAAGTCTTTTCACCCCTCTGCACTTCACTATAATTCACCGATACACTCTTCCTCATGCACACACATAATGGGGTTTTGTCCTCCTTTTAAAGGCTTTGAAGACTTAGGGTTAGTTATGAATCTACAATCAATAATCACTCTTCATTTCCCCCTTAATTCTTGCATTTTTCCTATTAGTTGCATGCCTTCTCCATTTTTCTTATTGGTTGCATGCTGATTATGTAGGTAATGCAAAAGATTTGATCTTATCTTCAAGATCCTTTGAGATTCATCCTATGTTAGCTCAAAAAATGGTTTACATCTAAGTTTGTGAAGGCACAAACTCATATGTTGATTCTGTGTTACTCGACACTTACTAGTTGTTGATGCTTGACACATATAGTAATTCTATCTCACTCAACTCCTATAGAAATTTTGTTTCGCTCGACATCTATACTTTGCTCAGCATATATAGTGACTCGACATCACTTATCACTCGGCACTTGAACTTCACTTGACACCTAAAGTTCACTTGGCACTTGAAGTTCACTTGGCACCTATTGAATTCTCTAGCTCAGCACACACTATAGCTTGGCTTATGTATTATACTCAACATCATCTTGAGAATTTGGTTAAGTGTGTTGACACTCAAATGTCAAAACTAATTTGAGACCAACAATCGCCCCCTTTGACATGAGTGGCAAAAACACTTAACTAAACATTATGAATCTATTCTCTATGAGTATACTACATTTTATTCAACATATGTACAAAACTTCAAAAACTTGTTCAAAATTCTATATACCTCAAAAAAATTGTAACTCCCCCTAAGTTGATGTGCCAATTCCGTAACCAAAATTCTATTTCTACAACCAAAGACTCTTGTGCTAAATTTGTCTCATGCTAATGTGTCTGATACTCTTTTCCTTTTTTGTGCTCTATATCTTGTTGTTGTACTCTCCTTTGTTTCTACTTCCCCTTTCACATCTTCTTGTAGTTTTTGCATCCTTTTGGCTTTATTCCCTTATTTCTTCTTCAAGATTGTGTTACATGAATATCTCCCGCTTTGGATATTCTTTATTTCCTCCATCAAAAGAATGTATTATCTCCCCATTCTTATTATATGCAATAATAAATATCTCCCCCTTTTTGACACTTATGTCAAATGGTCTTAAGAATGAATAGAATATTTAGCCAAAAATGTTTTATTTACCACCATGATTATCTTCAAAGAAGCATCCGAATTATCTAAAGAAATTACTGGTGATTTGTGTTGAATGGCTATCTTTATTGCAAGATGTACTAGGCCTTCTAGGGTAGAAAGATTGGGGTCTTTCTTTAGAACATTTTCTGCATAGGCCATTTCATTGTGTGGTACTTCCAAATGTGGGGTAATAGAAAATTGAATCTATATCAATTTGGCCTTGACATTGGCCTCTTCTGTATTCAATACAGCTAACTCTTTTTGGGTGTGAAGCATAGTTGCAAAATGCTTCTCACTTTGGGCTAGATCTTTGGGTAGCTATGTGCTAGAAATCTTAAGATTGCATTCCAAGCTCAGTATTCTTTGGCTAGTTTCTTGTGTGAAGAAGGATGAGTCACACAATTTAGAGTACAATGAGAATATATTCTCAAGTATTTTTTTCACTTTCTCAACTTTCTTAGCCAATTCCACTTGTGAAAGTGCTATCTCACTAGATATCTTTTCATTGACTTTCATTTGAAAATCCTTGTCAGACCATTCTAATAATTTAACATTTGTATCAAGGTCTTGATTTTGTACCTGGTCCACTATGTTGGACAATTGCTCCATGATGGACTTGGTTTCATTAGGTACTGGCAAGCTAAATGCATCAAGGAATATGTCATTGATTTCTACAAGTGCTTGCTTCTATTTATACTTAGTTTTGAGTATCTCTTGTTTCTTCCTTCTCTCTAGTGCCTCTTGCACTTCATTTATCTACAGTAGGTTCATTTTCTTGGAGTCATAACTAGGTATGACTATTTCCTCATCAAGTGCAGGGTCTCCATAGTGAAGTACCCTTGCTACCTTGGTGGAGCTCAAGCCTGGTGCTGAAATTTGCAGTGGTACTGCATCAATGCTCAGTTGTTTGGTAGGAGTCCCTGTAGTAGGCAAGTTTACCAGTGTCTGTATTTCCTGTTGCTCTCTTTCCTTAGGGTTTTTCTCCTCTTTCTTCTCTTCTTCTCTACTACCTTGATCAAAGATAATGATTTGAGGAGGTGTACCTTGGCTTTGTGCTATAGGACCATCTTCTCTTATCTGCTCCTTTGCTGACACCTCGACAGTTGTTGTTGTTGTGACTATATGATCAACCTTTGCAGTTGTATCATGTGCTTATTTCTCTTTTGTTTGATCTTCTATAGCTATGGGAGGTTGTGAAGGTGGTTCTTGTGTGTTCACCTTCTCCCTTGTAATTTTTTCTACAGCCTTTTGCAACTCTTCCACACTCACCAAAATCGGATTTCTACACAATTGCGATTGCAATGTAGTTTGGTGAAGGATCTTTTTGAGATCCTCTATAAATAATGGATTGATTTTCTACTCTAAGGTGTCAAGAAAATCCTTGAAAATTACTATTTTTGCAAGTGTTGTATGTGGAGGACTTGGTGGTAGCATTTGGGTGTCTTGGACACTATGTTCTGGCTGTTGCTCCTCAATTGTTGCATCTTCACCTTATGTCTTCTCTACTATTGCCTCTTCTTTTTCTTTCTCTAATTCCTCATCTTTTTCATTCTCTTCTTCTTCCTCATCATTTCTTCTCTCAAAGGGATCTTCCTACCCTTCCTTGCCAATTGTCAATCCATAAATCAGTTTCCACATTTGTGTGAACTTTTGCACATCTTCAATTTGATTTTGTAAAATTCTAAAGGCTCTGTATTTAGGTTCAAATTTTCTCCCATGTTTCTTATTACCTTTACTTATTTGAGCTTTAGTTAGGTTAGGCATTACATGAGCCAATGTTAATTCCCTTATTTCCTTCTCCATTTTAAGGTAGTAATGCCATTTATTCTCTACAATGGAGCTTAGCTCCTTAGGCATTGAATTGTCTAGTTCAAGTGGGGTGGTCTTGAACTTAGCCATCATAGTGTAGATGGACTCTTCCACTATGTTTTGTTCTTCTCTTGACAATTTATTGAAGTTAGTGGTCCTTAGTCTAGTTAGATCTGCATTTCTCTAATGTTATTAAAAACATTTTCCAATTTAGACTTGGTAGAATGCCTTACCAATCTGAATTGATCATTATCAGACTGTCTTTTCTTCATCTGATTCTAGAGGTGCAACCTATTTTCTTCTTTTCTTTTCTTTTGCAGGCCCTCTTTTCTCTATGGCCTTTTGCTTCCCTTGTTCCTTTTCCACTTCAGTTGTTGCCTTGGTATCTTCCCTTGTAGTTGGCTTGACTCGACTTGGCTTTGTTGCTTTCTTCTTCCCTTTGGGTTGTGCAATTGGCTATTTTTGTGCTTTTCTTTTCTTTGGTTTAGCCTTGGATGCTTCCTTCTCAGAACCTTCCTCTTCTTCTACACCCTCCCCCATGCCTTGGGTCAATGCAAGTGTTTCCTATCCTTGTTCCTCTTCATCGTCCTTGGCTTCTTCATCTTCTTCTTCTTCTACAGTGCCTTCACCAAATTTGGCCTTTACCTTCTTTACAAGTTTTTCTTTCTTCTTTAGTGTGGAGGCAGTCTTCAACTCCATATCCACTTTTGACCTCACCACATCAAAAGTAACAAAATGTGGTGCACTCTTGTCCACTTCTTTAGCTAATAATGTTGTTATAGCTTCTAATGCCTTATCTATATTTATTTCATAGCCAAGAGGTCTTAGCCATCTAACTCTTGGTATGGCAGCTTGTATATAGGTGTAGTCAATATCTACAAGAAATAATACATCATTTACATGTTTTACTACTAATGAAACTAGTATTCTTAGCCTTTTCTTGATGGTTTTCTTGAAATCTTCAAAATAGCTAGTCATTGTTGGAGTTGAGGAAAGCCAACTCCGAAGACGCCAAGATCACCTGCATGCGAACCTGTCAAAGAGAAGCCATAGAAGGGAAGAGCATGGAGCACGGGCAAAAACCCTAAACGGACATGAGAGCCATCATAATGCAAACACAAGAAGAAATGTATTTACAATAAGAAATGATATGATATTATGCGATGTATTTTACAATGAGAGAGAGCCCGAATATAAAGAGCTCCAGGAAGCTTGTAGAACAAGCTGGAAGGAGGTAGAAGATAAGGATGACAACAAGAAGGGAACAAACTCCCGTGTTGTCAACAACTAACCACTACATGCATTAAATATTAAATATTAAATAAATGCATGACCTAAGTAAGCTTAAGCAATAGAATAAATAATTAGATATTAATTATTTACTCTAACACCCCCCCTTAAGTGCAACTTAGGGAAATGCCTTAAGCTCACAAAGCTAAGATGAATGCATAATGGGTCCCGGCAACGAGGCCATTTTAGGTACCCAAGTACAATGCAAGAAAATGCAACCTCTGTAAGTGAGGAAAGAGAGAAAACCACGTGGAAAAAACCCTCCCCCAAAAAGAGGTAAGAACCTAGTGAAGAACTGAAGAAGTCTCCAACTAGGGAAATTGTCCCCTAAAACAGGAACAAGAAGTGATCATGAAGAAGCAGCATCACTGAAGCATGAAGAAGCCGCAAATCTGCCAAACTGCTGATCTAAAGAAACCTCCATGGAAGAAGAAGGCACAAACTGAGCATGTCTATATGGTAGATGATCCATCTCACCGAAATGCATAGGTAGCCAGCCACTGCAATCGCCTTGTATATAGGATCAACCACTGAATACATAGTTCACACTATCGAACCATCGAACCATGGATGCATTAGAACACAACATAACCCCCCCTTAATGTAGATGGGGTGTGATGACAGGCAACTGAGAAGGTGAGCCAAAATCTCCTGCAAACGAACCAAGAACGAGGAGAGAGGGAAAGAGGTACAGACACCGATAAAGACACGGTCTAATTGACTCTGCATGGGCTAATGTCATGGAAGGGACACTCACTTGACAAAGGGAGAATGCCTAAAACAGCAAACAAATAATCCCCCCCATGGTGCTTTATAAAAATAGTTCAAGTACACCTGACTCAAAACAACGTTCATGACTCCCAGAATGCAAAAGTGACAATTTATCTCAGTGCAAAATAGAAAAGTGCTTCAAAAAGATAGCTACAATGATCAGAACTAAAAAAGAGCTGAACCAAAAGAAAGTACAGTCGAAAAGAAAGCAAACCATGCCAGGAAAACGATCCTCGGGCCTAAAACACTCAAAATATCCACCATAGAGCAAAAATGCCAAAACTATGATAGAAAGAGCAAAGGCCAAAAAAGAAGAAAAAAGACTACAGTTCTGAAAAGTACACAGAACCAGCTTTCCAGAAATATAAAGTTTTCCAAAAACAGGCATGGGACGCAAAAGATATGCATGCCGGAGTCAAAAAATAGAACTTTGGCCTTCAACAGAAAAAATGAGCAATAAAATGGCATCAAAACCTAAAAATACCTACACCAAAATCTCTGTCTCGGAACCAGCTTTTCGGCACTTCTTTCGGATCGGAAAAATACCTCCGTATGCAAGAGTTATGGCCAAAAAACCACAAGTAGGTTCAAAAGAGAACTTGAAGGAGAGTGCAAGCAAGGATGATGATGCAGCGCTGACGTCAGCAAGTCATGCGATTAAATTTGACGGTTTGGTGGTCATCGCAGCAAAAAAGAGTGCCACATGGCATTGCCACGTGGCAGTACGGATGATGATGTGGCAGGGGCCACGTGGCAATGTGCCACGTGGCACGCTTGCCACGTGTTAGTCACAGGACACGGCAGAAGATGCCACGTGTCTCTAACTGTGCAGAGGCGGCTGAATGGTCGCTGACTCGGCTGCACAGCTGGCGGGCAGAGTTGTCAAGCGGAGGCGGCCGCAGGGGCGGCGGAACCGAGAGGAGACCGGGCCGCGGCGGAGCGCGGGCTGAGAGCTGGAGAGGCGCCGCCGGCGGAGGGCGGCGGCCAGGAGGCGGCCGGGCCGCGGTGGAGCGCGGGCGGCGCTGCCTGCTGCGGCCGCTGCAGGCGGCGCGCGGGTGGCACAGTGGCGGCCCCGCGGTGGCGCGGCAACGGTGCGCCCGTAAACCCTTTTTTAAAAAAAATTTTTACGCTCTGCGTCCGTACGATCCGTACGACAGCGACCCTAGAAGCCTCAAAAAATTGCCAAAATTGCCCTGTCTCCAAAAACGACAAGTTTTATATGAATCCTGACTGCAAACGGCCTTCCGGATCCAATGGTGATGTCCGTTCGGTCCCAAAGTGCTCTGAAAAATTGCTGATCCCCTGATTTGAAGAAAAAATACAAACAAACTAGGGTTTGTGACTTCAAATCATGGCTTCAAAATTTTTTCAATGAAGCTGCAACAGGAAGGCTTTGATACAATGTTGGAGTTGAGGAAAGCCAACTCTGAAGACGCCAAGATCACCTGCATGCGAACCTGTCAAAGAGAAGCCATAGAAGGGAAGAGCATGGAGCACGGGCAAAAACCCTAAACAGACATGAGAGCCATCATAATGCAAACACAAGAAGAAATGTATTTACAATAAGAAATGATATGATATTATGCGATGTATTTTACAATGAGAGAGAGCCTGAATATAAAGAGCTCCAAGAAGCTTGTAGAACAAGCTGGAAGGAGGTAGAAGATAAGGATGACAACAAGAAGGGAACAAACTCCCGTGTTGTCAACAACTAACCACTACATGCATTAAATATTAAATATTAAATAAATGCATGACCTAAGTAAGCTTAAGCAATAGAATAAATAATTAGATATTAATTATTTACTCTAACAGTCATTAGGGTCTCAAAATTAGTTCCCATTTGTTCTATATTCATTAACTTGAGCTATGATAGACCTATTTTCTTTCCACACAACTTTACCAAAAGAAGGAAATTCGTTCTACACATAAAAGATTATACAAATCAAAATAGCACCAAATTTGCATTGGGTTCCCTTGGTTCTTTTTATAGCTACTAAATTTTCATTAATTTTTTGAAGTTGCAGTTCTGCAAGATCATAAGTATGATCCTTTTTCACTAATTTATAACCCACATCCACTACAATGCAAGGCACACTATTAAGTCATCTAGATTGGTAGAACTTATGTGCAATAACTCTAACATCAAATTCAAGGGTCTTGTATGGTGTCAATTGTCATTCCTCTCTTATTCCACTTAGCAGCAATGTTCTTCTCTATTGCCTCCTTAGAATCATTCCTAAGGGTCTTTTGCTGATCTAGGGTTGGGTACCCTATCACTCTATGTACAATTCTCTTTGTGATTTTCACTGGGCCATCCTCCAATGATAAGCTTCCATCATTTATTCTGCTAAGCACTATCCATATCCATTCAATTTTGAATATTGTAGGGAATTCTAGGGCTTGCATCAAACCCTTCTTCTCAACAATCTGGTATTCTTCCTTTAAAACTCCATTTTCACACAATTTCTCATAAGCTTTCCTCATTTCCATGTCTTCTATGGCTCCAATTTTGCAATTGTAACACCTTCTAGCATCTCGAACCCTAACAACCTTAGGGGGTATTATAGATAGGGCTTTAGCTGGGTCATTTTTATATGCCACTTCAAGGATTGGGTAGAAATCAAGTTGTTTTACTTTATTGGACACTAGCTAGACCTCAAATGACTCTTTCTCTTGTGTTTTCCTAGAGCTAGAAGCCATTTATGTGATCTAGGGTTTGAATACAAAGAAAATATGAAACTACATAGCCTGACACAAATGCAAATAGCTCAAAATCAATGAAATTGTGTTTGATCACTGTTGAAATCTGCTTAAACATTGGATTCTCTTCTTTGAAGTCATTCTGCACTCTTTTTTGTCTTTGTTCTTCATTCGCAATGAAGAAAAAAGATTGAAACATGATAATATACCCTATTTTCATTGCATTTATTTCTTAGTGCATTTATAGCTGTCCACTCAACTGCTTAAAGATTTCTTCATTTCTTGGCTTCCATTGACTTTTCATCACTTAGCATCCATAGAAGTATCCTTTACTCAGCTTCAACTAAATTTTTCTCTTCACTTAGCTTCCACTACCAACTCAGCATCTAAAGGAAACTTTTCTAACTCGGCAACACTGATGAAAATTTGAAGTTTTAATTTTGCATTTTTAATCATGCTAATCTTTTCTTTTTTGTACTTGCTTATCTAGGAACTAATGTATGATAAAGCTTTGTAAATAAGTCCCTCATGCCTTCTCTTTGCTTAGTTTGATGAAGTGTAACCACTTGACCTTTTAGGTGAAGTGATCCCTTCATTTGATGTGCTACTCTCATCTTTCTTCTTCCATGTCTTATTCATTTCTCCTTTGATGTGTTCGACATCTACCTTCTCTTTACCTTTTTTGTTCTTCGAGTTGATATGACTAGTCTTCAAGCAACTAAAACATGTGGTTTGAATCAACCATCTACTGTAGTTTCCACTAAAATGTGTTCTTATGCAATTTTCAGGAATGTGTCCATATTCTTAACAGTAATGACAGCTACACCTAGTGTTACAGTCCCAATTGTAGTGATGTCCATGGTTATTTTCCCTTGCTAGATGATTATGTGCCCTGATCTACACTCAAAATTTCTATGTCCATACTTCTTGCAATTGTAGTAGTGACCTTCAAATCTTGATGTTCTAATAGTCCTAATCTTGTAGCCATGTGCTTGATGCCCTTTCTTTTTGCACTTATGACAATGACTCGCATTCTTAGGTTTGTCATGTTGATGAGCATTCTTGCTCCTACATACATTAGAGGTATGTCCCTTTTTACCACAGAAATGACAAGTAGGTTTAGTGTTCTTACCTTTGTTACTCCTTTCTTCTGCAGTCTTGGATGACTCTCGTTGCTCAGTGTTGGAGTATCCTAATCCTGAAGTATCATTGCTAGCCCTTGGTGATTTCAATAGCTGCTCAAAGTACTTGATGGCCTCAATAGGTTTTTTGAAGCTCTCTGCAATTTCCTTCTCTCTTTTTAGGTTATTTTGTAATTGTTCATTTTGCATCTTTAGTGTAGAGATCTCAATGTCCTTGACATTCAATTCATGATGTGCATTCATTATCTAACTTAGGGTGTCTAACTGCATGTTTGAAATTCTTGCAAGCTCAATTAACTTTTCTTCCAATCTATTGGCTAGATTTCTCTTGTCTTCTTCTAGCATAGCCTTATCTATAATGGCTCTTTTGTTTTGTTTAGTCACCTCACAAAGCATCATGGCTTGTGATTCTTGTTCAAGCTTGAGTGTTTTGATTTCTTCTACTGGAGCTCTATTCTTCTCGATTAGGTCTACTATTGCTACATCAAACTCTTTGGAAACTCCATTTGCAAATAATTTTGATGTGTCAATCTCCTTGTATTATGTATCATTCTCAGCTATGGAAATTTCTCTTCTTCTCTTTAAGGATTTTCTCAGTTCCTCTCTAGCTTCTTCCAAAGCATATAAAGCAAGTTGTATATCAATTTCTTGATTCTCTATGATCTTCCCAAGTTTGCAGACTTCCATTTCCAGATCTTTTCTCCAAGCTGTAAGGCTCCTTCTTGTGAGAACTTGGCTCTGATACCAATTGTTAGAATATACAAGTGGGAAGATTTACTTCTGAGAGGGGGGTGGGAGGGTGAATAAGAAGTAACTAACTTTAACCTTTTCAAAAACTTTTTAACTAATATCATTCACATGCATCTAATTCATCTAATAAACATAAAAGTAAAGACATGCATGAAAACATATAACACAAGAATTTGGTAACCCAAAAACCCTCTAAAATGAGAAGGTAAAGCTGGGGTGGGAATGACACCCACATAGTATCACAGAAACAATATGTAACTATTTAAGGTTACAAAGTTTGACCACTTCCAATGGTCTGCCCTACAAAAGACCTATCCTGTTAAAGACTTTACACCCTGTTAAAAGTGACCTGGTTAAAGGATTTACAAACACTCACTTGGAATTTCACCCTATTAAAGGATTTAGCACCTTGTTTAAAGGTTTACAACATGGCTATTAAACCAACCTATCATTATAGGATTTTCATTCCTAATACAATGGCTAGATAGTATTAGAAAGTCTTGACTTGATGACTTGCAATCCTTAATTGCTGATTCTAGATCCTTGTTCTGATCCTTGTTCTGATCCTTGCTTGATCTGATATGTCACTCTTCACAACTCTGATACTTTGTTCTTGATCAACTAAATTCTACAATGTTGTTCTTCTCTTTCTAATTCTTTACACCCCTCTGCACTTTGCTATAATTCACCCATACACTCTTCCTCATGTGCACACATAATGGGGTTTCATCCTCCTTTTAAAGGCTTTGAAGACTTAGGGTTAGGTATGAATCTATGATCAATAATCAATCTCATTTGCCACTCAATTCTTGCATTTTTCCTATTGGTTGCATGCCTTCTCCCTTTTTCTTATTGGCTACATGTTGATTACATAGGTAATATAAAAGATTTGATCTTATCTTCAAGATCCTTTGAGATTCATCCTATATCGGCTCAAAAAATGGTTTACATCTGAATTTGTGAAGGCATAGACTCATATGTTGATTCTATGTTGCTTGACACTTACTAGTTGCTAATGCTCGACACATATAGGAACTCTGTCTCACTCAGCTCCTATAGAAATTCTATTTCGCTTGCCATCTATACTTTTCTCGGCATCTATAGTGACTCAGCATCACTTATCACTCACCACTTTAACTTCACTTGGCACCTAAAGTTCACGTGGCACCTAAAGTCCACTCGACACCTATTGAATTCTATGGCTCGACACAGCTCAGCTTCTGTATTATACTCAACATCATCTTGAGAATTTGGTTAAGTGTGTTGACACTCAAATGTCAAGACCAATATGAGACCAACATTTGTTCTACCCTTGTTCACTCCTTCACTTATGCATTCACTTCTTCTTTATTCATCCTCTTCACAAATTGATCCTAGGGTTAGAATCCTCTTTAAACATACAATCTTTAAAGGTTATGGATCATAATCAGTGCTTCATAATTCATCTCTTTTTTTCTATTTCACTTTTGATTATTTGATTGGTCCATTTGCTTTCCTTAGGATCATTACCTTTTGTAAAGATGTGTAAAATCCATCTTAACTATCTCTATAGTCATTAAATGTGTATAGAAGTCAACCAAAAATGTTTTATATAAGTGTTTGTGCAATTACAAACTCATATGAAAAAATTGGTTTACTTGGCATTTGAATGTTCTGATGCTCAGTCATTACTAACATTCATGTTGGCACTCAACTTCTACATGCTTGATCTTTTTTGTTTACTCAACAAAAAATATCTTCTTGTTTACTCAGCTTCAACTATAATAGCTTGACTTACATATGCGCTCGGGGTTCAAATAGGTTTCTTGACAATCTCTGACTTACTCGACATGTAATGTAAAATAGACAAGTGCTCATGTGCTTGGCCTTTACTAGATGACTCAGTCAGAGTGATGACCTTCCATCCTTGCCTAATATATGACTAACTATTTGGACACTAATAGGAACATAGACATAGAGATCAACAAAAATAGGTGTCCATGTTTTAAATTTTTAATCGTGCATTTCGAGCCTAATATAGGTGCCTGTTATTGAAGGAGTAACATTTCAATTCATGAAATTCCATGGATTTAAGATCCAACTCCTTGCTTCCAACCTTGTAATTATTAATATAATAATTATATCAATAATATAATAATTATATTATTGAGAGATGATTATGTTATAATATAATTATTATGTTATTATCCAATGATATAATTATTATTATATGTTTTCAGAGGGCCCAACTTTATTATATTATTATGGGGTCAAAGTTATTATATTACATTATAATTATTATACTATTATTATAATATAATAATTATATAGGGGGGTCAAGCTCTCAAAGGGGTGTGTCCCAACTTGGATCTTATCCAATTGGTATGAAGGATGATTAATCTTCCTCTATATGGTGCAATAGAATATGTAAATATGCAATGTACTCTATTAAGTAGATGTAGTGCTCGAGGGAGATAGTTAAAGATTATCTATGGTTGGGAGGAAAACTATTGTTTGTGGTAAACGAGCATGAGAAATCAAAATGTTTTACTATGAATATGTGTGTAGACTAATATTCAAGCTAAAGTGTGGGATAAATGTAGTGTCCCAAATTATATCCAATTTTCTAACCTATGTATAATTTATGCTTAGTTGACACCCATCTTGGTGTTTTTCTATTCTTCTACATGTTTGAGTCCTTTAGTTAATGAGCATCCTTCATTATAGTTGTGTCCCTTTTAATTATTTCACCCAAACATTATCTTTTGATTACTTAGGCCCTATTACCATGTCTTTCCTATGTCACATGTTTTCCATTTTCACTCTCTATTTTGATGCACATTTTTGGAATATTTATAACCATATTGATGTCTTGATGAAAATTACACCCCATACCTTGGGAGTTTCTCCTTACACACCAAGTTTGGCCCAAATTTGAATTGGAGCTTGGGTGTTGTAATTTTGAGTGGGATATTAAATTTAAAGTCAACCTACTTCAACTTTTGAGCCTCAAAATGACTAGAGAGGTATAAATTCAATGCTACCTATTTTATTTTGGCATGTCATGTTCGACTTCTCATGATCCATCTTTTACATTGGCAATTCAAGAAATTTTTTAAAATGAAGCTTTCAAGGAGCAACAAACTTCATTCAAACATTCAAGCATGGAAGATACAGAGTAATGCATTATCCTAGCAGGTGTGAAGGTATTCATGTGTTTCGTATCTCAAATTGAAGATCCAAACTACATCAAGACAATTTCTAAGTGTCTTCTTCATCCATCTAGCATCTATGAAGGTATAACATCTTGTCAAACCATAGCTAGTATGACAACTTTTACCTTATGGTATTTCAATTTGGTTTCAAGGTTAATTCCTCAACAATGGTTTAACTAAGGAAAACTTGTTTATTCCAATACTTTCCTTTTCTTTTATGTGCAAGTGACTAGTGGGAGAGTTTCAAATTCAAAAATTTGAGAAGTGTAGAAACATACTTTAGATATTGGGTCTTCTCATTGTATTTTAATAGAGAAGGGATGACCTCTACAAGTAGCAATGAGTTTAAGTTGCCTTTATTTCCTAGGCCACCCTTGACAAATTACATTAGGTGAATATTTCAAGTGTAACTTAGTGGTTTAGTTTATTTATCGTATTTAGTTTCGAAATTTGCATATTGCTCTACTTTTTCCCTGTATACATAAATTCCATCCATTGCACTCTTATCTCTTCCTATCTACCTCACTTCATCCTTTTCTGAAAATTACATCAATCAATTCTACTCTTTAGTAAAGGAAGAGAACTCATTCAAGCTTGAGATCCCTCGAACCTATTTGGTACTTTCCCCTTCCTAATGTAATAACAAAAAATAAAAAATTGAATTTTTGTGCTTCTGAGCTTGTTTGGCCATCCTAGTGAGCACACATTCTATATGCCCTCAACACCAATACTATCTATCTCTCTTATGTTACAATGCCCTATTTCTAAACCTATTATGTAATCCTTTTTCTCTACACTTTTTAACATGTCATTCCCATCTCCTCTTTATGCTCCTTATATTCTTTTCCCACATGAATTCTAATCATTCTACAAAGTTAATTTTCTATGCTAATGCCAATGCCAACTTTCATACACAAACCCATGCTTAAAACTTCATGTGCATGTACATCTTTTATATATCAAGTGCGTTAGATTCCAAAATTCATGAACCTAAATAGCATTGGTGTAGTGCGCACACTCTCTCTCACTCGCACACAAAAAATTTATTTAGATTAAAAATTTTATTTAGATTCATAGAATTCAAAATCTTAAGAAACTTGACCCTTAAAGGATGTACAAAATAGAGCATATGTTAAAGGATGTAAGGGTGTACAAAATTCTAAACACGATTTATGATATCAGCTATATACACACATACATGTAGAACCCAAACATGCCATTTAACATTACAAATAAATAATGCTTATCTTCATACACAACGTTGATGTTCTCTCCTCTAGTCTGCAAAGCTTAGTCATCATATTCTTCTTGTTTCTATAACTTAATATGCACACCATTTTTCTAGACCCATTATGTAAACAAGTCTCTCATCTCTTCACGTGCCTTACACTTTCCCCTGACACACTATTTGTAATCCTTATACAAGTAAACTTTTATTGTTAGCTCATCCCAAAATCTTGAAGACTTTTGTGGACACATAATCCTTTTGTAAAGATTATACTGTTGAAGTCAAGCTCCCTGAAGACTCCAAAATTCACAAACCTAAATGACATTAGCTACAAGTTTATAGACTACATTGAATGTTCTCACATCTAAGAGCTACCTTTCCAAAAGAATCTATATAACAACCAATAGGATGATTGAACCCAAAGATGCCATTAACCACTACAAATAAAATTTACTTTCCTTATTACAATAAATCAACAATGTCATCTATTTTCATTATTTAAAGATATAGTGTACCTCCCATCCATCAATTTATCAATAAACATATTTGGAATACTCCAAGTCCGCCGTATAAAACACATATCATGATAGAAAGAAGTGACATTATCATTTCCTACTCCTACAAACTATTGTTATTAAAAGCTGAATTCCAGTAGGAAGAAAACCATGGGAACATGGGGACAGATTTCATGATGGAAATATGATGACAGCCAGTAAAGGAAAAGACAGATGAGCTCAAAAAGCTGTAAAGCACAACTTGTCTTTTACAAATAATGTGATGCATGTGAATTCAATGTACAAACTATTGATCACTGCTGTAGCCCATAAATCTTATTTTCCCATGAAAGTCTATCTTTGGTGCTATCGCTAGTTTTTCAAATATTTTTTAAATGTTTAAATGAATGATCTTAGATAGATTTATATGTTTATCTATTTTTGATATTTGATATCTTTCAACTTAGTTTTTATTAACAAATATAAATCTACTAAACATAATGCATCTACACTATTGATCACTGCTCTGACTCATAAACCTTATTTCTTCCATGGAATTAAATCTATCTTTGGTATTTTCCCTAATGTATATAAGAATACAAAAGTTCATTCCAAATATCAGGTACACCGGGGTTACACCAATGGCTGCAGTCTCCATTGCCACCACCACCACCATATTTAGAGGGATGAGCATCCTTTCGTAGCTGGGACATTCCTATTATATCCAACAAAACAACAGGGAAACTTGTGTTGTTCACAACTTGTTTTAGTATTGACACCTGAAATGGTAATGGAGGATTGTATGCAGATGTGCTCTGCAAAGGCTCTCTATCCTTCTCACACCTGTATTAAAATTATCCCAATTATGTCAACTGCAGTTCAAGTAGAAATCAATCATGAAAAACATTTTAGGGTTTGACTGTGAATTTTTTTCTACCAATTTTTTGAACCATACTTCAGAATCCTCTCTTTGTCTACTGTTCTACTTTCTTTATTCTATTGATAGATCATAATGTATGATGGGCAACATTCATGGAAAGAAGTTTCATGCAATCAAATTATAATAATTTTTTTTTGTCATTAATAACTCTAAACAATGCAGTGTGATTTACTACTGCCATGATAATAACTTTGATAAATTCTTGAGCAAAATTAGAGATTAATATCATATAAGATGGCAAACCTTGAATGGCGAGGTGCCATGGTGCTGAAAAATAGTATTGATTTCTTGAAATCTACTTGTGAATTTGTCCAATTTGCCCAAGTGTTTAGGGCTTTCCTGTAGGCAACCGTTTGGTCTATACTTTTATATGTTGTACTGCCTTCCATGGCTATGTCCCATCTGTTCATAAAGACAATAAAACCTTGTATCATATCCCTACTTGTGATGAAAGATTTGCTTGAATATTACTGAATTAGATTTAGATTATGATTTTTCTTATTCCCTTTCTTCATTTTGATGGTAGATTATAGAATGTAAATGTATATATTGATAGAAAGATTCAAATAAATAAATTAAATATATTCAAATTACTATTGTAATGATATTCATAAAATTAAAAATATATCATATAATCTTACGTTGTTCCACTGTTGCCACCACTATGATCCCACCAATGTGATGACTCAAAAACCAGGAAATCTGCCTCCTTCCAATAATCTCCATTGGTTTGGATAGAATCTAAGTGCAAAATCTTTGTCCCCTGTTCATTGGTCTCCAGCTCAACCAAGAATGGAGCCCAAAATAGTTCAACTGAAGCATTATAATCCTGCAAACAACCAATCAAATGTTAATAATTTAGATATATCCTTGCAAAAGAAAAGACAAAAGATTGAAGTGACTACATTGTATAATTTACCAGAGCTTTGAATGTTGCAAGAGGACTCTTATTAACCATAGATTTCTTATTGCTTGGAATTCCAGCCTGAAGTAGACAAACCATGGACTCAAACTGACCTCTGCTTATGGAGTCCCCAACAAACATCAATCTCTTTCCTCTCAACTTCTCTAACATATCCTTACTATTGAACCTGATACAAGATTTTAAATCCAATATTTTTCAATCAATAGTTGTACATGTCCTTAAATTGACATATTTTAATCAACATTTCTTGTTGCACTTCCAATGTTTGGGGTCTACACTGTAGATCTCTCTTCAGGCCACTTGGATTAATTCTAAGTAAGTGGACCTTGGATATACAAAGATCAATGAAAATGAACCGTTCATCATTATCTAAATGGATTGTTTTCAGATATTTATGATAGAGTTCATTATTTTGGAAGATTCATTGTAAGCATTCTGAATTAGATTTTGTATACCTATTTTATTTATCAGCATTGGTGTTACAATAAAATTGTCAATATAAAAATTTATCTATCAGAAAACCCATTTACTTGACATTGATAAGAAGAGAAGCCTTTAATGAATTGGCCTAAACTTTTGAAAGTAAAATGGATTTATGATAACCACATTCAAATAGATATAATACTACTTCAAGTTATTCATCATTATCAAGAAACTAAACAGAAGCTATCCATCAAGAATAGCCCAAACAAAAGAAATCATTATTTTCAAAGATTCATCAAAAATATTCTGAACTAGATTTTGTAAACTAATTTTATCCATCAACATTTCATCTCAAATCATACTTCATGATCTCTTGTCAAAACAAGACTGTCCAAAAGAAAATCTATCATACATCAAATTAAGAGAGAACCCATTTACTTATCATTGATCAAAAGTTCATCTTTAAGAAACTGACCAAAACTATTGAGAATAAAATGGATTAATGAGAACTACATTCAAATGGATATATAACAAGAAACTAAACAGAAGTTGCCCATCAAGAGGAGCCCAAATTAAAATAGAATAGAAACCAATTGTGCAAATTTTACCTGGGAACAGTACAACCATCTGGCTGCCATCTCCAGTGCTCATAATCTGAATCTGGTCTCCCATTTGGTCTGCAATTTACTTGGGTACTAATGTATGGACAATCTGTAGCATTATAAAGTGGATATGAAGCATCATGAATCCACTTCCCTGAAAACAAATTGCATTTAGTTTCTGTGAGACTTGTTACAACAACATTTTCTCTGTAAATAACGCCATTGTTCCCCTGATGCAATTCAAAGTGTTCATCACTATTTTCTGCAGCAACACTGCCCTGAATTCTAGCATCTCGAGAAATGCATAGAACTATTAAGATATACAACAATAACAAAAACATCCCCATCAAAACAAAATTCCTCTGTTTTGCAGAGCAATTGACAAACATGAAGTGATTGAATCAAAAATAAGAACACTATGGTGCTCCCTCTCTAAGCTTTTTTTTCTAAAACAATCAGAACTCCGAATATTTTAAGATTCGTTCATTTTTTTCAGTAATGTGAAGCCAATTGGGCAAACACTTGTGAGAAAAAGAGTTCACGGGTTCTCAATTGAATGGATGGCATTTTCCTACAGATCCAAAAAAATATATATCCTCGTGTAGGCTCAATCTGAAACCAACATGCTCCCGTGACAAAGAATCATTTTTTATATCGAAGTTTACTAAAAATATTTGGAATTTCCTGAATGAGTGTGTTTAATGGTGGAGTTTCATGATTTAGCTTGTTCGTTGCACTTTAAGTGGAGGAACAGATTACTATTACAGCCAGGTTGTTGCTCCACTTTAGCATCTGCTGCAATTGGTACAATCTGAGAATTTTCTTTACTTTCATCCAAATTTAACTTCTACACTGACATGTTGCAAAAAATTCAGAACTTGACTAGATTAATTATACAGAATATGTTATTACACAACTTTCTGAAGTTCACATGAACTTTAACTTATGTCCAAGTCATTTTCCACCATTTTAAAATATTCAATTGCTTCATTTTTAAGTTAAAAGTATTATGCTTATCAAATCAAAAGAATCAAGTGTAAATAAAGTATAAATGAGTTTTGATACTTAGTGAAATTTGGGTTCTTTCTAATATAAATTTTTTTGTATGTCACTTGAGTTCATTAGGTTTACTTACATTCCTCGTGAATGGAACAGAGCTGCTGATTGTTTAGCCAAATGGGCTTGTAACTTATAGATTCTTTATTGGCAGGACTATATTAACACTTAAATTATATCCAAATCATTTCTTTGTTAAAAAAATACAAACTATAAGTTTAGACATTCCCCAATAACTGTTATTTGGAGCTATAGATACCAAAACTTGTTCTTTCCTTTTCACACCTAATTTTATCCTATCTTAATTCATTAATTAAATGAACATTTATTAATTAGTTAATTAATTGTATTCTTTTTTTCATTGTGTCCTAACATTTAATTCACTAAATATCTATTATTTATTTAGTAATATTCATATTTACAATTATTGATAAGTAGGAGATATTTTCCAAGGCAAGTCAAATTGTGATATTCAAACTCATTGACCATGTTTTATGAGTAATGATTCATGCAAATCCATTTCTGATGAGAATAAATGAAACATTTAGCATTCACTGGATCGATGGTTGGAGAGGTGAAGGACTTTGAGGGAGTTACCCATCCTAGTACTACTCGAGTTTGAGCACAGTTAAGGGGATTCTAATGAATGGTTCATAAGCAGCAGAACTTGGTGAAAGTTTTACAAATAGGATTGCAAGCAGAATGAGCTTAAATGATAAGTTTAAAGAATTTTCATTAGATCATTTATCTAATATTATCACTACCTTACTAATATTATGTTGATTTCTATATTGAAAAATCTAGATTACAAAGTTATATCAGAAAATTGTAGCTGAATAAATTGAATATGAATACAATGAATACGATCTATGGAACTGCTTTACCCATGAGAATGGATGTATTTACATTATTACAATCCACTAGATAGATAGAAAAGATAAGATGCCAACGTGTATATAGTAGACCAACATTTTTCCATAGGGAAAGAGAAATGCACATGAATGCGAT
Source organism: Cupressus sempervirens (assembly GCA_028749045.1). Taxonomy (NCBI): domain Eukaryota; kingdom Viridiplantae; phylum Streptophyta; class Pinopsida; order Cupressales; family Cupressaceae; genus Cupressus; species Cupressus sempervirens. The sequence goes on along the minus strand of CM053787.1, from coordinate 186,298,643 downwards.
AAGATCGGAAGGATTTGCGCCACTTTTGGTAGTCTGACATGGTTGACTTTGCTGTCTTGTCATTCACATCACACCGTTTCTGATTTACTTTTGTGCCCGAGAATATGAACGACTCTCCACACATGAGCACCAACAACACCAAGCACAGTTTATGTAGGTGCTGGTCAAAGAAAAAACAAAATGTCAGATAAATAATTATGCCAGACTTAGAAAAGAGGGGTGGCATAATGGGTAATGATTAGATGTTTTTTTAGACATCAAGAAGTTAGAAAGGCATAATAAACTTGTTTGAATCCTGCTCTTCTAGGTTGTAATTTGTCAAAAACTGTTTTACATAAACATCCATCAATTCCCTCTACATTACTATTGTTAGTGTTTTATTATCTTCTACTTGTCAATTATTATTAGTATCTAACAAAAGTTGCAAATGGAAAATACATAAAATAAATCTATTTGAAAATAGTCGGTAGCAGTCTATCTATGAAGGTTTCTTGAAAAGATAGAAATTGTTAGAAATTTGAAAAAGGTCAGTTGTCCCTCGAGCCACATGCCCACCTAGCCTGTCAAGACAGTTAAGTCGGTAGGTGAGTTTGAAATTCAAAAAGAGAGGGAAGACATTTTGAAACAAGACAAGAGGGATGAAGCCCATTCATTCGATAAACGTGTGTGTGTGTGTGTGTGTGTGTGTGTGTGTGTGAGAGAGAGAGAGAGAGAGAGAGAGAGAGAGAGAGAGAGAGAGAGAGAGAGAGAGCACGTGAAGAAGATCAACAGACTAGAGCAGAAGAGAAATGAATAATCAGAGCAAAGTTCAAAGGATAGAAGGAAGGTTCAGTTTCAGATCATGCAGCATCACGTGTTGAATCTCTCTGTCATTTTGTAAGTTCATATTGTTTGTCCTATGAAGTAGTGATTGCTCCAGGCGTTATTGAATGTAGTCTTGAAGTGTTGCAAGTTTATATTTCAAATAGAACTTATAGATTAGAGTATTTCATTTCTGGTTGAAGTCATATGATCCCAGATCTATAATGTTTGAATTAATTTTTTAATAGAATGCAAGCAAGCAAGAAGGCATATCATATTGGATTGTTGTTTTCTTCATCTCTATTGATTTCATATTGGGTCTAGTTTCTATGCAAGTCTTTGTTGTTATCTTTGTGTTTTAATGGTGGAGTAAACCAGACAACAAGTCTATTATTGACTCACTTAGTTCACATGTAAACTAAGCTCTCCTTGTGCCCACTTGGTCATCATTCATTACTGTTTCTGTGGAGTCACAACAGAGTCTTATCAAGCTCACTTAGTTGCTTCATCTACCAAGTTCACTCGGTGTTGTGTTCCTTTCAGGTGTCGAGTTCTCCTTTGGTGACCGAGTCACTCAACTCCCATTATTGCTTAGCTCACTTAGCATCCACTACCTATCACTTGACATCCACTGTTGCTGAGTGAAATTTTAAAGTTGTGAAGTTGTTTTTCACATAAATTTATTCATAATTCTAAGGATCTTAAATTGTGCAAAGTTGAGCTTAAAAATTGTTTGGGTAGCACTAATGAGGAATAGATGCTAACCTGATCAGAAGCTTCATTTTTTTAAAGAACTATTAAGGAACTCAAATTAAAACTTAATGTTGAAATTAACATAGAGATGAATTACTGATAGCAACCACAACCATGAATTCTAGACGAGATAGAAAAAGGGATATTTGATAACAAAAATTGGCAAAATTCAAATGTTTATAAGATAGAGTCATGTATGAATACTGTAGCAATGAGATATTTCTATGAACAAATTATATGGTATAGATATTAGATTTCATAACAAATGTTTGATGAAATGTCAAGCATTGCAAAATAAAAGAATCAAGTTGAGTGTAATGTAGAGGGATTTTAATATTAAAAGGTTGAATTTGCTTGGCCTTTAAATTGTGCCTCAAATGAATTTTATTCAAAATGATTTTTTCAAACAAAATGTTTGATAAAATGTCAAGAATAGAATCAATATGAGTGTTAAAATGTTTAGCGTGTTCTATGAGATTTTAATGTTTGAAGATTATTTGATAAATTTGCATGTCTGGATGGGGTTTGAGATGACAGTCAAATGAGTTTTATTCAAAAGTGAATATGTTAAAATGAGAGGCTAAAATGCTACTATATGGTCAAACCTTTCATGTGGGGTAATAATATTGAGGGAAATATACATCAAAGAGAAACATGCACCTTTTAGAGTAATGGTTGAAGGTATGATAATGTTGGAATTTACTAATTTACTAAATCAGATCTTGCCAAGATTTGTTAGAGGCTTTCCAAGTAGCTCATTCACTTCCTTGGAGCTTCAAGTAGCTTGAGGAGCTTGAGCAACTGAAGGTTGTTAGTAGGACAATATTAACTCATTCTCATAAATCTTCTCTTCTGCTCCACCATAACTTAGTGGTTAAGTCTTCTAAAGGTACTTTGTTATTTACTTGGCAATGGAGTTTCCTAATTTGTAAAAGGAAGAATGTTTTCAGTTTTGTAGACATAAGCATAGATAGAAGGTGCAAGCATAAGCATCTGCGAAAGAGCTCAAAATAAAGCATACTAAAACAAGACAACAAATTGTGCATGCAGTTTTTGAATTGTTTATTTTGTACTTTATTTTAGCACATAAAGGATTTAGTAGAAGTTTGTTGTTGTAATGCTCCATAGAGCAGTGATTGCTCTAGGCATACAAACTTTTCATTGCACCCTTGTAGTGTTGTATATGTTTTTGGTTTTGTAATAGTAGTAAGATATACTATTGTAGATGTTTATCACTTATAATTTGTTTTGGTTCACTTATTTAATAGAAAGGATATAATGCCCCAACTCATATCTATTGTCTCCATATTGGTTTGATTCATTTCGCTATGTGGTTGGAAACATTGCAGCCATTTTTATTTGTGTTCTAGTGCTCTACCCAGTTTGGGTGAAAATACATTTGATTTTGGAAGCATTATTTTTATATTTGTTGTTATGTTTTGCTTCTAAAATATGAACATGGTATCAAAACTATAGAGCCCTTAATACGAGTGAGTTTGGACATTTGTGTTCATTAGGTGTTTAAAGTTATTGTGTAGGAGACATGGCTAGAGATGAGAGAAAGCTGTTGCAGCAATCACCATCCTTTAATGGAAAAAACTATCATTTTTGGGTTAGGAAATGAAGACCATCATTATAGCTAATGATTTGCGAGATCTTGTGATAAGTGGTTTCACAAATACTACATACCTACTCAGTTCACTATGCTCACAAACAATCAAAAAACTTAGTTGAGAGAGACTTGAGAGAGACAAGAAGTAAATATGTTAAGGCAATGAGCATGATTGAAGCACCCTTAACAAAGACGTTATTTCTAAGAATAGCAACAACTAGTTATTCCAAAGAAGCTTGGAATATTCTTGAGACTATAATCAAAGGAACTAATCAAGTTCATGTTGTGAAGTTGCAAATGCTTCGAAGAGAGTTTGAGTTCCTTCTTATGAAAGAGAACGAATCCATTTCATCATTCGACACTAGAGCCTCAACTTTGATAAACCAGTTGAAAGATAATGGAAAAGAGATTGAAGAACAAAGAGTTGTGGAGAAAAGCTTGAGGAGTTTACCTCAAGAGTTTGATACGCTTGTTATTGCTATTGAAGAGTCAAATGACTTGTCTAAGTTGATGAGTCATTTCTATACTCATGAGTGTCACATTAATAGATCAAAAAATTCCTCTAAAGAGCTAGCTTTTAGAGCACAAGGTAATGCAAGAGGTAGGGGAGAGGAAGAAACAACTTTGGACATGGTTCTAGAGGAAGAGGACATGGTAGCTTTGAACAAAGAAATGTTGGAGGAGAAAGCTTAGCAAGTTTCTCTCAGAATAGCCCTCAAGGAGGAGGAGGAGGAGGAAGAAATAGCAGCTCTAAGAAGAGCGATGTTGAATGCTATTATTGCCACAAGTTTTCACGTTACACAAATGAATGTTGGAAGAAATGGAATGACCAGCCACAACAACATGTTGATGTTTCTAATGAAAACATCAGAGAAAGAAAGAACAATGCAACCTTCATCATGTGCAATATTGATGAAGAATGCATCTTTGAAGTTTGGTATTTGGACTTTGATTGTAGTAACCACATGAGTGGTAATAAAAATATGTGTTATTTCATTGATAAGAACTATAAATCTAAAATCAAGATGGGGAAAAATTGAACTATTCCTATTGTGGGCAAGGGATCTATTATGATCCATACCAAGAAAGGAGAGAAGAAAGAAATTCATAATGTTTATTTTTCCCCTAGTATAAAGCACAATTTGATGAGTGTTGGACAACTCATTCAAAATGGATATAAATTAATCTTAGAAAATGACTAGTGTGTCATTCATGAGAAAGATGGAAGCAAGAAAGTTGTTGGAACTTGCAATAGTTCAAATGACAAAGAACTAAATGTTTCCATTGAAGATTAAGACATGTTCCATCCCTCAATGTATTTTTGTAGCTCCCAAGCAAGTGCATACAATAGTAAAAAAGAAATCATATTTTAAAAGTGTGATTAAAGATCATTCTGAGCTATGGCATCTAAGGTATGGACGTCTTGGCTATGCTAGTTTAAATTTGTTATCCAAGAAAAGAATGGTAGATGTTTTGTGAAGTGTTGGAGAGTCCAGTAGCAAGTGTGAAGCCCACATTTTGGGTAAGCAACATAGGCTTCCCTTTAAATATGGTAATTCCACAAGCGTTAGAGCACCAATAGAGTTGGTGCATATTGATTTGGTATGCCCTATGCATGTTACTTCCATACAAAGAAGTACTTATTTTATGACCTTTATGGATGATTTCAACCATAGAACATGGGTGTATTTTTGAAAAAAACAAATATGAAGCTTTTAATAAGTTTTTAGATTTAAAAGCCTAGTCTAAAAAAGAAAGTGGACATTGCATTAAATTCCTAAGGTTTGATAGAGGAGAAGAGTATAACTCCAATATTTTTGTGAAATTTTGTAGGCAAAATGGTATAAGGAAAGAGCTAACAGTCAGTTATACTCCACAAAAAAATGGAGTGGCTGAAAGAAATAATAAAAATAATAGTGAGATAGCAAGAAATATGTTGATTCAAAAAGGTATCCTAATTGAATATTGGGGAGAAGTTATAGAAATAATAGTTTAATTGATTAAGATAAGTCCTACAAAATAAGTGCATGATAAGATACCTCTTGAGACATGGTCAAGGCATAGATGGATAGTTGAACACTTGAGAGTTTTTGGGTGTGTAGCATATGCACACATACCAAAGGAGAAAAGGAAAAAGCTTAATGATAAAGGTGAGAAGTGTATTTTCATGAGTTATAGTTTAGAATCTAAAGCATATAGATTATATAACCCTCTCACCAAGAAGATTATTATTTCAAGAGATGTTGAATTTGTAGAGAATGTGTCATGGGATGGCTTGGTGGATGCATCATCTCACACTTCAAGTAAAGTTCCTATTATTGATGAAGATGATGAGTTGGATGATCAGCAATATGAAGAAGCAATAGGAATAGAAAGCTTTAGAAAGTTTTGAATTACTCTTGAAAAAAATAAGCTGAAAACAGAGCAACTACAGACAGCAAGACCATTAGCTCTAGATAGGTCCATACATCTTCAAAATAACACAGAGAGAATTTCTGATAGTTCTAGATAGCTCTGGATTCAACTTACACAAAAAAATAGTAGTAATGAGAGTTCATATCCTATTCTTGCCTCCCTTCTACCAAGAAAGAGTACAAGTCATAAGGAGATATACCAAGATGAAAAGTATAATGATTTTGATGAGAATAGTAATTTTGCATTATTTTCTCATAGTGATCTAGTTTACTTTAAAGAAGTTGTTAAAGAAAAAAATGGTGTGAGGCCATGGATGATGAGAGAGATGCAATAGAAAAAAAATGAAACTTGCGAGATAACTAATTTTCCTCCCAACAAGCAAGTTATTGGTGTAAAATGGATGTATAAAAACAAGTGTAATGCTAATGGAAAAATAGGTAAGTATAAAGCATGTTTGGTGGCCAAAGGATACAAATAGCATTTTTCTAGAGACTATGATGAGTCATGTGCACCTATGGAAAGAATGGAAAATATGTGTTATGTCATAGCAATTGCAGCTCAACACAAGTGGATGATATTTCGTATGGATGTTAAATCTGCCTTCCTTAATAATGTGTTGAAAGAAGAAGTCTATGTGGATCAACCACCTGGTAATGAATTTTTGGGTGAAGAAGGTAAAGTGTATAGGCTGAAAAGATATCTTTATGGGCTGAAGCAAGTCCTAAGAGTATGGTATAGTCCAATTGACTCATATTTGTTGAGCAACTATTTTAAAAAAGGTGATGGTGAGCCTACTCTTTACATTAAGGAAACACATGGTAAGATTTTAATTGTTGTATTATATGTTGATGATCTAATTTTTATTGGGGATGATGATTGCCTCATTTTTTATTTTAAAAAAGCTATGAAGCATGAGTTTGAAATCACCAATTTAGAAATTTTGAGATATTTTCTAGGCATAGAAGTTAAGCAAATGGATGATGATATTTTTATTTCTTAAGAGAAGTATGCAAATCAGATTTTAAAAATGTATATAATGTTGAACAAAAAAACAACCCCAACACCAATAGTGGTAGATCTTAAGTTGAGTAAGGAAGATTGCAACAATAGTGTGGATCCAACTATGTTCAAAAATTTGGTTGTAAGTTTGATTTACTTAACAAAAACTAGGCCTGACATTATGCATGTAGTGAGTTGGATTTATAGGTTTTTGCAAACACCAAAGGGCACTCATTAGCAAGCAAGCAAGAGAATCTTGAGGTATGTGAAAGGAACCAAAGGATATAGTATTTTATATATTATTGAAAGTGATTCTAGGCTACATGGCTATATAGATAGTGATTGGGTTAGAAGTCTAGCTGATAGAAAAAGTACTTTCAGCTATGCTTTTCACATGGTATCTACGAAAATTTCTTGGTCTTCCAAGAAGAAACCCATAGTTCCCCAATCTATAATTGAGGCTAAGTATATTAGAGAAAATGCAACAACATGTCAAGCAGTTTGGTTGAGAATGATCTTAGCTAATTTGAAGGAAGAAAATATTGGTGTTTTAAAACTACCAAGGTTACAAGAAACCCAACACTAGGACACAGAAGATAGAAGCTCAGTCTAAGGGTTAGCTATTTCCTATATTCAACTAGATTCATCTAAGATTTGGACCAACATTAACAAAGTATAGGAATTCTACACTTTAGGCTCTGGAGGGCCAAGGTGGGTGCCCCTTAGGGATGAAAATTAACTGGTTATTTGATATTATTTGTCAAAAATCCTTCCCTCGCACTCTAATCTTCATATCTATCCCCTATTGCAGAAAATTGGTCAACATTATTCTTAGATTTGCAAGTAACTCCCTAATTACAGTAGCTAGCTATAATTCAAAGGACAATTACTTCAAACAAGTAAAGACTAGTGTAAAATTCTTCAGGACAAAAAGTGAATATTGATTTGATTTTAAAATTACTTTGTTCAACCATATGAACTTATAAATTTTCATCTGAATTGATGATCAGTGCCTTATCCATTGTTAGGCAAAGTCAAAACTAGTAAAACTTGACCTATTTATTTGCCTTGCAATTAAAATTATTAGTTGTTAACCCTAAACCCAATTCTTATAATATCCCTCTCAAATGCTTAGAAACCCTATCAATTTATGGAAGTAATTACTTAATTCCATAAATTGATAGAATCAATAAATTAACATATAACATATCTAGGATGTATTAAATTGCATGAACTTTTTTCACTCAATCCCAAAATAACAAGCATATGAAAATGGAGATAGAATTTAGAGACAAAGATATTTAGAACTCCCTCCTTGTATTAATATTCTTTGAAACTAATGCATGATTGGTATAAATTCAAGAATAACTCGAGACATGTCAAATTATCATTCAAGATTCACTTGTATTCTCAATATGAAAAATTGAAACAACACAAAATTAACACAAGACTGGACCAATTGAAAATAGAATAAGCACTAAAATTATGCAAACTTTAGACCATTACTCCGCATCTTGGAAATACTTTTATAGGAAGGATTGCAAAATGCTTCAGATGGGAGGACACTTGTCAAAATTCTAATGGAAAACAAAATACAAAGATATTTCTATGTGTTACAATTACAAATATTCTTTTTATTTTGAACAAAAGTTGGTAAGAAATTGTAAACTAGCAGGTGGAACTTTTCAGGAGTCTTCATCATAAGTTTATTTGCATGGTAATTTTCTGTCACTTTCCTTGCCTTTCCTTTCTCTTCTTCTTTTAACTACCTTTAACTGTTTAATCACTTTCCTTGGATGGTATGGCATTTATGTTTTCTATGGCCTGCTAGATAGCTATGTTCGTATCCACATCAAGCCAGGTGACATCTCTAACTGCATTTAATTCTTCAAGCTATTTGTTCCACTTAGCATTTGCTATTGCCATAACCTTTTTAGTTACCTTTGAAATTTATGTTTCTACTTTCTATAACATGTCAATCAAATCATAGAATACCACCACATCTTGCTCACCATTCCAGTATACTAAAAACCTAGAATAATTTAGGATGTTATCAAAAGATGCTGACCATTATATCTAGTATTTAACTCCTCCATCACTATTTAGAATAGTAGGTACAAAATCGGGTGTTCTTGTGGCAATTTCTTTCATCTTATTTTGAATTAATTGCATCTTGCCAGCAAAGAAAGCACTTAAATCCCTTACCTTATTTATCATTTTTCTAACATTGATAATTATTTTCTTTGGAGAATATTTCTTTTGTGCTAACACAAGGACAAGATTATCAAAGAATTGGGTATAAGGATCCCATGTAGCAAAAAGAGGAGATAATAAGGCAACTACCTCTGAACACTTATACTCTACTCCTTGCAAAATAAGATAGTTGCTATGCACATTTTGGGAAGCAAGTTTCAGTGCACTTATCTTATGAGTTAGCAATTTCCTTATAGTTTTGATCTCATTCTCCTTGCTTGAATCCAACTCTTCTTCATCAACTTACATTGCATGGCTTGATGCATCCCCTATTTTAGGTACTTGGTCTTTTGTTTGCAGACCTCTATCCTGGATTTTTGCAGGCGATCTGACAGTGTTTCTTAATGCTACTATCTCATTCTCCAATTTGAGGGTTCTCTATTCCAAGACATAAGTCTTCTTCATTTCTTCCTCCTATTGCCTCTTGGTTTTGATATATCTCTCGTAGGCTCTTTCCAATTATGATTCAAGAACATCCATCCTATTCTTTCCTAACAATGCCACCGAGATTTTCATTCCATATATTTCGTACTAGTGGTGGAGTGCACATTCTAGAATATCACATTTCCCCTAGGGGACTCTTTGATTTCTATAAGGGTAGGCTTTTGATGCTCTAGAGCTAAACTCCAAATAGCCATTGTTTGAGGATCATTATTGTATCTTGACCCTCTCAACTCTCCTAGTTGGTTCTCATCTTCAAATGACATTGTCTTTTCTTTCCTCCTCATTTGATCTAGTAGAAAAGAGGAATTGATATCCCATAATGGGAAGACAGTCATACCACTTCTTCTCACTAGATCTCTAGCCTCTTATATAGTGAGGGTTTCACTTGCAGGATCATATTCCTATAGTTTTGGTATTAATCCAAGAACCACCTCATCAAAATATCTTGGCTTCATTTGTAGGGAAAAATCATTCTATTTCAACTTGAAAAGGAAGCTTTTAAATTCTTCTATTTTGATGAAGTTATCATCACTCATAGATTCATTTTCTTCGATGACCCTGTCATCAATCATCTAAGATTGTAACTATAGATTTTTAGCCCTTTTCTCATCCCTTGTGGCCTGAGCTATTAGATAATTTCTTCTAGCATCATCAAAGTATTGACTAACCCTTGGCAGAATCTACAATGCTTTCTGTTGATCATTTTTGTAGAATCTCCACCATTTTCTGTCTCGTATTCCCCTAATCTGCCCATCCTGAGCTTTCTAGTTGGTCCTCTACATCATCACTAATCTCAACCATGATGTATTCATTAGAATAATTAGGTTCAACCTTTTTCCTTATCTCTTTAGGGTCTTGTGCTGATATTTCAACAAAATTCTCCACACATTTGTTCAATTTTGACCAATAGTCTTCTTTAGGATAGAATCCCTTAAAGGATGGATCCACTTATTTCATATTTTGCTCAAAACTCATGACATCTCTATATTTGATCATTATCTCCCTAAAAACATCTTCATTTAATCTATCAACAATGATATCTTCTTCCCATAGGGGTGTTGTGGGAGGTAGATTATATCCCCTCACATTATTTAGGGCATGTCTAACTACATTGTAGGGGTCATATGTTCTGGCTAGTCTAGTTGGAAATTTATAGCCTTGCAAAAAGGCATCAATCTCCTTAATGTCATTCTTACCAATCTCAAAAATTCCTACATTAGTGCATCTACACAAAAATGTTCCTTTCTTGACAATTTTGCCTAGATAATCCTTGTTCAATGAAATTAATTACCAAAATACTTCTACAAAAGCTAGTCTCTGAAGGACATATTTGGGTAGAATGTGAGGTGGTTGAGGGCATCCAAAAATTATGATAACAATATGCTCCTCAAATAGAAAAAAATTTCACCAATCATGTGTCAAATGTTTCCCAGCATCAAAACAAAATTTAGGTTTAACAACCTTTCTAACACTTCTAGGTATTCCTTCATTAATCAATCCTATCACTTTTAAAATAAGATGCACAAAATCATTATAGAAAGAGATAACATTTGAATATGGCTAGAGAATTTTCCATACCCTTCTTAATCTTTGCACTAGTAATCTTTCTTCCCATTCATGCATTCGAAAAAACTTTGATCAAAGGAATCAACATTTCTGGGCAAGATCAAATGCATGATCAGAGAGTAATGATGGAACCTAAAGTTCTCTAAGTGTCCTTGTTGTGTAGTAGATCCATGATGTCTTCACAGATCTTGTCAATGATATATGTCACAAAATCATCCAAAAATTTGAGTTGGGGTCTTAGATATTCAATGCCATGACATAATGTCCTCCTAGAGTAGTCATGGTTCCATTTGAACCTAGGGCTTTGTTGACACCAAAGAGACTATTTTGGAAGACCTTTGAAAGAAATTAAGAGGCATAATTTTATCTACCTCCTCTTTGGAATGTCTCCCTTCTCTTTATTTGACATAGGGACGTGCTTTGTCATTGCCCTACCCATATAAAAGCTCTTCCAACTTTTGAATTTTTTAGTTAATTTCTTTGTTTCAATTGGTAATGACATAGGGCCTCCTAGGTCAAATGTTTTAATGAATGTTTCTTTATCTAGGGCTAGGAAAATGCTTTGATCCTTCTTGTGGAATGACTTGCTGATTGGATTGTAACACTTTATCATAGCCTTCCCTAGGTTGACATCCACAAATACCTCTAGCATAATCAACTTACCCGAATTCCTAACCCAATGGTTGTAGACTAGAACCTTCTCTACTCTATCCTTGTAGAAGAACTAAAATAATTCATATCCATTTCTATTAGGAACCTCTAAATCTCTACAAAATACAAATGGATCTCTAAAAGCATGACCATTTGTAGACTGTACATTGGTGGAACTAGGCAGAATATTCATCCACTCCTCTACCAATGAACTAGGGCTCTTTTTTTGTGATGTAGGTTCTTCAATCATTGCCTATGCAATTAATTCACCTTTCTTCTAAACCATTTCTCAAATTAGTTTAATCAATTCTAAATGATATATGTTAGCTAATTAATCTAAATCACTCTATAACTTAATATCACTCTAAAAACTCAATAAAGTATGTAACTGCTGATGAGAATCTTCGTGCTTCATCAAATTTATCTCTTTCTACAACATGATCATGGCTTTAATGGCATTTAAATCAACACAAATGAAAACCTATCAATCTTCAAAAAGCCAGCAAAATCTTTTATTTTTCATATTTCATACTTCCAACTCATACTCTTTTATCCAGCTCAGACATGGCCATTAAAAACTATTTTATGTATTAAACCTAAAAGTTGTGAAGATGCGATGACCACCTTTATTGTTGCTTGGCCACAAATTTCTTTCTTTACTCATTCCGGATTGAGACCATGCAAAATGGGTCTTCTTAATCTATTTTACAACTTTGCTATCATTTTCCTTAACTATTAAGTTTGGGCTATGAAGCTATGATTTCCTTTTATCCATTGTTACTACTTCATAAATGCCTACCACTTTGTCTTTTTGACTATTTTGATCTGGTGATGGCATCTTTCTTTACTACTTCGCATCTTTGCTACAATTTAGGGCTTAACATCTTTTAAACTTATGATGCTACGATGCTTGATTCACCTCACAATAGGTGTATAATAATCATGCCCAAGGCCATACTTAGGAATAATATATTCAATCTAAGGACTATTTTCCCCACCATGGGGTGCATTTAATTTTTCAACCTAGGGACATATACTTGAAATGGTTGGCGTGGTATGTGCACTAGGTTTCTTAATAAGTCATTATGCTTATGCTGCAGGAAAGTAAAATGCAAGGAAAGAACCTACACTACTGCTATAGGAAACAAACACACTTAACTCTTCACTGAAACAAATACTAGAAATACAATTAAATACTAACTTATATTGCAACTCAATTCATCTACTATATATATTCTTACAAATATTGTAGGAACACTCACACAGTATGATGCTACAGGAAGGAACTTATAACTTCTACTTGCAATACTAGAAATACTAAAAAAAATCTATACTACTCTAATCAAATTGACCTCCCAAGTGGGCCCCCTTGGTTGGCTTCTGCTAATCTAATAACACAGAATGTAAACCAAGAGCTATTTCATTATGTTCCAAAAACTCCTTTCATGAGAATGATACATAAAACTGTAAATATAACTCATTGCAAGAGTCAACAATTTTTTTTCATAAACTTTCTTCTAACCTCCTAACACTATTGATCTAAGCCCTATAAATAGAGGATTGACACTTATTCTAAAATAGGAAAAAAAACAAACTGACTACAAATTAGAGAAAAAGAAGGAAAGATAATAGTTCATGGTACGATTAATAAAGTCTAGAAAACCAATTTGACACAATACTAAGTGTAGAGATTATATAGAAATTCTTCATAGCTCCTCCTTGGTAGTGGCCATGTGTCTCTTTGTACCATTATGAATTCTTCCACCATGGCTAAACCTTAAAATTTTTTCCTTGAATACCATCGACCATCTTCAATGTTTCCCCTTAAATGCTTCTGACCATCTTTAGCTTCCTTTGCTAACAAGTTAGTTATAATGCAGAGGTATTTGCAAATAAGCATAATCAAATTAAGTCCAAATACTAGAATGCACATTCTGATGGTTATATGAAATATTGCATTATATATATAATATTTGCAAAATATGACATACTATCTATCCATAGGTTAATGGTTCTATTCTAGACTTTAATCATTAGTTCAGGTAAACATAAGTTCACAAATGTCTTGGTGGTATTATAACATAGTATTAAAATTATCATAAAATAGAGGCAATAATTAGCCTAATCATCTGCCCCCTTGTAAATTGATGCTTGTCCTCAAGCATGACATTTCCTAGTTAGTGATATGATATCTCCAACTTTAGTCCTTCCTCTCTTGCTACTTTTGAAGGTGTATTAGAATCCTTGTGTTCTCTCCCAAACTTCCCTTCTATTGTTCTCCTATAGCTTGTCAAGTCTGTTAGCATTAATATCATATAGGGGCCACATGAGCATTGGATGTTGCATTGTGAGTGGGAACCATAGTTCTAGGCTAGCCTATTTCCCCAACTATATATACTTTGGAACTCGGTGAAGGGCAACCTCTAAATTGATAGGACTATGTGGCTTTGATCTTTTGAGTGTCTTAGGTAATCTACCCCACTTGATTTTAACACCAACCATGGCTCTCTAAAAGTTAAAGTAAGGTAGGTTATCATATTCTACATAGACCTTGGTTCTAGTAGTGAAGATTATGTCCCTTATCTCCTTGTGCTTATCCCCATAAGTCAATCTAAACCAGTCCCTAAGAATTTCCTCTGGTTTACTGCTCTCAGCTCTTAATATTAGGGGCTTTTTTCTTTCCTCATCTCTATAATTACTCAATTTTCTATCATAATTAGCTTCAGTATACATCTAGGACATCAAAGACCTCATATGTATATCCCCTATGTAGAGCAAAGGATTCCATTGGGTTTCTATTGGGATGAAAAAATTGTGCACATATAACTCACAGAGCAAGTTTTGTGACCAAGATGGCAAAGTCTGGTATAAACCATAGAATTCTTGAGCTAATTTGAATTTTGCATTTATGTTCTCGAGGGTTAGCATAAGTTGGAATAGGAGGAATTTTTCCATTAAACATGTAGCATAAATCCAAGGTGGTGGTCTGCGAGCAAGTGCTTGATTAGCCAATTTGAGGGCATGATCCATCCTTTGTTTTTGGTTTGCCAATTGCTCTTTCAAATCTATAATTTCCTCACCTTGAGACACTATGACTTTCTTCATCTTCTTCCTCTCCTCTTCCCATAGGTCTATAATAGGCATATATTTTCCATACAACTGGAAAATAAGTTTTTGTAGGGTAATGAAACCACTATCCTCCTCATAGTTATTTTTCTTTTTCCTCTATTCCCTCCACAACTGCTCTAATAAATTTATAAGCCATGTTGGCTTGTAGGGAACTAGGCTGGTGTTTGAATAAGCTAACTCATGCATTATGAGAATTGTTTCATCTTTACAGCTTAGAATACCTCGTTGGCCTATTGGGGAATCATTTTGATTTTCATTTACTTCAACACTATATTCCTTATTAGGGTTTTCAAGAATGTTTGAAGTTTCAAGGTGAGGACGAGAGTCATCTAGAACAAATTGTACTAGGGATTCTTTAGTGGATGGTTTGGATGAAGTAGACTAAGCTTCTATTGACACTTTAGAAGTTTGTCCCCTCATTCTAGGACTTCTTCTCGCAGGGGTCTCATCAAGTATCATACCCTTCCTACTACTTCCTTTCAGTGTCTCTACTATAAGAGTGACTGCTATAGGATCCATTTTAGTTTTCTTTTGCTTTGTGATTGCAAGGTTTGGTTTTTCTACTACTAGAGTTGAGGTCTCTTTTTGTAATTTTCATTTTCTCTTTGCTTGGGTAGAGGTAGGTATTTTTGTCTCTTGAATAGGTAAGGGCATATTTTCTTGCACATTGCCAGCTTCAACATCTTGAGTGCTTTGCTCAGTACGTTCATCAATGAGAGCTACATTTTCTTCACTAGGCTATTTATTAAGGACAACCTAGGGTTATAAGATTTTATCTTGGAAAAATTCTACCCATGACATGGGTGAGACATCCCTAAGTGATCTCTCTATGAGCAATTTGATCAAGGCATGATGGTGTCAAAGTTGTCCTTCCCCTTTCAGGTTTTTTTAGCACTAATGCATAACATGTTATACAAGAAATTGGGAACATTTACTAGATAATTGTGCCTTATGTAATTGAGCAATTTCAAATGATGTGCATGCAAATATGAAAATCTTCCTTCATAGGTGAGGTACCTAATAATGTGCATAACCAACTCATTGTATGATGATAGAAGAGATGTTCTTTTACAACCTTGCTTGGTTATATCTAGTTGAGGATCAGTTGGTGTGATAAACTAAACCTTGACTAATCTTGCATCATGTGTATTAGGGTAATGTTATCCTAATATTGGTAACCTAGTTACTTCTGCTATTCACTATTATGTAGAAACAACCATCAATCCCCATACAATGGTTTCTCCCTCATTAAATGTTCTTGTAAATGCTATGGCTGCTTCTTCATCAAACACTATTAGACTTAAGAAATACCCTAACTAGCCACATGCATTAAATCTTCACTGCCTCTACATCTAAGAGTAAAACAACATGCTCCACCAATTCTCATCGCTACAATTGTCCACCCATTTTTGCTTGACAATTTCACTCTCTACTCTACTTGCAATATTTCCCTCTTCCCTCCTATGAATTTAGGCTTTCTTTTATTTTTTTTACAAACCCATTTTCACATTTCACAATCTTTTTAGTTAATTAATGTCATAACAATTCGTCATGAGCAGTAATAATGTATTTTAATGAGAGTAAATCATAGATATGTGAAAATCATCTAAGAATTGAATTCAAATCACTTGAAAATTAAATTTTGGTCACATCATAGCCTGACAGTAAGGAATCATTTAGGAATAAGGGTATGACACCTAGACACTTGCGCACTTATAAAAATTGAGTTTTAATCAATAAAAGGGAGTATAAAGATTTGAAAAATCATAATGAATAAATAGGAATGTCATTGGGAATTAGTAACCTTCCTTGCCGCCCATGAAATATGGACAAGTGTCCACACTTGTCATACTTAGCATGGGGTATGGAACTAGCATAGCACCATAACAATATAAATAATGCAGTCCTAGATATAAGCAACAAAATCTATGTACTATAAATGAATAAAGATTTGAAAAGCTTATACCTATTAGTTGATCATTGCACATACCAAAAGGTGGTGGAAAATACATCAGTAGTGACAACATATGTCAGAAAACTTGTAGTGTTTATTGAAAGCATTGTAAAATGATGATGTGGAAGGTGGGTGGGTGGTAGGTAAAGAAATGAGATGAGTTGGAAAAGAAGAACTTAGAAAGTGAATGGAGAATTTTTGAACTTTATGTGGACATAAAGTTTTTATTTTGGGCATGCATGAGGAAATTAGTATTGAAGAGCTGCAGGCAAGAGGTCAGCACCTTCTACTGCAAGAAGGGTTACCTGGTGTACATTTGAATCTAGCCATTGAAATTGTTGTAGGAAGTCCTCTTTTGTTTGGGGTTGTTTATATAACTTGATTCTACGACCATTGACTAATAACTTAAAATGTATTGGATAAATGGTAGTTAACTGGCCAACTCCATTTGCAAATATATGGTTTATTTCATAGGGACCCAACCATCGTGTCTGCAGCTTACCTACATATCTTTAAATCTAGAATCATACAACAATGCCCAATCACCATTTTGAAATTGTTTATTCTTAATGTGGGAGTTATGCAATTGTGTCCTTTCTTTTTGTATGATTTTGGTGTGTTCCAGAGAAGCCTTGCACATTTTATCCAAAGAATCAAGATGCCAAAGACATTATTTCTATGCTCTAGGAAGTTCAATGTTCAACTCCAATGCTGTTCTTAAAGTTTTATGTTCAAATTCAACAAGGAGCATTTCTACTTTCCCATATTGTACCTCAAATGGTGTGAACCTTGTAGTAGTCTTCCATGTTGTTGTTTAGGCCCAAACATCTTCTAGCAGTCTACTATTCCAATCCATTTGGTGCAAATCAACTATTTTTGTTAGGATGGACTCTATCTCCCAATTTGTGGCTTTTTCTTGCCCATTAGTTTGAGGGTGATAGGGGCTTGATTTATGGTGTCTAATATTATATTGTTTCATAAGTTTTGTGATCACATTAGAAGTGAATTGAGAACCTTGGTCAATGACAAGTTCTTTGGGTACACCATAGTGAGTAATGATTTCTTCATACAGAAATTCTGCAATTTTGTGATCACAAGCATGCTTCATAGCTTTGACTTCAAGCCATTTTGTTAGGTATTCTGTGCACACAAGGATATATGATTTCCCATTGGATGGAGGATCAATTGGACCAATGAAGTCCATGCCCCATTTGTCGAATGGTGTTAATGCCATTTATGGATTGAGAGGCATTTCATCTATTCTTATTGGTCTGCCTATCCTTTGAAATTTATCACACTTTCTTGTATAGTTGACTACATCTTTGTGAAGTGTAGGCCAATACTAACTAGTTGTTAAAATCTTCAATGCTATTCTTTTTGTTGCAAAGTGTCCTCCACATGGTTCATTATGACATGCATGTAGAATGTCATATGTCTCATCCTCTCTCACACATCTCCTCATAGCTTGATCAAGTCTAGTGTAAAATAAGATATTATCAATCCAAGAGAAATGGAAATTTTCCTCTACAAGAAACTTCTTTTCCTTGTAAGAGAAATGTGCTAGAATTTTATTATCTACAATGTAGTTAGCAATGTTTTCATACCATGGAGTTTGGACAATAGTATGAAATAAATGCTCATATAGAAATGCATCATCTATTAGAGTAGTGTCATTCTCATCATAGTGGATTCTTGATAGATAATCAACTACCACATTAGCTCTCCCAGGCTTATCAATGATGGTGATATCAAATTTTTGCAACAATAGTAGCCATCTTGCTAACCTACCTATAATAACAAGTTTGTTCATGATGTATTTAATTGTTGAATGATCAGTATGAACAAATATGGGATAGCTAGTTATGTAATGTCAAAATTTTTTTAGAGCATAAACTACTGTTAACATTTTATATCCTTAATAAATCTCCTATAATAACTAGAATGTCCTAAAAAATATCTGACTTCTTTCTATTTTGTGGGAATGGGGAGTGTGAGAATTACCTCTACTTTTATAGGGTCTACTTGGATTCTAGCTTTAGAGATAAAATATCCCAATACTACTCCTTTCTGTATCATCAAGAAGCATTTATCATTGTTGAGAGATAGATTGTGCTCTTTACATTGGATGAGTACCTTCTCCAAGTTCTTCAAAGCTTCCTCAAATGTGACACTAAATGTAGTGAAGTCATCCATGTATATCTCCATGTAGTCATGTGATATATCAGTGAAGATGCTAATTACAACTCTATGGAAAGTAGTAGGTGCATTACATAAACCAAATGGTAATACAAAATAAGCATAAGTACCCAAAGGACATGAAAATGTGATCTCATGATCTTCTAGAGCAATGCTTATTTGGTTGTATCCACTATATCCATCTAGAAATGAAAAATATTTCTTTCCAGCCAAAGTATTCAAAACCTGATCAATAAAAGGTATAGGAAAGTGATCCTTCTTTGTGGCATTTTTTAATTCTCTGTAGTCTACACAAATCCAACACTTCCCTCCTTTCTTAGGTAAAATAACTAAGAGTGATACCCATTTACTATTAGAGATTGGATAGATATATCCAACATCCAACAATTTCTGCAACTTTGTCTTAACTATTTCATGCAATGTTGGGTTTATTCTCCTTTGAGGCTGTCAAAGTGGCAATATTTCTTCATTGATGTATATCCTATGGGTGCAAAGTTTAGGACTCAATCCTACCATATCCTTATAATCCCAAGAAAAGACCTTTTCATGTTGTTTGAGGAGCTTGGTCAATAGTTCCAATTGGGATATGGACAACTTATTGTTTACATGAAGATTATAACCAAGGGAAAGTTCCACAATAGTTTTTAATTCTACCATTGACACTTCTAGTACTATTGTTGTAGAGAATTCTCTTGGAAATAGCTGGTTAATTATTTTAGAAGTTGTTTGGTAAACATAGTCTTCATAGGTACATAGTTGTGAGATAGAACTTTCATCAATATCTTTGGCCACTATACACTCATTGGTGAGAATGCTTTGTACCATACCATCTTCTTCCTATGTTTTTAGAAAAGATTGTTTATGCAACATCATGAGCTAAGCTACAGTATTCAATTCTTCATCTTCATCTCCTAAATCTGGCCAAATATGTTCTCTCAAATCTGGTTGGGGTTGGGTAGGTAGATATAGCTCTAGCTTCCTTATGTTTTGACCATTTGAAATTGTCATATTATTTGATCTACAACTAATTTTGGCATCAGTAGTGGCTAATCAGGGTCTTCCTAATATGACAAGATAGCTAGAAAGTTTGACTTTGGGTGATAGGATAAGAGAATCAACAGGATACTCCCATGAATCTAAAATCACTATCACATCTTCTTTGAGATCATTTGGAGTGACAATTGAACTATCTGCAAGTTGTAACACTGTGGGAGTTGTCATTAAGTCCTCTATGCATAACCTATGCATTGTATCTTTGCTCATTACATTTATTGCTACTCCAAGATCAACTAAAGCATTTTTCATAGCCTATCCATTTATGATCAAGTTAACCATTGGACTACCAGGGTCTGAATACTTTGGTGTTACTACCTTCCCTAACATGATATCTACTGGTTTCCCAACAACATAAACTATTTGAGGGTCTTTTTGCTTCCACCCTAGCTTCTTAAGACATGCTTTCTTAATAGCCTTTCCATAAACAGGGACATCCTTGATAGCTTAAAATAAAGGAATTTGAACATGCATGTTTTTCAACTACTAAATAATGTCAAATGTCTCTTCCTTTTGGGGTATAGATTTCTCTTTATCTAGCCTATGTGGAAAAGGAGGATTCACTATGGTATGATTAGTAGTCTTTCTATATACATCAATTGGTAGGTTGATATCTAGCAGTATCACTTCTGGAAGGGGTGCTACAAGAGTATCTACAACTTGCATTATAATAGGGTATTATGGTGTAGGAAAAGTTTTACCCAACCTTAAATGTATATTAGATACTTCTAAGGAATATGTAGGGAATTTTTGAGTATCTATTCTGTACATTTGCTATTATGGTTTCTTTTTGTTTGGATTTGGTTGAGGCTAAGCAAGAAACTGAGTTGGCTTAGGGTTAACATTAGTTGTTGTAGGAGGTGGCATTAGTGCAGGTTGTTGAATTGTAGGTGGTAGTTGTGGGTTACCAAGATTTTGGTTAGGCCATTGTGAAGGCTTTGTCCATTGATTATTAGGTTGCCAATTTCCCTATAGTGGTTGCTAGTTGTTTTATTGATTTTCCCATTGATTATTTTGCTGATTTTTCCATTGGTAATTGTACTAGTTTGGTCACTGGTTATTGTACTAGTTTGACCAAGAAGGTTGGGAGTACTAGGAGGGATTTTTATAGCTTTAGTTTTTCCATTGATTATTATAAGGATTTGAAAATTGTAGAGGATCTTAGGGAATACCTTTTCTCGAGGCCCATGGTCAACATTGAGCAATAAAGAACACTTGATCATTGTCCTCATCTATCTTCATGTACTTAGTTGACAAATGTTGTTCTCTAGGTTGGCTACTAGTTTACATGTGCAGTCTTGCTTTTGTTTGTGGTAATGAGGATAGTACTTGGCCAATCATGATTCAAATTTTGCATGCTTCTTCTTTGTAGTAATTGTGTCAAGATGTGTAGTGACATCATTTATGATGTCCTACTTGAAATCTAATAGTAGGTTAGATATCTCAAGCTTTGGAATACCCTGACTGATTCCTTTAGTGACTGTAGAATGAGGTCCTCTACCTTTCTTCATAGTTGACCTTGAATAGTTTTGACAACTTTTCTTGAGGTCATCCCAGTATGATTGATATACATCACCACTAGCGATCAAGTCTAGTGCTTCTAGACAATTATCATGCACACCTCTCAAAAAGACTAGCTTTTGTGAATCCTTAGACAACACATGCTGAGAGTTCTTTTGTAGTGTATACAAGAAACATGAAACATAGTCTTCTAATATTTCTTCTTCCTTTTGTGATATCCTGAAGATGTCATCTCCTCTTGAACTAGATGCTTTGTAATACTCTTTGTATTTATCAAAAAATAGAGTTTGTATTTCATCCAAAGTTCCTACTGCATTGGCTCCGAAGCCCATGAACCATCATTGAGCTGATTCTTTTAATGTTGTTGGGAATAACTTGAGCTTATGGGTGTTAGTGTTGTAGTCAAAGCTATGAGAAAGTATGTCAAACTCAAACAAGAAAGTATCAGGGTCTTTAGTTGCAAGGCCACAAAAATTTGGAAGAGTAACTATGGGTGTATTCTTGATATTAGCATTATTTATAAGGCTTGGAAGAGGAAATGAAAAAGTAGGTTGTGCCATTACTAGAGGTATTAGATTATGAGGTTGCTGCTAAAAAGGAACATTGGGTATTGGATTGTTAACAATAGGTGGATTTGGAGTAGTACTATCAAGGAAACTTGCCAAAATTTTAGCAAAAGGTTGAAGACCACTCCTATCTATAGGTTCTATTCTTGAGGATGATTCTATAGGAAAAATAGGGCTTGCATCTTCAAAAGACAACTCGGATTCTTCTTCTTCAATTTCTTTGTTCAAATTAACAGACTCCTGTGGAAGAAATCTTCAATATTCATCTCGTTGTCTTCCTCTTCAATGCATGCAATTGAATTCTTCACACTAGTGAAGAAATTTTTAGGATTGCAAATTGCTAAAAAAATGAACTAAGAACTATGACTCAAGAATGCTCCTATCTTGACACCATCCCAACAATGGTGCCAAAAATGATCCACCTCAAAATAGTTGTATAATAATCATGCCCAAGGCCATACTTAGGAATAGTATATTCAATCCAAGGACTATTTTCCCCACCATGAGGTGCATTTAATTTGTCAAACTAGGGGCATATACTTGAAATGGTTGGCATGGTATGTACACTAGGTTTCTTAATGAGTCATTATACTTATGCTGTAGGAAAGTAAAATGCAAGGAAAGAACTTGCACTAGTGTTGTAGGAAACTAACTTAACTCTTCACTAAAAGGAATGCTGGAAATACAATTAAATACTAACTTATATTCCAACTCAATTCATCTACTATAACTATTCTTACAAATTTTGTAGGAACACTCACGAAGTATGATGCTATAGGAAGGAACTTATAACTTCTACCTGCAATACTAGAAATACTGAAAACAAATCTATACTACTCTAATATAATCCACCTCCCAAGTGGGTCCCCTTGGTTGGCTTCTACTAATTTACTAACACATAATGTAAACCAAGAGCTATTTCATTGTGCTCCAAAAATTCTTTACATGAGAATAATACATAAAACTATAAAAATAACTCACTGCAAGAGTCAATAGTTTATTTTTATAAAATTTTTTCTAACATCCTAACCCTATTGATCTGAGCCCTATAAATAGAGGATCGACACTTATTCTAAAATAGGAAAGCAAAAAAACCAACTACAAATCTATTAGAGAAAAAGAAGAAAAGATAACAATTCATGATACAAGCAATAAAGTCTGGACAACTAATTTGACACAATAGTAAATACAGAGAAAATATAGAAATTCTTCATAGCTCCTCCTTGGTAGTAGTTGTATCTCTTGGTACCATTATGACTTCTTCCACCATGGCTGAACCTTAACATTTTCTCCTTGAATTTTATCAGTGATCTTCAACATTCCCCCTTCAATGCTTCCAACCATCTTCAACTTCCTTTTGTATACACTAATCTAATATGCTAGAAATACTAATTCAATGAAAGAATTTACACATTAAACTAACATAACATATAAGAGAGACAAAGAAAAGACAAACTCAAATGAGAATATGAGCCGTGGATAGGCTCTCTCAATGAGATTGTTCTCTTGTTTTTGGGATGTGTCTATTTATGGATTGGGGATGTATGCTCAATATGCTCAAATTTGCTTCAATGGTGGAGATGGGTAATGGAAAATTGGTAGCTTTGTGAGCTCTCAATTTGGCATTATAAGGGTATGGGTATGGGTTTTGGCTTTCAAAAGGGCATGATAACTTTAGTTCAAGGATTGTTGTTGAAATGGCTTGGGAGGGGATTCAATTTATAGGCTAAGGGCCTAAGGGATGGAGGGCTAAGATGCAAGGAGAGATGAAGGCTTAAGAAGGGCTAGGATGCACTCAAAGGAGAGCACATGGATTGTTCTTGTTTAGCACCAATGGGAAGGTGACACTTGTCACAAGGAGGATGAGTGTGAGAGGGTAGGGTAAAGGGTTGGTTAAAGGCATGATGAGTGGGGTTGAGTATGTAAGAGAGATGTAAGAGGGATGAGTGTGGAAGAGGGAAGAGTGTGGAAGATGGATGTAAGAGTCATGAGTGGGCTTGTAAGAGTCTTTTATGTTTTCTAAGAGCACTCATGACTTGGTGGTTGGGATTTTTTGAGGGGAGACTTTGGTTTGGTTTAGGAAAGTCTTAAACTTGTTTAGGGAATGTGACAACATTAGGGGGTGGATTAGGCTTGGGTTTAAGATTAGATTAGGGATGTTAGAGATGTGCAAGTGGATGGCATTAATGAGGGTGGGTGAGTTAGTGGCTAAGCTTGGTTAGTATGGGTGGATGGGGTGGATTAGGCTAAATGAAGGTTTAGGGATAGGTTAGGGGTTTCTGGATTTGAGAATTTTATTTATCAAATAGATTTATTTAATAAATGGATATTTTTGGAATTAGATAGAAGAATAGGATTTAATTGATAAATAATAGGTTATTTGATTTATCAATTAGGACTATAGATGATTAATTAAATTAATCAACTAGGGATGGAAAAGGATTAATTAAATAAAAATTTAATTAATGATGCCTTTAAAGATGGATAAATTAGATTACCAAAGCAGTGTAATCAAATTTAGGTGTCTACACCTTTGCTAAAAAGTTAGTTATAATGAAAAGATACTTGCAAATAAGCATAATCAAATTAAATCCAAATATTATAACACACATTCTGATGGTTATATGTAATACTGCATTATATATAATATTAGCAATATATGATATACTATCTACCCATAGGTTAATGGTTATATTTTGGACTTTAATTATTAGTTTAGGTAAACATAAGTTCACAAATGTCTTGGTGGTATTAAAATAGAGTATTAAAATTATCATAAAATAGAGGCAAAAATTAGCCTCATCAATGCTTCTGATCATAACCTTATCACTCCTTCACAACCACTGGATAGTATATTTTCTTTAACTATGTGATGTTGTCCTAAGAATTTTGTTCAACCTTTACTTTATTTCATGATAGCACAACTCAACATTCTAATATTCTTTGAAATCATGTGATACTACACTAACTCTTTTAGCATTAACACTTTCTTTGTTCGCAAGCTCACAACTTGAATCCTTAACTACAACTCTTGACAAGCAAAGATGTGCTCATGAGTATTTCACTCCTTTACAACTCTAACCTTGAGTTAACACAAACCCGTTTCGATGCTATGATCAAGTTTGAGCTTAACTATCACTTTACTTCACACTTTTGCAACAACAAGATCTTAACTTCAACTAAACCCTATGAAAGTACAATTTCAAGCTTTCAATAATTTGCAACTATATCCTTCAATTACTCATAAACTCCTATGATGTTGTGATTGTTAAGAACTTAACAACATGATCATCTCACTTCAAACCTTTGCGATAATGTGATGTGCATTTCTTTTGACTATTAGATGCCTTTCACAGTTTCATACCTTACAATTTATCTTCATGAATCAACCTTGCAATCATGAAAAATGGATTTCCTTAACTGCTTTGCAACTTAAAACATTAGTTTTCATTTTACCCCTATGATGCTTCAATCACGCATTAACTTGACTATCCTCTTCATTTTGTTGCTTCACAATTTTAAGACTTAACTCAACATCTGATGTTGTGATAATGTGACTATAAGTGTTCATAGCCTTTCCATATTAACCACCTATGAGCATGTGATAACCCATTAAGTTAACTACTTTTTTTTATTCACACCATCATGACTTAAACTTTAGGGATAATCTAACATCCTGTGATCTTGCACATTCCACTACATTGCTTCTTTACATCCTTAACATGAGTGATAATAGTAACTACTGTGATGCCACAATGAACTATTTATAAACCATTTCACTCCTTCACATTGTTCAACATGGTTAGTGATCAAAAGGGGGTGATGTTGTGATTAAAGGCTACTGCAACATCGCAAGTTAGAATATAAAAGAATCATGATTTAAAAAGAGACAATAAAACAAAATACATAGGGATATAATTATATATGCAAGAATTTTTCATATATCCCTCCTTAGCAATTGCATGTCAAATTATGAACATTTCAACAATACATAAAATATAAATTGTTTCCTTAGGGTTTTTATGAGGGTTAACATAATTTTTAGAAACCCTAGGCATGATAAACAAAATACTTCCTAATTTTTACAAAAAAGTCACAAATTTTTTGGTAGGCAAAAATTTAGGCCATTAGTGGCTTTGTCTAGGGATGATGGATAACTTGTATCCACACAACAATGCATAATTTTTGGCAAAAGAAAACCACATACATGATACTTATGACATCTTCTAAGAGCAACACCTACGAAAGTACGGGAAAAGACAAAACCACAAAAAAAAACACTGTACAAGGTTTTTACAGAATGTACCAAAAATCCTAGGCTATTGTTGATGGAAAAATAAGTATCTTAACAAAAATACCTCTTTAAGAACTATCCATGATCTAATAGTACAAGAATATCACTAGATAATTCTTTTAAGAAATATGAATCTTCACCTTCATTACCATGGACTAAATAAGGACCAAGCCAGATGAGATAAAATTTACCATGCTTTCCCTTATCTTCAAGTCTAGCATTCCATAATAATACCAAATCCTTAGGCTAAAACTTCCTATCTGATGCTCTTTTGTCATATATATACTTCATCTATGTTTCTAACCTTGCATTCTATGAAAAAGCATCCCTCCTTGTCTCACCCAATTGTAGAATATCATCCATTCTTAGTTGCATCTCATCAACAATATCTTTATAATAAACTTGGATAAACTTATAGTTTTCATTTAGGTTATTTTGAGGCAACCTTGCCTAAATCTCATACACTAAATCAAAAGGGGAACAACCAGTAGATTTTTTCACTATAACCTTGTCTTCCCATAATGCCAGAGGTGATTTAGAATCCCAAGCTTTCTTATTCTTTCCTAAAATCCTCTTGATAATCTTGAGCAAACTTTCATTGCTAGATTCATCTTGACCATTTCCCTAGGATGTTAAGGTGATGATGTAGATTTAGTAATACCATATTTCTTACAAAAACTTTTATATTCCTTTGATCTAAAACACCTAACATTATTAATGAAAATTTTTCTAGACATCCAAATCTGATAATGATATTATTTAATATGAAATTTATTACCACCTTACTTGTTGCATTCCTAGTATGAATAAATTCTACCCACTTTGTAAAGTAGTTAGTGGCAATAAAAATCTAAGAATTCCCTCCATTGGACTTATTTGAGATTTAGCCAATGAAATCAATGCCACACTACTAAAATGTTGCTTGTACCTCCATCGGTCTCAATGGTAGATTCCCAAAAAAAATTTATTTCCCACTAGATCTTTGACATGCGTCACACTTTTTTACCAAATCTTGCGTATCTTTGAATGATGTAGGCCACCAAAAGTCAAATCTAAGGACTTTGGAGGTCTTTTTTTTAGCATATAATGACCCCAGAGACTCCTTCATGCATGTCACTCAAGATTTTCTTTGATTCTTCTTCATCTACACATTTTAGAACACCTTCCAAATCTCTCCACCACAATTTATCTCTCACAATGATATATCTAATAGCTTGCAACTTCAGAGCTCTCCTTTGATTATTAGTAAGTCCTAGTAGAGACTTCATGTGCTATGGGTAGAAAATTATACCTTTGTACAAATCAGAAGTTTCCATATCACATAAATCATTCCTACAATCATCATCAAGTTGACTGATATTGTTTGCTTCAAGGTTACCCTCTACCATTAGCTTAGCAAGGCCTTGACCTCTAGCCAACTTGGTAATTTGAATATCAATGCTATTTATTCTTGGATCCTATTGATCCCTCTATATCTTCTCACTAAAACTTCCCTCTTAAGAGAAGATGTCTTTCACTATTGTAGTTGGAACAAATAGAATCATAGTGGATCCCATTAGGTAACATTTAAATGCCTTTACACCTTTTACCAATGCATAAGTTTTCTTTTTATTTATGTCATATTTATGTTTTGTAGCCTACAAAGATTTACTAAAAAATGCAATTGGTTGTTCAAAACCATCTTCATTCTTCTGTAATAAAATAACAACTATTGTGTGAAAAGATGCAAAAGAAAATATATGCATAACTTTGCATAATCTGGATCTCTTAGAATAGGGGTAGCTTTAATTGCTTGTTTAATGTTATGAAATTCCATGCTTAGCTCTTCATCCCATTTGATCTCAGAGAAAATTTTCAACATTTTGGAAATGGGCCTACTTATTTTAGAAAAAATTGTGACAAATCTTCTAAGAAGGTTTATCTACCGAAAGAAGGACTAAATTCCCTTCACATTTTTAGACTTTTGGATTTTATCTATAGGTAAAAGTACAAAGTTGTGTCACCTTTTAGGCTAACTTATCAGAATGGGTAAATTTGAGTATTTCTATCTAAAAATAATCTTTTTCAAACATATGATCTTGATAAAATTATTCTAGCTAATTTATATATGGTCTCACACTTTTCCAATTGGAAATGTCAATTAAATGCATGTTTTATACTAATTAGTATCCAATTACTAAAAGCTACAATTATTTTAGAAAATTGACATTTCAATAACTCTTACTATCTATTATGATATATTTTTAATAACATATAAACACCATTTTATAGAGCTCAAAGTCAAGAATATTCTCATATAGAGTTCATAGTGTTTTAATAAGATATAGTATATTGTAATTAAAAAATTCTACAAGTACATATTTTAACACTCGAGAAAAAATATAAAATATTAAAAAATATTAAAAAAATTAAAAATATATGACATTCTAGAGGAGAGAGTCCTCTTTCAAAATCTATAATTTTTCTTTTGGTTGGAATAGATTTATTTTGAAAAAGGTGGTGGGAGATGAAAACTATCGATTTGAGTAAGTTGAAATTTAAATCATTATTAAAGAGAAAATATAGGTCTAAACCCCATTTTTATTTTTGATTGTTCTAGATACATATATTATCAATAAAATAATCTAAGATCAATTTGAAATAATTTTATTTCCATATAGTTTTGTGGTGGGAACTAAACCCTTAATTTCTAGCATTTTTTAGGAACTAACATTTATCTTTAAGAAATAAGAAAATATATAATTTCTTATTCCAAATAATTATTAAAAATTATGATCCTAAAATTCATCCATTTCTATACATTTCATTAGTTTACTTCATTTTAAAATTCTAAAGAATAGTACCAATTTTATGTCATTGAATGTGAATAACTACACTTTTATTAGCCTTTTCCTTTATAAAATGGTGACACAGGTTTGTGCTTTTACCCCTATGGCTTCAACTCTCTTAGGATCTATTTTTAATCCTTCTTTTCCAACTAAATGTCCTAATAATCTATCTTCTATAACAACAAAAGAACACTTTCTAGGATTCAAAGAAATACCAAATTTCAAAGTCCTAATGAATACCTTTTCTAGATGCATGCAATAGTCATTCTCATCCTTAGAATAAGGTGTCAAATTATCTTGATATACTACCAAAAATTAGTCAATAGTATTAGAAAAAGCCACATCCATTTCTCTTTGAAAAGTGGCACCAACATTAGTCAAGCCAAATGGCATCTTGCTATACACATATATACCCCAAGGTGTTGTAAAAATTATTTTATACTATTCAAATTATATTGCAATTACCTAGTTATAGCTTGAGAACCCATCCATTATGGACATGAGTTCTACTATAGTTACTTTCTATAACATTGCCTCCATTTTAGGTGTTGGTGCTTGAAAATGCTAGAGGGTTTTCAATTATCCCACTGAGAAACTGACATATCTAGGGGCAACTAACTCCCATTTTCAACATGCCATTTCTGACAATAGGCCAACTATAAGGCATGACCCTTCCTCTACTTCAAGCTCTGCTAAACCTAGGTAAGTAGACCTTAGATTCAAATGATATTGTACCAATGCAAAAACATATCCCTGAATCTATTAAGTAGATTTTACCCTTATTTCTCCTAATGACTCATGAAATGACATAGATCTACAGTAGCTAAATGAAAATCTATGAAATTCACATAAGTTGAGTGAGGGTTAATCCTTTAAGTCCTTCAACATAAAAGAAAAAGAACATTTGATTAATAATGCTGAGTTCAACAAAACCTCAGATATGCAGTAGTAAGACCTAATGATCCAATAAACTGATTAGTGCCTTAACCATTGGGAAAATCTATGAATAAAAAACACACATATGGATATCTAAGACATATTTGCATCTTCAAATATACGATCTATCCATTCACCTTGT
Source organism: Cupressus sempervirens (assembly GCA_028749045.1). Taxonomy (NCBI): domain Eukaryota; kingdom Viridiplantae; phylum Streptophyta; class Pinopsida; order Cupressales; family Cupressaceae; genus Cupressus; species Cupressus sempervirens. Next base: position 186,268,530 of record CM053787.1, on the reverse strand, counting down.
AAATAGATATCCATGTTCAATCTGAATCTTATTCTTACATTATATCCTTCTCAATAAACTTGCAAACCTGTTGATTCCCTGAAGCATTTACATAACTCCTTGAGTCATAAGCAACAATAAAACAACATACAACCTTAAGGGACTACAACTATGACCTAAGCTCTTTTTTCAAAGATCATAAAACATTGAAACTATGACTAGAGACAAGAATCAGAATGAAACTAATGAAATTCTTCTACTCTTTGTATTATTTCCTTGAAATCATATAGTCATATGTATGAAATGAAAAACATGAAAACACCTAACAAATATAAACTATCTATATTAACCTTCTTAATGCTGTTCTTACAAGAGAGAATGGTGCTAAAAGAATGTGGTTTCATAGTAAAACACTGGAACCCTACAGGTATTACATAGAGAAAACTGCCAACCCCTACAAAGAATGAAAGATAGAAAGATATAGGAGAAGATGAATTCCCAAATCTGTTCTATGACTAACATGTGTCCACTTCAAATTAAATCTTCTGCAACTAGATAACTTCTTTATTTCTTCTCCCATTTTGATCTGATTTGGTTTCATCATTTTTCTGTGACTGATTTGCAAATATCTTTGTTGAAATGATGAAAACTTTTTGAGTCATCAAAATATTTGGAACTTCATGAAATGCTTGGTAAAATTCAAGTTTTTACTAAGTGAATGTGAGCAAAATGAATTGTAACTACATTCTTACCAGGTTTTATTGATCCTCTAAATGGATTTTCAATTTTTACCAATTCCATTGAGAAGGCCCCAAATTTTATGTTTCTAGCTATAACTCAAACCAGTGAGCACTTGTGAAAAAATGAATTCCATAATCAGAAAGCTCATCTTCTCATGATTTCGACAATATATAACATTACATGTTTAGCATACCAAAAACCCCCAAGAAGTCAGTTTGAAAATCACTCTCCTGCTAGAAAAACTCAGGTGTACAATAAAAATTCAAAAATTAAAAATATTCTAATGTCCGAACTTTAGAATATTATCCCTTTGAATTTTTAATGATTGAACGGGCACCCATTTGAAAAAGAATTTAAAATAACCAATTTTAAAAATATTTAATTTTTCTCACCCCCTTGGGCATATGCCATGTGTCATACACTTGTTTGCATGCATTCTTTATCCAGTGAACATCTTTGTATTGCAGGCTTGCGTCGGCCATCGATCTCACCATGTGTCACAATCTAGATACACCTCACTTGAACCTACTCTATGATAACACCTCACCACACGCGGGACCCACTGCCACATGGTAGTGTCTCACATTCTTGCATTTTCTAAACCTTGTTCAACTCTATTTTGTAGGCATGTGCCAGCCACACAATTTGGAGACATGGTGCAATCTCAATTCATAGTTGCCACATCAGCTCATGCATAAGTTCGTTCAAAATTATGTGGTTAATCACTCTGGCTGACATCATCCATAGGGACCCAACCTGGGTGCTTCCTTTTCAAAAGGCCGTGTCTTTAAGACACTTCCAATATGGGCACTTTTGTGTTTAAAAAGAACGAAAGACTGCTTCGCAACGAATGTGGGATAATAGAACTGCTCTGTCCCATACCCATGATTTATCATGCTTAATGGGTCTCCATTTTGATGTTGGTCTACTTGACTATCAATTGAACTCACATTACAAGCATCCATTCCCACGAAAGATTCCCATCCAATACTACTTGTACTTGAATGTTTTCTTGTTGTATCACCAATAAATTGCTTCGGTTTACATCTCATAGAAAAATAGACTTGTTCTAGTTTTTTGAAATGTTTCATCAACTGGGAACATCTGGATAGGAGTTCTTCCTCTGAATCTAAATTTTTTACATGTGGAATGACATGCATTCCACCAATATCATCTAATTTTCCATTGCAATTACCCATAGAGATTAACCTTCTAGGCTATCTAGAGACATCTATGTTGGCATCTCTAATTGATGGCTCCTGACGTCCAGCTCCCCTAGTTGAAATGTCTCTTGCACAGGCTTGATGTCTTGCTATGTGAACTAAAGTTGTTTGATCAACTTCTTTCCCTATTCTTGAAACATGCCTCTTATTATTACCACGCTGCCTCAATTTATAAGTTGTGGACTATCCTAGAAGTGTTTGAGGCAACCTTCCAATCAAGTCATCTGAAGAATCAGAACCTGAGCTTGTACAAGAAGCATATTCTATAAATGAAACTTGATTAAAAGATGATAGCATGAAACAAGAGGGTCAAATATTATGCAACATAACTCCTTCCAAATGTGTAAGACTTAAAATCTCTAGGATTTGCTTAAAATGTGCAAGCATTCCAATCTATTTACAATTCTATTAGGCGTATTGAACCATTCTTTGAGGCTAATATCCTCCTCTTCCAAATTATCCATATAGGGTTGCATAGGCATTGGATTCTAAAAAGTAGATTCATGTTGTTGATTCTCAATGTTGCCACAAGGGCTTCCTGCACATTTCTCTTCTTGTTAGGTCTGACTGCAGCCAGTGTTAGAAGCATCTTTTGACATCTCATTGTTGATACTAGATTCTCCAAAATAATAAAATTCTCCTTGCCCAGATTGCTCCCTATTCAATCCTTGGCAGCCATCCATTCTAGAATTTTGAATGCCAAGGGTTATGAAGGACTTTGTCTACGATAATTCGGGTTGGTGTTCCACCTTACGACTACTAATTTATGGCCTAAAATAATTTCCTTTTTTCTAAAAGGCTTCATAGGAGTCAAAAACTAGTTCCACATTGCATTTATCGAAAATAATACTTAGAAATAAACCACAAAACTAAGGATTAAAAACTTAATGCACTCTAGGTGTTCCTTCTATTCCAATAAAAGGTTTTGTCTCATGTAAAGCCCTTTTATATCTCCATTTCATAAAACCCCTCTATTTTCCCTTATATGCCTTATTTTGCTTCTGAAGTGGAAAATAAACTGCAATGACACATCTGCATTCCTCCAATTCATCTAAAACAATGATCCCCCAAACCTTTGTCCCACAGGAAAGTTCATTCACAATTTGGATATATTCCTCTAAGATATGTATAAACTTCTTAGACACTGAAGAAAACTCTCACATCTTATCAATCTTATCAATCTGGTGAGATTAGTCAAGCCCCAAGGTGGGTCCGGCTAATTTTTTTTGCTTTCAAACAACTAAAATGTTGAATTGATCATCTTGAAATGATTAGAATCAAGTTTGATAACTGAATCATCAATTAAAACTCACTTTATCACTTATCTGCAAACTGTCAAATTGGTGCTAGAAGGTCCTTTGACTAGCCTTATAAACTGACTAGAACACCTAATCGGGCTCTAAAAATTGGTATACTAATTATCTGTTCTTCATACTTGTACCATGTCAAATCTCATCTCATGAAAAATTGAAAGTCAAAAGATATTCACTATCAAAGTTGTGCTCTCAAAACTGCTTGCAAGAAAACATGTCAGAAAACCATAAATTGGGTTCAGAATCTACTTCAAAAATTGGGTAAACTGACACTTGGAAAGACAAAAATTGGGGCATTGGTTCTCTGTCATGAGGAGAGTATGGATCTATGATTTGGGCTCATGATGAATAATAGGGTGCATTTGGTGAGTGATCAAAGTAGGCTACTTGGATTTGACAATTGGAAACACTGACATAAAATATTTTTTGCAAATGGAATTGACTTGGAAAAGTGTGCATATGGATTTGTCATGACTTGAAAATTGACACACTTGAAGTATTTTTGGAGAAAAACATAGGGGTAAAATCCATTTAATCTCACCTATCATGGATTAGGAGTTATAACATCACGAACAAGGGTTCCAACAGATCTGCAAATGTTGATACCAGTAAAAATTTATAAATTGCGTTTGAAAACTGATCAAACAGATTCGTCATAAGTTGAAACTTGAAAGGTAAAAAGTCTCTGACATCTACAATGTAACAAAAAAGGAATTTTAGCATTTTTTCAACTAGGTCAAAGTTATAACTCGTCGAATAGGGCTTCCCAGAATTATGTGCAAAGTGCATCAATATGAAAATTTAAATGACCAACTTTGAGGGATTCAAAACTTAGTCAAACGGATTCAAAACAACTCAAAATCTGAAACATAGGTTGTCAGGTATGGACACTAGATACTCTCAAAGTAGCCTATCTTGAATCATTTTTGGGTTAAAGATATTCAAAGGCAAACACAACCTCCTATTGCTATTTGACACTTAAGGTAAAATGCAGATTTGGCACTAGCTCAAAATGAGACTTCACGAAATATCTTAGAATGACAAATTTTCTTCATGAAACACATAGACACACTAAAATAAAGGTGTTAGAAACATTGAACACCTTTTAGGCATCAAAAATCATTTATAGGGCTCAAAATCTCAATGGTACTAAAAATTGACCTTGCAAGTTTTAGTCCCAATAGTAGGTAAACCATAGTTGTCCTTTAATGAAGATATGTTTAAGTTCTTGAAATCAACATAGTCTGATATCTCCATTTTTCTTCCTAACAAGAACTAAGTTTGACACCCAAGATGAATGCCTAATAGGCTTGATTATCTCAACATGTCTTACTTTTGTCAATTCTTCCTATGTTGTGGGTACAAAAGTAGGATTGATTGGTCTTTGATTTTTTCTGAAAGGCTTTGCACCATCCTTCAAAGGAATTTCATGCTGAAATAAATTTTCTCTATAAGCCTTTAAATCATCATAAGACCAAGCAAATACATGTCTATACTTTCTTAATGAATCAATCAATTCTTTTCTAGTCTTAGAGGCTAACTTCTTACCAATATAAACCTTCTTAGGTTCTTCATTATTCCCTAGATTTACTTCTGCCATATTTTTAGTGCCACATTCTTTGTATCCACCTTAGATCTGTCATGTATGTCAAAGGCAATCTCCAAAACAACTAACCCTTTTGGGATCTTGTTGGTTTTTAATTGTACAACCTCCTATCCAAAAATAGTTTCCTTACCATCAATATTTTCTACATAAGCTACACAATCAATTTCTTGCCCCCAAAATTGGTCCTCACAATTGAGAAACCTTATTATATCCTTGTCTTCTTTGAAGACTTGTCAATTTTGAATATTATCTAGGACTAAGGGTATGTTTTGTACTTCCCCTTTAGATAGACTAACAAAAGTTACATCATCAAGCTTAATGGCAATATTAGCCAATAGATCTACTAGCTTGTTATTGTTTCTGTCCTTCCAAGATATCCCAATAGCATCAAAACATTCAATCATATCCCAGAAAACATTCCTATTATTGCTTCAATATTTTTTCTTTTGAAACATATATTCCTCTCACTTGATAAACAACTAGTTCAAAATCATCAATGAAATAGAAATATTTAATTCCATGCATATGAGCTAATCCTAGTCCTAGTAATAGGGCTTCACACACCGCTATGTTATTTGTGAATGAAAAACTCAGAGTAAAAGAAAATTTGTAAGTGTGACCCTTGGGAGAAATAAAAAAGAATACCTACTCCTAATCCCTCTTTATAGTAGGCTTCATCAATGTACATCATCCATAGGTCACCCTTCTCTAATTTTGAAACTTCTTGTGCAATGAGTGCCTTGGCTTTTTCTTTATTCAGTACCAAAACTTTAGCCCTAAAAGCATTTACATTAGTATCTAAAAATCATGTCATATTATTTTCCACTTCTTTTTCCTCAATGATGTAGACACTTTTGGGCTCTCTATTTATTTTTACCAACTTCTAATCAATCAGAAACGTGGCATATGATAAATAACATTGTAGACTTCCACCCATTGCTCACTCCATTTTCTAGACAATAACATGCCATACTGGGGTGGAATGTCTACAACTAGCACACTCATGGTCTAGTCCTTTTTAGGATAAGAAAGCAATATATAGGGAATTATGGTCCCTATGACAGTAACCTCCCTTTTATTCATAACATAAAACCTACCATGAGGAATGTGTACTTTTAGTCCCAATTCCTTCATAAGCTCAAAGGGCATTACTATATTAGATGCTCTCAAGTCAATCAAATAATTTTTAAAGCTTTTCCATTGACTACAATGGTTAAGAAGAAGTCTACACTTCCTAAATATTGATTCACTAAGTTATCTCAATACATAGGTGGAATCTGGGATATGACAACCTGCATTTCTATTTTCTTCTTTGGCTCATCAAGGATCTGATTTGTGTTACAATCATGACTAACCTTACTATCTACACCATTGGCCCATGCTATGGCATTTATTTTATGCTTATGAATTCTAAGCAATTTTGAGAGATGAAATTTTACTATGAGTTATAAAAATAGTGATGATATATCAATAGGAGTAACAATAGAGTTATCAATAGACATACCTTTTACCTCCTTTTTTTTCACTCATAGTGGTGAACACTAATGACCACCTCTCCTTTTTATTGTCAGCAATTTGGACTTTAGGACCTTTTGCTACATCTCCCTTTTTTGGCTTCCAATTTTTGGTTAATAGTCTTAACCTTAACAATGCTCTTATGCTTTGGCTCATTTATCTCTATCTTCTTTGGACCAATCTTCTTCATGAACACATTAGAAACCTTGTTTGTTTCATTAGTTTGTAGCATACATTTTTTTTGAACCTACGAAACCATGTTGTAGTGATCTTATCAATCTCTTCTCTATTGGCATCCTTAGGGTCACTTCACTTTTTGATGAGACCATATTACAAGTTGTGTCATCCTCTCCTTCATCTTCATTTAAGAAGATCTGCTAATGTATTACACTATTGAAATGTCTTCTATCATAGACATCATTATCATTATCATCTCCTTCATAAGAATCATCACAATACAATCCAATAACTTCAACACCACCATCATAACTAGGTTTTTCTTCATTATTTTATTGCTCAGTAGCAAAGGACAATGTACTAGAACTATATTCTAGTGCATGAGGTAGTTGACATCTTATAAATCAATAAGGATCATAAACCATTTTGATGGATGGTTTTTGTAAGGGATTAGGTGTACCCTTTTGACCGACATTTTATTAAAAGAGGAGCAATACAATTTTCATCTTTCCATTAAGTGGTATAGGGAGAGTTTTGCATTCTATTTTACCTATTATAATTATTGTTGAATGGGGCTTTCTCACCAATATTTGGCTTGTTTTCATTTTATGTTAGTGGATTGATATTTTTGAGAAGAGTCAAAACTTGACCTATAGCATCCTCTTCAAGTTTTGTACTTGCAATAGGCTTCTCACCTTCTATCATGTTATACCTTGGATTAAACAATTTTGGGTCATCTCTTCTTCCCAACTTACCTAAGGCTTTCCCATTTTTCCCAATAATTACAACCATCTTATAAGCATCTCTCAAGGTTCTAGAATATTTTTCCCTAAAAGTATAAGCCATATTACTATCAAATGAATTGAAGTATGTCATGAGGTATACATCCTCCACTACCCTCATTACTTTGAATATTTTGTACATCCCTTTCTGAAATCTCACATTAAAATCAAGTGTGGACTCATTGGTCTCTTTTTTATATTGTTTAAATAATTCAATATAAAACTAGCATTTGTATTGTCTCCATACTACTCTTTGAAGAAGATTTCTAAGTGATTCCATGAACAAATGGTGTCATTAGGAAACCTCTTAAACCAATCCCTAGCATCCTCTATAAACAAATGTACAAAAAAATTCATCAATAAATCCTCATGCTCTACTTCATAATCACTGAGCATGTCAATGAGCTTTCTAAGGTGTTCTTCACTAGTTACAACATTATTTCCTAAAAACTTTATGACCTTATCCTAAGATCATTGGAAATAGGATGTGGGAACCCAAAAATGTGTAGAAAGAACATTTGTTTATACATTTCCATGTATATGGATCTTCTATGAAAATTGGTAGCATTTGATAGACTTGATACAATAGGTTGGGTTTGGATAGGCATCTGGAGCTGCCAAACTTGTTGGATAATAGGTATCTGACTACCTATAGTGGAAGATGAAGCAGGCATTAATTGGGATATGTTTTGACTAGTTATTGTTGGTACACAAGCAAGAAGAGAGGGTGTCACTTGTGAGGACATATTTGGCCAAGAAGCTAAAGTGGAATTAGATTTAATAAACTATATTTTTCTTTTGGTTTTAGTTTCTTGTGCTTCATTCTCAATCTTCTCAAGCTATTTATCTAAATCCTCTCTTTCCTTCATAGACTTTTCTAAGTCTAAATCTAGTTTAGACATGGCATGATTTGCAGATTTATTGGGAATGACTTGAGGTTCATTTATTTAGATCCCTACTACCTTTTTCTTCCCTTTGTGAGGTGTTTTATAGTTAGATATATAACCTTAGGTCCAATAGGTTTATAGGGATGGAATAAGATATGGCAAGTCCTTCTTTTTGGCTTAGGATATTTTCTTGTTCTTTAAATTTTGACCTCAAAGTTTCAACATCTCCAAACACATTTGAATGTACTTTGGAGGATCTCTCTTCCAACTTCTTGTTTTTCTCCTTTAGAGAGGCCATTCTCCTAAGAAAATTATCTCTCTTAATGAGAGTGTTCATGGTAATTTTTTCTTTCTCCTTTTCTAAATGGATGCATTTGGCTTTTTCTTCAATAACCCTTCTTTTGAGGACTTCTACTTTAGAAAGCAAGTCATCACTGTCAATGGTTATTGCTTTAGATTCTACAGGTTCATCCAAATCAATTAGATTTATCTCCATATATGGGGCTTGCCCAAGATTTTTTCTATTAGATTGAACACTTTTAGGTCTAGTACATCGATTCATTTCCTCTACAAAACTTGTTTTGAAAAAAAATCTCCCATGGATGATACCATTTTATCTTGGTAAAACCTATCTTCATGATAAGGTGTTGTGAAAATATTACCTAGGAGCCTAGTAGTTTTAGATTCAAAAGTATAAGATGAAACCTCTTTCTCAACTAAGGGATGGTATTATGGGTTATCTCTAGGCTTCCATGTATGACTGGATTCCCCTTTCTTTTTGGGTAGATTCTTGTTACCACCCTTTGGTAGTTCTATATACAATAGGATATCTGGGTTTTCCCCCAGGTAAGCTCTCACATTTTTCTTTCTATCAACCATCTTTTTCTTTTAACACAAGCACTAGTAACAAAACCTAAGACTAGGTCACCACCCACTTGTTGGAATTCTTTTAGAATAAATTGGGGGGGGGGGGGGGGGTGAATTAGTTATTCAAGGTCGAGATGTACAAATAAAACTGTTCACAATTCTGTTAACCCATAAAACACTTTCATAACCATACATGCATTCATTGTGTGTTAACCACAAACTGATATGTTATTGTTAAATCAACATGCAAAAATGTAAAGCATAAAATACAACATATCCATTAGCACATTTGACATGATGATTTATCATGGAAACCCAATTTGGCAAAAAACACTAGTAACATGCTACTCCCTTTTCACTCTTTTGAAGTGGTGCCCTGTTAAAGGTTACAACACACACTGTTAAATGTGACCTAGTTAAGGGATTTCAATAACCCTATTAAAAGTGATCCTTGTTAGAGGACTTTAGGCCATTCACTTGGAATTCTTCCCTATTAAAGAAATTTCCAATGATTATTAGGTCAACCTTACTCTAAAGGATTTACCCTAATTTGATACAATTGTTAGAAAGTAATAGTAGATCTTTGATCTGATATAACTTAAAACCTTACTTGCAGATTACATATCACTATTTAGTCCTCAGCTCTTCTTGGCTTCCAATCTTTGTATCTCTAATAGCTTGTTCACCCTTCAAGAATTCATCCTCATTAAGCCTTCTTGCTTAGTTCAGCATTATAGACTTCTTCTCTTGGCTCACTTGATGAAGCAAACCCTCTTCTTTCTCCTTGTGATATTTTTGCATCCAAAACTCTCTAACTCCTTTGCTTCATGACTAGACATCCCTACATATAGGAAATTAGAACTCTTTTCCCATTCATTATCCATCACAAAAATTAGGGTTTTTGATAGATTAGGTAGTATAAAACATATCTACCACATATCTTGTCTTCTCTAGAAACTTCTCCTAGAATCCATTTGAATTTGCCTCCAAAGTGGTTTACATAAGATTTTGTACCTCCAACTCATCAATCTTATCTTCCTCCTAATTCACAAGTTCTAGGAAAACAAACTTGTTGGCTTTTATTTGGTGAATATTTGATCTTTTTCATAATGTAGTAGCTCAGCATTATCAATTTACTAATGCTCAACACATACCATATTACTCAACATCTACTTTAAAATCACTTGACATCAACTAAAAATCACTTGGCATCTACTAGAAATTGCTTTCAGTCAGCTCAAACTAACTTTTTTCTTGGCTTGCACTAACTTTGCTCGACACCTTCTATCAACTTGGTCAAGCTTAGAAAATGAACTTTGTTTAACCTTATTCTTCTGAACTTTCTAAGTATAGCCAATCATTTTGTAACCTCAAGTAGATCATCGATACATTATGTTATCACTATCTTAACTAATTCTTGCACTTCAATACATAATCATAACTCAAGCTTTCCTCTAGGTACTTTTGTTACATCTTGTTGATCAAATCCTCCTCATCAATCAACTAAGTGATAGTGCTCAAAATATATAAGCAATTGTCTTACCAGCATGTAGTAGGTTTGACATTAGTGACAAAACAATGATTGAAACACTTCTTCAACAATTTTTCTACTCAAATGATCTTTTCAATCATATATCAATACCACTAGGGGAAATATCTTTTATATTAACTAAAAGAAAAGAAACTTTATGCGAGAACTTATTTGGAACAAGATCTAACAAAGGGACCCAACCTATATGAATTAAATATTGTATACTTTGGGATGATAACTCTATATGGCCAATAAGGAACATGGAAGCCCAATCTACATCAAAAAACTCCCATGGTACTAGAATCTTTATAGATTCTAAAGGTTTTTCACTCAAGAACAACCAATACCAGAGCACGGGTTTAGAAGATAACAAATAAAAGACTATAGATATGTGACTCATAGAAAAGATTCCAACATTCACTAGTACAAAGACAGCAATATGCAACTAAATAAACTACTAAAAATTGTAAATATATGACCAATTTTGATCACATGACCAGATGTAGTTTATTTCTGGTCATTAATCTGCCGACCAAATTTATGACTAAACTATTTGAATCATTAATTTGATCACTGATTTGATCATTGATTTGGTTGTTGATTTTTAATAAAAGTAGTTTATTTGGTAGTTAATTGTTATTAAATAACAATTTATTCAGTAGTATATTTGGTATTTGATTTGATAACATATTTGGTAGTGGATTTGGTAGTCGATGTGGTAGTATAGTTGGTAGTTAATCTAGTAGTTAATTTGGTAGTTAATGTGATAGTATATTTGGTAGTTGATTTGGCAGTATTTTTGGTAGTTGATTTGCTAGTTTATTTGGTAGTATATAGGGTAATATATTTGGTAATTTATTTGGTAATTTATTTGGTAGTTTGTTTAATCATATTAAGGCATGATGGAATCGAACCACCATCCTGCTACTTATAAAGCAGGTGCTCTTCCATTGAGCTAGTACCATTTAAAGAATAGTAATGTTTTTAAATGCATAATATAAAGATCAAGAGAATGTTTTCATTGTCAAATTCATTTTATGTGGATTTTTCCCCTTATTATATTAAATTCATTATGTGGCTTGTCTAATAAAATTACAACATTATGTGACAAAAAAGAATAATTTGATGTTGAGACTATTGTGATATGTCCATTCCTTGATGTTTTAAGAAGACGTTTAAAAATAAATTAAGACAAAATATTATTTTAACATAAAAGAACACTCACATAAAATTGAAATAATCTAGAACAACACATGAAAGTAAGACAAAAATATTTTATTCACTTATCATTATTACCTTTGGACTATTGGCAAGTGAATGCACAAGAATATCAATGCTTCTAGAATTTCATTTAACACCATCTTCAAGCTTTTATCAAATGGAATGTAATGAAATACTCTTACCTTGAACAAAATTCTTACTAGAGTCAAAATACCAAGTTAAGAACTAGAAATGTGGCATGCTAGTCCCCATGATCACATTTTAACAAGTAAGAAAAAAAGGTAATATCTAAACTAAATACCCACACAATCCAATTGAAAGAAAAAGTTCATTAAGATTATATTTTAAAAGATAATAAAGCATAAAAGTAGTACCTCAACTAAAATATATCTACAAAGTTAAATTAGAAGCTCCAACATATCTTTTATTTAATACTACAGGTACAACAATGAAAAAGAAAACATTATTCCACATACTAAAGAAACCATGATTTATTAAAACTATAAATAAAAGATAAGATGGGAAAATAGAGATCTTATTAGCCCCTACCTTATATAAGGCAAGGAACTAATGTTCATGTTAGCCCCCTTACCACAAGGACATTAATTATTATTATGACAAAAATATATTTGAAGAAAAGGTTTTGGGGCATTGTATTTTTAATTATTTATCACATTTGAATTTCTTAATTCTCATTGGCTACAGACCAATTTCTCGAGAATTTTTTTTATCTTTTTAAATGAAAAATTCTAGAAAAAATCTTGGTGATATGAAATACCTTATAAATCTAGCATCATGTTGTAGAGTTGTAGCCACCATGATAGAGGACCTCTACACCCCATAGTGGGTAGTGGAAATTTGAATGGGCGATCTCGATTTGGGCTCTATGTGAGCACTTCATCACCTGCTTCTTCCCCACCTACCTCCAAAAGATCTTATTTCACTGCCAAACCAAAGCAACATTAATGAAAAGTCTAGCCCAGAGTAACATAAATCCATTGATCAAAATATTAAGAGTGATTACACTAGCAATAACTTCCTAAAAATCAGCCCCTATGAGAGAAAACCTATCATTTAGCCACAAAAAAAGCCTAGCCTAGAGTGGATACTTCTCTCTTCAATGCTTAGCCAAATGGCACCTAGTGGCCACACCCAATCAGGCAAGCAACTACTAAATTATCAACATAACACTTGCCCACATTAAGAGCCATAACAAAGAGTATCCAAAAATTTCTCCAACTTGCGAATTCCCTTCCAAATTTACCATATTGAAAACTGCTATGTTCATAAAAAACTTGGGGCTTGTAAATCACCAAAACTTTCTATTCTTTGTTGATAAAGGCTCTAGATAAAATAGTTTAAAATATTAATCTTTCTTTAAAGTTTTTAACTTCAAAATTATCATATTTTAAAAGAAAATTAGTTAATATAATATAGTTTCTAATTTAATTTTTAAATATATTTATGTTTTAAATAGTTTGTTAATTTTATATTGAATTTTAGATTCAAAATTAACATAAAATTTGTATTTCGTATATTATATTTGGTTGTTTTAAAATTCTAATATTTTCTTCAAAATAATAAATTATAAGTGTATTAAAAATTAATATTATTTTTATATTTAACATTAAACTAATATTTTATATAAAATACAAAAACTTTTCAACTTTTGTATCTTATATCTAACTTAAAATTATATATGTAAAATTAAATCTCATCAATTTATATATAAACCTTTAAAATAATTTTATTAGATTATTTTTAAAAATAGTAAATCTACTCATGCAAAAAAATTTATATTGAGACATCATTTTTGTTAACCATCTCTTGAACTAGTTTTTGATATACAAGTGAGACAAAGGCTATACAAGTGAGATAAAGGCTAGGCTACTCTATTAATCAAATTTTTAACATTGGCATGACATGACTCTGCTCCATCTACCACAAATTGTTGCAAAAAAATTTGAGTACTGTGCTTAGCATGGGAAGCTGGAGATGCTAATAGTTGTATGATTTACTAAAAAATTGTTAGAAATGTTAAAAGCTACATCCTCCAATTTTTACTTTTATAAGTATTAAAATTATTAAATAATATTATTTGTAGAAACAAACGATGTTATTAAAAGTTAGGTGATTCTATGATACAAAACCTTACATGTACAAAATGAAAATATCTTTAATTTCTTCAAATGATTATTTAGTTTTCTAACTATTTTTAATTACTACACATTTACTTTTCTTATTTCTAACTATGGTTTATAATATATAGATATGCCAATGTAGTTGTATGTTAAATTGTATAAATATTAAAGTCAAGTTTTATAAAACATAAAATTTCATATTCATATTAGAAAAATGATCCTTTTTTAAAATTTAATTTAAGTATCTTAAAAATGCATGCACCATAGAAAATATCAACCTTAGCAAATATACAAAGTGTAATGTACAAATATTTCAAATTTTTGTAAAGAAAAAGTGAAAAAAAGAAAAGCAAAAATATCACCAACCAATTAGAAACAAGGAATAGTCTTTACAAAATAAATATAAAAATAATAAATTACAAAATATTACAAATATAACTTAATATTTTTATCATGCACTCAAACAAATTGTAGAAAAAGAGGTGAAAACACAAGAGGTGAGACTAACAAAACTTAAACTTTACACCTTTATCTAAGCCAACAAAGACTCAATCCACAAACTTAAAAATTAAATCCATCCTAATTTACATATTAATTTGCATATTTGATTCCATGTTTTGAAAAAACAAGTCATCCACTTTTCTTTTCCAAAAGGTGAGGACTCAGGCTCCACAAGAGCTCTTGTATCATTATATCATTACATGATCTTTACATGTTAAGAAAAATCCTTAGGTGTATCATAAATTGCATCCATAGGATAAAATTTAAAAATCCCCATTAGTGATCATACATTGATGATGAGCCATAAGTTGAGATATTCAACCATAAATTTGTTCAAACAAAGAAATCCCCCCAATGTTAGCATTTTGTCCCTAGAAAATATAATGAAATCCAAGAGTTGCATATCAATCTAAACATCAATAAGGTCACCTTTATGTTCTAGATTTAATGTACTATCAAAGAAGGCCAACCTCAATTTGAGACTTATATACAAGGGAAGAATACATCTATGGGTAAACATCTCACTAAATGGTTATCCTATGTTTAAAGAAAAATTAATTATTATCACATTTTGCTCTATTATCTTGGCATAAGAAGTCCTTGTCCTAACATTCAAATCCAATCCTATTCTACACTGTCTAGGCTTGATACTTAACACTTTAGCTAAAAAGAAATCTACATTGATTGAACTATTCCTTACCAACTTTCTTACCTCATTTGTGGCTATTGATTTATTAATAATGGGTTAAATATAATGCTCAGTTGGATTAAATCCTACAGAGACAATGTGCAAGGAGGATTTAGGAGAAATTAAATAATGATGTAAATAAGGGGACTACCAATAGTTTTTGGAGCTTGAGAAAGACAAGCAGGGTTTTGATACAAAAGCTCTAGTGACCCCAATTACAATTGATAAGCAGGACCCTATAGGTATTCCTAGTACTATTGAGAACTCAGAATACTATGTATTTTGAAACCTTAAAAAAAGATGTGAATGAACAAAAAGGGGATAAAAAATCTGTAGTAGTTTTCTCATTGGAAAAAACAAAGCATAAATTGAGTATCATTCTATGTTATGGGAGCATTCCATACTTCATCTAAGGTAAGAGGTTCTTTTTAAAGAAAAAAAACATACAAAACTCATGTTTTGTAGCATCAATTAGCATATTCACATGAATGGATAATAAAGTGCATGGCAGAAAAACATGAGGAAATAGGGAATCTTCCTAATTCTCAAGGATTCCTTGCATTACTACCTAAACAAAGACATGATTAGAAAATTATTTTTCAGCAAGCTCCATGGTTATCGGAAAAAGATTATAGTCTAATGAAAGACCATTTGTATAGTATTGTTCTAGATACATCATATCTCCATTTTTCATAAAAAAATGATTCATGTCAAAATATTTGGCTCTTCATCCAAACATAGATAATTTGGTCTAATCTACCTCAATAAAGATACTAATAGAACTAGACATTTTAAAAGGGCTTCCAAAGGAGATTTGGTTAAAATGGAAGACTAGATCTAGAAACAAGTTGTCAACTATGAAAACTCAAAATATCCCTCATTGCAGGCAATGTTTACCAGTTGATCATATTGCTTCCAAGTGCATGTGAAAAAACCAAAAAAAATTAATCAAGCTACAAAGTAACAAAGAGTTTACAAATCTATATAGAACTCTTCAAAGAAAAATAAAGCATTAGACCAAGCTAAAGAACAATAGAAATTGATTTTAGGTAATGGACAAGGCACACCTAAATCTATACTAGCCATCTTCCCCTTCATAGTCAAAATCCTCATAGGTTGGTCATTTTCTTTAGTATGAAGAAGGATAAGTAGGAAGAATCATTGAATTTAGCATTATCCAAGGATTGAAGGATGTTTTGATATGCAACAAGTTTTGAGACCAAAGCAACTCAAGCTTCAGGATGTAAATATTTTTGATCTACACTAATGTAAATTGTCATTTTCAAACCTTTAGAATCCCAAAGGCCACAATTTTACTTTCTATGAGGAAAATTCAAACAACATGGAAACCAACGTGACTTCTCCAATGCAACATTAAACTATCATTTTCATACAAGGTCTTGAAATATCAATTTTTAGCTGTATTGAGTAGGTGATAACCAGATTCTATGATATTTCTAATATGAACATAGACACCATACTTTGAACATCTCATATGTAATTGAAAGTTGAATTTTTAGGTGGATTTATGAGAATTAATATGAAGATAAGTTTCATTATGAAGTTTATCAAAAATTTCATAAGTGATTTGAAATGTATGGTCTTGTTTTTCTCATTCTAAAATTACTAATGATGAATAAAGAGATGTAATTTTTATTTTAATTGATTGAGCACTATTTGATGGTGATGGTATGTTTCTCAATTGTACCATCCAGTGAGACTACTCTCTAGAAATTCAATAATAGTGAGTAAAATAAAGATCATGTTACATAAGTCAAATGGATATCAGATTAGATTTGACTTAAAAGTTTCATCTATTGATAAGTAGGAGATATTTCCACATCAAGTCAAATTGTGATATTGCTATCAAAATTGAATTGTGTAGTTTTTTTAGTCAAACTCATTGACCCATGCTTCATGAGTATTGATTCAACATGAATCCATCTCTCATGAAAATAAATGGGATACTTAGCCCTCATTGGATCTAGGTAATTCTCAAAGAGGTGAAGCATTGGGGCTTCTTGGGAGGTCTAGAGTAGTACTACTATAGATGACCTCCCAAGAAGTCCTGGTGCTTCTTTTTATGAGCATCACCTAGATCCAATGAGTTCTAAGTATTCCATTTATTCTCATGAGAGATGGAATCATGTGTGAATCATTACTCATGATATATGGGTCAATGAGTTTGACTCAAAAAATTATAGAGTTAAATTCTGATAAAAATGTCACAATTTGACTTGCTATGGAAAATATCTCCTATTTATCATACCTTCTTACTTCACATATTTTATACATGTATTTAGAATCACTACATTTTCATGACTATACTACCAAACTATCCATAAATCTATTTTATGCATACCTTACCATGATTAAAACCCTTGGGACCATACCTATTTAAAGGATTTTTCATAAAAAGTTTACATACCTTGTCTTGCATCTATATTTTAAGTGTGATTAATAATGTCACTGATCTTGATGAATTTTTTTTTATCATTTAAACTTATAGTATGCAGGATTCCCTTATAGTAGTTTTGTATTCAACCATTGGATGTAGAGAATGATAAATATTTTAACCTAGTTACATAAATCCTTTCAAGGAAATAACTCTTTTGTGTTTCCTTAAGTTGTTAAGTAAAATAATGTACAATTCTATCAAATAGTGAGGCCATTATTAGACAAACTATGTGCAATCGAAGCCTCTATCTATTGTTACACAACCAGTTACAACTTATTCATGTGCAAGATATCCAAAAGTGATGACCAATCTAGTTTCAATGGAGCACTTCCCTTTAGGTAAAATCCTAAAAAACCCAAAGTCTAATAATTTAGCTCCCATATCATCTCCAAGAGGTATATTAGATGGTGTGAGATCTCTATAAATGGAACTTTTTGGTGCCAACCTATGAAGATAATCCACCCCTCTACTGCTAGTCTATTTGTCCAAGGCATCAGTTTAACATTGTGCCTTTGTCATGCTTAAACAAATGCCATATGAGAGGGCTTTGTTGCATGTCCTCATAGACCACAAGCCCCCCATTACCCTCAATGTAGTTGCCTAGCAATGGAAACAGGTGCCTATGGTAGACCTTGGTGAGACCACATTTGAGCCCTTTAACCTTACTGAAGTTGTTTATAACATTGTGAAGAACCTTAATTGAATTAATCATATTACCCACCTCCACCATGTGTACATTTCTTGGTCTGATGCTAGATGAATCACCACCATGGGTCATTTTGGGGTTCAATCGTATTACCTTCAACATCTCAAGATCTGACCTAGAACCTTAAGGTTGGAGATGAACATGATGAGATGATGCTCTTGTATTTGGGCTTATCACCACCCAAAACCAAATTTCATATTTCTATGTAAACATACCTTAAACCATCCATAATTATGCCACCTACAATCAAACCCATGGTGGTACCCATCAAGGAAGATATCTTTCTTTTTTCTCACTACATGAGCCTCCTTCATCATTGCTAGTCTTGTTCAATGTATTTCTAGACACACTAGCATACTAGTACTAGGTGCTTAGTGGAAGGAGCCTCTAAAACAAAACTTGTCTCCATTAATGCATTTTCATTAATGATTAGATTACCCTGTCAATCAATTTTGGAATACTTCCTTTCAAATTATTGTTTCTAAAATCAAATTTCTACAAACTAGGCAAAGAAGAAATCTTGCTTAAGATTGTTCTAGTTAACATACTTTTCCCCAATATCAAAATATTCAAAGACACAAGTTCTTCTAGTGTAAAGAAAAATGGTACCATTCAAATCCAACCCACTAGTACAGGACAAATGTACCCAAAGATTTGAGATGCAATTAACATAATTTTCTTGGAAATATTTAAGATATGATAGGTTACTAAGAGGGGAGGGGTAAATCAATAACTTCAAAAATTTAAACAATTCAACACTTTAACCATATATACTATTCACCATTCATTCATCTAATCTACTGCATATATGAGAAATCAAACATCCATAACACATGTACATAATGATTTGGTAACCCAGAAACCATCCAAATAGAAAGTAAAACTGGGGTGGGGATGATACCCACAAAACTTCTTTACTGTAGTATGAGATTGGTTTGTTAAGGCTTACATTGACCACTTCTGGTGATCTGCCCTATTAGGAGCATAAAGGACTACTAGGTCCACCTTGTTAGAGGATTTTACAAGCATACATTGAAGTATGCACTCTATTAGGAGATTTATACAAAGACTGTTAAGTTTACCCTATTAAAGGATTTACAAAACTGATTCACCTATTAGGATGAAATAATGGATCTACTTACAACTTGATTGCTAATTAGATCTTTGAAGTATAGATCACCTCTTGTGACTGATGAATCTTTACTGCTCCTTGTAGACCTTGCTAAATATTTTTCTATCATCATCCTTGATTTCAATAGGATCATCACTGGGCTTTTGCAGATGATAGATTTTCTTCCACATGTTTTTTTCATCTCTTACAACAATTTTAATGTCCTTAATTAAAATCAAACATGTGTGAAATTTAATCATCATTTTACCTCCATTTTTCTTCATTGCTGCCTTTATTTCTGCTTTAGTGAGACTCGATAGAAGATTCTTCAAGGATTTTTCATGTATATGTCTGTAACTGTTTGGGTGGCTAACTCCCATCTTAGTTGCAATCTCTCCAATAGCTCTTTGGATATTTGAGGGGCAAGCTAGTCTGGGGAGTATTTCCATTTTTCCATCTTACTGAGTACTAGTTCCTCAATTTGCATTTTCTCTGCATCAGTCCTTGTTTCAAATTTTAATGCTTTGAAATTTGTGATGCCAACTCCCTCTTCCAATTTTTTTAGCCTTTTCTCAAATGTGACTGGAGGCCTGACAAGTACAATTTCTTGCTTACCTTGTCTAGTTCATCTAAAGAATACTATAGTAGGCTTCTTCTTAGGTTTGGTGATAATTGCCTTCCCTTTCTTCTTTGGAGGTTCCTCTTCTTTTTCAGATTCAAGTTCTTCACCTTCTTCTTCTTCTTCTTCTTCATCCTCACCTTTTCCTTCAGTAAGCATAAAAGGGTTGGTTGCAATTTTCAACTTTTCTATCTTTCTCTTGTCTTTGCTTATAGCCTATGGTAGCTTGATTTCAAGCTCAATTCTAGTCTTGGCTTCATCATAAGTGCCAAAGGTAGTAAGCTTAAGATCTACAAATTCATTTACTAGTGCTTCAATAATGTCCCTAGCCTCATCAATATTCACCTCATAAGGAAGAGGTTTCACCCATGCAACTTGGAGTCTGATTGCCTGAATGTATACCTTATCATAGTCAACCATAAAGCATACATCATCTTTGTAATCTTCAACCAATTTGGGTGGAATTAAAAACTTGTTGTTCATTCTTTCCTTGAAACCTTCAAAATAAGTATCCATAACTTTTTCAAAGTTTACACCCATGTCAGCAATAAACTCATTAATCTGATATAAAATTGGAATATCTTTTCTCCATACAACTAAGCCCTTTGATGGAAAGAATTTTTGAATATAGAAAAATAAAAAAATTAATAGAGAACCAAATTTATAGGGATTATTCTTTGAAGTCCTTTTCTATCCATGTTTTTGTTCAATTATTTCAACAACAATTCTGACGGGTCAAATTCAAGATTTTTCTTCACAATTTTGAATGCCAAATCAACAGCCTTACAAGGCACACTGTTCAAATGAATGGAGCTATAAATTTTGTGGGCAATGAAATAAATGCCAAACCTTAATTCAATGTAAGATATAGTGCTAAACTTCAAGCCTCTACCATCCCATTTAGCTAGGGTTTGCTTATGTAACTCCTCCTAACCTAGGGTTTTAGTAGTTTTTACTTTATTTAGCATGGGAAGACTGGTAATCTTATGAATCATCTTCCTGATGATTAACACTGGCTGCTCTAACCATATTTTCCCATTGTGAATATGACTGAGTATGTACCTAATCAACTTAATTTGGAAACTTCTTGGTATATGTGAGGTATGGGTTAACCCTTTGGTCTCTAGATGCTTTTGCTCAGGTTTCAAAGAGCCATCAACCCTCATTTCTTCTAGGGCATTGTCCATTTCTAGGTTTCCAATCTCTTGAAAAGAACATTTGAAATGAGTATGAATTTTTTTTATGAGAAGTACCTCTGGTGGAGTTTGTGATTGAGCTCCATTCAGGTCGAGTGATTCTACAATTGCTGAAACTAGCTTGAAATTCAGTGCCTTCCACTCCACACCTTTAACTAGCATTTCTAAACATCTATTTTCCTTGGTGCAATTGCTACTCTTGGATGCCATTGCTATTTGGTAGGTGTAAGAAAATTTTGAGCAAATTCTTTGCTTGAAAATCGCTTGAAATAACTTGGAATTTGCTTTGGAATTGTTGAAAATTTCTTAGCTTTCTAATTGTGGTGAAGAATGAAATCAAATTCTACCCTTTTGATGAAAATTTTGCCATAAATTCTTGGTACAAAGGTAGCTAAGATGACATAGTGCTTGATAGGCTATTATTTACTTGCTTGGTAGAAGCTTACAATTCGGTGATCAAACAAAACTTTTGTTTACTCCCGACCTTGCTTGGTAAGGTCTTCAACTGACTTTCCTCGGTAGA
The DNA here is from genome assembly GCA_028749045.1 of Cupressus sempervirens. Classification (NCBI taxonomy): domain Eukaryota; kingdom Viridiplantae; phylum Streptophyta; class Pinopsida; order Cupressales; family Cupressaceae; genus Cupressus; species Cupressus sempervirens. The sequence goes on along the minus strand of CM053787.1, from coordinate 186,246,745 downwards.
TGCAACTTGGCAAAAGATATGCTTTCTTTGATCCTTGTGTATCTGGAATACTAGTTTGATCATTTTTCTTTCTTTTATTTTGGAACTGCTTGAGATATTACTAGAAGATGCAGTTCTATATCCTTGTTTATGGATCTAACTGGAGATGGTGGAGTCACCCAGTTCTTGAGTGACATTGCCATCATTTGAACTATCTTGCTTGGTAGACTTAGGAATCCACTATTGCCTCATCTACTTTCGAATGTTTTTAACTTTAGCTTTCTTTTCATCTTCAATTTTTCTTATGTTCATGCAATTTTTAGCTATATGACCGAGTTTCATACATGTATAGCACCTTACAATAGTGTCCTTCTTCCTTAGATGATGTCTTGCATAGTTTATACTGATATGTCCATATTCTCCACAATAATGACATCTGCACCAGGTATTATAGTCCCATCCAAATATTGTTGTAGCAAGTTGTTTAGCTGGATTGAATGATTTGGATTTGCATTGGAATGCCTTGTGACCACGCTTCTTGCATTTGTGACAATTTCCTTCAAATTTTGGTTTCTCCTTGCATTCATTAGCTTTATGACCATGCTGACTACAACTGTAGCATTTACCATTAAGTTTACCTTTTCCATTGCTCCAATACTTGTTTGATTTGTGACCTAAATTACCACAGTGATTGCAAGTAGGTCTTTGATTCCTTTGGGAACCTTGTTTTGAGGTTTCACCTTCTTCCTTATAACCAAGTCCAGCTTTACCTTTTTGTCTATGAAGATTTTGCTCACTTTGTTGATTTAATTGAGTCATGTCTGCTTGAGATTTCATCATTCTCTCATTGATTTATTTTTCAGCATTTAGGTCATTTTCCAAACTTTCATTGATTTGTCTTTCAATGATTAAATCATTCCTTAGGCTTCCATTTTTAGATCTTAGATTCATAATTTCTTCATTTGCATTAGATAGTTGATCCACAAGATCTTCATGCTAATTGGATCGATTATTTCTTGTCTCTAAGTCTTCATTTGTCTTGTTTCTCTATTCCAAAACTTCACATAGCCTAATTGATTGGATTTCTTGTTCTCTTTTAAGCTTTCTTACTTCTTGTTGTAGAGAGCCATTCTTTGCAAGGAGTTCCTTGATTGCCTCATTAGCTTCATCTAAACTGCTTGATGGTAAAAGGTCTTCAATCTTTTCTTCAACATACTAATGGTCATTCATTTTTCTTGCAAGTTCCTTTGTTCTTTTTAGGGATTGAGAAAGATGCTTCTTTGCTTCTTTGAGTTGAGCCATGGCCATTTCTAGATCTAGCTTTTCATTTTTGATAGCTTTGTCAAGCCTAAATATCTCCATTGTCCTTGATCTTTGCTCAAGTTGTCAAAATTTTATCCTAAGAACCATAAAAGCTCTAATACCAACTTTTGGAAATATTTAAGATATGATAGGTTATTGAGAAGAGAGGGGTGAATTAGTAACTTAAAAACTTTAAACAATTCAACACTTTAACCATATATACTATTCACCATTCATTCATCTAATATACTACATATATGAGAAATCAAACATCCATAACACATGTACATAGTAATTTGGTAACCTAGAAACATTCCAAATAGAAAGTAAAACTGGGGTGGTGATGATACCCACAAAACTTCATTACTACAGTATGAGGTTGGCCTGTTAAGGCTTACATTGACCACTTCTGGTGATCTACCCTATTAGGAGCTCAAAGGATTGCTAGGTCCACCTTGTTAGAGGATTTTACAAACATACACTAAACTATGCACTCTGTTAGGAGATATATACAAAGATTATTAAGTCTACCCTATTAAAGGATTTACAAAATTGATTCAACTATTAGGATGAAATAGTGGATCTACTTAAAACTTGATTGCTAATTAGATCCTTGAAGTATAGATCACCTCTTGTGATTGATGAATCTTTACTTCTCCTTGTAGACCTTGCTGAATATTTTGCTTTGCTACTGATTTGCATTTATTTACCTCAAAATATTACATGTCCATCTTGATACTTACTTGCATACCTTGTAAATGATATAATACATTACATATATACCATTCCAATAATTACAATTGCAAAGTCAGCCAAAAAACAAGTGAACAAAATATTATTGAGTCAGCCAAATAGTAGAAAACTCAGGTTCTTCAAGCTAACTTGGTAACCTTCTAATACTTGGCATCCACTGCATTACTTGGCATCATTGTGCACTTAGTAGAAGTGAAGGCCCAGTCCATACTAATCACACAATGTAGCTTGGAACTTGGTAACCATTGGAGACTCGGTAGATATAGTATCACTCAGTAAAAATTGAATCCTTCATTTACCTTGCTTTCACTCAGTAAACACTACACTTTCATTACTTGGTAAACACTGGGTTTCCATAACTCTATAAACACTATGAAGCTTAATGAACAATTTATGCTCGGTAGATACTGCAAGGTTGCACACCCACTCGGTAGCTTCATGAATGCTCGGTATGAACTGCTTGACTGTGCACTCACTCGGTAGCTTCAGGAATGCTTGGTATGAACTACTTAAGTGATGAACCTACAAGGTAACCACTGAATGCTTAGTATACACTATAGACTGAGTGATGAATTTGGTAATCATTCAAAATCGAGTAAGTATTGTCACTAATGAAAAATACAATGTAATGCCAACAAATTTAGCATTAATCTAAAATTGAATTGGGCATCTTGATAGATTTTCTAATCAAAATCAAATAATTTTGGTAAAACCCTAACAATTTTTTTTTGAGCCTAGAAAAATAAAATTACCTAAATAACTAATTAACTTATAGAAATAATAAATTTTTTTGCATAACTGATATAGTTCTCTACTTTGTATCTCAGATCTGGTCAAAGTAAAGGTGAGAGAGAAAAGTGGAGAGCTTATTTGGCATAGGAGAAAGAAATATATTAAAAACTAATTCAAATTTTGGTTTTGATAGTGGTTTCATCCTTGAGACTATCTCATTTTTGGGCTAGGTTTGAATTTGATATCATAGAAGTGACTATTGTGTTGTTAGATGAGGTACACATTTTGTGGTAGTTAAAATAAGGTAATGATATAATTATTTTTTTATTATTAGAGATGTAATGAATTGAATTATTATGCTCATTTTAATTCTTGAGAATAGAAAACAAAAGTTATGGATATTTAAGTCTAGATGAACAAAAAACTAAATTTAATCTTTGTGGTACCTTTCAATAATTATAAACAAAATTAGTTATAGGAAAATTAGCTACCATTCTTTTATTTTAGATGTTGGGTTTCTAGAGGAATTATGTCTCCTTCTTCAAATATTGTTTTGATTATTATTTTTAAATTTAAAGTTAAGATAAATTATTTTAAATTGGTTCAATAACATTACATAGGTGCATATTTCACTTATTTTTCATATGTAATATAGTAATTTTGTATTGTGATATTGCCAACAGGATTCAATTGTGTAGTTTTTGAGTTCAACCCCATGACCCATATTTCAAGAGTAGTGATTTACAAGAATCCATCTTTCATAGGAATAAATGGAACACTTAGTACTCATTGGATCTACGTAATGCTCACATAAGTGAATCACTGAGACTTCTTGGGAGGTCACCTATCCAATACTCAATGTTGGAGCAGTACAGGGATGGGTGACCTCTTGGGAAGTCTTGGTCCTTCACTTCTGTGAGCATCACCTAGATCCAATCAGTTCTAAGTGTTCCATTTATTCTCATGAGAGATGGATTCTTGTGAATCACTACTCATGAAATGTGAGTCAATGAGTTGGACTCAAAAAATACATAGTTAAATCTTGATAGCAATATCACAATTTTATTTGCTATGGAAAATATCTCTTGCTTATCAATTTTGTATTGAATAAAAGTAGACATAATAATGGATATTGTAATCTTTTGAAAATTGGATAAAATATTGAAAAAATTAAAAAAATTATTGAATATCATTGAGTAGATGCATATATTTCTTTATAAATATTTATCTTATTTGGTTTACTATAAATTTATTTTTAAAACATAACTATGGTGCCAAATTCAACATTTTCTTAAATCTCTTGAAGAATATAGGGCAATGTATAAAGAAATAGGAAACATAACTCCTACATAATAATTTGAAGGAAAAAAGAATAATGTTGACAATACAAATATTAATTGTATACATTTTTATAGAGTATGTATTTGTTAGTAATAGTAGTTTTGTATAAATACTTTATCTCTTGCATGTTAAGAAATAATTATACTTAATCATTTTTTTAAGATATGGAGATTAAATATATGATTAATTTTAATGTACCTTGGAGATTGTTGTAACTAATTTATCAGAATTTATTTGCATTACTTTCTTATAGTTTGTATTTTTTTCATTATTAATTTAGCTCTTTTTAATCAATGTTTTATTTTACTAGGGTTGTGGTATTATCCTTTCTATAGGAGAATAAAGCTCTAATTTGTGTGCATGAAAAGGACTATGGAAAGCTTATGATAATTCATGCATCATTATTTATGTAATTAATTTTTTTATTACATAAGAAAAAGTGAAAAGTTTATTTATTTATAAATTATTTTAATTTATGCCATCTCAAATAGCACTTGATTATTATCTTCATTTTTTATCTATCTATGGATATAATTATCTCCTTTAGCTCTCTTTGTCAGAGATGATTTATCAAGGACCATGCATTTATGATGGCTCATATGGGAGTTTGTATTAGGTGAGGAAGAAGGGGTAAGATGAATACAAATCCTTCAAGAAATATTGGGAAAGTGTTTAGAAGGCTAGAGATTCTTAAGGCTAGAATACAATTAGTAAATATATAAATTAGCATTTATATTTATTAATTAGTTTTTATACATTATTTAATAAACATAAAACATGATAAAATTATACTTTTGTTATTATATCTATCAATTGATGTGTTATAATTAATTGGTAAATATTCATTTATACTTGTAAATTATAAAAAAAAGTAGCATTCATTAGAATGTATTAATATGATAAAAATTCATTGACAATTCATCTAGTCATTTGTATGGATGAGTAATTATTAGTGATCAATTGCTTAGTCATTTATTTGATCATTTCTTTAATCACTTATCTTTGTCTAACGTTGTGATTTTACCTAATGACCAAATTAGTCATTTATTTAGTTATTTAAACTTATAAACTATAAAAAAATTCATAAATTTGATCACTTTTAGTCATGTGACTAAAAGTTTTAGTCATGTAGTCATTTATTTGCCAAAATTCTACTAGTGATTTTAGAGTTCTCTTCTCATTGGCTTCCCCAACAAAGTTACCATTTTGTTAATATTTTAAAACTACCAAGGTTACAAAAAACCTAACACTAGGATATAGAAGATAGAAACTCAGTCTAAGGGTTAGCTATTTCCTATATTCAACTAGATTCATCTCATATCTAGACCAACATTAATAAAGTATAGGGACTCTCTACACTTTAGGATCTGCAGGGCCATGGCGGGTGCACCTTAGGGATGGAAATTAACTAGTTATTTGATATTATTTTCCAAAAATTCTTCACTCAAACTCTAATCTTAGGATCTATCCCCTATAGTAGACAATTGATCAACATTCTTCTTAGATTTGAAAATAACTCTGTAATTATAGTAGCTAGCTATAATTCAAAGGACAATCATTTCAAACAAGTAAAGACCAATAGTGAAATTCTTCAGTGTAGAAAGTAAAAATTGATTTGATTTTAAAATTGCTTTGTGCAACCATATGAACTTATTAATAAGTATCTGAATTGATGATCAATGCCTTATACATTGTTATTCAGAGTCCAAACTAGTAAAAATTGACCTATTTAACTTCCTTGAAATTAAAATTATCAACTATTAACCCTAAACCCCATTCTTATAATATCCCTCTCGAATGCTTAGAAACCCTATTAATTTATGAAAGCAATTACTTAATTCCTTGAATTAAAAGTAACAATAAATTAACATACAACCTATCTAAACTACATTAAATTGCATGAACTTTTCTCACTCAATCTCAAAATAACAAGCTTATAATAATGGAGATGGAATTTATAAACATAGATATTTAGAACTCCCTCCTTATATTAATATTATTTGAAACTAATACATTACTAGTATAAACTCAAGAATAATGCAAGAAATGAAAAATTATCTTTCAAGATTCACTTGTATTCTTAGTATGCAAAATTTAAACAACACATAGAATTGACACAAGATCAGACTGACTAAAAATAACATAAGCACAAAAATTATCTATAATTTGGACCTTCATTCCACATCTTGGAAATCCTTTTATAGGAAGGATTGCAACAAGCTTCAGATGTGAGGACACTTGTCAAAATTTTGATGGAAAACAAAATACAAAGATATTTCTATGTGTTACAATTGCAAACATTGTTTGTATTTTCAACAAAATTTGGGGAAGTTGTTGTAAAAATGATAGGTGGAGATTTTTAGGAGTCTTCATCATAAGTTTGTTTGCATGGTAGCTACTTGTCACTTTACTTACATTTTCTTTCTCTTTTGCTTTGAACTGTCTTTAACCGTTTAATCACTTTCCTTGAACTATATGGCTTTGATGTCTGTTATAGCCTCCTAGATAACTATGCCTATGCCCACATTAGGCCATGTGGTATCTCTAACTTCATTCAGTTCTTCAAGCTATTTGTTCAACTTAACATATGTTATTGCCTTGACATCTACAGTTACCTTTGACATGTCTGCTTCTACTTTGTATAACATGTCAATTAAATCATAGGCCACCACCACATCTTCCTCACCATTACAATATGCTAAAAATATGGAATAATTTAGGATGTTATAAAAATATGTTGACCATGCTATCTAGTCTTTAACTCCTCCATCAGTATTCAGAATAGTAAGCACAAAAATTGGGTATTCTCATGGAAATTGCTTTCATCTTATTTTGAATTAATTATAGCTTGCTAACAAAGAATCAATTTAAATCCCTTACCATATTTATCATTTTTTAACACTAATAATCATTTTCTTTGGCAAATCTTTCTTTTGTGCCAACATAGGGACAAGATTATCAAAGAACTAGTTATAAGTGTTAGTAACAATAGTCCACCAAGATAACTGAAAGGTGGGGGGGGGGAGGGGGGGTTGAATCAGTTATCCAATAATTAAAACATTTATCCACCTTAAATAATCTTAACCATTCAACCAAAGTAAACAACAACCATAATAAAATGCACATACACAATTACACTAGATATGTTAACTAGGGAAACCATTGATCAGAGGGAAAACCTCGATGGGAATGATGCCCACAAGATGATGTACTAATATAAATTTTCCTTGTTAGAGGATGGACCCTATTGGGTAAAAACATGGATCTGTGTCACCATTTGTGATACCAAAACCTATTTTGGTCAAATCTCATTTTTATATCAAAACTCAATTTTTTTCAAAAACTAAAATACCCTTTTATAGATCTTAGATTCAATATCATCATTATATAATTTTTTGAGTGTTTTGATTAGTTATAATATGTTGTAATCTCAAAGTATTATAAGTTGATATTTTAATATTTCAAAAGATGCTCCCTCAAAAAAGGAAAAAAAAATAGTAAATCATATCAAAAAAATTAAAAAATTATATTTATCTTTAGAGGAGAGAATCCTCTTCATGAATATGTAATTTTTTTTAAGAAGGTATAGATTTGATAGGAAAGTTTTGATGGGAGGAAAAAACTATTAGATTTTGATAAGGTTGAACTTGAGTACTTATAACAAATAAAATATACATCAAAAATAATTATTTCTTTTTTTGTGCACTAGCTATACATGTCATCTATACGATATTTTCAAATTAGAACAAAAAAAGATGATTTGCATATACTTGTTTGATAGGAACTACAGCCTATATTTTTTACAATTAAAAAAGTGAATTCCAAATAAAATAAAATGAATAAATTCTTACTCAAAAAAATTATAAAAATTATAGGCATAAAATTCATCCAATTCTACACATTTCATCAGTTTACATCATCTTCATATTTTAAACACAAATACCATTTCTTTTTTCACTAATGTTGAACTGTCACATTCCGATATCACGTTTCTTTATAAAAGGTGACACATTTTTGTGCTTTTACCCTATTAGGAGTCTTTTACAACATTTAGTACATATGAGTCCCTATTAGGAGACTTTGAATCCTTGTTAGAAGATTCCAACTTTGTAAGGAGTTGTAGAAGATAGAAGGATCCACCGTCGAACTGATCTCTCAGCTATTCCTTGTAGAAAAATTTCTTATACTATTCTTTAACTCTTTTCCTCCATCCTATCAACTAGACTAATCACTATCAGACCTTGTATACTAGGTCACCAACCTTGGATCCAAGAATTAAACTTCAAATCACATAATAAAACCTCACCAACAAAGTTTCCTTCACCTTTTCTCTACTCTTCTTATCTTTGCATTCCACTCTTTGTGCTTCTTACAATCATTCTAGGGGGGTGGGTGAATTAGTTATCCAATAATTAAAACATTTATCCACCTTAAATAATCTTGACCATTAAACCAAAGTAAACAACAACCATAACAAGATGCACATATACAATTACACTAGATATGTTAACTAGGGAAGCCCTTGATTAGAGGGAAAACCCCAGTTGGAATGATGCCCACAAGATGATGTACTAGTATAAATTTTCCTTATTAGAGGATGTACCTTATTAGGTGTCTTTTACAATATTTAGTACATATGAGTCCCTATTAGGAGACTTTGAATCATTGTTAGAAGATTCCAACCTTGTAAGGACTTGTAGAAGATAGAAGGACCCACTGTCCAACTGATCTCTCAACTATTCCTTGCAAAATAATTTCCTATACTATTCTTTCACTCTTTTCCTCTATCTAGTCAACTAGACCAATTAGTGTCAGACCTTGTAGACTAGGTCATGAACCTTGGATCCAAGTATCAAACTTCAAATCACACAATAAAACCTCACCAACAAAGTTTCCTTCACCTTTTCTCTACTCTTCTTATCTTTGCATTTCACTCTTTGTGCTTCTTACAATCATTCTCTTTCATCCATACATGATAAAGGAAAATTTCCTTCCTTTACACCAAACCCATGCAACAATTCCTTGAGTAGGCTATTAAACCTTCTCAATTATTTATTATAGAACCACATGAAGAACATGTTACACTTAGTAATATCATTAATATTTTGCCTTGAAACTTGAATAATTTTTTGTATATGTAACATTATGATGAGTGAGCTTAGCTACATCATCTCTAGGATGTCTTCTTTACATCTTAAACTTTGGCTTCTTAGAATAATGAATTTGCTAAGAGATATAACAAGTTTACTAGAACATGCCTTTGTAAACTTTATCTGAGAATAGTCATCACCAAAACTTACATAACTTCTTCAAGAATTAATATCTCATGCTTTTAAGATTAGCTACATATACTAGACACTTAGTAGTATCTCCCTTTAACCTCACTTGGTGAAAGTTTTTAGCTGTATGTCCATGCCAACTTGATCTTTCCATTATTCTTCTGTCAGATGCCACAAGAAACTACTATGTTGGCATCAATGACAAACATAATCATGAATGTAACATATCATCATGATAATGATCTGATCATATTTCTACAATACTTCCCCATAGGAATATCATTAGCATGCATGCTTCCAACAATCTCCCCCTTTGGCATTGATGGCAACATAGATGAAAAACATCCAGCTCCAAAAATACCAACTATAAAAGACTATTAACCTTTCTTTTCAAATCCTCCTCATCAATCATTCTTTCATGCTATACTTCTCCCAAACTGATGTAATATACTTTTTATATTGTAATTCTCCTATTTCACTTCTTACCAACTATTTTTCTTCTACCAAACTATTTTTTATGCTACACATATCCCCCATTAACATCAATGTCAAAGGTTTCAACAACCATCATTCTCTATAACAATTGTCTTCTAACATGCTCAAGTGTCCAAAGACACTATTAAAAAAAACATCCAACAAGAGTCCTAGATGACTCTATCCATCATGGATACTCTCCTATATAGAAAGCATTAGTATTCAGTCCTAACAAATAATAGTGCTCTATTACACTGGACTGATGTAGTCTTGCATCATCTACTTTGATGTAGGAAGGGGCATAACCCTTAACATACCTCACATATAATCAAAAGTTCTCTTTGGGAAGAGGCTTGGTTAAAATATTTGAAATATACATTTTAGTGCTTACATACTCTAATCTAATTTCTTTTTCTGCAACTTTTTCTCTCAGCATGTGATACTTGATAGAAATGTGCTTATTCTTAGAATGCAACATCAGGTTCTTTAACATATTCACTATGCTTGTGTTGTCACAATGAATGACAATAAGTTCACTAAATTCTATCCTTATATCCTTCAACATCTATTTCATCAAAACAACTTAATTACAATTGTCAGTTGTTCTAACATATTCTACTTCTGCTATACTTTGTGAGGTACAACCCTACTTCTCACTTAGCCAAGAGACCAATTTTCCTCCAAAAAAGAAGGTTCCATCACTGGTGCTCTTTTTATTATCCATACTTCCTACCCAGTCAACATTAGTATAAGAATATAAAGTGAAATCATTAGATCTATCATAGCATAATCCAAACTCTAGCGTTCTTTTCAAATATCTAAATATCCTTTTGGTTACTACATAATGTGCTTCTCTAGGGCTAGGTTGAAATCTTGCAACAATTCCAACTACATTTTCTATATCCAACCTTGTGTGAGTTAGATATTGCAATCGTTTGATCATAATCTATACTTTTTTTTGCTCACTAGTAAGTATCTCATCCTTTGTAGATAACTTATGTCTAGTTATTATAGGTGTTCCAATGGTTTTACATGTTTCCAAATCAAATATTTTTAGTAGATCTTTTAAATAATTAGTTTGAGAAATAAAGATTCCTTCTTTATCCTATACAATCCATAATCCTAGAAAAAATTCATTTCTCCTATCATGCTCATTTCAAATTCCTTCTTCATTTCTTCTGCAAACTTGTCACTTTTACCATCATTTCCTTGAAATATGATGTCATCAACAAGTATTACCAAGGTCATTAATCAATCATCAATTTCTTTCCAAAATAGATTACTATCTTCCATACCTTTACTATATCCAGGCTTTGTCAAATGCTTCAAGCTATAAAATGCTTTCTTAAATTTGCATACTATGTCTTTGTCATCTTTTAAAGGAAAACATTCAAGATATTCTATGTATACCTCTTCTTCAAGTTCTCCACTCAAAAATGCTGACTTGACATCCATCTAATACACTTTGAATATATTATATACTGCATATGCTAAGAATAACCACACTACTTCTATTCTTGCCATAGAAGCATGAGTTTCATCATGTAGTCTATTCCTACTTGTTGTGAGTAACCTTTACATACCAATCTTGCCTTGTTCCTTACAACTTCACCTTGTTCACTCATCTTATTTCTAAATACCAATTTTATTCCTATCACATTCTTGTTTGCTAATCTAGGGACCAATTCCAATATCTCATTCTTTACTATCTGATCCAATTCTTCTTTCATAGCTTGTTTCCAATTATCATCTTTACATGCTTTATCTACATTCTATGGTTCAACCTAAGATATAAAACATAGTTCTTCTTTGATTATGCTTCTTTTCATCACACCTTTATCTCTTCTTCTGATGATATGCTTGGGTGGATGATTCTTTGTCATATTCTTACCTGAAGTAGGAGTTGTTATCTCAACTCTTAGCTCTATTGAAGGTTCCAAGCTTTGTTCCTACCCTAGTTCTCCTTCATTTTGCAAATCATTATTAGTCTCAAAGAATACTTCATCATTCCTTGGTTTAGTAACAATATTCTCATCATCTAAGTTGTAGTAAACTATTCTTTCTTGTATCTTGAATTTCTCATCAACTCTTACATTTGCACTTTCCATTATAGTCTTAGTTCTCATATTATAACATCTATAAGCCTTTCTTTTCAATGAATAACCAAGAAACTTAACCTCATCACTTCTATCATTAAACTTACCAATATCATCATCTCTTTTGATATAGCACTTGCTACCAAAAATTCAATTCTAAAATACTTAATTGTAGGTGAGTGACTAAACCATAGTTCATAAGTGGTCTTATTTGTGTCTTTCCTAACTTGCACTCTATTCATAGTGTAGACTTTTGTATTTATAGATTCTCTCCAAAACATCATGGATACATCATGCTCAACTAACATATCTCTTGTTGCTTCTGTTACCAACCTATTTCTTCTCTCTACAATGCCATTTTGTTCAGGTGTTCTCAGAGAAAACAACTATCTTTTGATTCGATTAACTTTATAAAATATGTTAAACTCATTTGAAGTAAATTCTCCTCCTCTGTCTGATCTTAAAAAATTAATCTCCATACCTGATTCTTTCTGAACTCTATTTTTGAATATCTTGAACTTATGAAATGCCTCATATTTTTCTTTAAGAAATACAACCCACATCATTCTAGAAAAATTATCAACTAGAATCATAAGATACCTTTCACCATAGAATCCTTTAGTCTCTGTAGGACTACTAAGATCTATGTGTACAATCTCCAATTTTGTTGTAGTAGTAAAATAAGTTTTGTTATTCTTTGCCAATACACACTCCTTGCAAATTGTATTAGCAAGATTTACAATCTTAGGAAAATATCTAACTGCAAACATACTACTACTCATCACAATGCTATCAAAGTTTATATGAAAAATCTCTTATTACATAACCAATTGCCATCTACCTTTCCAAAAAAAAATTTCATTCTAGTAGGGTTCAGCTGAAATTCATTACCTCTAGATCTAGTTCCTATTCCAATTACCTTTCCATCTTTGTCTCTAATCATGCATGTACTCTTTGTGAATTGTAACTAATAATTGTTATCCAACATTCAAAAGATTGTGTTTCAAACCATCAACAAAATATACATCCTTAGTGTTAGTCTTACCATCAAGAGTTATAGATCCAATACCCTTAACTTGGCATGCTACATTGTTTACAACTCTGACAATGCCTCCATCACAACTTTTGAAGTAAACAAATTTGTTCATATCACTAGTCATATGATCTGAACAACTAGTGTCAATTATCCAATCAGTTTTCTTTTCAACCTATGATAAAAAAGCCAATTTCTTTGGACTTTCTTCTTTAATAGCTAAAAATCCTATTTCATCATCACTAACACTTACTACTTGTTCATCAAAATCATTTTCTTCATTTGCACACAAACACTCTATATCTCTTCTAGGTTTGAAATTTCCTCTATACTTTTTCTCTATTTTAGGATACTTAGATGCATAATGACCAAATTCATTACAAATCCAACATTTAAATATTTTCTTACCATCCTTTCTCTTCTTACTAGAAGGGCTACTCCTTCTTCTATATTTCTATCCTCATCAGATCTACTACTGCTAGCAAAGTTTCCTCTAGCACTTGTGCTCCTTAATAAACCAGGTCAAATATTTAGGGCACTAAAAGCTATTTCTATTCTAGTCAATTCTTTGGATTTTCTTAGCTCATTCTCAATTACTCCAAATCTCTCAAGTAATGTTTCCTTTGTAAAATCTTTGTACAAGAGATAAAAAAATTGTATCAGTTGAAATGCTAGCTTAAATGGGGGTGTTAAGATCTTCAATATCTTCCATATCACCTCATCATTTTCTTTGGTTCCTCCTTGAGATCTAATTCTTCTAGTAATTTTTGATATCTGGCCTACATATGTTCTTATAGATTCATCTTCCATCATTTTAGCATCTTGAAATGCACAAATCCATCTTTGCAACCTCAATTTCTTAGAATGTTCATCACCTTCAAGTTTTTTTTTTCAAATCTTTCCAAATCATATGAGAAGTAATAAGTGACTTTTCCTAGTTGTGCTCAATTTTAGGAAGTGTATATAATAGTGCTTCTCTAGCTCTCATGTCACACATGAAAAGTTCCCTTTCTTCCTCAGTACAAGTTTCCAAATCCTTTGTAGCAATGATTATCCTTTTTTATTTTGTCAAAATCCAATATCCTGGACCCATACACAATAGATGTGTCTTAATCTTTTCCTTCCAATTGTAATAACTTTTTTCATCAAAATTTGGAATATCCTTTTTGAATATGTTTTCCATGGATCAACCAAAGTTGTTAAACTTTATCTTCAAGGACCTAATGTTCTAATTCTAGTTGTTAGTAACAATAGTCCACCAAGATAGCTAAGAGGGGGGGGGGGCAGGGGGTGGTGGTGAATTAGTTATCCAATAATTAAAACATTTAATCCATTTTAAATAATCTTAATCATTAAACCAAAGTAAACAACAACCATAATAAGATGCCCATACACAATTATATTAGATATGTTAACTAGGGAAACCCTTGATCAGAGAGAAACCCTAGTGGGAATGATGCCCACAAGATGATGTACTAATATAAATATTCCTTGTTAGATGATGGACTTTATTAGGAGTCTATTGCAACATTTAGTACATATAAGTTCCTACTAGGAGACTTTGAGTCCTTGTTACAAGATTCAAACCTTATTAGGAGTTGTGCCAACCCTATTAAGAGTTGTAGAAGATAGAAGGTCCCATTGTCCAAACAACTTCTAGGGCAAGACCACTAAACTCACTATCCAAATAATCTCTCAATTATTCCTTGTAGAATAATTGTCTGTACTATTTTTTAAATCTTTTCCTCTATCTTATAACCTAGACCAATCACTATTAGATCTTGTAGACCAAATCATGAACCTTGAATCCAAGTATCAAACTTTAGATCACACAATAAAACATTGGTAATGAATTTTCCTTCACCTTTTCTATGCTCTACTTATCTTTGTATTTCTCTCTTTGCGCTACTTACAATCATTTTCTTTCATCCATATATGATAAAGGAAATTTTCCTTCCTTTATACTTAATCCACACAACAATTCACTAATTTGGCTATTATACCTTCTCAATTAATTATTATAAGACTATATTAAGAACACATTTCACTTAGTGATAACATTAATCTTTCACCTTGAAACTTGAATAAATTTTTGTACATGTAACATTATGACAAGTGGGATTAGCTATGTCATCTCTAGGATGTCTTCTTTACATCTTTAACTTTGGCTTCTTAGAATAACAACTCTACTTAGAGATATAATAAGTTTAATAGAAGATGCCTTTGTAAACTCTATCTCAGTTCACTGAAACTTACATTATCTTATGCTTCCAAGTTTAGCTACATATACTAGACACTTGGTAGTATCTCCCTTTAACCTTTCTTAGTGAAAGTAATCAACTGTCTATTTTTACCAACTTGATCTATCCACTATTCTTCTATTAGATACATAAAAAACTGCTATATTCAAAGCAATGACAAACATAGTAATGAATGTAACATATCATCATGAGAATGATCTAATCATGTTTCTACAATACTACCCCATAGGAATATCATCAACATTCATGCTTCTAACAATAAGGACCCCGTGTAGCAAAAAAGTGGAGATAATAAGGCAACTACCTCTCAGAACTTGTACTCTACTCCTTGTAAAACAAGATAGTTGCTATGCATATTTTGAGAGTGCACTTATCTTGTGAGTTAGCAAGATCCTTATAGTTCTAATCTCACTCTCCTTGCTTGACTCCAACTCTTCTTCATCAACTTCCATTGCTTGGCTTAATGCATCCCTTGTTTCAAGTACTTGGCCTTCTGTTTGCACACCTCTATCCTAGATTTTTGTAGCTGGTCTAAGAGTGTTTCTTAATGTTATTATCTAATTCTCCAATGTGGGGGTTCTCTATTCCAATACACAAGCCTTCTTCATTTCTTCCTCATATTGCCTCCTAGTTTTGATATACTGCTCATAGGCTCCTTCCATCCATGCTTCAAGTTTTTTGCAACAAGAGCATGGCATTAATAACATTTAAGTCAAAACATTTCAAAAACTATCAATCTTCAAAATCTTGAAAAATATTTGGCTTTTCATATTCCATACTTCTAGCTCATACTCTTTTATCTAGCTTAGACATGGCCATTGAAAATAATTTAATGCATTAAAACTGAAAGCTACAAAGATAAATTGACCACCTTTGTCAATGCTTCATCATTATTTTCTTTCTTTACTCCTTCCTAGTTGTGACTATGGGTCTACTTAAGTTATTTTTGTAACTTCGTTATCTTCCTTGATTGCTAAGCTTGGCCTACAAAGCTACAAGTCCCTTTTATGCTTCATTTATACTTCATAAATTCCTACCACTTTGTCTTTCTGACTACTATGATTTGGTGATGACCTCTTTCTTTACTGCTTCTCATATTCACTATAGTTTAGGACTTAACGTCTTAAAAACTTGTGATACTGTGATTCTTTTGATCAAAACCTAATCACTCCTTCACAACCATTAGATAGGATATTTTCTTTAACTGTGCGATGTTGCACTATGTATTTTGGTTAACATTTAATTCATTTTTCAAAATCACAACTCATTATTCCAACTATCTTTGAAACCATGGGATATTACACTAACTCTTTTAGCCTTAACACTTTCTCTATTCACAAGCTCACAACTTCAATCCTTAACTATAGCTCCTGACCCACAAAGATGTCCATATGAGTATTTTGCTCCTTCATAACTTTGGCCTTGAGTTCCCTTGCAATATTACAATCAATTTTGACCTTAACTCTCACTTTACTTCACACTTTTGCAACTACAAGATCTTAATTTCAACTGAACCCTATGAAAGTTCAATTTCAAGAATTTTCCACTTTGCAATTGCATCCTTGATTTAATCACAAACTCCTATGATGTTGTGATGGTTAAGAACTTAACTACATGATCACTTAATTGCTCCATTGCAACTTAATTTTTCATCTCATTTCAAACCTTTGCAATAATGTGATTTGAATTTCTTCTAACCATTAGATGCCTTTCACAGTTTCATTGCTTACAATTTCTATTCATGGATCAACCTTGTGATCATGCAAAATGGTTTTCATTAACTATTTCTACACAAATTGCTTCTTTACAACTTAAATGTTGTTGTGGTAACTTGTTAACTTGACAACCTTCTTCATTTTGCTGCTTCAAAACTTGAAGACTTAACTTGACATCTAACCTTGTGACAATCTGACTACAATCATTCACAACCTTTCCATCTTAACCTTAGGTTTCTCTTAACCACCTATGAGCATGCGATAACCCTTCAATTTAACTACTTCCTTATATTTGCACCATCACAACTTAGACTTTAGGGTTAATCTAAAAGCCTATGATCTTGCACTTTCCACTACATTGCTTCTTTGCATCCTTAACATGAGTGCTAATAGTAACTACTGTGATGCTGTAATGAACTATTGATAGACCATTTTTCTCCTTCACATTGTTCAAAATGGTTAGTGATCAAAAGGGGGTGATATTGTGATTAAATGCTCTCACAACATCAAAACTTAAAATATAAAAGAAGCATGATGCAAAAAGAAATAATAAAACAAAATACTTAGGTATATAATTTTGTATGTGTAATGCCCCTCCAAGGAAACCAAAAGAAGTTAACCTAAAGTTTTACTAAGTTTGCCAATTTTTTTTAATTTTAAATATAACATAAAAAATAGTAATAGAATAGTAGAAGCAACAACATACACTCAAATATCAACAAAACATAATCAATTTGTAACTCTCCAGCCACGACATCAAGCTATTGGATCTCAATTGTATAAAAAAAAAAGAACTACCACCTGACCTCATGGTAACCCAAAAAGGTCCATTCCTACTACATTGAGGAGATAGACTCAAGTTCCAAATAGGATACTAACCATAAAAATCAAATCCAACATCTAAGCCAAGTAAAACCTAAGGGAAATCTAACTTAGAGGTACCAAGACACAAAAGACATCTAAACCCAGAGGCAACAATGACACGTAGGGAATCTATTATGCATGTGGGAAAGTGTCATCGCACAAGCCAACTCTAAGGTTACCTGACTAGTCTTTTAATCCTTTGACCCCCTGGAGACTCTATGTAGCATTAGTATCCTTTCGTACTGACAAGGCATACTAACAAGTTAGCTATAAGGTTACCCAGCTAGTCTTTTAATCCTTCGGTTCCCTAGTGACTTTCTATGGTATCGATATCTTATTAATTAATTTTAAACCCATTTAATGGAATGCTATCACTTATTAAAATAACCAACAATGGGTTCTCATTAGCCTCTTTAGGGCCTTAGCCTCCATTGCAAGCCACTTCCCAACATGACATATAGATAACTTACCCTAAGCTCAATAAAGAAAAAAGATCTCAAAAGACCATATACCATACATTAGTTCTTAAACAAGAAATTAGCAAGAATTGAAATATTACTAATCAAAATCACACATTCCACCACTAGAATCATCCTAATAGGACTGATAAAAAATCAAGTGCACATAAACCAATCCACATCATAACATGACATCACCCAGAACAAATCATAAAAATGCCTTAGTCCTATACAAGTGACTAAAAAGCAATCCAAATACAGTTGATCAAAGACTTAAAGGTTATATTACATAGGTCACACCATTCACACAAGAACATTGGAAAGCAATAATAATTAATAGATCAAAACATTGCATGGAGCATACAAGACACATTACCATGGTTGAGCATTAACGATCATGATCAAAACATCATTATGACATCACAAAACATAACTCCTAAGCCTTTGTTAAACATCCTAATTTGGTCAAAGCTAAGTCAAAACTCAAAAACCCCAACACCAGTAAAACAAGCATCACATATAGCCAATTCAAAAGTGAATTTCATAATTCAATAGGTTTTGGAAACCACGCAACTTTAATTTTCACTTATAGGTTTTCATGTTTTCATTCCTATTTCCAAGTTTCATAAACACTAAGTTACACCCAAAACCCAACATGAGATACACCATACATTTCATCAAAAGTTTAACAATTGTTTTCCTAGATCATTTGGTTTTCAAAACACAAAATTTTGAAAAACAATCCAAGTTTTAGTTCTCATTTTTGTTTCACAGATATTATAGATTCACTAAAGTTTTTGAGTTCACTAGAATCCTAGACATTCAAAAATTCATATACAGTTGTTTAAACATTGTTTCATAGTTCAACTCAATATCAAAATATAAGAGTTTAGAAAACATACTCATTACAATTTTCGTCTATTCAAAGTATGATAACTACTAAGGTTTATCAAAATATTAAAAGATAACTGATCAATTTCCCCAAAGTAATAGAAATTATTTTCATATAAAATTCATCATGTAAAACCCAAGTTACCCATTTTCCCAAATCACCATTCACAGTACACTGAAAATATACATTTTAATAATAGCTTAATTAAAACCTTTAATTAAATGTTATTAAAATCTACCAAAATTTATTGAATTATTAATCATTATAATAACTAACAATATTAATAATATAATAAAAAATATATTAATTATACTAAATAACAACAACTATAATAAAATATTTATTAATATAATAATTTTAATAAATAAAATTTATATAGACAAACTACCCTTATGTATTTAAAGGCCCATCAGCCTAGCCAGGTATGACACAACTATTTGCTACAGTCATAGCAGGATATTGTTGCATCGACAGTTATACTTGCTATTTTTGCAACAAACCTATTGCGTACACAAATATAGTCATTGGTAGGAGGAAGGATGGAGATGTGGGTGGGAGGTTGGTGCCCCTGCCCACCAACAATTACACACACACACACACACACACACACACACACACACACACACAAAACAAAAAAAACATTTCCCCCTCTCCCCTCCCCCCTCCATTAAATTATTATTTTTATATAAAAATTTTGAACAATACTCTGATAGTGAAACCTAGAAAAAGCATTTGAATTTACATTCTAGAATTCAATTTTTAATCCAAAATTCATTTGATTAAAATTTGAAAGAATGAGGGTTTCAAAAAGACTTCATTCCCCAAACACAAATAACCTTGAAACAAAAATAAACTAAGATTCACAACTAGAATTTAGCAATGATATCAAATAATCTACAAATTTTTGAGAGCGAATTTATCCAGACACGAAGCTGAAAAAAGATTGGATAATGGAAATCTTTTGTGTAAATTAATCACATGATTCTACTTGAATTTAAGGCTAATATACATGTTCATGCAAATGCATGAAGCATGCGAGAAAATCCCTTCCTTCTGAAAAGATTCTTCTCTAAAAAATCCCTTCTCCAAAGTTTGGTTATTGAAAACTGAGCTCTAGGTCTCTGATAAAGAGTTCTTGCTTAATTTGGGGCTCTGATTGTGCAATCACGTAAGGGAACTTGCTGATTTCTTTTAATATTTTATTATCTTTTACATTTTGATGCACAACTCTATTACATATTCAATTACAAAATATCTTTATTAAATAATTCCTTTCTCTCTTTAATTAATTTTTCAAGCATTTTTAATAATATATTTATTAATTTAATTAATAATATTATTTAGAGTTTATTATTAAAATAAAACTCCTAAATAATTATCATTAAATTAAATAAATAGAACTATGCCAAAATTAGAACCATAACTTTATCTTTAAATTTCATTCTTTTAATTAAATAAATTCACAAGACATTTTGTAATATTATATTTATTAGCTTAATTAATAACATTATTTAGAGTTTATTATTAAAATAAAACCGCTAAACAATTATCATTAAATTAAATAAATATAAATAAGTCAAAAATAGAATTTTAATATAATCTTTCAAATTTAATTCTTTCATTTAATAAATTTTTCAATTAATTCAATATAATTAAATACTAAATTTTCTTTATTAAATTTTCATTAAATTAAATCATTAAATTATCTTTTAATTTGATTTAATTAAAAAAAAAAAAAATCATAGACCTACAAAACCAAATAGGACAACTCAACTGAAGACAAAGAAAAGAATCAAACTCTAGGGTCAAAGTCATGAATTCATGTCACTTGACAAATTCATAAGGGTGAACCAAACTCAGATACTTGTCCTATTTTCTTGAACAATTTGCTTAGGTTAGGATTCAAACTCAAGAGTTATCTCCCCTCCCTTATGATTGAGATATTGTGATAGGGTACGCTCATCTTGGAAATTTAGGGAAGTCAATACCCAAATACCTACAATTTTCATAAAATCTATGCATGTACAAAATCATATATTCTAAATTAAACAAGCAATGGTTGGAAGTGGTACATTGTGTAAATCCCTACTACTAGTAGGTGACCGTGACTCCTCCCTCAACCACATTAGGAATGTCAAACATAAGGAAAATATACATGTACACCATACACATGCAAGTATGGGGTAAGTAACCATAGAACTACATATAAATCATTTCTCTAACTAACATCATGAAATAACTGAAATCACTAATTGAACATACATATATCATCATCAAAATAGTCATAAATATTTTAAATAACTGCATAACTCAAGTTGCTCATCACATAAATAATACTAAGTATGAAATACATTCAATCTAATATTGTAACCAAGTATCAATAATCATAAAACACAATTAGAAAATTGGCCTAAAAGAATCTAATAGTACAATAGAAAATTTAAGTAGGGGTAGGCATTACGATATGGAAGAATTTTTTGGATATACCTATTTAGCATTTTCATGTCAAATTATGAAAATTTTAACAAGACATAAAACATAAATATTTTCCTTAGGGATTTTATGAGGGTTAACACAATTTTTAGAAACCCTACGCATGACAAATACAAATGTTCTTGATTTCCATAGATAAGTCAAAAAATTTTTGGTAGGTGAAAATTTGGGCCATAAGAACAAGTGGAAGCAACCACAGTAATACATTATAGGTCAATTTTTGACCTTTTATTTTGTCCAAGCCCTTAATTGGCTTTTTGAATTTTTATTTTTATTTTATGCCCGAGTTGGTCAAAATTTTGACCAAATCAAGTTCATAATCAAAAAAGAAAAAAAGATCCATCATTTTCTTATTTGTGAGAGGAGGTTGGATGGTTGTTGTATGCACAAGAGCCATTTAAGGTAAGAATAACTCTACAAACCTTAGCTACTTTGTGATTTCCATACAATACATAACTAAAGAAAACAAAGACAGATGTTTTGCAATTTCCATTTCCATTTGGCTCAAAAAAAAATTCAAAATCATTACAATAAGTTCCAAAATAAGTGATTTATTATTTAAGCTTTTGGTTTGTTGTGATTATCTTTCCTATTAAAGAACCAACACTTACTTATCCCAATTGAATGAACCCCTTATTAATGAAAGACCTCCCACATTTTTCACCTGCACTTTAATAAGTTCATGTTTCCATAGATAGCAAATCCAAGTATCTTTAGTACCACCATTTTGTAGATCTATGATGCTTGGAAGTCATGATGCGATAAGTGAAAGGATGATTCCTAATGCAAAGAACTAGATGATTGATAGCAAGGCATTTTTTCACCATCATACCACTTCCATTGCAATGGATAACATAGTAACTCTGGATAAGGGCTTTTGGCACTGCCCTTGACACTATTTTATTTTCAATCACATGCAATAACTCTAGATTCTAGACAATGTCAAACCATTTTTGAATTTTATGGGGATTGATATGCTATTTCCAATATTATATTAAGGTTATGATTGGCCCAAACATTGATTTTTTGTGGATTTTGTATCATTTTAACACTCAATCATGGTTGATTCCAAGCTTTTCTAATATTAAACTCATCATGATTATATGAAGAATCTATGTCAAGTGAGTAGTTATTATTCTCATGACTCTACCTCTTATAATTCTAATTGTGAAGCTTCTTAAATTGAATTGTGTTTGAGACTCTTTCAATTGAAGAATAGTTGAATATTTAGAATTATATCATATTCCTAGTGATGCTAGAAGTAGATGAATGAGAAGTATGGGAGATTATTTTCATTATCTTCTAAGTGTTTATGGATACATACAAGAAATTATGTAAATATTGTAATTTGTATAGTTTCTTATTGCTTGGTTCTCATTTCAACAATTAAAGAATTGTAGCATTTTATGCTTATTTTGTAGGGTTATGCTTATGTTTGATAAATGCTATTGGATCTAGAATTATTAAGATGATTTTGCGTTTTACCAAAGTTTTGAAGGCATTGCCTTAGTGTTATAGCTCAATCTAGTGTCTCCTTCCTTTTCCTAAACCCAAGTTCATAAAGAGTCATCTTCTTTCAAAGGTTCTTTAATGGTTTGAAATTAGGTCCCATAGCCACTAAAATTCTGTTGTTCTTTATAAATTTCTACTCTACAAAACTTAGGATCAACATGCACCAAAATAAGAAACCCAAGTAGGACCAAGCTAAGAAAAGGTGGCACAAAAGTATGCCCCCTCAAAAAGGTCCACTTGAAAGGTTGATTAGCTCTTGAGTGACCAAAAGAGCTAGCAATAAGTTATAATCGAGTTTGGCTAAAGAGAAGGCATGATAGGCATCCTCATATGTTCTCAATAAATTCTTTAACACTCCATTAATATACAATTGCACCCCTGGACTTGAGCTTACAACAGTCTTTCCAACTACAAACTACTATGTACACTTCAAGTTCATATAAAATTTGGATACTTAACAAATATGTTTGGAACAAATTTAGAACCTTTCTTTATTGTCCTAGATTAAACCAAAATGAGGCATATCATTGAGCTAACAAGACTTAAAACCTTCAATTTTGTTTAGTAAGTTTTGGTTTAAGATAACTAAACTCAAATAATTTTAAACAAACAAAAATGTATCAGAGGCCAAATAAATCCAATGAACTACGTTCTTAAATGATCTATGTTGTAGTCTCAATTCATAAACAATGATGAAATTACATAAAAAAACTCAAGCATCACCAATTTTTGAAGAACTTATTTCAATAATTATGTATAAATAGTGGTGCTTGTTCAAAGTATTTGACTTGGTATTTCCGGAAAATCAAAGCAACTACTACCACATATTGGCAATAAAATTATGTTACATGGATTATAATAAGAATGACTTGGTAATTCAAAATTGAAAGGTAAATTCCAACATTGAATGCTTTGATTTTCCAAAGTGGATTCCAAACATAATTCTTAACATAAATAAATTAGAATTACAAGAATCAATACTTCATTGCTGCCATAGGGTGAATTCTACAGGAGGCAAGATTTATTACAGTGGCATCACGACATTCCTTTCCTAGGAGAGAGAGAATTTTGTAGGAATACCAAGCTCCATGAAATCCTTCATGAACCAACACAAAGTATGTTTTTTTTTCCTTTCACTACCTTTGCCTCCATCACTGATTTTCTTTAATGAATTGACACTTTCACAAGAGTTGATTATAAACAAAGGGAGAACAAATACAATAGATATATGACATCATGACATTTCATGTCAATACAAGAAAAAGATGAAACACATCCATTTCACAAGTAAGTCAAAGAAAGTAGAAAGAAAAAGTTATTTGCATCCCAACATGACTGAAAATAATGACCACTAACATGTGTTATCATTTTTGAAAAGAAAGACCATTAAAGGGAAAGGGAACAAATACAATGTATATATATTACAATATATTGAATGATGAGATATATCTAGATCACATGATCAAGTAAATCAAGAAATAAAAGATCATTTGCATTGAAAATATTGACTACCAACATGACTTATTATGGATACATCACATTATCTAACAATTCTTCATATTTAACATAGAAATTACATTCAAAACTAACAAGTTCAATGTTGTTTGAAATAACCATCTACTACCAACATGTGTCATCAATAGTTGATTATAAGAAAAGATGAACATGTATAATAGATATATCATATCATATGACATGAATTAAAGGGAAAAAAATGAATGATGAAACATATCTATATGACATGATTAAGTGAATCACACAAGTCAAGGATTACTAGCATTACAATTTATTTTCAAAATCATCATGGCATCAGCTATATCAATCAAATTGATAAGGAATTTTTAACTATAATTATCTATTTTCTTTTAAATATCAAAATCATATTGATAAGGAATTATTATAATATGATTTTTTTATGAACATAACCCTCTTCAAATATTCTATTATAAACCAATATTTTTGACATAAAATTGTCTTTTTGAGTTTGTTTAAAGAGATTTTGTCTAGTTACTTCACATGGCATTTGTTTTTGGTCAAATACTATTGTGAGAGGGTGTGTTTTAGGATAACAACTTTCTTGCAATTTTCCTTCTTGGGAATTTTTGATGTAGAGTTACACAATAGAGCTTCTTCCCAATCCAAATTTCAAATGTGGATTAAAGTGTTGATGCACTATCAACTCAAACTTCTACTCTTCCTTCTTCAGGATTCCTAATTCAATTCTTGGTTCCTACTTCCCTCCAAGGCACTATGAGTCTCAATATGCTGACCTAATAATTAAGGTGTCCTATACTAGTTTAAAAGAAGTGTTTTACACTTGTTTCAATCACTCAACCTTCCATCTAAAGGGTGACTACCTACATATCAGATTTGTGGACTTTAGCCTACTTGTAGACTAAGTCTCTCCTAGTGATTTCTCTCCAAAAAAAGGAGGAGATTGTGGATTCAAGGCTTCTTAGGATAGACTTGGAAAGTTTAGATATAATCCTTAATTTCCCCAAACAACAATAATTAGTTTTAGTCCACCAATACAACCAACTACAAATAACACTCTAACCTAGGTGATCAAATTATGCTAGGGTTCACTAGAACTGCCTCCATTGGGTGAATAAAACTAACATATTAGTTTGGTGACCTCCTAGAGGCAAATAATGAACTATTCTATCTAGAAAATATGACCCACAATCTACCCTTGCTGATTACTTGCTCAAATAGCGCATTCTAAGGCTAAATACATAGTCATATTTAGCCTAGGGCATCAAGTTTAAAGTGGCTAATGGGATTTTCATGTCCTAAGCCTTTGAAGTCTCAAAATGCAACATACCTACTCTTGTTTCATTTAAGGACATCAATTTGCAAGGGTGAAATTGCAAGTTATGGCCATTTCTTGGTTTCAAACCCTTGAAATTAAGGTTTTAGACCCATGGTTAGAAAATTTTCTATAACTACCTCCAAAATAAATCAAATTTAACAAAATAAATTACAAATAAAAGGTAACATAGAAATCCAATTTCATATATGCACCATCTATCTATACAAATTTGTACAGAGCTGTATAAAATAAAATTGCTCCTGGAAATTGGTTTTTCCCTTCATAAGATGCTAATTCTTTCATATAACTTAATGATCAGTTATGAAATGGACACAATTAGTATTAAATATCTTCATCCAATTTTTTCAAACCAATTTTTTATGGTTATGAATGTTGGGAGGCCAAAAAGACATTTTTGACAACTTTTCCAAAATTGTATTTTTGCATATTTGTAATTTCTTGTGTAAGATGATTTTTTTGCATTTTTGATCCCAATAGACACCAAATGATCCTAAACCTCTAGGAATGGTAGGAAATTCATTTCTAAGGAAAAAAAACTTTTTTTCCAATACTAAACATGAAGACACTCAAAAACCAAGGAAACTCAACCTAGTGGACTAAGGACTCTCTTGGCTTAAAATGTGACCATAGAGAACCTTGACCAGAAAAAATGGATGGTGTTAATACATCACATCCTTATTACATCACAAGCAAAGAAAGAAAAAAAATTTCAAGAAGGATAGGCGTAGCTTCCGTGCACCAATTTAAGATAGTTGTAGAGAGAATTGAACCTATTCTATTTTTTATACTTATTTACTTACATATCTATAATACGTTTAACATATTTGAAACTATTTTTTGGGGTGTATATTTGTTAAATTTGATTTATAATCATTGTAAAATTATAAAATTGTGCCTTACTTTTGTTTGGAAGAATTGGCATGATGTATGGAAAAAATGTGGAAATTATATCTATAGTTATTAAAATATCATTTCAAAGTAAAGTTTTTGATAATAAACATTATGTGTGTCATTTAACTTGTATATTTGGAGGACATTAAAAGCCAATAAAAAATTAATTTGTGTTTACAATATTATTAATATATACTACTTTTGGGTATGCAATGAGTTGATAATATATTTTACACATTCTACGGACATTAGTACATTATAGTGCATATCCATTTTATAATTCAACATACAGATACTTTATAATATTTGGTAGGTAAAAGATAGTTTTTGTTGGGTTTTTTAGTGATGACATTTAGAAACCAATGAAATAAAAAATATTTAAGAATTTACATCTTGAAGAAGACTTAAGAATGAAGTGACACAATAGAGGACATTAAAAAAGAGCATTGTAAGCATACAAATTTTCACTGATTATAATATGGGTGAATTTGAATGAGGTAACCAAATTTTTCTTTCAAAACCATATGTGTAGATATAAACATTAAGCACAAAATGTCCAATATTTTTGTAGATATACACATTAATTAGACCAAAATTTTCTTTCAAAATCATATGTGTAGATATAAACATTAAGTACAACATGTCCAATACTTTTGTAGTTATACATATTAATTAGACCAATTTTTTTTTTTCAAAACCATATGTGCATATATATATATATACATTAGGTACAACATGTCCAATATTTTTGTAGATATACACATTAATTACTGTTGCTCATTTTTGCACCCCGCCAATATTCAAATTTTAAATGCTTAACCACCAACGGCTAGTTCCTAGAGTTAATGTTATTTTAAATGCCTGAGAAACATTGAAATTTTTTTTAAAAAAAAAATTAAACTTATGATATGTTTCGTTCGGTCTGCATCCTATCCTATCATTGGATCTTCTTAGGATCTACGACCCTTGCTATGTCGCCAAGAAAAGCTACTCGATAGATATGCATAGCGACTTAGCGAATGTTTTCCATGTGGATCGATGAGCCCAGTTTGGTAGTGGTGGCTTTTTGTTTTTTTGGCACCGAGTTTGGATAAAGTCACCGGTGCTTGCTACCTCACTACTAGAAAATTCAAACAGCTCATCATTAGCAACATCGTGAGTCATCATGAAATGAGTGTTTGGTGGGACCTCATGCAACGTGGATGCTCAAGAGGGATTTTGACCATCGGATCAATGCAAAATCAATAGCCCTCGCTAACTCACTATGGAAAGATGCTCATAAGATGTATATAGCAAGATAGTGATTCGCTACCACGTGTCTTGTGGGGCCAAGTTTCTTTCATAAGCCATAGGGTGGACCTCGAACTAATGATGTGCTAAGAATGAGTGTATAGATTAATGAAACATTGGTAGTTGGTCAATTTCTCATTGGCTAGGGTGATGATAGTGCAAAAAGTGGGCCAGTCCCTTCAATGCATCTTTCACTATCATCAGATGAACATGGATCAAAGGTCCTCATTAACTCGCTATGGGAAGATGCGCACTATTTAGGTATAGTGAGTTAATGACTTGGTGACACGTGGTTTGTGGGTCCTATTTTCCTTGGCATGCTACAAAAGCAAGAACTTACTAGACAAGTTGGAGAAAGGCCAGGTTTCTATTGGTCAGCACACTGACAGAGTGGGTGTATCCTCAAGACCGTCAGATGGTGGAAGATCAATGTTTCTCACTAGGTCATTATGGAAAGATGCTCAATATTTAGCTATAGTGACATAGCGAGGATTTTCCATGTATCCTCAGAGTTCTATGGGTCCAGTTGAGGTAGTAACGGTTAGATGTAGTTGGCAATTAGTGTAACATCGCGGTCAGGATTCTTTGATAAAAGTTGGCGCAGTTAGTGAAGGAAGGAATGGTCAACATGTAAGACTCGCGAGGTGGAAAAATGGAATAAACTAATTAGCCCACGTGGCTCATCTTGGTGCCAAGATAGATTGACTAAGTTAACTTGCTGATTCACGAACCAGGAATAGAGGAAATCAAGTTTTTTTGTGAATCTGATCTTCATGATCAATCCCAACCACCAAGAAATGAATGCTAAATGCAAGAGAGCACTCCACCACCTCTGATAATCCATCTACCTAGGTAGAGAATAGTTATGGCACCATTTCTATCTTCTCAAGACATTATTTGACACAGAAGATCAGATATCATTACCCTAGATCTGTATCCATGATCATATTTTCCCCATGATTGTTCTCTACAGGACTTCAATGCAGTGGTTGAGGAGTAACTGCAATTAGAGGACATCTAAGTTATGCCTACACTATAAAGGCAGATTTTGTAAATTTTGAAAGGGTCGAAACATTCTCTATTGTTCTTTGCTATTGCTCTGTAATTCTAGTGTAAAATTCCCCTTGCCTCTAAACTATATGATTCTCTACCTTATCTCCTTCAGCCATTGGTATGAAAGTGCACGAACTCTTTGCCTTTGCCATTGTTTTGTGAAAGTCTATAATCTGCCTAACTATATCTCTTTTAGCCTATGAATTATGTATAAGTGAATCTTCTCTTTCCTTGTGTCATTTATTTAGCTTTTTTGGTCTGCATGTGGTTATTAGATTAAAAGCAAGTCTGAATGTGTATATCCTTAGTTTCATTTTGGTTCAATAGTGCATATATGGGTAGAGATTGGTCTAAACACTCTATTTTGGTGCATCACCTCTTTAGATTAGATTAGGTAGATTTTATTTCATGCTCTCCTTCTCCTTTTTCCTCTCCAAGAGTAGTTAGGTGCATCCTGATAGTAAGAGGAAGCGGGCCTTCTTAGGAGACTCAACCTCACAGTTCAAGTCCCATAGCTTGGAGGTTGCTTCCATGTTTCACTAAGTTTTCCTCATGCATAGGCTTTGGACAAGGGTGCAAACCTAAGTGACAACAATTTTTGGCATGCCCAGTGGGACTACAACAATCTTAAAATTTCAAGCCTACTGGTGTCAAAGGGAAAATTTCAAGACCAATACTAAGGAGATAGTACTGGCTTCAGTGTTCAAGCCTTCAAGAGGCTCATTCTTCAAAGTACTTGGTGACTCTGAGCTTCAATACATATCTAGTTCCAGACCAAAGGTGTACTGATTCATGCCCAGAGCTAGAAAAAGGGCATCTTCTAGAGGTAAGTTTCATTACCAATAGGTTTCACTTTCAAATCCTAGAAGAAGGAGGACTAGAATATCTTTATCACCAGTTAGGAGTGCAATAGTAACACATACCCCTGCAAGATTTATCTCTACTCCTCCTACTGTTAGATCTCAGCCTAGATTTCCATCAATACATATCAATAGATCACTTGTGTATATGGTTTTTCCTAGAGCTCATACTTTTGCCACCTTTAATGGTGAGAGCCCTCTCCTAATAGCCCAAAGATATGATATACTAGTAGCTGCTCTCAAAAGTATACTAGAGTTTACTGGTGAAACTTCTATCTCTCCCTCAAAACACATTCAAGAGGTTACAAATGTTTGTAATATCCATGGTATTACAAAGGATGATGTTGTAGTTAGGCTCCTAGCCTCATCCTTGAAAGGAATGGCACTACAATGGTATAGAGGTTTAGCTCATGGTTCTACAATAGATTGGGATGGATTAGGAGTAGGATTGTGCAAACATTTTGAGGATAAAAGTGACTATTTGTCACTTTTAGAGCAGTTGACTACTATAAAAGGAGCCCCCATGAATGTATGACTGATTTTAATTATAGATTTCAAAAGACATGGGATAGAATACCTACTTCAGTGAAGCCTACCCCTGGTAATGCCTTCTTGCACTATCTTAGAGCTTTTAACAATGATATTGCCACCACAATCCAAACTATGGGAGGAGATACCTTACCTAATGCTTATGAAATAGCAATAAAATTAGAGAACATCCTAATACAAGGAGGTAAGTTAGCTCTAAGGCCTCCTATACCCCTCTTCCTTGATGTTCCAAATCATTGACCAATAATGGCTCCTCTTCCCATAAATTCTACATCAAAATCCCTTGTCCTAGTCTGTCAAGCTTCTACATCTTCAAATGGGATAGATGAAGTTAAAGAAATGATGCAATCTCTAATGCAGAACATGGACAAAAGAGAGAAGAACCTAGGGAAAAGATTGCAAGATCAAGGAAAGAGGCTAGAGGATAATTTCTCTATGATGTAGAAAGTGAGCAACAAGGTGGTGACATTAGAAAGATAGCAAGCTCAAGGTAGTAAACCTCATCAATTGCAATATCAAACCCCAAGCGGTGGTAGGCCTCCAAATCTTAATCATTGGGATAATTCTTTTGATCAGAGTAGGCAGGGTGGCCATGCTTCAACCTCAAATGTAAATCAAAGTAAGACCATAGTCCCTCAAAACAATATGGCTCAAGATTAGGATTTTTGTCCATCCTGCAACTACTCCTATGCCTATTGTATGTGCATGTCAAAAGGCTAAATCTTTTATGGCTTTGACAGTCCAAGAGCCTGCAACAAAACAATCATACAAAGAGGACCAATGTAAGGATGCCTCAGATATGCAAAGACAGGGTGATTGCTCTTTTATGAATCATCAAATGGAGGAGCATTGTAATGTAAACCAGGATTCCATTGCTCATAACACTAGAAGAAAAAGAAGAGCTATGGAAGAGATTATCCCTCCTCCCCCTAATCAAGCCTCAACTTTAGGTGCAGTATCTTATGAGCAAGAAGCAAATAATCAATTGAGTACCTTTTAGTAGAAAAGGCAAAATCATGGCAGAAAGGAAACAAGTGATCCTCAAGCTATTCCACCTCAACCTCATACAATTGCAGCTTGAAAAGTTTCTACCAAGACACCTGCTATGCCATTCAGTGTGGTAGAGCAAATGAAGAAGGAAAATGTGAATATCTCCATGTGGGATGTTGTTGCTATTATACCATGCAAAAGAGGTTGCTGCAACAAGAATTGGAAAAGATTGAACCAAAAGATGAGACACCTAGTATGGAAAGTGCCACAAGTCTAGTACAACCATCAAGGGAAGTAGAAACAATAAAAAAGGTTAGACCTCCTCCATTCTATGTTTCTCTAATTATAGGGGGCAAGCTAGTCCATAATTGCATGATTGATTCAGGAGCTAGTAGTTTAGTGATGCCTAGGTGTGTTGCTGATGCTTTGGGAATGAAATATGAGCCCATTGTTAGGGATGTATTACAGTTGGATGGTAGTACTATCAAGACTATAGGGATCCTTAAGAATGTGGAGATGGCCTCACATGCATGCCCTGGTTGTACTGTAACCCTAGATATCTCTGTTGCTAATGTCAAGCAATATTTTTCCATCTATCTGTCAAGAGACTTTATTTCCCAAATAGGTGGTTTCATATCTTTTGATTGGTCATATATGTCTTTCAATATGAGATATGGAGAAAATGATTCAATTAGAGTAGAGCTTCAAGCCCTCCATCATACTGAACCCTACATCCCTAACTCCATCAACATGAATTACTCTATCCTAGAGATGGATGAGAGTGACATAGTCAATGAGCCTCAGTACATATTGTATAGTGGAAATAGATGCTCTAGTTCCCAATCTTGTGAGTACTAAAGAAGACATGAGTGGAATATGGAGTATGTACTTTGATGGATCAAGAAATAAAAATGGATCAGGGGTCGGTATGATGTTGATTTCTCCTACACAAGTAAGGTATTACTTCTCATTTAGGCTTCAATTCAATTGCACTAGTAATGTGAGCGAGTATGAATCCTTGATTCAAGGCCTCCTACTTGCTCAAAAAAGAGGAATCCAAGCCTTAAGGGTGTATGGAGATAGTGAGTTGGTAGTTAATCAAGTGAGAAATTAGAATACCACCAAGAATGGTTTGCTCAAGTCTTATAAACATAGAGTGTGGGATTTTCTTGAAGGTTTCAATGCATTTAACATTCAAAACATCCCTAGAAAAGAAAATAGAAATGCTGATAGACTTGCAACAATAGGTGCATCTTATGATGTGCCAGGGAATCTTGAGGAGGAGAAGAAGTAAAAAATCAGAGTAGTAGTAAGGCATGTTATCTTGATAACAACACCCATTGGCAAGTGTTTGAGTCTAATGAGCAAATTGTGAGTTTCTTGCAGAATGAGGCATAATTTTCAAAGAGAAATCAGTCAAGACTATAGAATTAGTATGGTGATATAATCATTCATCTCAGTTCTAATAAGCTGACTAAGGGTCTCATTACCTTAGAAAGTGTTTTTAATCCCGATGTCCAAACAAGAGATAGAGGCATGAACCTAGCTACTAATGAAAGTGACTACATTCCAGTCATGGTTGCTGATGGAAGGTCTTTAAACATGGGTAAGGTATGTTCTAAAATTGAAAAAAGAAAATTTTATTCATCTATGTCAAGAATTTAATGATGTTTTTTCTTGGACATATGATGATTTAAAGGGTTTTTACCTAAGTTTATTTCAGCATACCATAGATCTAGTTGATAATGTAAAACCAGTAAGACAAAAATAGAGACTAGTGAATCCCAAGATTGAACCTTTAATGAGAAAGGAGCTATCCAAATTGATTGAGGCCCACATAATTTTCCCTATCAAGCACTCATCATGCGTAGCAAATCTTGTCCCTGTTAGAAAAAAGAATGGAGAAATTAGATTGTGTGTGGACTTTAGGGACCTTAACTAGGCTTCCCTTAAGGATCACTACCCCCTCCCTTCTATGGAGTAGATTTTCTCCAAGGTTAGCGGTTCAAAGAGATTTTCATTTCTTGATGGATTTTTTGGCTACAATCAAGTGTTGGATAAGGAGTCTGATAGATACAAGATTGCATTTACCACCAAATGGGGTCCCTATGCTTATTGTAAGATGCCATTTGAGCTAACCAATGTAGGTGCTACATTTCAAAAGGGAATAAATATGGATTTCAAAAGATTGATTGACAAGATTGTCTTAGTTTACCTTAATGATATTACTATGTATTCAAAGGATGTAGAAGATCATTTTGATCATCTAAGATAGGTATTCTTAAGATTTAGAGAGTTTGGGGTTTCCCTTAACCCAAGCAAGTGTGTCTTTCCTGCTAGCCAAGGAAAATTATTAGGACATGTTGTATTTGAGGATGGCTTAACCATTGATCTAGAGAGAACAAAATAAATACTTTCCCTCCCTCTTCCTAAACACAAGAAGGGGCTGCAAAGTTTCCTTGGTAGGATAAATTTTGTGAGAAGGTTTATCCCTAATCTTGCTACCATGGTAAAACCTCTTACAGCTATGCTCAAGAAAGGTATGGTCTTTGCATGGACCAAAGAAGGGAATGAAAGTTTTCAAGAGATCAAGGCAACCATAGTCTCAGCCCCTACTCTCATGAACCCAAAGTTTGAGAAGGATTTCATCCTTTATACTCTAGGTGGTGAGTCAAGCATTTCTACTATCCTGACTCAAAGAAATGATAGAGGTGACGAGCAACCTATAGCTTTCTTTAGTGAAGGGCTTAAAGAGTATGAAGATAAGTATAGTTATGTTGAGAAGCAAGCCCTTCCAGTCATCAGAGCTTTGAAGAAATGCAGACACCTCCTATCTCATAATAAGATTCATTTGTTAGTACCCCATGCCAGTGTGAAGGATTTTCTTTTGAATAAAGATATTGGTGAGAAAAGAGCTGGCTAGATTACTAAGGTAATGGAATATGATGTTGACATTCAAATTACCAAGCTAGTAAGAGGGAGGGGGTTGTGTAAATAGATGTTATCATCTTAGGAGCCTGATGAGGAGGTTTCCATGGTACTGAAAGAGCGACAAGAGGTGTGAAATGGTGACCCAAAGAGTTGGATGGATGGTATGACGAATTTCTTGTTAGGGAATGGATACCCTCAAGGATTAGATAGAACTAAAAGGAGATAGTATAAACTGCTATCAATTCTTTATATCATAGATGATGGTATCCTCTTCAGAAGAGATTTTAATGGAGCCCTATTAAGATTCCTTGATACAAACCAAGCTGAAAGAATGATCAAATAACTTCATGATGATCATGATGGTGGCCATTTCTCAGCAAGGACAACTGCGATGAAGATCATGAGGGCTGGTTACTTTTGGCCATCCTCGTTCCATGATTGTCATAAGTATGTGTGGAAATGTGAAAAATGTGCCTTCTTCTCTAGCAAACAAAGACTTGCAGCTCTTCCCCTTCATCCTATCCAAGTGGATCAACTTTTCGCTCAGTGGGGATTGGATTTCATAGGCCCTATCAATCCTTCCTCTAGTTCTAGTCACAAATGGATTTTAGCTACTACAGATTACTTCACCAGATGGACGGAGGTAGTTGCATTGAAGGATGCCACTAAATCTTTAGTTGTTGAGTTCCTTTATGGAATTGTGACGAGGTTTGGTGCCCCTTCAACCGTTATTTTAGATAATGTAAAGTCTTTTGTTGGAGCTCAGATTTCTACATGGGCAGTGGAGCATAATATCTATTTGAGCACGTCCTCAAATTACTATCCTCAAGGTAATGGCCTGGCTGAATCATCTAACAAGAACCTAATTAGAATTATTAAAAGGACAATAGAGGATAACTAGAGGTGTTGGCATAAAAAATTAAGGACAACTCTATGGGCTGACAGGATAACACCTAAAAGATCAATAGGGAATTCACCATTTGTGTTGGTATATGGTAGAGAAGCAAGGTTTCCAATTTCATTGGAGTTCCTAGCCCTAGAGTTGGCTCATCAGTTGGAATTGATTGAAGATGAGGCCATGATAGTGAGAATGGTAGAACTGATGGAGCTGGAAGAGAAAAGGAATCAAGCTATATAGACCCTAGAAACACACTAGTAGCAGGTCAAAAAGAGTTTTGACAAAAAGGCTAGGTTCAGAATCTTTAGGGAGGGAGATTTGGTTCTAAAATGGGATGTAGATAGGGAAAAACTAGGAAGACACTCAAAGTTTGATGCATTATGGAGTGGTCCCTATCTAATTGAAAGTTGTAAATAGGCCAAAGCTTTCTAGTTAAGCAGGCCTGGTGGTTAAATTCTACCCATCCCAGTCAATGAGAATTATCTCAAGCCATGTTTCTAAGGGTTTGAGATTCCATGTATATATTTAATTTAGTTTTTTTTTCTTGTTTTTTCTCTACTTTTCCAAGAAGTGCACAGGCACAGTTGTCTCTATAATGTAGCAAGTTTTGAAATTTTGAAGGTTGCAGATGAAGGTTTTGGTCTCTAGTTCCAATTGCAGAGACAAGGGTTTTCCAGTGCTTTCCTATCTCAAAGGTAAGGTTAGGGTTTCACAGTGCTTAGAATCTACATATTTTACAACTCTGTAACCCAATGGATGCTTTAGGCCACTGGTCTTATGTGTAGCAGGCTCGCATTCCCTGTGAGTCACCAAAAATGTTGCTCGTTTTTGTGCCCCGCCAATATTCAAATTTTAAATGCTTACCTGCCAACGACTAGTTCCCAGAGTTAATTTTATTTTAAATGCTTGAGAAACATCAAAAAAATTAAAATTAAAAAAAAATCAAACTTATGATATGTTTCGACCGGCCTGCATCCTATCCCGTTGAAACATTTTTTGTTGCTCTCTATTATTGCTTTGCAATTCTACTATAAAATTCCCCTTGCCTCTGAACTGTATGATTCTCTACCTTATCTCTTTCAGCCATTGGTATGAAAGTGCAAGAACTCTTTGCCTTTGCCATTGTTTTGTGAAAGTCTGTAATCTACCTGACTGTATCTCTTTCAGCCTGTGAATGACATATAAGTGAATCTTCTCTTTCCTTGTGTCATTCATTCAGCTTTTCTGGTCTGCATGTGGTTATTAGATTAAAAGCAAGTCTGAATGTGTATATCCCTAGTTTCATTCTAGTTCAATAGTGCATATATGGGTAGAGATTGATCTGAACACTCTATTTTGATGCATCACCTCTTTAGATTAGATTAGGTAGATTTTCTTTCATGCTCTCCTTCTCTCTTTTCCTCTCCAAGAGTAGTTAGGTGCATCCTGATAGTAAGAGGAAGCTGGCCTTCTTTGAAGACTCAACCTCATAGTTCAAGTCCCATAGCTTGAAGGTTGTTTCCATGTTTCACTAGGTTGTCCTCACACATAGGCTTTGGACAAGGGTGCAAACCTAAGTGACAACAATTACACCAACTTTTTCTTTCAAATTGTGATATATTTTCATGTGAAGAAAGAAAATGCTTGACAATATGAACCCATAACAAAATAATGAGATAATTGTTATATTGTGATCTCAATTCCAAAGAAAAGTTGATAAATGTAATTATCCTTGTAAAAAGTGTAAGGGCTTAAAGAATTGAAAAATTCTAATCACAACAACCCAAAGTCATTGTAGGCAACATGGTCATGTTGAAGGGGGCCATGATTATTGTCGATTGATGAATATGGATTTCCAACTAGAGGAACATGGAGGTGTGAATATCCAAGATGAGGATAACACTACCATGGAAGAAGATGATAATGTGCCAGAGGATATGATTGAAGATAGTATGGTGCAACTAATCAAGATGATCATAATGATGGTAGTAGCACATTTGATAATGATGATGAAGATGCACTTGATATACCTATACTTGAGAAGGCATATGAGCCCCTATACCAAGGCTCCCAAATAAATCTTCTCTCTACTCTACTGTTGTTGGTGAACTTGAAAGTTATGAATGGTTTATCCAATGTAGAAATGTCACATATGCTAATGTATGCATTTTTGTCATCTTGAATGTTAGCATACCATTACTATTCATTATATTAACAATTTATATTTATTTTATAGGTTGATAGGTGAGTTTTTATTACCACCATCAAATATTCTACATTGTTCATATTGAGAATCATCTACTATTATGAATCAAATTGGAATGAAGTATTAGACAATACATGCATGTCCCAATGATCACATTCAATATCATAAATAACACGAATTTGCAATAGAACACCTTGATTGTCATATTAGTAGATATTAGTTAGATCAAATAACAAAAAAGGTGCCTCACAAAGTTATTTATTACATTCTCATTATTCCATGTCTTGAATGATTATTCAGGTACACTAGCTTGACACAATTTATGTACTATCATGTACACAATAAAAGTCAAGATGACATTATGAAAATTCCTATGTATGGCTCTACATTTAAAGATAGAGAAATAAATATGGTCACATTTTAAAGAAGAACCTCATAATATCAAGCTTTCATTCGTAGGGGATGCTGTGAATCCATTTGTAGATATGAGATTTGTTTACTCACTATGGCCTATTCTTGTTATTAACAATAACATTCCTCCTTGAATGTCCATAAAGAGGGGCCACATAATGTTGTCAATGATTGTATGAGGTATTTTTTTTATTTAATACTTATTTAAATTAAGTTATTAACAATCCATCAAATTTTCATAATAATTATGTAATGATTATGTTCATTCAATTAGTAGGTAAGTACAAAGTTAAATATATGAACATGTAAATTGAGCCCCTTATTGATGAGTTATTAAAGTTATATAATGGGGTCACTGTGTATATCATATCTAGACTAATAGGATAAAGAAAATTTCAATTCCATGCAATGCTTATATAGACAATACATGATGCCCCTAGGCTAAATCATTTTTGTAGTATTTTATATTGTTAAGGTCACATATTTTTGGTATGTTATAGTGCTTACTGTAATCACCTAAAAATGGTCATCTAGACTATTAGCCCCCTTTTCAACATTTTGGCTAAATTAATTTAATCACTTACCTAAGCCAAATTGCTAATAATCAATTTATTTGATTATAACCTATAGTTTGACTATGCTATCCTAAGTTCATTATTTGATTAAAAAAACATGTCCCCTTTTAATTAAATAAAAGACCCCATTCTTCTAACCCACTTAAAGTGCACACATAAAGTCCTTTTCCTATTTTGAAATTAAAAGAAAAGGCTTTGTGACTTTTGTCTTATATGACAAGTCAACTTATATTCTATTGGTTGATTTGTGTGTGCACATGGATCACTCCTCTTTTCAAATTCCACCGTTGATCATCCACCATCTTCATCTTGATCTCTACCATCCATACATCTTTAAAAGGGAGAGAGCTTTCCCTCTCAATCAATCCTCATTTTGAATATTGTTATGCTGCAGGTTTTCTAACAGGTTTCTTTGGAGCTTTGTGGAGAACTTCTATTTCTTGTCTACATTCTCTCATACCATAGCATCTTAGCTTAGCTTTCATTTTTACATGTAGCTTAATCTCACATAGCTTAATAATGGTATTGTAACACTCTCATACATATTTTAGCATAGCTGCATTTGACATTCTCATTCTAGCTTAATCTTCATTTGCATTGCATCCTTGAGGAACTCCTTGGGACATTTGCATTCTTGCATCTTGTCTTTGGAACCTCCCATTGCATTGTTTACTAGCAAGAAGAGTATCTCTAAGGCTCATCTAAGAGCCTTTTTATTCTTGAAATATACTCTCTTGCACTCCATGGATAGGGAGCTCTAAGCCGGCATTCGAGCATTCCAAACTCATGAAATTGTTTGGATAGAAGGGTTTAGAGTGGTACACTTTCGAGTGTACATTTTTGGCGCCCACCGTGGGGCTTGAATCAAATTTTCAGCTCCATTTGCTTTCATTTCTTATCTCTGGTTTTTTACAACAGCATATTGGATCTAATCAAATGCTTTTGTAGAATTATCACTTTGGTTTTAAGGCCAACCCATAAGTAAATTGGTTTGAAGGCCAAAAACTTAGTTGGTTTAAAGATTTGATCATATCTTTTAAAGCGCTTAGATTTTGGTTCTGAAATTTTTTTTTCAGGTTGGATATATGCTCAAAATGTCTCAGTCCGATTTTCAAAGTATTTTGACATGATTTTCGGAAGTTATGATTTTTTCTTTATTTTTCATAAAAAGCCATTTTTGATCGCAAATCAGCACATTTTTTGGAAAAACTTACATTTTGAGAAATCTTTTTGAATTCTAATGGGGGTTCTTTCTTTGTGTTTTGAATTTTGAGATCGTATTAAGGATCAAAAACTCGATTTGATAAATTTGGCCTGTTTTGACAAAATCAATCTCTAGGGAGAAAATGAAGAGATTTTTTAAAATTTCTTGCATTTTTGGAAAGCTCTCTGATTTTTAATAGGGGTCTCTTCTTTTCATTTTCATTTTTGGATACGAAATCATAGCAAAAAAGTCCAATCTTTTTGACTAGGTCAAAACCAAAGAGTAAAAATGAAAGCATTTGTGATTAACTTGCACTTTCTTTGCATGTACTTGGTTGGAAGATAAATTAGATTTTTGAAGAAACTCACCACTTTTTATTGCAGATTTTTATGTTATTTCACACTAACTTTTGTTGCTAACAAGTTGTGATTTCAGGTTGCCATCCTTGTGAAAAAAATTGAAACATTGCATAAAAAGAGCGCATGTCAAAGCTTCAAATGCACAAGGGCTACTAACGATTGTTTGCAGGGCTGCCCAAAGCATAAAAACCCAAAATTTCTTGATTTTTTGTTTTCATGTGTGGCATTGAATAATTTTTTATTTTTCATAGGCACATAAAACTTGTGATTGGAGTCTTTTGGTAATAGGAGAGTATGCTCTTCACCCTTGTGGTGAATCAGAAATCATGACTTGCCATTTGGTTTCAAAAGCAAGGGGTAACTGAATCTTCTTGGTGTGTTTGGGAAAAAATGATTGGAATAGGAGAGTATGTTCTTCACCCTTGTGGTGAACCAGAAATCTTGACTTCCAAAATTTGATCCACTTTGTGTAGTTAGAATCCTTTAGAGGGCCTGCTCTCGGACAACCTGAGAGGAACGACCCAAGTGGGAACAAGCCGATTACCTGGCTCTTCCAACCCACTATAAAATCAAAGCTATCAAGGACACAAAACCTTGG
This sequence comes from Cupressus sempervirens, assembly GCA_028749045.1. Taxonomy (NCBI): domain Eukaryota; kingdom Viridiplantae; phylum Streptophyta; class Pinopsida; order Cupressales; family Cupressaceae; genus Cupressus; species Cupressus sempervirens. Next base: position 186,205,934 of record CM053787.1, on the reverse strand, counting down.
TAGACGTAGTATTTATCTTCGTCTAGTGTGATCGCTTATGGGATTTCGACCATAGGGAGATCACTAGGCAAGAATGCTTAAGGTACTCTTGTGATCGCGAGATCGGTTACTCATCGCAAGGTGAGGTGTCCCGTAATTGGGAGCAAGAGGAACACTATGAAAGGAAGCCCTATCTAAACACCCTAAGTTAGTAACTACCCTTTTTAGCCACTCAACTTCTTGGTGCAAGGATTGATCCTAGTGGACTACCCGGATCACCCCAAGATTTACACTCACCATATGTGTTCCCTTGGTTATGCTTATGGCATTTCCATGACAAAGCCAATATCTCTTGTGGGAAACCACTTGGTGTGAGGTGAAGGAGCATCAAGCGTGGGCTAAGTTGTTGAGTAATGAACCATGACTTCTAGGTAGATATTGCTTGATGTGTTCTCGAATGTGCTATACCTGTGAAAATCTTTTGAACATACACATGACGATAATTCTAGGGAATTCTTTTGAGATGTCACATATGCTTGTATCATGTAAGGTTGCTTTGTCCCTTGCTTGATTGTTTGAAGACTACTCCATGTGTCACTATCTTGCTTGGAAAGAAATTTCTTTTGAACATCAAATTTACTATGCTATCAATTATTGCCAAAAATTTTCTCAACCAAGTCAAAATGTCAAGTGCAAAAATTTTCTTGTGTTGCTTGCTAAGGGGAGTCACATCATTTGATTTTGATTTTCTATGTCTCTAGTTCTTGAACATGCTTAAAGTGACTCTTTGGTCTTGGTTCTCTTGGTCTTTCTATCTTCATGGTCTATGCATGCTTGCTAGTTATCCTTTTGCTAAAATGGTTACCTTGATTTCTTGACTACACTCTTGGGTTGGGAAAGTTGTTCACTTGTCACCCTACTTGCTCTATTTATTTGGCTATTTGGGCATCTTGCCTAGCTATTGACTTGAGTCATTCATGTCGTAAATTTCTTGGACATATTGTTTGACAAGTCGCTTTAATCTTTCTCTAATAACTTGGCAAGTGAACACTCTACCTCCTATAGTTTCAACATCAAGTTATCTTCTAGACTATTTTATGCTTGGCTTTGCATCTAAAACTATGGGATCTAAACCTTATGCTACCAAAATTCAACCCAATCTAGATGATCATGATATCCTCCATGTCACTAAAGAGTTTCAAGATCTATATGCACAATACAAAGAACTAGAAGAGACAAATGATCTTTCTTACCTTCATCTTTCTAAGCACATGATAGAAATGAAGTCTAAACTTGAGAAAAGGTTGGAGGAGAAGATTGCATCATTACATGAATCTTCCTTAAGGTCTTTACATGCATGTGAGTCACCTTCTTTGAGGTCATCCTCTTCTTCTAGGTCTACATGCTCTACTTCAAGACATCAAATGCCTTCATCTTCTAGATCTAAAGACCTCTTTAGAGAACAAGCAAGTGATACCTCCTTTGAGCCTATGCCAAAATTTTATGATGGACCTATCTTTGATGAAGATAATGATGAAGACATGAACACATGCTATTCACTTGAGAAACAACAAGAAGATCCTAGACATATTTTTGAGAGGACTTTTACTCCCTTGGAACATTCTTATGATGACATTTTGCAAACACTTCTTGAAACTAAGCTCATCATGTTACCTAAGTCTAGCTCATATGGAAACCCATTCTTGGATATCTATTGTGCTTATCATCAACATAATGAGCATAGTACTTCAGATTGCATTGAGCTAAAACATAAAATCCAAGATCTTATTGATAATGGAATTATTGGAACCTCTAGTGACTCATGTGCTGAGGATACTTCTCTTGAGCAAGATTACGTTGATGAACCTATGTCTAGTAGTGGCTCCATTACATCTTCCACTTCTTCCAACACTTGTGCATCTCCCAACACTTCAAATCTTTCCAACATGCCTTCATCAAATAAAGAACCTAATGCTTTCCACATAGACTACGTGTATCCTCAAGGGCTACCTCTAAAAGAAACTCAAGCTAACCTTCACTTGGCGGCAAACCTTTTCCATGCTACTAATCCTAAACATCCTCAACCTTCATGCACTACTATGCCTAATCCAAGCACTACTCCATTCACTCTTCATTCTCCCTTGTCCTTAGAAGTGGCTCCATGTCAAGAGGACTCTCAAAAATAAAAAGCTATAAATGTCAAGAAAGATCAAGATCAAGCACCCGTTCATCTCTTTCAAGATTTTTCCATTCCATATCCTATATCTTGTCCACCTCCTAAGTATGATGAAGATATCACTTCCACTATCTCCCTTGAGCTTACTGAAAATTATGAGAAAAGTTCTCCTCCTATGCTATCCAAAGCTACTTGTCAAGATCAAAGTGTCCCCTCGTGTTCTACTTCTCCACATCCACTTCAAAATTGTGCTCAAGCTTCAAGTGCTATTAAAAATGTTGTTCCTATCAAGGGTACTTATGAGTCTATTGATGGCTTTGCCCATGTTGCTCATTCTAAAGATGTTGATATCCCTTCCCACTATCCCTTTGCATCTTCTAAATCTATCCTTGGTCCTTATCCATCTAAGCTAAAGCATTCAAACCTTCCATCCATATTGGGGCCTTATGTTCCTCCATCTCCTACATTCACTCCTAGCTCATTCCCTAGCTCTCCTATAATACCTCAAGATCAACAAAGACACTCATCCTTGATGACTTTTCACCCATCTATACATCTAAACCAGTCATATCATCCTTATTCATCCACAAATCCCAAGTCTTTTGGAAGTGAGAATAAACATAAGAATCCATTGAAAAATGAAGATCACTATGTCCCATCTAATCGACATGTGAATGCTAAGAAGGAGAAAGCACAAAAGAGACCGCAAAGGTCCACTATTAAGAAAGCTAAATCAAAGCAAATGTGGGTTCCTAAATCCATCATTGAAGAAATGCACTCTCAAGCACACAAAGAACAAGGAAAATCTAAAGCTATGTGGATTCCCAAGTCTCTTTTAAAAGACTTGAATATTGAAAATACTTCAAAGTTGACATTCAAGCTTCCAAAGGCTTCCATTCCATCTTCTTCCAAAAATCTTTCTAAAAATATTCCAAAGCCTTCCACTCCACTTTTTTCCAAATATCTTCTACCAGCTCATACATCTAAATCTCAAGCTATTTCATCCATGATTCCTCCATCATTCCAATACACTTCAAGGTGTGTGTCAATGTTGATCTTGTCCAATATTTCAACTACCCTCATGAAATCCTCTAAAGCTTACACTTACTTTCTATACATGAACTATTATCCTCCATATACTCTTCCTACTACCATTTCTCTTTCATCACCCTATCAACATCTTTGAGAATACCTTTCTATGGTCTTGTCTTATCATGACTTATCTTTCCTATAGGAGCACTATCTACATTCAAAAAGCTTGAGCTCTTTCTAAAAATTCAAAAAAAAAAAAGAAAAAAAAATGAAAAAATCAAAAAAATGAAAATGTGCCTTAGTGAAAACCACTTCTTGTGGCACCTTGGTAGCAAAATTAAAGAGAAATAAATCCATCCTATGGTGAAAACTACTTCTTGTGGCACCTTAGGTAAGTACCATGATGAAAACCTGGCAAACAGGCATCATGCGTAATTCTTCCATCATCCATCTATCCCCTCTTCTCTCTTTGGTCTTGACAATGTTGAGCTATCTTTGCATATTGGCTATCTTATCCACCAGATTTTCTATTGTGCTCTCCCATTCACTCATAGCCTCTATCTTGAGCTTTATTCTTATTGCTCTATCCCATTTCTATACTATCTAGTTGAGCCCTTGGTCTTGATCATGATAAATGAAACATGGTTCTTATAGGCCTCTTGACATGTCTACTCTCTTGGATTTCACGTTTTCATGCTATCTTACTCATTAGCTTCCATCGCTTATCTTATATGCTATCGCACTTGTTCGCTTCACCGCTTATCCTACATGCTATCTTTCTCATTACTTCCATTGCTTATCCAAAAGATGCTTCATATGACTATTTCACCTCTTTCCCTAGCTTGGGTACTCTTGAGGAGTCAGTCCTTGAGGATCACTTTCACTTGCTTCATACTCTTTTTTCATCCATCTTTGCTTATCCACTGGCTTGTTGCTCCATCATATCCTATACCTTTCTAGACATTGGGAGAAAATGATGTGATCTTGCTTGAGAACTAGTGATATCTAAAACCTTCTAAAAAAATCCAAAAAATCAGAAAATGTCTTGAAAAAAAGATCTTCTTAGTGAAAACCTAGCAATAGGTGCTTTGATGTATCACAAAAAAAAAAATTAAAAATTAAAATTAAAATACCAAAAAATTGAAAAAAAGTCCTGAGAAAATCTGTCAAGTGGTGAAAACCTGGAAATAGGCACTACTTGAAACCCTTGCAGCTATGTCTATCACTCTCAATCACCTATTTTGCTACACATTTCTTAGCTTGGAATTGTTTCTTGTCTTCATCTTGGGGGCATAGCTACTTAGAATTTTGAGGTATTCTTGTGCATTAGGGTTTCTTTGACAACTCACAAAACAATGTTTCTCAACACTTCCCCCACCTTAACATCTAGTGTTTTTGAACACTTTTCAGATAGTTTACCTACAGTCTTCGATGTTGAAATATTTCTCACTATTAGAATCAAGTCTGGAAGAAATGGCCAAGTGACTTACACACACACACTTTAACACTTAAACGACTGAGCTATGCTGACATTTATCTACTTTGTGTGCTGTCTATGATGATTTATTTGCCATGTATTCCCTCCCTAATAGTCTTTCAAGGATGTCATTGACTAGAAGACTGGGGGCATGGGACATATTTTCTTGATTTCTGCTTGTGGGTATACTTTTGTTTGTCTATAGTGTTGTAAGCATTCATGCTTGTCCTATTCAACACTTTAACTTATAAATGTATCATCCTTGACTGTTTTGCAAGACCACACTCAGGGTTTATCCTGCCGCTTATGCCTTGATACAGGTGTAATCTTGCTAAATTAAACTTAGGGAATCTAATCATGTAGTTATCTTGACTTACATGTCTCTGATTCTTAGATTGGATTTCCACATACCTATCTCATATTGATCATATTCATATCCTCATAGTTATACTAGTGATGGTTGTATGATCTCATGATGTCCCTAATAAATGCTCAATGATGAAATTAAGAGTCTAAATGTTATGCGCTTCTTGCTGGTAAACCACATTGCATATTAGCTTTCATTTTAGGTTCATTTTCTAGCTTAGTCTTGCATTCTTGCATATGGGGAGAGCTCTCTCTTCATCTTTTTGTGGACATATCAGCTAACTCCTTTCATATATTTCTTTACTTTCTTCTTGTTCATGTCTTTTCACCTTCTTAATCTTTCGCTTCATCTCTTTTCTATCTTGTCATCACATTATATAAATTTTTGACCTCTTAAATAATTTTGACGTCCTAGATTCATTTTCGAGATCGAAATCCAAATTCGAGTTCATCTTGATGGTCAAAATTGTCTTTTAAAATTCTACCTTCTTCTGAGCAGTTAGCTGACTGTTTGAGGTCTAATCTTTGAATCATCGCTGGGGCATCTTCATTTCTATGCTTCGTATCTCCTTCTATTCACCTTTTCACATCTAAATCATCTCTCTACGAGATTTGACCTAATTTTTATGCTATATCCTTCAAAGTCAACTCTAGTCAAACTGGGGCATTTCATCAATTTCTTATAGTCATTCTTGGGTTCTAATCATTTATCTGTCATATCTTGGACATTGCTATATTCTAATTTTCTCATGTCTAGCCAGTTTTTGCATCCCCTTACCTCATTTCAATTTTGATCCCAAGGGGGCAGAAATACTCTATTGCTGATTGTTACAACTATCTATTTCTTAGGAGCATTTGTTTGACCTTATCACTTGCTCTCGATCTATTTGCTTTGCTAGATGTTAGAATTCTTTTTGGATCTTAACATCATCTTCCTAATGTTCAGTACTACTGCTATCAGGCTGTGCATTCAGGACTTGCTATCTATTTCTGCATTTCATTCTTTGGAATCAGATATCTATATCTATCATCGCCTACTTGGCTTCGATTTTCTTTAACATAATGTGTTCCCAGATCGATCACACATTAGTCAAAGAGGGGCAAATGTAATCACCTAAAAATGGTCATCTAGACTATTAGCCCCCTTTTCAACATTTTGGCTAAATTAATTTAATCACTTACCTAAGCCAAATTGCTAATAATCAATTTATTTGATTATAACCTATAGTTTGACTATGCTATCCTAAGTTCATTATTTGATTAAAAGAACATGTCCCCTTTTAATTAAATAAAAGACCCCATTCTTCTAACCCACTTAAAGTGCACACATAAAGTCCTTTTTCTATTTTGAAATTAAAAGAAAAGGCTTTGTGACTTTTGTCTTATATGACAAGTCAACTTATATTCTATTGGTTGATTTGTGTGTGCACATGGATCACTCCTCTTTTCAAATTCCACCGTTGATCATCCACCATCTTCATCTTGATCTCTACCATCCATACATCTTTAAAAGGGAGAGAGCTTTCCCTCTCAATCAATCCTCATTTTGAATATTGTTATGCTGCAGGTTTTCTAACAGGTTTCTTTGGAGCTTTGTGGAGAACTTCTATTTCTTGTCTACATTCTCTCATACCATAGCATCTTAGCTTAGCTTTCATTTTTATATGTAGCTTAATCTCACATAGCTTAATAATGGTATTGTAACAATCTCATACATGTTTTAGCATAGCTGCATTTGACATTCTCATTCTAGCTTAATCTTCATTTGCATTGCATCCTTGAGGAACTCCTTGGGACATTTGCATTCTTGCATCTTGTCTTTGGAACCTCCCATTGCATGGTTTACTAGCAAGAAGAGTATCTCTAAGGCTCATCTGAGAGCCTTTTTATTCTTGAAATATACTCTCTTGCACTCCATGGATAGGGAGCTCTAAGCCGGCATTCGAGCATTCCAAACTCATGGAATTGTTTGGATAGAAGGGTTTAGAGTGGTACACTTTCGAGTGTACACTTACACATTATTGTTGTATGTTTAAGTTGCACATGATAATTTTAGATGATCCAATTGTACATGATCTTTTAGGCCTTCAAAAAAAGGAAAAAATTAGATGTCAAGTTTGTGGTCCAAAGATGAAGTCTCATCATTCAAGAAGTTTAGGAAAGTATATGTTTGATGAGTTTAGGCACTTTCTCCACAATAATCATTAAAATTGAATTACTAGAAAAACATATTTTTAATGGGAAAGAATAGATGACATCAAGACCACAAAGAATGATACCTCATCTATGGGAGTTGGAATACTATTAATTAAATCACTGAGGTAATGTCTAGTTTGTGGTCTGAAGTTTGAAATTTATATTTTGATATTTTATTTTATTTAGTAATGATGTAATAGATACTTGTGAAGGTCATCAAGGCATCAATGACCAACTTCCTAGAAGAATACAAAGTTATCCTACTCAGTTTAGTAGGTTACCATACTACAAGGATCTCCCAATCATGCATTTTTTTGATGCTATGCATATTGGAAAGAATGCAAAAGAGACAGTATGGAAAATATTGAATGGAAGGCTTAATAGAGAAAAAAAATTCTAAAATTTGTAATGTCATTCATGAATCCAATCATGCACTAAAAAATTTCATTAAATCAAATAGCAATGGAGACTACATAAATATGAGTGCCCTTCCTTGGTTATTAACCGAGTAGCAAAGTGATGCATTAAAAGAAGTCATTAAAAAAACAAAATTTCTCACATGATTTTCTGCAAATATAAGGAGTCTTGTTTCAATGAAAGATGATTTTGGCCCATGGTTGAAAATAAATGATTGGCATACCTTTGTCAAGGTAAGCCATGTTCTTGATTTATAATATATTTGTAAAATTGAATGTACTTTTTATTGTATTATTTCATAATATATTGAAAAGATCATTTTTAATGATTGTAGCACATCCTAACTCTATCTCTCCCACACTAGTTTGACAATAGTATTAACCAAGTTATATATAATTTTGGAAAATACATGAGATTAGAAGTGTTATTTCTTAGATTTATTTTACATATATTATATTTATGAATCACTTTAATTTTTATGTAATTTATTGTATATTTTTATCTAAAATTTCATTTATATGTTCTTGCATATTGAATATCTTTTAAGTTTTTTTATCTAAAGAAATTGAGAAAAAAAATATAAAATATTGGAAGAGAAAATTTTTATAGCTTGTGTGAAATGAAAAATGTCTACCTTCAACTTTTTCCAATGCTCAAGAACACTACCTCATACATCAAGTTGAAGAGATTGAATTGTGTGGACCTATAAAAACTAGGTCAATATAGATGGTTGAGAGGCACTTGAAATTTATGAAGGGCTTAGTTTGACAAAGAGCACATCCCGAGGGTTCTATGGTAGAGGGATATATTGTTATACTAGACCATGGTGTACATTAGTGAATATCTTCCCAAGTTTGCATCAAAGATCCATGTAGATCACATTTGAGATTCCATCCATTAATAGTTTTGAAGGGGAGTACTTGTTGGGGAAAGGTAGATTGAGGAAAGTTAGAGGTAATTATAAGATGTTATTTTAGCTAATTAATTATTATCCATCATTAATATAAGTTGATTCTAACTAGTCTAGTTTTTTTTCTTTATAGTTGGTTGTGAGTGGGATGTACTGCATTTGTATATTTTAAACAATCTTGATTGGATGTGAGTATGGATTCAACAGTATCAAGAAAATAGTTACTCATTAATATGGGATGATGTTGCATCATTGGTTAAAGAAGCTCATCATAATGGAGATCCCAATGTTACACCAATGGCACTTGATCTAACATATGGCTTAAGAGATAGAAATATACATATTAGATTACTAATCATGACCCATAAGTCTAATATCAACTTATGGACCAATGCAAATAATCTTAACATATTTAAATAATTGTAAATCAAAAAACACAAAGCTATGTACTACCATGGCCATTATAGAAAAGTTAGATGAAATAAAGAAAACTTGAGATTTTGGGATAAGTGCAGTGTTTTAGGTCACCAATATTTCATCTTGAAATGACATACATCCTCAATAATCTAAAAATTAATATTATAGAATTTTGGATGATATACTTGATTTGCAACTTTAATTCATTCAAATTATTTCTATTTTTCATCAAATGGTATAGGCTATGACTGAACCAAAATAATCTTAATATGATTGTTATTGAACATGATAGTGGATTTAAAATGATTAGTACAAGGTCATTTGAGTCAGTTGGAGATGAACCCTATGTTCTTCCAAGCTAGTGTGAGCAAGTGTTTACTTTTGCATTCCACATAAACCAAGTTGGTCATCTGTTGTTAGACATGATCAAAGAGGAAGGCTGGTAAAGTATAATGTGAGGGAAGAATAAGATAATGAAGAATTAGAAGAGAAAGTAAATGATGATTGCAAAAGACTATTGTAAAATGATAAAGAAGAAGAAGATGATGGTTCAGGTGATGCTAACATTGATGGTCATGATGATGATTGTCATGATGATGTTGGTCATGATAATGGTGATGAAGATGATGGTGAGGGAAATAAAAATGGTAGTGGTGGTAACAACGATGATAAAAGGGAGAAGTATGATGATGGTGATGATGATGATGACATGGATGAAGATGATGATCAATGACATTGTTAATGAAATGTATGTCGAGATATGATCAATGTCAAGTATAATGGAGTGATTTATTCATAGAAATTTAGTCATGGAGTATATACAATTATTTTACATAGCTACCACATGGTGTAGGGAAACTCCCTATTTTTTTTTTTTTTTGGTGAAATGGAAGGGACTACATAATGCTAAAGCTACCTAGATGACTAAAGCTAATATACTAAAGCATGGGGTCACCATTGAAGACCTCCTAACTCAAGGGACTTGAGTTCTCTACCCTAGGGGAGTATAGTGTAGGGAACCTCCATAATTTTGGTTTTTTTGGAGTTGTTAGGGGTTGGTTAGGTGTGTGTGTGTGTGTGTGTGTGTTAATTAAGTTCCAAGAGTCCTTATAGTGCAACTAGTCCAAAAGTAAGAGCCAAATTTCTCACTAGGTCCTAGGTTGCTCAAAAGTTGCTTAATAGGTAAAATTTGATTAGGGTGGGAAACTAAGGTCTTTTATTTACTAAATAGGTCCTAGGTATCTTTGTAGGGTCTTAGAAAGGTCCTAGGTGGATCCATTGGACCAAAAAGTGTAAACAACAAAAATTGCTCAAAAGTTGCCTAAGAAAAAAATAAAATTGGTGGTTTTGGAAGTTGTAACTACCCATGCTTGGGTATAAGAGCATAGAGGATCATATTTTGAAAGGTTACAAGGTTTTTCATTAAATTATGCACTTGTGAACTTGTTGTACAAATAATTTTTTGACTTTTCATTTTTTTAAAGTGATAGTATAACTATGTACAAATTAGTATATGAGATCAAGCTTATGATTCTTGCAGCATAGTGTTTCCTTGTTTTTTTTCATACTAAATTTTGGATTGAAGTTAGTGGATTAGCAAGTTGTATTATTTTCTTATTGACTGGTCTAAGAATTCCCTTCAAAAGTTTGTTCCTACAAATATGGTTCTAACCTAATCATCCGCAATGGAAAATGGTTGAGACCTTTTGGGAGAGTAGGCTAGACATTTTAAATAGTTTTTAATTTTTTTTTCCATTTTTTTTTTGATTACCTTGCCATTGAATGATGCCCTAGGCTAACTACTGGGAGTAAGTGAGCTAGGAAAATTTGGGAAAGTTGTTGCAAAGCATGCCCATGATCAAGTTGGGTCAAACCAATGGAGTTCCTAGAAGCCCTAGGATGCTACCTTGAATGTGCATGTGAACAAAAGGGTGATTTGAGGTTTGAATAGTTACAGAATCTTTTCGATGTTGACTAGTTTAGAGGCCTAAAAGATAGGTTGGAAACTAAGGCTCAAGGGTGAATATAGTTGTGGAAATTTTGAAGCTATGAAATTTTAGAATCTTGGAATGCTAGGAGATATCTTTTAGATTCCTAAGGTTTTTCATGGGGTTTTTTGAAAGAATTTAAAGTATTGGTGCAAAATAGGGTTACTAGACCTAGAAGCTAATAGGCTTAATTATCCCTATGTGAAGAAAGTGAGTTTTGTTGTGTTATTGTTGTGACCATAAGTATTGAATAAGGTTAGGTAGATTATGGATGATACCTAAAACATTACTACACTCCAAAGGAGTGGATAAAGAAGATCCTAAGAAAGGTTTAGGGTTCTAAGGGAGAGAAGGGATAGTAGGTCTAGTGCCCTAAAAGGGAGATTAATTCTACACGAGACTAACTACTCCTAGGAGGAAAGTTGGAGGAAGAGACTTGGAGGCATGGATTGGTGGTAAGGACAAGAAAAAATAATCATTAGATGATTCAAGATTATAACCTTAATCAGGAGTGGTTATTTTGTTGAACTCTAATCCCTCTACATCAGAGTGGTATTAGAGCCGACTTTTAGTTTGGTTGATGCTAGATGTGAAAGATAGCTAAGAAGTTAATAGTATGCCACCCAAGTCAATGAGAAAGGGTAAAATAGTGGATATGGTGAAGGATCTACTGGCCAAAGCCAATTAAGTAGACACTAAGAGTAAGAAGATAATCATAGAATGGGTAGATGAGAGTGAGGATGAACATAAAGCCTCATAGGGGAGACATTTGAAAATGGTAAGGATCTTGAAGTGGATCAGGATAAAAAGGTATTTTTTGATGCCTTTAAGTCTCTTAATAAACATAGTATGGAGCATATATACCTTATTATAGTGGTAGCTTGAATGGAGAGGAATTGATAGATTGGTTGGAAGCCATAGACAATTAGTTTGATTACAAGAAAGTACAAGAAGAGAAGAGAGCTAGCTATGTCAAGGTTAGACTTAAGAGATCAACACTAATATGGTGGAACATGATGAAAGATGATAGAATAGTAGTAGGGAAGAAGAAGATTGTGTCTTGGGATAGGAAGAAGATTAGATTAAGAGTAAATTCCTAACCATAGACTATGAGATTCATATATATTAGAGGTTGCAAAACCTAAGGCAAAGGAACCTCAAAGTGAGTACTTATATTAAAGAGTTTAAAAGGCTGAGCCTAAGGGAAAGAAGACAAGAAGAAGAAGTGGAAAGAGTGGAAAGATACCTCAATGGATTGAGGCAAGGGATTCAAGATTAGATCATCATGATGGCTCTTGATAGTATGCATATATTCTTTAAGTTGGCTTTAAGGGAAGAAGATAAGTCAAGGAGAAGACATGATTTAAGAGGTAGAGGTAATAGAGGTTTCAAAGGTAGGGGCAAATTTTGTAGAGGATTAGGACCAAGTACACCATAAGAGACTCCAACCAAAGATAACAATAGGGGTAATCAGAATAAGAACACATTTCGAAGAGGGGGATATAGAGGAAGGGGACCACCTATAGGTAGGTTCTAGTCCCAAGGAAGAGGTAGTACTATTTTTACTAGTAGATATTATAATTGTAACCAAGTGTGCTATACTATGGGTAGATGTCTTGAAAAGGCTTCCTCTTCATCCATGGGAGAAAGGAGAACACAATTAGTGCAAGAAGATGACACTCAAACTATCGCATCACCTATTTCCAAAGCATGACTAGTGTTGGATGGTGAAAATTTAATGTTGAGAAGGACTTTATTGAAGGTACCTAATGTGGTTGAACCACCTCAAAGTAAGAGTTTCTTTAAGAACATTTGTAGGTTACATGGAAATATTTGTAGAGTGATATTGGACTTTGGCTCCATTGTGAACATGGTATCCAAAAATATGGTAGATAAGTTGAACCTCAAGAGAATACATTAAACTACCCCTTACAAGGTGTCTTGGTTGAATAAAGGCCAAAAAATAGTGGTGGATGAACAAATATTTGTGAAATTTGAGATAGGAGAATACAAGGAAAAAGTGTTATGTGACATAATGCCTATGGATGGTTGTCATCTTTTGCTAAAATGTTCATGGCGGTATGATGTGAAGGCTATCCATGATGGGGAGTACAATAGTTATGTGATTACCAAGCAAGGAAAGAAGCTTTAGATGGACCCTTTTACTAAGCCTAAGGAGGAGAAACATTTGGGGGAGAGTGTGATGTTATTGAATGGGAAGGAGTTCCTATGAGCTATAAAGAAAGAGAAAGGAGTATGTGGTGTAGTAGTGGTAAGGCCTAAAGTAGAGACTATAGAGAAAGTTCAAGTACTACAAGAAGTGTAGCAACTTTTGGAAAGGTATCATGGAGTAGTGGAAAATGGGATACCTAATGGATTTAAACCTATGAGGAAGGTAAGTCATCAAATAGATCTGACACCAAGGGAAAATCTACCTAACAAGGTAGCCTACATGATGACACCAAGTTAGAATGTTATAATTACAAAGAAAATACATGATTTATTAAAAAAAGGGCTTAGAAGGAAGAGCTTGAGCCTTTGTGCTATAAAAAGCTTCCTTGCACCTAAGAAGGATGAAAATGGAGGATGTGTATTGACTCTAGGGAAATCAACAAGATCACCATCAGATATAGATTCTTTATGCCAAGAATTGAGGATTTTCTAGATAATTTGGGAGTATCTTGCTACTTCTCCAAGGTGGATTTGAAATTAGGGCACCATAAAATTAGAGTTAGGATTGGTGATTAATGGAACATAGCCTTTAATACAAGTGAAGGGTTGTATGAGTGGCTATTAATTCCCTTTGGCTTGACAAATACCCCAAGTACCTTTGTGAGACTAATGAATAAGGTGCTAGTAGATTTCATAGGTAAGTTTGTTATTTTATATTTGGATGACATTTTAATCTTTAGCAAGTTCAAAGAGGAGAATTTGAATCACTTAGAGATGGTCATGAGGAGGTTATGTCAAGAGAAGAAGATGATCAATCGAGAAAAGTTTGAGTTTCTAAAAACTAAACTGGTATATGTTGGGTTTGTTATTTCGAATGGGTATATTAAAATGGATCCTAATAAGGTCAAGTCTATTTTGGAGTGGCCAACACCTAAAAGCATAGGAGATGTTAGGAATTTTCATGGGTTAGAATCTTACTATAGGAATTTTTTTAGAGGATTCAATCATGTATCTGCACCTGTCCTCAACACTATTAAGGGAGGTATCAAATGCCAATTCAAATGGATAGAGGTAGCGGATAAAGGATTTGAGATTTTTAGAAAAATTATTACAACCCTACCTACCTTAAGGTTTACAAACTTCAATCAAATATTTGTCGTAAAGTGTGATGCGAGTAGGCTAGCTATTGAAGTAGTGCTAAGTCAAGAAGGACACCTTGTGGCATTTTTCTCTAATAAGTTAAATGTGGAGAAATAGAGGTACTCTACTTATGACCTTGAATTATATGCAATGGTCCAAGCCTTGAAAAAGTGGAGACCCTACCTCCTTCCAAAAGAATTTGTGGTTTATAGAGACAACCATGCCCTGAGATTCTTGAATGGATAGGAGAAACTATATCAAAGATACCTCAAGTGGGTGGAATATTTGAAGGAATTCACCTTTGTGATGAAGCATAAGAAAGGTGTGAGTAATAAGGTTGAAGATGCTCTTAGTAGAAGAATCCTATCCATCTAGGAGGTCTAATTGTAGAGTGTGGGAATGGAGGATCTAAGAGACCTCTACAAAGAGGATAAAGACTTCAAACAAGCCTATGAGGTATGTGATAAATTGAAGCATGGTTTACTATAGGAAGGTTTTCTATTCAAAAGTCACCTATTGTGCATTCCATAATGTTCTATGAGGGAGAAAATAATCAAATAATAGTATCAAGGTAGTTTAAGGGGATACTTTGGAGTGAACAAAACCCTTGAACAAGTCTCTAAGTACAATCACTAACCTAGGTCCTAGATTGATTTAAGAAGGTTTCTAGAACAATGTCATGTGTGTCAGAAAAATCTAGGGTTATATGAACCACTCACCATACCACAAAGGCCATGGGAGTGTTTGAGTATCAATTTTATTTTAGGACTTCCTAAGACACCTAGAGGGAATGAAAATGTATTTTTCATTGTGGATCATTTTAGAAAGATGGCACACTTCATCCCATGCAAGAAAACAAATGATACTTCATGTATAGTAGGTTTTTTCTTTAGATTTATAGTAAGAATTTGTTGGTGTGATTCTTCATAGTATAGAAAATTTTTGATATTTGGGTGAAAAATCAGTTATGCCTTTGTTTTGTGGCGCCCTCATTTTCAAATTTTTGAAAAAGATATTTTCTTCAAGATTTTTGGCGGGGCTTTTTATCCTAATGTTTTATTTACATTAAAATGCCTTTGGTAAACCTTTCATGTACCTTTAATTGTGATTTTTTGTTTGAAAGGATGCCAAGTTGAAGTGTTTTTCAGTCACCGTTGATCTATCAGAGATCAAGGGTCAACATATCCCTGCATTATAGAGTTGTAGGTCTTTAAGCAATGCGGGAAATTGCATTTGCGACACATAGCCCCTAATGTTTTATGAGATCCAGTATGCTATAAAAACTCTTGTATGTCAGCTTTGTCAGTTCTTTTTCACACGTTTTGTTTTTCCGCGATATCATTGGTGGATTCATTGGCAGAGCTACGAAGACTACTTAACAAGCAGTATCACCGTTGATCCTATCTTGATCAACGCTTGGTGCATCCCCGCATAATAAAGATGCAAGTTTTTAAGTAATGCGAGGAAGTGCATTTGTGACACGTGGAAAAGTGGGGTTTGGTATTTGTATTTCAATATGCTACACTGCAAACGACTGATGATGTGTAATGCTAGGTATGCACAGAAGGGTTTTTGGTTGCTTAATGACTATGAAGTCTTATCACTGTCGATCTTGTCTTGATCAATGGTTGACGCATCCCTGCATAATAAAGATGTAGGTTTTTAAGTAATGTGGGGAAGCGCATTTGTGACATGTGTCCATGATGACATCAAACACTTGCTTGCTCAGAAGAAGATATGGCATTCGCTGGCGTGAAGTGTTGTCAGACAGTATGAGCTAATATGGCAATTTCCTATTGGTCAGTACAGCTAGTTGGTCATTAATACAAAATGGATTATTCTGATCGTCAATCTTGTCTTGATCGATGGTTGACGTATCCCCGCATTATGAAGATGTAGGTTTTTAAGTAATGCGGGGAAGCGTAATGGTGACATGTAGCATTTTTCTAAAAGGACCATAAAGCTTGTTTATTTTTAAATCAGGACTGTACGCTTTGATAAAATCTACAGATGGGATTCAAATTTGAGTGCAAATTGCAGGAAATGGTTACTAAGAGTAAATATGATCCAGACTTGGTGCGTGTGATTTTAATTCATAAAAAGAACCCATGATTTCACCATTAATGCATCACCAAAGCACTAAAAGAAAATGGCATTCAAGATTTTAGAGCTAAGGCACGAAATTTCTCGATTAATACTCCAATAAAATTACAGAAGATATCATATAGTGCAAAAGTGCGATTTCTGGTGGGTAAGTGCTCTGTGACTTTCTGAGTAAAATTTGAAGCATCTGCTATTGTGAATTTTCCAAAGTTTCATTAAAATGCCGCCCTGAAAATAGTTTACTGGACAAAAAGATTATCTAAAATGTTCAGTGCATGATGATTTTCTCAAACAATTCCCCTTATCAGTGCATGAAATAACTAAGGGAAGGGAACTGATTCCAAAAAACCCTAGATTAGTTGTGGCTGAAGGATTTTATGACAAAGCTCTTTGGATAAGGGGTGCCCAGGTTTTCATGGGAGGTTTGAAGTTGTTTAGGAAATGGTTTTCAGAGTGAAAACTGGACACTCCTATGAGCAATGTATGGCAATTTGACATTGGAAAATTAGTAGTCCCCAGTGTCTTCTTTGATAGTGATTTATTGATGGACCTAGCAAAGAAGTATGACCCTATCATAGGGTGGGTAAACAATCATTCAGGGGTCAACCTTTTTAGGGTTTTCCCTGAACTCTTCAGTGAGGTTTTCAAACTAAACCCTAACCACGCTATGCATGAAATCATTGATCTGGATGATTTGCAAGCTAGATATGATGTACAATGAGTGTACTTAAGAATAGGGCCACTATAGGAGCATGATGCTAGGGTTGGTAATTTGCCTGTGATCACAACCAATACTCCAGAGCCATTGTTAAGAAGACATTTCAATCAAAGAGCTCAAGCACTATATTTTTCTCTTTGCAAGATCTTGGGGATAGATAAGGGTGATCAAATTCCAAGTTCTGTGGTCCTTATAATTGCTCAAACCCTTCAATTTGGAATGAGTGCCATTCTGGATTTTGCCACTTTCCTAGCAAAAGAGATTCACAACAGTCTGGTTGGAATAGCAAAAGGGAAAGTAAACAAACCATTCTGTTGGTATTCATTGATGATGCATGTATGTTTATACAAAGGACATACTTTCTTCTCTAAGGGTATGGAGTTAGAAACAAAAAAGGATGGAGAAAGGAATCCAGTGTAGTTATGGAGTGTGGATATGACTTTAGAGGCCACTGATGCTAGTTATGTAAGATTTGACAGGTATTTTGCATCAAAGCTTAGACTACTTTTAAGAGGAGATAGCCCTAGAATCCCACAAGCATTATTAGAATTGGTGAGACCCAAGGACCATGCTAAAGGGCTACTTGTCAGTCACAACTGGGGGGATATAATTCCCTACAATGTTTCAACAGTAATAAGAGTTTATGGTTTCTTAGGAAAACCTCATGTGTTACCTTTTCATGTACCTTTGAAGATAGGGATAGCCGAGCTCTTATGGCAGATAGGTACTATAGATGAGAGGGAATTGGTCAAGAAGGGCACTTTCTTTCCAATGGTTACTGTAGTACATGATTCTGTTTTTGTTAAAAAGGGGTGGAAGCATTTGAATTTTTTTTTGAATAAATATAACATGGCAGAATCTCATGCCAGATTCATTGACCCTGAAGGATTCTATGATCTATTAAGAGAAAGGGTAAGGGCTTCCCATTTGGTATATCGGGTTTACTATCCGAAAGATATAATTAAAAATATTTTCACATTGCAGGAGCAAGAATTAAGGAAAGAGAAATGGATAGTTTTCAGTAAAAACCTAGAATTTATTAATGCTTTTGACCCCCAGTATGACCCATTGAAAGATAAGAAATACTGGGGAGATAAAATACAAGCATTAATGAATAATTTTTCTTTAAAAATTTAGACTATGAATGAAAAGAAAGATATATTTATTAAGACATACCTAGACAAGGCAACAAAAATACAAAGAAGAATGAGTGGTAGAAATGTGGTAACTCCTGGCCAATATACATTGACAGTATATAGGGCTAGTGAGGTAAGTAGTAAACAAGTAATGGGAATGGCTTTAGAAATGCTAAAATTGGGTGGTGTTGTATCTGGACAAGAAGAAGATAAGTTTTCCCAACTCAATGCTAGGTTTCAAGAAGTTTTGAAAGCATATGAGGAAAGGGGTATACAGGTACAATCACTGGAAAACAAAATATCTCAGTGGAGAGGATACTTGGGAAGATAAAAATGGGAGAATCCAGTGCACCTACAATTGTATACCCTTCACAGCCATTGGTTGGATCTGGATCAACCCCTATTGAAATACCTAACACCCTTGAAAGGCCCCAATTCTATACTGTAGAGGACTTTGAAGAGGAAAAAACAAAATTGCATGAGTTGCAGATAGAATTGAGAAATCAATATGAAGAGAAATTAAAACAAGGTGTGATATATTTGAGGGATAAAATACAATGGTCAACCATTTTTGATCAGTTGACAAGAATTGCAGCCCTCATGGATGAGTTGAACAGAGATAAGGATAAACTGACTCTTCTTGCACAGAAATGGAGGGAGAGAAATAATGATATTACAATCATATGTATATCTATAGTCCAAATGCCTTATCATCAAGTTGAGAAGATTTTTGATTTATTAAATAAGCTAGAGAATTTTGATGATGAAAGAGATTCTGTACAGAGAAGATTAACACTCTATTTTTCCCAATATATTGATGAAAAATTCACCCTATTTCCTTGTGCTTTAGAATCTATTGATACAATAAAAGAAAAAGAAAAGTGGAAAAGGGAGATGGATGAGTTATTAACTGAAAGAATAATAAACATCATGACTGAAACTAGCCATTGGTTCTATGCAAAGACAAATGAAGAGCTAGTAAAAATACAGTTATTTTATACTGCTATGAGGAAAGAATTTGATGATTTAGAAGAAAGTGCAAATTCTTTAATAATGATACAAAGAGAAGGTCTAAGTTTTGATTTTCCAGATGGCGATGCTTTTAATAAATGGAGAAATTAGTTTCTAGAACAAATGTCAGAAGATGATGAGGAGGAAAATGTAAAAGTAAAAGTCACCCTCGTAGTTAATAATGAGGACATGGAAAATCCCCAGGTTGAAATAAATTTACAGGTAACTGAAGATGATACATCACTTTCAAACCTCATAGCTATTTACTCTAAGGATGAAGAATAATTGAAGAATCAGATCTTATCTTCTTGTTTCAACAACTGAGAAGCATAACAGAAAGGGACCCACTAAGGATTGTTCGATGAATTAGCTTTTCTGTTATTTGTTTTTGTATTTTATGGCAGACATTTGTTAGTATCCTTTAGAAGACACATGTCACTTTATTTAGCCCAAAGCTTGTTGCATCTCACACTATTTAAGTAAGATTCCAAGGCTAAAGAAGAGTCCGAATTCTATTTCTTCTAATTATTGTGCTTAGTCTAGTTTTTGGTCCAAATTTTGAAAGCAAATTTGTAATGTATTTTTCTGTCAATTCTCTGAGAATACATGAATATAGAATGAGCTGTGTTTCTTTCTAAAGGCCATTTTGAGGCTATTGTAAAGGATATACCATTTTCAAAGGAAATTAATACAAATTATGAACTATCCCCATATCATTTCTTTCTAAATTTTCTCTCCTTTTAAATACTTAGCTACCTTGATGTCGTATGAGTAAAAGCTTGTGCAATTGAATGCAATCTAGTTGAATTGTATATCCATTTATCATTGCTGTTAATTCAATGGATTAAATAAAGGCTTTGATGAATGTGATGAGATTTCTTAAGTATTGAAAAGGATTTTGAATGATAAATTCTGATAAGAATTGCTGATAGAATTTGTTGTGAAGCAACAAATTAGATCTAAGAATTTGCTATAGACTCTAAACCCCATGGATTAGGCACTGATCAAGTTATTTCAGCTGAAGGAGAAATAAATTACAAATGGTTTTTCAAATGCATCATCAAATCAAATTTTACTTTTATTTCCTGTAGATCTTCAAAGTCAGCCAACACTTGTCTACAAGGAATGTTTTAGCTTCAGTTAGCCATTGTTGTTAAAAACATCTAGAGATCTATAGAAGAATTCCTGGCCATATCTGTTTATGGGATGTGTTTACCAAGTTAGTAAGAATTATGTATATGTTTGAGGATCTTGAAATGAGAATCAGAATGAAACTAAGAATAATCCTCATATAGTTGTTTTAAGTTTGAACCATCCCTAGGTACACCCACCCTGGTTTTGCAAAGCAAAAAGAGTAGAAAACCATCTATGGTTTTGTTGAAGTTGGGTCCAAATACCTTACATATGCAATTATTAATAAGAATAGGCTAGTCTTTAGATTGTGTATGTACTATCATTATAGTATTAAGCATTTTGTCACTTAGTAGTTTTAGTACTTTTTTAAAACACCAACAAAATGGCGACTCTACTGGGGAGTTGTCCAACACATCTGTGAAAAGTACTACAGTTTCTTTGGTCTTGCTGTATACGTGTGTGTCATGTGACCTATGTTTTGCCCATGGTTATAAAGGAATCTCTTAGTGTCAAACCTTGAGAATTTAAAGAAGATAGAGCCCAAGTACCATTGCTACACACTGACGTATCTAGCCTATCCAAGTGTCTTATCTAACAAGAAAGAGTTGCAGTCTTATGACATCAGTGATTGGTCTATCTGTGCCACATATTTTTGTTCCCACTTGTGTATTGTTTTCCTTTAGTCAGTAAAAGTTTCATTATATATTTTCCCAAAATAGGGTAGCGACTCAGTCAAGGTTTTGAAGCTAGTGCTTATTGTAACAAAAGGTGAATATGGCTGACAAGAGAAAAAACACAAGAGCTTACATGAGAGCCAATCCCGATGTATCAATGCATACTGATTTACCCCAAGGTGGTAGGAAGAACCAAAATAAGAAAAAGATAGATCCAAATCCCACTTGGAAACCCAAAGGTTATGCATCCATCAATTCCCATTATCAACCAGTAATAGGAAGAGAGTTTTCTTCACTTAGCTCTGAATCTGAAACTACAAGACTCTTAGGAGGCATTTTCAGCACCCCATTACCAGATGAGAGAGTTTTTCAAGACAAGGATGTATCTACTATGGGAATTGCTTCATTAAGACCAGATCCTATAGCAGATATGAATTATAGGCTAGGATTTAGGAGTTCATCTGACAATCCTTTTAATCCCAGAGTAGCCCCATATGTAGAACCAAACCTTATAGATCTGGATGACCCTACTATTTCCAAAGGAACTTTTGTAGATCCTAAAGAATTGCACTTTGAAATAGAATTTTTGAAGAAATGGATTGCTGAGGAAGAAGCTAAATGCATTCATCTTGAAAAAGAGAAGAAGCAAGCCACCTTAGATGCCATAATAGAAAGAGATGCTCTGCTAAGAAGGATGGCTTCTTTGAAAGAGCAAAATAAAAAATTAGAAGAGAATACCACAACTCTCCATAAGGATGTTTTTGGAGATGTTGATAATCTGAGAGCTAAAGTTCAAGAATAGGAGAAACGCCTAAATCAAAGGCAAGAACCAGTTATTGCTCAAGTTCAAGCCTATAAACCTGTTCAAGTTGATCCTATAGAGCCCACTGCAAAAGCTCCAGATAAAGGGAAAGGCAAGGCTATAGGAATCCAAATAAATGAGCCTCAAGCTATACCAAGCAAACCTATACAACCCTCCATGTCTAAATTAGATCTAGATCTTGAGAAGGCTCAAAAAGAGAGGGAAGATCTAGCAAAAGAACTTGAGAAGGTTGAGAATGAAGCTCAAGCTGTAGAAACTAGAAGGACAATCCAATTCATAAAGTCTAATTCTACTTTGGCTTCATGGACCAATTTGACTATCCCACCTAAAAATCTTGCACCAGTTAGTGCTCCCACAATTTCAACTCAGGGAATACCCCAACCTGCTCCTACCCCATCTTCCACTATTGGCACCCAAGTCCCATTTGTCCCACCACAACAGTCCCAAGCTGCTCCCCTGAGTCAAGCTAATATAGCTAGTACCTCAAATGTTCCTGGTTTCCAGAAGAAACCTATATACCTAGAAAAGTATAGAAAAATATCATTTGCTGGTATTCCTGGTGCCCCTCATCCCATATCATTTGATTTAAGGGATAAAGTGGTTAAGTTTTCTAGAAATAATGTTGTTACTGGTGAAGAACATCTGAGGATTTTCATTGACATGTTGAATGATTATGAAGTTGAACACGAAGACATGGTAATGAAATTTTTTGTGCATTCACTAACAGAGGATGCAAGGGATTGGTTTAGGAGATTGCTTGATGACAGTATTACCTCATGGAGTGATTTGGAGAAGTTGTTCAAAGAGCAATATGGGGACAATACTAATGTAGGATTCATGTTGAACGAGTTCAACAATATCAAGAAGAATCCAAATGAATCCACATTTGATTTTAATGTGAGATTCCAAAAAGGTATGTGCAAAATTTTTCAATTTATGAGGTTAAATGAAGACGTCTCTCTCACAACCTATTTCAATGCTTTTGATAGCAAAATGGCTTATCAATTGAGGGCTAAAGATCGTAAAACTTTAAGAGATGCCTATAGAGTTGCAGTGAATATAGAGAATAATAGAAAGGCATCTGGAAAACTAGGTAGGAGGGATGATCCTAAGCTTTTCAATCCTAAAAACAATAATAAAAGGGAGGGTGACAAAACTCCTATAGGAAAAAAGCCCAAAGAACCTACTATAGGCCAAGTTCTAGAAATGCTCAAGAAGATGAATCCCACTAGTTTCAATAAGCCAAATATTGCTGAAAGACTCCCTCTGAATAACAACAATTTCAATAGGCAGCCTAGGATGCAGAATTACCCTTACACCACTCAGTGGAAAGATGGTAAACTAGTTCCCAACCAGACCCAAAATGTGAAGGATAAGGGTACCCCAGACCCCCTGCAAAGGAACACTGTAAATATAAATGATGATGTACCATGGTGCATTATACACCAATCACCTCATTCTGCTAATTATTGTGTTGTTGCTCAGTCATTCACCCAAGCTCAAGGAGTACAAGCTGAAGAAGAAATTGAAGAGAAAAACCATGATGATATAAGCTGCAATATGGTGAGTATGTGTGATGATTTGATAGATTCTGATTTAGAAGAGCCTGAAAATGATATTACTAGCTAGATAATTGCTTACCAACTACATCATCAACAAGTGTTTTCAGATGATGAAGGGTATGATATAGATAAGGTATGCAGTACATTTTTTGATGTAGGTCTCACAAGTTTAAGAATGCCCTCCAAGGAGGAAATTGATAGAATTACAGCCGAAATGATTTCACAAGTCCATAGTAATTATAATTTGAGAAATAGAGCAATAAATAATGATGCAGGAAGGCCATCTAGTGTATTCATCAAAGACATTACTCATAAGATGAATGATCAAGACAAGAAAGTCAATGTAGATGTGCCTAAAATCAAGGAGAACAAGGGTAAGAAATGGGAACCAAAGAAGAAGGTTCAATTTTAGATAAGTGAAGCAACAAAACCAGTTGTACAACCAAAGAAGTCAGAACTATATGTTATCAAGCAAAATGTTGTGCCTACTACTCAAAAGACTCCGATTCCAGGTACTACTGTAAAACCTACTGTGGTTGAACTTGTTGATATGATATCCATGTTATCTCAAATTATTGTAAAAGTGCCCTTGTCTGAACTTTTTAGAATTGAAGAGCATAAGAATAAGGCTTTGTCATGGTTGGGTGGAATAGCAAATAATAAGGTTATTGTAGAATAAGCTGTGTCCCAACAAACCCCATTAGTAATAGAGGACAGTGGTATCATATCCTAGATTCCTCAAATGTTTCTAGATGATTCCTTAGTGGCATTCATAGAAGATATTGATCCTTTTTTCCTCAGTCTAATCATAAAGGGGAAGACCTTAAAAAATTGCATGATAGACTCAAGAGCTTCCAACACTATAATGCCTTTCAAAGTAATGGAAGCCTTAGGATTGCAGGTGGATACCAAGCAGGGTAGATGCAGAGGGATGGATGCTAGGGAAGTCCTAGTCATAGGTACTATAAATGCCTTACCATTCAAACTGGCTGCATATCCTGAAGTAGAATTAACCATGTCTGTCCTTATGGTAGATATACCTCCACACTCCGAAATGTTACTCTCCAAAAAATGGAGTGCTGCCATGGGGGGAAGCCTACAATGTGATCTTACTTATGCCACTTTTCATATAGGGGACAAAGCTATCAGGGTAAATAGGGAACCAAGGGTTAACCACATCTTAGGTGAAGAAATTAACAAAGATATCACTTGTTTCCTAGATACTAGGATTAATGCTTTCAGGGCTGAATTAATTATTCAAGAAGTTGAAAATTTGCCTTCTATCATCAAAAATGAAGTTGAATGTTGCATGAATTCACCAAAATTATGGACAATGTTCTTTGATGGGGCTAGTTCTAAAGAGGGTGCAGGGGTAGGTGTAGTCTTTGTGTCCCCTAAAAATAACACTTTTAGGTATTCATTCACCTTGAAGTTTGCCTGCACTAATAATATTGCAGAGTATGAAGCATTGCTACTAGGACTCAAAGTTGCCATACATCGTAAAATTAAGAAATTATGTGTCATAGGGGATTCTGAACTAATTATCTCTCAGATCAAAGGAACCTACTTATCCAAGAATAGGAGATTGAAACAATATAGAAATGCAGTCTGGGATCAGATTGAATTCTTTGATGCATTTGGGATTTCGTGGAGAGATGGGACCCAAAATAAGATGGCTGATCTGTTGGAAAATGTGGCCATCAAGCCAAAAGAAATATCATTTGCAGGAATCTCCTAGATTGAGGTGCAAAACAGACCTTCCATACCTGACAACATTGAAAATTGGCAGGTTTTTGAAGATGACAAAGATATTACAATTTTTTTGTTAAATAAAGACAAGTACCACGGTTAGGAGATAGATTGCAGTGGACTGATTGAAACCATAAATGGGAAGGAAACCATTTTTGGTCAAGAAATAATGCAATTGAAAACAAATAAGATGCCAAAGGGGTTAGTAGTCTTGGAAAATATTTTTGATAGCCAAGACAAAGTAAAATTAGGAGTAAACGACCCCAAACCCCAGGAGTTAGAAGAAATAAACTTGGGTACTGATGAAATTCCTAAAAAGGTTTATATTGGCAAAAATCTGCCTATTGAAATTAGGAAAACATTGATTGACCTACTTAGAAAATATAGACATGTTTTTTCTTGGTCATACGATGACCTTAAGGCTTACAGGGAGTATCTTTTCTAGCATGTCATACCATTGAAGGAAAATGTAAGACCTTTTAGGCAAAAACAGAGACCAATAAATCCTACCCTTGCCCCAAAAATGCAAGAAGAACTGACAAAACTGAGAGATGGTGGGATAATCAAACCAATCAGGCATTCGACCTAGGTTTCAAACTTGGTTCCTATCAGGAAGAAGAATGGAGATATTAGGCTTTGTGTTGATTTTAGAAATTTAAACATTGCATCTCTGAAAGACAATTATGGCTTACCTAATATGGAGGCCATGTTATAGCAAGTGACTGGCTCTGAATTGATGTCAATGATGGATGGTTTCTCTGGGTATAATCAAGTTCTAGTAAAAGAAAGTGAACAGTTCAAGATAGCCTTCACAACCCCTTGGGGAACATATGTGTATGTGAGGATGCCTTTTGGCTTGATTAATGTAGGAGCTACCTTCCGAAGAGCCATGGATGTAGCATTTCATGAGTATATTGAAAAATTTATGGTTGTGTACCAGGATGATCTCATAGCGTATTCTAATAAGGCTGAAGATCACTGCAAAACATTTGGAAATTTTTTTTATAAAAGCCCTGGAATATGGAGTATCTTTAAACCCAAAGAAATGCACATTCGGGGTCACAAAAGGAAAATTATTAGGACACATAGTGTCTAAGGATGGGGTAAAAATAGATCCTGAAAGGGTAGCAGTTATTGACAAAGTCCCCAAACCAAAAAATGTGAAAAGAATTCAGTCCTTTTTTGGCAAAGTCAATTTTTTGAGGAGATTTGTTACCAATTTTGCTAAACTCAGTAGACCCATCTCAAAGATTCTCAATAAGGGAGCCTTTATAGATTGGAATGGTGAACCTTCACAAGCATTCTAGGATATAAAAACTACAATAAATAATGCTCCAGTGTTGAGGACTCTAGATTATGCAAAGTCCATGCATATTTTCTCTTTTGCATCATTCCATAATGTAGTTGCAGTCTTATTATAGAAAAATCAAGAAGGACATGAGCAACCGATTGCCTTTTTTAGTAAGTCACTACAACCTATTGAACTGAAGTATGAAATAAATGAAAAGAAAGCATATGCTTTGGTAAAGGTTGTAAAAGCTTTTAGATGTTACTTGGTAGGTGCTACTGTTATCGCTTTTGTACCTAGTGCTGCAGTCAAAGATATATTCTCTCAACATGAAGTATCAGGTAGGAGGTGTAGGTGGATCAATAGAATCCAAGAATTTAACATTGATATACAAATAACAAAGTTAGTAAGAGGTCAAGGTTTGGCCAAACTCGTGGCTGAAACTAATCTAGAGGCTAATCTGATAAATCTGGTAAATGATGATCTCAGAGTTGACTTATATGACATGGACCAATGTGATTGGTACACCAATGTCATATATTACTTGCAACATATGGAAGCTCCTGCCTATCTACCTAACAATGAAAAGAGGAATACTAAATTGCAAGCCATTAGGTAAATAATTGTCCAAAATAATCTATGGTGGAGAAATTTTGAGGGAGTTCTGTTGAAATGTGTTGATAAAGAAAAGGCAAAAGAGGTTTTGAAAGAAATGCATGCTGGAGTATGTGGAGGACACTACATGGCCAAAACTACTACACATAAGATAATGAGGGCTGGATTCTGGTGGCCTTCTCTATTCAAGGATGCTCAAGTTATGGTTAGGAAATTTGATCCTTGTCAGAGGTTTGATGGAAAGCTGAAGTTCTCAGGAAATACTCCATTGAAGCCAGTTGAGATTCAAGCACCTTTTCAACAATGGGGTCTGGACTTCATAGGAGAGATTTTCCCCAAGTCTAGCACTGGCTATTCTTGGATTCTGGTTGCCACTGGCTACTTTAAAAAATGGGTAGAGGCTATCCCTACAAGAAATGAAACAAGTAAAGTGGTAAATAATTTCCTATTGAATAATATTATTTCTAGATTTGGATGTCCACAGAGAATTGTAATAGATAATGCTATGTGCTTCAGATCTGAGGAGTTCATTAAGTTTTGTGATAAATATGGAATGACAAGGTCATCATCTGCTCCATATCATCCACAAGGGAATGGACAAGCGAAGTCCACAAATAAGAGCCTATTGAAGGTCATTAAGAGAACCTTGGATGATAATAAAAAGGCATGGGATTCTAAGTTACAGTTGGCAATATGGGCTGACAGAGTAATTGTAAAGAAAGCAATTGGTGTAGCTCCATTTGATTTAGTGTATGGGATTCAAGCCAGAATGCCTCAAAACAACTTGATGGGACTATATAATTACATCCAGTTATATGATGAAGATACTACAGATGAAATGCAAGAGAGAATGGATGAATTGGTAGGACTAATTGAAACAAGAAGAGAAGCATCTTTAAGGAACCAAAAGTTGCAATTGAAAGTCAAGACACTCTATGATAAAAGAACTGTAAGCAGGAAATTTGAAAATAGAGATTTAGTTTTAATGTGGAATGCCAGAATTGAAGATAAAGAAAAACATGGCAAATTTGATCCTATTTGGTTAGGCCCATATCTCATTGAAAATACTTGGGGTGAAGATTCTTACATACTCAAAGATATATTTGACAATATTCTTGAATTGCTAGTTCATGGACAGTTTTTGAAGAGGTATTTTTCTTGAAAAATACTTGTTTTCTTCCATGAAAGTAGTTTTAGGGTTTCTTGTCATTTTGCTTTTCTGTAAATCCTTGTAAATATCCTTGTGCAATATGGTTCCTTGTTTTTGTGTGTTTCTTTGTGCTCTCTGAAGAAGTTGTCATCTTACCAAATATATGGTCTGCTCTCCCAGAGATTCTAAATTCTTGCATAGACTCAGGTAGTCTATCATCTCCAGAAAGAGCCACTGTTGGTGTAATTTTTCATAGTATAGAAAATTTATGATATTTGGGTGAAAAATTAGTTATGCCTTTGTTTTGTGGCGCCCTCATTTTCAAATTTTTGAAAAAGGTATTTTCTTCAAGATTTTTGGCAGGGCTTTTTATCCTAATGTTTTATTTACGTCAAAATGCCTTTGGTAAACCTTTCATGTACCTTTAATTGTGATTTTCCATTTGACACGATGCTAAGTTGAAGTGTTTTTCAGTCATCGTTGATCTATTAGAGATCAAGGGTTAGCACATCCCCGCATTATAGAGTTGTAGGTCTTTAAGCAACATGGGGAAGTGCATTTGCGACATGTAGCCCCTGATGTTTTATGAGATCCAGTACGCCGCAAAAGCTCTTGTATGTTAGCTTTGTCAATACTTTTGCACACGTTTTGTCTTTCCACAATATCATTGGTGGATTCGTCGATAGAGCTATGAAGACTACTTACCAAGCAGTATCACCGTTGATCCTATCTTGTTCAACGGTTCGCACATCGCCGCATAATAAAGATGCAGGTTTTTAAGTAATGCGGGGAAGCGCATTTGTGACATGTGGAAAAGTGGGGTCAGGTATTTGTATTTCAATATGCTACACTACAAATGACTGATGACGTGTAATGCTAGGTATGCACAAAAGGGTTTTTGGTTGCTTAATGACTGTGAAGTCTTATCACTATCGATCTTGTCTTGATCAATAGTTGGCGCATCCCCACATAATAAAGATGCAAGTTTTTAAGTAATGCGGGGAAGCGCATTTGTTACACGTGTCTGTGATGACGTCAAACACTTTCTTGCTCAGAAGAAGATACGATATCCGCTGGCATGAAGTTTTTTCAGATAGTATGAGCTAATATGGGGGTTTCCTATTGGTTAGTATAGCTAGTTGGTCATTAATACAAGATGGATTATTCCAATCGTCGATCTTGTCTTCATCGACAGTTGGCATATCCCCACATTATGAAGATGTAGGTTTTTAAGTAATGTAGGGAAGCGCAATGGTGACACGTAGCATTTTTCTAAAAGGACTGTAAAGCTTGTTTATTTTCAAATCAGGACCGTGCGATCTGATAAAATCTACGGATGGGATTCAAATTTGAGTGTAAATTGTAGGCAACGGTTACTAAGAGTAAATGTGATCCAGACCTGGTGCGTGCAGTTTTAATTCATAAAAAGGACCCATGATTTCACCATTAATGCATCACCAAAGCGCAAAAAGAAAAGGGCATTCAAGATTTCAGAGCTAAGGCATAGAATTTCTCGGTTAATACTCCAATAAAATTGCAGAAAACATCATATAGTGCAGAAGTGCAATTTCTGGCAGGTAAGTGCTTTGTGACTTTTTGAGTAAAATTTGAAGCATCTGCTATTGTGAATTTTCCAAAGTTTCATTAAAATGCTGCCCCGAAAAGAGTTTACTGGACAAAAAGATTACCTAAAACATTCAGTGCATGATGATTTTCTTGAACAATTCCCCTTATCAGTGCATGAAATAACTAAGGGAAGGGAACTCATTCCAAAAAACCCTAGATTAGTTGTGGCAGAAGGATTTTATGACAAAGCTCTTTGCATAAGGGATGCCCAGGTTTCCATGGGAGGTTTGAAGTTGTTTAGGAAATGGTTTTCAGAGCAAAAACTGGACACTCCTATGAGCAATGTATGGGAATTTGACATTGGAAAATTAGTACTCCCCAGTGTCTTCTTTGATAGTGATTTATTGATGGACCTGGCAAAGAAGTATGACCCTATCACAGGGTGGGTAAAAAATCATTTAGGGGTCAACCTTTTTACGGTTTTCCCTGAACTGTTCAGTGAGGTTTTCAACCTAAACCCTAACCACGCTGTGCATGAAATCATTGATCTGGATGATTTGTAAGCTAGATATGATGCACAACGAGTCTACTTAAGAATAGGGCCACTATAGGAGCATGCTGCTAGGGTTGGTAATTTGCCTATGATCACATCCAGTACTATAGAGCCATTGTTAAGAAGACATTTCAATCAAAGAGCTCAAGCACTATATTTTTCTCTTTGCAAGATCTTGGGAATAGATGAGGGTGATCAAATTCTAGGTTCTATGGTCCTTATAATTTCTCAAATCCTTCAATTTGGAATGAGTACCATTCTGGATTTTGCCACTTTCCTAGCAAAAGAGATTCACAACGGTCTGGTTGGAATAGCAAAAGGGAAAGTAAACAAACCAATCTGTTGGTATTCATTGATGATGCATGTATGTTTATAAAAAGGATATACTTTCTTCTCCAAGGGTATGGAGTTAGAAACAACATAGGATGGAGAAAGGAATCTAGTGCAGTTATGGAGTGTGGATATGACTTCAAAGGCCATTGATGCTAGTTATGTAAGATTTGATAGGTATTTTACATCAAAGCTTAGACTACTTTTAAGAGGAGATAGCCCTAGAATCCAACAAGCATTATTAGAATTGGTGAGACCCAAGGACCATGCTAAAGGGCTACTTGTCAGTCACAACTGAGGGGATATAATTCCCTACAATGTTTCAATAGTAATAAGAGTTTATGGTTTCTTAGGAAAACCTCATGTGTTACCTTTTCATGTACCTTTGAAGATAGGGATAGACGAGCTCTTATGGCAGATAGGTACTATAGATGAGAGGGAATTGGTCCGTAAGGGCACTTTTTTTCCAATGGTTACTGTAGTACATGATTTTGTTTTTGTTAAAAAGGGGTGGAAGCATTTAAATTTGTTTTTGAATAAATATAACGGGGCAAAATCTCACGCCAGATTCATTGACCCTGAAGGATTCTATGATCTATTAAGAGAAAGGGTGAGAGCTTCCCATTTGGTACATCAGGTTTACTATCCGGAAGATATAATCAAAAATATTTTCACATTGCAGGAGCAAGAATTAAGGAAAGAGAAATGGATAGTTTTCAGTAAAAACTTGGAATTCATTAATGCTTTTGACCCCCAGTATGACCCATTGAAAGATAAGAAATACTCGGGAGATTAAATACAGGCATTAATGAATAATTTTGCTATAATAATTCAGACTATGAATGAAAAGAAAGATATATTTATAAAGACACACCCAGACAAGGCAACAAAAATACAAAGAAGAATGAGTGGTAAAAATGTGGTAACTCCTGGCCAATATACATTGATAGTATATAGGGCTGGTGACATAAGTAGTAAACAAATAATGGGAATGGCTTCAAAAATGCTAAAATTGGGTGGTGTTGTATCTGGACAAGAAGAAGATAAGTTTGCCCAACTCAATGCTAGGTTTCAAGAAGTTTTGAAAGCATATGAGGAAAGGGGTATATAGGTACAATCACTAGAAAACAAAATATCTCAAATGGAGAGGATACTTGGGAAGAGAAAAATGGGAGAATCCAGTGCACCTACAATTGCATACCCTTCACAGCCATTGGTTGGATATGGATCAACCCCTATTATTGAAATACCTGACACCCCTAAAAGGCCCCAATTCTATACTACAAAGGACTTTGAAGAGGAAAAAACAAAATTGCATGAGTTGCAGATAGAATTGAGAAATCAATATGAAGAGAAATTAAAATAGGGTGTGATATATCTAAGGGATAAAATACAATGGTCAACCTTTTTTGATCAGTTGACAAGAATTGTAGCCCTCATGGATGAGTTGAATAGAGATAAGGATAAACTGATTCTTCTTGCACAGAAATGGAGGGAGAGAAATAATGATATTACAATCATATGTATATCTATAGTCCAAATGCCTTATCATCAAGTTGAGAAGATTTTTGATTTATTAAATAAGCTAGAGAATTTTGATGATGAAAGAGATTCTTTATAGAGAAGATTAACACTCTGTTTTTCCCAATATATTGCTGAAAAATTCACCCTATTTCCTTGTGCTTTAGAATCTATTGATACAATAAAAGAAAAAGAAAAGTGGAAAAGGGAGATGGATGAGTTATTAAATGAAAGAATAATAAAAATCATGAGTGAAACTAGCCACTGGTTCTAGGCAAAGACAAATGAAGAGCTAGTAAAAATACAGTTATTTTATACTGCTATGTGGAAAGAATTTGATGATTTAGAAGAAAGTGCAAATTCTTTAATAATGATACAAAGAGAAGCTCCAAGTTTTGATTGGCCAGATGATGATGCTTTTAATAAATGGAGAAATTAGTTTCTAGAACAAATGTCAGAAGATGATGAGTTGGAACATGTTAAAGTAAAAGTCACCCTCGTAGTTAATAATGAGG
This sequence comes from Cupressus sempervirens, assembly GCA_028749045.1. NCBI lineage: Eukaryota > Viridiplantae > Streptophyta > Pinopsida > Cupressales > Cupressaceae > Cupressus > Cupressus sempervirens. The sequence goes on along the minus strand of CM053787.1, from coordinate 186,173,216 downwards.
ACATGGAAAATCCCCAAGTTGAAATAAATTTACAAGTAACTGAAGATGATACATCACTTTCAAACCTCATGGCTATTTACTCTGAGGATGTAGAATAATTGAAGAATCAGATCTTATCTTCTTGTTTCAACAACTGAGAAGCATAACAGAAAGGGACCCACCAAGGATTGTTCAATGTATTAGCTTTTTCGTTATTTGTTTTTGTGTTTTATGGCAGACATTTGTTAGTATCCTTTAGAAGACACTTGTCACTTTATTTAGCCTAAAGCTTGTTGCATCTCACACTATTTAAGTGAGATTCCAAGGCTAAAGAAGGGTTCGAGTTCTATTTCTTCTAAGTATTGTGCTTAGTCTTGTTTTTGGTCCAAATTTTGAAAGAAAGTTTGTAATGTATTTTTCTGTCAATTCTCTGAGAATACATGAATATAGAATGAGCTGTGTTTCTTTCTGAAGGCAATTTTGAGGCTATTGTAAAGGATATACCATTTTCAAAGGAAATGAATACAAATTATGAACTGTCCCCATATCATTTCTTTCTAAATTTTCTCTCCTTTTAAATACTTAGCTACCTTGATGTCGTATGAGTAAAAGCTTGTGCAATTGAATGCAATCTAGTTGGGTTGTATATCCATTTATCATTGTTGTTGATTCAATGGATTAAATAAAGGCTTTGATGAATGTGATGAGATTTCTTAAGTATTGAAAAGGATTTTGAGTGATAAATTCTGATAAGAATTATTGATAGAATTTGTTGTGAAGCAACAAATTAGATCTAAGAATTTACTATAGACTCTGAACCCCATGGATTAGGCACTGATCAAGTTATTTTAGCTGAAGGAGAAATATATTACAAATAGTTTTTCAAATGCATCATCAAATCAAATTTTACTTTTATTTCCTGTAGATCTTCAAAGTCGACCAGCACTTGTCTGCAAGGAATGTTTTAGCTTCAGTTAGCCATTTTTGTTAAAAACATCTGCAAATCTATAGAAAAATTCTTGGCCATATCTATTTATGGGATGTGTTTACCAAGTTAGTAAGAATTATGTATATGTTTGAGGATCTTGAAATGAGAATCAGAATGAAACTAAGAATAATCCTCATACAGTTGTTTCAGTTTTGAACCATCCCTAGGTATACCCACCCTAGTTTTGTAAAGCCAAAAGAGTAGAAAACCATCTGTGGTTTTGTTGAACTTGGTTCCAAATACCTTACATATGCAATTGTTAATAAGAATAGGCAAGTCTTTATATTGTGTATGTACTGTCATTTTGGTATTAAGCATTTTGTCGCTTAGTAGTTTTAGTACTTTTTTAAAACACCAATAGAATTGATGGTTTACCACTCAACATATTGAGTGATAGGGATAGTAATTTTATAGGGTAGTATTGGAGGACCCTTTGGAAGATGTTAGGAAAAATCTATCCTTTTCTTTAGCTTATCATTCTTCGTTTGATGGAAAATAAGAGGTAGTGAATAGATCTTTTGGCAACCTATTAAGGTGTTTGACGAAGTAGCATGGTAATTCATGGGATCATATTATAGTGTAGATAAAGTATACTTATAATGACTCGATTAATAGGAGCATTAGAAACAACCCATTTAAAATTGTGTATGGGACTCACCCTAGGGGAATTTTGGAGTTGAGGGATTTTAGTTTATATTGGCTCCTGATTTAATAGTTTTGGAAATAACCAAGAAACTAGACCAATACACCTAAGGTTAGAAAATTCCTATGATGGATGCACTTGACTACAGCCTTGGGCCAACTATAAGGATAAATCCTTCTTCTTTTTTAGGCTCTATTAGACCTAGGTGGGTGGACCTCAGATTCTTTATATGGTACTAGTGTAAAGGCATACAATTGAATCTGAAAAAACAGATAAAATCCCTTAATATTCTAAGTTTATGCAAACATTCATGGATGAAATAGCTGATAACAGAGCACATGGACCCAATAAACTAAGTGAGGGATTACTCTTTTAGCTCTTAAACACAAAATGAAAGATATTCTATTAGGATTTGATATCTCAGCATAATTTGGGTATGGAACAACAGAGGACATGTATCCTTCAAGCTAACCACTCCCTTATCCATTGGGCATCAACTAAACTTTAACATACATATGGGTACCTAAAACATGCTCACATATTCATTTAGGCACATGATCTATCTATTTGGCTTGCAAATAGACATCAATATTCATTAAAACTCTCATACTTATGATGATATCCTTCTAATGTAACCCACAATCCTATTAGCATAAACAAGAATTTACTTGGATCCTTGATCCAATAGCAAATTTATTCTGATATACAACTTTATTGCAACTGAGTCTAAGCTCTTTATTCTCAAACACAACAGACTACAAGTAACAGAAGTATGAGACAAGAATCAAAATAAAACTAAGAAGGTGAAATTCTTTGTTTTAATTTCATTGAAAACAATACATCATTAGCATATCAAGACTCAGAAAATGCATAGGGAATGATTGTGAAATAACTATGCTTCAAAAGAGATACAACATGTTGTTCATAATAGGAAAGATACTAAGAAGATTGGTATCATAACTTAGAAAAACTGGATCCAACCTTGTGGCCTCACAAATTTTTAAAACATTGGAACCCTTACAATGAGCAGAAGAAGGAGATATATAGGAAAGAAGATATATCAGGAAAAGTGATCTGCAATCGACATCTCTCCCATTGAGAATGTCTTCAATCTGGAGTTGCTAAAACTAATCATCCTTCATCTACTTGCACTTGAAAAACCATAAATGATCACAAAATATCTAATATAATTCCACATAAAATATTCAAATATCTCATGGAAAGATATCAAAAGATCACCACAAATCTGTACTAAGGCCCAAAATCTGATCTCCATCAATGTCTCAACCTATTTTACCATTAAAATCAAATATTGCTGTTACCAAAATTCATAACTGCCCCAATTGCATTTAGAAACCATCAAATCATCTTGAAAATTGTTGGAGAAGCTAAGAATGATGAAAAAATCTCTAAATTTGGTTGCAATTTCATCTATAACATTAAATTTCACATTTCACCATGATGTCCCCAAAATCATAAAAGCTCATGTAGCTGCCACTAGCTGATAGCTGCACAAAAAATGACTTCAAAAATGGAAAATTCATCTTCTCCCATTTCTGACGGTATATAACACTTCATATTCTGGATAAAAAATGCCCCTCTGAGAGTTGTCTGAAATTCTAGCTCCCGAGTAGAACATAACAATTAAAATGAAAAATTTTAAATGTTATATAGTATGAACTATATAAACTTACAAACTCATTCAAATGTTTCAAAATTATAATTTGAGTGTTGAAGTCATTGGATTTAATGATTTTAAAATCATTTTTCACTTTGATCCCATCTTTGCCAAGTGTCCACGTGTCCATTTTTATTCGTTGAGCAGCCTCTCTTTGTCTTTTTCATAGCATCTTAGGCTCAATTTTGACCTCCTCTAACCCTACAACAAGGCAATGATTTTAAAATCATTTTTCACTTCGCTCCCATCTTTGCCAAGTGTCCACGTGTCCATTTTTATTCATTGAGCAGCCTCTCTTTGTCTTTTTTCATAGCATCTTAGGCTTAATTTTGACCTCCTTTGACCCTACAACAAGGGAAACCCATAACATCAGGCTTCTTCATTCTGGAGCCTTTGATCACACAATTGGGTGGAGCATCACGAACATCAAAATTTTTTCCCTAATCTTATGATGAAGTCATAGGATTAAGGACCTTTTATTTTTCGTTTACGATTTCACGAAGTTGTCGGACCATGGCACATCACCAAGGCTCATCCCTCGACCACCTGAAAATGTTGTAAGGTTGGGGCTCCACAATATCCACCTCCTGATCTTATGAATTTCAATTATATTGCATACAACATCAAAATCACATTGACCTTGACTGTTGGTCGGATGGGGCCCCCTACGTGTGGCATCCTACCAATAGTCGTACATTGTGTGTTAAAGACACATTCATAGTTAAGTGTGTGCAATTTTAAACACCAACAGTGTTTGCCCATGGAAGCATGTGGGATAAAAACTCTTCATGCCCCCTTTCACTATGACTTCCTCCTATGAATCTATGGGCAACATTTCCTTCTTGCGTGAACCTATTCATTTTCAAAATGTGGATGCCCCCTGTCTTCCCACGTCGAGCTCAACTCCCATGCTGTGGCTCTACCCTAGATGTGGATGTCTTCATTGATGTCATGCCTTGCTGCTTCTCCTCTTCATTTGGTGTGGGCTGCCTATAATTTTAACCTGTGACTTATCAGAGATGGGATGCTCTCTTTTCATACGCTGGGTCCATGTATGCTTCATTTGTTCTTGACATGAGTGTGGAGTTTGAAATTAATCTGTTGTAACTTCTTTGATTGGCTCCCCTGACGTGCCTACTCCCATTATATTCTCTGTATGTTGGAGCTTTTCTTTGCTTCATTTCATTGTCCCTCTATGGATGTCAAACTAAAAGAAGGTTCCCCTGCATATACGTTGGAACATATTCTGCTATAGCTTCCACTTCGGGAGTCATCCTCCATTATTGTGTGGGCAGCAGAATTTCATTGCTTAGTATAGTTAGATTCACTTCTTTCCTCAAAATGAATGTTCTTCATGTATGGACGGTTTGAATGCTATGGTGGGGTTCTTCTCATTATGTAACTTTCTTTCATCCTCACAACTCACAATGATTTAATGCACATCTCTTTAAAATCCCTCAATCAACTACTATTCAAATACATCTAGTCTTGCAAAATCATTTGGAAGAAAAGATAATGTGCACATAGTGAACTTTGTAACCATTAGAAAATGTCATACTTTCCTTTTCAAAAGACTTTAACTTGCACACACACTTCATTAATCTGGTGGAATTAGTCAGACCCCAAAGGGGGTCCGGCTAAAAAAAATTTCGTTGTTGAACAACTGACATGGAAAACTGATCTATCGACCTCCTCAAACTGGCTAGAAACCAAATTGATCACTGAATCAACACTTGAAAACTTAATTCAATTATTTTCACACCACTGTGGAAACTCTATTAGGAGGCATGTTTCCTGGCTTTAAAAACTGATTTAAACACCTAATCGTGCTCCAAAATTTTGGATATATCATCTCTCTAACACGTTCAATAGGCCTACAAAATCTTGTTGCATGTCAACATCGGGGTCAAAAGATATCGATCTTCGAACATGCCCACTTAAATTTACTTGCAATTAAACATGTCAAAAAGCTAGAGATAGTGTTTGGTTTGAGCTCTAAAAACTGGGCAAATGGGCACATGAGGTACTAAAAATTGGGGCACTGGTACATTGTCATGAGGAGAAAATGATTCTATGATTTGGCCTCATGAAGAATCATGGGGCACATCTGGCGAGCGTGCAAAGTAGGCTACTTGGATTTGCAGGAAAATGGACACCAATAAAATATCATTTTTGGTGAATGGAATGACCCTGGTAAAGTGTGAAGACAGATTCATTAGGACTTGAAAACTAAGACACTTGTAGAATTTTTAGAGTAGAACATAGGGGGAAAAAAAATTCACACCACCAATCACAAGCACAAAGATATGACATCTCGAATAGGGCTCTCAATCAATCTACACTTCTAAATACTAGTGAAACTATAAAAATTGCAAATGGAATCATGTTTGAAAACTAAGCAAACAGATTCGTCACAAGGTCAAATTTGGAACATAGAAAGTTTCTAACCCCTAGAATATGATGCAAAAGGAATTTTCTCACTTGGGTCAACTAGTCAAAAGTCATAGTCTATCAAATAGGGCTAGCCAAGATTTATGAACAAAATGCAGATCTACAACAAGGGTAACTAACCAACTTTGAGGGCTTCAAAACCTAGTCAAACGGATTTGAAATGACTTGAAACTTGAAATATAGGTTCCTTGATATGTGTACTAAATTTTCTCAAACTGGTGATTCATGAAACATAACTGGGTAAAAGATATTCAAATGCAAACATGGCTTTGTGTCGCTGTTTAACACGGGTAAAAAATGCAGAACTGACATCAACTCAAAAATGGGACTTCATCGAATGGTTCAAAATGTCAATCTATCATTATGGAACACATATGTAGGATGAACGTGGGGTGTTAGAAACATAAAACACCATTAGGCATGAATTTAATAGCTAGGGACATATACCAAAAAAGTGTTCATAGGGGCTAAAAGAAACTCAAAATTTTGAATAGGTGCTCAAAATGGAAAAGCAATTTTGAGCACCAACAATTTACATGAGAAAAAGAGTGCAGAAGATGAGTCATTTTTAGAGTAGATGAAAGAGTTGTATGAGAAATTTATAAAGGCATTGTAAAACCAAGTGGAATAATACAATACAAGGGAAGATAAAATAAGGAGTGACTTGTATTTCAAAGTGGGGGATTTAGTATTTTCTTATCTTAGGAAATAGAGACTACCAGAGGGACATCCAAAAAAAAGCTATTAATGAGAAAAATAGCATGTTTGAAAATCTTACACAAGTTTTTCAACAATGCCTATGAAGTTGAACGTCCTCCTAACTTAGGGATATCACCTAATTTCTATGTATATGGCTCATTTCCCTACAATGGTACTGTTGATGATACTGATCAAAACATTCTTCGAAACTTGGAAGGGGCATATTGGGTTCAAGACTTGCCAACCCACCAACCTTTGCAACTAGACAACATTATGGATTCTAAGGTGATCAAGAAGACTATGAAGGGCACCAACAATACCTATTTGGTGAAATGGAAGGGACTACATGATGTTGAAGATACCTAGATGACTATAGCTAATATATTGAAGCATGGGATGACCATTGAAGACCTCCTAACTCAAGGGACTTGAGTTCTTTGTCCCAGGGGAGTATGGTGCATGGTTCCTCCCTAATTTTAATTTTTTAAGAATTTTTTATGGGATAGTTAGGGGTGTGTGTGTGTGTGTGTGTGTGTGTACACACTTAATAAGCTCCTAGAGTCCTTGGAGTGCAACTAGTCCAAAGGTAAGAGCCAAATTACTCACTAGGTCCTAGATTGCTCAAAGATTTCTCAATGAGAGAAAATTTCCTCAATAGGCCAAATTTGATCAAGGATTGGAAAATAAAGTGATTAATTGCCTCAATAAGTCATAGGTATCTTATCTAGGGTCCTAGAAAGCTCCTAGGTGGACCCATTTGACCAAAACATGTAAAGAGAAAAAATTACTCAAAAGTTGCAAAGTTGCTCAAAATGTTGCTTGAGGAACTTTTGTATTTTTTGCAAAAAAATTCAATTGGTGGTTTTAGAAGTTGTAATAACCCATGCTCAGGTATATGAGAATGGAGGATCATATTTTGAAATGTTAGACATTTTTCCATCATATTATGCACCTGTGGACCTGCTATACATATAATTTTCTAAGTTTTCATTATTTTAATGTGCTGGTACAACTATGTATGGATTGGTACAAGAGATAAGGCTTATGTTTCTTGCAGCATAATTATTCTTTTTCTTTTTCATACTAAATTTTGGATTGAATTTATTGGATTATAAAGTTGTAGTATTTTCTTATTGATTGGTCTAAGAATTCCCTTCACATGGATGTTCCTACAAATATGGTTGTAAGCTAGTCATCCAAGGTAGAAAATAGCCAAAACCTTGTGGGATGATAGGTTATACATTTTGCATCATATTATTTTCTTTTTTTACATTTTTGTGTTTCATTAACTTGCCATGGAATGATGCCTTAGGCTTATTACTATGATTTAGTGAGCCATGACAATTTGGGAAAGTTATTGTAGAGCATACCTGTAATTATGTTAGGTCAAACCAATGAAGTTTCTAGAAGCCATAGGATTCTACCTTGAATGTTTAAGTGGAATGGATTATTTAGTTGTGGTTTGAAGAGTTTTAGAAGCATTTTTAGTGCTAATTGATCTAGAGGCCTAAAAGATAAGCTAGAAACTAGGGCTTAAGCGTGAATAGGGTTATGGGTGTTTTGAAGCTCTAAAAATTTAGAATCTTGGAGTTCTAGGAGATATCTTTTAGATTTCTAAGGTTTTTCATGGGGTTCTTTGGAATAATTTTAAGTATTGGTGTAAAATATGGTTAGTATACCTAGAAGCTAATAGCCCTAATTAGCCCTATGTGAAGAAAGAGATTTTTCATTGGTTATTGTTGTGAACAAAAGTATTGAATAAGGCTAGGTAGATTATGGAGGATATCTACAATATTAGTAGACACTAAGGGAGTGGATGAACAAGATCCTAAGAAAGGTTTAGGGTTCTATTCGTCTAGTTTTCACTTAAATTTTTTTCTAATGCATCTCTAAGTGAATGTTCCAAGTTCCCTTTGTGAAAAGTAGGGTTTTGTGTTTTTAATTTTCTAACCCAGATGAACCCTAATTTTTGTTTCACTAAGTTTCTCCCTAGAAAACCTTTGGATTATGTTCACATAGCATCAAATTATTTTAAATTCCCTTTTTATTTATTCCAGGGTACCTTTTAAAATTTGTTTATATAGTCTAATATTAATCTATGTCTCTAAAATAACCTTAACCTAAGCTTTCATTTTAGCTTTGTGTGGGTTTACATTTTTATTTTAAAAAATTGTTAAGTAATGATAACCCTTGATCTCTTTTAAGATCACGGGTTGTCACTATGTCACTAACAAAATTTGTGAACCCTTTATTCTTGGTGACATAGCAACAGCCTACCACCTATCTACGAGACCTAATCAAAAGGAGTGAGGTTTCAAGAAAAAAGGTCCACACTATCATATCTTCTCATGATCAATGGTGGTCAGTTTGCCACCAAAGGAAGCTACACAATATTTATCCTTGGTGATGTAATGACACCCTACCATGTGGATATGTGGCAAGACAAAACCTTGAGGAAAGTTTCGTGAGTTCCATGTCATTAAAAGGTTGTTTAGATGTCATACTTTCAGTTTCCATGAGGGATTTTCTTTAACAATGATGTGATGTTGGTCCACATCATTAGATCTTCTAATGATCGATGATGGTCTCTTTTTCGCCAAGGGAAGTTGCATGATCTTTTCCCTTGGTGACATAGCAACATGATGACAAATGTATGAAGGTGTAAATGGGTCCTATGTAAGTTGCTAACTAGGAATGAACAATCTCACATGGAAGGATTCAATTGGATTGACTACCAAATAGGAAGGTTGAAGCTGAATCATAAGATGTTTTATTCCTTAATTGTTAGAGTTTTCAAAAATTGATGGCTTGTTTTCAAATGTAAGGGTAATGCCACTCTATTTCTCTGTGATTCATTTATGAGAATTAAAGCTCCTCATGCTAAATAAAATAAGGAATATAGTTCAGACAGTAGAAGAATTTCTTCATGCAAATGTATTTTTGATTTTCTAGAGCCAAAACCTATTGAAGAGTCTATTTTCCTACTTGGTTGAATCATAAAAACATTCTATATCAATGATTCATTGTAGCATTCAGAGAAGAAATAAGAAATCCAAGTAAGTATCTTAGTCTACATATAATTCAAAGAATTTTGGTTTCTCTTTATTATTGTCCACTATGCCTCCAAAAAAGGGTTTCTTTGGGAAGGTAGAATATGCTAGTAGAAATATCCATGATGATTTTTTGGAATAATTGAGTGAATCAACAAATGAATAAGCCTTGATAAAGAAATTAATTCCTATAAACCCTAGGCTTCAAATGGTTTTCTTTGTTGATAATTGTCTAATGGAGATATGTAATTATTGTCATTTAAGGGAACACATGATGTACATGCTTACAAGAAACCTAAAAAATAAAGATACTTAGCTTTTGGTACTTAAAAAATTGTTTAAGTATAAATTTGGTATACAACAATGTATTGTTTTGTTTGTAATTTGTTTTTGATGTCATATTATAACTAGGGAAGTTAGATGGAGATAGTATACATGTTGATGATGACATGTATAACCTCATAAGTTAGTATGGATTGTACAGAAAAAGAGATATTTGTGCTTTACTAATGTGTTAGGACAATGAAATTAAAGGAGATGAATTATTTTGTTTATAAAATAATTACTTGACCAATTAGGGCCAACATCCTAGATATTTACTCTAAGTTGGAAAAGTGTATTGTGGTCTTAGCTAACCTAACAAAAATTTATATAAAGGCATAGTATTTATGCAAAGGACATCTTGCAAATTCAAGTGTGCTAACTTGGAGAAGTTGTGTTGGGCAATTACATGTGAACTTTTGTGAAAGTGATATATGCAAAGCTTGTGAAGATATTTTTTGATCTAAGATTGAACTGAGAAAGAATCTTTATACTAGAAATATGATCACTTGTTTGGGCAATGAACTCTTCTTCTAATTAGAAGTGCATGTTTGGCTAGTGGGCTCATCTTGCATCTACTATACTACAACTCTAACAGGGTTGGCACAACTCCTAACAAGGTTGGAATCTCCTAACAAGGATATAAAGTCTCCTAATAGGGACTCTCTATACTAAATTTTCTCATTGACTCCTAATAGCGTCGATCCTCTAACAAGCAATTTATATATCAGTATATTATCTAGTGGGTGTCATCCCTCCCAGGGTTTTCCCTTGGCCATTTTTTCCCTAGTTAACAAATATGGTGTTATGAGTTATCTTTGTGCATGGTTATTTTTACCATTCAACATTACTTTATTACTTTTTTATGTGTGGTTTAAAGTAACAAATAGTATCTAGTTGGCAACTAAAGTTTCTAATTTACCAATTCACCCCCCCAATAATTCCTATTTCTAACAATTGGTATGAGAGCATAGTTACTTAGAAGAGGCTTAACAACTTGAGTAAGATCACTATGGATATAGAATAGTTGATAAAAAACCTTGAAGGAGCACTTGAAAAAATTGATCTCCTTACTAAATAAATAGATAAGTTGAAGGACAAATATGAAGACTCAAAAGTATACATTGGAAAATTGAAGGAAAATTTTGAGCATCTCAAATCTAGGCCTGGATCTATTGAATATAAAAATAGTGATGATGATTATTCAAAACTGAAGATAGAGTACAAGATCTTGAAGCATGAATTGAAGATTATGAATCTGAAGTTAACTTTGAGGAGTGATCCTAGAAAAATTGAAACTGATTTGAAGACTGAAAATGTAGATCTTAGAACAAGTCTGGTAAAGAAGACATATGAGCTTGAAACATTGAAAGATCATGAAGAACTTCATAAGTACAATACTATTGTGAAAGGTGAATTAACTCTGTGCAAGAAACAACTTCAGAAGCTTTATTCTAGAAGAGAAAAGCTTGATGATTCAATGTCAATATAGAGACCTACTTATGATAAGATTGGTCTTGGTTATCTATTTAACATGTCTACAAAAAATCCTAAGATTAGATCAAATTTGAAAGAAAAAGATAAATTTGATGATAAGATTGTATCCAATCAATCTTCTGATAAACCTAAAGAAGTTGGACAACATAAGGGAGCCAAAATGTTGGATGAACCAAATCAAGTGGAATCTCCTAAGGAAACTAGGTATGAATTTAGAGTTAAGTGCTTTTCATGTAATGAAATAGGTTGTATGAAAAGAGATTGTACAAATAATTCATTTAATCATGTTAAGGATTTTTATTGTTATAATTTTAATGGTATGGGTCATAAAGAAATTAATTGTAGGAAACCTAAATATGATAATAATAAATGGAATAGTATAATGTCTAGAAATACTAACCTTGTACATAGAAAAGGTTCTAATGATAGGACATCAAGAGAATGAAGACCCTAAGAGGAAAGAAGATAGATTGTGTGTTATAAGTGTAACAACTTTGGACATATAGCTTAGAATTGTCATGCTCCTGATAATCAATAGAATCCTAGAAGTAGAATACCAATATGTTAGTTATGCAACAACTTCAAACATACATCAAACAATTGTAGAATGGATATAAACTTTAGAGATAGAAGGAACAATAGAAGAAACTTTGGAAATAGAAGAAATGATGGAAGGCACATCATAAATGATAGAAGGAACCATGAAAGGAACTCTAAAACTAATAAAGATAATAAGGAACAAAGAAATGTAGTTAATGAACTTTGAGAAGAACTCAGTGATGCATTTGTAAAAGCATTAGACATCTTAAAAGAAAAGTTAGAATATGATGAGACAAGAAGATCAAAGTCAGTTATCAAGTTTGATTTAATTAAGTTGAATTAAGCTTGTTTACTGCACTAGAATCTAAAACTTCATCTAGAGATTGAACTAGAGGTAGTGAAGTTGGGAAAAGATGTATCAAGATAAGTTTAGACTATATCTAAGTTCACTTACAATTTGGAGCTTATCTAAATTAGTTATGAAGAAATTAAGAGTTACTACTATTATAAAAAAAGTTAATTTTGTAGCAGAAGATGAAAACTATATTTTTGCTAAGAATTTCATGGAGTGAAGTTTTGTGGAGCATTTTCATGATGAGGGGAAGCTGTAGTAAACCTTAGGTGGCATCTAAAACTTAGAAAGATGATGTTGAGAAATTATTTGATGTCAAAATGTAATTAAAAACTTTTTCATGTTTGCAAAGTATGTAATTAATGCAAGTTCAAGTTGAAGGAATAAATGGAGTACATAATTTATTACCACTTCATTGTGAATACATTAGAAGCATAGAGAACTTAGAAGTGACTTGACAAGGTGACTCTGAAGAAAACCCTATTTTTGAAAAAGGCATTTTATCATTTTTCCACAAAATTCATTTGATAAAATTTAATATTTGTTATAATCATGGATATGTTAGTAGTTCACAATGTTGAGAATGAGGAGAGACTGAAATTGAAGGTCATTTCCATGAAACCCATAGAAGGAAACCCTAACTCAACATTATCCATTACTCTGAATGATGTAGTTCATTTGGAAGATGTAGGAAGTTATCTTACCAATACGTTTGAAACTATTGGGAGTGATTATATGAACAAGTATATGGAATTAGTCATTAATCACGATATGACTATGAAAACTAGATTTGAATACTTGAAGGAACTAGACTTGTTCAAATATCATTTTTACCAAGAATTGGACATAGACGAGTGGACATATATCATACTAAGAAAAATACATGATGGGAAACTATGAATGCAAGATAGCATAGTTGATATCTCAATTGACCTTATTCATGAGGTATCTGGTCTTTGTAAATAAGGGAGTGTACCTATATGTGAGGAAATGGTTAAGAAGAAAGTTGAGAGCTACACAAAGGTAGTGTATAATGGAAAGGCCATGGTGATCAACACCATTAAGAAATATGATGTAAGATTCTTGAGTAGAATAATTGCCTACTCTATATGTGAACGTTTAAAGATTGATGAATTGTCAGCAAAATTCATCTATGCAACTTGCAAGATATGTGTTGAGAAGGAACAAGTTAATCTTAGTGAAGTACTAATTAAGAATGCAACTTCTTGAAAACCTAGAAAAGATAAAGAGGACTAAGAATGGTGTGTTTAGATTTTAGTCACTTATTAATCACATAATCTTTCATGTGCTTAAAAGATTTCCATATTTGTTAGTCATAGAGATTATGAGTAGTGAAAGGTGTACAATGAAAAATATCATAGAAGTGTGTAGAAGACATCTAGTAGATAAAATATTGAATAGTGGAAATTTGATTATGAAAACATTTTAGAATGAAATGAGGCAAAGATTCAAAATTACACCTGTAATTATAGACATATTTAAGGAAGATATTTGTGTTATAGTTTATACAAATTTTACTTGTATTCAAGCAGTAGAACCCTAGGAAACATTTCTTGACCCCTTAGGTTGTGAATTAAGTAATGATATAGTAGTTGGATATATTGACTTATTACTAAAATTAAGGAAGGACTAAGCTAAATATAGATTTGGGAATTATGATGAGATTACCCAATTAGCTCATCAAGCATCCTTGGAAAAGGCATCTCACAAGAAGATATAAAATATAATGAATAAAGCCTTATTAGAAGTTAGTATGGCTGAGAGTGAGTTACAAGCAGTTAGGAAAACTATGAAGCAAGTTATACTAAATGTGCAACTCTTTTCAATGTCTATTGCAAAGACATCTTTGGAATAGAGCATTCCTTATGCAGCAGTCTTAGATATTCACACAAGTGAGTCAAAGAGAAAATATTAGAAATTAGTAGAAGCTATGGCCACAAAGACTAAAATGGTCAAACAACAAGCCACTAGACTAGGGAAGAGACAAAAGACATTGTTGACAATTGCTGAGTCTAGTATAGAAGAAGAATAAAAATAAGAAGTTCTTTGTTCTTGTACTTGTTTTCTTCTTTGTAGTTCTTCTTCTGTGTACACCTTACAGCAATATGTCCTACTTCATTGCAATTGAAAAAAATGACAGGGAGCTTACCTTTGAATTTACCTTGGCCTTTATAGAATCTTCTAGCCAGTAGTGCTTCTAGTTGTTCCACATCTTCTTCATCTATGTTGCTATCACTGGATGCATGTTTTCCTTTTCTAATATTCTTCTTTGATTTCACCTCCATAGTATCTTTCAACGATAGCTTAGCCTTGAAAGAATATTCAATATTTTTAGGTTTGTAGTTATCATAATTGGACAATTCAAATGCAATAAGTCTTCCCATTATTCCTTAAAAGGTTAGTGTGTTTCTTGGTACACACCTTAGCTCTTGGATGGATAAGAATATAATAGCATAGATGGGAAGCAAGGTTCTGAAGTACTTACTATTGATAGTGTCATATTCCAAATGACCACCTAAACTACTTATTTCACTTACCACCTCTTTCATTCTGGAGACATATTGAGTAGCATTCTTGCCTTCCTCCATTTTCATGTCATCAAACTTTCCTTTGAGGCTTTCTCTCTTTGCTCTTTGAATATTCTAATCTCCTCCATAGATATCTAATAGGAGTTTCCACATCTTGAATGTAGTATCACATCCTTTGATGTCATCAAATTTATCATAACTAGGTGTAGAGGCAATCTCCAACATTGCCTAGTTATGCTCCTTCCTTTTTTTTAGGTCATCTGCATAGAGGGGTCCAACTAGATCTACATGTTCCACTCCAATTGAGATTTTTTTTATAATCACCTATTGATCCAAGGTGAAATTTCATTAGACTCTTCTATGCAATGAAGTTATATTTTTTGAGCTTGGGATCTTCTCTCTTGGACATCTTGATCTTCCTACTTCTAGTATGTTCAAACTAAATCAGCAAATGGATCTAATACCAATTTTTAGAAATGCTTTAGAATAACTAAGAGGGGGAGGGGGGGTGAATTAGTTATTCAAGGTACAAATTTCCAATTAAAACTTTTTCATCAAATAAAGTGAGTCTTCAAAATTGTTCATTCATCCAAGCTTAAACTTTCCTACTTTGCAAGCTACTGTAAATCATCATGCAAACATAACAAATCAAAAGATCAACACATAACACAATGATTTATTTGGAAACCCAATTTGGGAAAAACCACTAGCAACATGATACTCAATTCTCATTCTTTTGAAGTGATGCCCAGTGAAAGGCCTACCCTATTAAATGCTACAACACATTGTTAAATGTGACTTGGTTAAAGGATTTAACCACCTTGTTAGAAGTGGGCCTAGTTAGAGGATTTTAGAACATTCACTTGGAATGCCACCCTGTTAATGGATTTACAAATGGTTGTGAAACCAACCTAAGTCTATAAGATTTTTACCCTAATCTGATACAATTGCTAGAGAGTAACAATAAGGGGTTTTGATGTGATTACAATTCACAACTTATCTTGCAAATTTTAGATCACCATTCAGCTCTTCACAATTTGCCTTACTTTCAGTGTCTATAGCTCTTGATAGCTTTCCCTCCTTTCAAGCTTTATCACCTTGAGTCTTCATGCTCAATGTACCAATGCAATCTACCTTCTGACCACTTATCAAAGTAGAGTCTCTATGCTCTGTCCTTCCTTCTCCTTTTGATGTCTTCTCCTTGATGCCCTTGAACCACTTCACAATTTGGCACTCTAGTAGCTCTAGCTTCTTGGCCTTTGACTCCTTAAATAGAAGTCTAGAATTTCTTTTCTCATTTGATTATTCCCTCCTTTATTTTCAATTTGAATGGATTAGGTAGGATTCATTAAATCTGACCCATATTTTGTTTCTTCTAAGAAAACCATGAAGAATCCTCTTGAATTTGCTTTAAAATGGTTTACATAGAATTCTATGCCACCAACTCATCATCCTTATCCTCCATTTGGTGAATCTTTGTCTTTTCTAATAATGCAGTAGCTCGGCACTATTGAAATTTTGGTGCTCAACACATACTATGTTACTTGGCACCAACTACGTTTTACTGATGCTCCATACCTACTATGGATTTACTCATCATCCATTGGGTTTTTATGATGCTTGACACTTGTTACTTTCCTTGGCACCTAAACATGCTTGGATCCTTCTATATTACTTGGCACATACTAGATTTTTCATTTGCTCAGCACTAACTAAAAACTTTCTCAGCTTAAACTAGCTTTGTTAGCACTCAATAATGAACTTAGTTAAGCTTTGCAATCAACCTTGTTACAACTTATTCCTCCAATGTTTCTAAGTGTGGCCGACCTCTATATCTTCAAGTATGTTATCACTACATCACTTAACCATTGTCTTAACTGACCCTTGCACTTCACTACAAAACCATAACTCAACCTTTCCTTTAGATGCTCTTGTTACATCTTTTTGATCAAATCCTCTTAATCAACTAAGTTATAGTACTTGGATCTTATAAGCAATTATCATTCTTACAAATAGTAGGTTTGATAGCAATGTCAAAATAATGATTGAAAACATTTTTTTAACAACAATCTTCCTTATTTACAAAAATCTCCCTTTTTGATAGTAATCCTTTTCAATTAGATTTCAAACAATCTCCCTCTTTAGCATTGATGGCAAACCAAACTGATCAACTGAGATAATAGAATGCTAACTAGGTTAAAATAGTAAATCAAATGTCAAAAGTAAAACTGTATTCAAAACTATTCATTTTATTAGCATCATAAGTTAACTTATGACTCTCTCTGAATTTTTTGCTGATAAACTATCTTCCTCTGATTGATTCTTGTCTGTACTAACTCCTTTTGAGCTACTATTTTCTTTTTCATATTTGTACATTCTTCTTCTTTCAGCTACTTCAACTACTTCTCCCTTTGTTCAATTGAATGTTGTTAATCAAATGCTATTAATTAGTTTCTTCATTCTTCTCCCTCAACTGTTGATCAGTTTCTTCATTCTTCTCCCTCAAATATTGATCAGTTTCTTAATTCTTCTCCGTCTTTGACAAAAATGCCAAAGACATACCATTTCAGCATCTTAACATGCAAGTGTAGAATTTTTTGGTACTCCAATTTCTCCCTCTATCATCTTGCTTGTGACTAATTTAGAACTTTAGAACTTTAATTACTTTAGGCATGATCCTAAAGTAAATATTTTCTACATCAATTTGTAATATGCCAACAATTAACTCATTTGATTTAGGGAAGTCTTGCTTTATCTTAAGTAGCCTTGGCTAGGGGTACCACCCCTAACTTACCGCTAAGATACTCAAAAGAATGTTTAGGTAGTGCTTTTTTAAGATGTTAGCAATCTATTTCTTTGAGCTGACATATTCCATCCTTACTTGTCTTCCACCAATTCTCTTACATAGTGATACTTGATTGCAATATGCTTTGTTTTGGCATGCATCATAGGATTCTTTGATATCTTGATGGAACTTGTATTATCACAATAGAGTGTCATAGGTTTAGTTACCTCTTCCTTCATACCTTGTTGTAGATGTTTGATCCATACAATATTGGTGTAGTTAATAGTAACTATAATATATTTAGCTTCTATTGTGGACTGTGAGGTACAACTTTTCTTTTTGTTGGTCCAAGTAATCAATCTTGTACCTAAGAAAAAGGATCCTCCACTAGTTCTTTTTTTGTCATCAATATTACCTCCCAAATCTACATCAATGTAGGCTCTCAACTCAAACTTTTCATTTTTCTTATAGTACAAACTAAAGTCATTAGTTCCTTTTAGGTACCTCAATATTCTCTTTACTACAATCAAATGATTTCCTCTTAGATTAGCAAAAAATTGTGCCACCATTCCAAATTCTAATGCAATGTCTAGTCTACTATGTACAACATAATCTAGCTTTCCAATCATTTATCTATATAATATCTGATTTACTTCAATTGACTCATCATTCTTGGATAGCTTATGTCCTATTACCATTGGTGTAGTGACTAGTTTTGAGTCTTCTAATCCAAATGTCTTGAGTATCTCCTTGATATATTTTGATTGGGTCATAGATATACCATGCTTTAGTTGATGTACTTGCAATCCAAGAAAGAATTTGATTTCTCCAAACATTGACATCTCAAACTCATGTTTCATTTGATCAGCAAAATCTTTGCATAGAACATCTTTTCCTCCAAATATTATATCATCAGCAAAGATTTTAAATATAAAAATGTCGTTACCTTTTTCTGCCTTGATATACATGTTGTTGTTGTCATCTGTTCTTTCAAACCCTATCTTCACAAGATACTTGTGTAGTCTCTCATACCATGCTCTAGGTGTTTGTTTCAAACCATAAAGTGCTTTATGTAGTTTGCAAACTATATCCTTGTTGTTGTCATCAAAAAATCCCTCTGGTTGTTCTATGTAGACTTCCTCTTCTAGTTTAGCATTCAAAAAAGTAGACTTTACATCCATTTAGTAGACCTTTAAACCTTTGTAAGTAGCACATGAAGTAGTGTTCTTACTCCTTCCATTCTTACAATAGCAACAAATGTTTCCTCATAGTTTAGTCCTTCTTCTTGTGCATAACCTTTGCAAACTAGTCTAGCCTTGTTTCTTGTTATCTCACCATTCTCATTAAGTTTTTTCTTGAAGACCCATTTGGTACCAGTTACATTCTTATTAGTTGGTCTTGGAACTAAGGTCCAGGTGTTTTTATTCTCAATCTAATATATCTCTTCTTCCATAGCTTTATGCTAATTATCATCTTGTAATGTATCTTTCACTATTTTGGGTTCAATTTTGCTCAGTAGACATGATTCATTCCTTAGTTTGGTCCTTGTCATTGGTCTTGTATCCTTGTCACCAATGATTTGTTCTATAGGGTGGTGTCTTCTCACATACTTGGCTAGTCTTGGTTCTATCCTTCTTTCCATGTTTGATCCTTTAGCTTTAGAGTTACTTTGCACTTCTCCTTCTAGTATTTTATCATCTCTTTCATGTCTATTGATTTTAGAATAAAAATGAGCATTTTCCTCATTCTGCAAATTAGCTTCTAAATAGAGTTCAACATTCACTAGCTATGACTCAATTGATACTAATTTTTTTTGCTAATTGCTAACTTGATTGGCAACATCATCTTCAATTGGTATTCCTTCATAGAAGTATACAAAGGATCTATAATCTTTTGGTTACTTGGATTCATCAACTTGGACTTTTTCATACTCATCAAAATTTACATTTTTTACATTCCACAATATTGTTAGTGTTAGTATTCAAACACTTATACGCTTTTCTTCTAGTGGAGTATCCAAGGAATATGCTTTCATCACTCTTTGTGTCAAAGTTGCCATTTCTAGTATCTTTAAGAATATAGCATTTGCAACCAAATACTTTGAAATGTTTTACATAAGGTGAGTGACCATACCATAATTCAAAAGGTGTTGCCTTTATACCTTTCTTGAATTGTACTCAATTTAGGGTGTAAAAAATAGTACTTATAGCTTCTCTCCAATATTTTAGAGCAACATTTTTCTCATTCATCAAGGTTTTGAAACAGCCTATTACAAATCTATTCCTTCTTTTTGCAATCTCATTCTATGGTTGAGTTCTTGGTGCTGATGTTTTCCTTTTGATTCCTTTGTCATTGTAAAATATTTCAAACTCTTTTGATGTAAATTCTCCTCCTCTATCTAATCTTAGGCACTTTAGACTCTTCCTTGTTTCCTTCTCAACTCTGGTCAAATACCACTTAAACATTTGAAATGCATTAGATTTTTACTTTAAGAACATGACAGTAATCATCATGGAATGGTCATCTACAAATAACATTATATATCTATCTCCTAGGTAGCTTTGCACTTCTATTGGGCCACATAAGTCTATATAGACTAGTTTTAATATTTCTTTAGAAGTGTAGATTTTTCTTTTGAAACTTGAATTGGTCATCTTCCCTAGTTGACATTGTTTGTACATTGTATTTTTAGGCTTCTTTAGCTTAGGAAATCCTTTGACTTTCTTCTTTTTGTTGATGCTAATTAGATTGTAAAAATTAGCATGACATAGACTTTTATGCCATAACCACGCATCATCAAGTGTAACAACAAGACATGTTGTATCTTCCATATCTAGGTAAAACAAATTACCCCTTGTTTGTTCACCTTTCCCTATCAGATTTCCATCAGTATCATAGATTTTGGTAGTTTTGTTTCCAAATTCTACTCTACAACCTACATTGCCTAACTGCGACACACTCAAGAAATTGTAGTTCAATCCTTCTACATATTATGCATTATTACATGTAATTTTATTTGTATGTTTAATTGAACCTTTTCCTTTGATTTGATGTGGAACATCATTTCCAAATCTAACACTATTTCTATCATATTGGGTAAAGGTAATAAACTTACTTTTATCTCCTATCATGTGATGTGAGCATCCACTATCTATGATCCACTTGTCATTCTTGTTCACACAAATCACCAGTGTTGTTGCTTCATCTTCATTTGATTCATTATTCATGGCTACATAAACTACTTCATCATCATTCTCATAAAAATATTCTTCAACAATGTAGCATCTTTTGCCTTTGTCCTTGTAATCTCTACAATCATCCTCTCTTTTGTTCTTGTACTTGTTTCCTTCTTTTTAGTTCTTCTTTTGTGTACACCTTGCAGCAATATGTCCTACTTCATTACAATTGAAATAAAAGATAGGGAGCTTACCTTTGAATTTACCTTTGCCTCTATGGAATCTTCTAGCTAGTAGTGCTTCTAGTTGTTCTACATCTTTCTCATTTGTGTTGCTATCACTGGATGCATGTTTTCCTTTTCTACTCTTCTTCTTTTAATTCACCTCCTTACTATCTTTAAATGATAGCTTAGTCTAGAAAGTAGATTCAAGATTTTTAGGTCTATAGTTATTGTAATTGGACAATTCAAATGCAGTAAGTCTTCCCACTATTCCTTCAAAGGTTAGTGTGTTTCCTGGTACACACCTTAGCTCTTGGATGGCTAAGAATCTAAAAGCATAGATGGGAAGCAAGGTTCTTAAGTACTTACTATTGACAGTTTCATCTTCCAGAGGACCAACTAGACTCCTTATTTCACTTACCACCTCTTTCATTCTGGAGGCATATTGAGCAGCATTCTCATCTTCCTCCATTTTCATGTCATCAAAATTTCCTCTAAGGCTTTCTCTTTTTTCTCTTTGAACATTCTAATGTCCTCCATAAATATATAATAGGGCTTTCCACATACTGAATGTAGTATCACACCCTTTAATGTCATCAAATTCAACTTAACTTAGTGTAGAGGCAATCTCCAGCATTGCTTGGTTATGTTCCTTCCTTTTGTTTAGGTCATCTACAAAGAGGGTCTAACTAGATCTACATGTTCCACTCCAATTGAGGTTTTCACATAATCACCTATTGATCCAAGGTGTAATTTCATTAGACCCTACCATGCAATGAAGTTATCTTTGTTGAGCTTGGGAACTTCTCTGTTGGACATCTTGATCTTCTTGCTTCTAGTACCTTCATTCTCAATTAGTAGATGACTCTTATAGAAATTGTTAGAAATGCTTTAGAATAATTGAAAAGGGGGGTGAGTTAGTTATTCAAGGTCCAAATGTTCAATTAAAACTTTTTCATCAAATAAAGTGAGCCTTCAAAATTGTTCATTCATCTAAGCTTCGACTTTCCTACTTGGCAAGTTACTATAAATTATCATGGAAACATAACACATAAAAATATCAACACATAACATAGTGATTTACATGGAAACCCAATTTGGGAAAAACCACCAATAACATGCTACTCAATTCTCACTCTATTAAAGTGATGCCTTGTGAAAGGCCTTCCCTATTAAAGGCTATAACACACTATTAAATGTGACCTGGTTATAGGATTTAACCACCTTGTTAGAAGTGGGCCTAGTTAGAGGACTTTAGAACATTCACTTGGAATGTCACCCTATTAAAAGATTTACAAATGGATATTAAACCAACCTAAGTCCATAGGATCTTTACCCTAATCTAATATAATTTCTAGAGAGTAATAATAAGGGGTTTTGACCTTATTACAATTCATAACTTATCTTGTAGATTTTAGATCACCATTCAACTCTTAACAATTTGCCTAGCTTTCAGTCTTTGCAACACTTGATAGCTTTCCCTCCTTTAAAGCTTTATCACTGTTACCAAATTTTGTTTACCCTGCCAAGTTTCAAAATTTGAATCTTACCCCACCCAATGTTCACCTCCCCAATTACTAATATTTTAATACCCACAAAGATATCAAAATTACCTAAGTTCTGAACCTTATGATATTTTTACACGTCGCAAGTTCTCCATCGTTAGATCAAGGCCGATCAATGGTCATTTCCATCTCGCTATGATGAAGTTGTGCAAGGTTTACTATAGTGACATAGCGACAGGGCGCGACATGTCTAGTGGGTCTAGCTTGCAAGGCAGAGGATGGCGCAGGTCAAAAAAGTTTTATCGCAGGTCAAAAATGTTTTGCGGAACTGTAGGCACTATGTCACTATCACATGGTAGCCGAGAAATTCCCATGGCAACATAGCCCCCATCAGAAAAGATGTGCTAATGACGGTGAGTCAGCATGTTCAGCGGCAAGGTTTGGCAGGCTGGAGAAGATAACAGCGAGGTTTCAGGCAAGCGGTTGGGTTACGTCAGGTACTTCATCTTCCCAGTTGGTAGAGTCTGGTGTCACGACAAAAAATCAGAGGGAGCCACGTGCGCCAAATCTTCAGTTCAGCTAGCACAGTCAAGAGGCAAGTCTTTACGATTGTCTGATCTATAGAGATCTACGGCTGGTGCTATCTTTCCAATAGAAACCGCTCAAGAGATAACATCGGCAACGTAGCGACAGGATGCCACGTGTCTCGATGGGACGGTATTTCATCCCACCAGTGCAGTAGGGATTAAATGACTGACAGACCAACAGGGAAGTGCCACATGTACCATAGGCCTAGAAAATTATGAGGGAGGAAGGTTGCAGGAAGGTGGGTCTTTGTGGCTATTAGATTAGAGAAGATCAACGACTGTCACCATATCGCCATGGCAAAGATGTGCGATCTTTACCATAGTGACGTAGCAACAGGTCGCCACGTGTCAGTAGGGCCAGGTCTCACTAGGTTGCGGTAACTGAGGTATTGCCAGGTGTTGGTTGGATACGACAAGGTTGCAGAGGTGGCACCAATTATGATGAGCCGGGGTAAGGATAGTATGGAGTATGACGAGTCTTCATGATCGTTGAATCTAGGCCGATTGATGGTTGTCGCCACCTTTCTATGGGTAAGTTGCTCGAGTTTTATATTGGCGATATAGCACCTTGTTGATACGTGTCTCACTGGCCTGGTCAGAAAGGACGGTTGGTGGCTGGCAGTTAACATAATCATCATAGTTAATATGAATATCTGCAAGGGTGGTGCAGTTAGTTCGATGACAGAAGGTCAACCACGAAGACTTTCCTAGGTGGCATAGCGAAGAAAGGTGATTGGCCCGCATGACCCAACTGGCTTGTATAGCCTGTTTGACTTGCTTCAACCCTGTTGATTCATGAACCAGGAAGCAAAAATGATCAAGGTTATCTTGTGATCTGATCTTCGTGATCAATTTTGACCTACCTGAAATGAATGAAAGGCATAGGGAAACACTCCACAATCTTAGTCAATCCATCTACTATGTCAGGATCATTCATTGGTGACACTTCTGTCTACTCGAGGTGTTCCTTTAGTCAAAAATCTGATTTTGTACTTCAGAACCATACTCGAGTGTGATCTTTGATTAGATATTTTGGGGTTCAATGGCAGTAGTTGAGTAGTTAATGCATAATCATTTCCCTTAGTTACGCCTGAACTAAAAACCCAATTTTGTAATCTTTTCCAAGGGTCAACTCTTTCTGATTACTCTGATATTTCTCTGCAACTCTTAGTGTAACATTCCTTATGCCTTTGAACTGAATGATTCTCTGTTTTATCTCCTTCAGCCATCAATGTGTATGTGCATCCCGTTTTGCCTCTCATTGGTGTATTGTCGAGATCTGTAGCCTGTGTACTATATCTATTTTTTGCCTACTGGATAATATATGAGTGAGATTCCTCTTTCCTTGTGTTATTCAGTTTGGTTTCTTGATCTAAATGAGGTTATTAGATCAAAACAAGCCTGTATGTATATATCCTTAGTTTCATTCTAGTTCAATAGTGCATATATGGGTAGAAATGGGTTTGAACACTCTATTTTGGTGCATCACCTCTGTAGTTTAGGTAGGGTAGAGTTGTTTTTTGCATCTCCTTCTTCCCCTTTTCCTTTCGAGAGTAGTTAGGTGCGCCCTGATAGTAAGAGGAAGCCGACCTTCTCTAGAGACTCAACCTCACAGTTCAAGTCCCACAGCTTGGAGGTTGTTTCCATGTTTCACTAGTTTGCCCTCGTGCATAGGCCTTGGACAAGGGTGCAAACCTAAGTGACAAAAATTTTTGGCATGCCCGGTGGGACAATCTTATTGAAGATTTAAAGTCTACTGGTGTCAAAGAAGGAAGAATTTTAGAGATTAATGCTGAAGAGGTAGTGCTGGCTTCAGTATTCAAACCTTTGAGAGGTTGGTCCTTCAAAGTACTTGGCGACTCTGAACATCAACAAACCTAGTTCCAGGCCAAAGTTGCAGTGATTCATGCCCAGAGCTGAAACAAGGGCATCTTCTAGAGGTAAATTTCAATATCAAGAGCTTTCCCTTTCAAATCCTAGAAGAAGGAGGACTAGAATTTCATTATCACCAGTTAGGGGTGAAGAAACAGTTAATATACCTGTAAGGTCTGCCTCTACTCCTCCTACTACTCGAACTCAGCCTAGATTGCCATCAACACTCATTAATAAAATACTTTTTTATATGGCACAGCCAAGAGTTCATGCTTTTGCCACCTTTAATGGTGGAAGTCCTCTGTTGTTAGCCCAAAGACATGATATACTAGTATCTGCACTAAAAAGCATACCTAATTTTACTGGTGAGACTTCTATCTCCCTTTTAGAGCATATCCAAGAAGTAGCAAATGTCTGTAATATTCATGGTATTACAGAGGATGATGTTGCTATCAGACTTCTAGCCTCATCTTTAAAAGGAAAAGCATTACAGTGGTATAGGGGCTTAGCTCATGGTTCTATAACTAATTTGGATGAACTAGGAGTAGGATTATGTAAACATTTTGAGGATAAGAGTGACCATTTGTCACTATTAGAGCAGTTGCCTACAATAAAAAGAGCCCCCATGAGTATATGACTGATTTTAATTATAGATTCCAAAAGACATGGGATAGAATACCTACTGCAGTGAAACCTACTCCTGGTAATTCCTTCTTGCATTACCTTAGAGCTTTTGACAGTGATATTGCCACTACAATCCAAACTATGGGAGGGGATACCTTGCCTAATGCTTATGAGATAGCCATAAAAGCTGAGAACATCCTAATACAAGGAGGAAAATTGGCTCCAAGGCCCCCTATGCCTTTCTTTCTTGATGTTCCTAATCACCAACCAACAATGGCCCCTCTTCCAAAACTTCTACATAACAAACTTTTACTCCAGTCCCTCGAGCTTCTACATCCTCAAATGGGATAGATGAGCTCAAAGAAATGCTCCAAGGTCTAGTGTTGAATACAGATAAAAGAGAGAAGACCCTGGATAAAAAATTGCAAGAGCAGGGGAGGGAGTTAAAGGACCAAGGGAAGAGATCAGAGGATAGTCTCTCTATGATACAAAAGATGAGTAACAAGGTGGTGGCCTTAGAAAGGCAACAAGCTGAAAGTGGCAAGCCTCCCCAACTACAATATCAAGCTCCAAGTGGTGGTAGGTTTCCTAATTAGTGGAATAGCTCCTTTGATTAGGGTAGGGAAAATAGTCATGCTTCTGCTTCAAGCTCAAATCAGAACAGAGCCATAGTCCCTAAAAATAACTTGGCCCAAGATCAAGATTTCTGCCCTTCTTGTAACTATTCTTATACCTATTGCATGTGCCAGAAGATAGAATCTTATATGGCCCTAACTATCCAAGAACCTGCAACAAAGAAATCATACGAGGAGGATCATTCCAAGGAGGCATCATATATTCAAGGATGTGATGATTGCTCTTTCATGAATCATCAGGATGGGGAGCATTGTAATATAAACTAGGATTTTGTTGCTTATAACACAAGGAGCAGGAAGAGAGCTATGGAACATGCTGCCCCTCTTTCTCCTAAGTAGGCCTCAACTTCGAGTGCTACACCTCATATACAAGCAGAAAATGAACAAGAAAGTACTTCACAGTAGCAAGAGCAAGATCCAAGAAAGAAAGATGTAGGTGGCCCTTATGTTGCCCCACCTCAACCTCTTATAAGTGCAGCTCCCAAAGTTTCTACCAAAGTTCCTAATGCACCTTTCATTATGGTAGAGAAAATGAAGAAAACCAATGTGAATATCTCTATGCGGGATGCTGTTGCCCTATTCTAGAGATGGATGAAAATGACATAGTAAAGGAGCCTGTCACTTCCATAGCAGGGATTCCTAATTTCTTCTTGGATGAGTGGGAAAATGCATATCAGTTTGAGCCTATGTCATAAATTCTTGAGACAGGCCTTAGTACATATTGCATAATAGAGAAAGAGGCTCAAGCTCCTGATCTTCTTGGAACTAATGATGATATAAATGGAATATGGAGTATGTACTTTGATGGCTCAAGGAATAGAAATGGATCAGGGGCCAGTGTTATGTTGGTTTCTCCTACTCAAATAAGATACTACTTCTCCTTTAGGCTCCAATTCAGTTGCACCAATAATGTGGTCGAGTACGAGTCCTTGATTCAAGGTCTCTTACTTGCCCAAAAGAGGGGAATCCAAGTCTTGAAAGTATATGGAGACAGTGACTTGGTAGTGAATCAGGTGAGAGGCTAGAATGTCACCAAAAATGGCCTACTCAAGTCTTACAAACACAAAGTCTAGGATTTTCTTGAGGGTTTCAATGCATTTAATATTCAGAGCATTCCTAGGAAAGAAAATAAACATGCTGATAGACTTGCATTAGTGGGTGTAGCTTATGATGTACTAGGGATTCTTGAGGAGGAGAAGAAGCAAAAAATTAGGGTGGTAGTGAGGCCTGCCATCCCTGACAACAACACTCATTGACAAGTGTTTGACTCCGATGAGCAAATTGTGAGTTTCTTGCAGAATGAGGCAGAATTATCAGGTAGAAACCAGTCAAGACTGCAAGATCAGTATGGTGATTAGATCATTCACCTTAGTTCTAACAAGTTGCCCAAGGATCTCATTACTTTGGAGAGTGTTTTTAATCTTGATGATCAAACAAGAGGCAAAGGAATAAATCTAGCTACAGAAAAGGATCAGTATGCCCTAGTTACAATTGCTGATGGAAAATCTCTGAATATGGGGAAGGTATGTTCTGAAACTGAGCAAAAAAACTTCATTCAATTATGTCAAGAATTTAATGATGTATTTGCTTGGACATATGATGACTTAAAAGGGTTTGACCCTAGTTTGTTTCAGCATATTATAGATCTAGTTGATAAGGCCAAACCAGTGAGGCAAAAACAGAGACCAGTGAATCCTAAGATTGAGCCCCTAATGAGAAAAGAATTATCCAAGTTGATAGAGGCCAATATAATATTTCCTATCAAACACTCATCATGGGTAGCTAACCTTGTCCCTGTAAGGAAGAAGAATGGGGAAATCAGATTGTGTGTGGACTTTAGGGATCTTAATCAGGCTTCTCTTAAAGATCACCATCCTCTCCCTTCCATGGAGCAAATTCTATCCAAGGTCAGTGGGTCAAGGAGATTCTCTTTTCTTGATGGATTCTCTGGTTACAACCAAGTGCTGGTTAAAGAATTTGATAGACATAAAATAGCATTTACTACTAAATGGGGCAACTATGCTTACTACAAGATGCCATTTGGACTAACAAATGCAGGCGCCACATTTCAGGAGGCAATGGAGATGGCCTTCAAAAAATTAATTGATAAGTTTGTCTTAGTATACCTTGATGATATAACTATATATTCAAAAGATGTAGAAGATCATTTTGATCATCTAAGGTAGGTATTTCTAAGATGTAGAGAGTTTGGGGTTTCCCTCAACCGAGCCAAGTGTGTCTTTGCTACAAGCCAAGGAAAATTATTGGGACACATTGTGTCTGAGGATGGTCTGACCATTGATCCAGAAAGAACAAAGGCAATGCTTTCGCTTCCTCTTCCTAAACACAAAAAGGGGCTGCAAAGTTTCCTTGGTAGGATAAACTTTGTGAGGAGGTTTATCCCTAATCTCGCTACCATGGTGAAACCTCTTACATCAATGCTTAAGAAAGACATGGTTTTCTTATGGACCAAGGAGGGGAAGGAGAGTTTTGAAGAGATCAAGACAGCCATAGCCTCAGCCCCTACTCTCATGAACCCAAATTTTGAGAAAGATTTCATCCTCTACACTTTAGGTGGTGAGTTGAGTATCTCTGCTATCTTGACTCAGATGAATGGCAAAGCTGATGGAGCTAGAAGAAAAAAGAGATAAAGCTATGAAGACCCTGGAGTTGCACCAACAACAGGTGTAAAGGAATTTCAACAGAAGGGCCAGGGATAGGACTTTCAAAGAGGGGGATCTAGTTCTGAAATGGGATGTTGATAGGGTGAAACTAGGAAGACATTCTAAGTTTGATGCATTGTGGAGTGGCCCTTACCTAATTGCCAGTTGCAAACAGGCTAATGCATTCCAACTGAGCATACCTAAAGGTGAAGTTCTGCCCATCCCAGTCAATGGGATTTATCTTAAAGCTTGCTTCTGATGAAGATTGTGAATCCATGTACATAGTTAGTCTAGTTCTTTTTCTATTATTTCCTACCTTTCAAGAAGTGCACGTGCACAGGGTTCTCCTTTTGAGTTGCCAGCTTTCAAAGTTTTGACAGTCTCAAGTTGTAGAGGAAGTTTTTTTTTGCTTCAGTTACAGAGGCAAATCTAGGGTTTTTTAATGTTTTGATTTCCTTGCAAAAAAAGGTTAGGGTTTTGCAGTTCTCAGATTTGTACCTTTCAAACCCATTTTTGACTCCATAGCCCAATGGATTGTTTACAGGCACTGCTCTTATGCATCAAGCAGACTCATGCCCCCTGTGAGTCGCCAGAATGTTACCACATTTTTTTTACCCCGCCAAGTTTGAAAATTTGAATGTTACCCTGCCCAACGGTCACCTTCCCAATTACTAATATTTTAATACCCACGAAGATATCAAAATTACCTAAGTTTTGAACCTTATGATATTTTTACGGCTTGCAAGTTCTCTGCCATCAAATTAGGGCCGATCAATGGTTGTCGCCATCTTGCTATGATGAAGTTGTGCAAGGGTTACTATAGTGACGTAGTGACAGGGCGCCACGTGTCCGGTGGGTCCAGCTTGCAGGGCAGAGGATGGCGCAGGTTAGAAAAGTTTTATCGCGGGTCAAAAATGTTCTGCGGCGCCGTAGGCGCTATGTCGTTATCACACGTTGGCTAGGAAATTCCCATGGCGACATAACACCCGTCGAAAAAGATGTGCTGACGATGGTGAGTTAGCATGTTCGGCGGCAAGGTTTGGCAGGCCAGAGAAGATAACAGTGAGGTTTTAGGCAAGTGGTTGGGTTATGTCAGGTACTTCATCTACCCAGTTGGCAGAGTGCGATGTCACGATGGCAAATCAGAGGGAGCCACATGCACCAGATCTTCAGTTCAGCTAGCACAGTCAAGAGGCGAGTCTTTACGATCATTAGATCTGTAGAGATCTATGGCTGGAACTATCTTGCCATTAGAAACTGCTCAAGAGATAACATCGGCGATGTAGCGACAGGGCGTCACGTGTCCTGGTGGGACCGCATTTCATCTCGCTAGTGCAGTAGGGATTAAATGACCGACAGACCAATACGGAAGTGCCACATGTACCACAGGCCCAGCGAATTACGAGGGAGGAAGGTTGCAGGAAGGTGGGTCTTTGTGGCTGTTAGATTAGAGAAGATCAATGATTGTCACCATATCACCATGGCAAAGATGTGTGATCTTTACCATAGTAACGTAGCGACAGGTTGCCACGTGTTAGTGGGGCCAGGTCTCGCTAGGGTGCAGTCACTAAGGTATTGCCAAGTGTCGGTTGGATATGACAAGGTTGTAGAGGTGGCACCAATTATGATGGGCCCAAGGTAAGGACAATATGGAGTATGATGAGTCTTCATGATCGTCGGATCTAGGCCGATCGATGGTCGTCACCACCTCGCTATGGGTAAGTCACTCAAGGTTTATGTTGGCAACACAACACCTTGTTGACACGTGTCTCGCTAGCCTAGTTAGAAAGGATAGTCGATGGTTGGTAGTTAACGTAATCGTCATAGTTAATATGAATATCTGCAAGGGTGGTGCGATTAGTCTGATGACAGAAGGTCAACCACGAAGACTTCCCCAGGTGGCGGAGCAAAGAAAGGTGATTGGCCTGCATGACCCAGCTAGCTTGTATAGCCTGTTTGACTTGCTTCAACCCTGTTGATTCATGAACCAGGAAGCAAAAATGATTAAGGTTATCTTGCGATCTGATCTTCGTGATCAATTTTGACCTACCTGAAATGAATGCAAGGCATAGGGAAACACTCCACCATCTCAATCGATCCATCTACTGTGTCAGGATCATTCATTGGCGCTGCTCCTATCTACTCGAGGCATTCCTTCAATCGAAAATCTGATTTTGTACTTCAGAACCATACTCGAGTGTGATCTTTGATCAAATATTTTAGGGTTCAATGGCAGTAGTTGAGCAGTTAATGCAGAATCATTTCCCTCAATTATGCCTGAACTATAAAGCCAATTTTGTAATATTTTCCAAGGGTTGACTCTTTCTAATTTCTTTGATATTGCTCTACAACTCTCAATGTAACATTCCCTATGCCTTTGAACTAAATGATTCTCTATTTTATCTCCTTCAACCATTAATGTGTATGTGCATCCCATTTTGCCTCTCATTGGTGTATTGTCGAGATCTGCAGCCTGCATACTATATCTATTTTTTGCCTACTCAATAATATATGAGTGAGATTCCTCTTTCCTTGTGTTATGCAGTTTGGTTTCTTGATCTGCATGAGGTTATTAGATCAAAACAAGCCTGTATGTATATATCCTTAGTTTCATTCTGGTTCAATAGTGCATATATGGGTAGAAATGGGTCTGAACACTCTATTTTGGTGCATCACCTCCGTAGTTTAGGTAGGGTAGAGTTGTTTTCTACATCTCCTTCTTCCCCTTTTCCTTTCGAGAGTAGTTAGGTGTGCCCTGATAGTAAGAGGAAGCCGGCCTTCTCTAGAGACTCAACCTTGTAGTTCAAGTCCCACAGCTTGGAGGTTGTTTCCATGTTTCACTAGGTTGTCCTCGCGGGACAAGGGTGCTAACCTAAGTGACAACAGTCACCTTGAGTCTTCATGGTCAATGTACTAGTGCAATCTACCTTCTAACCAATTATCAAAGTAGAGTCTCTATGATTTGTCCTTCCTTCTCTTTTTGATGTCTTCTCCTTGACACTCTTTAACCAGTTCACAATTTGGCACTCCAATAGATCTAGCTTCTTGGCCTATGACTCCTTAAATAGAAGTGTAGAATTTTTTTTCCCACTCGATTCCTCCCTCCTTTATTTTTAGTTTGAATTGATTAGGTACGATTCATTAAATCTAACCTATATTTTTTTTCTTCTAGAAACACCATGAAGAATCTTCTTGAATTTTTTGAAAAAAATTTACCTAGAATTTTGTGCCACCAACTTATAATCCTTATCCTCCAACTAGTTCAAAAAATTCAAGGTAGCAAACTTGTCAGCTTAGATTTGTTGAATCTTTGACTTGTCCAATGATGTAGAATCTTGATACTGTTGAAATTCTAGTGCTCAACACATATTATGTTACTTGGCACCAACTATGTTTTATTGATGCTCAATACGTACTGTAGATTTAATCAGAATCCACTGAGTTTTTTTGATGATTGGAACCTATTACTTTTCTTGGCAGCTGAACACGCTCAACTCCTTCTATATCACTCAGCACACAATAGATTTTTCATTTTCTCGATACTAGCTGAAAATTTTCTTAGCTTAAACTAGCTTGCTTGACACTCACTAATGAACTGAGTTAAGATTTGCAATCAACCTTGTTACAACTTATTCCTCCAATGTTTCTAAGTGTGTCCAACCTTTGTATCTTCAAGTATGTTATCAATACATCATTTAACCATTGTCTTAATTAATCCTTCTACTTCATTACAAAACCATAACTCAACCTTTTCTTTAGGTGCTCTTGTTGCATCTTGTTGATCAAATCCTCTTTATCAATCAACTAAGTGATAGTACTTGGATCTTATAAGCAATTTGAATTCCTACAAATAGTATGTTTGACATCAATGACAAAACAATGATTGAAAACATTCTTTTAACAACAATCTTCCTTCTTTTCAACAATCTCCCTTTTTGATAGTAATCCTTTTCAATCAGATTTCCAACACTCAAAGGGGGAGAAGTACATAAGAAAATTGTAAATCAAGTAGAGAGAAAAGTATGAAATTATATTGTAAGGGGGAGCATGTGTAAAATGAACAAATTGCAATAGATGTAATGTTAATGTGTTATTTATTTTAAGTTTGTGATACTTAGCCAATTTTACCTATTTTGTTAACATCAATGTCAAAGGGGGAGATTGTTAACAATTGGCTAATGGAGATATGTAATTTTTGTCATTTATTTAAATAGATGATGTACATGCTTAAAAAAACCTTATAAATAAAGATATTTAGCTTTTGGTACTTGGAAAATTGTCTAAGCATGAAATTGGTGAACACTAGTCTATTATTTTATTTGTAACTTGTTGATGTAGAGAAGTTAGATGGAGATAGTATACATGTTGATGATGATGTGTATAACCTCAACAGTTAGTATAGACTATACGAAAAAGATATGTTCATGTTTTTACCAATGTAACAAGACAATAGAATTAAAGGAAAGGAATTATTTTGTTTACAAAATAATTACTTGACCAATTAGGGCTAACATCCTAGATGTTTACTCTCAGTTGAAAAAGTGCATTGTAGTCTTAACCAAACTAGCATAAATTTTTGTAAATGCTTGGTATTTATGAAAAGGACATCTTGTGAGTTCAAGTGTGCTATCTTGGAGAAGTTGTGTTGAGCAATTGTATGCAAACTTTTGTGAAAGTGATATATGCAAAGTTTGCAAAGCTATTTTGTGATCCAATATTGAACTAAGAAAGAATCTATATTCTAGAATTCTAATTATTTGTTTGGATAGTGAGATCTTCTTGTAATTTGAAATGCATATTTGGGCAGTGGGCTCATCTTGCATTTACTATACTAAAACTCCTAATAGGATTGGCACAATTCTTAACAATGTTGGAATCTCATAAAAGGGATTCAAAGTCTCCTAATAGGGACTCTCTATACTAGATTTTTTCATTGACTCCTAATAGGGTCCATCCTCTAAGAAGAACTTATATATTAGTATATTATCTAGTGGTTATCATCCCCACCAAAGTTTTCCCTTGGCCAAGGTTTCCCTAGTTAACAGAATATGGTGTTATTAGCTATATTTGTGCATGGTTACTATTACTATTTAGCATTACTTTATTACTTTGTTATGTATGGCTTAAAGTAATAAATAATATCTAGTTGGTGACTAAAGTTTTTAAATTACTAATTCACCCAAACCTCCCAACCCCCCAAGTAATTCCTATTTCTAACATGTTTTACAAGGGAAATTGAACTAGGGATGTCAGAACTTTTAAAATAGGGCTTCAATTGTTTGAAAAGTGGTTTTCATAGAGGAAATTATTTTCTCCCCATAGAAATATCTAGAATTTTGACTTAGGTAAGTTAGTAATCTCTAGGGTTTTTATGGATTTAGACCTACTCACAACTGTGCCCTAAAACTATGACCAAGTATCTAGGACAGTAAGGAGAATAGATGAGGAATGTTTAATGAAAATCACTATAGAAGAAATTCAAGAAGCTTTTGGAATGGACCCAACCATAGACAATCATGAGCTCATTCATTTTTAGGGATTAGATAAAGAATACTTGTCTTGTAAATATCAAGTTTGGTAAGGCAAATTTAGAGGACACTGTTGGTAATTTGACTTTTTTATAGCATCAACTAAAGAACTTTTCAAGAAATAGTTTTTCAATTCTAGGGACATAGATATCTACATGACTTTGTGTTGCAATATTCAAATGGGAAGAATGGTTCTGAGAAGGGGGGGGGGGGTGTGGATGAATTAGAAGTACTGGCCTTTAGCCTATTTTAAATCCTTAATAACATATAACTAAAATTAGCATGAATGCATATAAACATTAAACAATCATGAGAAAAAAACATCCATCACCATATAACACTTGAGATTTTGGTAACCTAGAAACCCTCTAGGAATATAAAGGTAAAACTAGGGTGGGGATGATACCCACAAAATTACTGCAGCAATAATGTTTGACCACTTCTAATGGTCTGCCTTGTTAAAGGCCTGCCCAGTTAAAGGTTTTACACTGTGTCAATAGTGACTTTGTTAAAGGATTTACAAACAC
This sequence comes from Cupressus sempervirens, assembly GCA_028749045.1. Classification (NCBI taxonomy): domain Eukaryota; kingdom Viridiplantae; phylum Streptophyta; class Pinopsida; order Cupressales; family Cupressaceae; genus Cupressus; species Cupressus sempervirens. Next base: position 186,138,346 of record CM053787.1, on the reverse strand, counting down.
TTTACATGAAGTGTTACCCTATTAAAGGATTTAATCACATTTTTAAAGGATTTACAAAATAGCTGTTAAGCTAACCTATCAACATAGGGTTTCCTTTCTAATACAATGGCTAGAGAGTATTAGGTATAATAAACCTGATAGCTTACAATCCTTGATTTCTAAATATAGGGACTTAATTCTACTTTCTTTGATCTTGATCCTCTTAGATCTAATATTTTTTTGTATCCCTTGCTTTGTTCTAATCAACTAAATTTCTAACTACTACTCTCTTCCTCTAAGACTTTTTACTCTTCACTCTGAACTCCACTATATTTTTCCTATACACTCCTTAATCCATTCATAATATAATGAGATTTTGTTTTCCTTATAAAGACATTCAAAGACTTAGGGTTAGGTGTGGATCTACTATCCATATTGAATCTCTATTTCCCACTCATTCCTTGTACTTTTTTTATTGACTACATTTAGTTTGCATAGAAAAAATATATATTTGATCTTATCTATTTGATCCTTCTAGATCCTTCAATGTCAGCCATAGAATTGGTTTACATTTGAATTAGTGAAGTTACAAACTCATATGTGCATTCTGTGTTACTTGGCACTTACTAATTTTTGATGCTCAACACATGTAACAAAATTATCTCACTCAGCTCCTATCGCATTTTGTTTTTCTCAGCATCGTTTGTGACTCAGCACTTAAATATCACTTGGCTCTTGTATCATGCTCGACACCTAAAGTCACTCAACACTTGATCTTCACTCGGCACCTGAAGATCACTCGACACTTGATGGATTTTTTGACTCGACACATGTTGTGGCTCGACATGCATAGTGTGCTTAGCTTCAATGTAGAAAGTGGTCAAGTGTGTTGGAACTCAAATGCCAAAACCATTCTGAGACTAACAATCTCCCCCTTTGACATGAGTGACAAAAAAACTTAACTAAGCATTATTGATCTAACCTTATGAGTACATTCACTAATCTGTAGAATATATATAAAAAAGTTCAAAAAATTGATCAAATTTTTTATAAGAAACAATATATACCGCAAAATTATTGTAACTCCCCCTGAATTGATTGTGCCATTATCTGTTCTATCTTGGTATCCAAAATTATGTGCTGAATATGTCTCATGCTGAATGCTGATATAACATTATATCTCCCCCTTTATCTCATCTACCCCATTCTCTTTATCTCCCCCTTTTTGACACTTATGTCAAAGGGTTCTAAGGGTTAAGACCATATTTCACCAAAAATGTACTATTTACCTCCATAATCATCCTAAGAGAAGCATCTCAATTACTCAAAGAAATTTCAAGAGATTTGTACTAGAAGGCAGTCTCTGCAGCAAGAAGAACAAGACCATCTAAAGTAGACAAATTAGGGTTTTATTTAGAACATTTTCTACATAGGCTTGTTCCTTATGGAGGATTTCCAAGTGTGGGGTGATGGAAGATTGAAGCTGTAGAAATTTGGCTTTGATGGTGCTCTCTTCTATTGTCAATTTAGTCAATTCCTTTTGAGTACAAAGAATTTGAGCAAAATGCTTATCACTTTGAGCTAGATCCTTAAGTAGCTGCATGCTTGAAATATTTAGATTCCTCTCCAAGCTCACTATCCTCTAGCTGGTCTTTTGTGTGAAATATGAGAAGTCACACAACTTTTTGTACAATGAGAATATATTCTCAAGTACCTATTTGACTTTTTCAGTTTTCTTGGCTAGTTCAACTTGTGATAGTTCTATTTCATTTGTAATTTTCTTGTTTACTTTACCTTGAAATTTCTTTTCAGATCATTCCATTAGTTTTACATTGGTCTCTTGGTCTTCACTTTGTACCTGGTCCACTATATTGGCTAGTTGCTCCATTATGGGCTTTGTTTCATCAGGTACCTATAAATTGAAAACATCTAGAAATATATCCTTAATTTCTACTAATGCTTGCCTCTGTTTGTACTCGTTCCTAAGTACCTCTTACTTCTTCCTCCTTTCAAGTGCCTCTTGCACTTTACTCATTTGGGCAATGGTCATGGTGTCAAAGTCATACATTGGAATGCCTATCTCTTCATCAAGAGTAGGGTCTCCATAGTGTAGTGCCCTTGCAACCTTGGTAGAACTCGAGCTTGGTATAGATATCTACAATGGTACTGTAAAGCTCGGTTGCTGTGAAGTTTCAGTGGGAGTCCCTATTCTAGGCAAGTTGGCCAATGTTTGAATTGTCTACTACTCCTTCTCCTTAGGGCTCTCCCCTTCCTTGTCCTATTCTTTTCTACCTTGATCAATGATAGTTATCTTAGGCAATGCACCTTATGTCTGTGCTATAGATACAGAGGTATCTCTTTGTCTAGTTTGTTCTTTTGATATCTCCCCTATAGGTGTACTTACTAAAGTATCAACCTTAGCAGTTGTATCTCTGACTTCATGCTCTTTAGGTTGAGTACTAGTAGCTATAGGAAGTTGTGAAGGTGGTTCTTTTGGATTCACCTTTTCCTTGGTAATTTCAGCTAGTGCTTTCTACAATTCATCTACACTCACCAAAATAGGGCTACTACACAACTATGATTGCAGTGTTGTTTGGTGAAGAATCTTCTTGAGATCCTCTGTAGTGAGTGGATTGATGTTTTGACAAGAGGTGTCAGGAACATCCTTTATTTTTATAGATTTTGCAGGTGTAGCTGCAATATGTGGAGGACTAGGGGGTGGTAATTGGGTGTCTTGGACACTCTGTTCTTGATTTTGCTCCTCAGCTATTGCTTGTTCACCTTCTTGGGCATCTTTCTCCACATCTTCATATTTTTCACTTTCATCAATATCTTCTTCTTCATTTCTTCCTTCAAAAGGTTCCTCTTCTCCCTCCTTTCTTGTAGTCAATCCATAGATTACCTTCCATATTTGTGTTGACTTTTTGACAACATCTTCAATTTGATTATGCAGGATACTGATGGCTTGGTATTTAGGGACAAATTTTCTTGCATATTTCTTGCTTGCCTTATTTATTTTACCTTTTGTAAGGTTTGGCATTACATGCGCCAAAGTTGACTCTCTTATTTCCTTTTCCACTTTGAGGCAGCAATGCCACTTATTCTCAATTAATGTGCTTAGCTCCTTGGGTATTGAGTCATCAAGTTCAAGTGGAGTAGTCTTGAACTTTTCCATCATAATGTAGATGGACTTCTCAACTATGTTTTTTTTTCTATAGACAACTTATTCAACTTTATGGTCTTAAAACCAGACAAATCTACATTACCTCTAATATCATTACAAATGCTTTCTAATCTGGATGAAGTGGAGCATCTTACCATTCTAAATTGTTCTTCATCAGATTTTGTTTCTTCTTCCTCTGACTCTTGTTGTGCAATAGACTTTATTTTCTTCTACTTTACAGGCCCACCTTGCTCTATTGCCTTCTTCTTTCCTTGTTCCTTTTCTGCTTTGGTTGTTCCCCTTGTATTTGCCCTTGTAGTTGGCTTTACTGGGCTAGGTTTTGTTACAGTTTTCTTTGCCTTAGGTTGTGCAACTGGTTGCTTCTTTGCTTTCCTTTTCTTGGGCTCAACCTTGGGTGCATCCTTCTCTGCACTTTCCTCTTCTTCAACATCTTCACCCATGCCTTGGGGGTTAATTTAGGTGGTCCTTGCTCTTGCTCTTCTTCATCTCCTTCTACTTCTTCATCTTCTTCATCCCCTTCTACTATACCTTCACCGAGTTTTTCCTTTAGCTTTTTAACCAATTTATCCTTTTTCTTGAGTGTGGAGGTAGTCTTTAACTCCATATTCACCATTGACATTACCACATCATAAGTGCCAAAGTGTAGGACACTCTTGTCTATCTCTTCTACCAATAATGCACTTATTGCTATAGATGCTTCATCTATGTTGATGTCATAACCGAAAGGCCTTAACCATCTCACTCTTGGTATGACAACTTGTACATAGGTATAGTCAATATTTACAAGAAAAAAAATATCATTTACATGTTTCTCCACTAAAGAAACTAGAATCCTAAGTCTTTGCTTCATTGATTTCTTAAAATATTCAAAATAACTTGTCATCAGTGTGTCAAAATTGTCTCCCATTTGTTCTATATATTCATTAATTTGGGCTATGATAGTTCTACCATTTCTCCATGCAAATTTTTCAAAGTAAGGAAATTCATTCTAAATATAGAAGAATATACAAACCAAATTTGCACCAAATTTGCATTGGGCACCCTTTGTCCTTCTTATAGCTGCTAAGTTTTCATTAATCTATTGTAGTTGTAGCTCTGCAAGATCATAAGTATGATCCCTTTTCACCAATTTGTAGCCTACATCTACTACAATACAAGGCATGCTATTGAGTCTACTAGATTGATAGAATTTATGGACAATAACTCTAACAACAAATTCAACAAGAGGATCTTGAATGGTGTCAATTTTCATTCCTCTTTTATTGCATTTGGCACTTGTGTTTTTCTCAATAACCTCCTTGGATTCACTTCTCAAGGTCTTGTACCAATCTAGGGTAGGATATCTAGTTACCTTATGAATGATTATTTTTGTGATCTTTATGGGAACATCTTCTAACCACAGACTACCATCATGAATTTCGCTTAACACAAGTCTAATCCACTCTATCTTAAATACGGTGGGAAAACTCAAAGCTCGTGTTAAACCCTTCCTCTTAGCAATTTTATATTCATCCTTCAAAACTCCATTGACACACACCTTCTCACAGGCTTCCCTTATTTCCATATCTCATATGACTGCTATCTTATAGTTATAGCACCTCCTTACATCCTGAACCATTAAAACCTTCAGGGGTATACGATAAAGGGATCCGGTGGGATTGTTCTTATATGCAACTTTAGGGATGGGATAGAAATCAGGCTACTTAACCTCATTAGATACTAGCTGGACCTCAAACAACTATTTGTCATGGGTTTTCTTAGAACTCAAAGCCATTTGTGCAAACTAGGGTTTCCTTTACAAAGAGATATGAAACTGCATAGCTTGGTACAAATGAAAATAACTCAAGATCGATGAAAATGCATTGTAAGAGGTTGGAATGAAGTCACTCTGCTCTCTTTCTCTTCTTTGCTTGTCATTCATGATGAAGATAAATGACTAAAATCATGATAATATACCCTATTTCCATTGCATTAAATGCTCAACTGCCCACTCAGCTTTTGAAGGATTTTTTCATTACTCAGCTTGCACTACATTTTTGCTTCACTCAGCTTCCATTGGAGTTACTCAACTCGGCATCAGTCATCAACTCGATCACTATTAGGAACTCGGCACCCACTAGAGTTTTACTCAACCTCTGAGGACAATTCGATAATTTTGTAAGAATCTCCATATTATGACCTGGCATCTTTGCTTATACTGATTTCTTCTTTTTAGTGCTTCTTTGTCTTGGGACTGGTGTATGATATAACTTTGTATATCAATCCCATGCATCTATTCATGTTTATTTTGATGAAGTGTGATCACTTGACCCATTCGGTGAAGTGATCCCTTCACTTGATGTGCTACACTCATCTTTCTTCTTCCAAATCTTATTCATTTGCCCTCTTATTTTTTTGACATCAATCTTTTCTTTTCCTTTGTTGGCTTCAGTTTTTGGTGCATTAGACCTTGTAGGACAGTTTTTGCTGATATGGCCAATTTTCAAGTAGCTAAAACAAGTGGTTTCACTTAGCCACCTATTTTATTTCCCTCTGAAGTGTGTCCTTATACAATTTTTAGGGATATGTCCTAACAATAATGATAGCTATACCTAGTGTTGTAATCCCAATAGTAGTGATTTTCATTTCCTTTTATTTTTATTGGATGATTTGATGTCCACATGGACTTTGATCTACATTCAAAGGCTCTATGTCCATACTTCTTGTAGTTGTAGTAGCGACCTTCAAGTCTTGGTGTCTTGATAGTCCTAGCTTTGCATTCATGTGCTTGATGTCCTTGCTTCTTGCACTTATGACAATAGCTTGCACTCTTAGGCTTATCATGCTGATGGGCATTCTTGCTCCTACATACATCAGAGGTATGTCCTTTCTTACCATAGAAATGATAGGTAGGTTTGGTCTTCTTACCTTTGTTGTTTCTATCTTTTGCAGTCTTGGATGACTCTCCTTCTTCAGTGCTGGTATATCCTAATCCTTGAGTGTCATGGCTGGACCTTGGGGATTTTAGTAACTGCTCAAAATATTTGATGACCTCATTGGGTTTGTTGAAGCTCTCTAAAATTTCCATTTCTCTTTTCAAGTCATTCTGCAATTGCTCATTTTGCATTTTCAGTGTAGAGATCTCAATGTCCTTCATATTCAGCTCATGATGAAGGTTCATCATTTGGGCAAGTGTATCCATATGTTTGAGATCCTTGTTAATTCAGTACATTTTTCTTCAAGTCTATTTGTAAGATTCCTTTTGTCATCTTCCATCATGACTCTATCTTCAACTGCTCTTTTCATTTGTTCAGTGATTTCATATAACATTATGGCCTATGATTCATGTTCCATCTTGAGAGATCTTATCTCTTCTACTTGAACTTTGTTTTTCTCCATCAGTTCTACTATTGCTACATCAAACTCTTTAGTGTCTCCATTGGTAAATGTTTCCATTTTTGCCTCCCCTACCAAATTCAAATTTGAATATCTGGCCCATCTAATGGCTACCTACCAAATTTTATGATATTTTAATATTTTGCCCCATTGGCCCACAACTTTCCTCACCGTCAGATCTTGCTAGATCTACGATGGGTGCTTCCTCACAAGTTACAGATGCAAGTTTTTTAAGTATTGTGGGCAAGCCCTTTTGTGCCATGTGGTAAGTGGGTCTGTCTTCCTTTGGCCAACCGCAAAAATGCAAGTTTTATCCACTATCAAATCTATAATGATCTACGGTCACGACTCCCATGCTTGATCAAGTTGCAAGTGAGTTAAACATTGCAGGTAAGCACCCTAGTGATACCTGTCCCAAATGAGGTCACAGGCCCGCCCTCCTCGTAGGAAGATACTTGATGATTTTTCACCATCCGATGCAAAAAGATCTACAGCTAAGGCTTCCCCACATTATGAAGTTGCGCAAAGTTTAAAGAATGTAGGAATGCCCTTTTCTTCCATGTGTTCCTATGGGGTCTACCTCTTTGAGGGTCACCATTTGTGGTATGGTTGCTGAGGTGTGTGCCAGGTATCATGGGCCTATATCCAAGGTAGGTGTAGACATAGAGAGAATTTTCACAATCGTTGATCTCGTAGGGCTTCCCCGCATTATGAAGTCATGAGGAGGCTAAGTAATGTGGGGAAGCGCTTGAGAGACACATGTCTCAATGACCCAACTAGGTGATGATCAATGCTAACAATTAATGTGACTACCATGGTCAAGGTTTGCAAGGTGGTGTGATCAGTTGGAATATCTGATCAAATTCAGGAAGACCTGCAAGGCGGTATAAAGAAATGAGACTATTGGTCCACGTGGTGCATTTTCATTGCGAGATTCGGCTGACTCACTAACTCTGCTAATTCATGCACCAAAGATGATAAGAAGTCAATTTTTTTGCACAATTTGATCTCTATGATCAATTCCAACCACCATGAAATGAATACTAAATGTGATAAAATGTGCCACCACCTTTGATCATATCTATCTACCTGATCAAAATTGTTTAATGGTGTCATTTCTATCTTCTTAGGGCTCTTTTTTCCAACCTAGATCAGATTTTCTCCATGATTTTTCTCTGTAGGACTTCAATTCAGTGGTTGTAGAGTAATTACAGTTAGAGGACATCTCGGCTATGCCTGAACTATAAAGTCAAATTTTGTAGATTTTGTTCTGGTCGGATCATTCTTTGTTATTCTCTATTGTTGCTCTACAATTTCATTGTAAAATTCCCTTTGCCTCTAAACCAAATGATATCCTACCTTATCTCCTTCAACCATTGGTGTGAAAATTTAAGAACTCTTTGCCTCTCACTAGTGTTTTGTAGAGATCTATGATCTACATGATTGTATCTCTTTGGATCTATGAATGATAATGTAAGTGAATATCCCTTTCCTTATGTCATTCATCTTGGATTTTTTGATCTGCATGTGATTATTAGATTAAAGAAAGCTCAAATGTGTATATCTTTAGTTTCATTTTGGTTCAATAGTTCATGTATGGGCAGAGATTGATCTGAACAATCCATTTTGGTTCATCACCTCCCTAGATTAGAATAGGTAGATTTTCTTTCTTGCATATCCTTCTCTGTTTTCCCTTCCAAGAGTAGTTAGGTGCACCCTAATAGTAAGAGGAAGTTGGCCTTCTCCAGAGACTCAACCTCACAGTTCAAGTCCCACAGCTTGGAGGTTTTTTCCATGTTTCACTAGGTTGTCCTCATGCATAGGCTTTGGAAAAGGGTGCAAACCTTAGTGACAATAGTAAACACTTGTGTGGTATCAATCATCCTATTGTTTATATCATTTTCAGCTATAGCTATCTCCTTCCTTCTTTTCAAGGATTTTTTTAATTCGTCTCTAGCTTCCTCTACCTTGTGTGGAGCGAGATGCACATCTATCACCTAGTTCTCAATGATCTTTCCAAGTTTGAAAACTTACATCTTTAGATCTTTTCCTCCAAGCTGTTAGGCTTCATTTTGAGAGAACTATGCTCTGATACCAATTGTTCAAATATTCAAATGGGAAGAATTCTTTTGAGAGGGGGGGGGGGGGGGGGGGGGGGGTTCTGATCAACTGATTAACATGCATGCATATAAACATTAAACAATCATGAGAAACAAACATGCATTACCATATAACACTTGAGAATTTGGTAACCTAGAAACCCTCCAGGAATAAGAAGGTAAAACTGGGGTGGGGATGATACCCAAAAAATTACTACAACAATAATGTTTGACCACTTCTGATGGTTTTCCCTATTAAAGGCCTACTTGATTAAAGGCTTTATATTGTGTCAATAGTGACCTGGTTAAAGGATTTACAAACACTTTACATGAAGTGTTACCCTGTTAAAGGATTTAATCACCTTTTTAAAGGATCTACAAAATAGCTGTTAAGTTAACCTATCAACATAGAGTTTCCTTTCTAATACAATGGCTAGAGAGTATTAGGTATAATAAACCTAATAGGTTACAATTATTGATTTCTAAATATAGGCACTTGATTCTACTTTCTCTAATGTTGATCCTCTTAGATCTGATATTTGTTCGTATCCCTTAATTTGTTCTGATCAACTGAATGTCTAACTGCTGCTCTCTTCCTCTAAGTCTTTTTACTCTTCACTTTGAACTCGACTATATTTTCCCATACACTCCTTCATCCATTCATAATACAATGAGATTTCATCTTCCTTATAAAGACATTTGAAGAGTTACAGTTAGGTGTGGATCTATGATCCATATTGAATCTTTATTTCCTATTCATTCCTTATACTTTTGTTATTGGCTACATTTAGTTTGCATAGAAAAAATAAAAGATTCGATCTTATCTATTTGATCCTTCTAGATTCTTCAATTTTGGCCATAGAAATGGTTTACATCTAAATTAGTGAAGTTACAAACTCATATGTGTATTTTGTATTACTCAACACTTACTAATTTTTGATGCTTGACACATGTAACAAAACTATCTCACTCGACTCCTATTGGATTTTTGTTTTTCTCGGCATTGTCTATGACTCGACACTTAAATATCACTCGGCTCCTGTATCATGCTCAGCACCTGAAGTCACTTGGCACTTGATCTTCACTCGGCACTTGAAGGCTCCTTGGAACCTAAAGATCACTTGGCACTTGATGGATTTTCTGAGTTGGCACATGTTGTGGCTAGGCATGCATATTGTGCTTAGGTTCAATGTAGAAAGTGGTTAAGTGTGTTGGCACTCAAATGTCAAAACCATTCTGAGACTAACACTTTATGTATGGTCTTTGGTGAAGATGAACAAGAATTTGTACCAATAAAGCTCATGTACATGATGATACAAATCTCTTCTTTTGGTGTGGATATTATTTTTCATTTTTCATCATATCTAGCAAAATAAATTGACATAGGTCTTATTGGAATTACAAAGGGGAAAATTGAGAAAACCTTTGGTTTATATTCTTTATTGATGCATTTTTTTTTGTATAAGGGAGTTACTTTATTTGAAAAGGAAATGGTGTTGAATAGATAATATGAGGGAGAATATCTACGAGTTCACTTATGGAGTGCAGATATGACTTAGGATGTAGAGGAGGTGAGTTTTGTGTGATTTGATAGATACTTCACATCTAGGTTTAGAATCTTATTTTTAAAGGATAATCCTAGGATACCTAAGACATTGCTAGACTTCATTAGGCCTATGGGTAACTCTACTAGTTTAAAAGTTTCCCATAATTGGGTAGATGTCATACCATACCCTATGTCAATAGTAATTAGATTATATAGATTGCAAGGAACTCCACATGTTCTTTCCTACCAAGTACCTATTAAGGTGGGAATAGTTGAGGCATTATGGAAAATAGGTAGCTTGGAGGAAGAAGAACTAACTAGTTAGTCTAGGGGATCTATTTTCCCATCTTGTATAGTTGCTCATCAGTTCATAATTACAAAGGTGGATGCTTGTTTCTATATAAAGTTTTAGAACTATATAAAATTTTTATCTCACATGCTCATTTTAATGATAATGAAGGATTCTTTGAAATATTTAGATAGAGAGCTAAGACTAGTGTTAAAAAGTATCAACCTTATTTTCCTAAAGATGTAATAAGAAATGAATTCTCTCTCTAGGAACAAGGGATCAAAAAGGATAAATGGAAAGTTTATTCCAAAATCTTATAATTTATTAATTATTTTGACAAAGATTATAAGCCTTTGAAAGATGCAAAGAAAAAAGCAGATAAGATGAATAAGTTAATGGTCACTTTTCTAGAGATTATGGAGGCTATGAATGAAAATAAGACATTTTTTTAATCAATTCTTATCCTAACAAGGCTAGAGAAGTAATGAAAAGGTTATATTTTACCCATGTAGTAGGATTAGGGCAATTGGTTATTCAGAGGAGGTATGGCTACAATATCATAAAAAATAAAGAGCATGTAGTTGATAAGGGTAAAAAAATAATTGGATCAACTAGTACTATTTTGGAAGAGAGGCCTGAAGAGCCAAAGCCCAAGAGGAAAATGATAGAAGAAAAAAAAACTATCCCAAATAGCAGAATAGTCACCTACTCAATCCCAATTGCATATAGGAGATGAAAAGCTCACTAAGGAGAAAATGGAGCAATTAGGATCCCAAGGTTGAGTTTTTATTACTATTATAGATTTAGAAGAAGGAAAAAATCAAGGTCCTCCCATGGCTAGCCTTGATCTAACTATTTTTTATTACAAAGGAAGGGAATTAGACCCAGTGGTAGAACAAGCTAGTCATGAATTTTTTTCTGATGATAGTTTTGTTAAATCTTGAGCTTTTTATCAGTTTGTATGGAGAAAAAATATTAAGCAATTTGAAGAAAGGTGTAATAAGAGTAAGGTAGAGCATCCTAAAATTGAAGAGGCATCCACAAAAGATAAAGTAAAGGATGATATGATGCAATATTTTAAAACTTTGACCCCTCAAGAAGGAAGAAGAATGATAAAATCATTTGGAGTTTTGCTTTTACCAAATTGGGACATTGCAGATGCCATGGTCTTTAACACTATTACTAAGTATTTTAGTGTAGATAAAATGGTGAAAAAGGAGCTACAAGATTCTAAGTTTAGTGAAGATCATGCTACCTTAGTGATTTGGTCTATGAGAAGAGGATCTAGAGATAGTTCCTCTTAGCTTGATGATACTAACATGATAGAAAATTTGATTGTTAAAAGGGTGTAAGATACAAATGAGGAGGCTATAGAATTAAGTGTTGAAATAGATAATCTCACATTAGCTACAACCATGAAGGAGAAGCAACAAAAATTATAATTGCAAGAAAAAGATGAATAGGTTCTAGGGGCTTACAATAAAGAACTATAGAAAAGAATGGAACTTGAGAATAAGATGATGGGATGGTCTAGCATACCTAGAATTACTTATCCTTGTCCTCTAGTTGAGCCTTTTAAATAAACTCCTCTTATAGAAATACTAGACATCCCACAAAGAGCTCAATACTATATAGTAGAGGATTTTGAAGAAGAAAAGAGAAAACTTTGGGCATTACATGTGGAACTAGATATCTAGATGAAGACAAGTCGAGGAAAATAATTATGTATTCAATGTATAAAATTGGTTGACCTACATTTTACAAAAAAATGGAAAAAGTAATGAACATATGGAATGAGCTAAAAGGAAATAAGGATTATTTCAAGCCAATTATCAATAAATGGAACAACAAGGATAAGGATATCACTCCTTTATGTGTTACAGTTATTAGTTTGTCTTGTGAGAAAATAAAAAAGACTTTTGACATGACTAATGATCTCTTTGAGTTTGATATTAAAAGGATTTCATTACAAAAGAGAATCATAACCTATCTTTCAAAATATATGAGCAAAATTTTTGAGCTTTTCCCTCTTGTGTTAAATAAAATGGACAAAGTGAAAGACAAAGAGGAATGGGCCAAAAAATTGGATGATATGTTATGCCTTAGGCTAAATAAGATTACAAATAAAAATGGACATGCATGGTTGGCAAATACAACTAAAGAAGTTAATAAGTGCAAATATTTTATGATTATTTAAGAGAGGAATTTATTGAAATAGATAAATTAGGAGAATATGTTTTGAAGAAACCACATGAGATTTTGAGTTTTAATTGGCTAGATGACACACTTTTTGACAAGTGGATGGCAGATTTTGTGCTTTCAAAATAGTTAGTGCTTGGTGAAACTGATGAGGATGAAGTGGAAGAAGATGAGTTACAAACAAATGACACCTTAGTTAAAGAAGAAGAAGACAAAGATAAATAATCAACTGTAGTAACAAGAATAGAGTTCCAAACTAATGACTTGGAAGCAGGAGAATCAAGTCTGACTATCAGTTTGTCAATACAAGATGACATGGATGGGGAACCCCATGTCCAACTTAGGTTTCAAATATCAGAATAAGGTCCATCATAAGAAATTCCAATGGTCATATGCTCTGAGGAATGAAAATTATGAAAAAGCCAATCACAACCTCCTCAACAAAGAAGTGTAGCAAAAGTGGTCCTCACAAAAAGAATAGTCATGATATAGATCATTCTATTGCACCAATTTTTTTTCTTTTATGATTAGTAACTTTTGTAAATATCTTTCTATCTTAAGGAAAATTATCAGTACTCTCTAGGCATAAAGCTTGTTGTATCTCATACTATATAAATGAGATTCCAAGGCTAGAGAAGGGGTCCAAAAATTTGTGCACTTTTTAGTTTTTTGCTAGTTTAATTCAATCCAGTTTCCTTGATGCAAATTTTATGATGTATTTTCTTTGAAAGTCTAAAAATACACTAACATTCAAAGATCACATTGTCTCATCTTGAGTTGTTTTGGGTATTATCTCAATGTTATATATTTTTCAAAGAGAATTAATATAAAGATTAACTATCACCATATCTATTTTCTCTAAATCTTGTGTCCACTATTATTGACTAGTTATCATGAGGTTGTATGGGCAAAGCTTGTTCAATTTAGTGCAACTAGGATAGGTTATATGTCAATTCACTATTTATTTTAATTCAATGAGTTAAGTAAATTATTTAGTGATGTGATAGGATTTCCATGTAGTAAGAAGGATATACATAAGAATGAGTTTTAGTAAAAATTCTAATAATATTGATTTTAATGCAATCAATTAGGTTAAAATAGTTGGGTAAACTCTAAATCCCAATAGATGAGGCACTAATCAATTATTTCATTCTACATTTGAAGAGATCATGTATAAGCATAAAGCAAAATCTTAAAATCAAAATTAGTTTTACTTTAAATGTATGAAGAATATGATAGCTGGTCAATACTTGATTTCATTTAATATCTATTTTTTTGTAGATGCTAAAAAATGGTTGACATCTACGATTTCATCAAAACAAAGCTCCATTTGACATATAGCACACTCTTTGAAAGCAACAATCTTCACCTCATTCTAATTGGTCCTCATCTCATCTCTTAGGTCTTCTTTCATTCATATCTTCATTCACCACCATGACCATGTATTCAAATACACCAAATCATCTTCATCTTGCATACCTACATTTTGGCATCATCCTACACTATTTGTCAACCTTCCAGGGCTTTCCACATAGTCCAACCTCAATCTAACCTTTGTTTGACAAAGTTTGACCAAATGTGACCATGTTTGACTAATTTCACTCATTTTTTGACCTCTTTCCACCATTTTGGACACTCACGCAAAGTTTCAAGTCATTTTGAGTCAAATTAGTATGATTCTAGTGTTGAGATAATGGGTGTTGCACACATTGCATAATATTGTTATTTTATTATTTTATTTTTTTATTATGTAATGTTGTACCTAGATGGACGTGCAACATGTAAAGATTCCCATGGAATATTCTTGATGAGTTGTATTGTAGCATTGTGAAAATATTTCATGTAATTATTTGATATTGGGGAAAAGAATTAAATGCCCAATATTAAATGTGGGTCAGTGGGTTAGGTAGCACATGGTTTTAGCACATGGTTTATGTAATACCACTTAGTGGTTTTGTGGGACTTGCTACTATATAAGCAGCCACAAGGGTAGTTGTTGTAGAGAGAGTGTGACAAGGATAAGACAAAAGGCAAGAGTCGAGCGGGACAAGGCTTGACAGGTTAGCCAAGGGAGCATTTGTGAAGGTTGAAAGCATGGCATGGGATGTGTGGATTCATGCTTGTTCACATAGTTTTCTTAGTTGTGGCTATGGCCATGAAGGCTTCCATGGTTGTATGGAAATGGTATTTTTGCTGAATAATACATGATGATGGATGCTTTTGGGGGCTGGGTTTTTCCCTCAATGAGGGTTTCCCAGGGTATATCTTGTGTCACAATTTTGTGGGTATGTTGTCTATTCTCTTGCATGTGGATTTTAATTCTGTATTTATTTCAGATCTATTATGGGTTACGTGGAAACAATTATATTCTTTGTTGCCAAGTTTCCTTACATCTAGCCCCCAAACCTTTCTAGAGCACAATCTACACTTTCTAAGTGCACTGAGGCTTCCCAAGTACACCATGGGCACACTTGGTACTGTCATGACACACTTAGGATTACCAAGTGCACACTAGGTGCACTTGGGTGAGTTTTGGGCGCACTTAGGGTAGTCGGATGCCCAAAACTACTTCTAGAGACCCTATGTTGCACTTCAGAGGCCATAACTTTTTCATTTCAAATTCAATTTTCAAACCATCAGTTGTGTTGGTTTCATATCTTCATTGTGAAAAAATTGACCTATCATTTTCATTATTTGGTCATTATCTTGAGTGGTAACCCTTGAAAATACTCTCAAGCCCTTGAATCAACATCACATTTCATACTAATTCATCCCATTTTCTCATTCCACTAACTTTGATCTTTTGGCCAACCTGATTGTATCTCAATAGTGTCTATTATCATTAATATCATATTTCACATCAATTTCATATCATTTTGAAATCATTTCAAATAAACTCAAAACCATTTCAAATCAACTTAGAATCACCCCAAATCAACCCAGAATCACCTAAAATTAGTCCTAATCATCACGAAACATATGAAACATCCCAAATCAATCATCATTTATTCAATCCTAGGAATTGTTGTTGCCTTCAGTGCCTTGAAAACCTATCAATCTATCAATCTTATCAATCTAACCTTAGTACTGTCATGGCTCTCAGTGCTAGGTCAAACTATCATTTATGTCATCTGATCTTTAACATTGTTGACTCTTTCAATGTTGGATCATGGCATTATCAACCATTTTAATAATATTGATTGTGTCCATCAATATTATTATGATCAACCATATCAAACAATCTCAATCCTGTAGCATTTAGGATATCAATTAAATGTTACGTATCTTTAATTCATGTCATGTGTCCTTGGCATGTTATCAATTTTGATCAATCAATCAATTTGACAATGGCTTTGGTCTACCTATCATCATCCTATTCAATCCATATCATCATCACATTTTCATCAAAGGATACTATCACACTTATTTAATCAATTTGGCCAATCACTCACTAATTTTCTCTATAGGATTAAATAACCCATAATTTAATCCTATGTCATTTTACTAATTATTCTTCCTAAATAACCTCCTCAATTAATTAATTATATCAATTAATTGGTTCATCATCCACAAACCATGGAAATTCTTAATTTCCTAAGTCACATTTTCCACCATTAATTCCATTTGCACTAATTTCTATTATGTGGAATAAAGGATTTTTAATTCAAATATTCCACAAAATATTGACATCATCATGACACATGGGTGTGACACCTCATGGATTCTCCTTTGACACTTCGCTAATATATGTCATAATCCAATATTCTTATTCTCTTATGCACATCCATATTTGGCTTTATTTGTCATAGATTATTGGCTTTAACTGGGCTTGAGGTGTCATATGACACGTCATAGATTCTCAACCATATTTAGCCTTGTTTGACTTCCAAGTATCATAGAATCCTACACTTGGTATCTTGTGTCATATGTGTCATGGATTCTCAAAGGAATCTCATGCCAAGTCACATATCTAAGGGGGACAAATCAAATGCTCTCACCTTGTGTGTTGATTATAAAATGAGCATTCTATTAGAGTAATTAATCTATTTCGCTTATTAATTAGATTTTCTTGATTTAGTTGATTAAGTGGTTTATTACTCTAGTTGCATATAATTAATATTTTATATTAATTATAATGGGCAAACCTAGTTTTCTTTTCCTTTAGAGTTTTGTTCACCTTTAAAGTTGAACCTTTGTACTTTTCATTTTTCATAACTTGGAATACATTTTGCTCTCACTTTGTTGAGAATTTTTGAGCTCTACTTTTTAATTTTTTGGTTTCTCTTCATTGTAGGATATTTGTATGCAGATGTTCCTGGTAATCTATGAAGTTGGTTTACTCAACTTCTACATGTTATTAGAGCGGATTTGTGACTTCCTCATCTGAGGATTCTTGAAGCCATGATTTAGAGATAGGAACCCCAGCTTTTTTTAGGTTTTTTTCTTCAAAAGGTTGAAGGGTAATTTTTCAAGGCACTTTGGACCCAAATAAACATCGCCATTGGATCCAGAAGGCCATTTGCAGTCAGAATGGATAAAAGACTTGTCATTTTTTTCTTTAGCGCATCTAGGAATTTTTTTTAGCCCCCTAGGAGGTTGTATGGACACATTTTTCAAGAAAAATATATATATATTTTTTAAACTACATTTTTTCTGCTGCCAAGTAATCACCTTAGCACCACTTCATCGCTGCCACTGCACAACCCACATGCTACTCGCAAGCTACCACAGTCGGCTATGCCACCGTAGGTCAGGCCAGGAGATGCTTGAAAGCTGCCATAGGTAAGTGCTACTAGTGGGCCACCTGTCTGCTACCCCCACCAGTAGTAACTCCAAAACATGCCACCTACACCAGTTTCCTTTGCTCCTATGTCACCACCTAAAAAGCTGCCATTGATGTCACATTCTAGCAGCCTACATCAACCTTTTCTATCCTGATGTCATCAACATACTGGTTGATGTCATATTTTTTTGACATGATGTCATCATCATGCTAGCTAACATCATCACCCTAGGACTACTTGCTGACATCATTTTATGGTAGGATGATGTTAGATTCTAGTTGTTGACATCAAAAAACTGGCACTTGGATTTTTTTCTAGTGGTGTCCATTTGGTGGCTGTATGGTCATCAAATTTTTCCCTCATTTGTATTTTTCTAGTGAGCTCCTTTGTTGGACCTGCAGTTAGTTTTTTGCTCATAACTTAAGCTTACAGACATGTTTTTGTGATCCAAAAGAAGTTTCCAAAAGATGAATCAGAGGTGGAGACAATGGTTCTATTTTTGTTTGATTCTAGGTTAGTTTGAGATTCTAATTTTAGCATTGAAGTAGAGGCTTTCATTTTCCTCTTCTCTATATCCAAATTCCAAGTTCTTTTCTTAGTTTTTATGTTTTTCAATAGTTGTTTATTTGGTTTTGGGGGAGATATTTATTCATCATGGAGGGGGAACATTTTCTATTATGTAATCTAATTTAGAATAAGACCCTTCTACTTCTATCTTCTTCTTTCTCTCAATGTTGGATCCTTTTGTGACCTGGCTCACACTGCACAACTATCACACTTGGAAGAAACAAATGACTAGGCTTCTCATGTTAAGAGGCTTATGGTCATGTATAGATGCAAAACAACCTACTTTTTAGTGCCCTTCTAAGGTTATTTAGCACAAAAACAAAATGGATGAATCCATGGGATTAATTGCACTAAACATTTCAGATAGTTTACTATTTCACTTGGATGGTTTGACCACTCCACTGGCTATTTGAACCAAATTCCAAACTTTTTTTGTCATAGTGAATGAGTTCTACGCACTATAGCTTGATTGAAATTTGCCTTCTTTGACACCTACCAATTTCCCCACCATTAAGGACTTCTTGATGAAGTTCAAATATCTGCATACAGTTTTTTAGGGATGTGGGAAAACCAAATTAGATGATGAATGTATTTTTTTGATACTCTCAAAGTTGCGAGGACAATGTCAAATTTTCTCTTCCACTTTCTACTCCACTATGGATGCCTTAGGTAACATACATCAAATGCCTTCTTTTGAGATATTCTATAACATGTTAACTCATGAGTAGTCCAAGCTCACTCAAATGGATTCACTTATAGGTTTACCATCATAGGCATTACTTGCCAAGGATACATAGGAGAAAAAGCCAAAGCAAATATATGATTCCTCTTCTCAACACTCTACTAGTCCATCCTCTTCTCCTAGGAAGAAGGAGAAAAAGAAGATTGTGACTCCTTCCTGTTCCTATTATCGAAAAGGAGCTCATGATGAGGCACATTATTTTTAGAAGAGATTTGATGGCTATGAGAAAAAAATTGTAGATTTGCAAGCCCTTCTTCAAAAGAGCTCTATTTCATCCCCATCCTCTTCCACCTCATAGGGGTCTACCTTTTAGTCTGCTTACACCTCTTTGACATCTTCATCAAATTTTGGACAAGGTCATGCATTATGAGCTTCCATTGCATCCCCTTCCTAGGTCCCTTGGATACTGGATTTAGGTGCTTCTCACCATATGGAATCTTCTCAAGGGGTCTTCTCCTCTATTGAGGCTTCTCCCATTCCTCATATTCTCATGGGGAATAACACTACTCTAGTAGTCTGTGGGAAAGGTTTAGTTCACATTTAGGATGGCACATTCAATGATGTATTGTATGTTCCATCTCTCTTTGCAAACCTTCTCTCGATGTTTTAGATTACACATAGTGGATCAGGGAAGACAGTTAAGTTCACTACAGATTTAGTCTACATTTAGGATAGTGAAATAGGAGGCCTTATTACTATAGGGATAGTTAATCATACCACCTATCTCTACACCTTATTGCACTTTGGTCCACCATCATCATTAGAGAATACTTGTTCTCTTTCGTGAGAGCATCATGTGGTGCAATCAGGACACTTGAACCTTTGTATTGTTCTTGAGATCACCACACCACATCCTGTTCAATTCTTTTCTTTTTCAACTCTGTTGGACCCTCAAGCGCCACTCATCAAGCCTTTAGGAGCACTTCTTATGGATTCTATAGAGGAGATTCATCTCCTCTTTCATGGAAATGTCAACACACCTACATTGGGGATTTCTTTTTAGGATCCTCATGTCTACTCCTTTGAGCATCAGTTAGGCCTTCCTATTATTTAGTGATTTCCTTATTTTGTGCTCTTGTTTCTTCCACATTGGAGTTCCATTAGTTCATTCATTTCTATAGGGGCTTCGTCATTCTAGGGGGGCTTTGATGTCTCATCTCTCTCTCATGGGGGGGTTGTTTATGGTTTTGAGAGAGTCTCTTGATCCATTTTCTTTCTATTGTTTTTTCATCTCTTTTTGGAGAGGGGTTTTTCCCACTAGGTGTTCTCCTTTGTCTCTAGTTTATAGAGAATTCCTTGTATTAGGTACCTGATTAGGCCTTGTTGCTGGGACCCATTTTCCAGCTTTCATAGCTTTGCTAGGTTAGCTTCCTCCTAAGCTTTGCTTAAGGGGGGGTGTTAGAGTAATTATTTTGTTTCACTTATTAATTAGATCATCTTGATTTTGTTAATTAAGTGGTTTATTACTCTAGTTATTAAGCTTTGTTTTAGGTGCATATCATTAATAGTTTATATTAATTATAATGCGCAAACTTAGTTTTCTTTCACTTTAGGGTTTTGTTCACCTTTAAGGTTGAACCTTTGTACTTTTCATTTTTCATAACTTGGAATACATTTTTCTCTCAATTCATTGAGAATTTTTGAGCTCTACTTTTTCATTTTTCGGTTTCTCTTCATTGCAGGATATTTGCATGCAGGTATTCTTAGTGATCTATGAAGTTGGTTTTCCCAACTTCTACACATTCTTCCTCTCATTTTCGATCTCTAATTCTTAAGTCTTTTCAAGTCCTTAGCTCTTTTGGTATTTTCACTCCATCTCTCACACTAAAATCATAACTTTAAGTATTCTCATAGCACCATCACTATCATAGGCTTTTGCTTCAATATTGTGTGCATTATAGGCAATTTGGAGCTACATCACATGGAGAAGATAGAAGGACATGGGAGCTACAAATGAAAGAGGGAGTTTTAGATTTTTTTTCTTGTTTTGATTCATTTGGATTTCATGGTAGACCAGAGGGTGTTAACATATGATTATTGATTTTGTGATTTTCCCATACTATGTTAGATATTAGCCCATTTTCTAGGTCCTACATTTGGTGAACCCGATGTGAACATGCTTATCTAACTTGGGTTTTCTTGTCTTGTGCTTATAGGTGCAAGGAAGGAGCTAACTTGGAAGGGTATAAAGACTATTTTCACTTCCTTATAACACCTAGATTAACTAGGGGCTCTAGTAATATAGTTATATTCTTTCATTCTATGTATTTTGTTAGCTTTCTGCCCTAGGGTGCACTCTGCTCTATCAAGGTGCACTTGGGGCCCCTAAGAGTAGTTTTAAGGGCCTAGGAGACACCATAACACCTATTTTTTGTTCCTAACTAACCAACTACACCCTTTTGAGCCCCAACTACACCATGGGTACAATCTCCACTATGTAGGTGCACTTGATATTATATGTGTCAAATTTTACAGTTTCTAGGTCTTATTTAAGCACCATTTCCCCACAACTTTTCATTGACCTCCCAACTACACCCATAAACTACCAACTATGCCCTACTAAGCCCCAAGTGCACCATGGGCACAGTTAGCACTACCTAAGTGCACTTCAAGTTTTTTGAGCTATTTTGGCCTTCTAGGGTGCAGTCTCCTTTGTCAAAGTGCACATAGTTCATAGAGAAACACACATATCACTCAGAATCTGCATTTAGGACTTCTATTTTTTTCTAGAACATAAGTTAGAGATTTTTCTATTAATAATGGCTTGTTTGTAGCATATGGATATCATTGGATGAAGACCAATAATTGAAACTACTAATTTTTATTTGTAGGACGTTGTTGAAGACCATTGTGTGTTTTTCAAAACCATGTGTGTGGATTTCCTAGATTAGATAACACTTTGTTTGACACTTAAAATAAAATTTTTCTTTTCTGCCTAGTGTATCTACAATGTTTAAATCCCTAGGAGTTTCATGGACATATCCTATCCTCTCGCCATTCGTGGATATTAGGTGTAAGAGAAACTTGTGTAACTTCTATAGTGAAGCCTGCCTTGGACTAAGATATCCAATATTGGGTATGCCAGGGGATGACTTTAGATTGGTAATGGGCCAAATCTAGGTCAACATTCTAGCTGCTATATAAAATTTGATTATGGTGAAAGTCATATTTGTAGTGCTGCTGCATGAGAGCTCTCCTTTAGTACCCTTTTGGTTCATCAAATCCCCATTCTCGATGCTAGGAGACCTTTTGTAGAAGTTTATCATTCACTTGCCAAACAGAATGCCCTTAGTAAAAACTATGTTTTAGTGGCTTAAATACTTTCTATCCACTAGTTGAAGGGGTCACCCATGCACATGAAGATATCCTACATTCTCGTAGTCCTTACTAGAGGCAACAATCCCTTGGGAAGTCATGCCCATTGGGAAGTGGATCTTGGTAGCTTTGAGAAGTGAGTGCATTGTAATGGGGAGCCTATGGTGCCAAGATCCTAGGTTGTCCACTTTGTATAAGCACAACTAAACTTTGGTTCAAGTAGGAATTTAGTGGATACAGTCCTAAAAGCCTAGGTTGTTATCTGTTTGTTCACTTTTAACAACAATTATTCTTGTCTTAATGTGTCTTGCATGTGTATAAAAAATTAATCAAGATAAAAGCCAACATTCAAATTTACACCTTGGATATTTTTTATCCCTTCTCCAAACATCAAACATTATCAAAACATTACAACTTTGGTCAAAGCTTTCCAAACTTAAACTT
The DNA here is from genome assembly GCA_028749045.1 of Cupressus sempervirens. Taxonomy (NCBI): domain Eukaryota; kingdom Viridiplantae; phylum Streptophyta; class Pinopsida; order Cupressales; family Cupressaceae; genus Cupressus; species Cupressus sempervirens. The sequence goes on along the minus strand of CM053787.1, from coordinate 186,115,823 downwards.
GGGAAACATGGAACAATACATCCCTAGAAGTGCTTGGCATACCTTAGGTTGCATCCTTGCATAGGACCACTTGCATTCACCATAGTTTAGGCCACATATTTGCATCATATAGGCTTAATATTTCATCTTCTAGTCCTCATTGTGCCTCCCTCATCCTTCACATTGTATTCATTAAGGTTTAGTTTGCATCCTTCATTCTTTGCATTTCAACCCCAAAACTTGCTTTTTCCATTACCCATCTTGCATCTTTGCATACCCAACCTTCTTCTTGCACAATTTGACCATCATTATAGGTGTTCTAAACATCATTTTGAACCTTCATTTTGGTCTTGACACTATCCTCTACTACCTGCCTCACTATGGCATCAATATGGAAACCCTAGCACCTAGAATTGCCTTAGTTTTAGCTCAATTTCCCCAACTACACTCTAAAACTACCAACTACACTCAAAATAGCCCCAACTACACCATAAGTGTATTTCGTAATACCTAGGCACACTTGGTAGTTTAAAAACCCAATTTGGGCTTCCAGACAACATTTTAAGGCTTTAATAATGTCCTTTGTTACCTGGATAGGCCCCCTATCTCAGCATGCTCTGATTTGCATTTTGCACCTCCTAACCTTCATTTCTTTAATTTAGTACATCATTCCTTAGTTCATAACCTCCATTCTACATCTCCTAACCTATCCCAACATTAACCCCTACATCTTAGCTTCCTGGCATAGCAATTTGGCAACCACCTCTCTCAGATTCAATAGATATTTAGGCCAGCTTCCCAAATGTGCCATGAAACTACCAACTATGCCCAAACTAGCCCCAACTACACCACAAGAATAGTTGGTATTTTTAGAGCACTTGGTTCTATCAAGGCATAGTTGGGCACTTGTATGACCATTTTAGGCCCTAAAATTGCATGTTAGGACCTTGAAACTACATTTAGGAGCCTTTATACCTCCTCATTTTGCATTCGACCCAAAACCACATCTTGCACCCAAAATCTCATTTTTCACCTTATAATATTTTCATATTGCATGTGCAATCAGCATAACCATCATTTTGAGTCACCTAAATGTCATTTTTAACCCCAAAACCTTTGAATATAGTCAAAAATCTGAACAAAGTATGAGTCCTAGAGTATCTCCTAGTGTTGATGGATAATGGATCTTGACCAGCCCTTTTATCTTTTCTTATCATTTTATTTGGTCAAACTCTATGTATGTCTTGATATATTTGACCACCTCATCTTTAACATGTTGATATTTTTGTCTTTTATCATTTTTTGGTAAAGATCTAAAGTCCTTTATCACAAGGTTAAACTCCTAGACAAAATACTTTCTAAAGATTTCATTTAAGTTCAAAACCATGCATATACCATTATCATTAGCATAATCATAATCCTAATATCCCTAAATGTCATTTTGACTTACTCTAGTGGTATATCCCCCCTCATATTGCATTTTTCAAAACCTTAGCATCATTCTCACTATCAAACCCTATCAAATTGCCCATCAATCAAATTGTCTTCTTGATCACTTATCCTCATTTTGCATATTCAACCCTAGGAAACCATCTCTTGCATAGTATACCTCTCATACATCAAACCCTACCATCATTACCAAGTCCAAAATCCAACCCTAACCTTCATTTTTCATACTATAGGGTCATTTTCATCTCCTTTAGTCAACCTTCAAAACATCACTTTGCTTTTGTATTTGCATAGTTTCCGTAGGACATTTGCACCTTGCATATCAAAACCCTACTTCATTTGGAACTTCCATAGGTTGCATAAAATCCTTAAAAAATAAAAAAATAAAAAAAATAGTCATATCTTGCATACCCACATCCTCATTATCAAGTTTTGACCTATTTTACCAACTGCACACTTTAGGTGCATAGTTGGTAGTTTTAGAGTGCACTTGGTAGTTTTAGAGCATGCTTGGTAATTGGGGACTTCATTTTAGGTTACATAACCCTAATTTACATATTTGTACCTTGTGTTGCTTCCCTAAACCTTGCAAAACACTCCAAAACACTCAAATCATTCGCATTTTTCATTTTAGGCACCCTAACACCTCTGTTTGCCCATTGCATACCTCCTACTTACCAATTTCTTATCTTCAGGGCCCCAAGTGCACCAAGGATGCACTTGGTATTTTCTAAGCATAGTTGGTAGTTTAGGTGCACACTTGAGAGGTAGAAAGTCCATTTAGGCTTTCCTCTACTTCATCTGCATCCTTAGGTATCATGCTAGCACTTACTAGGACACAATCAGCTCAGAGGCCTGAAGAACTTTATCAACCCTTTTTTATTGAGGCACCAACACAACCAAAACCTCATCCAAGACAAAATAAGAGCAAGAAAACCCAACAAACCTTTGACAAAGACCAAATTGAGGCATCACAATTGTTACTTGTAGATCCCTTAAACATGTATCCACAAGATCACCATAACCAAGAAACGATGCAACAAATCCTAAAAAATTCACCTACCATGAGGTTTCATTCAAACACTTACCCTACACATGTGATGGTTCAATAGAGTCTTGACTTTGAACCTATATTTGTGTCGATACCACTTAGAGGTGGAAGTGTACCGACCACACCAGAGGATGAACAAACATACTCCTTTGAATATAACAAACCCAACACAAGTACCTTCAACTATAATACATCAAACACACAACAAGGTATTGTGCACCTAAGTCATGACTCTAACACTAACTATGGCATCACTAATGAAGAAATGGCTAGGGTGTGCCAAGAAAAAAATTTCCACAAGAACTTCAAATTTTTGGTAGCCCAAGAAATTGTCAAATTCAACCCAAATGTGGAGGGACCAAAGTCAAAAAATCAAACCAACACAACAATTGAAAACATACTACCCATGGTCAATTTGGACTTAGATAAGGGAAAAAAACCTTTGAAGTTTTCAAATACAACAATGGCACTTATAATGTCCCATCAAGAACTAACAATTAAAACCCTCCAAAGTACGTTTGACCACAACCAATGAAGGGAAACAAGATTCTCCCTAAATATTCCAAGAGGACATTAAGACTTTATTTTAGTCACATAATACAAAAAAAAGATTCACCTAAAGGGACTTGTGCTCTAGGGATGCCAAACATACCTCCTTTGGAGACAAGTCAACAAAGTGCACCTTGGATCCTAACTCTACCAAGTGTTATGAGATCAAATGTTATGGAGCCTCCCACAAGTACACTATATGAAACATCAACTAAAAAAATCCCTATTGATGCACAAAGGAAATGTCTTATTGACATTACACCTATTCCAAAAGAAATGCACCTCATTGTCAAGTCAATATGATGTCTGAAGGAGAAACCTCTAACACATAAAGGTTCCAAAGCAAAAGTACCAACATGGTGGTCAATTTGCAAGGACTTAGTCAACTTCCACAATAACATCAAGCTATAGTGGTACAAGGACTTAACACTTTCAACCCTCAACCAAGTCTACATACACTTAACACACATTTCGCATATCAACAATAACATCAAACACAACAACAACAACATCAAGTGGTGGAAACATCCAACATCCCTAATACATAGGCCAACATAAACCCACTTGACTTCCATGCCATGTATCAACAAAAAATCCAACAAAAACAAGTGATGTTTGCTAAAAAACAAGAGCAAATGAAGCAATAGATGGAATACTAAAGATTCCTTGAGAAACAAATTGCAAACCAACAACATTTGTTACAACAATAGCACATGCCACAAAAACCTCAATAGATACCTCTACAAAAACAATCACATGTATGCCCTCACATACAACCCACAAAGGTATCCCAAAAACAACCACAACAAATGGCACAAAAAAAACACATGATACATCAATTGTAGTCGATACTGCAACAAGTGCCACATCAAATAACACAACAAGTACCCCAATATGTGTCACAACAAGGACCATTTTGTCTTTGGGGTACTAACATACCTCCACCACCTAGCAACACATCACCAAACTCATTAGACATGAAATGTTAGAATTGAGTAGACATAGCTCTCGTCATAGAAAATGGTCTACTCATAGACATAAAGGACTTGAAGGGAAAGCTATTGCGCAAAACCCTTATGAAAAACTGTTACAACAATTCAAGAAACTTTCCAAATAGGTTGAGGTATTGGGAGTCCAAAAGAAATAGGCTCTATATATAGAAAGGGACCTATGTCCTAATCCATTTGACAAAAGTCTATATATGCCCCCATTCCTAAAACACTTTGAAGCTCCAAGATTTGAAAAATACTGAGGAAAAGGAAACCCTGTTGATCACATTTGAGAATTTTGTGCCTCTTGTACTAAACTCAGTTTTGAGCCCACTTAGCTTATGAGATTGTTCCCCCGTTCTCTAGGTGGGCCCACACTTGAATGGTACTCTAAGCTTCCTAGTACTATCAAATCTTGGTTAGAGCTAGCAAACAAGTTCATCTCCCATTTTTCCTTTAACATTATGAATGAGGTGACGATTTTTGATTTGTGCTCAACTAAACAAAAGATAGGAGAACCATTTATCACATTCTTACTATGTTGGAGAAGCTTAGTTAGTCAATGCTCACTAGACATCCCTGAAGAACAACAAGTTAACATGTGGATGGAAAACTTAGTCCTAGACTTGATGTATGAACTCAAAATCAAGAGTCCAAGCACCATTTCTAAATTGATGAAAAATGGGGCTAGTATTGAAGATGCTCTTATCCGTAAAGGAATCCTCAAGATAAACAAGGAAAAAAAAACACCAACTTGTCTAATGACAAGGAAAAGTTTTTCTTCAAAAACAAGAATATGACCAATGGTGGCATTATAGATGCCTACACAATTAGCACGGAACAACCTCAACTAACTTTGAAAGGTGCAAACTCTATGAATTCACAAACTCCCAATCAAACATTAGCCCCATAGTAGAAGATTAAGACTTCCACATAGGACAAACCTTGAAGACACCCTAGAACCAAGGACAATAAATTCACACCACTGGGGATACCTCTTGAGACTACACTACAATAATTACTCAATAATAACTTCCTAGAGTTACCCCTGATCAAACATAAACCATTAACTAAAGTAGATTGGTGGAATGACAATATTGTGATTACCACCCCACCAAAGGACATAAGACCTCATCATGTTTCCAACTAAAGCATACAATACAATACCTCATTGAAAATGGCATAATCATAGTTGATCCATCACTACTAGTGTCCAACTCTAATCACACTTTTTTTCAAAGATCTATTGGGTAATCATGACAAATGGAAACCCTCTAGTTCAAACTCAAACTCACAAGGTAATGTGAATTACACACATACACTAGATATGACTACACCATTAACTCTTTCAATGAGTTAGATTCTCACATATCTACATTAACCTTAAGGCTAAAGACCCTTGTTGTGTTGTCTCTACATGCTGTACCAAGATCACCCTTGCTAGAGCACCATTTAGACCTACTACTCATACTAGACCTACATCCCCTAGTACACCTACTACTCCTACTTTATCTAATTATAGCCTTGTTGAATAGCTCAGCAAGACCCCTACACAAATATCCATCTTGGACCTACTATGTGCATCTCCCCAACATTAGAAGATCTTGGATCAAGCCCTTAAAGAGTTTGTAGTCCTGGATAACATCAATTTTTCTTAGTTCCAAACCCTAGTGGGGAATCTATCTATATCACAACATATCACCTTGTCACCTCAAGATATTTCTAAAGATGAATCCAACCACAATGATCCCCTTCACCTTGAGGTCTTTGTCCACAATGTTAAAGTTAGATGTATCTTGATAGGCAGGGGAGTAGGGCTAAATATCTATACAATTAAAGTAATCAAAGGTTTGGGTTATTCTAAAAATGATGCGGATCCCTCTCGAAGGATCACAATTAAAGCATATGATGATGGTGAACGCTTCTCTATGGGGGTCATCACCTTACCTATCAAAGTTTGTCTAGCTATTGAGAACACTTTATTCTAGGTCTTAGATATAGAAATTAATTGCAACATGATACTAGGATGCCCTTGGCTTCATGCTATGAAAGCAATGCCCTCTACATATCATCAATGTCTAAATTTTTCCCATAACAATGTGGAGGTTACCATCCTTGGCAATCCAAATCCTTTCCAGTTTTGTTCTAATCTAAGAGATGCTACTACATACCAAGTCCCAACAAACAATGAAGCACAACCCATAAATTCCTCTAAATATGTGGATGTTGGTATACTCCTCAGTAAGTCCAAGGAAAAGTTAACGATTGAAGACAATGGGTGTGGAGAGTACTTTATGTCTCAAGTATCCCACATTAGGGAGTTACCACTTTCTCCCCAATATTATGGTAAATAACAACTATTACAAGCACGTCATTTTGAGATTAGTACACAAAATACCACTTCTACAAATGAGAATACTTCCGTTTGTATGGAGAAAGCACAAGTAGAAAAAAAACTCACTTTGATATCTCCTAGCAAGTATGGACTTGGGTTTACTATCATCTAGAAATAAGGCTATGATGGATGTAGTGGTCTTGGATCTCAAAAATAAGGAATAATTGAACCTGTCACTACAAAAGGATGACCTGCTAGTTTGGGGCATGGATTAAAACCATTATGAATAGGTCCTCCTAATACTATGATATCTAAATGTAAGACTCTGGATGTTTTGAATGATGAAAAGGCATCTAAGGATATCCCACCTGAAACCAACAATCCTCTAGCTTATGAGCATAACCCCAATGATACAATGGAATCTAATGCCCATATCCATACCTTCAACTAGAGCACATTCAACACTGATGATGACATCCCCTCAAGTTATCCTGAACTATTGGATTGGGACCAACGTGGACCACCAATTTTTTATCAATTTGAAAATGATGACACCCTTGTAATAGACTTTGAAATCTATGAAGGCATTACAATTGATGATCATAAAGTAGTTTCTCCTCAAGAGAACACATTGGCATATTTTTGGGAGTCAATTCCATCTTCCAATTACAAAGATAAAAGAAAAGGAAAAAAATAACAAGCATAGGTCTCTTGGTGAAAACTAAAAGGTGCCATTATACCATCAAAAATCAAAAGCTAGGCAGCTCCCAAGGATACAAGGTGAAAAAGATGATGCCTTGAATATTAGTGTTTTAGTGTTCAACATGCCATGAAGCCTTTTTTAATGCTCTCAATCAGCCTTCATGTGGCAAGTTGTTGGTCTCAATCTCCCCAACCCTTCCTTGTATCTAGTTGTGTATCCCCAAATCCAACTACATAACCTATCCAACACCAAAAATAAAACCTCTATCCATCTAGTCTTTGAGCCCATCATCATTAGTGACATCCCATACAAAGAATCTTTTGACCCAATTATCCTCAGATGCCTTGAATCACAAGAGATAGATACTATCTTACATACAATACATGATGGTATATCTTGAGGCCTTTCAAGTGGTTTGATTTTAACTACAAACTTGGAACGAATCCTGTGTAATGATGGCTAGTCATGGATCCACAGATTATCAGCTAGTAGCACCAACAATAGATTTCTTCTCAACATTCATCTACAACATTCAGGATTTTGTCTAAAAGTCCTGAAAAAATAAAAAAAATGGCAAAAAGTCCTTAAAAAAAATCAAAAAAATGGCTAAAAGTCCTGAAAAAAGGAAAAAAGAAAAGAAAAAAGTCATGAAAAAAATGCATGCCTTGATGAAAACCTAGCAAATAGGTGTCATGGCATGAAAATATGAGTCAAAAGAAAAATTCTTTCCAAAAGTGAAAACCTGGCAAACAGGCACCATGTGTAATTAGTTATTGCTCCTCCATCTATAGGGATTCCATTTGGTTTTCTCCCCTCTCTTTTTCATTCCCTAATCATATCCATCATATTAAAAGACATCCTTGGCTCCTTGACCATGGCTCACAAACTGGTTAATATCCATTGTTATCCTACTTAATGCATCACCAGTCTATACATACTCTGTCATTGGTCTTTGTACATAATTTGTATCTTGTCCAGGGGCTTATTACCTACACATTACATGAGTTTGAACTTGAACTTAGGGCATGTCACTAAGCACATTTTATCAATTAGACTTATCGCATAACAGATTGGAGCTAACACTTGTATATGCTTTTACGATCCTTAAAAAATTCTAAAAATTCAAATACGATCCTAAAAATTCAAATATGATCCTAAAAAAATCCTACAAATTCCAATATGATCCTGAAAAAAATCCCAAAAAAGAAAATATGATCCTGAAAAAATTCATAAAAATCATACATTGTCCTAAAAAAATCTCTAAAAATCATAAAATATCTTGAAATAAATCCTAAAAATTGTAAAATGTCTTGAAGAAACCAATCACACCAAAAAAATCAAATATTCCCAAAAACCCTAAAAACAACAAAACCCACCAAAAAAATTGTAATATATCTTCTAAATATTCATTGTGAATTATCAGCCCCTTTTGTGTGAACACTTGCACTTTTATAGACTAAAATTCAAAGCATGCACTTCAATGACAATCACACTTATCTAAACAATGTGAACCAACAATCAATCCAACATGTCACCATGAACCTCTCAACTGAATCCACCATCACAACCATCACATGATTAACCTATCAAATGCTATTTGATGACCTAAAATACTAAAAAGTGAGTAATAATGGACAAGAATAGCTATTGTCTCATGCTGTTTAGTGAGTGATTTTATTTTTCTTTGTTTTTCTTTGATCATGTTCTTATGCTACTCGATGATATAAACTAATCTATGAGAGTGGTCGGGATGGTTCATCGTCATCTTTTAGTTTCTATCTATTAAAATGTACCTTTGAGAGTCTAGGGCATGTATATATGCCTTAAGAAGGACAAGGTTATTTTTTGTTTACATCGTGCTTGTTTACACAAAAGATTTGCATTTTGCACTCTGGCCCTTTATGCCATGATGTGTTGCATTCCATTTTCCATATCAAAATAAAGCTCCATTTGAAATATAGTGCACTTTGCAAAAAAAAAAGTCTTCCCATCATACTAACAATTCCTCATCTCATCTCCTCCATCTTCTGTGTCTTCTTCATCCACTACTTGTATCTCATTATTGACAAATTGGCCTACCATATACATATCTTAGTCAATTTCTTGAGGGGGCACCCATATATATCATTCCTAGTAAAGCATGTTGTTATAGCCTTCTCATCATTGTTCTTTAACACAATTCTCTAATTCAAATTGTATTATCAAAGATGGGAAAAATTTAGATGCTCAAAAATGGTTCACATTTATGATTTCATCAAAATAAAGCTCTATTTGACATATAGTGCACTATTTGAAAGCAACAATCTTCACTTCATTCCAATTGGTCCTTATCTCATCTCTTAGGTCTTCTTTAATTCATATCTTCAATCACTAGCATGATCATGTATTCTAATACACCAAATCATCTTCATCTTGCATTCCTACATTTCGACATCATCCTACACTGTCTATCAACCTTCTAGGGCTTTCCACTTAGTCCAACCTCAGTCTGACCTTTGTTTGACCTTTGTTTGACCAAATGCAACCATATTTGACTGATTTCACTCATCTCCTAACCTCTTTCAACCATTTTGGACACTGACACAAAGTTTTAGGTCATTCCAAGTCTAATCGGGTTGATTCTGGTCCCCAAAGCCTTCTAGGGCACAATGTGCACTTTCTAAGTGCACTAGGGCTTCCCAAGTGTGCCATGGGTGTATTTGGTACTTTCATAGTGCACTTAGGCTTATCAAGTGCATGTTGGGTGCAGTTGGGTGAGTTTTGGGCCCGCTTGGGGTAGTAGGATGCCCAAAACTACTTAGAGGGCCCCTATGTTGCACTCTAAAGGCCATAACTTTTGCATTTCAACTCTAATTTTTGAACTGTTAGTTGTGTTGGACTCAAATCTTCATTGTGAAAAAATTAAGTTATCATTTTCATTATTTGGTCACTATCTTGAGTGGTAACCCTTGAAAATATTCTTAGGCCCTTGAATTGACATCACTTTTCATAATAATTCATCCCATTTTCTCATTCCACTAACTTTGATTTTTTGGCCAACCTAATTGTATCTCAATAGTATCTATCATCATTCCTATAATTTTTCACATAAATTTCATATCATTTCAAAATCATTTCATATTTACTCAAAACTATATCAAATTAACTTAGAATCACCTCAAATCAACCTAGAATCACTTGAAATCAGTCCTAATTATCATGAAACATATCAAACATCCCAAATTAATCATCATTTATCTAATCCTAGGAATTTTTGTGGCTTTCATTGATCAATCTATCAGTATTATCAATTTGGCCTTAGTACTATCATGGCTCTTAGTGCTAGGTCAAAGTATCATTGATGTTCTCTAATCTTTAACATTGTTGAGTCTTTCAATGTTGGATCATGGCATTATCAACCATATCAATCAATCTCGATCCTGTAGCATTTATGATATCGGTTAAATGTTACATACCTTTAATTCATGTCATGTGTCCTTGGCATGTTATCAATTTTGATTAGTCAATCAATTTGACCATGGCTTTGGTCTACCTATCATCATCCTATTTAATCCATATCATCATCATATCTTAATGAAAGGATACTGTCGCACTTGTTTAATCAATTTGGCCAATCATTCACTAATTTTCTCTATAGGATTAAATAACCCATAATTTAATCCTATGTCATTTTACTAATTATTCTTTGTAACTAACCTCCTTCATTGATTAATTTTATTAATTAATTAGTTCATCATCTGCAAACCATGGAAATTCTTAATTTCCTAAGTCACATTTTCCACCATTAATTCCATTTTCACTAATTTCTATTATGTGGAATAAAGGATTTTTAATTCAAATATTCCACAAAATATTGACATCATCATGACACATGGGTGTGACACCTTGTGGATTCTCCTTTGACACTTGGTTGATATATGTCATAATCCAATATTCTTATTCTCTTATGCACATCCATATTTGGCTTTATTTGTCATAGATTATTGGCTTTAAGTGGGCTTGAGGTGTCATATGATGCGCCATAGATTCTCAACCATATTTAGACTTGTTTGATTTCCAAGCATCATAGAATCCTACACTTGGCATCTTGTGTCATATGTGTCATGGATTCTAAAATGAATCTCGTGCCAAGTCGCATATCTAAGGGTGACAAATCCAATGCTCTCACCTTGTGTGTTGATTATAAAATGAGCATTCTTCCTCTCTTTTCTAGTCCCTACTTCTTAAGTCTTTTCAAATCCTTAGCTTTTTAGTTATTTTCACTCCATCTCTCACACTAAAATCACAACTTCAAGTATTCTCATAGCACCATCATTATCATAGGCTTTTTCTTCAATATTGTGTGCATTATAGGCAATTTGGAGCTACATCACATGGAGAAGAAAGAAGGGCATGGGAGCTACAAATGAAAGAGGGAGTTTTAGATTTTCTTTCTTGTTTTGATTAATTTGGCTTTCAATGTAGACTAGAGGGTGTTAATATAAGATTATTAAGGTTGTGATTTTTTCATAGTATGTTAGACATTAGCCCATTTTCTAGGTCCTACAGTTTTAGTTAGTTGTTGTTACCTAGAATTACATGTAAATATGAGAATAATTTTTACCAAAAATCTACTATAAGGGATGAATATTGTAATAGAATATCAATAGTTGTATGAAGTTTGAAGATAATATCAAGTTTTCAATTATTTTATCTCTTAGGTGCACGTACCCTAGTTTTGTAGAGCCTAAAGAATAGAAAATCCTACTGATTTTATTGAAGTTGGGTCTAGATTTGAGAATCCCTTAGTTGAACATAGGAAATAGCTAACCCTTAGAATGAGTTTTTCTTCATCATCTTGGTATCCAGTATTTTTTTCTTGGTAGTTTAAAGACATGAACAAGTTCTAAGAGAGAAAAGGGCTAGTAGGTCTAGTGCCTTAAAGGGGAGATTAATGGGGACATGACCCAAGCATAGAATGGACACAATAGGAAAGGGAAAATTGTACTAACTATGTAAATATGCTATTACATTCAGTACAGAGAAAATAGACTTCAAAACATTCCCTAAGAGGTTACAATAGTATAAGTCTGGAGATAATTTCTCCTTTTAGTACATCCTCTCAAACTCCACTCCAAACTACCTTTTACAATGCCAGAAATGTTCTTAAATAGACCCTAGAGGGTTAAGGATTAGGAATACATTCTAGAAAGTGCTAGTTGGCATCCACTGACCAAATAGAAGGCTCTAGAAGTCACATTAGAAGTCGGCACAAAATTAGAAGAATCTAGAAACGGTAACCAAACTTCCAGGAGGCATAACTTTTGAACCGTAGCTCCGATTGACAAACCATTTACATTTTTGGAAAGCTTTCTAAGTGCTCTATAGTCATATGGACCAGCTTTGCTCATCCCCCATTTTTTTGGCCCTATTCAAGATCATTTAATGCCCCTAACCTGACTTTTAAGCATTCTTAGGAGGTCTCCAAAAATTGAAAAATTGGAATAACTTTCAAATCGTGGGGCCTTTCGACCTGATTCTTTTTTTGGAATGCTCTAAATTAAAATTATAATATTTTGACCAATTTACACCTTCTATTTCACCAAAATGATGGCTCAATTACATACTCCTATTTTTTTGACATTTACACGTATCCCAAGGTGTTTGAATACTCTATCCTAGAACACTGATAGTGGAACTGTGAGAGTTGGAACCTTTATTTGACCCAAATGGGTATCCAAAAATGAAAACACATGAAACAAAAACTAAGTCTAAGTACATTTTTTGGTTGACACAGGATTGCCCTTATACCTCTAGATGCTCCTACATCAAACACCCAGGGTAGATTGAAAAGTGACCCAATCACTTTATGAATGGTAGAAGAAATCCCGAATGAGAAACCTTAGCTACTAAAATCCAAGTTGAGCCCTCTATCGGTCATCCTTTCCACTTGACCAAATAATCTTCATACTGCCTATTTTTGGTACTCCTACCCACATGACTATCCAAAATCTCCTCTATCTCCTCCTTCTTAGAAGTAGGAATTGGACATGGCTCTAACATCAGCTCCTCATATGCACCATCATCATGATACTCTATTAAGTCTGCAATGTTGAAAATAGGAGAAATGTGAATTCCATCTAGCAACTCCATCTCATATGCATTTCCTGAGTCATGTTTCTTTAGAATTTTGCAAGGACCAAATTTCTTCATTTTTAGCTTTTTGTAAGTACCGGATGGAAATCTTTGTTTCCGTAAGTGAACCATGACTAGATCCCCTACTTGGAATTCCTTGTGTCTTCTCCTTTGATCAGCCCTAGCTTTATACTCTTGATTCATCTTGGTAATGTGTGCCTGAACCTCCTCATGTAGATGCTTGATATGTTTAGCAAATCCTTTAGCTTCATCACTTGTTCTCTCCCCTTGCTCTATCTTCCTCAACTCTGGTGCAGTTCTTGGGCTACTTCCATATACAATTTGGAATGGTGATCTACTAGTACTCCTATTTATAGAGTTATTTTAAGAAAACTCTACTTGTGGTAGAATCAAATCCCACCCCTTGGGTTTATCCCCAACTAAACATCTCAGCAAATTACCCAAACTTCTATTTGGCCGTCAATCTGTGGGTAATGTGTGGAAATAAATTTCAATTATGTTCTCAACTTCTTCCATAATGTTCTCTAGAAATACCCTACAAATTTAGTATCTCTGTCAGAAACTATACTCCTTGGAAGACCATGTAGTCTTACCACCTCTCTAAAAACAAGTCTGCAATATGGACAATGTCATGAGTTTTGTGGCATGGTATGAAATGTGCCATTTTGGAGAACCTATCAACCACCACAAATACTGAGTCATTACCCCTTTGTGTCCTTGGCAATCCAAGAACAAAATCCATACTTATGTCCTCCCATGGCTTTGATGGAACAGACAATGGCTGATATAGTCTACTATTGTGACTAAATCCCTTGGCAAATTGACAAATTTGACAACTCTATACAAACTTCTTCACATCCTGTGAAATATGAGGCCAAAAATAATGTTCTCTAAGAATGGCAATGGTCTTATCTCGACCAAAATGTCTTGCCATCCCTCCACTGTGTTTCTTCTTAATCAGATTTTCCCTTATGGAACTCCTTGGAATGCATAATTGATTGCCCTTGAATAACATACCATCCTAAATTAGATAGTCTAACCACTTAGTTTTTTCTACAACAACTGGCTTCTTACAAGCTTTCTACGCTTCAGCAAAATTAGGATCCTCAAGGTACAGATTCTTGAGTTCATAAAACCCAACTACTTCAACTTGCATTACTATAAGCAACAACTATCTCATACTTAGTGTATTTGCAACCCTGTTAGATTTTCCACTTCTATGCTTCAACACAAATGTATAGCTCTAAAAGAACTCTACCCACTTCATATGCCTCTAATTCAAATTACCTTGGCTATTTAAGTACTATAATGCCTGATAATTAGTATACCAAACAAATTCCTTTGGAAATAAATAATGCCTCCATTTCTTTAAGGCCTAAACTATTGCATAGAACTCTTGATCATAAATAGAATACTTCCTTTTCGCATCATTCAATTTTTCACTAAAATATGCAATAGGCTTACCTTCTTGGCTTAATATAGCCCCAATAGCACTACCACTAGCATCACAATCCACCTGGAACACCTTTCTAAAATCTAGAAGTGCCAACACAGGTTGTTCTATCACCTTCTTCTTCAACAATTCAAAACTTCTCGCAGCTAGTGCAGTCCATTTGAACTCTTTTCTATCCCCTCTTATTGTGTGAGTTAGGGGTGCACATATGCCACTAAAATTCTTAATGAACTTCCTATAAAAAACTAACTAGACCATGAAATGATCTTACCTCAATAGCAAACCTTGGAGTAGGCCATTCCATGATGGCTTTTACCTTCTCTGGATCCATTTTGAGACCTTTGGGTGATATTACAAGGCCCAAGTAGACTAATTCCCTTTTTGCAAAGATACACTTCTTACAATTAATTAATAGTTTCTCTTCCCTTAACCTTTTAAGGACACTATGAATATGCAATAAATGTTCTTCCAAAGTCTTGCTGAAAATTAAACTATCATTCAAATAGACAATAACAAATTTTTTCAAGAACTTCTTAAGTACCTCATTCATAAGCCGCATGAAGGTTCTTGGGGCATTCATCAATCCAAAGGGCATGACTAACGACTCATAAAGACCCTCCTTGGTCTTGAAGGCTATTTTCCACTCATCTCCTTCTCATATCCATATCTGATGATAGTCACTCTTGAGATCTATCTTTGTGAAGTACTAAGCTCCACTCAAGTAGTCCATAATATCATCCATTCTTGGCAAAGGAAACATATACTTGATGGTTATCCTATTTATAGCTCGAGAGTCTATACACATCCTCCACTCTCCATTCTTCTTTGGTGCCAATACTGTAGGTATTACACATAGACTTAGGCTCTCCCAAATCAAGCCCTTCCTCAATAGCTCCTAAACCTTTCTATTTAGCTCCTTAGTTTTAGTAGGAGTCATTCAGTGAGCAGCCTTGTTAGGCAAACTAGCTCCTGGGATTAAATCTATCTAAGGATTGATTTTCCTTACTCATGGGAATCCTTCTAGAACATTATTAGAGATGATATCTCCAAACTCACCTAGTAAATCTAAAACTTCAAGTGGTATTTCACTACTACCTTCTTTATCTTTCCTAGGAATCAAAGCATAGCACATACGTTGATGTTTCATGCCATCTAAAAACTTCCTTCCATCAACAAGACAAATCCTAACACTTCTATATACCTTTTCACCTTCCTTTTTCATGCTCTTTAGTTTGTGGTGAACTCCATCCTTTGTTAGAGATTATGTGTTTGCATGACCATCATGTACTGCATGCCTATCAAACTGCCATGGTCTTCTCAACAATAGATGGCAAACATCCATTGGAATAACATCACAGAGAACTTCATCATAATAACTCTCAATTTTGAATTTCACTAAACATTGTTCACTTACCAGGACCTTATGATCATCTTTCACCCAAGAAATCCGATAGGGATGGGGTTGTTTTTCCCTCTTGAGCTTCAGCTTAGAGACCATCTCCTCTGATATCAAGTTATTAGTGCTACCACCATCAATGATCACATCACAACATTTATCCTCACACTTGCATCTAGTACAAAACAAACTCCTCCTTTGTCCTTGTTCAATCTCACCACTTAGTAGGACCCTTTCATTTACTAAAGTCTCTCCTCTTTCTGCATCCTCATCTAGATGAGCAACCCTAGCTTGACCCTCAACTCTCCTATCTATCCTTCCTTGTCATTGAGGGCATTCAAAGGCACGATGACCTTCTTCATTGCAATGAAAATAGGTACCATGAAAGCCTCCTCTTCCTTGTCCACATCCTCTATCTCTTCCTCTCTAATTTCCAAAGTCTTTATCATGGGAGCGGTTGAAACCCTCATTCCTCTAGTTCCTACTAGTACCCACATCTTCATTTTTTTTTTGGGTTTCATTTTGGCCTCCTTGACCATGCCCTCTTTGTCTCCCTTCAAACCTCTTATTTAGCTTCTCTTCAACTCGTACCAAAAACTGGTATACCTTTTCAACGCTGGTCATTCTTACCAGACTTAATTCCTCCTAGATGCTAGGTCGCAACCCACTGATATAATGAGCAACCTTCTCCTTATTTTCTTCTGCATGCCCTGCTCTAATTAGAAGTCGGTAAAACTCCTCTGTATATTCTTGGATTTATTTTCTTGCTTGCTTTAACCCATGCATCTTCTTAAACAAATCAAGCTCATAATTAACAGGAATGAATTTCTTCTTCAATTTGTCCACCATATGATCCACCTTGTGATCTTCTCCTTTCCTCTTCTATTTCTTTCCAATTGAACCTCTTGCCACTAGATTTTGGCATGGCCTTTAAGTTTGGTCTTCGTAAACTTAACCCTATTTGGATCCCTAATATCCTCATACTTAAAGCATTCTTCCAGTTCATTGATCCAGTCAATCAACTCATCTAGTTTTAGATTTCCTAAAAATACACCCACATCAATTGTAGGTCTTTTTCCAAACTTAGTAATGGCCCTAAAAAGCCTTTCTTCTACCTGATTTAGATCTTCCCTGTTAAATTCCCCTTTTGGTCCAATTTCTTCTTCTTCATTGTCTTCCTTACTTTCATCGCCTACGACAACATGTGTTCCTCTATGGAGCTCCTCCTGCCACGTTTGTACCTACCTTTGGAGAGCTCTAATGTCCTCAAGATTAATAGCTATAGCCCTTCCACCACACTCTCTTCATGGAGGAATCTTCTTAACTCAAACCCTCAACCACATAGTCCTAGTGTAAACTGCCTCACAGTCAGCGCTTTGTCTACACACTCAGGAAAACCTGCTCTGATACCACTTGATGGGGATACAACCCAAGCACAAAATGGACACAACAAGAAAGGGAAAATTTTATTAACTGTGTAAATATGCTATTACATTTAGTACAAAGAAAATAGACTTCAAAACATGCCCTAAGGTCTTACAATAGTATAAGTCTAGAGATAATTTCTCCTTTTAGTACCTCCTCTCAAACTCCACTCTGAACTGCCTTTTATAATGCTGGAAATGTTCTTAAATAGACCCTGAAGGGTTAAGGATTAGGAATACATTCTAGAAAGTGCTTGTTGGAATCCACCAACCAAATAGAAGGCTTTAGAAGTCACATTAGAAGTTGGCACAAAATTAGAAGAATCCAAAAATGGTAACCGAACTTTCGGGAGGCATAACTTTTGAACTGTAGCTCTGATTGACGAATCGTTTACATTTTCAAAAAGCTCTTGAAGTTCTCTATAGCCATATGGACCATCTTTTCTCATCCACCATTTTTTGGCCCTATTTATTGTCATTTAATGCCCCTAACTTGACTTTGAAGCATTCTTAAGAGGTCTCCAAAAATTAAAAAATTGCAATAACTTTCAAACCGTGGGGACCTGATTCTTTTTTTGGAATGCTCTAAATTACAATTATAATCTTCTGACTAATTTACACCTTCTATTTCACCAAAATGATGGCTCAATTACATACTCCTATTTTTCTAACATTTACATGTATCCCAAGGTGTTCAAATACTCTATCCTAGAACACTGATAGTGGAACTGTGAGAGTTGGAACCTTTATTTGATCCAAATGGGTATCCAAAAATGAAAACACATGAAACATAAACTAAGTCTAAGTATATTTTTTGGTTGACACAGGATTGCTCTTATACCTCTGGATGCTCCTGCATCAGAGATTAAGTCTACACCAAACAAACTACACCTAGGAGGTAAGTTGGGGGAAGAGTCTTAGAGGCTTGGATTGCTGGTAAGGAAAAGAAGCAAGAATAGTTAGATGATTCCATATTAGAACCTTAGTTAGGAGTGGTTATTTTTTGGAACACTAGGTCCTCCACCTTAGAGTGGTATTAGAGCATATCTTCTCATTATTGTCAACATCAAAGTGGCTATTTGTTGGAATTGTATAGATACAATATTTTATTTGCATATCTTCTCTTTACCATCAACATCAACTTTAGTTCTAGTATATATCTCATTTTTGGATTGCAAGTATCACCATATAGGTATATGTCTAATTTGTCTTCCTCGAGTAAGAAAAATATAGGAATAGAAGACAAAAGTGAGGCATCTAGTAGTTCAAAAATTAGAAAGTCAACTAAAGGTCAAAATATTAGAAGAAAATTTAATAAAGGAATGCAATTTTTTCTTGTTGAGGGGGGGTCATGTTATTATGATAATGAGTGTAAAGGTGATAGGAAGGTTCCCTTAAGGGATACACATCTTCAGAAAAATATGGGTACCCAAGGAACTACCTCTAGTTAACACTAATTTTTCTGTTAATGAAAGGATATATCACATAGCTCCATCTTCATTCCATGATTTGGGCCTATTTTCTATGGATGACATAAAGATTATTTATAATAAAGTTGTTGAATCTATGGAGTATGTGGGACCTTGTTACAATTATAACAATTGGATGCAAGTTGTACAATATAAAAAAAGTATGCATAGGTATGCATTATTGGAAAATTATAGATAATGAAAAGAAAATAATCAAAGCAAAAGGCTTGCTATGTATATTGATGGAAGGCCAAAAGTAATAGGAAATATTGTAGGATTTATAGATAGTTCTTGACCTATGCCAACTAATAAGTAGTTGAATTGTATATTCGAGGCACGCGAGGGAAATAATATTTTTTATATGCAATAGAATCAATAAGTCCAGGGGAAGAGATTCTAATAGATTACAATTTGAATCATGGGGATACAATGAAATTCACTATCATGGAACTAGTTAGTACAACATTTAAACTAATTACCTTTAATTAATATTGACTCCAATATACAATCTAATATTTTATTAATAATTTTTTTGCTAACTCTATTACTTTCATTTCACTATTGATTGCTAAGAATTATTAATCTTTGTCATAGGGTGAGATAAATAAATTTCATATCATTATGTTCTTTTCTTTATGGATTTATAGTTATTTTGATGGAAAATTTTTTAATATTGATGTCACAACTTGATACTTATTGATAGGGAAAAGAAAATATGAGAGTAGATCGAATGCGATATGATATTGAGGCTTCATTTTTAGATGATATCACATGTACTGCTAATCCTGTCTTAATGTCTAGGCAGCTAATAAAAAAAATAGTAATGAAATTCTTAACCTTGTCCTCAAACAAAACAAAACTAAGGAGACATAGGCACTCAAAGATGAATTGATACTTAGAGTCAATTCTTTAAAGGTAGAAGTAATTAATATTAATCATCAATAAAAGTTTAGTAGATCTTATATTTTATACTATCTCATGAATCATGATCTAAAATATTATGCATTCTTGTTACATGATTTTGTGACATCTATGAGACATCATGGTCAATATGGTGAGGGTTGTTGCACACAACCTTCATGTAAATAATCCTTAAACCTTTAACCATTCATTTAAACTTTTGGATGCATCTAGCTAGTATACCATTTGATCTTTATCGATTGCAAATTTCTTTTATAACAATGTATTCTTTAGCTCATAATGAAGTGAAAATGCCTCCTTTGGTCACCACTTTGATATTTCCATCTACATTGTTAGTAACAAGGAGCTTGCATTCATCTTCTATACCAAGTACAATTGGTTAAACCTTGTCTTGCTATATTTTGTTATGTACTAATCATGTAATTTTGTTGTTGTTGTGTTGATTTTATGCTCATGGACCTATTTTGTGCACTAATAATTACACCTATAGTTGATACAAGAATATAGACCACTACTAGTGAAGCTCAACCATTTCTTGAATTAGCCTGTGTTACAAGTACTGGTTCTTTTGTAGGGCCATTGTTGTTGAACAAGAAAACTATGTTTCCATTAAAATAACTAAAGCTTCTAAGTGCTTTAAAATTGTTATTATTTATAGTGTACTTGTAGTTTACTTATACATAACTCATTTTGGATTGATAACCCCATTATGTTTTTGCAGGAAATGATGTTTTGTATGATACTCTTTTTGAAATGGCATTGTTTCTATTTGGACCCACCAAATGTAAAAGGTACATAGTTTCATATCATTGCTACAATGTTTTTCTTTTCTTCCATTTTTTGTAGTTGTTGATCTAACAATTTTATTTTTTCAAAAAAGGTGGACTGGATAGGGTCTCGAGTTAAAAAATTAGCTCATTACATCTTTTGAGGACCTCTTTGGAAAAAATAATTTTTGATACTGCCCTACTTGATAAAAGAGCATCCAAACATATAAAGGCTATGAGGGACCAATATAGAAGGGCTCTAAAAGTAAACCAAAAGTATGAGCATCCTCCTATGATTCCATTGATGGAGTGGAATGAAATTATAGAAGATGCAAAAGAAAAAAGGCTAAAGTGTAGAGGAATTCAACCAACAGACAAAAAAAAAGGTAGGTCATGATAATATTAAGTAGAATGTAATCATACACTAATTAGTGATCATTTTATTTATATAATCTAACATGTTTCAAACTTTTCACAGATTGCAAGACATGCCAAAAGCTTTAGAAGAGAGGCTACAAAAGGTTGGCCAACACAAACTTGGCTCTGGTGGCTATATGAAACTTCACTCTCAACTTGTAAGTAGAAGAAATGGAATTTTATATAAGTTTTTATATATAATGTTGCAAACAATTTTGTTTAATCAAATCATACATACAAAACTAATGATATTAAGAAAAAAAATATAGGGCAAATAATTCAATGTAGATCCCACAAATGAGGTAAAAAGATTGCCTTGAAAGAAAGCTATAAAGTCATGGATGCACACCTAAACCATGAATTTTAAATCCATACCCAATAATTTGGTGTACCAAATTAGACATAGGTAAATTGGTCAAATGTAAAGTAAATCCAATTGGATAGTTGAGAAATTTCATTTTTGGTGTTAGTTTCCAACATAAATTGATGATTTATGTTTTATATATCAAACAACGATAACAATGTGCATAATATTTCACTATATCCTTTAAATCCTATAAAAAAACCTACAAATGATGAAGGCCATGATGTGTATTATAGTGGTGGAGGTATTAAGTTTCTATTGAAAATTAATTATGCAATTATGAATAGAATTTCACATCTTCAATTGTAATTTTTAATGTAACATTTTTTTGAATATTTTAGAGCATGTTGAACATCATGGTGAATGAGTGGAGCATGTTTGAAGTGCTCAACATGTTGAGGTGGTAGCTGATTAAAATTTTATTGTACATGATGTGGCATTGTGGTAAGAAAAATGCATGTAATAGTAAAAAAAGAAAAAGAGTATGCCAATTTAACCCATCTACTTATTACTACAACATATCCCCCTTTAGTGTAGCAACCTCATGCACTTCAAATAGGAGGAGACATCATAATTTGACATTATATGTGCCACAAGAGGAGGATAATAAGGAAGGTATTGATGTTCCTATCAGACTTTTTCCTTAAGAAAGCTAAGTAAAACAAAAAGAAGAAATGTTTTTTTTTTTAAAGCTCTTTGATAAACCTTGTTTGATAAACTTTGTTGGATAATGAAAGAATGTTATTTTAAGTAATTATCTATGAACATTGCATATGAATATTGAATTTTATGTCATGTTAATGAATATTGTTATGTGTTAATGAAGTCTTGATTAGTATTACATATTAATGATTTTTATATCATATTAATGAATGTTATGTGATTGTATTGATTGAATGTTATAGTTCATAAATGGATGAATGAATAAAGGAAGTACATAATTAGATGTTAATGGGGAATTTAGATTGATGTTAGGGGGAGGGTGGGTGAGGCCATATGAGCTTCCACCTTCACATGGTTGGCCTTGTTAAGTAGAGGATATTAAAGTATTCACAAAACCAAGTGAAGCTTAAACTAATATACCTTCATTAATTAATCAATTCCATTCATCAGGTCTAGAATGATGGAATAATACTCTATGGTATAGGTATAAACAAATTTTTTTTGAGTAAAATAAAAGAGACAAGAACCTAACTACTATGTGAAAATTCACATTGTAATTGTCACAATAAAATAGATAGGGTGGACTATCTTTATTGGAATATGACTATATCCATTGTCTTCAAGATGTATGTACAACTCTTAATAGATATGAAATATACTCAATCATGTATAACTAAGAACAAATGAAAGCAACATTGACATTTAGAAATTTGATGGGCTAGGTGTTGCATTTTCTAACAATTTAGAAACAATAATGGCCAAAAATATTTTCCATGCTCAACTTTAAAAGGGATTTTCTAGCCTCTTTAATTATGGAACATAAGGTTTTCACAATATTCTTCCTATCTCATATTTGTATCTATTTACCTTTCATAGGTTAAAAATTTGCAATATCATACCAATTTATCATAAACCTTTGCAAGATACAAGTTACCTTCTAATTTCTATCTTGGTGTAAATAAGTATTGACTATTTACACTTTACTTAATTTTACTTAGGTCAATGTATTATTTTATTATTTATTAGGTTTACACTTAGGAGTTTGCATACTTTTATGAGTTGTCATGTTGACAACACATAAGTAAGAAACTCTAATTTAGCACATGGTGTCTACAACACTAGAGTTTACATAATTAACCAAGTTGTCAGGTAGAAAAAATAGTTATTTGCACTCTTAATTAATCACATGGTGTCTACAACATTATTTCCATGCTACACCTTTGTAGTCTTATCCTCTTATCATCGCATTTACTCCTATGCTTAATGGAGGACAATCCACACTTGGTGGACATGTGCTTGGTTGTAAGTCTTATTAGTGTGCTAACTCCTTGGCATTCTAGAAGAATTCTAGACGACTTTACATATAGGCACTTTTGGTGTACTTATTGTCGGAAATTTGATTGAAAAGATCATTAAGAAGATTGTTTACAAAGAGGGAGATTGTTGATAAAGAATGTTTTTAATCATTATTTTTTCACTAATGTCAAACTTGCTATTTGCTGAAATGACAATTGCTTATAAGATCCAAGTACTATCACTTAGTTGATTGGTGAAGAGGATTTAATCAACAAGATGTAACAAAAGTACCTAAGGGAAAGGTTGAGTTATGGTTTTGTAATGAAGTGCAAAGATCAGTTAAGACAATGATAAAATGATGTATTGATAATACACTTGAAAATACCTAGGTTGGCCACACTTAGAAACACTAGAAAAATAAGTTGTAACAAGGTTGTCTATAAAGGTTAGCTAAGTTCATTAGTGAGTGTCAAGCAAGCTAGTTCATGCCAAGTAGATTTTCAATTGGTGCTAAGCAAAAGAAAAATATAGTGTGTGTCGAGTGATACAAAAGGAGTCGAGCAAAGCTTAGGTGTTGAGCATCAGAAAACATAGTTAGTGTCAAGTAACATAGTATGTGTTGAGCTATTGCATTATGTGAAAAGAAAGATTTTCCAAATCTAAGCCAACAAGTTTGTTACCTTGAATTTTGTAAACTAGATGGAGGATAAGGATGATGAGTTGGTGGCACATAATTTTAGGTAAACCATTTTTGGGTGAATTCAAGAGGATTTTTCATGATGTTTCTAGAAGAAACAAGATATGTGATAGATTTATTGAATCCTACCTAATCTATTCAAACTAAAATCAAGAGTGGAAGATTCGAGAGGGAAAGATGATTCTAGACTTCTATTTAAGGAGTCACAGGCCAAGAAGTTAGAGTTGTTGGGTCAAAGTTGTTGATGGGTGCCAAGGAGAAGACATCAAGAAGAAGGAATAATAGAGCATAGAGACTCTACTTTTATAAGTGGCCATATAAGATATTACACTAGTATATTGAGCATAAAGACTTAAGGATACAAAGCTTGAAAGGGGAAGAAGTTTTCAAAGCTACAAAGATTGAAAGCCAGGAAAATTGTGAAGACTTGAACAAAGATCTAAAATCTACAAGTTAAGTTATGAGTTGTATCAGGTCGAAAGCCCTTGTTGTTACTCTCTAAAAATTGTGTTAACTAGGGTAAAATCTTATGGACTTAGGTTGGTTTAACAACCATTTGTAAATCCTTTAATAGGTTGGCATTCTAAGTGAATATTCTAAAGTCCTCTAACCATGCCCACTTCTAATAGGGTGGCTCAATCCTTTAATAGGGTAGGCCTTTCATAGGGCATCACTTTAGAAGAGTGAGAATTGAGTAGCATGTTATTGGTGGTTTTCCCCAAATTGGGTTTCCATGTAAATCATTGTGTTATGTGTTGATCTTTCATGTTTTATTCTTGCATGTTGATTTTACAGTAACTTGCTAAATTAGGAAAGTTTAAGCTTGGATGCATGAATAGTTTAATGGGATCACCTTACTTGATGAAAAGTTTTAATTGGACATTTGGACCTTGAATAACTAATTCACCCCCCTTGTTAGTTATTCTAAAGCATTTCTAACACTTATACATTGAATTGAATACTATATTGTTATTCTGATCATACTCTTTTGGTCTATTTTTGTACTTATGCTTGAGTTCCTTAATCTTGGGTGAATTTTTTCCTAAGAAAAATTCTTGCATGGTATCAAAGATAAGGGAGATTCTCTTCACATAGCCATTAGAGACCTTGTTGCTTCATCTCTCAAAGGGACCCAATTTAGATTTAGAGCATCTTCAGTAATTGGGATAATCTAGACCTAAAGTGGACCTTGTCATTAAATCTAGAGCATTAATTTGGTGAAAATAAACTATAAATTTTCCTATATTGGGCCATAGTCAATTTTGAGGCAATTTTTTTACAAACTAGCACCCAAAGGTCTTGATTTGCAAATCTAGTATGGTCATTTATTAGATTTGTTAATTTATTTTCCAGATCTATAGTTTTCTTTGCATTTTCAAATTTCTATTTTTGGAAAAAAAAAAATTATGCCAATTTGGCCTAAGGAGAATTTTTTTGTAGGTACTAGGTGGTCAAATCCCAACCCTACACAAATATTCTATTATTTGTGGCATATTCTTAGAAGCCAAATATTTCATCAATCGAATATTTTGCAAATTTTGGCATCAACCTCAACTGCATATCCGACAACCACAACACATAATTGGCATCAAGCTTGCAAACCCCGATGACCCAACCAATACTTTAGTGGCATTTCTTTACACTGAACCCTATAGCCAAAGTCATTTAAAAAATTGCAAATTTGTTTTACCCATTGATGTGGGACTAAATCAACAAATTATCAGTGACATTTTTTTAATACCTGGCACTAAATTTTATCATTACGCCACTGGATTGTAGTCTCCTCTAACACTAGTATGGTTGATTCAGTGCAAGCAAACCTCCATGTCAACACCCTGCAACCCAACACATTGACTATCGTACACCACATTGGAAAATTTACATATGCCACATGTCAATTTGGTACTACCATGTCAAACAGGGGCCTTCTTTTGTTGACATCATCAATTTTCTATCTTAAATTTGATGGCCATCTAACTGTCATCTAGAGGGAAAATTCAACTATTGTGATAGTTGTTTGACTATCAAATATAACCTCATGTTTTGCTACTTAGACCCCTCTCCAAGTTCATTTTTGATTTGATAGTTTGACTTTGGGAGGCCATAACTTAACCATCTAGACTCCAAATTAGGTGCAATTTTTTTAATTTTGGGTAGAATTACCTAAACTTTTTAGTAGTGTAGTTCTTTTCTAGTTTTGGTGCACGAATTTCTCAAAAATAGCATTTTTTGGTGACTATACCTGTCCAATCTTGTAATTTAGAACTTCAAATGCTCCGTATGGACTCATCGGGACTTGAAATTAGGTTCCATTTTTTTTTGAAAGTGCATTTTTTTTGTTTTCTTTCCAGATCTATGATTATATTATAGGCTTGTGTGGAAAAAAATACCACTTTTAGAAATAGGTCCTATTTGGCATTGTATTGCTTCAAATTTGTTGTATTTCTAAGCTACATTATAAAGTTACATATTTGAACTCCAAAAGGAGGTTGCAAATAGAAAAATCAAAAGCCCACTTTCTCCATTTTGACAATTGGCCTATTGCAAATTCACTACATATAAAGTGCCAAAATCTTTCATTTTTAGGTTTTTTTTGATTGAGTGAAAAGAGGGGGTGTGTATTGTGTTTTGTGTCTCCTTGATATTGTGCTCTTGCATTATGGGTTCTTTTTCAAGTTTAACTCCTCATAATTATGCTACTTGGAAAGAAAATATAAAGGAACCATTGGTTTAAAAAGCTTTACTGCATTATGTAACTAGTGCAGAAAAGAAACCTCTTGCTAATGCTGATGAGACTTGAAAAGAAGATTGGGAATCCAAACAAGAAATGGCCCTAGGAACCTTGGTGAAGAAATTCTCAAATCTTTTCAAATATCATGTTTGGAAATTTACCAATCCAATAGAGGTCTAAACTAAACTTGAAGTATTTTATGGGACCATAGATGAAGACATGGCCTACACCATTGAGGACAAACTTCTCAAGTTGGATCCTAGGAATTTCAACACCATCAAAGATTATCTTACCTAAGTAGACATGTATAGGGAACAAGTTAAGGATTTTATTGAACCCATCAAGGATGGAAAGATGATCAAACATATAATGACTCGTCTTCCACCCAAATATGCTCCTTTTGTTTCTAGTTATAATACTCACAAATTAACAATGGGTAGTGCCTATACTAAGCCTTCATTTGAGAAATTTTTAGAAATGTTGGTCTTAGACCATGAAAATTTAGTGAGTATGGAAATTCTCACTAAATCATTTCCACATGCTTATATTGCCATTGCTTTAGATCCATAGTCATTTAAGTAAGCATCAGGGATTCTAGAATGAGACAAGGCTATGGAGGAAGAATATAACTCTTTGATAAAAAACAACACTTGGGACTTAGTTCCCCTTCCTAAGGGAAAATAGGTGGTTCAATGTAAGTGCAACTATTGAACCAAATTTGTAGTGGATGGAAGTGTGGACAAGCATAAGGCCAAACTAGTTGCCAAAGGTTTCTCACAAGTTCTAGGTATTGACTATACAAAGACTTTTGCACCAATCACCAAGGTGAACTTCATTCGCTTCACACTAGCTATTGCTATAGCTCATGGTTGGGTTATACATCAGATGGATGTAAAGAGTTCTTTTTTGAATTGTGATTTTCATGAGGATATTTATATGGAGTAGGCATAGGGTTTCATACAGGATTCTACTAAGGTTTGCAAATTGAAGAAGTTTATCTATGGTCTTAAGCAGGCTCCTTAGGCTTGGTATGCCAAGATGGATTCCTTCATACTCTCAATAGGATTCACCAAGTGTCATTTTGATTCAAATTTTTGCATTGTTTACAGTGCTTTATGTAGATGACTTGATCATTACAAGAAGTACTTCATCTATCATTGCTAGTGTCAAGTAGGACACATTTTCTATGATAGACTTGGGTTTACTATATTATTTCCTTCATATTGAAGTCACACAATCTTTAGTAGGGATCACACTTTCTCAACCCAAGTATTCTCTTGAATTACTTTCTCAATTTCACATGAGTAACTTCAAGCCTACTCCTACTCCATTTATTTCACATGTCAAGTTAGAGGCCAAGTGTACCAGTCCACTTGTTGATGGTACATTGTACTAATAGTTGGTTGGGAGTCTCATCTACTTGACAAATACATGCCCTAATATAGCTATTGTAGTTGGCATGGTTTATTGCTTCATGCAATAGCCACATGAGCTTCATTGGAAGGCCACCAAGCACATCTTGCACTACATATTGGGTACACATACACATGGGATACACTATGTAGTAGGTACAAGACTTTAGCTTGTTATATATACAAACTTAGATATTACAAGGGACCTTGATTCTTGCAAGTCTACTTTAGGTTACATGTTTCACCTTGGTTCTAGCCCTATTTGTTGGTAGATTAAGAAGAAAAATAACATTTTTCTTTCTTCAATTGAGACTAAGTATTGAGTAGCTATTAATGTAGCTATAGATGCTCTTTGGTTATAGGACATCCTCAAGGAGTTTGGATTTGATCTACCTAAACTTATAGTCATACATTGTGACAATTAGAGTGCTATAGAGATCTCTAAACATCTAGTTCAACATCAATAGACAAAACACATTGAGGTTCATATGCACTACAATAGAGAGCCAATACATGAGTAGATAATTACATTATAGTATTGTCCTACAAAAAAGTAGGTCATAGATATTTTCACCAAACCCTTTACTAAGATCAAGTATATTCATTTGTGAGATCTCTTGGGGGTGCAGGATGTTGTAGAAAGGGTAGTTCCTTGAATTCTCTCTTCTTTCTTATGGGAGGAATATTTTCCTCATCTAAGGTCTTCTTCTCTCTCATCTTCTATATTGTACTTATCTCTCTTTTTGGAGGAGGGTTTTTCCCATGAGTTTTTCCCTCTTTTTCCACTTTATGAGAGATTGCATTGTATGTAAAGAAATGCTTTTGTACATGGGTACCTAACATGGCCTCATAGCTAGGACCCATCATGCATTTGTGAGCTTAAGTGCATTCCCCTAAGTTACACTTAAGGGGTGTTGTTGGTGTAAATAAGTATTTTCTATTTACACTTTATTTAAGTTTACTTAAGTCAATGCATTATTTTATTATTTATTAGGTTGACACTTAAGAGTTTGCATACTTTTATGAGTTTTCATGTTGACAACACAGAAGTAAGCAACTCTAATTCAGCACATGGTGTCTACAACACTAGAGTTTGCATAATTAACTAAGTTGTCATGTAGAAAACATAGTTATTTGCACTCTTAGATAAGCACATGGTGTCTACAACATTATTTTTCATGCTACACCTTTGTAGGCTTATACTCTCATCATCACACTTACTCTTGTACTTAATGGAGGATAATCCACACTTGGTGGATATGTGCTTGGTTTTAATACTTATTAGTGTGCTGACTCCCAGACATTCTAGAAGCATTCTAGAAGCCTTTATATATAGGCACTCCTAGTGTACTTATACATTGAATTGAATACTATATTTTTATTTTGTTTATACTCTTCTAGTCTACTTTTGTGCTTGTGCTTGAGTTCCTTGATCTTGGGTGAATTTTTCCCTAAGGAAAATTTTTACACTCTAGATAGAAATTTCTTGAGAATAAGAGTTCTTTGATCATTTCAAGTCCACATCCTTACTATATCAATTGAAGATTGAAAATAAGTATCAAATTTATGAATTCTATTATGGAGAATCTAGAAAATCATATGTCAAATGGGAAGCATCTGTGGTTGTTGGAAAAACTACGAGTTTCCCTTAGGTAATGTACAAATAGGAAGAAGCTCATAATCTAGTTGTGAGTTTTGTTTCACTTATTCAAACCAAGTGAAGCTCAAACAAATTGATTTACTTGGAGCTAGAAACTTGATGTAACACAAGGTAGGTCACTTACTTCAGCCCTACCTCTCCTAGGACTTTCCTAGGCATATGCTCAGCTTGATACTGTTGTTCACTTAACCCTAGCCTTCCTTCTTCAAATTTGGTTTAAACTCTCATCTACATTTGAACCCCCAAACTCTTCATATAAGCACTGTGATTCGCTAGCAAAGTATCCAAAATCTAACTTGTAGATTTGTCTTCTTCCAGGTCTTAGAGGACCTCCCAAGGTGTGCATTTACTTAAACTAACCATATTTCCTTCCTTTAATGTGATAACTAAAAAGGTGCACAAAAATGTTGTGGAGAAACTTTTAAAATGTGTTGAACACATTGCAATTTTTTCATTTTTGTCTTCTAGACCCTTGAAACCTTTTTGAATGGAACCAAACATGTTCAATAGAGGTGTTTAGGCATAATTTTACCCTTCGGTAACCAATATGCCTCTTTTTGTCCCCAAGATCCATTTGAGAAACTTCTTGACAACTTAGAAACTTTTGACATTTGGGACCTTAATGATTCAACATTATATTTCATGATTTCCAAACACTTGAGCAAGATACTTCTATTTTCTGATTGAGATTTGTGTTCACGAGGTTTTGGATTTTTGATAGTTGTGACTCTTTTCTATAGGTTGCACTTCTCTACATAACATTTTTTTTTGGCATTCTATGTCTTCCACTAAAAATTTCCTAGGTACATCTAATAGAATATACTAGATAGTTTTAAGGTTTGAATTTAAAGTAAACATGAAAGAATGAGTTTAAGTTTATACTTTTTATGACATAGTTTCTTGAATTCAAGTCAAATGCATTTAGCTTTGTTTGTCACAATGAGGCATGATTTATACTAATGATTCTCATTATAACCAAAAGTAATGATGTTTTTAGTTTTGTTATTTTTTTGAGCTCATCAAATGAATTGATTTGAATTACTTAAAAAATTTCTTTCTTGATTATCATTGGATATTAGTTACATGAAAACTCCTCAATCAACATTTTCTTTATAAGAGTGGCTAATGCTAATTCTTACCTACACATTTGCAATTTAGATGTTTATCAAAGATGTTACAAAACTTGTTCCAGATGCATTTTAGCTTGCAAAAGAGAATGTTCCTTATGCCATCTTTATAGATGAGTTTAATGCAGCTGGAATTTCACATTTTTATAGGTACTAAGAATTTTTTTTTTTCATTCTTGTTGCTAAGCTCACAATGGTAAATAGTCTAAATAGTAAAATTGTATTGGGTTTAAAGCTTAATCTTTCAAGGAAATTGCCTATTGTATATTAGTTTGCAACATTTATAAATAAATATACTTTATGTTTAGAGCATTTTAATATCACTTTTGTATGACCTCAAGATGAACATAAATATTAAAATGTTTCTTTAATCTAAGTATGAGAGGGATACAATAAATCTTAAATACTTTCATCCAACTAGTTCAAAACCAACGCTTAATGGTTATGAACATTGGAAGGTTAAAAAAAACTTTTCTGAAAACTTGTCAAAAATTGCATTTTTGCACTTTTGCAATTTCTTGCTAAAAATGACAACTTTTTGCTTTTTTATCCTAATTGATCTTAGATGATCCCAAACCATTCTAAAATTAGGAGAACATGAAATCATTTTCTAAACCATTCTGAAAATATGTTACTAGATAATACATAGAATTTAGGCACAATTTTAAACCAATCTAAAAGGATTAATTAAAGGGAAGATGTGGGCTATGTATTAGATATGCTAAATCAATAACCAATTGATCATTTAGATCTCCAATTTTTCTATCTTTGACTTATTTTGCATGGTTAGCCTTCATTTACTTCTTGGTTCTAGGATAATAGTTATTAGTTTTACTTTTTATTTGAACACATCATCTTGTGTTCAAGCATCACTTACATATCATGTACATTAGGTATAAATGGAAAACCATTGACACAATATATCAAGCTCATTTTTATATTACATTTTATATGATAATATTTTTCTTAACACCAAAAAATCTTCACTCAATTAATAGTACCAAATGATACCAAATTACAAATGGAGCATGAGGTTTGCACATCCAATATGAATTCATCTATTGTGTGTATAATGGGAACAAAATAAGACAAAGTAAAACTTATGGAACATGTTATTGTTTACTCATGAGATCTAGAAGAGTGGTTGTCTTTCATCAAGCTCTAGCAATGCTATTTCAAGAAATTTCAACTAAGTCTTTATATACACCAACCTGCAATGTTATCTATAAATGTAAGGAGTCATTTATAGCCAAGGCAAGAAAAATAGAAACATTCCTTCAAGCCAAGGTTGAAAAAATAAAATCAACAAGAATACATACAAAATTTTCTTTGTAATAGTAATCCTTCCTTCTTGATGAGTAGAAAGTATTGTGAGAATAGAAAGAGCCTCATATACCATTCCAATGTTTTGGTAAAAAAGAAATGTCATTAGAGAAGGGATAAATCCAGTCTGAACAACCCTAGGTTTGTTTCCTTGATAAATTGATAAATTGAAAAGTACATTACCAACATCTTTTTTCCCTCTTGGTGTTCTATCACATAGTAGGTCAACCAAATGGGGGATGGATGTAGAGACTTCAATTATAAACTTGTTCTTGTCCATGATAGATAGGTAGAAAAGAGTTACAACAACATTTTCTCTTTCTTCTGTGCTACCATGCTTTAAGACTTCTATTACATAACTAATGGCTCCTTCTTGAATAATAAATCATTTGTTACTATTATGAATAGATTAATTTATAAGGGTAGTCACTAAATGCTTCCAAATCTTTGCATCACTTGATGATTAAAATTTTGCTACATGTTTAGTAGTTTTACCCATATCACTACATGTTCAATAGCTTCACCCACGTCACTACCTCTTTCTTTACTAAGATTTTTTAGTGCTATTGACTCTATTGCTAAATTAGAAATAGTAGATAGCTAAATTATGTCCACTAACCTTTATAGAATAGTAAAATATATATTTCTACTATCCTTATGTGAAAGGGAAATCATAATATTAATAAAAAATTTATATCTTGTCTATTATCTATCCCATATGATCTCTTTAATTGGAGGTCCATTATTTTAACCCATTCTTTAAACTCATTAGAAAATTTTAGTAAATTATTGGGCAAGTATTTAGATCTTAATTTGTTTCCTTGGTTAATTGCCCAAACCTTCTTGTGATTACCTCACTCTTGAAGACTAGATAGAGTTTTCTACCATTACCAAAGAGTTGAAGTGAAGCTTTAGTAGATTGTTGGGCCTTTTCCAAGGAATACATGTAGGAAAGAAAATCCCAGGGCATAGATCCAATGAGTGGAGACCTTAAATAGACTCCCAAACATAATCTAAATTAGCAAATAGAAGTGTCAAGTTAAACTTGATTTTATATAATTTAATTTATAGGATGATTGTTGCACTCAAGACCTCTACCATTGTCAAGGGCTGAATGGTGCACATAAGAAAAATTATTGTATATGATGGGAAAACATATTCAAGAGGAAAGAAATGAAAAAAAATCTTCATCTTCTAAAACAACATGAAAAACTATACCTCAGTAGTCATAATATACATACCTCAAGCATTTAGAAAATGATATTGCAACACAAGTTTGAAATTCTTATACTTCTTTCATATTAATGTGTAATGACAAAAAATTTGTCCAAAATGTGATTGCAAAGAAACACACATTTGTACTATAGCTAATTTCCTCGATCCTTCTCCAATCTAATACTTCATAGTTACACATTACCATTTTACTACCACTAGATGCATGCTAGTTTTATAACTAAATAAAGATAGATAAAGAAGAATAATTAAGCCACAAAGACATGCATCCATCACTAATTTCATGAATGTAAAGATATAGAATAATAACTTTACAACTTCCTTCACTAGAGAAATTAATGGTATTTTGAGGATTTTTGACGTCCTATCCTTTCAAATAGATTTTCAATATCATCTATCATTATTTGGATAAATTGTTAATAGGATTACCTAAATGCATGCATGTAGGTATCATTAAAGTGTTTTCTTCTAGGGGTATTTTGCATTGAAGTGCACAAAATCTGAAAAAAAAAGTTTTGAGGGATTTCAAGGAATTCATAATTGAGAAAGTATTTTCATCCTACATTAATAAGATAAAATGGATGCTTAATGAGCTTTTCATATGTTGTTTTGAAGAAGCATGTATAGCATATTTGGTTACAAATCTACAACTAGCCCTCTTATTGCATTCATTTTACATCCTAAAACATTTCCTTGGAAATAATCATCTTGCATCTCCATCTTTATAGATTTATAGCCTTTTTAATCAACTTCCTTGCATACTTATTAGTTGCATGTATCAGAAACTTCGTCAAAGTATTCACTTCTTGTGTGTTGTTCCCATTTGAGAGAACAATGACTTATAATCATTTAAAATTCAATCATAACCATTTTAAAATAGAGTATTGTGCAATTGAGATGAAAATAAAGACACACACTAGATTCAAGGCCATAAGAATACTCATGTGTAGGTGTTCCCAAGCTAAAAGATTATCTCTTGTCCATGTTGCAACATATCTTTGACTACCTATGTATCTAGCTCTAGTTAAAACAAAGGGTTGTCAATTGGGACTTGCTAGTAGCATTTCTTAAAATGTGGACCTTGCCATCAATGTTTCATATACTTATCATAACCAACCAAAAATAAATAAAATATGAAGGAACCTTCTTAAGGCCTTTCAAACAAAATATTAGAATGGTCAAGAGCACTTTGTATCAACATTACACATTACATTGTGGTAGTGAGAATACTTCTTCTATCCAAAAAATTATTTATCCCCTCTATGGATGTTGCTTTTAGGAATTGGTTTTGTCACGGTCTATATATCATCACACCTTCCAAAGTAATTAACTCCAATAAAAATCTCCATTATTCTCATTCATATCATTTCATATACCATCAACAACATTTTAAACAAAAATGCTAACTAATTTTACCACCACTTTTGAGTTGTGGCTTTGGTAAAATTAGGGAACACACATGACCTAGGCCAGACTTCCCCTAGCAATAATATCCAATGTATCAAGTTATCAAATTTTAAATATTTAAAGATAAAAATAACACATCACATTTTTAACCACTTCTTATAGAAATACCCATGTATGTATGGATTACCATCTACTTGTACAACCCATACATCATTTAAGCATACGTTGTCATAGACAAAACATCCTTTCTCATTTTTAATACCAAGATCAATCATCCAAACACTTTTAAAACCTTACACATGTAGGTTGCTTGCTAGAGTTTAGGGATCAAGAAATTGCTCCTACAAATTAAAAGGAAAGTGCACATTTTAATTATAAATGGCCAATCAATTTTAAGGAAAATAGTTTGACAAAATATTACAACCATAAATGCATAACTTAATCATACATTATCTAGAAATGATTTGTTGACAAAAATTAAATTAAAGGGTGAAATTTTATGGTAAGGATATATCTAAAAGTTGCAAGATATATTATACCTTCTTATAAAACCTATTATTAGATTAAATATGGCATTCAATGGCCAATACTATTTTGGTAAAAGATCTAGTAGAGATTCAAAAGCTTCTCCTACATCAACTTAGAACTATTGGCATGAGCATGTAGGGTTAAAGCATGAAATTGGGAACATGGGAAGCACAATGGAGGATGTGTAGGTGTTGTACTAAGATATGTTTCCTTTTTTTGAGGATGGAAAATACTATGAATTATTCTTGGATGGTGTAGGCATGTAGATTGTTAGGACAATGGGCTTCTAAGAAGATTGAAAAATTATATAATATGGATAATACTATGAAAGTATTGTGGATATTCTAAAAATATATATATTTATTGGAATCAAGCATGCCTAGTACTATGAAGCATTTGGGAGTTGTAGGCATGTAGTTTCCAATAATTACATAGAACACATAGTACTATGACAGTTCTAATGGGTGTTGCAAAACATACATATTCCTTGGGTTGAGCACAAACAACACCATGAAGATTTTTGGATATTGCAAGTGTTGTTAATTGTATTCATTAAGAAAGGTCATCACTATGAACATATTCTTTGGAGTTGTAATTATCCATGCATTTATTCTATGGAAATGTAGACATTTCATAATGCACCATATCTCCATGGTTGTAACTATGGGGAGAGAAAATAATATGACCACTTGTGTCAGCAAGAGAGGATTTGTGTATCATAAATGAACATAAGAACAACCCAGTGCATTAGAATGGCATACTTCATTATTTTATTATGTATAATATTTTATCAAAACTATACTTTATCCATACTTGTAGGATGTGGGCTAACTTTTAAAACTATGGTAAGCATTCTAAAATTGTATGTCCTTCATTATATGTAGATGCAAAAAGAATGGCTAGTTTATAATAGATTTCACAAGAATTGTAAAACTTCATTGATAAGAGAGATAATCCATGCTGAAAAGAGTGGTGTAACATGGAAATAATTATAGAAGTAGTATATGTGGAACAAGGGATTGAAGAATCATCCACATATAATTTTTCATCATAAGGAGAGAAAATGGATTTCAATACTTAAAGCATCAATACCATCTACCTCAAGGTACTACTTGTGTCAAGCATCATTTTGGATGTGAGGGAGTTCAATTTCAATCAAAAAGTAGGATGGGGCATTGCCAACATCTACATTAGGGTAGTATTTGTGTTGAGCTTCACTTTGTAGATATAAAGGGATTTTGTCAAACATTGCACATATAACACTATTCATTTCAATGGATGAAAGTGTCAAACTAGGTTTGGAGTAGGTGTTATCTCAATCTCACCTAAAGAAAAACTAGTTCCTTATTCCCTTTTTCTTGATTTGTATGAACATATGTGGGTGTGAGGGAGCTAAGCATCAATATGATAAGATTAACTCACATACCTAATACATATGATATACTCCAACATCCATGCCAAATATATTTGGTATGTTTTGATTTGTGGTACTCATGGTGTATGTAGAAATTGAGATTATAGTACAAGTGGGGTAGTATGCTACAACCCCAACATATATTTTCCCCCTCTCCATGGTCTAGATGTAGGGAATTAGAAACCCTAATAGATAGAAACCTCATCCATCTATAGCCACTTGTAGTGCTGCTGTGGTCATCAAAATTTACCACATTAATAGAATCTAGCACCATCATTAATCAAGTAACCACAAGTAGAGATGTCATTTATCACCCACTAACTTACCATAGACTTATAGATGCATGACTGATAGATTTTAGCTATCAAGGGTTTATCTATCATAATGTGTTCCCCACATATGAGAATATATAGGATTTTATAGATGTTTACTAATTTAAAATGACCAACTTCCAACATCTCCCAATTAGGAGATGGAATGATTTCATACTAGAATCTTATCTCTCTATAAGTGCAATCAATATAGGTCTACGAATTCTCATCTCAAGGTGGTGGTAGACCCACCCACAACCTACATATAAATGTCCAAACTAGTCACTAACTAGGCTTTTGTCAATGATTACTTTGGATATTTATGTTCATGTATTTTTTTTTAAAAATCATTTTGGTCAAAAGTTTGAACAATGTTGATTTGCATTGGTCAAAATTTCAACCAAAACATCAACCAGGATGCCATTATGGGTTTGGCATCCTAGTCAATTGAGGGATTAATATTGAGTGAAATTTTGACCAAGTTTTGGTTAAACTTTCAACCAAGCTTTTTTACAAGGTTTTGACCAAAGCATCAACTAGGATGTCACTATGGGTTTGGCATCCAATTCGATGCTTTGATCCAAAGTTTGGCAGAGGATCTCACAAACAAGGGAGGCTATTTTTGACCAAATTATATGTCAAAATTCTAGCATTGCAAAGGATACGTAAAATTTTCAATGAGGAAAATAGTGACAAAACAATTTTTAGATCATTCGACCAACATGAGTACAAAATTTGACCAATTTTCATCAAAAAATGAGGCCAATTCTACTAATGCCACTAGATTTTGTGATAATATTTCTTCTATTCCTTTAAAAAAAAATATGTTTCATGGTAGAAGTAAACATATAGAAATCAAATAACATTTCATTCATGAATAGGTTAAAAGTGGTGAAATATATATGGATTTTTGTAGGTCTGAGCAACAACAAGCAAACATCTTCACAAAGCCTTTAAGCATTGGATATTTTTAGCAACTAAAGAAGGATTTAGGCATTATTTTTTTGGATGAAGTATGATCTATTGTTTTGTTTATTTTTATGGCTCAAGATTGGTAGCCTATACTTTGAATATGCAAAAAATCTTGGAAATCAAGAAAATAATGTTATACAATTAGGGTTTTCATGCATTTTATTTTCTTTTTTCAACAGGAAACCCTAGGTTGATAAATATTTCCCTTATGCTTTTTCCAAAGTTTATCTAAGCCCTAGGCATATGAATGAATTCAAAATCAAGTACCTTGTTCTTCACTAAGGAAACTTTATACCCTATAGTTGATGTTTAAGTTTCCCTAGGTCATTTTTGATAAGAAGAAATTCATAAGTTGGTTTCTAAAGTATCCCACAATTATGTCCAAAGGATTAAGAATATGAGTGCAAAATTCATTTATCAAGCCTCACAACCTTATGATTATGATGAAACCATACCATTATAAGTCTCCTTTTAAAAGTTCATTGGCATTTATGATCCTATAAAGAATTGGGCATGTGACTTAAAAGGTCTTCGAAGGTATGATTAAAGGAAGATCATGGGATAATAAGGTGTTGTATGAAATCTTCCAAAGTTATGGCTTAGAGGTAAGAATAAGTTCAAAGGAGTGAAGGAAATAGACAACCAGTGCTGCGATAGCTACTAGATGTATGATCAAGAGGTTAAGTCAAAAGGTATGTTCAAGCTTCTAGAGTTACAATAAGATGTTACCTAACTATCAGCATATGGTCATGGGTGAAAGTAAACATAAAATGCTAAGGCTCTTGATCTCATAGTAGACAAAAAGGTGTAAGGCCTTGAGAAATGTAAAGAAATATTTTGATGTTGTGACAAGGGCTAATTGTAAAGGTGTAAGGAGTATAAAGGAGTTTCCTAATGCCACAAAAAAGGGTTTCAAATAGCTAGTGTATGTTTGTGGCTTAAAAGAAAACATGTTAGACAAAATATCCAATGCTACAATGAATTTATAAGTATAAGATCAAATGAAGAAGTTTTCATTCATACAGGGTTATGAAAATAAAAATATTCAATAGAGTGTAAGATTAGAGACCCTAATTTGACATAAAATACATGTTTTCTCTTTATGAGCTAGAACAGGTTTAGCAAATCAAATCTTTGAAAAGATAAAGTGAAAAGGGCCCAACAAGACATTAAGTCAACATCTAAGAAGTGACATTTGAGTTATAGATTTGAAAGAATTGTGCATGCTAATTGTTAATACAATAAATAGGGTTGATGAAGCACATATGAACATTAAAATACTCTAAGGGATAGTAAACTACCTATTGCTAAGAAAATATTTATTGAGCTCCTAAATTTGTAGAAATATCATATTTTCTAAGTGTCTATAGAGAGAATTATAGAGTTAGAGTAGAGAAAATGTTTGAAATAGAGACAGAAGAAGTCTAGTCCAACAATATTGAGGTTCTAGAGACTTCACCATCAAAGAACAAAAAGACTAGATAGAGAAAACTAAATAAGAATGATGATGATTGGATGAAATGGTTCCTAGGGTCAATAAAATATTTTTTAGAAAATGACCACAAGTTTAGAGATCTATATGAATTCTACATAGATATAATTTTCCCTGAAACCAATCAGTATGATTTGTTCATGTTCTTCTACAATAACTGATCTGAGAAGGTTCTAGCTTCAAACCCATGGAGGAGGAATCTTGTAAAAATTATATTTCTAGAGGTATGTATAGATGTGGATTTAGTCAAATTCCTAAGAAAGTCATATAATCCTATGACTGAACCTTTTCATAAGCATGAGAAATGTATTTTGTACAGACTCAATCATTCTTCATTCATTGATGCTTTGGGACTTGAGTGTCAGATGAGTG
Organism: Cupressus sempervirens; assembly: GCA_028749045.1. Taxonomy (NCBI): domain Eukaryota; kingdom Viridiplantae; phylum Streptophyta; class Pinopsida; order Cupressales; family Cupressaceae; genus Cupressus; species Cupressus sempervirens. The sequence continues at coordinate 186,075,784 of CM053787.1, read as the reverse complement.
TGCCAATTGACAAGGAAGATTTCCTATAGAAATTCAAGAATAGTAAAAGCTTCTACACTAGAAAAGTGATGATCCACCATATCCCCTAAAACCTCAAGTCAAAGGGAGATATATCAAAGAAGGTGGATAAGATGCTTCCTATGAGAAAATTTAAGAACTAGTTCCATAAAACAATTTATGGTACACATAAAGCATTGGGAAATGATAGGTCCAAACTGGTAATTGGATCAATATACAACATGGACCTAGATGTAAAAGATTCTTTTCATAACATGGAGTATGATTATGTAGGGTATATCATTGAAAAGACACAAGAACAAATTGAAGCTGCTCAGAGAGGAGACAAGGGGAATTTCAGGTTCCACCATTATTCATTGTTGATGCATCTGATACTATGCTATAATGTTGGATGCCTTAGCCTAGATTTTATTGACCTAACATCAGATGAGGATGGAGCTCTACCAATACAATTATGAACATGGGTATGGAACAGGCATTACCATTACTCTAATTCATTGTCCTTCTTTAATAATTTTAGTACTATGATTATGAGAATGTTGAACCATAGCTTAATTAGAGGTCCTAAGATTTTGAAAATATTAATGAGGCCAACCCTTTTACTTGATAATGAAAAACTTGACCATAATTGGGGTGATGTTGTTCTCTGCTAAGAGTTTTTTATTTTGAGAGTTCATGTCTATCCTTAACCTCCCCATGTAATGCCAAAATTTATTCCTCAAAGGCTAGCTATAATTGAGTTTATATGGAAATTGATTTTCATGGATAAAGAGTACTCGGGCCCCAAGTTACATAAGGGAACCTTCTTATGTAGGATTTCTAGGATAGGGGATTTTTTAATTAGAAAAGAATCTCTTGATAGAATTCATGAATACTTGACATACTATAACCTATCCACTACCCCTTATAGAATTTATGATCATGAGGGTTTTGTTAGGAAGACTTTAAGGGAAATTAGGAATTACACATTTCCAAATAATGAGTTTCCATATGAGGATTTGATAAAAAAATATAGTAGTTGAGGGAGAGGCTAATGAGAGAATAAGAAAGTGCGAAGATATACTAATGGTGGAGAACAAGCTCAAGATGATAGACCCAAATGTCAAGGGTTTCTATCTAGAAGTGTCATACCCTGACAAACTCTACAAGATGCTCAAAAATTATGCCCATATTATGTCATAAATTCCACAAGAACGTAAGGGTGAAGAGGAGAGAGTGAATATTGATTCCCTATAACTAGATGTTGTCCTTAAAGTGACATGAGAAGAGAATGAAACTTCTACGTGGGCTACAAAGATACACAAGAGACAGAAGGTTATCTAGATGCCTAAAAAGGTAAAGGAGAGACCTATATAGTTAAAATAAGGAAACAACCAATATTTTACTAACACGAGGAAAAATTATTATAGGATAGAGTGACAACAATAGAGAATTCTTTAAATAAATTGCAAATAACAAGTTCTAGGTTTGATGAAAGGATCATCCAAGCTGAAATGTTTATTGAAGATGATGAGTTCATCAAATATGTAGAGCCTAGGAACTTCCTACACAAAGTCAAGTAGAATGAGTTGACAGTAACTCTCAAGCTAGAGGAATCAATAAAGAAGTAAAATTAAATTGTTGAAAAAATGTTAGCTTGTGACACTAAGAGTGAATTGATGACCCTTGCTAAAGCTAGAGATCTTGTACAAAGAAGTGGTATGCCTCTAGTCCCTGGTTTGGATTTGGAGAAATCCTTTGTGCTAGATAAAATTAGGAAGCAAAAAAAAAATGTCTCTTATGAAGCATTAACTTCTAAAGGCTTCTAGAGGGGATATGGTTTTAATATAGATTCAAAAACTCAAATTGTGTGGAGCATGACACCAGTGAAAAATAAGCCCAAGCTAGTGGATGTAAATAATACAATACAAGAGAGTGAAATAATATCGACACTAGATAGTACCATAGGGAGAGAGGTATTGAGTTCTATGAAGCACTATACATTCATGAATGAGGCCAAAATTGACCAAATTAAAACAAAACTAGCTCATAAATTTAGGGATTACATTGTTTCAAGGAAGCTCTATGAATAAGAGTTTAAAAAAGGCTATGCGTATGAATAGAGAATCAAAGAGCTAAAGGCCAAGACTTATGGGCTAGAGAAAAAAGTTATAGCATTGAAAGACCAGCTCAAAGCCATGGAAAAGATAAAATCTAAGGCTCAAACTTTGAAGAATGTAATGAGGCTAGTCATTGAGGTTAAAGATGAAGAGATCTAGATAGATATTGATGTGTCAAATTTGGTTATAGATCAAAAACTAGAGATGGGAGAGTTGGAAGTGGACAAAGAAATAGAAGGATAGTGGAAAGAATATTGTCACATAAGATAAATGTCCTAAAGAAGGCTTCACATAATCTCCATAATAGTTACAATGCTTTACAAGGTGTAGAGTAGCGATGTTCAGAAGCATTATCTTTACTTACTCCATTGTTTACTAAGTAAGGCCCTTACATTTATTACTTTGAGAGGCATGTCCCAATTTTGACACAAAGGAAAGAGTTACTAGAGGAGGTTATCATTTATACAAGGAAGATGATAAACAAAGCTTAAGATCTAAATAGTTTCTTTTTAGGAAAAAATGTAGTTAATAAATAACAAGATGAATACCATTGCAAATAAGACACTTGGTATTGTTCCAAAAAAAATTGATGATAATGAATGAATAGCCTGATTCATTTGATAATATCTTGAAGCACGAGAGATTTTTTTCTTATTACAATGGTGAAACTAATATTTTTACAAATTTTTATGTTATTAATATTATGTATAAACTTGAAGAAAATATCAACAAGAGAGTTGCAAAGCTGAGAGATATAATAGATGCAAAATTGAATGAGTGTTTGAATGAGCTAAATAATGTTGGAGAAACCACCTAACTAGATCAAGATTCTAACATTAACATTTGGGAGGTTCTTGCCAACACCAAAGCAATACCATATCGATATAGTGACTGAGCAAGCTAGAAGAAGTTGAAATGACAAAATAGAGGAAGGACAACTGTATCAATTAGATAGCTTATCTTTGTGGTTCACCTATTATGGGTAGTCTCAAATTAAAAATAATGAAATTGATCTTGGACATCTAGAATGTGGAGTGAAGGTCCGAGTTTTGATTCAATTTTGATGATAGTATCATTTTGAGTTGGTCCATGTTTAATACATAATTCATGATGTTTTAGCTTATATTTTCAAGATTTATAGAAATAAAATATGAAACCATTCTCTAGTTCTTAGTTATATTTCACAATCATAAATCATAGAAATGTATCATTCTCAAGAAATATAATGGGAAAAAGTACAAACATGTATCACCCTTTTAAAAAGGAAAAGGCTAACATCAAAAAAATTGTTAAACTTCAACAATGTAAAAGTCGTATTTCTATTTTGAACTTTAAGTTGGTGTAAATAGATGAAATGTGTATAAAAGGATAAAGTTTATCTATGTTATTTTTAAAAAAAATTTAAAAATAAAAATAGTATGTTTTTGTAATTTTTAGTGACCTTTTTTTTATAGTGTTAAAAATCAAGTAAATTAGGGGTTATAGTTCTAAATAACTACAAACAAATGTATTTTCATCTAAATTTAAACAATATTGTCGATGACATATGTATCTAGAACTGTCAAAAAGAAATTTTCAGAAATATTATATATTTTGTCTGTTATTAGCTATTTAAAGTTAAACTTTTCATAATTTAATGGTTTTTCGTTCCCACCATCTTTTCCCTAGTAAATCAATCTTAACCATCATGTTATATATTATTGAAGAGGACTCTCTCCTCTAGAATAATTCATCATTTCAAATTTTTTTGTTATCATCTACTAACTTTTATATTTTTCCAAATGTGGGTATGTGTAGGATCATGGTCAACAAAACTATGCTCTTAAGTGGCAATAAAAAATAAGAAAATCAAGGTTATGTCAAATATTCAGAACTAGGTTGGAAGAGTAATTACCTTGTGAAATACTTTGGGCACAAATTTATGTGGGTATTTTCTTACTGGGGCCATTTTTGCATGTAGCAACAACTCCAGCACTAGCAACAACTACTAGGCCAGAGAGGGCTAAGGCCATTATATCCTAAAATAAATTCCCACACTAAATGCAAAATGACAGATAGTAAGGCAGAAAGGGCTTAGATGCCAACCTTACAAACCCTAGTAGAGCTCCTAGATATGAATTTCAAACCAATTATTCATCTATTAGATTTAATTCAGTAAAATAGGTTTTATAATTTTAAAAGTAAAGTTTTATTTTTAAATTGTTATATTTAATTCAATAAAATAGGTTTTTTATTTTAAAGCTAAAGTTTTATTTTTTAATTATTATATTTAATTTGTAATTGCATTTGTAATAGTAAAAAAGCAACTTACATGAAATTTTATTGAAGAAGGATCTTTAAAGTTATTTTTGTATTGAAATTGATTAATTAAATTTATTGTTTATTTAAAATTAATTAATAAATTTGATTTAAATAAATTGTTAGAATGAATTTAGGTGTTTGAAAATATTGTCAAAACTATTAAAATTATTAAATAGTTAAATTATTTAATTTATTTAATATATTTAATAAATCATTTTATTTAAATTTAGGAATGCTTTAATGCAACTACTTGTCTTAAGATTTTGTAGTGTTATAGATAGTCAAATATAATAAGATTCTAAAGTTGAATTTTTTTTCTAAATTGTCTGTGATCTACTAATATTTATGTAATTGAATTTGGAAGTCTTTTCTATGCAAGTGATATCAAGCTCTCTATTCAGGTTTTGTGCAATGAGGAATAAAGTGAAAGGACCAAAAAGATATGATCAAGTTAGAGATGACCAAAAGAAATGATGGACAAAATCTAATATAGAGCTACCAATTGAAGATCCATTAATTGAAGTTAAAGAAGATCATGTTGAAGTTGTAGGAAGTAGTAGGACATTTGTAAAATTTCATGGAGATGGACGAAGACTCTTTTTAGAGAAATTGAATGATTTAAATACATGATGTCTAAAAGTACAACTAAGCTACATCTAAAAAATATGTGGGAGCAATTTTTTGAAAATAAATCTTTGATTGGTAAAGCACAATTATTTGTCAGTTTATTTAAGAAAAGAGAAATGAGTCCTGTCTTAGAGTTTTTAGGTGTGAACAATAAGTAAATCTCTGAAGATAATGTGAAGCCAACAATAGTTTAGAATTTGGAAGATGCATTAAATGATATTGATAATAGAAGTTGAGTAGCTGATTTAAGTGCTACATAGAGAGAATTGATGACTATGATTACGAAAAAGGGCTTGTTACACAAAAAAACCAAGTTTGAGTAATTTCTAAAATGCTAAATTGATCTAGAAAAACTATTCAAAGATATATAAAAAGGAGAAATTTTCTTGATGAGAACATTGAAAAGAACTGGGTTAATATTTGTCAACTTCCTCAAAAGGATATAATTTCTAAAGATGTTAGAAGATAGGTTGTTGAATATTGGACCAGCCAGTAACATGTTTCTTCCAATAGAAGAGACACTATACAGATCAAAGATGAAGAGATAGGTATGAAAATAACACATCCAAAACACTTTGTAGATACAACACAAAGTGAATCATTTGAAGATTTCAAAAAAAAAATTCAAATGTGAAACTTTTCCAAAGAATGTTTGAGAGGTTACACCCATGTTTTGTATGCATAAATAAGGTACGTGAAACTTCTTGTTGTCAAAATCATGTTGAGTTTCATCTTTATTTGCAATCTTTTAGAAAAGTTATGGCAACACTTAAGCTAGATGTGATAATTCCTAGAAGCACAACACAATTTTTCAAGTCTTTGTTATGTGATAATGTTGAAGAGTCAAATGAATTCAATGTACAATGCTTTAAAAATGCATGCACAAATTGTGGAGAGTTGCAAAAATTTCCACAGGAAATGGACAATATTGATGTTTTAACACGAGTTGTATGGAATAGATTTGAGTATGAGATATATCGAACAAGGAATGGAGAAGAATAAAAAAAATAGCTTTGAAGGAGAGCAATTTTATATATGGTTAGTTTATGGATAAATTCAAAACTATGATTTATCTACATATCTAGCATTGTCATGATGCAAGATGGCAAGGCAAACAGTTTCGAGATACAAATTTTCTTTTTCCATAAGGATGTATTCTATCAATTGTAGACTTCTCTGAAAAATTATACTTTTTCCCCTCAATCTTAAATTCAAGCTAAATATTATCATTTAGATCAAATTGCAATTTTTGTACAAGTTTCCTATAGACATGCACAATTTGAGGTCAATGGGGTAGAAAGTATTGATCCAAATGAATGCATTATCATCAAGGAGGTCTATTTTTATCTTAGTGATGGTAGGGTTCATGATAGGAGCTATGCAGCTCATTGTTTTGGAATGTTCTTTGATGATCTATCAAATTGCAGGATAAATGCTTCAGAAGATTGGATTTAGTCTAATGGTCATGTTGGTATGTGTATTTGAAAGTTAAACTTTAAAATTTCATGCACATATTTAATTAAATGAACAATTAACTATATAAAATTTTTATTACTCATAAGTTTATTTTAATTTGTTTCCTAGGGCAATTTAAGTCTACAAAAACATTCAATTGGCTTACAACACAACATGTGAGATGAAATGTTAAGTTTCTTTGGAACTTCTTTGAAAGTGGCCATGTAAAAGGAGAGCATGATGGAGTAGGAGCATGTGTAAAGCATGTACTTCACCAACATGAAATTTTAGGTATAATATTGTTATGTACTAATCAAATTTGGCATATATGACCATTTACTAGATAGTTCTTTTATATTTTGTTAAAATTGATACAATTTTCTTTCCTATATAGGTACAAAGATAGACAAAGAAAATCAAGTTGTTGAATGGTACAAATCTCATTTTTCTGATCGTGATACAACATATAATAAATGTTTTTTTTGGGGAAGTGAAATGTAAGATTTCTAATTTTCTTTGACATGATTGTACTTTAATATTTTGATTATTGACATAGATACTTGCCAATTTAATGTGTTACAGATTTTGATCGATCAAATCTTGACAATTGTCAACCCATTTTTAGAGCTAGAAGATTGCATCAACTAATGACTATTAGACAACACAAACCTCTAGTAATTCAAGTAAGAGAAAAGTCATGTTTTTGTGATGTCTACAATCAAAACAATGCAATGGGTCAATGTGAGAATATTGTGACTAGCTATGTCTTTGAATGGACATGGACAAGAATAATAGAAGTACCCCTTATGAAGAAGATGACAATGACATAGACATTCATAATCATATTTATTTAGCTAGTTATGAATGTGTTTCTAATTTAGTTCTTCCAGGTGAGTTTCTACAAACATGTTTCATTTTAATATTAATTTGTTTTCGTATTTATTTATTTACAGTTTCTATTATTTTTGTACATTGTAGGTGACATCTTTGCTGTGAATGTAGTTACTCAAAATGCAGAAGGTGTGGATTATTATTTACTTAATGCACAAAAGAGATAATCAAGTTGACTGAACCATGTATAGATGATGATAACCAATCTTATCCAACTGGTTTAGTTGTTATAGAAGGTATACATATCATGTTATGAGATGTATACAACTAATTGGAGAGTGATCGATTAATTGTAAATAATTATTTATTTTTTATATTATTAAGAATACTAAATGAAGTATAAATCTTATTTTGTAGGCACCTATTATTAGTGAACAAAAATTGACCACAATGGTGTTCAATTTATTGAATACATGGTTGGCCAAAAAGTTTTGCATTAAACAACAACTTTGTTTTAGCCACAAAGATTTAGATTGACATTATGCCAAAAAAAGGATGTAGCAAACCAAAGTAGAGTTTAGATATCGAGGATAATGAAAAGTTGTTGGAGATTATTAAAGATAAGGAGGATCCCCACATATGTATCAACAACTTGCTGATTGATCTAGATACATTTAATGATTCATAAAAATGTTTTAAATTTATATATAAATAAATTGTTTTTCAATAGTTATGCATGTTTTGGTTTTTTCAATATTTATACACTTTAAAAAACCACCTAAAAAATGATTTAAGATGTATTTTCATTAATTTATACATGTAATTTATTACACATTAACAATTATCTATAAAATAATGTATTTATTTCTAAATTTACATGTACATTTGCTATAGACTTTTACAACACACCTAGAAAATTATGTAACACATAAATTAATTACACATTAACAATTATCAAAATAAAAATGTAGGAGATATTTTAAAAATATGTTTCCACATTTATGTAAAAAATATTCTATAAATGTAAATATCAAATATATCAACTACATATAAACATGGTCACATAACTCATGAAAAATCATATATGTCAACTATAAATGTAAATGGTCACATAAGTCATGGAAAATAAAATATGTCAACTATAAATGTAAATGGTCACAAAACTCATCAAAATATCATATATGTATGCTATAAATGAAAATGGTTAGATAAATCATGCTAATATGAAATATGTCAAATATGAGCATGCTATAAATGTAAAATGTCCTATAGCTATAAATCTAAATGATATCATCGTAAACCAATACCAAAAATCATGTATATGACATATATGAATATCAAACATGATCACGTCAAGCTCCATGATGTTATCAACTAAGGAAAGATCATGAACCCTGTGTCTAATATAAGAAAAAATGTATCATGAGCATGCATACAAATTCAATAAATAATAACATAAGTACAATTAAATTTTCTTGTGACTCTAGATGACTAGGGTCAACAACTATATCTCCATCTCCACCCTCACAAGCTCTAGATGTAATCTATATGTAATAGAAGAAACAAATCTGTCACAAGCTATACTTTACTAAAGTTTTAAATATAAGATCTATAGGTCCAATTAAATAGACATGTTTGTAAAGTTTTTCATGTGTCTCCTATTGCACAAGATGCATAGGTGTCTACAAGTCCCCATATGCCATCATCATCACAAATAAATGCCTACCTATCTCACTCAAGTCTGAACAATGAACATCATGGTGGTTAAGAACATGCATTAGTAGGAGGGTTGCATGTTGAATATAATTTAGTCAAATTTTTGTTATTAGTGACATACACTTATTCATATTGTTAATAGCTACTGAGCTTATTGTATAGATAATAATGTTTACCAAGAATTTTAGTTATTTCTAAGTTCTACAGTTGCTACTGAGTCCTTTGGACAAATTCTAGTGTTTACCAACTAGTTATAATTACTATGAAGATTAGTAGTATAAATCGTGCATCTTAGTGTATGCTAAGTTAACTAATGCAAAATGAGTTGAATAGTGCTTATCGAGTTTCTAGTTTATGTGATGTAAGTCTAGTGTTAACTGAGTTGCTTAGTGTTAACCAAGTGACTCAATTTATATTGATCTTGAGGTGATAGTGTTTATCAAGTCATACAATATAAACCAAGAGACTCAGTATATATGATGAGTTTCTTAGTATTCACTGAGTCACCAATGTAGATCGACTTCAAGACCACTTCACAGTGATCAATATAGACCAAGCTTCTATGTCTACCAAGTGCATGACAATACCGAGAATTGATAGTGGATGTCAAGTATCAGAACATCACCAAGTCAGTCTTCAGAACCCAAGTGTTTTCATTTGGGCCAACTTTGTAATATTTGTGTAAACTTGTATTATGGCCAACTTTGTAATTTGTATAACTAGATTAGTATATATATATATATATAGTGTATTGTATTACATCTAGTGTGTGTAGTAATGATGCATATGAAATGTAATCTAAAGACAAGAGCAAAAAGTGTGAATTATAAAAGCTACAATAGTATAAGGTGCAACAAAAATTCATCTATCACAACAAGGTGATTTGTACACTTAAAGGAATCTCATTCAGAAAACCATGTTGTAGAAAAGAGATCAAGTATTGTTTCATCTTAATAGGTGGATTAGTTAAATCCTTTAACAAGGTAGACTTAACAATCTTTTGTAAATCTCTTTATTGAGTGCATACTTAACTATATGTTTGTAAATCCTTTCACAAGATGAACCTAGTAGTCCTTATTGCTCCTAATAGGGTAGATCATCAAAAGTGATCAATGTAATCCTTAATAGGGAAAATTTATATTGTAGTACTAAAGCTTGTGGGTATCATCCCCACCCTAGTTTTACTTTCTATTTGGAAGGTTTTTGGGTCACCAAATCTTTGTGTCAAAATGTTATGAATGCCTTCATGTTTTCAGTTTCTTATGAATACAATTAGATCAAATTATATGTGAAGGATTAAATGCTAATTAGACTATTGGATTAAGAGTTAAAATTCTAGAAGTTTTAGGAGTCATTGATTCACCCCTCCCCTCTCAATAACTTGGCCTAGTTAAGAATATTTCCAAAAATTGGTATTAGAGCATTATGGTTCCTAGAAGAAAGCTTAATATCTTGAGTAAAGATCAAAGCCATGGAGATATTTAGACTTGACAAAGCTATTGACAATGAAAAACTAGATTTGGAAATAGCTATTGCCCAACTCAAGAAAGAAAAGGAGCAACTCTCTCAATCCTTCAAAAGAAGAAAATAACTTGTAGTTCAAATATATGATCATCTCTACATTGAAGAAAAGGTTGAAGATCTTCATTCAAGTAATCAAGATGAAGCCAATGAAGCAATCAAAGAGCTTTTAGGAAAGAATGGTTACCTACAAGAAGAAGTAAGAAAACTAAGAATAGAACAAGAAATTTAGTTAGTAAGGCTATGTGAAGTCATGGAGTAGAAGAACAAGATAAAAAAAGAGATAGAAGGAAAGAACAATGAAATCCAACACCAATCCATTCAGAAAGTAGACCTTATTGATCAGCACTCCATTGCAAATGAAGAAATCATGAGGCTAAGATTTGAAAATGAAAGATTGCAAAATGATCTAAACTCTGAAAGGAAAATCAATGAAAGAATGATGAAATCCCATGCTGACATGAGTCAATTGAATGAGAAAAATCTCTATAGAAAAAAAGGAAAAGCAAGAATTGTATATGTAGAAGAAGGAAAATCATCCAACTAAGGAGCTCAAAAGAATCAAAGACCTACTTGCAATCACTATGGTAAGATAGGTCATACATCAAACAAATGTTGGAGCAATGGAAAAGAAAAATTCAATGGAAAATGCTACAATTGCAATCAGCTTGGTCATAAGGCTAATGAATGCAAAGAGAAACCAAGATTTGAAGGCAAATATCACAAATGTAAGAAACATGGACACAATTCATCAGAATGCAAAACTAAGATATTGAATCTAGTAGAGTAAATTGTGAAAGAAATATTTGGTTGGGACTACAACACCTAGTGTAGATGTCATTACTATGTAGAATTTGGATACATTGGAATAAATTGTGTAAAATATCATATGAGGAAAAGAGATACCACTAAAAGATGTTTCACTTGTATAGAACTTGGTCATCTTGCCAAGAACTATATGAATGTCGGTAGAATAGAAGATGAAAAGAAGACAAAGGCTAATAACATCCAAAAATAGATGATACAACAATGGGTTATAAAGTCTACCAAGAATACAAGTCCAAGAAATGGTGATCAAGTCACTCAAGAATTGGGTGACTCTACCATTTCTACTTAAGTTCTCAAGGGAGAACTGGAACAAGGCTATCAAAGAAGACATCTAAATTAGTTCCAATTATACAGTCAAAGATCCATATCTATATTCAAGATACAAAGGGATCACCAAGTAAAAAGGGGTACTAGCTACAACCGAGTTACTTTCCTTACTAAGTGAGGTCAAGTCACAAACTCAATTGAGCAAGGTCAAGACTAACTAATTTTTATATGGTTACCGAGTAATAGATGACTCTACCAAGTGATCAATGCAAGTGAAGAGGATCATAGTCTGTTAACAAGATGTCAATCAATCTACCTTTTGTACTAAGTATTTATGGTGAAATTTGATAAAAGGAATGGAATCAAAGTCATTTTTACCATGAATTTTTTTGTGAATTATTTTTGAGAGCTATTACAAAGTGTGATCTTTAGAGCGTCCAATTGATTTGAGAAAATTGTTACCAAATTTTTTTGAATTCTCTCAAACCTTACCAAGTGAAGATGGCATCTAGCAACAACAAGGAAAAGTGAGTTTTAGAGATGCTAGTTCATGGTGAATGGAAGGCACTGGACTTCAAGCTCACCCTTGCAATCATGAAAAACCTAGTTCCAAGTGGAGTGCAGTCACAAATCCCTCCAAAGGTACTATTGATCAATGATATCCAAACTCACTTTAAATGTGTTACTCAATAGATTGGCACTTTAGAAATGGATGATGCCCTAGACAAACTATGTGTAAATGGATTTTTGAAACCCAAGCACCAACACCTAGAAAATAAAGGGTTAACACACATCTCTCACATGTCCCATGAATTTCAAATAAAATGGATTAGGTTTATCCTTAGTCAGGTGCATAATGGTTAGTTATGGTTGGAGAAACCAATATGGATCATAAAGAAGATGATTCATTGAAATACCTGGTTTCCCAATGTATATGAGCAATGTTAGTATGCTAATAGAAACCAAATTTAAATAAAGCTTCTACAAACTAAAAAAAATTCATAAACTTCAAGATAGAATAAGATGAGCTCTCAATTGAAAATATGAGCCATTAATGGGCTCTCTCAATGAGAAGCTCTCTTGTTGAGTGGCTTTATCTAAATGGATAGGATGTATGCTCAATATGCTTCCAAAGGCTTCAATGGATGATTGTGGATTTTTGGTGTGGATAGATGGCTTTAGTATGGATTTGGCTCTCAAAATAGCATTATAACTTTACTTCATGGATTGTGTTATTTTGCAAAGGGGAAGGATCCAATTTATAGGCAAGAGGCTTGAGGGTTTGAGGGCTAAGATGCAAGGATGGGAAAAAGCTTATGGAGGGCTTAGATTGCATGAGAGGAGAGCACATGGATTGTGCTTCCTTATAGCCAATCAAGGAGTGACACATGTCACATGGTGAGAGGATGGAGGAAAGGGGAAGGATGAGTCAACAAAAGAGGCTCAAGGGATAAAATCTTCATAAAGACCCTCATAATGACTTGTAAGAGCAATAAAAGGGCTTGTAAGAGTCATTTATGACCTAGTGGACTTCATAAAGTTTTATGGTTGAGATATTTTGAGGGTGATGAGAGAAATTTCGACTTGGACTTGATTAGGAAGGTTTTAAGCTTGTTTAGGCTTGTGCAAATGATTAGAGGATGGATTAGGATGGTTTAGGATTAGCTTAGGGATAGGCAAGTGGATGGCATTTAATGAGGGTGGGTGAAGGAGGAGATATTTGTTAACTTTGGCTTGGGTTAGTAATTCTTAACCCATGTTAAGGAATGTGACAAGGTTAGGAGGGGATTAGGATTAGGTTTAAAGACATCTTCTAGAAGAGTCTAGACTTTGGATGAGGATAAAGACTTTCTAGAATAGTCTAGAATTTCCTAGGATGAGGATGAAGACTTTCTAGAAGAGTCTAGAACTTCTTAGGATGAGGATAAATTAGATTTTTAAGAAATAAATAAAGTTTTATTTATTTCAAGGGTTTGGGTTGAGGAGATATTTATTAAAACTTTTTTAATAAACATGAGGATTAATATTTAATCTTAATTAAATATTTTGAGTTGGGATTAGGGGTAGGAAATGATGGGATTAGCCTTTAATTAAAATTAAAGAAGGATTAGAAGATTTTGGAAGAGGTTAGTGGTCTTAAGGAAATTGGCCAAGTTTTGGGCAAAAAATAATTTTATTTATTTATTTTGGGTTTTTTGGTCAATTTATTAATTAAATAATTAATAAATAAGGAAATAATGTTTAAATAAGATTTAAACATTTTTGGGAGGGATTCCTTAATTAAATATTTTTAATTAAGATAAAGGGATTTAATGGCATGAAAATTAATTAATTAATTAATTAAATAATTAACTAATAAATGATGATGTCATCAGGACTTTTTCAGAAAATAAAAATACTTTATTTTCTAAAAGATTTTTAGGTGTCTACATTTTGCCCCTCTTTGATGTGATGTCACAAGTGGCATGGCATCAAAGTTAAGAAAATAAGATGCCTAAGGCTAGAGCAGAAGAGGAGAGAATGGACTGTGAGATGCCCCCTCAAGAAGGCAGCGGGGAGAGAAAGCAAAGCTCGACAGCTTCTTGAGAAGTACAAGAATCCGAGATGAGAAAGGAGACTTAGATTGGCAAAGAGAAGGGGCTGAATTAGCTCAAACTCTCACTATGGGAGAATGATGAAGGAGAATTAGATGCACAAGAGGAAGCAAGCTTAAGACTTTAGGGAAGGTGGAGGATGAAGGAGCAGAGTGCTATAAAAAGGAATCCAGGAGAGGGAGATGGACAAGGGGATTAAAAAAAGCTGATGCAATAGGATTTCAAAGAGTCAGATTGGTGGAAGATGGGTTTCGGAGATCCCTAGGACTAGGATTGTGGATCTCGAAAGATGAGGCTTGGTGGATTGATTTGGATTGGTGGATCCCTAAGACTAGGATTGTGGATCCCTAAAGCTAAAGGTGAGGAATGATTCAAAGAGATACTGATTCATAAGCTGGGGTACGAGAGATGGATGCTGGATATGGATGGGGGATAATGGAGATGAAAGAAAACCATTGAAGCTTTTTGAGCGGGGGGGATACTTCAAAGAGAAGTACCACCATGTAGTTGAGCACTAGATTTGCTATAGGACTGTTGGTTAATTGCCAAGGTTACCAAGAACATCAAGGCCTTTTCACCAACTGTCCAGAGGACTGACGAACTGACTCAAAAAAAACACACAAGGATTGCCCCAGTATCACACATGAATCCTAGAGGAAGCAGTGTGGAAACGACACTGGGTAACCCACAAGCATAAAAGAAAACAAGCAAAAGACATGATCAAGACCTTACGCTCTGATTGCCCCATTCGCAGTATACCATGATATGGAAGATCGTGGCAACCTTGAGGAGGGAACAAGGAGATTGCTTGGAAAAGATACTTCAAGACCCAAAAGGGAAGATCCCAAATCAAAAGAAAGTGAAAATCCAAAAGAGAACCGTTTGCCAACGAGATGGGTAGGATGAGGTACTAATGGACCAAGATCAGACACGAGGAAAGCTATATCCTACAAGGACCTATCGGAGAGCACCTAAGCTGGTGGGTTTGAATGAGTGATGCATTTGGCAAGCTGAACTAAGAAAGATAACACTTTGGTGATAGGAAATCTAGCTAAAGGATGCAAATATCTAACCAAAGTGTGCGATGTGTGCAAGATGTTGACCAAGGACGAACTGACACGAACGCTGGATAGATACAATGGTACTAAGCTAAAGAGGATGTACAAGCTGATGGACCAAGATAGTTACAAGCAGGCAAAAGCTCAGGATGATAGGATAGCGGGATGGTTCAATGTTGTGCAAGATGCAAAACCTAAGGTTGGGGTGATAGCGAAAGATATGGATTTGGCAAGATGCATCCAATGATGAGGAGAGATTTTGTGACCAAGGATAGCTAGAGGAGCAGGATGAGATGGCTAGATAGGATGGTAGATAGCTAGGATTATGATGGATATAAAGAGATGACATTGGGTTTGCATGAGGATAGCCTAGAGCTAGATACCAATGACAAGGGAGGATGGACAAGACAAGATCTCCAAGGAATATAGTGCCCCCAATCAGAAGATAACATGCAGAAGGAGGTCTTATGATGGATGTGATAGGATTGAAGCTAGGATGGAAAAAGCTGAAGGGGCTAGGGAGATGGATGATAGCTGAGATGATTGGCTGAAGCTGCATAAGATTAGTGGATGGTGTGAGATGGAAGCTAGAGGATAGAGGATAGGTGGATAGATTGGAAGATGGATTTGGATGTCAAGAGATGACCAAAAGCATGAGGGTGATAGGCTAAGCTGGGGATGGCGGGATTATGCATGACGCTTGTTTGCTAGTTTTTCATCATGGTACTTGTCCAAGGTGCTTGAATTGCCAAGTTTTCACTAGTGGACGCTTTATTTTTCTTTTCTTTTTTGACTTTTTGACTTTGGACTTAGCTGGAATGATTTTGGCTTTCTTCAGCTATTTTGGTTTTTTTGGGATTTTTCACTGGCTGTTGGAATGTTCAATTTTGTTGCTAGCTGTTGGTACACCGGATGTGTGATTTATGCAATAGATCGAATTAGATGGGATTGATGGTAGGAGATGGAGGGATGAAAATGCTGGAAAGGAGCATGAGATGGGGATGCTTGCAAGAGAAACATTGGCACATGTTGGAACGGGTGTAAAAAGAGCATATGGGGGATAGATGGTAGATGCGGGTGTGAAGGAGGATTTGTGGAAGCGTGCTTGGGGATATAGGCACCCAAGATGGAGTTAGGAGATGGGGGACATGAGTCACTAGATGGGGGATTAGCAATGGTGGATGCCATTATGCATTGGGTTTCAACTTTTTTCTTGGGGATCCACATGGTTTTGGATTTTCTTTCCATAGGCTTTTGCATTGTTTTGCATTCTTTGATTGGATTTTGCCTTTTTGGAGTATGTCTTTTAGAATAGACATATGATTGCCTAGGATGTGGATTTTTAGCTTTATGCATTTTGAAGTTGGCATTCACATTGCTGTGGTAAGCTTTGGGAAGATGGTTAGGAGAAGCTTTGTGAGATGGAGAGGATATGAAAGAGCATGTAGGGGGATGATGATGGATGATGTGCCCTGATATGTGCCTTTGTTGATCTTGCATAGAAATGGATGGAATAGGATTTTTATTATGGCTGATAGGAGGATGGAGGATGGTAGATTTTGGGACATAGGGACCCAAAATGGATTTAGTGGATGAAGGGGGGATATGGTAGGTTGTTTTGGGTTGCAAAGATGGTGGAGGGGGGATGACATAAGATTTCTTGAAGGAGTGATGGGAGGCTGGCATGGTGGGCTTGGAGATAGGCTTGGTTTGGGGGTGTGGTGTAGCAACACCTTTAGATGGTGAGCCTTTGGATACATATCCAAGACCATGAAATCCTAGATTTTTTTGTGCAATAATAGGCTCTCTGATTCCTTGCTCTTGTGGTCCTAAACCTTGACCTTGATGTAGGGCCCATTTGCCGTTGCACCAAAAGCCATGACTGTTAGTGAACATGGAACACCACATAATTAACCACCTGTGGGTAGGGGAGCACGTCGCATCACCCAACAATCTCCCCCTCGACGCGCATACCAGGTGCTTACGTGGGTCAGGCAGGCACCGGGGAGATTTGAACCCATGACCAAGCCAAAACCAGGCTCTGATACCAATTGTAGGGCCCATTTGCCGTTGCACCAAAAGCCATGACTGTTAGTGAACATGGAACACCACATAATTAACCACCTGTGGGTAGGGGAGCGCGTCGCATGACCCAACACTTGATAATTCCATCGATTGAGCATTTGAACAAGCTGAGGAAACTTTTTGCTTGCATAAAATGGTAGAAGTGATTTATTAGGTGTATTTCAATGGGGAGATACTGTTCTTAATTCTTCTGCTGAGAGGGCCACCATGGATGAATGTAAGTGAACCAAGAGGGTAGATTATAGATGGTGGAATAGCTTGGATAGGTGGTAAGATGGAAGCATGGAGTGGGGGAGATGGAAGGATAGGATCTTGATGTAGCTAGTGGGATGACAAGATATCTTGTAGTGGAGGAGATATGGCTCGAGGTTTTGGAGATGGAGGAGATGGTGACTGCACTATGGATGGAAGACATGGTACAATGATATCTTCATTTATGCTTTGGGGGATGTCAACATGCTTTTGGGCAGGATCTTGATAGGATTGGTTTGGAGTGGATGGTGCAATAGGAGGTGAAGGGATGGATTCTTCAAAGGCAGCGGATGGATAGATGGGAGATTTAGTAGTGGAGATGGGTGAGTAGAAGATGGATGCATAAGGGTCATTACGAGAGATTTGGAAAATGCTTGGAGGCGATGTGGATAGGATTTGGAGGGATTTCATAGGTGGTGGGATTTTGATGCTTGCGGGAAGTGGAAGGATTTTAAGAAATTTGATGGATGGTATGGGGATGATAGCTATGGGAGATGGAGGTGATATTATAGATGGGGAAGCTTCATCACTGACTACTTCACATGGTTGGATTAGATGACATGGCTTATCAACTGTTGGAGGCAACTTTTCTTGTATTTCCTCTAGGAGATTCCTTGGAGACTCGTGTGTTGAAGGTGGAGGTGGATTGACAGGAATAGCTAGTGTGATGGGGGTGGAAGATTGGAAGCTTGGTTGATGGGGTGATGGAGGGGAAGCTGGAATATCAAATGGCATGACTAGATAGTTTGGAATAACTCTCGGATTTTGGGGGATGCTTGGGGGAATGTTTCTAAGGCTTTCAATATACCTGTCATAGTCAACAAGATTTTCATCATCATTGGAATAGGAGGTGGCGGGAGCAAGGACAATGCAACCAAACACATCATGATAGGATTGGTACTTCATGCTTTGATGATGACTTTGATGGGGATGGGGTCTTGCATATGGATGAACTCGGAAGTTCATGGTTGGATTTGGATTAAGCACAAATTTTGGATTGGCTGATGAAATATTTCCTAGGGAGAATCAAAGCTGTATGACAGACCTAAGGAGGATTGGCTGGAGATTTTTGGCTTTCTTGTGGGTGGAAGACTTCAAGGGTATGCTATCAAAAAGTGAGAGTTTTGCTTTCCTATGTGTAGGATTTGTGGTGATTGTGTCAACTTAAGGATAGACTAGTGATCCTATGGCATGACACGAGATTGACCACTTATGGATCCCAACCTTTAGCTCAAGGTGATGAGGGATACAAGTGACAAAGCTGGATTACCCTAGACAATGCTCTGTCAAAGGGATAACCTTGGTGAGATTGGTTGATTGGTCGGATTGATTGGATAGAAAATTCTAGCAGAATGACAACAACTCTCTAAAGGCTTGGGTGTGATTTTGGATTGGGTTACTAGCTGGCTGGGGGGGATGATTTGGAGAGACTTTGGATTTGGGATTGTTCTAAAGCAAGGAACTAGATAGATTTGGTTGCAGCGAGGGAGCTTGGATGATTTTCTGATGAGGCAGTGACTACGCTAAGTATGCCTTGAGCTGGGAGATTTTTGCTTTTTTGGGATTTTGACCAAAGTTGGCAAATATTCATTCAAAAGCTATGAACAAACAAGCAGACAAAACTTTGGAGCAAGCATGTCAAACACACCAACATCCTAGGAAGCTTTCTACAAGGATGAAATTTGGTTTAGCTAGGGAGTCCTCGATATACGCAAGGTACGTGAGGCCCAAATCCATAGATGAAACCAAAAAGATGTCACACAGCCGAGAGGAGCAGTAACCCACTTCTCCTCTTTCACTTCTCAAGGGTATAAAGTTCCTTGAGGCTTAGCCTGAGTGACAAAATTTTGATCCCAAGAGAGGTGTCTTTGGATTCACCTCCCGATCTTTATACTCCATCGAAACGCTGGAGTTGAGGTCGTCCCAAGGGGTGATGAAATCCCCAAGCAGGCCTCCTAAAAAGCTAAGACAAGATTTTGGATCCTAATCTTATGCACCCAAGATGGCCTCAAAAGACGACAAGGGGAGAGAAGACTTGGATGATCTTGGGCTAAAAAAAACGCTTGTTCTTTTACCAACTGACGCTTAAGTTTTCTGATCTAGACTTTGCAAGCACTCATGTTTAAGATACAATGTTTATTCCAACTTTGAAGCGTTGACAAAAATAAAATTGATCGAAGAATACAAACAAGAAGAAGAGTTAGGGTCAACAAGAAGGTAAACCCGTGCGCCCGGAGGCCCTCCACATCAAGTATCGATTGATTTTTCTTTAAGGCATTCAAGATTGAGTGTGAGTTTATTTTAAGCCCAAAACAAAGGTGTGTGAGATTCAATTTCAAGCGTGCGCCCGAAGGCCCTCCACGTCAAGATTTGTGCAATTTTTATGCCCAAATGAAGTGTGAGCGAGATTAATGCGCATTCAAGGAATTTTCTAACTTAGAAAAACCACTAAAGACCCAAGTGAGTGGAGTTTGATTTGCGCGGAGCACTTAACACCCTCTTAGGTAGACCCATCCCCATAGATGGCGTTGAGATTGCAACCAATGGTTAAATTGATGGGTGATTAAAGAGGGTGAGTCCAACTACAAACTTACTCAAAGCGTCTTTATTAGTTTTTATAACTTAGAAGATTTCAAAAATGTGGATTCTTTTTATGCCCCAAAAGATGATTATTTGATCTATGGCATTCAAGATTGGATTTTTTGTTTTAATCATGCATTCATAAAAAAAAAAAAACTTTGATTTTAATCCATGGCACTCAAGAGTGATTTTAGCAACATGCATTCAAAGAAAAGTGATTAAACATTCAAGTTTTTTCCTTTGGGCATTCAAGATTGAGATTTTGTGTTTTGTTTTAAGAACTTTGAAGTGCTTTTTTTTAACCTTAGATCATTCAAGATTGTTTTGGACTCAAAAGTGAAAATGACTCTTTGGACTTTGGTTTTGATTCAAGATTTTGTGTTCTAGTTTGCATATTTTAAGCCCAAAAAATGATATTCCTAGATTGTTTTGATGCATGAAAAACTTAAGAAACATTCAAGATTTTGCAACAAGACATTTGTTTGGAACAAATAACAAAGCTTTTAGGACAATTTTTTGGCAACCATTTAGGACTCTTAGTTTTCATGAGATTTTTTATAAGAACTTTAGTGTGCACTTAGTGTTGATTTTGAATCTTTTGAAATGGAAACTTGAAGTTCTTTTTAAATTCCCAAAAATGAAGTGTTCCTAACTTTGCATGAATGCATCTAAAACCTTGATGTTGCAAGGATGCAAATGATTATATTGATTTAGTTTCACTTGTTAAAAGATTTTTTTTTTTTTGCAAATTTTTAATTTTTTAATATATTTAAGTATGATTTGGGGGTTCATTTTAAGCACTAAAAAGAAGTGTGTATGATTTTGCTTCCTTAAAAAAAAAATGGCCAAGATCTCCCACAAGAAGAAGAAGAAGAAGTAGATGGAATAAGAAGAATATAGACAAGAAGAGGAAGAAGAATTTCAAGTTCTTTGTCCACCTATAAGCTTGAAAAATCTGCAAACACTATGAGATAGATTATGAGTTCCTTTGTCTTCTTCATGCTCATGTGGACCTACAAAACCAATTTATACAATCCTACCAATCACAAAAACAAGAAAAATTAGCCAAAATCAGCAAATGACATACAAAACTTGACTAAAAAAGCTAATGAAGATGACCCATGCGGGGTCCCATCGGGCGTGCCAAAATGTATATGAGCAATGTTAGTATGCTAATAGAAACCAAATTTAAATAAAGCTTCTACAAACTAAACAAAATTCATAAATTTCAAGATAGACTAAGATGAGCTCTCAATTGAAAATATGAGCCATTAATGGGCTCTCTCAATGAGAAGCTCTCTTGTTGAGTGGCTTTATCTAAATGGTTAGGATGTATGCTCAATATGCTTCCAAAGGCATCAATGGATGATTGTGGATTTTTGGTGTGGATAGATGGCTTTAGTATGGATTTGGCTCTCAAAATAGCATTATAACTTTACTTCATAGATTGCGTTATTTTGCAAAGGGGAAGGATCCAATTTATAGGCAAGAGGCTTGAGGGTTTGAGGGCTAAGATGCAAGGATGGGAAAAAGCTTATGGAGGGCTTAGATTGCATGAGAGGAGAGCACATGGATTGTGCTTCCTTATAGCCAATCAAGGAGTGACACATGTCACATGGTGAGAGGATGGAGGAAAGGGGAAGGATGAGTCAACAAAAGAGGCTCAAGGGATAAAATCTTCATAAAGACCCTCATAATGACTTGTAAGAGCAATAAAAGGGCTTGTAAGAGTCATTTATGACCTAGTGGACTTCATAAAGTTTTATGGTTGAGATATTTTGAGGGTGATGAGAGAAATTTTGACTTGGACTTAATTAGGAAGGTTTTAAGCTTGTTTAGGCTTGTGCAAATGATTAGAGGATGGATTAGGATGGTTTAGGATTAGCTTAGGGATAGGCAAGTGGATGGCATTTAATGAGGGTGGGTGAAGGAGGAGATATTTGTTAACTTTGGCTTGGGTTAGTAATTCTTAACCCATGTTTAGGGAATGTGACAAGGTTAGGAGGGGATTAGGATTAGGTTTAAAGAAATCTTCTAGAAGAGTCTAGACTTTGGATGAGGATAAAGACTTTCTAGAATAGTCTAGAATTTCCTAGGATGAGGATGAAGACTTTCTAGAAGAGTCTAGAACTTCTTAGGATGAGGATAAATTAGATTTTTAAGAAATAAATAAAGTTTTATTTATTTCAAGGGTTTGGGTTGAGGAGATATTTATTAAAACTTTTTTAATAAACATGAGGATTAATATTTAATCTTAATTAAATATTTTGAGTTGGGATTAGGGGTAGGAAATGATGGGATTAGCCTTTAATTAAAATTAAAGAAGGATTAGAAGATTTTGGAAGAGGTTAGTGGTCTTAAGGAAATTGGCCAAGTTTTGGGCAAAAAATAATTTTTTTAATTTATTTTGGGTTTTTTGGTCAAATTATTAATTAAATAATTAATAAATAAGGAAATAATGTTTAAATAAGATTTAAACATTTTTGGGAGGGATTCCTTAATTAAATATTTTTAATTAAGATAAAGGGATTTAATGGCATGAAAATTAATTAATTAATTAATAAATGATGATGTCATCAGGACTTTTTCAAAAAATAAAAATACTTTATTTTCTAAAGGATTTTTAGGTGTCTACACCCAATATTAGCCAAAGCTAAAATGATCAAAACCCTAGGTTGGGCTAAACTTGAAAAGAAAACACTAATAGAATGGGACAATAGACACATGAAAATATGCAGTGTCACTAATGTGGAATTGAAGTTTGGCATCCATATCATTGCACACAAGATCTATAGCTTGAGTAGGTTAAATAGTGTGTCATGTGAAGTAGTTGACCTTGTATACAAGGTAGTGAAGAACAATCTATCTCTTGACCTTGTTGAGCTATTATTGAAACAATTCAACAAGAACATGGAAAGCATTAGGACATCAAAGAATAACTCTTGTAAGTTTGGCTCCATGTTCACCTATTTATTCTTTTATGTTTAGAAAATTTTCCCTTCAAAAGGCTCTATTGTGTGGAGAAAAGATGTGCCAGTGCTATATCAGATCAATGAGTTTATTGCTAAGATGGGTGAGAACTATAATAGTATTATGGACAACTATTTTGATACATTTAAGGAGAAAATGAATAATAGATACCAAATTCCCAAGAAACTTGTTGAAGATTATAAGGATGATGTGTTCTTCATGGTAGATAGTGATAGAGTATACATTTAAGAATTCAAGCCTAGAATAGCATGGGTTAAACCTCTTGGATATGAGGTTATATTGATGAAACTAAAGACATTATTAAGGCACTTGTTAATGAGCTAGTTGATCCTAAGGCTGCATATTTTGACACCTATGATGAAGCTAAAGCTAGGATAGAACTAGAGATCAAGCTCCCTCCAGTAGTTATCAAAGGAAAGAAAAAAATTACTAAATTGAAAACAAGTTCTACTCTCTTGTTGATCAAGGGAAAATGTGAGAATGAAGAGGCAAAGGATAAAGAAGAATCAAAGGAAGAGGAACCATTGAAGAAAAAGGACAAGGTAATTATTATCAAGCCATCCAAGCCATCCAATTTTGCATTTACTAGGAGATCAAGGAAGAAAGATGACAAGGAAGGAGGAGACATTATATTTAGTAGACCTCCACCCACCTTCCAAGATAGGTTGGAAGAACTTGAAGTAGGAGAAGGTGTAACAAATTTTAAAGCATTAAAGTATGAGATTAGGACTAATGAAGAAAACAAGAAAATAGAAGATTTGGTCATGGATAAAATGGGTAAGTGGAAGTACTCACCTAATCAGCTTACATCTTAGATTCCTAATGTTTTAATGGAGAAGATCAAGCCAATATGGGAATTTTCCATACAAACTATGAAAGAAATCTATGAGAAAACCCTAAGGAAAATTTTACTAAGCTTAATAGATAAATAGATTGTGAAATATCTAAAGAAAAATGAGCCAAAATTAACTCTCAAATTCAACACTTGTTTGGTTCTCATGAAAGACATTGAACATGTTGTAAGGAATACAACAAACACATGGAAAAATATCTATCTTTTACATAAACTGAGTGATTTTCGTGTTGATGTAAAATATGATGATGATGGTGATGGAGATAAGGATGAAGAAGGGGATGGTGTAGAGTCAATACATTTTTTTATTATTGATAATGAAGAGTATAAAGAGAAAGAGGCTATGGAGGAATCAACACAAGAAGATCTGATTATTGCAATAGTTATTGCCTCACTTTGTCACTATCCAAGCAAGTTATTGACAACATCAAGTGTAGAGATAGTGTTAGTAGGATTGTTTGTGACTAATAGTGTGAATACAAATGTCCAATCACTCCTTGCTCCAATTTAGCTTAGCACACCATTGACTAAAGTGACCTCCACTTCATCTACCAAGCTATAGACTCTTCCCTCTTCTACCAAGTTGGCTACATCAATTTTGAATACATCAGTTTTGAGCACATCACTTTTGGACCCACCTATGATTTCCACATCAATTTTGGATTCTTCAGGTATTTCTATTAGTATTCCTTCAATAAGTGTAATATCAATTTTTACAGCTAGTCCTAGTTTGTTTACAGTTATTTCTATTCCAGGAACACAAGCAATATTCCAGGAACACAAGCAATAAGTGCAATGATAGTTGAGACCAAGCCTCATCCAAGCACAAAATTTTTGAGCAAAGGAAAAGAGATGGAGGAAGAAATAGACCTAGATGAGGAAATTGTAATCCCTAATTAGGAAATTTCCAAGCTTAATCTAGACCAAATGAAGACATTTGGTGAATGCCTCTAGAAGAAGGCCAAACAACATAGATTAAGAGAGGAAAGGGATAAAGAATTTAAAATTATTTAGGATGCAAAGAATATTTTGGTAGATGCTATAGGTGTAGACATTGATTCTTCATAGCCAATTTTTTATCAATTAGTAGAGGCATTGCTAAACTTGAGTGAAGATACTGATGAGTAGGATAAGTTATTATAGAAGGCATAGAAGAAATTTGAAAATAAAGTGTTGGAGCACATTGCTCAAAAAATAGCTATCTATCAAGTATAAATTTCTACAATTTTGGGCTCTTTAGAAACATCTTGTACAAATGTATCATCACTGTTTGGTAAGCTATGTGATGTTTCTAATTTTACCAAGGAAATAAAGGACAAATTGTCCAATATAGATGAAGACCTAAAGGCAAGTGCTTAGTAGTTGCAACTTAACCCTAGTTCAAGTTTTGTACACTTCAAGAAGATAAGGTTTTTGATAGATATGCAAGCAGAACTGCTTAGAGAAGAAGCAAGGATTAGATCTACATTAGTAGATATACATAATACATGATTCTTCCTAACATGGATATACTATAAGAACACATTGCACATTCTAAAACTCTCATCAATGACAAGATTTCTCCATAGTAGACCATATGATAGAGTTTTTTGCAGAAGTGAAAATTGCACTATACAACATTAAGATATTGCAACAGGACTAGGACAAGACCTTGGCAATCATACTTAAGGTACATTCAGATTTTTTATCTCATTTTCACATTAACATGTAAATAAATAGAATAAATCTTTGGCATTAATCTCAAAATGGGGAGAAAGATATATGTATAGGGGGAGTATATACTATGAATAAAAAGATATGAGAAAGATGTATAGGAGGAGATAGATGGACAAAGATGTAAAAAGTAATGGCGAAGAAAATGTAATAAGTTGTAAAAAAAATGGGGAAAATGATATGTATAGTAAATATATGTTGTATATAGCAAGAAGATGTATAGTATACTATATGAAAGAACCTTACCATGTAAAGATATATATCTTACAAAATCAATTTTGAAAAATTGTAAAAATAGTATACTCTACCAAGCTAGTATCACAAGGTGATGGTATTCAGGAAAATTATTGTTGATAAGTGTTTTTGTCACTAATGTCAAAGGGGGAGATCATTGACATATCAGTCAAATTTCTTATTAGTGACATACACTTATTATGATTGTAAATAACTATCTAGATTATTGTATAGGTAATAGTGTTTGCCAAGAATTTTAGTTATTGCCGAGTTCTACAATTGCTATCAAGTCCATTGGACAAATTCTAGTGTTTACTAAGTAGTTATAGTTACTATGAAGCTCAACAGTATAAACTATGCATCTCAGTGTATGCTGAGTTTACTAGTACAAACCAAGTTTTATAATGCTTACTAAGTTTGCAATTTATGTGATTCAAGTCTAGTGTTAATCAAGCTACTCAATGTTAACTAGGTGACTCAGTTTATACCAAGTTTGAGGTGATAGTGTTTACCAAGTCATATAATGTAAACCAATAGACTTAGTTTATATGACAAGTTTCATAGTATTTACCAAGTCACCAGTGCAAGCCAAGTTCAAGACCACTTGGAAGTGATCAGTATGGAGTGAGCTTCTACATCTACCAAGTGCATGATGATGCCAAGCATTAACAATGGATGCCAAGTATCAAAAAATCACTAAGTTAGTCTTTAGAACCTAAGTGTCTTGATTTGAGTTGACTTTGTAATATCTGTGTAAACTTTTATTGTGACTAACTTTCTAATTTGTATAATTGGAATGGTATATATATATATATAGTGTATTTTATCACATCCAATGTGTGTAGTATGATGCATATGAAATGTAATCTAAAGAGAAGAATAGAAGGTGTGAATTACAAAGGCTACAATAGTATAAGGAGCAACAAAGATTCATCTATCACAACAAGGTAATTTGTACACTTAAAGGAATCTCATTTAGAAAAAAAAGTTGTAGATTAGAGATCAGCTACTATTTCATCCTTATAGGTGGATCAGTCAAATTATTTAACAAGGTAGACCTAACATTCTTTTGTAAATCTCTTTACTGAGTGCATACTTCATTGTATGTTTGTAAATCCTTTCACAAGGTGGACCTAGCAATTCTTAGTGCTCCTAATAGGGCAGATCATCATAAGTGATCAATGTAAACCTTAACAGGCCAACTTTATACTATAGTACTAAAGCTTGTGGATATCATCACCACCCTAGTTTTATTTTCTATTTGGAAGGTTTCTGGGTGACCAAATCTTTGTGTAAAAGTTTTATGAATACTTTCGTGTTTTCAATTTCTTATGCATACAATTAGATCAGATTATATGTGAAGGATTAAATGCTAATTGGATTGTTGGATTAAGAGTTAAAATTATAGAAATTTTAGGAGTTACTGATTCATCCCTCCCCTCTTAGTAACTTAGCCTAGTTAATAATATTTCCAACATTGCATCCTCCTCAATTGTGATCTATGGTGGAGCTATAGTCGCAACATATATGTCCTCCTACCATTGACCACTTTGTGCCTCTGACGTACCTCTGATGATACCACTCACATATGATGGAATTGCACTAAGTGGCTATTCAATCAACAATTGTACAACTTGATAGGTTAAAATTAGATCAATAGAAAAACATGTACTCATAGCCCTCAAGCAGTCTACTAAGGACTCCATGGAGATGCCAACCTCATGATACATATCATCACTTCAATATGATGCAACAATTTAACCACTTGTAGATGAAGATCATGATAGTGTCATGTATCTACACACTTGGTCAAAAGACATCTCATGAACTTGGGTAGGAATAGTGGCAATCCTCTCATACACATCTCTACGTGTATCATCTACCACCCTATCTCTAGCTATAGCTAACTCCAAACTTTTTTGGCATCACCAAAATGTTTGGACCAATAAATGCTCATTTATTAATGGGTACAGGAGCATCTAGGTGTCTAAATTTATCTAAGAACCTATCCTGACCATGCCTGCCATGCCTAGGGATATTAGTGTAATCAACCTCTCAATGTAGATGAAATTTTGCAAACAATTGTTTGCATAAATATAAAGGTAACTCATCTTTTGGGGTCACATGTGATGTGCGACCAACCAATGAGGATACATGAAAGGTACCACCAATGGATTAGTACACCTCGTAGTGTGGTAGCCTCTAACTCTTTTCAAAGGTCAATAATTTGGGAAAATGCTCTTCACACTCTCCACTAAGACCATCTCATCTATCTCCCTCCATCACAAACCACCACTGATAGTATGGGATAGAGCACTATAAAAAGTTTCCAAACTAACACTATCATAAGGGTTTAAACCATTGATAGTGCCCATCATGCTAATTAGCTTATCTCTAATCACAATCACCTTATTCCTATGTTGTAGGGTAGGTGAAGCCTATAAACACTAATCAATAGTATCAAGTGTGCTTTGTAAGAATTGAATAGTATCACTAAATAATGTCTCCCTATCTTAGGTACTAGTAGTCAATCTATGGGATGAACCACTTTGTGGATGACCATGTACACTAGCCTCTCTAGAATCACTACCCCCCAATGCCATAATGATGAAAGATATAAAAAAAAAAAACTAGATAGATTGTAGTAGAGATCTACACATGCATTCATGGACATATATACATAGATTATTATATAAACTAATTAAATGAAAACATACTAACTATAAAACATATAAAGAAATGTTAATTAAATTACATTTTCTTTAGTAGTAGGTACAAATCAAATTTAGATAACAATTTTAGGGATTATGGGGTTAGAGAGAAGTTTAGGGTTTAGAGAGATGGGGTTTAGGAGTTAGAGAGTGGTTTAGGGTTTAGAGAGATGGGGCTAGGAGTTAGAGAGACAAAGGGTTTATGGGGTTACAGAGTGGTTTAGGGTTTAGTGAGATGTGGTTTTGGACTTAGAGAGCAGTTTAGGACTTAGAGATAATTTAGGGTTTAGAGAGATGGGGTTTAGGAGTTAGAGAGTAGTTTAGGGTTTAGAGAGATGGGGTTTAGGACTTATAGAGTGATTTAGAGTTTAGAGAGATGGGGTTTAGGAGTTAGAGAGAAATTTAGGGTTTAGAGAGATGGGATTTAGGAGATAGAGAGTAGTTTAGAGTTTAGAGAGATGGGATTTAGGACTTTGAGAGTGATTTAGGATTTAAAGAGATGGCTTTTAGGAGTTAGAGAGTAGTTTAGGGTTTGAAGAAATTGGGTTTGGGACTTAGAGAGAAATTTAGGGTTTAAAGCGATGTGGTTTAGGAGTTAGAGAGTGGTTTAGGATTTAGAGTGATAGGGTTTAGGAGTTAGAGAGAGATAGAGTGAAGAGATAAAGTTATGTTAGGGATTATGGGTTAGGGTTGGGATAGATGAGGTTGTGTGTGTGTGTGTGTGTGTGTGTGTGTGTGAGAGAGAGAGAGAGTGAGAGAGAGAGAGAGAGAGAGAGAGAGAGAGAGAGAGAGAGAGAGAGAGGGAGGGAGAGAGAGAGAGAGAGAGAGAGAGAGAGAGAGGGAGAGAGAGAGAGAGAGAGAGAGAGAGAGAGAGTTATGTAAGAGAGAGAGATAGATGAGATGGGAGAGATGAAGTTATGCTAGGGATTAAATGGGGTTAGAGAGCGGTTTAGGGTTTAGAGAGACGTGGTTTAGGAGTTAGAGAGTGGTTTAGGGTTTACAAAGATGGGGTTTAGGAGTTACAGAGTGGTTTAGTATTTAGAGAGATGTGGTTTTGGGGTTAGAGAGTGGTTTAGGGTTTAGAGAGATGGGGTTTAGGTGTTATAGAGTTGTTTATTATTTAGAGAAATGGGGTTTAGGGGTTAGAGAGATGGGTTTTAGGAGTGGGAGAGATGACATTATGTAAGAGAGAGAGTAGTTTAGGGTTGGAAAAGATGAGGCTATGTAAGATAGAGAGAGATGAGATGGTAGAGATGAAGTTACATTAGGGATTATGGGGTTAGAGAGAGGTTTAGGGTTTAAAGAGTGATGGGGTTTAGGAGTTAGAGAGAAATTTAGGGTCTACAGAGATATATAGAGATTATGAGTTAGGGAGGGATAGAGGGTTAAAACTTTGAGATCTAGAGAGAGGAGTTTAGGGTTCAGAGTGATGAAGTTATGTAAGTTAGAGAGAGAGAGAGAGAGAGGTTTTGAGATTATATGGTTATAGAGTGGTTTAGGGTTTAGAGAGAAATTTAGGGTTTAAAGAATAGTTTAGGTCACCATATTTGGATTTAACGTTCAATATCAGAGTTAGAGACCAATCTACTTCAATGTAAGATTTTTATTTTGAATTTGATTAGGTTTAATGTCAAGTGATTTAGTTATATTCAATGTTAAGGTTTCAATTAGAATTTATTTGTGTTCATGGTAAGAGGTAAAGTTTTATTTAGTTCAAACTGATGATTTTATTTACCAATTTATAGTTGTTTCTAAACCTTTACCTTTAGAAAAATTCCTAATGATTTTTAATAATAATAAAATAAAAACATTTAAATTGTCTAATTTACATCTAACCAATTTTCTATATATAATAAGTTTTTTCTATTTTTTTTCTAAAGTTTCTAACTGTTCTAGTATTTTCTAAATTTTCTAATATTTTCAAAAAGTTCTCTAATATTTTATAAAGTTTCAAAATTTTATAACTCTTATAATCTTTTCTAATTTTCTATATAATTTTCTACATAATTTTTTATTAATAATATTTTACAATTAATCTAATTTCTCTAATAATTTCTAAGTTTTACCAAATTTCAATACTTTTTCTAAACTTTATCTAATATTAGAGTACTCAAAAACATAAACGTATAATAATATAAAAAATTTGAACTCTTTAAAACAATCTATATTAAAAATACTTATTAAAAACCATATTTCTACTTAAGAAAACATAAAACATATTAAAAATTAGGGGGAATTGCTGACATGCCCAATCTAATTGAATGACTCCTATAGCTCTTCCACTCAACAATTCTAGAAAGTTCATATGATGAAAATGATAGGCAAATTTGTCTTTTTGTTGCTTATATAATTTTTATCATTCCAGCCAGATTTGATCTAGCTGGATCTCTATGAATGTGTACATGCCACTTGGCATCTATTCAGTGCCATGTGGTTTCAGTCATATTTGGTCCCCCTAGAAGTCATCTAGCTATATTTGGCCCTATTGGAACCTTAAAGTTAGCCCCAAAGGTGACATAGATCCGTGCTTTCACCCAAATACAAAGAATAGTTGCAAAATATATGTGCATTCTAAATGCTTGTTGAAAACAATTGTTCAATTGTATATTGTCTTTTATTTTACACAAAATGTCAAGTCTTTACTAGTTAGTGTCTACCAAGCTCACTCAAGAAATGAAGACAATTTCTAGTGCATTCCAAGCATTTTAGAGTTTACCAAGTTTAGAGTTGGTATCTACCAAGTTCACTTGGGCATCAAAGAGAAGTTGCCATAGAGTTAGTATCTACCAAGTTCACTCAAGCTCCAACGAGAAGTTGGGATGTAACTAATGTTAACCAAGCTCACTTGGTTACCAAAGGAAATTCAATTTGGGATGAAGTGTTATCTCAATTCACTTGGTTAACAAACAAAAGTCTTTTCTGAGTTAGTGTTGACTGAGTTGGGTTAGCTAATGAAGGATTTTTCTATATCAGAATATTGAATTTGTTATATTAATTTATTTGTTCTAGTTGACTCAAGAGTTGATTATTGAATTTTTTATGTGTATTCAAGCTAACTTGACAAGGTAATTCATACGAGTATAAGGTCAAGTTGAGGATTGAATGAGAGTGTGTGGATGAGAAGAACATGAATAAAGGAAGTGAATTTGAAGGATAAATATAGTATCCTTGTCAACTGAGCTAGAAAGAACATTCTGATAAAGGAGGATCAAGTAATTAAGCCAAACCACAGATCAAGTCAATTACATCAATAATCAGGTCAATTCATTATTACTCTCTAATAATTGTAGTAGTGAGACCAAATCTCTTAAAAGAGTTAGCTTACAACTATTTTACAAATCATCCAATAAGGTGGAATTTCTAAATTGAAGTGTTTGAAGACCACTAACCAGGCCACTCCTAATAGGGTGATCTAAATCATTTAATAAGGTCACACCTAATAGTGTGTTTTGTAACCTTTAACAGGGTTGGCTCCTAATAGGGCTCACTTTAGAAGAGTGAAAAACAATAACTATTTGCAATTGGTGATTTTCTCAAATTGGGTTTCCATATTAAATCTTGGTATCTCATGTGTTCATGTTATTTGGTTTATATTTTCACAACCAAGTTAATTAAGGGTAATCAAATTTAATAACTTAGAATCTACATGTTTAGTGTTAACAAAGTAATAGTGCTTATATTCAATATTATCTGAGTATTTACTGAGTGACAATGATTTTTAGTGTAAACTGAGTTACTTTGTTAACTAGGTGATTTAGTGCTAACCAAGTTACACCAATATATTTAGAAAAGTTTTCTTTTATTCTATAATGAAATATTAAGGTTTTGGGATTTATTTTCATGGTAATTGACTCATCTCTCCCCTCTCAATTACTCCTCTTAAATTTCTAGTAATTGGTATCATAGTGTTTGGTGCTTGTAGATAAGGTTTCAAGTGTTGACATTTCAGTCAAGTTTGTTTATTAGTGACACACACACTTAATTGGATAGCTGACAATTACCAAGTGTATTGTATAGTTAACAATGTTAACAAAGTAATTTAGGATCTACCAAGTTCTACAATTGCTATCAATTTTTAGGAACAATATTCAGTTTACATCGAGCAGTTTCTACCAAGTTTGTGATTATTAGTTCAAACCAAGTTCTTCAATGCTTACCACATTTGCAGATTCAGCAATGTGAAGCTAGTGTTGAACAAGCTATAGAGTGTCAACCAAGTTATTTAGTTTATACTAAGCTCGTAGTAATAACATTGATTGAGCTATGCAATGTGAATCAAGTGATTTAGTTCATATGTCAATTTTCACATTATTCACCAAGTCACCAATGCAAACTAAGTTTAGACTAATTGGAAGTGATTAGTATGAACCAAGCTTTTATGTCAACCAGTGCATGAAAATTCTAAACATTGAAAATGGTTGTCGAGGATCAAAACCTGAGTCCCTACAGTTGGGCTAATTTTATGTATTTTAGTGAAACTTATATTCTAGCCAAATTTGATGAATTGGAATTTAGATTGGTATATATATAATTTATTGTATCACATCCAAAGGTAAGAGATAAGATTATCAGATACAAAATACAAAGAGAAGAAGTGTGAAATAAAATGCTACAATAGTATAAGGAGCAACAAAGATTTATCTATCACATCAAGGTGATCATTAAGCTCAAGGGTATTGTTGTCACAAAAACTTGCACCCTTGGCCAAAGTCTTACCTAAGGATAGCCTTGTGAAACATGGAAACAACCTCCTATCTATGGGAATTGAACTATGAGGTTGACTCTTTGAAGAAGGCTAGCTTCCTATACTATTAGGAAAGTACTGTACATACTTCATATAAAAAATTTGGGTCGTGGTTGATATATGGCGAACATGTTGTAACCCTAAAGTAGCATAAAATTACTTGTATAAAAGGAATTAGGGTTAGGTATTTTCATTAAGTAGTGATGCAAAAATTGGTTCTTATGGTGGTATTGAGTTGTAAGGGATTATAGATTGTAATTAGGTTGTAATCATTGGATCATAATAATATTGAGCTTGTTGTTCAGTGAGTGTAGCCCAAGGATTGGGTGAACTGCATTAAATCTTGGTGTCTCATGTTCTTTTTTGTGGGATCTATTTTTTTTTATTATTGGTTATATTTGCATGTAATTATTATTTCTATCTATATTGTAATCCTAACAAGTCGTATCGGAGTGAGGTCATCTCTTTTTTGTTATCCTCTATAGGTAAGTCTCATAGTTGAGTGGGAGTCTCACGCTTGAGTGGGAGCAATGGAAGATGAGGGTAAGTTAAGGGTTAATAGGTTTAATGGGTAGAACTTTTAGTTATGGAAGATGCAAATGGAATACTATCTTTTTAGAAGGATTTATGGAAGTCATTGGAAGGAAAAACCAAGAATTAGGGATCTATGTCGAATAAAGAATGGAATCTTTTAGATAGAAAGACACTCAAAAGCATTCGGTTATGCCTAGCACCATTAGTGGCATTTAATATTACAAAAGCAAAAATGATAGAAGAATTGATGCAAACCCTAGTGAAACTATATGAAAAGCCCTCCACTTTAAATAAGGTATTTCTCATGAAGCACTTATTTAATATGAAAATGGTAGAAGGTGGATCTATTGTAGATCATTTAAATGAGTTTAATACTATCACTAGTAAGTTATTTTCTGTGTGTATCAATCTTGATGAAGAAATTAGGTCTCTCTTGATTTTGTGTTTGTTGCCTAAAAGTTGGAATGACTTGGTAAAGGTTTTGAGTAATTTAGTTCCTAGATCTAGTACCCTAAAATATGGTGATGTGATCGGTGTTGTTTTGAGTGTGGAAACTCGTAGGAAAACCTCAAGTGGATCTACATTAGGAAGTGCTTTAAATGCATAAAGCAAAGAAAAAATGACTGAGAGAGGAAGTAATTCTAGAAATTATGAGAAATCAAGAGGAAAGTCAAAGGGGAGGATATCTCAATCGAGAAGATTGAATGACTGCTAGTACTGTGGGAAACTAATGCATAAAAAGAAAGATTGTTGGAATCAAAAGAAAAATAAAAGAGATACACTAGATGGAGACAAGGAAGAAAATGTGGTAAGTAACAATGGATGCTTTGCTTGTGTCTTTAGAAAGTGTTGATGATTCATGGGTTGTAGATTCTGGTGCTTCATTTCATGTTACACCTCATAGATGTTATTTCATTGATTATGTCCAAGGGGATTTTGGGCTTGCTTGTTTGGGGGATAGTGAACCTTGTCAGATTGTTGGAAAGATAAAAGTTAAGATTAAGTTGTAGAATAGGAATCATTGGCTACTATATGAAGTAAGACATGTTCCAAGGCTGAGTAGGAATTTAATTTCAGCAAGGCAATTTGGTAATGAGGGTTGTGCAGTTACTTTTAATGATAAAAACTAGAAGGCTAACAAAGGTTCCCTTGTAGTAGCAAAAGGTGTGAAAGTAGGCACCTTATATCTTTGTATAGGTCATATTTTTCCTTCTACTTTAATTGTTTAAGAGAAAAATGAATTTTTAGGAATAGTTGCTATAGTTGAGCAAGAAGAATAAATAACTACTATAAATTCTAATAAAACATTGTAGTACAACAAACTGGGCACATAATTGAGAAAGGTATGAAAGTGCTTCATTCAAATAATGTTTTACCAGGTCTAAAATGTGTTAATAAGGATATTTGTGAAAGTTATGTGTATGAAAAAAAAAGAGAGTTTTGTGAAAGCTAAGAAGGAAAACAAAAAGGAGAAATTATAGATTGTGTAAATCGATGTATGGGGAATAACTCAGGTATCTTCCCTTGGAAGCTCTCATTATTATGTTACATTTATTGATGATGCAACTAGAAAGGTATTGATTTATTTCCTTAGATAGAAATACGATATATTTCAAATTTTTAAGAAATCAAAATGCTTGGTTGGAAACGAGACTCGTAAGAAATTAAAATGTCTCAGATCTGATAATGATGGTGAGTATTGTAGTCATGAATTTGAAGATTATTGCTATACTAATAGTATTCATAGATAGAAAATAGTTAAAAAGACTCCATAGGAAAATGGAGCAGTTGAATGCATGAATAGGACTATAATGGAGCATGCAAGGAGCATGAGGTTACATGCTAGGTTGCCCTTACACATGTGGATGAAGGAAATTAGTATTGTTTTATATTTGATTAATAGAGGTCCCTCTACTCCTTTGGGTTGTGGTATTCTAGAGGAAGCATGGATTGGTAAGAAGGTGAGTTATTCTTTTCTCAAAACTTTTGGTTGTGAAGCATTTTCTCACATAGATTCTTAAAATAGAACCAAGCTAGAAGCTAAGTCAAAGAAATGTGTATTTGTTTGATATGGCATTAATGAGTTTGGTTATAGGCTTTGAGATTTTGAAAATCATAAAATTGTAACAAGCAGGGATGTCATATTCAATGAGAAAGTGTTGTAAAAAGATCTATTGCCGCAACATGAGAAGAAAGAAGATGATTATGTAATGCTAGATGACAGTCCAAAAGATGACATTTCAACCATTCCTCATGATGTACAATAACCAAAACAAAAAATAACACACACCAGTGAATGTTGGATGGTCAACAAGGAAAATTAGACCTCCAAAAATATTTTCTCCCTCTTTGTTTTCAATTTTTCTTACTGATGCTAGTGAACTTGAATGTTATGATGAAGTTGTGTAGGTGGATACTAAGATTTAGTGGGAGCCTATAATGACAGATGAAATGGAATCTTTGCTGAAGAATAAGACATGGTATTTATGCAAGTTTTCTGTAGGAAAAAAAGATTTATACAATAAGTGGGTTTACAGGTTAAAAGAAGAGGATGGAGGTAAGAAAAGATTTAAAGTTAGGTTAGTTGTAAAAGGATTTGCATAGAAACAGGGCATTGATTTTGATGAGATATTTTCTCCTATTGTTAAAATGATATCTATCCATATATTTTAAGCATTGTGGCTATTGAAGAATTGCATTTAGAGTAGCTTGATGTTAAAACAACCTTCCTTCCTAGTGATTTGGATGAAGAGATATATATGACTTAGCCATGGGGATTTGAGGTCAAAGGTAAGGAGAAATTAGTGTACAAATTAAAGAAAAGTTTATATGGCTTGAAGCAAGCACCTCAAAAATGGTTTTTGAAATTTAACAATTTTATGCATGAACATGGATACAATAGGTGTCATTCAGATCACTGTGTTTACTTTAAGAGTTTGGATTATGATAGCTACATTATTTTATGTTTATATGTTGATGATATGATTTTAGCTAGGTTGAACATGGATCACATTAAGGGGATGAAATGCTGGTTAGCACATGCATTTTCTATGAAGTATTTGGTGGCAGAAAAACAAATCCTTGGTATGAAGATCTTAGAAATAGGAAGAATGAGAAATTGATACTATCCCAGACCAATTAAGTTGAGAAGGTGTTGCAATGTTTCTCCATGGAGAATGGTAAAGCTATAAGTACATCTTTACCTGGTCATTTGAAGTTGACTAAGGAGATGTGTCTTAAGACACCAGAAGAAGAGGATAAGATGTTCAAGGTACCCTATGCTTCAACTATAGGAAGCTTGATATATGCTATGGTATGTACAAGGCTAGATATTGCACATCTAGTGGGAGTCATTAGTGAGTATATGAGTCATCTAAGAATTGAGCATTGGAAAGTAGTCAAGTCAATTCTTAGATATTTGAGAGGAACATCCAATAAGTGTTTACACTTTGGGTACTCTACTACTATTTTATAGGGCTATATTCACTTAGATTTGGTTGGGGATATTGATACAAGGTGGAGTACTATAGGTTATGTCTTTACTATTGGTGGGGTAGCTGTGAGCTAGTTTCTAGGTTATAGAAGGTTAATGCTTTTTCGACTACAGAGGTAGAAGATGTTGTTACTACAAAGGTAGACAAGGAGATGATATGGCTTTAGTTCTTCTTAGAAGTATTGGGACATCCTCAAAAGGATAATTATTTTCTTATAGATAGTTAGAATGTTATTTATCTTGCAAAGAATTCAGCTCTACATTCAAAGATAAAACACATATAGTTGCAATACCATTTCATTTGATCAATTTTGGAGGATGGATAGTTAAAGCTAGACAAGATACATGTAGATGAAAATCAAGGAGATATGTTTACCAAGGTAGTGACAAGGGAGAAGCTGAATTTTTGTTTAGGTTCAGTTGGTCTTCTAGACTGGATAACGATTAATGAACAACATAGTCCAAGGTGGTTTAATCTAGTGGGAGCCCCATGTGGTAGCAATATTGCTACAAGATCAATCTCCAAGTGGAAGATTGTTGTCTAGTGTGGAGTCTGATTAGTCCCCAAGTGGGAGATTGTTAGTTTGTGGTGACTGATTAGAAAATTACTATACATACTTCATAAAAAATAAAATTGGTCCATGGCCAACGTTGTGGCTAACATATAGCCGACATATGGCTAACATGTTATAACCCTAAAGTAGCATAAAATTACTTGTATAAAAGGGCTTAGGGTTAGATATTTTCATTAAGTTGTGATGTGAAAATTGGTTCTTGTGGTAGTATTGAGCTGTAAGAGATTACAAATTGTAATTAGGTTATAACCACTAAATTGTAATAATATCAAACTTGCTATTTGGTGGACATAGCCTAGGGATTAGGTGAACTACATTAAATCTTGGTGTCTTGTGTTCTTTTCTGCATGATCTATTATTTTATGTTATTGCTTGTATTTTCATTTAATTGTTATTTTTGTCTATGGTTTAATCCTAACAATATTAGCTATTTATAATTGAAGGTGAAGTCTTAAATGATCCCACCAACATCATTCACCTCAATAAATTATATGCCTAAAAAATTTAGTGTATCCTATTCCCTCAAAAATGGGAAAATAGAAGAGAAAAATAATGAAAAAAATAGTAAAGAAAAATAAGCATCTAATGGTGAAAACTTGGCAATTCAAGTGCCTTGGATAGGTACCCTAGTGAAAGCCTAGCAATTAGGTGCCAGGTGTGCTTAGCCTTTTTATTATCTATCAATGACCTACATCTCCTCCCTCATCCCCTCACACCTCATCACCCATCTTCCCATTTTTCAAAGTGTTCCAATAATTCCATTCTCACACTCCACCACATCACATCATTTCTTTTTCACATCCATTAGTTTGGAAAACCTCCATAGATCATGTATTCTACCATGGTTAGTGTATCTATCCCATCCTTGTACTTTACCACATGTACCATATTAGGTGTGTTTTATCCTTGTACTTTATGACATGTACCATATTAGGTGTATTTTATCCTTGTACTTTACCACATGTACCATATCAGGTATATTTTATCCTTGTACCTTACCACATGTACCATATCAAGTGTATTTTATCTATGTACCTTACCACATGTACCATATTAGGTGTATCTTATCCTTGTATCCTACCATATGTACCATATCTGATGTATTTTATGCTTGTATTCCACCATGTATATTATATTTGGTGTATTTTATCATTTTTTATCATGTCTATGTATCATATCCCTATAAATAATAGTAGTATTCTATGTATCATATCCTTGTAACAACAATAGTAGCCTATGTACCATACCCTTGTAACAAAAAAAAAAACTTTATGTATCATATTATAACAATAGACATAATGCATCGATGCTATATTCATATCCTAAGCTTTTCCCCATCATAATCACACCCACTACTATATTCTATCATAAGTTATGAGTCATCTATCCCTTGTATAGTCCTTGTACAATTTTTGAAT
Source organism: Cupressus sempervirens (assembly GCA_028749045.1). Taxonomy (NCBI): domain Eukaryota; kingdom Viridiplantae; phylum Streptophyta; class Pinopsida; order Cupressales; family Cupressaceae; genus Cupressus; species Cupressus sempervirens. The sequence goes on along the minus strand of CM053787.1, from coordinate 186,036,286 downwards.
CTTGTAGTGAAACCCCTTATCATTAGTCTATCATCTATAGAAGGCTATCCTTATGAGAGTTTTGTCCTCATTTCCAACATATTGTCACTAGGTCCTTACAAGATGCATCCTTCCTCATACCTAAACTTAGCCTATTGGTATCTAGTTATCTTGATCTCTTTGGCAAAAGGTTATTGTATCATGGATATAATCTTTTTTTTTTTTTCTTTGGTCTTTTTTTTTATTCACGTAGGTTTTCTCCAGGTGATTTAGTTGTTCCCTCCTCATGGTCACCATGGTCTTCTATATCATGATGTGCTTTGACTGGGGCAACTCGAAATCATAGTTTTGACCAATGTCTTTTTCTACTTGTGAGTAAGTCAAATACGACACTTGCATATTCCAAATATGTTTTCATTTATGATCACATGATGCAATTGGGAAATATCATTTTCTTGTGGATGACCCAAAATCATTTTGACATTGATTTCTTTGGGATTCATGTGTGATGCCATGGAAATCCTTCTGTGCTTGTTTGAGTTAGTCCTATGTAATATTGGAGAAAAGGCCTTGATGTTCCTAGTAACCTTGTTATGTCCCTAATATTCCTATATCAAATGAAGTGGTCACACTACATGGTGGTACTTCTTTACGAAGCACCCCACCCTTAAGCTTCTAGTATATCCCCTCACTCTCATCATTTTATCCCATAAAAAAAAATTCTTGTTCATACCACCTTCACACACATACACACTAGCCTCCTCCTACACCTTCTCATCCTCCATCACACCTCCCCTCTCTTCCCCTACTCCCTAAAAAGCTCTTATCTCCTATTCACTTCCCCTATCATCCCAAACTCCTACCCAATCCCATCCCCCTATGCCATCAGTCATATGTTTCCTCATCCCTTATACCCTGTATATGTCTCCCTATCACCTGACTTACCTTTTCTATCATAGTCATGCATCTTCCCCCTATTTTTCTTCATCACCCACCTTGGTTGCATTCTTTCTTTACATTTCCCATATTATTCAACCTTTGGATCCTTCCATTATTAGAATCTTTCGATTCACTTTCCTTATCATCACACATTGAGGTCATCTTCATTATCACACTCTTACAAATCATAAACCTCTAGGCTATGGTTCACCATCATAGGTTGCATTATCCATCCTAAGTTCACCATCCTCGATTAAGTTGGTTTATCATATTCCCACGTCATAGTTTATTCATTCCTTTATCCTATTTTACCATCATGGCTTATGGTTATTTTGTCTTATCCCCCATCATAGTGTTATTTTTATTTACCATGTTTTATCATCATAGATTGTTTTCATTTATCATGTCTATTATTATAGTTTGGATTTATCTTCTCATATTTCACCATCATAGATTAAATTCATTCATTACATGTTCAATATATTTCTCATGGTTATTTATCCTAATCTTTCATTCACTTATCATATGTTCTCATCATAGATTTAAGTTCATTACTCACATTTTATCATCACAATTGGCATTCATGTTTATCATTTTTCATCATCATAAATCTCATGCTCACTTTTTTATAGTTTTTTTTTCATTTAATCATAAGCCATTATCAAATTTTTTGTATGTTTTATCTTTTATAATAGTTTAAAAGTTTCTTCTTAGCATAATCATCATCACAAAGTTGTATCCATTGTTATCCCATTTTTTTATCATCATTTATTTGTATTTTCATCTCTTGGTTCATGTTTGTCTAATTATTTTATATTATAAATATTCATTTTAAATAGTCAAAATACATTGCATCCATCTCTTATATTCATCTTTTAATTATTTTCTTAGTTATCATAAACATCATCATAAGTGCAAATTTTCAAAAGGCTCATCATAAAGCACATCACATCCTACATTACAAACATATTAGCGCTATCCAACCAAATCACATTATAAACATCTGTTAGCCATTTTTTGCCTCCTACCAAAAATTAAAATTCAAATGCTTGCTTGCCCACCCAATGGTCACTTCCCACTTTTAAATATTTAATGGAAATATAAAAAATAAACAAATAAAAGATTTTCCTAAGTTTGTTTCCATGGGTTCATAATTTTCCTTGCCATCAAATCTTACATAGATCTACGGTGAGTGTTTTCCCATATTCTATGTTTTGTCAGACTCCCTAACAATGTAGGCAAGCACCTTGTTGATGCATGCCAGGTGGGTCTATTCCCTTTTATGGGTTGTAGAGGGGGAAGCTACTAGGTGAGTTGGCAGTTTGATTGGAAGACACTTTTCCACATTCTATGTTTTGTCAGACTTCCTAACAATGCAAGAAAGCACCGTCATGCCACATGGATTAGTGGGATCAAATATATTCTCCCATGGGCTACAAAGAGGGAAAGGGGTTTTTATTCAAGTTGTCATATGGAAGACAATTCATTGGTTGAGTATTGACATAGATTGTTAGCAAGCTACAGATTCTCATCGAGCATTAGATCTCCTAAGATCAACGATTAACACTTCCCCACTTTATGAAGATGCAAGGATGTTAAGGAATGTGGGAAAGTGCCTTGCTATCATGTGTCTTTGTGGGGTTAGGTATATCTTATAAGCCTTAGGGTAATGCAAGATGGAGGCCAGGTTGTTGAGGTGGCTGCTGAGTGGTCCATGGGCCCAAAAATTTTGGAGGGCAATCATAGTATAACAAAAGATTCTTTCATGATCATTGGTCTTACAGAGATCAACGATTAGTGCTTCCCCACTTTATGAAGATGGAAGGTATTTAAATAATGCAAGAAAGTGCCTGAAGCACATGCATCCCAATGGGCCTGACTAAAGAAATAGTACAAGAAGGCATTAATAGTTAAGGCTGATAGTTGTGAGCCCACCATGATTAGCATCTTAAAAGTTGTCTTAGTTAGTTGCAAGGTGGTCAACTACTTGGAGACTTTGGAGGTGGAAAAATGAAATAAAATCATTGGCCCACATGGCCCATTTTGGTTACTAAACTTGTTTGACTTGCTAACTTTGCTGACTCATAAGCTAGAAATAAAGGGAATCGAGTTTTCTTGCACAATCTAATCTTCATGATCGATTCCAACCACTCTCAAATGAATGTTGTGCCTAGTGAATGAAGGAAACAATCCACCACCACTGATCCTATCCATCTACTTGGTCAGAATGTTTAATAGTGTCATTTCTATCTTCTTGAGGCCCTGTTTTGTAAGCTTTTGGATTTCATTGTATTTGAATCTGTACCAAGGTTAGGTTTTCCCTAGATTTGCATGATTAGTCTTTGTAAGACTTAATGGTAGTAGTTTTGGAGTAATATCAATTAGAGAACATCTCAGTTATGCCTAAGCTATAATAGCAATTTTTGTAGATTTTGTAAAATGTTGACTCTTCTCTATTTTTCTCTGATATTGCTCTATAACTTCAATATAAATTCCCTTTTCCTATAAATTTTATGACATCTTGCCTTATCTCTTCCATCCATTGATGTAAAATGCAAGAATTACTTGCCTCTCATTGATGTATTGTGGATATTTGCAATCTTGGATGATTGTATCTCTTTTGGCCTATGAATGGTATATAAGTGAATCTTCTGTTGTGTCATTTATTTGGGTTTTCTAATTTGTATACAATTTCTAGATCAAAGCAAGTCTGAATGTGTATATTTTTGGTGTCATAATGGTTCAATAGTGCATGTATGGGTGGAGATTGATTCAAAGACTCTATTTTGGTGCATCACCCCCTCAGGTTAGAGTAGGTGGATTTGCTTCTATGCATTTCTTCTTCCTTTTCCTCTCCAAGAGTAGTTAGGTGCACCTTGATAGTAAAGGAAGCTAACCTTCTCTAGAGACTCAACCTCAGTTCAACTCTCATAGCTTGGAGGTTGTTTCCATGTTTCACAAGGTTGTCCTTAGGTAAAAACTTTGGACAAGGGTGAAAAATTTTGTGACAATAGTTTTTTGCATGCCTGGTGGGACTAATATTAAGATAATTTCAAGTCTACTAGTGTCAAAAGGAATATTTCAAGATTAATACTGAAGAGATAGTACTAGCTTTGGTATTTAAGCCTTCAAGAGGCTCATTCTTCAAGAACTTTGTGACTTTGAGTTTCAAATACATCTAGTTCCAGACCAAAGTTGTAGTGATTCATGCCTAAAGCTGAAACAAGGGCATCTTCTAGAGGTAAAATTTAGTTCCAAGAGCTTTCATTTTCAAACCCTAGAAAAAAAAAGACTAGAGTATCTTTATCACTAGTTAGAAGTGCAATAGTAAAAAATACACCTACAAGATCCATCTCTACTCCTCTTGTTGTTAGATCTCAGCCTAGATTGCCATCAACACATCTCAATAGATTACTTATCTATATGGCATAGTCTAGAGCTTATGATTTTTCAACCTTTAATGGTGGAAGTCCTCTTTTATTGGCTCAAAGACATGACATACCAATAGCTGCACTCAAAAGTATACCAGAATTTATTGGTGAAACTTCTATCTCTCCTTTAGAACACATTCAAGAAGTTGCAAATGTCTACAATATCCATGGTATTTTAGAGGACAATGTTGTAGTGAGGCTTCTAGCCTCATTGAGGTTTGGCTCATGGTTCTATAACATATTGGAATAGATTAGGAGTAGGACTATGTAAAGACTTTGAGGAAAAAACTGACCATTTGTCACTTTTAGAATAGTTGACTACTATAAAAAGGGCTTCCCATGAATGTATGATTGATTTCAACTATAGATTTCAAAGATGTGGAGTAGAATACCTACTTTAGTAAAGCATACCCCTAGTAATGCCTTCTTGCATTACCTTAGAGCTTTCAACAATGATATTGTCACTACAATCCAAACTATGGGAGGAGATATCTTGCCTAATGCTTATGACATAGCAATATAGTAAAAAAACATCCTAATACAAGGAGGTAAGCTAACTCCAAGGCCTCCTATGCCCTTCTTCTCAAGTCACCAACCAAAAATGGCCCCTATTCCCACAACATCCACACCACAACCCCTTGCTCTAGTCCTTCAAGCTTCCACATCTTCAAATGGGATGAGTGAAATCAAGGAGATGATGCAGTCTATGATGTTGAACATAGATAAAAGATTGCAAGGCTAAGAGAGGAAGTTGGAGGATAGCTTTTGGGTGATGCAAAAAGTAAGCAACAAGGTGTTGACTTTGGAGAGGCAACAAGCTCAAGGTAATAAGGCTCATCAATTTCAATATCAAACTCCAAATAATGGTAGGCCTCCAAATCATAATTATGGAAATAACTCTTTTGATTAGAGTAGATATAATAGTCATGCTTCAACCTCAAATGTAAACCAAAGTACGGCCATAGTCCCTCAAAACAACTTGTCTCTAGACCAAGACTTTTGTTCTTCTTGTAATTATTCATATGGTTCTTGTATGTGCCAAAAGGTAGAAGAATTCCTAGTAGTAACTACACAAGATCCATATGCTATACAACAATGTGATGACCCTCAATCCACTAATGTTGCCCATTTGTAGCAGTTAGGGGATTGTTCTTTCATGAATGATCAGGTGGAAGAACATTGTAATGTAAACCAGGATTCCATTGCTCATAACACTAGGAGAAAAATAAGAGATATTAAAAATGCTACCCCACCTCCTCCTAATTAGGCCTCAACTTTAAATTCAATACCTTATGTACAAGCAATAAATGATCAATTAAATAACTTTCAACAACAAAGGTGAAATAATATCAGAAAGGATGTAAGTTATCCTTAGGTTGTACCATCTCAACCTCCTACAAATGCAGCTCCCAAGGCTTCCACAAAAGTACCTAATGCACCATTTAGTGTGGTAGAACAAATAAAGAAGAAAAATGTGAATATTTCCATGTGGGATGTTGTTGCAACTATAACCATGTAGAAGAGGTTGTTGCAGCAAGAATTGGAAAGTATTGAACCAAAGGATCAACAACCCAACATGGAAAGTGCCAAAAGCCTAGTACAACCATTAGAGGGGGTAGAAAAAAGTAAAAATGTTAGACCCCCTCAATTTTATGTTTCTCTAATTATGGGGAGTAAACTAGTCTATAATTGCATGATTGATTTAGGGGTTAGTAGTTCAGTGATGCCTAGGTGTGTTGCTGATGTTTTGGAACTGAAATATGAGCCCATTGTTAGGGATGCATTACACTTGGATGGTAGTACTGTCAAGACTATAGGGATCCTTCAGAATGTGGAAATGGCCCTACATGCATGCCCTGGCTGTACTATAACTCGAGATATATCCATTGCTGAAGTCAAGTCACATCTTTCCATCTTTCTATCAAGAGACTTCACTGCCCAAATAGGTGGTTACATATCTTTTGATTGGTCATATATGTTTTTTAGAACCAAATATGGATGAGAATGATATAGTGAATAAGCCTTCCACTTCTCTAATAGAGATACCTAATTTTCTCTTAGATGAATAGGCTGATGCATACCAATTTGATCCTATGTTAGAAACTCTTGAGATAGGCCTTGGTGCATATTGTATATTAGAGAAGGATGCTCTAATTCCTAGTCTGATGAATACTAAATAAGATGTGAGTGGGGTATGGAGCATGTACTTTGATGGATCAAGGGTGGGTGTGATGTTGATTTCTCCTACACAAGCAAGGTATTACTTCTCCTTTAGGCTCCAATTTAGTTGCACTAATAACATGGCCAAGTATGAATCCTTGATTTAGGGTCTCCTACTCACTCCAAAAAAAGGGATTTAGGCCTTAAGGGTATTTGGAGATAGTGAGTTGGTGGTTAATCAAGTGAGAAATTAGAATATCATCAAGAATAGTTTGCTCAAGTCTTATAAACATAGGGTATGAGATTTGCTTGAAAGTTTAAATGCATTTAATATTCAAAGCATCCCTAGAAAAGAAAATAGATATGTTGATAGACTTATAGCAATAGCTACATCTTATGATGTGCCAAGGAATCTTGAGGAGAAGAAGAAGCAATATATCAAAATGGCACTAAGGCCTACCATCCCTAACAACAACATCCATTGGCAAGTGTTTGAATCTGATGAACAAATTGTAAACTTTTTATAGAATGAAGAAGAGTTTTCAAATAGAAACTAGTTGAGATTGTAGGATTAGTATGGTGATCAGATCATTAATCTCAGTTCCAAAAAATTGCCTAAAGGTCTCATTACCTTAGAGAGTGTTTTTAATCCTGATGATCAAGCAAGAGGTAGAGCCATGAAACTAGCTACTGACAAAGATGATCACATCCTGGTAAGGGTTGCTGATGGATAATCCTTAAACATGGGGAAGGTATGTTCTAAAATTGAGCAAGAAAGTTGTATTCATCTATGTCAAGAATTTAGTGATGTATTTTCCTGGACGTATGATGATTTAAAGGGTTTTGACCCAAGGTTGTTTTAGCATACCATAGATTTAATTGATAATGTCAAACTAGTAAGATAAAAATAGAGGCCAATGAATCCTAAAATTGAAACCCTAATGAGAAAAGAGCTATCTAAATTGATTAAGGCCAATATAATTTTTCCTATCAAGTACTCGTCATGGGTAGCAAACCTTGTCCTTGTTAGGAAGAAGAATGGAGAAATTAGATTTTGTGTGGACTTTAGGGACCTTAACCAAGCTTCCCTTAAAGATCACCACCCTCTCCCTTCCATGGAGAAGATTTTGTCCAAGGTCAGTGGTTCATAGAGGTTTTCATTTATTGATGTATTCTCTGGTTACAATCAGGTGTTGGTCAAGGATTCTGATAGGTACAAGACTACATTCACTACCAAATGGGGTACCTATGCTTATTGTAAGATGTCATTCAAACTAACCAATGCAGGTGCTACATTTCAAAAGGAAATAGAGATGGCCTTCAAAAATGTGATTGAAATATTTGTATTGGTTTACCTAAATGATATCACAATATATTCAAAGAATGTGATAGATCATTTTGATCATCTTAGACAAGTGTTCATAAGGTGTAGAGAGTTTGGGGTATCCCTCAACCCAAGAAAGTGTGTATTTGCTACCAATCAAGGAAAATTATTAGGACACATTGTATCTAAGCATGGTTTAACCATTGTACTTGCTCTCTCTCTTCCTAGACATAAGAAAGGGCTACAAAGTTTTTTGGGTAGGATAAATTTTATGAGAAGATTTATCCCTAATCTTGCTACCATGGTAAAGCCCCTTACAGTTATGATCAAGAAAAATATGGTCTTTGCATGGACCAAGGAAGGGAGGGAGAGTTTTGAAGAGTTAGAAGAAATAGTTTAAGAGAATAGACTGTTAACTTTTATAGTTGTGTTTTTATAGTTTTGTGTTATGTAATGAATTTCTAAAATCTAATGAAATAGTTTTTTGCCTCTATCTTGTGTTAGTATTTTAGTGAAGCCAACCAAGGAGGCCCACTTGGAAGGTGGATTAGATTAGGTTATAATATATTTACTTCCAAGAATTCTTGGTTTTGTAATTAGAAGTTGTAAGTTCCTTCTTGTAGCATCACACTTTGTGAATGTTCCTGTAGTATATGTGAGAACAGTTATTGTGGATGAACCGAGTTGGAATATTTGTTATCCTTTCATTGTATTTCTAGTATTCATAGAGTTAAGTATGTTAGTTTCCTATAGAAATAGTGTAAGCTCTTTTCCTTGCATTTTACTTTCCTACAACATAAGCTTAGTGACTCATTAAGAGACCTAGTGCACATACAGTGCCAACCATTTCAAGTATATGTCCCTCAGTTGACAAGATTAAATGCACCTCATAGTAGGAAAAATAGTCCTTAGTTTGAATATATTATTCCTAAGCATTGTCTAGAGCATGACTATGATACACCTATTGTGAGGTGGATCATTTTTGGCACCATTTCTAGGGATGGTGTCAAGCGAGGAGCATTTTTGAGTCATAGCTCTTAGATAAAGTCTTTTTAGAAATCTCCTATTTGAAGTTTCTTTCACTAGTGTGAAAATTTTAATTGCATGCATCGAAGAGGAAGATGACGAGATGAATATGGCAGATTTCTTCCACGAGAGTCTGTTAATTTGAAAGAAGAAATTGAAGAAGAAGAATTTGGATTACATTTTGAAGATGCAAGCCCTATTTTTCCCATAGCATCATCATCAAGAGCTGAACCAATAGATATAAGTAGTCTTCAACCCTTCACTAAAGTATTGGCCAATTTTCTTGATAACATTGCTCTGAATCCACCAGTTGTTAATCATGCAGTACCCAATGTCTCTTTTCAATAGAAACCTCATAATCTGATACCTCCAATCATGGCACAACCTACTTTTCCATTTCCTCTTTCAAGTCTTGTAACCAATGCTAATCTTAAGAACATACCTCTCACTGCTCTTCCAAAGTTCTATGGCCTTGCAACTAAAGACCCTAATACTTTCTTGTTTGAATTTGATATCCTTTGTCATAGTTTTGTCTACAACACTAATGCCCATAAGCTTAAATGGTTTCCAACAACATTGAAAGAATTAGCTCCACAATGGTTCATGGGCTTAGGAGCCAATGCAATAGGAAGTTGGGATGAGATGCAAACCCTATTTCTGGATAAGTACAAAGAGAATTGCAAAGCATCTGATTGAAGAGGAGATGATGTCTTCAAGATATCCTAGAAGGAGGAAGAAACATTAGAAGACTATGTTTCTCATTTTTTATATACACTACAGAAGAACCCTCAACATGTGTTGTCCAAGGATTCACTAAAGCTAGTTTTTTTGAGAGGTGTGAATGATGACTTTTTAGAAGCATTGGACCTGATGGCTAGTGGTGATGTATATCAAGCTTCCTGAGATGATCTCAAGAAGATCTATCAGAACTATTCAAGGTCAACCATGAAGAAAGGATGAGGACCTCATTCCACAATCACTAAAGGAATCAGTCAAGGCATTTTGAAGCTTGAGATATCTAACTTATTGTTAGATTTCAAACAAGATATCATTAATGACATTGCTACACATCTGGACACAATGACTACAAAGAAGAAGCAAGCTAAAGATAAGTTACAACTAGCTGAATACTACCCTCATTGCCAAAAGAAGAAGAAGGATTTCCAATGTAAACTAGTTGCAAGCATGGAGAACTATCATCTTCCAACTAAGCATGTCAAGATAAATGGAGATGATGAGCAAGTATTCTTTGTCACTCAATGCTAATCATGGGGAAAAAATCAAGGTATGCCTCAGGACCCCTTGCAAAATTCAAATTAATATGGTAATCAATGGAAAAACTATAATCCTCAAGGTCCTCCACAAAATCAACCCAATTGGAACAATGATGGGTAAAATAATTAGCAACAATCCTAATCGCCTCATAATTCCCAACCATCTTGGCCTAACCAATAGAATAACTAATGGTAGAACTAATAGAACTACTGGAAAAACTAGTAGAACCAATGGAAACCACCCCAAGGGAATTGGTAGTCTACAAATCAATGGAGGGGATCTTAGCAATGGCCTAACCAAAATAGTGGTGCTCCACAATTACCATCTCTAGTTCAGCAACCTACTCTAATGACACCATCTGCAAATCTTGACCTAAAAGACAAACATAGTTACCTACACAACCTTAGCCAAACCCAAATAGCCAACAACTATAGTAGCCCATGCATAGTGTTGATAATTAGCAATATCTTGCTTACACTCTAAATGTTGCTAATATACATCTGAGATCTAGTACAACTTTACCAACACCTAAACCACCTCTTATAACTAGAATACCAGACTCTCCTGCAACACCACAACCCTCAGTTACTAAAATTGATGAATCAACCAATGTTACTATGTCAACCCCAACTCAACCAACAATAGAACCTCCTTTTCTGGAAAAGATGATACAAAAGAAACATAACCAAATAGAGAAAAACCTTTTAATATTGTTGATTTGTTGAAAAATATGGATGTTCAAATTCTTGAAGAAATTTAGAAGGAAGAAAAAGGACCCCACCACAGTCCATTTTGTGGGACAACTGGTTGACATTATGCTAGGGAAATTGATTACACCAAAATATTATGATCTAGGAATTCCAATAGTGAAAGTCAGTATAAATGGTCAGTTTGTTAAAAATGCTCTAATAGATCTTGGAGCTGATATAAATGTTATGACCAAGGATACCATGAAGAAGTTGAAAATAAAAGGACTAAGGGCTACAACAACAATTCTACAACTTGCAGATAGTTCTACTGTTACCCTTGATGGGATGATAGGAAAAATAGTTGTAACCTTAGATTCTCTGGAATACCCTACAAACTTCATCATTTTATCCCCCAAAGTTAATCTATCTAGTTACCCTATCATCTTAGGTAGACCATGGTTAGGCATAGCTGATGCAAACATTAGTTGCACATCAGGGAATATGACCATCTCAAATGGCCAAGCAACAAAGAAATTTGATTTATATCCTCCAGCCCAACCATTACCAGATTTAAGTACATCTATTTGGCTAGATTTAGGGGATGAAGAAGAAGAGTTAAACTCTATAGTATAGCTCATGATGTCGCATAGATAATCTTTTCTAAAATTGCAAGAGGAAGATTCAGTACTTCAAAGGATCCTTAGTAATAGTTGTGTGGTAGAAAAAGATATATCTGAAAGTTCTATGTTGGAATTAATAACATATGAGGAATGTGATAAGAATTGTACTTTGCTCAAAGAACTTGAAATTATTTATCCAATTTTACCTTATGAATTAGAAGCAAGTCCAATCTATAAAGCTGCTATGATAGAGTCCACCACTATTGTTGAACTGACTAAAGGTCATAATCTCCATGTTAATCCTAAGTTAACACCCACAGATGGAATAGTTAAAATTGCTTCAAAGGCATGAAAAGGCCTTTGCATGGGATTATAGTGATATGAAAGGGCTGATTCCTACACTGTACACTCATAGGATATACATCAATGAAGGTTGTCTACCACTTCATCAACCCCAAAGAAGGATAAATCCAAGCCTTAGAGAGATAGTTAAAACTGAATTGCAAAAATTACTTGATGCTTATTTTATTTATCCTATGTATGATAGTAGATGGGAGTCACCCCTGGTTATAGTGCCTAAAAAGGGAGGAAAATGGAGAATTTGTGTAGATTATAGAGAGTTGAACAAAGCTACCAAAAAGGATCACTTTCCTTTACCATTCATAGATCAAGTTCTAGACACACTAGCTAGAAAGAAGTATTTCTCTTTTATAGATTGCTCCTGAAGATCAAGACAAAACCACATTTACATGTCCATGGGGTACTTTTGCATACTCAATTTTACCATTTGGTCTATGTAATGCTCCTACAATGTTACAAAGAGCTATTATTAGCATCTTTGTTGATATATCACATGATTGTATGGAAATCTATATGGATGACTTCACAACATTTGGAGTCACTTTTGAGGAAGCAATAGTGAATCTTGAAAAGATTTTGTTCAGATGTCAAGAACATAATTTGACACTTAATAGTGAAAAGTATTTTATGCTTATGCAAGAAGATGTAGTACTTGGTCATTTCATATCCACTATAGGAATACAAGTGGATCTACCTAAGATAGAGATAATTCAAACATTTCTCATACCTAGAAAGTTAAAAGATGTACGATCTTTTCTAGGTCATGCTAGATATTACAAACATTTCATATAAGATTTTAGCAAAATAGCTAGTCACTTGTATAAGTTACTCACAAAAGAAGTTGAATTTAGTTGGACATCCGAATGTAATGAAGCCTTTCTACAGCTTAAGAAACTTCTCACTACAACCCCAATTTTATAAGGCCTTGATAGGAATTTACCTTTTCATATATATAAAGATGCCTTTGATTATGCCATAGGTGCAATCCTAGCACAACAGTCCCAAAATCTTGAAAATGCAAACTATTATATAAGTAAGATCCTTCATGGACTAGAGCTAAACTACACTGTGATTCAAAAAGAATTGCTAGTAGTAGTTTATGCCCTCAGCAAATTTTGGCATTACATAACTAGCTATTCCATATTTGTTCATACTGATCATGCAGCAATTAAATATCTCATGAACAAACTTGCTATAACAAGTACGTTAGCAAGATGGTTACTATTGTTGATAACCCTAGAAAAGCCAATATTGTAGCTAATTATTTACCAAGAATCCATCATGATGATACTGACACTACTTTGGTAGATGATGTATTTTCAGATGAGCATTTTCAACATATTGCTATTCAAAATCCATGGTATGCAAAAATTGCTAATACATTGTAGCCAATAAAATACCAATACATTTTTCTTACAAGGAAAAGAAGCTACTTGTAGAGAAAATTTTTCATTTCCCCTAGATAAATAATCTCTTATTTTACACTGGACCTGATCAAGTTATGAGAAGATGTGTGAGAGAAGATGAGACATATGAAATTCTAATGCATGTCATAATGAACCATGGGGAGGACACTTTGTAGCAAATAGAACAGCTTCCAAAATCTTGACAACTATTTATTATTGGCCTACACTTCACAAGGATGTAGTCAACTGTACAATGAAATGTGACAAGTGTCAAAGGATGGGTTGGTCAATAAGAATAGCTGAAATGCCTCTTAAACCTTAGATGGTTTGACAAATGGGGCATGGATTTCACTAGACCAATTGATCCTCCATCTAATGAGAAATCCTATATTCTTGTGTGCACTGATTACCTAACAAAATGGGTTGAAGTTAAGGCTATGAAGCGTGCTCATGATGAAAAAGTTGTTGAATTTCTATATGAAGAGATCCCTACTTGCTATGGTGTACCCAAGGAGCTAGTCACTGATGAAGGTGCACAATTCACCTCTAATCTAATCTTAGAGTTGATGAAATAGTATAATATTAGGTACCAAAAATCTAGTCCTTATCACCCTCAGGGTAATGGACAAGTAGAGGTCACAAATCGTGAGTTGGAGAACATCTTAACAAAAATAGTCCATTTGCACCATAGGGATTGGACCAAAAGATTACAAGAATTTGTTTGGGCTTAAAGAACAACCTAGAGGACTACTATATGATTCACACCATTTGAGCTCTTATATGGTAAGGTAGAAATGCTTCCAATTGAATTTGAACATAAAAATCTAAGGACAACATTAACACTAGATATTGAACTTCTTGTAGCATAAAGGGAACATCTCTTGCATCTTAACTCTTTCTATGAGATGAGTAAAGCTACTTTGGAACATATTGAAATGATACAGAAACAAAGGAAAAAATGACATGATTCTCATATTATTAGTAAAAAATTTCAAGTTGGTGACTAGGCACTACTATATGATTCCAAATTCAAAGATATGCCGGGAAAGTTGTAGACAAGATGGCTGGGACCATATAAACTAAGTCATGTCTTTGATAATAGAGTTGTTCAACTCACTACCATTGATTTGGTACCCTTCAAATTATTAGTCAATGGTCAAAAATTGAAATTATACAAGTGGCCCAAAAAAAATTAGACTTTCTATAGTAGTTTCAACATCTAGATTCAAATATAAATCAAGTAACTCTTCTTGTAGCCAAAGGTGTCAACCTTTCGGCTACTACTCTTCAACATCAATTTTTTTATTCATGCTCATAATAAAGACTTTATGTTCATATAAAGTTCACTTTTTTATTCACTTTTTCTTTCCATCTCATCTCTCTACCTTCCACCCATCCACCTCATCTCATTTCTTTATCTTCCATCTATCCACTTTCCACATCATCTATTTTTCATGCTTTCAATAAATCATGCGAGATGTTAACAGATGCTACCAATGATGATATCACTTCCACCACCTTTTTGGTACATATGATAATTAGATCAACAAGTATAACATTTTCAAATTATTATTCACTTATAGTCCATAGATTTCGTTAATTATATTTAATACTACATAATTTATATGATGGTGGCATTATGCTAGTCCCTTACCTATACTAGGTCTAACAAGTGTGGGCATTTGTCCAAATCTAGTAGGAGTTAGGGACGATCACTAATATCCAATGGTATTTCTAGTTATTCATAAAGATTTTTCAAAATCTTTGCATTATTCCCTTTATTAATGAAAATTAATTACCACAAATACACAAGTGAGGTGTCATACTCCCTATTTTTTGAATGATTTTTTGTGTCATGCTGTGATGTGACTTATGTTTAAATTTTTTTGTGATCTAAACCCCATTTTTAGATGATTCTCACACATATTCAAGATTTTCCTTCATTAAAATTCATATTATTGTGCATAACAATTTGTTATGTCATTAATTGCCTAGTTTAGAAAAATAAGTGTGAGTTAAGTATGCAAAAAAATGAAGCACTTTGAAGCTTGAATTCAAATAGGGGAAAATAGAGTAAACAGAGGAAGTTCTAAGAGAATGGGTGGACAGTTGTAGAGGAGAGAACTAGTTGAACACACTGTGTTACTCTCAGATGTAGAAGCTATGAGAAGGTTTAATGCATGTGGATGGCTAGGGTATTTTCTAAGTTTGACCACATTTGATGAGGAGGTAGCTACAGAATTTACAAGGACATTCGATGAGGGTGAAGCTTCCATTTGGGGTTTAAAGGTGATTGCAAAAGAGGAACACATTGCTGAAGTGACTGTATTGCTTGCAGTTGGAGAACATTACCCCAACACACATGATGCAAGGTCAAAAAGAGCTCAATTTACCAGACCACCTGATCTTGAAATGGACATTACAAAGTAAGGTTGCAAGAGAATGTCACTGATGCCACCATAAAATGAATTAGCCATGCACATAATCAGGTATTTTACATGCAAAGGTAGATGCTCTTACTTGCATGCACACCATTTCAAATTACTTAGTTGTGTAAGGCATAATTTTGCAGTAAATATTCCAAATATATTGTATAATATGCTTTGTATTAGTACAGAAGAGACTTAGAAAGGAAAATATAATTTTGTTACCAATCATGCCTTAATCAAGTTATTGATAGAGAGATTTCTTAGGGATGTATCTCCCATGACATGGGAAGAATTTGTGCAAGCCAAAACTCTGCAACCCCAAGCTACCCCTAGTGAACAACCTAGTGAGGAAAATGTAGTTCCCACAAGTGAGCTTGCTAAATAAAATACCCAAGAAAATGTGCAAGAAACTATTCCTATTCAAGAAAATGCACCTTCACCTATGCAAGAGACGTTGAAACCTACTACTAGCAGAGCTAAGAGGAAACAAAAATCGCAGGAAGAAATCTATGTTCAAGAAAAGGAAGAGTTGAACCCTACAATTGTAAGACAAAAGAGAACAAAGAAAAGTTCTACATCAACCACTACTACAACAGAGACACCCAAAGGAAAAAGTAGGCTAAAGGCCATGATACAAGAGGAAACCCTTGTAAGGAGAAGCCCTAGGATGAGAGGGTAAGTTTCTAAAGATTCTACATTGTCTAAAACATCCATTAGGGAATCCCCTATGAAAATTATTTCTGATCACTCTCATCCCTATCTTGAGATTACAAGTATTCTTGAAAATCTTACTAAGGAAAGTAGGGATGAGATGAAAGAAAAACTAGATGATACCCTAACAGACCTACTAGGTACTTCTAGTTGTGGGGATGAAATAGTTCCTGAATAAGTTGATCCATACACTACCCTTGTTCCTCATAGATCAACATGGATTACTAGTTTTGTAGAACATTTATGGTAAGAATAGAGAAAAAGGAAAAGAGATCATGAAGAAGATAGTGGTTCTATCACACTACAGAAAGTCCTTTTTTAGTTGTATGGACAACATCTATTTGCTAAAGCCTTGTAGAAAGAAGAGAAGAAAAAGATGAATAAGATTATAGTATCTCAAGGTGATGAAATTACAGATTTAAAGGAATAGTTAGCAAGCCAATAGTAATCAATGGACCATTCCCTCAAGCTAGATAATTAGGCCCTTGCTTATAGACCACCACCAAGAGTTTATGCTCTCTATTTGAAAGACCAATTTATTTTGTTTTGATTAATGTTAACTCTTAAGAATATTAATGTAGAGTTCAAATCAGCACAAGAATTTTATGGACTATATCAGACTCTGCCACCTTGGTAGTAGAATTTACTTTGTGAATTATATGTTCATAATTTTGTTATCCCTTTAGAGACTCAATGGAATCCCTTGCTTTACATAGGGGATATACACTTAAGAGCTCTCATGTCCTGGATGTTTAATGAAGCAAATAATGACAAGTAGCTGAATAATTATAGGGATGAGGAAAGGATATAACCTTTTCCTTTAAGAGAAGAGAGTAGCAAGCTAGATGAAGTGCTCAAGGATTGGTTCACATTAACTTATGGAAAGAGAATCCAGATGTAAGGGATAGGATCTTTGTTGCTAGAGTTAAATTTTATAATAATTATGGAAATCTACCCTACTTTTCTTTTTAGAGAGCTATGACTGGTGCTAGGAGTAGATGGGTTAGACTACCTAAATCTATTAAAAAGTTAGAAATACATAGTCCCATTAACTTGGAGGCAGCACTTCACAAGGTTCCAAAATATTTAGAGTTAGGGAAGTGGCCTAGAATAGAGTTGTGTTGTCCCCTAACAATGCAACCTCCAATGCTCTTATGGCCTTTGTATGAAATCAATGTTGATAGACTCGACAAGCTTTAGGAAGATCATAGAAGGGAAGTGTGGGAGAGAACCAAAGGATTTTACTATAGTTTCAAGAGAAATAGAAAAGGAAGGATAGAGATTGGAGAGTTTAGGTCATTTACAAGGAATTGCAATGCTTGAGGACAAGCATTAGTTTAGCAGGGGGCAGATGATGAGACCAAAATTTGCCTTTATTTTATGATATTTTTAAGATACTTTATTGATACTCTATTATATCTTTGCCAAAACATTTGTGGACCTATGTTTACCAAACCTATAATAAACCTATGGGTAGAAACTATGTCATCTTTTGCTAATATTATATATAGTATTTCATATAGTTATCAAAATGTGTGTTCTTATATTTGAATTTAATATGATAAATGTTTATTTGCAAACATGTCCTTGTATTGAAAATAACCTATTAATGAAGAGTGAAAGATGATTGGAGGAATCCAAAAATTAAGCACCAACAACATTCAAGGAGAAGAGAATGCTAAGGAGCAGCCATGACAGAGGAAAGTTGCAACGGTTCTAGAAGACACAATAGTGAGTAAGGAGTAGCTATGAAGACTTATTGCCTTCTTTGCATTTATTCTTTGGCAAGTAGATGTTCAGAATTTTTTATTCCCACCTTAAGCCATTATTCCCTCTTCTTGCCTTCAATTGTTATCCTCCTATTTTCTCTCTTGCAGATTTAAAGTTAGGTCATTTACTTTTCTATTATGGAATAAGTATTGATTTCCTATATATATAGGAATCAACCCAAGTGTGTTAAGTTTTTAACCAGTTAGAAGAAATAGTTTAAGAGAACAAACTATTAACTTTTATAGTTGTGTTTTTACAGTTCTATGTTATGTAATAAATTTTTTAAATCTAATGAAATAGTTTTTGGCTTCTATCTTGTGTTAGTAGTTTAGTGAAGCTAACCAAGGAGGCCCACTTGGAAGGTGGATTAGATTAGGATAGAATATATTTACTTCCAAGCATTCTTAGTTTCATAATTAGAATTTATAAGTTCCTTCTTGTAGAATTGCACTTTGTGAATGTTCCTGCAGTATATGTGAGAATAGTTATCATGGATGAACCAAGTTAGAATATTTGTAATGCTTTCATTGTATTTATAGTATTCATAGATTTAAGTATGTTAGTTTTCTATAGTAATAGTGTAAGCTCTTTTCCTTGCATTTTACTTTCCTACAGCATAAGCTTAGTGACTCATTAAGAGACCTAGTGCACATACTGTGCCAACCATTTCAAGTATACGTCAGTGGGTTGACAAGATTAAATGCACATGATAGTAGGAAAAATAGTCCTTAGTTTGAATATATTATTCCTAAGCATGGCCTAGAGCATGACTATGATAGACCTATTGTGAGGAAAATCATAGCTCTTCCCCTTCACCCCATTCAAGTGTACCAACCTTTTGCTCAATTGGGATTGGATTTCATAGGACCTATCAATCCTCCTTCTAGTTCTAGTCATAAATGGATTCTAGCTACTACTGATTACTTCATTAGATGGACATAGGTAATTGTACTGAAGGAGGCCACTAAATCTTTAGTTGTTGAATTTCTTGATAGAATTGTGACTAGTTTTGGTACCACTTCAACCATCATTTTAGATAATGCAAAATCTTTTGTAGGAGCTAAAATTTGTGCATGGGCTATTTACAATAGTATCTACTTGAGCACATCCTCAAACTACTATCCTCAAGGCAATGGTTTGGCTGAGTCACCCAATAAATACTTAATCAAGATTATGAAAAGGACAATAGAAGGTAACCAGAGGAGTTAGCATTGGAAGCTAAAGATAGCTCTTTGGGTTGATAGGATAACACTTAAGAGGTCAATAGAAATTTTTTCATTTATGTTGGTATATGGTAGAGAAGAAAGGCTTCCAATTTCATTAGAGTTTCCATCCCTAAAACTAGCTCATCAGATGGAGCTAATTGAAGATTATACCATGAAAGTGAGAATGGTAGAGCTGATGGAGCTAGAAAAGAAAAGAAAATAGGCCATGTAGACCCTAGAAACACATCAAAAATAGGTGAAAAGAAGTTTTGATAGGAAGGCCAGAATCAAAATCTTTAGGGAGGGTGATCTAGTGTTGAAATGGGATGCAGAGAGGGAAAAACTAGGGAGGCACTTAAAATTTGATACACTATGGAGTGGTCCATATGTAATTTTTAGTTGCAAGTAGGCCAATGCTTTTCAAATGAGCAGGCCTAATGGTGAAACTTTTCCTATCCTAATCAATGGGATCTATCTCAAACCATGTTTCTAATGAGGGCCAAGGTTTTATGTATCTGAGTAGAGTAGTTTTCTTTCTGTTGGTTTCCTACTTTCTAAGAAGTGCATAAGCACAGGTTTCTCTCTATGAGATAGCTAATTTTTTCATGTTTTGAAGGTTGTAGAAGTTTTGATCTCTAGTTATGGTTGTAGAGGGTAGGCTTTCCAAGGTTTTTTTCTCTTACAGAGGTAGGGTTAGGGTTTCATAATGCATTGATCGACATTTTTTATGACTCTATGGCCCAATGGATGCATAAGTTCATTGATCATATGCATACATGGCTTGTGTCCCCTTTGAGTCACTAGAAATGTTAGCCATTTTTACCTCCCACCAAAAATTTGAATATTTAATGGTTATATCAAAAATAAACAAATAAAAGATTTTCCTAGGTTTTTTTTCATGGTTCTGCAATTTTTCTCGCCATTAGATCTTACATATATCTACTATGAGCACTTTCTTGCTTCATCAAAGTGCACTACCTTTACATAATGTAGGCAAGTGCCTCACTACTACGTAGTAGGTGGGTCCACTCCCTTTTGTGGGCCATAGAGTGGGAATCTATTGGGTGAGATGGCACTTTGATTGGTGGGTGCTTTCTCACATTCAATGTTTTGTCAGACTTCCTGACAATGTGGCCAAGTGCTTTGCTGCCACATGGTAGGTGAATCGATTCCATTTTATGGGCCATAGAGGGGGAAGCTACTGGGTGAGCTAGCAATTTGATTGGCAGGAAATTTTCTACATTTAATGTTTTATCAGACTTCTTGACAATGCAGGCAAGCACCATCATGCCATGTGGATCAGTGGGGTCAAATATATTCTCTTATGGACTATAGAGAGGGAAAGGGGTTGTCAGTCAAGTTGGCATATGAAAGACACTTCATTGGTTGAGTACTAATATAGATCATTGGCAAGTTTTAGATTCTCATCGACCATCAAATCTCCCAAGATTAATGATCAACACTTCCCTACTTTATGAAGATGTAAGGATGTTAAGGAATGTGGGCAAGCAACTTGCTCTCACATGTCTTTGTGGGGTTAGGTATATGTTATAATCCATAGGGTGATACCAAATGGAAGCCAAGATGCTAAGGTGGCTATTAAGTGGTCTGTGAGCCTAGAAATTTTGGAGGGCAAGCATAGTATAATAAAAGATTCTTTCACAGTCGTTGATCTTATAGAGATTGATGATCAGCACTTCCCCACTTTATGAAGATGTAAGGTATTTTAAAAATGTGAGAAAATGCCTAAAGAGCATAGTCCCAAAGGGCCCAGCTAAAGAAATAGTATAGGAAGGCATTGATAGTTAAGACTGATAGTTGTGAGGCCACCATGGTTAGGGTCTTAAAAGGTGGCTTAGTTAGTTGCAAGGTGGTCAACCACATGGAAACTTTGTGGGTGGAAAAAAGAAATAAAATCATTGGCCCACGTAGCCCATTTTGGTTATAGAACTTGTTTGACTTGCTAACTTTTTTTTACTCATAAGCTGGAAACAAAGGGAATCAGGTTTTCTTGCACAATCTAATCTTCATGATCGATTCCAACCACTCTCAAATGAATGATGTGTCTAGTGAATGAAGGAAATAGTCCACCACCTTTGATCTTATCCATCTACTTGGTCAAAATGTTTAATGGCATTTTTTCTATGTTCTTAAGGCCCTATTTTGGCAAGACTTTGGATTTCATTGTATTTGAGTCTATACCAAGGTTAGATTTTCCCTAGATCTACATGATTATTCTATGTAAGACTTAATGGTAGTGGTTTTGGAATAATTTTAGTAAGAGAAAATCTTAGTTATGCCTAAGCTATAAAGGCATTTTTTGTAGCTTTTGTAAAAGGTAGACTCTTCTCCATTTTTCTCTGATATTGCTCTATAACTTTAGTGCAAATTCCCTTTTCCTCTAAACTATATGACATTTTGCCTTATCTCTTCCAGTCATTGATGTAAAGTGCAAAAATTACTTACCTATCATTGATGTATTGTGGATATCTACAATCTTGCATGACTATATCTCTTTTGGCCTATGAATAGTATATAAGTGAATCATGCTCTATCCTAAGCTAATCTCTCTCCTATTAGGTGTCTCATAACAACTACCTGGTAGCCTTTTGTATCTATTACAGGGATGTGTATCAGACTGCTAGTCTATCATCTACTCCCATTGAAAATGAGCCCCCTCTGCCACTCCCATCTCTTCCAACTACTGGCCCCTATGCCCTCTACTCCTCCTCCCCCTATGGTCTCCTCTCCACCACTTGCCTCTCCTCTCTCCTCTCTAGTTGTGCCTCTTTCCCCTCCTATCTCTCCTCTCCCCTCTGCCTCTACCTTGCTAGCCCCTCCTCCTATACCGTAGCCTCTACTCATTTTTGTAGTCCTCTCACTACATATCTACCATGTCTAGTTGCTTGGTATACCTCTCCTACCACCACTATGGCTCTTGTCACCTATGCTCAACCTACAACCCTTAGCCACTCAAACCAATCTTGATACTCCTATGTAGAGCCCACATCTACTACTTTGCCAAACTAGTCCCATTACTATTTCACTAACTCTCCCTAGGCCTACAATAAACCATCTCTTTGGAGTGCTAGACCAAACATCAACATTGGCTCATGTGTGACTTGTTGATACCCGTTTAGCTCCCCTAGAACCATCTACACCCATCCAAACTATTATAGAGCCCTATCTAGCTAGTACTACTCAACAATATACTTCCATCACCCAAAAATGAAACATGGGGATATAGTGTAGGGTAAATGTTGTCCCTCCTCTACCCATGGTCCCAAACCCATGTATTGTCTCCATACTAATACCTAAATCTCATCCATCTAGACTTGCTAGTAGTCCACATCCTTGGTATAGTGATATGTTAGTGACTCCCTTGAGCTATAAGCCACTGGCTCCTCTACCTACCTATCTTGCCATCTAATTGGCCTGAATGTTGTGATATGATCCTAAGCCCATACCTATATCAATGTTGGGAATCCTATGCTCCTCCCCTATCATCCTACCCCATAATACATGATCTGGTATAGATCTTGGTACAACTCTACCAACATCAAAGACCCCCACACTATAGGGACTCTCACATCCACTATCCACATGATGGTTGGTATCATTTCCAAAGTAACTCATGTCCCACATGTATCTGGGAAAATGTACCTTGATACTAAACCACATACATAAAAATATGTTCACCTCTCCATGGCTACCTAATCCAAATACTCATCTAATGGGAATTTCCCCCTCTAGATCCAATATGTTACTCTTGGGCCTACCAGCCCCAATACTGCTACCTCCCCAATCATCTTTCTCATTTCCATAATCAACATCCCTCACATTGGTAATCTAAATACCCTATACAGATCCTCCAATGTCATGATCATCTCTCCTATTAGCGAGTGGAAGGTGCTTGTCTCGCTATGCCATTGCTTGCAAAAGGTAGTCAACATCACCATATAGGTCTATGTATGGAAAAATCTCATGAGGTACCCTAGGCCAATGGCATCAAGATCACCCAGTTTATTGGCATAAGCTACTCTCTAACATGTAGTACAGCTACCCATCACTCACATGACACCAAAGTGTCTAAAGACCACTGCACACAAACTAATCACATGTTAGTTTTTATTTTCATGTTGTTGTTTCCTAACTTCTACCCCCATCCCTCTACCAAATCCCTCCTTTGCCTATGTACTTTTCCATTTTCTACAATTTTTTATGTGTTCCTACCATCACGTTCCTACTAACACTTGAAACTTGTGATCTTGCTAACACAAGTTATCATGGGGATCGCTCTTTGAAACATTGACCCCTCAAACCCTAACTCACATTCTTGTAGGTGTATACTCATGTGATATGAACTCTAGTGATCCTACTGACTCCACTTATTGCATGATCACACTTATACTTTATTCTCCTAGTCAACCCCTAACCCATTCTTGCATTGACGCTATCCATTGCAACGAAATCGCATTTTTGCTACATGAAGTGCACTTTTCACATGGGATAGCTTTCCCACTACAATATCCTCAATCTCACAAAATTTTCCTACCCAAATTCATGATCTCTTGAAAGATGTTTTCTAAGAATTTACTACCCCTCCCCCTAGACATTTTGTGGGATTATGATCTAGCTAACCCCTACAGCGATCCTGTTAAACCCATGTCTATGGGATCATGTTTTCTATGTTGTAGGAATGCTAAAAGTGCTATAAAATAAAAACATAAAGATCAATTTTTTGGCCCTATCAATTGATTTGGTGTCCACCACACCCATACTCATTGTACCATGTCCACATGATACTTTGGTCATCCAAGTGCAGCCATCGCATCCTCCAAATCAGAGTTGCCAAAAGTAATATCTCATCATCTGTATGAAAGAAAATAGCCCTTTCTAGCCCTCCTTAAGCCCATTATAGGCCTCCTGGGGTGCCCTATCTTGCTCTCTAACTTCTCTAGTGCCTTTCTTTCCCCCAACATTATTTCTTTTTTACTTTTTTCCTCCTTCCCCCTATTACTCCTTTTATGTCCTTCTGCTTGCCCTGACTTATTGTAACTTTTTCAAGAATTTGTCGAGCCTCTTATTCTTTTCTTGCTACCTTCTTGAGGGGCCATCACATAGTCTATTCTCTCCTCTTCTAGTCAAAACTAAGGTAACAATGTTTCTTTAAAAGTCTTGTTCACATTGTTTATATTCGAACTTCTTTGAAATAATGTTGTTCCAACACCATGTCAAAGAGGGGAAAAATGTAGACACCTAAATCTGATTACATCACTAGGTAATCATATATAGTCATCTCCAAGGACATTATTGATTAAATATTTATTATTCAATTAAGTAATTTTCACCCCCTAGTTATTTAATTTATTTAATTAACTATAGTCCAATTGATAAATTTAAATGATAACCCAAAATCAATTTATCAATTAAAAATCCTATTCCTTTATTAAATTAAATAAATCCTCAAACATATTTAATTTAATCCCATATCCCCTATTTTATTAAATAAATCATTTAATAAATTTTCCAAACCCCTAAAATCATCCCTAAACCCAACCATTACCTCTAATCCAACCCATTCACCCATACTAACCTACTTAGCCTACTAACTAACCCATCCCATCAAATATAAGTCATTTTCCCCCTAACTCCCTTTCTAAACTAAGTCTAATCCCTCTCCTAAACATGTGGAAAATTTTAAGCATGGGTTAAGACTAGGTAACCCAAGCCAAAGTCAACAAGTCTTTATTATCCTCTTCCATCCCTATCCAACAGCATTAATGGCTCTTACATTCCATTAATACCTCTTACATCCCTCTTAATGCCTCTTACACCCCTCTTACACACTCATCCTCCCTCATTACTCCCTTTGACCAACCATTATCCCATCCCCTCACAGTCATCCTCCTTATGACAAGTGTCACTCCCCTATTGACTCCAAACAAGCACAATCCATGAGCTCACCTTTCAAAGCATCCTAGCCCTCCCTCACCATTCTTCCATCCTTGCATACTAACCGTCCATCTCTCTACCTCTTAGCCTATAAAAAAAGCCCATGCCTCTCCCAATCCATCATCCACTTTTGTGCAAACTTATAATGCCCCACTAACCACTACATCATAATTATTTTACATCATCATAATGCTGAAATTCATCCACACCTCCATTGTTGAAATCCTCACCCATCTACACACTTGGTAAAAACACCTACACATTGGAAGCTTGAGCCCACCATGAGCATACATCATCTATCCATTAGGGATGTATCTACATCATCAAAGGTTACACTAAAGGAGCTTACCATTCTTGGTTCGCCCTCCTTTTGGTGATAACCTTGTCCTATCATATGTGTGAAATGCTTTAATTTTCTATATGCTTTCATTAATACTTAGTATTCAACATTACACTACTATATTAGGTGATATAGTAGGGATTTCTTCATTTTCTTCAGTAAGAGCCATGGCTCTAATACCACTTGATATAATGGAGTCTAGTGGGACTGATCAAAGGATGATCAATTGAACCAAAAATCCTCATCACTAAAGTCCTTTCAACCAAATATCTTGGAATGATGATCAAATGTGCAATAAAAAATCACAAGTTCTTCCAAGATGATTCTATATTATCACAATCACTCACCCAAATAAGGAAAACCCCAATCACAAGGGAACCCTACAAACAAGACAACTTATCACAAATTGCTCATAATGCACAAATTGACCCAATTCAATAAAACAACCCTAAAATTTATGAAATGACCATGGGAGACTAATACTCATGGAAATGGTCTATTTAGGTCACAAATAGAATGATTCAATGATTAAAAATCAACTATAAAACTTCTAGCATATAGTTGCTTTGTTAAGCCACTCAAAAGGCTAGTATCCCTTTTTGATGAAAATATGACTTAAAAGAGAATATCTCCACACAAACTAGGGAAAATATTATAGTTTTAGATACCATGTTAGGAATTATAAATTATTCTAAGGCAGCAAGATTTGATGTTATAAACAAGCTTTTGTTCAATTTCTTACCTAAGCAATCAGAGCTATTAGGCCTCCATTTACAAAGGAAGTACATGTTTGAATACTCCATCATTAAAAAAAATTATGGGAGCATGTGAAAAAACCCTAGACAAGTCACAAACCTAATTTCAAGTCTTGATGCCATGTCCGGTGTTAGTTGTGGGAGATATTGCATTCTTTTCCTAGCATGCACATGCGTCTTGCATGCCTAGGGCATTAAATAACTCATGGGTCCCTAAAAGTACAAACCTAAAACCACTTACATCTTATCACACATGTTAAAAAATAGGATTTCCCCAAAGTTTTTTAGATTCCTATGGTGAAATCCCTAGTTATACTTGAAAATGTTTGAAAACCCTAGTTAGAAAATTTCTAAACCAACTTGTGCAAAAATAAGGATAACTTGAGTTAGGAGATAGATGGAAACTTCAAACTAGATTCATCACAAAGATATTTCACCCACCTATCTAGAAATATTTTTAACACTAGATCATTTTGTACAAGTCTATACAACATAGGACAAAAGGAAGATTACACTAAAATAAGGTGTTTTTATTGATTTGAAAAGTGAAAGCATGCCATTTCTACACATAACCTACCTAAAAGGGATTATTATAGGCCTTGAAACATAAAAAAATTTCATAATTATTTGAGCCATTGGGGATGTTTTTGCAATATTTTTCAAAAAGTTGCTAAAGTGGTTTGATAACTTTTTATGCAATTTTTGCATTTTTCACAATTTTTGCAAACTTACAATTAAAACTAAAGAAAATTATTATAAATTAAAAAAATAGTTCCTAAACATGTAAAAACATGAAATAAAGTAAAATCCTAAGATTCTAGGCCCTTTGACAATTTTTACCATAGTTGATCAAGGGCTTATAATTGTGCCAATCTTGGAACTAGGTCTTAGAATTTGGTCTAAATGCCTAATTAATTGATCTAACCTATTCTAGGTGATATTAGAAAATTGAAAAGTCACCATTTATTGCGGGTGCTCCTCCACCATAATCCCTTGACTTTAAAACTCAAGTTCCTCCTTGATGGCAATTTCTCCACAGAAGTGCCATGTTGTTTGATTTTGTCTTCTATCATCCAAGTGGTATCAATATTTGGGGATCCCTTCCACTTGACTAAGTATTACATGTACTTCTTGGTTCTTTTATGCTTGATAAAATTGGTGTACAAAATTTTGTCTAACTCCAATGGTTTTCTTCGAGGGGGATCAATTACATAGTCATCATCATTGATGTCCTCTTGTTCACCTTGTTCACTTAGTGAAATTGCTCTGGATTTGTAGGGAGGTGAGGTCTACAAGATTGAATACTAGAGAAATTTGCAAAGTAGGGGAAAGAGAGATCTCATATGAATTTTCACCTATCTTATTTAGTATATTTCATTTTTTTACATTTTTCATCTAAATTTTGGAATATCTACCCTTAGGTAGCCTCTCTTTTCTCAAGAATGTCCAAATCTTTTCTCCAATTTTGAAATGGATTTCCCTTATTTTCCTATCAGCATGTTCTTTGTATTTTAGTGTAGATCTTTATAATGGTTCCTTGACCTCATGTTGCACATTTGAAATGAGTTCTACCAATTCTTCTCCTTGAGCACTAATTTTGAAATCAAATGGTAGTTCTACTAGGTCTAATGGTACCTTGGGATGAAGTTCATACACTTTTTGGAAAGATTTCTTCCATGTTGACCTATTCTTGGAATCATTAAATACAAACTCTACTTGATGGAATATTAGATCCCAACTCTAAGCATATTGTTTGATTAGGCATCTTAGGAGATTGTCTAAGGATCTATTCACCACCTCACTTCTGTGGGTGGTAGGCTAAGCTGTAGGTTAGGTTAGTACCAAGTTTCTTGAAGAGTGTTCTCCAAAAGTGGCCTTGAAACTTCACATTCCTATAAAATACAATATTTTTTGGTAAAACATGGATCCCAACTATTTCCTTAAAGAAAATATGTGCAATATGAGAAGCATGATTTTTGTTTTTACTAAATCTATCCAGTGCCACAAAAATAGTATCAAATGCTTTCTTTGTTCTAGGTATCCCCATGATGAAATCCATTGAGATTGATTCCTAAGGACTTGTGGGGATTGTTAAGGGTTGATATAACCCCTAATTTGTTGAAAAACCTTTAGGTTGTTGAGAGATGGTGCAAGTCTTTATGAACTTCTTTACCTCATTGTTCATTCTTGGCCACGAATAACTTCTTTTTACCATGTTTGTTATCTTTTTAATGCCAAAGTGTCCTAGTCCACCAAAAAATTTCTCCCTTATTGTATTTTTCCTCATTGAGAATTTGGGAATGCATGGATGAGCTCCTTTGAATAGGAGTCCATTCTAAATCAGGCATTCAAAAAAATCAGTATGGTATCTTCCAACCATCTCTGTACAAACTTGAAAAATATCTACAAAATCAACATCATCGACATATAAATGATTGAGGGAATCAATTCCCACACTTTGAAGTTGTACCTCCTCAACTATACCAACCCTCCTACTAAGGGCATCAACAGCTTTTTTTGAAACACCTTTCTTGTGTTTGATGTTGATGATATAAACCTACAACAACTCTATCCATTTTAGATGTCTGATAGAGATATTTTACTAAGAATTGAAGAAAATCAATGCATGGTTGTTAGTGTATACTAAAAAAAAATTGGTAATTAGATAGTGCTTTCATTTCTTGAGGTCTTGAACCATGGCATAAGTTGAGAACTTCTTTTTAGCATCATTTAATTTATCAGAGAAGAAAGCAACTACCCTACCTTCCTAACCTAGGACTACACCTATGGCTAGATTACTTGTATCATTTTCTATAGTAATTTTTTTTTGAAATTAGGTAGAACCAATATTGGGTATTGAGAGACTCTATTTTTCAAGTATAGAAATGCATCATTGGCTTCGTTTGTCCAAGAAAATTTAATCTTGCTAACTTCTTTAATGGTGTCAAGCATTGGTGCACACACATGACTAAAGTTTTTGATAAACTTTCTATAAGAGGTGGCAAGTCCATGGAAGCTTCTTATATCACCTTGGTTCTTTGGTGGAGGCCAATTGATGATTTCTTCAACCTTATTAGGGTCCATCTTGAAGGTACCTTGTGAGATAACAAAACCTAGGAGCACAAGTTCCTTCTTTATAAACATACACTTTTCCAAGTTGATCACCAACTTGTGTTGATGAAGCCTTCTTAATACCTATTCCACATGATCAAGATGCTCCTCCTTGCCATGACTAAATATTATTATGTCATCAAGGTAAATAAAAACATGTACTAGGTGCATTGCTTAACAAAAAGGCATTACTAACCATTCAAACAAACCTTCAATAGTTTTGAATGTTTTCTTCCATTCATCTCTTGGTTTTATTTTGATTTGATGGTATCCAAACTTCAAGTCTATCTTGGTGAAATAGCAAGCTCCTTCTAGTTGATCCAATAGATCATCAATTCTAGCCATGGGGAATTTATACCTTATGTTAATCTTGTTGATAGCCCTTATATTATTACATAGCCTCCACTTTCCATCCTTTTTGGGAACAAGGACATATGGAATAAAACAAGAACTTAAACTCCTTTGTATTGGGCTTTTTTCCAATAAATCATTCGCTTGTTTGGAAATTTTTGCATGTTGGGTTGGGCTCATCTTGTTAGGTGCCTTATTAGGTAGAGAAGAGCCGGGTATCTAGTCCATTTGATGACTGGTATCCCTAATCAGAGGGAGGCTTGTGGGAAGGTTAGTAGGAGTAACATGACTATACTTATGTAGTAGGTCTTATATCTCTTGGGGAATACGATCTTTTTCCTTAGAAGTTATGTTTTCCTTGGATTTATAGACCAATATAAAACCTTGGGCATCAAGTTCCTTCAAGGCTTTGATCATTTCTTTATCCCCTATGGTTACAATAGTGGGCTCTACTTTAGGATCATGTATGGGTTTCATGGTGAAAATTACACAATTCCTAGTTATAAAATAGGAATTTTTTTGGAATGGTGGATGACATCAACATTATATTGCTAGGGCCTTCCTAGGAGTAGATGAGATGCATTTATTTATTCACATCACCAAGTAGTAAATCGTTGAAATTTTCTAAAGAAAATTCTACCCATGCTTGTTCTATCACCAAGGTTTGTTGACCCTTTGTTAGCCAAGAGACATCATATGGAAAGGGGTGGGGTTTCTTAGGTAGTTTGAGTTTTTCTACTATTTCAGAGGAAACAAGATTTTCATTTGAGCTTGAATCAATCAAAAAATTACATACCTTGCCTTGGCACTTAATCTTTTTCCTAAAGAAATTCTTTCTTTTAGGTGGCTCTTTGGTGTGAGGGATCTTTGCAGTCAAGTTGCTCTTCCTTCACAAGTTGAGCTCTTCTTTCCCATTGATTATTATTCCTCTTCACAAGGAACATTCTTCCATGTTTCCTACTTGATTTTAGTTTTAGCATCTAAGAGGCCATTTCCTCTTCCTCTACCTCTAAAATACTTTCCTCCTCCATATTTCCCTTTAGAAATTCCCCCCCCCCTAGTCCTTGTTTTGATTAGTAGGTTTGTTTCCACTATTCTTCCCCTTACTCTAAGAGTTTTTCTTTTTCCTTTTATTTGATCCTACCTCCTCTTCCATTTTTCTTCAACTTTTATGGATAGTTGATAGCACTTATTCATTGAAGTTGGGGTATGAAGGCTGAGTTCTTCTTGGATGGATAACTTAAGGCCATTCATGTACCTTGCTAGTTTTTCTTCCTCATCCTCTATAGTGTTGGTTTTTTATATAGAACTTCAAGAACTCCTTCGTATAGGAATTAAAATCTAGATCCTTTTGGTTCATTTTTTTTTCTATGGATTTGTACCCCATAGTCTTCAAGAACATATGTTTCTCTGACTAGTGTCACTATTCTATCCCAAGAAGAAATCATGCTTCTTTGTTTCCTCTCCCTCTCTATCTAGATGAAATTCCACCAAGGTAGGACTACTCCCTTCAACTTGGACTTTTCCATCTTTATCCTCTACTTCTCTAGAATGTTTTCACACTCAAGGAAACTAGTTAGGTCTTCTATCCAATCTAATGCCATGTTAGCATTCATCTTGCTACTAAAAGTTGGCAATTCCAACTTTGAGTCTATGGTTTTTTTCTCCATAGATTTGAGAGAATTCAAAAGAGTTCTATGTTCACCATATTCCTCAAGATCTTTAGCCTCTGTATTTTGGTCTTCTTTAATATGTGCCCTTCTTTTTTTGTCCAACATACCTTTAAGTTCCTTCAACCTATTTGGTAGAGTAGCATTAGTTTCTATTTGTTCTCTCATTATCTTTTCTAGCTCATAATTTGTTACCCTTGTAGGTATTTCTTCATCTTCTTTAGTAAGATCCATGGCTCTAATACTAGTTGATGCAATGGAGCCTAGTAGGATTAATCAAAGGATGGTCAACTGGTCCAAAAACCATATTTGTTAGGTCATTTTAACCAATTATCTTGGAATGATGATCAAATGTGCAGGCACCAATCATAATTTATTCAAGGATGATGATAGGTTATCACAACCACTAACCTAGATAGGGAAAACTCTAATCACATGGTAACCATACAAATAAGACAACTTATCACAAGTTTCTCACAATGCACAAATGAACCCAAATTGGTAAAACAACCCTAAACTTCATAAAATGACTAGGGGATACTCATACTCAATGAAATGATTTATTTAGGTTACAAATTGAATGATCCAATGATTAAAAACCAACTATGTAACTTCTAGCATATAGTTTCTTTGTTAAGCCACTCAAAAAGGCTAGTAGACCTTTTTTTATGAGAATATGATGTAAAAGGGAATATCCCCACACAAACTAGGGAAAATATTAAATTTTTGGATACCCTTTTGTGACTTACAAGACATGTTAAGGAACCAAGGTTTGATGTTACGAAAAAATAGGCTTTTGTTCAATTTCCTTCTTAGGTAATTAGGGATATTAGGCTTCCATTTATAAATGAAGTACATGTTCAAAGACTCCATGCTACAAAAACATTATGGGAACATGTGAGGGAAACCCTAGGCAAGTTGCAAACCTAATTTCAAGTCTTGATGCCAAGTCTGGTGTGAGTTGTGAGAGATGTTGCATTCTTTTTGTAGCATGCACATGGGTGTTGCATGCCTAGGGCATTAAATAACCCATGGTTCCTTACAATTAAAAACCTAAAACCACTTGAATATTATCATACATGTTATACACTAGGATTTTACCAAATTCCATTAGATTCCCATGGTGAAATTCCTAGTTATACTTGAAAATGCTTGAAAACCATAGGTTAGAAACTTTCTAAACCAACTTGTGAGAAAATAAGGGTAACTTGAGTTATGAGATGGATGGAGAATTCAAAAACATTCATTGAAAATATATTTCATCCACCTATCTTGAAATGTGAGTTTGAGCACCATATGAATCTGTACAAATCCATACAATGTAGGACAACTGATGGATTACATTAAAACTTGGTATTTTTATTGATTTGAAAAGTGAATGTGCTTCATTTTTTCCTATCACCTACCTAAAATGGATTATTATAGTCCTTCCAATAGTCATAAAACCATTTCAAACGTATTTGATCCACTAGGGAAGTTTTTGCAATATTTTGCAAAAGGTTACTAAAGTTGCTTGACAACTAAAGCATTTTTTGCAATCTTTGCAAACTTATAAGCAAAACTAAAGAAACTTTTTCTAAATAACCCAAATAGGTCCTAAACATGTAAAAACATGATATAAATCAAAATCCTAATATTCTTGGCCCATTGACCATTTGTTACAATAGTTGACCAAGTGATTATAATTGTGCCAATCTTGGAACTGGGTCTTAATTACAATTTGGTCTAGATGTCTAATTGATTGATTAATCTATACTAGGTGTTCTCATGACCTTTATGAGTCACCATTTATTGTGGGTTCTCCTACACCAATTGGTCTAAATCCAAAATAGCATGTGCCGATCATGGGAATTACCTAAACCCTAGATATCATCCTTTTTGTTGTCATTTGGTATATTAAAATTAGACCTCCAAAAAGGAAAAAGGGGGCTGTTGGAATTTACTAAATTACTAAATCAAATCTTGCCTAGATCCATTAGATGCTTTCCAAGAAGCTAACTCACTTCCCATGAGCTTCTAGTAGATCGAGTAGTTGAAGGTTTTATGTATGACAATATTAATTCATTCTCATAAATCTTATCTTCATCTTCAACATAACTTAGTGGTAAAGTATTTTGAAGTTGGTTTATTATTTACTTAGCAATGAAGTTTCCTAATTTATATAAGAAATGAATGTTTTCAATTTTGTAGACTTAATCATATATAGAAGGTGCAAGCATAAAGCATCTAAGATAGAACTAGAAATAGAGCATACTAAAATAGGACAACAATAGATAGTGCCTATAGTTTTGGAATTTTTTCTTTTGTACTCTATTTCAAGAAAAAATGAATTTAGTAGAATTATGTTATTACTCCAAGCATAAAAACTTTTCATTGGACTATTGTAGTATTTTATATGTTTCTAGTTTTGTAACTGTAGTAAGATATACTTGCTATAGATGTTTATCACTTATAATTTGTTTTGGTTCAATTATTTAATAGAAAGGATATAATACCCCATCTCATATCTTTTGTCTCCATATTGGTTTTATTCATTCCATAGTGTGGTTGGAAGCAAAGGATCCATCTTTATGTACTAGTGCTTTGCCCGATTTGGGTGAAAATACATTTGATTTTTGAAGCATTATTTTTATATATTTTTATTTTTTTTACTTCTAAAATCTGAATAGATAAGTAGGGGCAATAGGTAGTGTAAATCAAAATATTCTAGAAATAAAATACTATAATCTAATGTTTGGGAAAGGTAAGCAATTTAGTTGTAGTTTAGGATGAATAATTTCATACTATATTTTCTCTTAAATGTGTGCAATTCCTTTTTAAATTAGGTTAGTCATATATTTTTGTGGTGGTTGTAGCACATTTTTTCCGATAAAGGTTTGGTTAATGGCTTGTGATCAACTAATAGATTAAATATTGGTTTCAGTCAAATGTTAGGGTTATCCCATTATACTCAAGATCTAAATAAATATTATCTATATGTTCATAAGAGGACACATTTTATTAAGGAAAGAATGGTGTTATGATCATTTAATTGTGTGTTTATGTTATTGTGTAATGCCCTACCCAAAGATCCTTAGAACTAGGATGAAACACAAGCCAAGATAAAAAATTTGTTGAAAAAGTATGTGTGCACATGATAAAATCATACATGAATCATGTAGATTGCAATGAAAGACTTAACTACCATCCCAACAACCAAAAAATCTCCAAATACCACTACCAGAACTAACACACACAATAGGAAATACAAAACCAAAGTGACAATAACATAAAAAAACTCATATCTGTCAAGGCATGGAAAATTAAGTAAACCCAAAGGGTACTAGAATCACCAAAATTTATCCCCAAAAACTATTGGAGATGCCCCCTATTTTTTGCATGAGGACCACAATTTGATAGATTTTTATGCAAAGATGTACAACATGGCACATGAGGAAATACCTTTTATCTGAGGATGTACACCATATAGCACGAGAAAGTGTTTGGCCAAATAGCCAAGACACCCAATACTGTTGTTGGGTTTCATGTGAGAAAGTGCCAAAGGCCACATGAGGAAACCCAACACACCACACAATATCATGCATTCTCACATGAGAAAGTACAATTTTTTATGAGATCTTAAGATAGCGAGCTAGAAAACAAAAGGATAAAAAAACTAAGGAATGAAGTTCCTCCACACTATGGAGTATTAGATCCACATTTTGAGGTGTAGACAATCCAATAGAATATTGAAAGAAGGAAAAAACATCTAACCATCTAACAAGTAGTGAAGGGAAAGTACAAAACGAAACATCATAATGTACTAAAAAACATCACAATAAGCATAAATAACATCACAATGAACAATACAACCAGACTAAATATGTGGTCCCTCCCCACCATAATAGCATCACAAGACCATCATGGGCCCTAGCCATTGCCCATGCATAACATCTTGAGCTATCAATTAGATCGTCATTACTATCATATAAGGACATCACTACTAAAACATGCTACAACATAAGCATAAGGAAATCTAACATGCTAGAAGTAACACATAGGATAATCCTAAAAATATGGATAACATCATCTATCATATGCTAATCATTGTAATAAGGAAATGTGTCAATAAATAAAACCATCTAAACATGATATACAAGCATCCCAATGAAAGAATAAATCACAAGAAAGCATACTCCAGAACTCGAAGCACTAAGTGAAAACATTGAGCAATGATCACACAAGGACAAGAGACCATCTCTATACACTAGTCCCTAGCAGTGGTATACATAGCTATGCCTCTTAACCATGTGGAACTCACATGCCCACTCCTATCATGTTGATGGAGATAATGATCCAATCACAAACACATGCAAAGAAAACATCCATGGCTAGCACACATACTAGGCAGTATGATGACTTAAACCAAGACATAGATAATGCATAAACTATAGGTCTTAATTAGACACTCAATGGGCTACTAAGTAGGGGCTGACATCATGGAGAGTCACTTGGCATTAACAAGCCCATGCTAGTATTGGCAACTTAGACTACCCAATGGAAGGAGCACATACCAAAACTTTTTATTATCTTAAGTTATATTACTGACCAGTGTTTTATTTTAGTTCTCACTTAATTAAATCTCCCTTTGACAACCTATGGTGCTATGATCACCCAATTGTAAGATAGAAGCCCCCTCTATATGCTACCCTACCCTACCCATGCTCATCCAATGATGAGTGCATATAGGCATGAAAATTCCCAACTCAACACCAATGATCATAGATTTCTAGAAGTACCATGGAAGATCAAGCCTCTAAAGTCACTCAACAAATGTATAGACAGATATGCATGTGTGGCACACCGCCATCACAAAGATCATAACACAAGGTCTAGATGAGAACACAAAGTAGAAAGTCACTCAAGAAAAAACTCAGGAGGATGGATGTGGCATGCATCCCAATGCAACATAAAAGTGAAATAAAGGTCTAACATACATTCAAATAGATGATCTAGGTCCATGACCCAACTTGTGCCAAGAAAACTTGAGAAAATAAGGTAGCACACAAAACAAGGTAAAAATTAGAAAAATTCAAAATTAAAACCAATTTGGCCTTTGGGTAAAAAAACCCTGATAATCCAATAATATTTTGGTTTGGACATTGTATTCAAAAATGGCTAGCATAGCACTAAGAAACCCCAAACCCCCATCCCAAAATCTAGGAAAATGTTCATTGCCAACTAACTAGGTACAAACAAAAAATAGAAATGGAGGGGAACACTAGTTCTTAGCCTCTAGATAAATAAATACCAAAAAAAACCTAAAATGGAACTAAAACAAGAAAATGGGAAATCCCTACTTGATAGAAAAAGGGGCAAAAGCTGAAAACTACATAGTGAAATAAATCACCCACTGAAACTGCCAAAAATCACAGCAAAACAAGGTCTTTCCTAGCTGGATCCATCAAAACTGATCTTGCAAAAATCAAATGCTCACAACTCCCACAACAAATAGAAACACGATCCTCCAAAAGAGGATTCTCAAAAAAACTCTCAAATTTGTATTTTCAAAAGTGAGAAGTGAGAGAAAAAATCCCATTTTTAATATCTATTCACTTTTTGAGTGAATAGTCGATTACAGAAAATAGCTAGTTAGACTATCTAGACTCTGAGTTGGCCCAAACAAAAATAGGTTATTCCTCATAATGGGAATTCACCTAAGGAAAAGATGCCAAAAATTAAATTTGAGAAGATTTAAAGCCCAAAAACCCGAAATCACAGAAAAAAGACAATACAAACCTCTAAATGCATAGACATGCTCACTAGTCTTATCACGTAATGTAGATGAGTTTGGATTTAATAATCACCAAAATGTTTTAGTTAAAAATTTAAAATAAGGATACATCAACCATACAGGAATGATATTGGTAAAATATGAATAGTTGAATCACTAACTCCATGTGCCACTATTAGGGATATAATTCCTACACACTAAAATACATGATCAAGTGCATTTTAATATTATATCATGGTAAAATCATTTTATGGTTTGGCTAGTTTTTAGATGAAGTTTGTAAAGAATTCTAGTTTTTTTTGTAATGCCATGACTAAGACAATGAGAGGCAATAAAAAAGAATTCAAGTGGACACATGGAGCTAATAAGAGTTTTGAGACTTTGAAACAAAAGATTATTGAGTTACCTATATTAGATTTGCCTAATTTCAATAAGGTATTTTAGGTAGAATGTGACGCAAGTGGTAGTGCAATAGGAGTTGTATTAAGTCAAGAAGGTAAACCTATTCCTTTCTTTAGTAAGAAGTTAAATGATGCTAAAAGGAAAAATTTTGTGCATGATCAAGAGTTTTGTGCTATCTTTAAAGCTTTGAAGAAATAGAGACATTATTTGATTCTTAATGAGTTTGTGTTGTATATTGATCATAAAGCTTTATAGTACTTAGGAAGTCAATATAAATTGAATTAGAGACATATGAAGTGGGTTGAGTATTTGCAAAGTTTTACATTTCTAATTAAGCATAAGTGTGAAGTTACTAATAGAGTTGCTAATGCATTGAGTAGAAAAAATTCTTTGTTGACTAAAATGAAGGTTGAAGTTCTTGGTTTTGATAAAATGAAAGAGTTGTTTGATGTTGATCTTGATTTTTTTGAAGCATGGAGAGAGTGTAGAGCACCAAATCTGATCGATCACATTAGTAAGTATGATGAATATTTTAGTCATGAAGCTATTTTTCCCAAAGGTATTTAGTTATGTATCCCTAGAAGCTCTATGAGATTGAATTTGATTAAGGAAAAGCATAGTGGTGGATTGGCTAAACATTTTGGAATTGATAAGACATTGAGTTTGTTGAAGGAGAAGTATTATTGGCCACAAATGTATAAGGATTGTTGGTGTAAATAAGTATTTACTTATTACACTTTACTTAAGTTTACTTAGGTAAATGTATTATTTTATTATTTTTTAGGTGAGACACTTAGGAGTTTGTGTACTCTTATGAGTTGTCATGTTGACAACATTGGAGTAAGAAACTCTAATTCAATACATGGTGTCTATAACATTGGAGTTTACATAATTAATTGAGTTGTCATGTAGACAACATAGTTATTCACACTCCTATTTTAGCACATGGTGTCTACAACATAATTTTTCATACTACACCTTTGTAGGTTTATCCTCTCATCATCACACTTACTCCTATACTTAATGGAGGTTAACCCACACCTGGTGGACATGTTCTTGGTTGTATGACTTATCATATTGTTGACTCCTAGGCATTCTAGAAGCATTCCAAAAGTCTTTATATATATAGGCACTCCTAGTGTACATTCACATTGAATTGAATATCATATTGTTATTCTAATCAAACTCTTTTGGTCTACTATTGTGCTTGTGCTTGAGTTCCTTGGTCTTGGGTGAATTTTTGCCTAAGGAAAATTTTTACATGGTATCAGAGCTAGGGGAGATTCTCTTTACATAGCCATTCGAGACCATTCTTTCTTTAGCACCTTGACCCAAATCTAAAGAATCTGTAGAAATTGGGAGCATTTTTAACCTAAATAGACCTCACCATTGCATTTGGAGCATCAATTTGATGAGAATCATCTATAAATTTGCCTATATTGGGCAAAAATCAATTTTGAGGAAAAATTTTTTTTGCAAACCAACACTTGAAGTCTCGATTTGCAAATTTGGTGTGATCTTATATTATATCTATGAATTTTATTTTTAGATCTATAATTTTATCATTCTCTACAATTATTTTCAAAATTTTGTATTTTTTGAAAATAAATTTGCCTAGTAGGGCCTGTAGAGAATTTTTTTTTGCAAGAACTGGGCAATGATACCTTGGACTTATGTGAAATATTCCATCTATAGAATATTCCAATTAATTAGTGGCATCTCTAACTTTTGGTGGGTCATAATCATATTTTGATGACATTCAAAGCACACCTAGCCTTCATCAAATCTTTGGCCAATAGATCCAACCAATGACTACACAAGTCACCTGATGACCACTTGTTTATTTAAGGTTGGGCATGTACATTTTTAAACATGCCATTTTACTATTCCATAGTGCATGTGGGATAAACCCACAACACTTTTGGTAGGCTTGTTTATCTTCTACACCAACCTCTAGCATTGAACACCCATCCCCCACCACCAAAAAATTCCTATCAGTCCATTTTGGAGAGCCCACCAATAGCCATTAAACTCAACCTTCTGTCATCCTATATTTGCTACCCACTACACATTCTTCAATGGGTATTTTAAAGTTTACAACATCCAAAAAATATAAAGCTGATGATAGTTCTGGCATCCTCCCAAACACATGGCCCACCGAGACCTAACCACATAGGAACCAGTTAAACATTGTCGCATGGCCTATAACCTCTACTCACACCATAAGATATGTGGCACTCTACCACCTCAGCCATAAAATCTAGTTAGTAGACCTCCATAAAATCTATGTGGCATCCATCTATCAAAAACTCAAGACATGGATACTCACATCAGAAAAGATGTAACATAGGCTTCCTACTGACCATGTGTGTAGATTCCATATACTGATGTCAAATCTATACATTTCTATGCTACCACATCATGCTAACATCATCTTGGGTGTAAATTTTTTTCTAACATTATCATTTTTCTATTTTAAAATTGATGGTTGTTTAACTATCATCTAAAAGAAAATTTGAACTGCTATGATGACCATTTGATCATCAAATTTAACCTTATCTTTTGCTGATCAGACCCCTCTCTAGATTCTTTTTGATTTGACAATCTGACTTTGGGAGGCCATATCTCAGTCATCTAGGAACCAAATCAAGTGCAATTTTTTTATATTTTGGGTAGATTTTCCTAAACATTTTAGTGGTATAGTTCATTTATAGTTCAAGTGCATGGAATATCAGAAATTACATCTTTTGGCAACTACACTTGTCCAATCTTGCATTTTGCAACTTCAATTGCTCCATATGGGCTCATCTAGACTTGAAAATAGGTTTTTTTTTTTTTGAAAGTGTGTAATTTTTTGTGTACTTTCCATATCTACAATGAGATTATATGGTTGTTTGGGGAAAATATCACTTTTAGAGTTAGGTCTCTTTCTATATTGTTGTATATCTAAGATACATTGTAATGTTCCAATTTTGAACTCCAAAAGGAGGTTGTAAAAAGAAAAATTAGAAGTCCACTAAGGCCAAAATTAACATGTGGCCATTGTAAATGCACTAAGTATAAAGTGCCAAAAGCATCTTTTTTTTAGGGGTGGGGGGTTCTTGATTGAGTGAAAAGGGGGGTATTTCTTGGTGTTGTGTTCCTCTTTTCCTACTCTTATTTTTCATTTCTTGCATCATGTGAAATTTTAAGTTTCCAAAATTAACACCACATAACTATGCTACATGGTCCATTAAAATGTGGTGTCAATTAATGCACAATTAAAATTTTCAATATGTTGATGGTACCCTTCCTAAACCAATAGGTGGTCAAGTATCTAAAAGTGACATTAATGATTGGTAATCTATAGATAGGAAAGCCCTAGGTGATATTATGTTGGGGGTTGAATATAAAATTCTCTATCAGATTGAGAAGTATAAGATATCCAAGGATGCTTGGAATGCCCTCAAAAACTTGTATGGTAAAGTGTCTAAGGAGGTTTTTAACAAAATTACTGATGAACTTGTCTTCTTAGATCCTAAGACATTTGATTCTATACAGGATTTTATTATAAAGGTGAATGAATTAAGAACAAAGCTTGATGATAGTGGTAGTCCTGTTAAAGATGGCAGGTTAATCTATCTCATTCAAAATAAGCTACCATCTGAGTACTCCACATTTGTTTCTTCTTACAACACCAAAAAAACTACATTAGGGGCTGCCTATTAGAAAGGCACTTTTGATCATTATGATTAGGTGTTGGATGATGAAGTAAAGAAGTTACAATTGATGGGGATTCTCAATTCAACCAAGTCCAAGGCATTGGTGGCCAATAAAGAGGGTTCTCAAACTTCAAATAGAGGAAAGGACAAGAAGAAGTGGAAAAATAACACACAAGAGGATACAGAAAAGATAACACCACCATCCAATCAACAAGGCAAGTATTACTTGAATTCAAACAATAATGGGGACACTAATAAGGAGAAGAAAAAGTGTGCCTATTACAAGAAGTTGGGTCATGATGAATATGAGTGTTATCATAAAAAGATTGATGAGTTAACAACCATCATAAAGAAACACAATGTTCCACTACCTAATGCTTATAAAGAGAAAGGATCTTCATCTTTAGATTCAAAGGGAAAAGGGAAAGCACTTATGGCAACCTCAAGTTCTTCAGTAAAATGGATTCTTGACTTAGGTGCCTCATATCATATGGGTTCTTCAAAAGGAGACCTTTCTTCATTGAAGTAGTCTAAGGCACCACACATCTTTGTAGAAGATAATACAAAAATGGAAGTTGAAGGGAAGGGACAAGTGGATATGGAAAATGGAGAATTCAAAGATGTTCTATATGTTCCTAGCATTAGTTCTAATCTCCTCCCAATTTACCAAATCACTCACTATGGAGATGACAATAAAGTTGAGTTCCTTCTAGATTTAGTAATGGTGTGCACTATCAAAGATGATTCATTGGTTGTAGTGAGGAAAGTTAATCATGACACAAGGTTGTATTCTTTCTCCCACCTTGTGCCTAAGTCTCCTTCACATGCCTTGTTGAATCAATCTCATCCACTAATGAAATTATGGCATGAGTGGTATGGATATCTTTCCTTACGCTATCTTTAGCAACTTTTCTCAAAAAATATGGTCAAAGGTCTACCTACAATCAACTTTTCTAAGGGTGAATGTTCAACATGTTCAATGGATATACATCTAGAGGAGAAGTTTGATAAAAGGAAGTTTTCAGGAGCACTAGTTGTTCTTCAGCTATTTCACATGGTACTAGCATGTCCTTTTGTAGTGACATCAATTAAATAGGGTCACTACATACTCACTTTCATTGATGACTTTTCACTCTACACATGGGTCAACTTTCTTGATAACAAGAATGAAATGATGGACAAGTTTCTAGCCTTCAAGAGTCATATTGAAAAGAAATAAAGGAAAGCCATCAAAGTCCTTAGGATGGGAAATGAAAGAAGATATGTGAACACAAGACTTAGAGAATTTTGCAAACTTAAAGAATCTAATAGTATTCAGTCTGCACAAGATAGATGTTGTGGTATTGAGGTTACAAACTCTTAAGTCAAAGTTGCATGATACAAGCAAAGTCTCTTGATCCTTCCCTTGAAGTTGAAGCTATAATAAATGCTAATCACATACTTAATAGGTCTCCCCATAATGCCTTAGATGGAAAGACTCCTTTTGAGGCATGGTGTAGTAGAAAACTAGTTGTGAAACACTTCAAAGTATTTGGTTGTCTAGCATGGGCAAGTATATCTTCTAGGGGATGCAAGGAACCACCACCAAGGCCTTGTAATTTTATCAAATATGAAGATAGTATTAAGTCATATATATATTTATGGATCCTAAGACACATGAGATTTTCATAGAGAGGAATGTTCACTTTGAGGAAAGTTCACCCAGCTTATCCTCTAATCCTCTCTACACTTCATACATTGTGGAAACTGATAGTAACACAAGCAATAGTGGTCCTATAGATTCAAATATGTTGGATCCTATTGAAAGATATAGGGAGATGTCACATCATCAACAAATTCCACATGCATATATAGCCATAGTGATAGGTCCAACATAGTAGAGTACACCTAGTCTTCTAGCTCCAGCATCAGTGGATGACTTCTTGAGATATTTCAAGTTTGTTTTTGGATTCACACACATCATATTTGGGAGACATCATTGATGATATACATCTTCTCTTTGATGAAGAAGATCATTCTTTAGTTTTTGTGAGGGCTCACTCTAACCCTCATGTCCATTCTCTACATGATTGATCTTTATAGGTTGATATGATTGTGGATCCTTATGTACAATAGTTGCAAGAGGTCTCTTTATCATTTTAGGAGATAGTTGGTTCTTTGGAATAGGTTCTACATCCATCCTTGCTAGATCTACACTTGTTCTCTTTAGCAATATTAGAAGGCGTAATAGTTAGTATCAACATAGGGATAGTTGAGTAGGTTTTAGAGGCATCATTGATCATTGGGATTCTTTCTACACATAGGGGAAGCATCTCATATGTACCTATAATATTGTTTCTTCCAAAGGGGAGGAACACTATTTAGTAGTCCTAGATCAACTTCTACATTGGAGTAGCTATCACTAATCAACATTCTTCATTTGGAGGGGGGACTACCTTGTCTCTCTTCTTCTTTTCTCTTTTGGCTAGGACATTTTCCTCTTTCAAGATTGGTTTCTTCTCATATTTATCTATTTCATATACTTGATGTATGTCGTAATGGGGGGGTCTTGATTACTCCATCCATCCATGCATCTTGTTTTTCATCTCTCTTTTTGGGGGAGGGTTTTTTCCATGAGATTTTCCCTCTTTCTCTACTTTATGAGAGATTGTATTTCATTATGTATATGGGTATCTAACATGGCCTAGTAGTTTGGACCCATCTTGCATTTCATCCTAGCTTTTGTAAGATTAAGTGCATTCCCCTAAGTTACACTTAAGGGGGGTTGTTGGTGTAAATAAGTATTTATGTATTACACTTTACATAAGTTAGGTCAATGCATTATATTATTATTTTTTAGGTGAGACACTTAGGATTTTTCATACTCTTATGAGTTGTCATGTTGACAACACTAGATTTTGT
Source organism: Cupressus sempervirens (assembly GCA_028749045.1). NCBI lineage: Eukaryota > Viridiplantae > Streptophyta > Pinopsida > Cupressales > Cupressaceae > Cupressus > Cupressus sempervirens. The sequence goes on along the minus strand of CM053787.1, from coordinate 185,992,003 downwards.
ATAATTAACTAAGTTGTCATGTAGACAACATAGTTATGCACACTCCTATTTTAGCACATGGTGTCTACAACATAATTTTGTGTGCTAGACCTTTGTGGGCTTATCCTCTCATCATCACACTTACTCCTATGCTTAATTGAGGATAACCCACACCTAGTGGACATGTTGCTAACTCCTAGGCGTTCTACAGGCCTCTATATACAGGTACTTTTTAGTGTACTTTCACATTGAACTAAATATCATATTGTTATTTTGATCATACTCTTTTGATCTACTATTGTTCTTGTTATTGATTTCCTTGGTCTTTGGTAAATTTTTCCCTTAGGAAAATTCTTACAAGGATGTTCAAAAATTTGTGTAGAGTTGTGAAGTTTGTCATGTTTGAAAAGGAGTAAGTTGGAATATTGGATTGTATACACCTATTCATATTCCTGAAAAAACTTGGAGTGACATTAGTATGGATTTTTTTCTTGGATTACCTAAAATAGCATAGGGGTATGATTCTATATTTGTTGTTGTGGATATATTTTCTAAAATGACTCATTTTATACCATGTAAGAAGGCATCAGATGCTAAGCATGTTGTTGAAATTTTCTTCAAAGAGATTATTAGATTGCATGAATTACAAAGAAGTATTATTTATGAAAAAGGTAGTAAGTTTGTTGGTTATTTTTGGAAAAATTTGTGGAAGAAGATGGGTATTGAGTTAAAATTTAGTTCTACATTCCATCTGTAGACTAATGGATAGACAAAGGTTGTGAATAGAAGCTTAGGTAATTTGTTGAGATGCTTAGTTGGAAGTGAAACACATAATTGGGAGATAGTAGTGGCACAAGTTGAGTTTGCATATAATAATTTTATGAATAGAAGTACATGGAAGAAACATTTTGAGATTGTTACTAGAATGAAGCCTAGAGGAGTATTAGATTTAAGGGATATTGTTGGTGAAGAGAAGAGATCTTCCACAAGAGAAGAATTGGCTGATTTTATGGAGTCATTGCATAAGGAAGTGAAGCTAAAGTTGGAACAAAGTAATCAAAAGTACAAGGAGAATGTTGATAAGTCTAGAAGTCATCATGATGTTGAAGTTGGTAATGAGGTGATGGTTCATTTAAGGAAAGGAACATTTTTTATTAGAACATACAATAAGCTAAAGATGAAGAAGTTTGGACCATGTAAGATCTTGAAGAACTTTGATAGTAGAAATTTCTATGAAGTTGAGTTACCTGATGACATGGATATATCTCCTATATTCAATGTTGTTGATCTATATAAGTATTATGAATCAGATGATGAAATTTTTGTACCTGATGATTATCCTAAGAAGAAGATTGAAGAGGTTTAACATATATTGTATCAAAGAGTTGGCAAGAGAAAAAGAGGAAAAGATTACTATGAGTATTTGGTGAAGTGGAAGAATAGATCAATTGAAGATGCTACATGGCTTTCTCAATCTGATTTTGATTCAGCTCAAGTTGTGACATCTCAATGATTTAAGAGGATCATTTCTTTCTACCCTAGTTGTCTAATGTAAGAGCATCCTAAGTTGACATGTTATCCTACTCATTTGTATTCATTCTACCAGTTATTGCCAAGTTGTAGCAATTGTTGAGTGCAGTTAATTTTGCATTTTAAGCCAAGTTGAGGTTGTCTCACCTCAAGTTAACAATTGGGTTAACATGTTATCCCATCTTGCTTTGTAATATGTGACAAGTTTCATAGTGTGTACCAAACTATCCTTCATGTGTTGAGTTACTTAGTGGATGCCAATTGATCCTTCACGTGACAAATTATCCCATTGATGCCAAGCATCAATAATTTGGATTTTTTTTCTAAATTTTTGTTACAAGCCGACTTGTGGGATTTATTTTAGTCACGTAATTTATGATAAGATCTTTTCTTGGGATGTGTCTAGATTGTTATTGGGTCTGCCTTCCTATTATGTAATATTCTAGAATGATCTATAAGCCATTTTAGCAAGCATAAATAGAGTGTTTAGGCTTCTAGAGTTAGGGCAAGTTTGGAGCTTTTGGAGAGTGATTAGAGATTCTTGGTAGATCATCCAGAGAAAAACTAGAAAGTGCAAATTTGAAGTTGGATCTTAGATCTTGAATGTATTTTGTATCTGGATGTATCCCAAAAGGCCTTACAACAGGGCACATATGCTAATATTTTCATGAATTAATAAAGTGTTTTGTTCTCTCTCTTTGTTGTATTGTTCTCTTTGTGTGTTTTCTTCTATTGTGTTAACTCTTGCAAGGTTGGACTGCATTTCTTGGTGTGCCTTTGAATCTAGTTATTTCCCGACCCTCCTTGCATTAGCAAGACAAATGGTAGTAGAAATGTGAAAAATAATTTAACCATAGATTTTAAAGAAGAGCTATATATGGCATTGACGAAGAGTAAATATAATAATAATAGTACTATCAAGATTTATTTGTGAACTAAAATTTTAGTGCAAAGATTAAATTGAGTACATTGAATTGAAAGTGGCATAAGAACTTGAATTTTCTAGTGCATTGTAATTGCCTCAAAACTAGATGACTCATAAACAATAAGAAGATTATGGAAACTCAAAATTTAGTCTATAATGTTGTTCCATTGTAAATTATCTCTTAAAATTCAAGAAAAGCTACTTTTCTATAGTGTTTGTGCCTTTATCATTTAAAGTAGTAAATTTTTTTAGTTTCCTTGAATTCTAGACATAGAAGTTTCACCATGATGGCCATCAATAAAGCTAATATAGTTGATGGTGTATGTAAAATAAGTGGGTTCTTAAATAATAGCTTGAGCATGCACATGAGTTAGATGAGTAGGTTTTCAAAGTAGTTATTAGATCATTATTTTCTTATAGCTTAGCAATTATGATGAAGCAGAATGCAATACTAAGTGAGAGTTATAATGTTGGTTTCCTACATCAAATATTTTGCACAATGATTAGCTTGTTCTCACTAAAACTCTTATTAGGAAATTGAAAAAGGAAAAAGAGTTGTATGGTAAGAATAGATGGATGGAAGAGTACTATAGGTTGTAACACCTCACTTTGTCAAGGTAATGAGCCATGTGAAATATGTAGGCATAAGGGATCAAATCTATATGCCTATCATTTTATACTTAAAGAGAAATGGGATAGTAAGAAGAATTTGATAGCTCCTATACACATTCAAATGGCTATTAGAAATTGAGACTTTCAATTCATTGTTGGGTTATGTGGAAATTTCTAATGTACATATCCTACCTAGTATTCGTGGCATTTCTTAGTCACAATTTTTTAAAGCCTTTTGACCTAGAGGGAACATTATTTGAAGATACCTTTGAGTGATTTTTATAATAGATAGAATTGAAAATAAAATAATTTTTTTATAAGATTCCCACATCTTGACACTTTAATACTCTATGAAAATAGGTGGTGAATCTATATGAATGAACCTAGGGTAAGTTGCTTATTTAAATTACTAGTCTCAAAAGAAGATTTGTAACACTTACAACACATTCACGTATTTGTGTCTTTCATAAATGAGTTTTTGAGTGTCAATCATTTGTATCTTTTTATTAAAAAAAAATCAATTTCATTACTTGTGAGCATTAGCGCTAGGGAAAAATGATTTTATATAAGAATTTATATATTTTTATATAATTATCTATAGAGAGTTATTGACCTAATTAGGTAGATCTTAGGCATATTAAATTTAAGGTTATGCATTAAAAAGGTTTGACGTATTGATACAAAAGAAAATAAAATTATGAGTAATTGGTTGTGAGAATTATGAAATATTTGTAAAATCATATGAATATGTATCATCAATAAATGCAACATTGAGATGAAATTAAATGTAATAATGAAAAATATGCAACTTCAAATATATCTATAAAGAAGGAATCTCTCCATTGAAAGATATAGAAAATTTCATTTAGATCATACATAAGTTTTCTGAAATTGCATTCCTCATTAAATTAGAGAGTACATAGCAAGGTTGAGTAAAATGAAGTTTAAATCATCAAACACACATCTCAAGAATTCAATAATATAGTAGGAGAGTTAGGAATATAAATCTAGAGAGATTTGAATTTATCTAGATAGCTTCAAACTACAACTAATTGAAAGAAGCAAAATGGAAAGCAATCACAAATAGACATAGAATCAGCTTGAGAGAGCTCCCAATGACTGCATATTAGTACATTGAGAGCTTCAAAAGGCTCATGATGGCTTCAAACACAACTTGTAAAGAAAATAAACAATAGTAGTGAGAGTTTAGATCCTACCCTTGGCTCCATAATGCAAAGAAAAACTAAGATTATAAGCGACATCTACCAAGATAAAAAATATAACAAAGCTTTTGATTAAAAAAAATGAATTCAAACTATTTTTGCATAATGATAAAAACTATTTTGAGAATTCCATTATAGAGGATAAATCATTTAAAGTAAAGGATGAGGAAAAGTATGCAATAAGAAAAAGAGGACATATGACCTATCTAATTTGGCTTTTGATAAATAGGTTATTGAAGTAAAATGGGTCCATAAGACTAAATGAGATTACAAAGGACTTATGGATAGGCATAAGGAAACTTTTAGTTTGCAAGGGATACAAACAATAGTTTAGAGGAGACTGTGATGAGAATTATTCCCCACCTTAAAGGATGAAAACTATACATGCACATGCATAGCAATTAAAGTCCAACATAAGTAAAATATATTATAAATGAACATGAAGTCCCTTTTTCTTTAATAGAGTGTTAAAGGAATAAGTTGTGTCAAGAAACAATTGGGTTATGTAGTTATATGTTAGCCATACAAAGTATATAGGATGAAGAAGCATCTTTATGGGCTGAACAAAACTTCAAGGATATGGTGCAACAAGATTGGCTCATATTTTTTGAGAAAAGTCTTTAGTAAAAGAAATGGTAATCATGCTCTTTACATCAAGGTCTCTAATGGGAAGAATTTAATCATTACATCATCTATACATAGATGATTTATTTTTTACAAGGGATAATTATTCATCATTATATTGATTTCCAAGAGGCCATGAAAAGAGAGTTTGAGATTAACAATTAAATCCTTTTGAGGTATTTTCTATATCCTATAGGTAAGACAAATTGATGAAAGAAACACCCCTTATTAACACACATATTTAAGATCTGATAGATGAGGATAATTTACCTCAAATTAGTTTAACAACTTTTGTGAAGATAATGAAATTAAAAGATAGCTTTCAACTCCTCTATCACTATAAAAGAATGGGACAATAGAATGAAGGAATATGTTAGTAATTGAAGTAGCTAGAGATGATTCTTGAAGGAAATGTATTACATATCTACTAGAGAGTAGTTAAAATAGTAATATACACTATTAATAGAGTTCATATCAAACAAGACATGGGTAAGATACCTTATGAACTTGTTTTAGGTATACATCTATTGTAAAATACTTTAAAATCTCTAGAAGAAAATGTCATATCAAGAAAGAAGATGACATTGGGAAGTTTCATCCTAGAAGTGATGTGGGTGTATTTCTTAGTTATTTTTTAAAGATGAAAGGATGTAGATGTTAGAATAAGAGAATCATAACAATGGTTGAGAGTCTAAATAGAAATAATGATGAGAAATTCAAGATTTAGGAAAGAATATTTGATTATGATTTGAACAATGAAGCTAATACAATTCATAGAATTAATAACCAAAATGTGGAAAAGAAAAATTATTTGAGATGGATAATGATATACGAGTACAGATTGAGGAACCTTGACAATAACCTAGAGAAGAGAAAAGAATGCATTAGTATGTTAGAAGGAATCATCCTTACTTATAGATAATTGATAATACAAATGGATGACTATTGATAGTGAACAAGGTAAGAGAAGAGATATATTTGATATCATAGGTTGAACGAAATTATATAGGTGAAGCACGAAAAGATGATATCTAGATAAAATCTATGAGAAAAGAACTTGATCATATAGAGAAGAATGTAAGACTTGGGAATTAGGCCTTAGACCTAAAAATAAGAATGTTATTGGTACTAAATCATTTTTTTAGGAACAAGATATGAATAGGGTAAAGCAGTAAGAAACAAAGAAAGATTTGCATCAAAATGATACTCAAAACAAGAAGGAATTTACTTTGAGGAAAAATTATCCCATATTGAAAGATTAGGAGTGTTGGCACTCAAAATGCCATTCCCATTTTGAGCATCTATTTGAAATTTTTGAGTAAAATCAAGCACTTTGAATGCCAATAAATGAGATTGTACCTAGCTATACCTTTGAGGCCCCTAAGGTGTTTAATGTTTCGAAAACCCTGCATTCAGCTTATCTAAGTGTTTCATAAAGTTAAATCGACATTTCGTGAAGTCTCGTTTTGAGCTAATGTCAAATCTACATTTTTACCCTGTGTCAAATAGCGACAGAAGGCCATGTTTGCATATGAATATCTTGCACCCAAAAATGTTTCATGATATGTGACTTTGGGAGTGTTTAGTGTCCCTACTTGAGAACCTATGTTTCAGATTTTGAGCCATTTTGATTCTGTTTGACTAAGTTTTGAATCCCTCAAAGTTGGTCATTTACTATTTTCATGTTGTTGCATTTTGCACCTAATTCTGGGTAGCCCTGTTTGATGTGCTATAACTTTGACCTAGTTGACCCAAATGTTGAAATTACTATTGTGTTGCATTTTAGGCATTAGAGACTTGTTATGTTTCAAGTTTCACCTTATGATGAGTTTGTTTGATCAGTTTTTGAACGCGATTCGAAATGGAATTTCTATCTTTTTACTAGTGTTAGTATTTGCATATTGATTAGTACCCCCGTTGATGATGTTATATCTCAAAATCTATGATAGATGAGATCGAATGAATTGTAACATTGTGTTGTCTACTAAAAATACTCCAAGTGTGTAAACTTTCAAGTCTTAATGAATCCATCTGCACACTTTTCCAAGGTCATTTCATTTGCAAAAATTGTTATTTTACTGATGACCTCTATCGTGCATATCTAAGTCACCAACTTAAAATGCTCTCCAAATGCACACCATGATTTATCATGAACCCAAATTATAGAATCATTTTCTCCTCATGACAAAGTACCCGTGTCCCAGTGTTCAGAACCTCAAGTGCCCATTTGCCCAATTTTCAATACCAAAACCAAATGAAATTTCTAGCTTTCTGACATGTTCATCTACAGGTAATTTTAAGGGGGCAACTTTAGAGGTCGATATACTTTTACCCCAATGTTTTCATGCAACAAGATTTGGTAGGCTTGTTGAATGTGTCAGAGATAATAGAGATCCTATGTTTCAAAGCCTAGCTAGGTGTTTATGACAATTTTTAAAACCAAGCAATGGGCCTTCTAACATAGATTTCACAGTGGTGTGGAAATGATTCAAAAAGGGTTTTAATGATCAATCAATAGTCAAAGTGGATTCCAGTCAGTTTGAGGTGACGTCTAGAGTAGGGACAACCTATAGATAAAGAAACATGCAGCAAGGAAGAAGGGAGTTAAAGTGAATCAATGCCTATATTTAATCACAAGTGCTTGATCAATGATAAAAGATCTTGATGAAGGAAAAAAAGATGATCAGGTAGATGTGATTGCTAATCAGGTGAAAGAGCATGATATGAAACTTTATGTTGTTGTTCTCCAACTGAGACTACCTAGACTAGCAAGCTCAAATATATTCCATAAAATGTCTCTCTTCTAAAAAGGTTTTCTTAGAGAGCACAGGCTGAAATTTCAATTGTTGAAAGTCTAGTATCATTACTAAGTGCCATAAGATCTTGAAATCTTTCTCTAGTGACCATATTTAGAGGAGACTTGGAGCTGACTCTCATGATCAAAGTTAAGGTGTGGGTTTATAAAAAAAAATCAAGAAAGGGTTCCCACTCTGAAGAAATATTCAAACAAAGCACCTCCAAATGATTCTTTAGCATCATGAGAATTGAAGACTGATATTGAGTACAAAAGCAAGGATAGATTGTTACTTGTAGAGGGAGTAGCTTGCAACATCAATAGAGAAAGCTAGGTGACAGATAATGTCAAAGACAAGTAGTGAAAATGTTCACCTCGAGATTTTTGATCTATCCTCATTGAAGGATGTCAAAGCTTTTGCATCTAGTTTTATATCAAAGAGCTAGCCACTTCATGTCTTGGTGAACAATGCCAATTTGATGGAGGCCATAGTGTTTAAAAAACATTTCTCATGCATTGGCAGGGACCCTCCATGCAAAAAGAAAAATAAGGGAATCCACAGCTTCAAAAAGAAGCTGCATGCAAATGGAGATGCCAGTGTCTGAATGAAGTAAAACACGCAAGAAAAAATAAGGGAGCTACAACTTGTGAGGGTGTAGGGGTGTTCATGTCTGGCAATCCATGTGAGAAGTAGTAGATGTAGCATGTATAGAGGAGGTCCACATGCGCCAATCAGGGAGGAGGTCTGTGCATTAAAAAGACCCCCAAGACTCATGCATAATCTAGGAAGAGGCCCACACTAAGCAAACCAAAGGTAGTCACTTGTTGTTTGGGCTATAACAATTGCAAAAGTGGATAAGATGCATGTTGAAATAGAGTGTCCATGCTAGAAGTCACCAGATTGCAGGGAGCTACCAGAGTTAAAAGGAACAAAACCTACTTGAGGAACATGTGAAAAGGAAACATCAATGTGAGGAATCCATAATAGAAGAGGAAAATGCATGAAGTTTTGAAGAAGGGAACCACACTTCATAGAAGCAACCCACACAACAAAAAAAGGGCATAGTATGCAAGGAGAGGCCGTAGCAAGTTTGAAGGTCTCTAGTTAATGAAAAGGAACATTACACGTGCAAAAGAGTCTATGATTTCCATGCTAAAAAGTAGGGTAGATGAATGAAGAGATGCAAACACTCATGACTAAGATCTATCGAGAAGAGGTAGGGCACCAGTAGGGGTGTCACTTTCGGCCCCAAGCCCAAAGACTGGTCCATCAAAATCAACAAGAAAGGAAAGCATCTCACCATTACTACAGCTCTTTCTAAAGCCTCTATCGATAGTGTTATAGTTGATAGCTTTGCAAATAAGTTTGACACTCACAAGACCAAGATTTTTGTTGATGTGTTCAAGGAGTTGGGTCATGGATCCCAGTAAAGATCATTCACTCATTTCTATGATGGAGTTGCTGGATAATGTGCAGCTATCCAACCGAGATATTGGGTATCTAAAGTTTTTGATTCCCAGGACCTTGAATTTGTATGGCATTTTGAGGGCTGATAAGCTTATCTTTACAGAGGATCACATGGAATTGGACTACCCCATTTGTCTTTTGGAGTTTACAGATAGGAAAAAGATCCGTGTGTTATCCAAATGCATACATTCCATACATTCAGTTACAAGACACCAAAAATAAAACCATGCAAGAAGGAAAAAAATGAAAATGATTTATCCCACATTTGTGCCACTATAGGAAACATTTGTGTTTAAATATCTGATTACTCACTTCTTGACTTTTCACAAAAGACAAGCTCTTTTGTGAATGCAAAGCTAACGTGTGGGGGCCCCACCCATGGCTAGTTGGAAGATGACATAAGGAAAATTTTAAATGAAAAGGTAAATGTGCTGATGTGGCAAGTTTAGACCCAGGGGCATTGAGATCGTGCCAAGTGTCTAATCAAATGAAGGGGGCATACCTAGAAAACCAAGATGCATGCAAGTTAAAAAATGTGAGATTGTGAAATTGTGACAAGTGGCAACAAGGTGCCAATGAATAGTGACATGGAAAAGATGTGCAGGTTCAGATAGATTCATGAGATGCCGCCACATGTCAAGATCCAATGACTGGCACATGCCCGCTTCTTAGAGTTGCAAGAAAGTTAAATAAAGAGGGATTGCAGGCGTGTACCATGTATCAAGAGGGTCCTGCTCATGCGATGACTTGGTAGTGCAAATTTCATGAAAAATCAAAAAGTACCATGTGGCATGCTTGGTCAACCTAGTTTGACCTGAGATCCAAGTGCAAAGGAGAATCTAGATGTGTTGAAAGATAATTTTTAATTATTCTTTGGAAATGAATGCACTTCAAAGTTTTTTAAATTTCAAAAAGGCATTTATTTTCTAAGGGCAAACTTCAAAACTCTTTAAATTTTTGAAAATTTAAATTTTAAAAAGTGCAAACCTGAGTTTTTAGGAAGGGGTGACTATTTTTCAAATTGTGATTCTAGGGGTTTTCAAGAGGCTAGATATGCGATGTTATATATCGTCAAAACTGAGAGAGAATGAATTTTCCAATTATGGAGTCAGTTTCTACACAAGATCTCGTCTGTTTGAGCTATAAGAGGTTTTGTCTCAGGTTCCTATCTTGCAACTGAATTCAAGTATCAGAGTTCAGTTGTGATTTCTAGCAAGGTAATGACTTGAATATGCATAAAAGATAGGGAAAATGTAGGTGGGGTCATTTTTAAGTTAATTAAATGGAGTTTTATTAGCATTCTTGATGCAAATTATATATTTTGGCAAATAAAGTATTTCATCATTCAACAAGAAATATTTTACAAATTAGTTACAGGATAATGATGAAACAAAATCAAATCAAAATGCTAGAGAGAAGAGAGAGGTGATTTAGTTGCTGAAGATGGAATTCTAAGTGGACACCTATCATTCTAAAATCAAATCCAAGAATTCTTTCTTGTCTATATCTTTCTTTCTCTAATCCATGATAAGGGTTCCAGTTCTTTGGAAAAAATTTGTACATTACTGTGAGACCATATTCTAGTTCTAGTATTGATGGATTCCAAATATTGAGACACCATTCTTCAGCATAATTCTCTCATGTGAATAGCATTAGTGCAGATGATACAACAAGTTTTGATATATTAGGTGTTTTCATGTTTTAATTTTGTGCATCTAAATGTATAGTTTCAAGGAAATCAATACATCAAAGTAATAATTTCAATAGTTTCATTCTGGTTCTTGTCTCTTATCTCAGCAATATATAAGTCTTATGTGGTCTTGGAACAAAGATCTAAGATCCATTTACATACCCTTTAGGTTTTATGTTTTATGTATTTTTCTATTGGACCAAAGGGCCAAGTAAATGCTTGATATGTTTAACAAGGTTACTGGTTACTTGAGAAGGATATTTTGTGAGAATGAGATCTGAATGAACACTGATGTCTCAATCACAAGGTGATTAGATAGATCTGATGTCTAGGTATATGAAATATGTCTTGATGTCATAGATTTATGTTTTGAATTCATGGAATTTCCCAATGGATTGGGCACTAATCAGTTATAGGCTCACTTGCTATACTCCTATATATTTGAGATTGTGTTGAATCAACATCATTAATCAAATGTTCTTTCCCTTTCATGTTGAAGGACCTAAATGTTTAACCCTCACTCAGCTTATGAGATTCATAGCTTTGCATATAGCTACTATAGATCTATGTCATTTCATCAGTCATTAGGAGAAATAAGGATAAAATCTGCTTAATAGATTCAGGGATATATTTTTGCACTGGTACGATATCATTTGAATCCAAGGTCTACCTGCCTAGGTTTAGTAGAGCCTGAAGTAGAAGAAGGGTCAAGCCTTAGAGTTGGCCCTATGTCTAAAGTGATATGTTGAGAATGGGAGCTAGCTTCCCCTAGATATATCATATTCTCATGGTGACTCTGTTGGGTACTGTATTGAATCAAATTTAAGACAAACCTTGATAATTTGAAAAGAAGAGATTCAATATAGTAGGAGAAGTGCATTAAAAGGTTTCAACAGTAAGTTCTCTAATGTTCTTTCCAATTTTCTTACTCCAAATCATGCACCCAAGTGAAGTTTTATCCATTTGCAGCAGTAAATTTGAGGTTGAATGTAAATTGTATTGCTAAAAGGTGTTCATCTTCAGTCAATTCAGCCAGTTGTTTTTTCCAAAGTACTATTGTAATTTTAGAGTTAGAATTGTTTAACAATGGTTTCTCTCTTCTAAGTGTTTTAAAAGTTTTGCAAAATTCTACAAAGTGAAATTCCAGTTCGGATGTGTCATGTATGATTTATAGTAAATATTTCTCGCAGTCATGAGTGGCGACTCTCTCTAAAAGGATCTCTAAACTAGTGTAGATCGGTTACATAAAATTGCTTTCAAGATTTTTCAATTGAATCAGACAGACCTAAAAGTTGTGTCAAATTTTAAATAGAAAAAGAGAGTATATGAATTTTTGACCAATAAGTTTCAGAGTGTTGTTGATTTTCTATCATAAGAAATTTTAATGATAAATGTGAATCACTATTGTGATTTCATTTTTCTCCTCAAGGAGATGGCGGCTCTATAAGGATATGATCAATGGTGTGAGGAATTGAGATCAGCACCAAGCCAACCAGCAGATCAATATTTTCAGCAACAACACCAAAGGTATTTTACAATTTCACGTGATTTTGTTTCCATGAAAGTAAGCTTTATATATGTGTTCTCTGTCAAGTGAGTTTCAGCACTAAGAAGAGGAGAATAGTTTGAAAAGTTTCATACACTTCATTGATTAAGTTTCAGCTTGTTTTTTTAAAGTTGTGAAGTGTATTTGAAGTCTTCATTTGGTAGAGGGTTTTGTAGATCTCCTACAAGTTATAAATCAGAATTTATTATAGGTGAATGAGTTTCATATTTTGGAAAGAATGTCAAATTTTATTTCACCTAGTATGTAGCCGATCAGTAAATTTTCTAGATCCATTTCTACCAAGAGATATTTTCCATTAAGTTTTAATGGTATTCATGGTTTCCCGAATGTCATTCCTAATGATGTCCAAAATAAATTGCCTAAGTTTAGTGGGAACCATACTGTTTCATCTAGTCATCATGTTGAATTGTTTAGTGATTTGATGGGTGACTATGAGATTTCTCATGAAGATGTTCGCATGAAGTTATTTTCTCAAACCTTGGAAGGAGATGCTAGATACTAGTTTTCATTTTTACCAGCACTTTCTATTTCATCCTAGAGTGAGTTGCATTCTGCCTTCATGGAGCAATTTGGAGAATGGGTAAGAATATTTGATTCCTATAATAAGTTCTTGAAGATTCACATTGAGAGTGATGAACTTGTCCCTCAATTTAACATCAAATTTGAAAAAGTTTTGAATGAAATCCTTGAGAGTTATAGACCCAATGATCAAATGTGTTTAGTAGTGTATTTTGATGCATTTGACAAGAAAATGAATTATCTACTAAGGGATAAAGAACCACAAACATTATATCAGGATTTTATAACCACTAGAGATATTGAGAATAATATGAAGTATGGATTGATTAGAGGTGATTTTTCTATGAATGATTGCCAGTATAATGGTCATGAAAGAAAATTTAAACATGGTGTTGATGCTTTAGTTTCAAATAAGCATATCAATACCCCTATTGTAGGTTTCAATCAAGTGAAAAATTTAGATCAGAATATGTGTATAAGGTTAGTTTGGTTACAAATGATGACATAGATGTTCATGATGTTATAGCAATAGGATGTATCTCAGACTTTGATAGGGTTCAGCATTGTGTTGATTTTACAAATCAAGGTTTAATTACAATAGTAAGTTCTTCTCAAGATGATTATATGTATGATGATGTAACTAACACTTCAAGGTTTGAGGATGCTGCACCTATATCTCAGTTTTGTGCAAGTGAGGAGGCTAAGAGTTATCTCTATGATCATGAGTTTAATTTTTTTGATCCGACATATCATGGAGATATAATACAGGATGAAGAATGCAAGTTATACTTATCATAATCACAGTCAGAAGAACTAAGTTCACATATTTCTGATGTTTTAGTAGAAAAGGGTAAGATGCATTTTCTTAATCAGAAAGATAGGAAAGAAATGAATTATATTATTGAGAGATTACATCATGTTGAAAGTGTTATTAAATCTGAATTTGAAAGATAGTTATCTCAATGTGAGTATGAAGAAGTTGAAAGTCATGTTTCAAATGATGAAAATAAAGTTGTTGATCTGATGGATTATCAAGAGGCATCATATGAAGGAGATGATGAGAGTGGTTACTCGGATCATAGTGAGGAAAATGACACAATATATTCACCTTCATATGAGTCCAATGTTTATTGGGAAGAAGAAAGAAATGACGGGAGTGAATACTCTTATGAAAGTAGAGGTATGAATTCTTTTTCTGAATCTCAAAAAGAAAGTGCATCTCAGTTTTTGTGTTATACAAATCAGTTAACCAATGAAAAATTTGAAAGTGATTTGTCTACATAGTATGAAGATAAAGAGATGGTGAATTCAGTTGATGCTAATGAGTTTGAATATGAAGATTTCAGTGAAGAGTTGTCAAGTGTTCTTACATTAGATAGTAAAGATTCAACATATAGTGAGGTGTTTAGGAATGAATCAAGGTCTATTCATAATGGTTATCCTAAACAAGATAATGAAAAGGATGTTATTATTGACACTATATGTCTGGTAGAAGAAATAACAAGTGAGTCTCCATATAATTCTGACTTTTCTTCATATGCTAAAAGTCTCCATGAAGACAAGATGGGTAATGATTTTAAAGTGTAAACTAACACTCTATATGATGAAGCTTGTGATGATGACCAACCCATCTTTTGTCCAAATGTTCAAAGAGTATCCTTGCATGGGGTCATTAACCCATTGTTTGAAGAAAACATGGAGGTTTTAGATTTAGTAGAGGATGAGTTTAATGGTGATACATTGTCATATTGTTGTAACAAATCAGAATATTGTTCTTCCATTTGTGATGTTGAGATTCCTAATGATGTTTCATTTTGTGAGCTTGAAGATGAGGTGTTTGATGGAGTTGTCTTTGAAGAGAAACTGACACTTCAAAGTAAGTTTTATGCTGATTCAAATGAGGTAAAATCCAATCAACACTTCAATTATGAAAATACATGAGAAGGTTATGAAATGCTTTTAGATTTTGATGATGATGTTATGTGTAAATGTAAATATGACTACTCATTTGACATTTAGCCAGCAATATTTGAGGAAATGCAAATTCAAGGTATGAGCAACATATATAACTCATTTGATAAAGTTGAGTATAAGACTTTTGTATTTCCATTTGATAATGTTCATGAGTAATTTTCTAAAGATGAGTTTTAGTTTGATGTCAATATTAATGAGCATGCTGATGTTCTGTTTCATAGTGAGCTAGAGGTTAAATTTATGCCAAGTTTTTACATGCACTATGGAAGTGAGGGTGATGATTTTTTTTGCCAAGTGATTCATTTTATGATGTGTATCTAATTGGTGAAACTGATATAAGTGATAATTTAAGTTTACCTTATGAGGAAAGGAATGAAAATCAGATTTATGAGAGAGGTAAATGTTTTTGTTGAAGTTCAGTGGCCTGGGGCCATCATTTGTACATAATCTTAGACGTATTTTTTTTGCTTTCAATAAAGCTGTGCAAGAGGAAGTTATTTTTTGTTGTTTCGAGAATGGTCTACTTCCTCCAGAGATCTAAAATCTTGCCATGCCTACAAGGGACATACATCCCCAGATAGAGCCACTATTGGCACTCAAAATAGTGTTCCCATTTTGAGCGTCTATTTGAAATTTTTCAGTCAAATCAAGCCCTTTGAATGCCCTTAAATGAGATTGTACCCGGCTATACGTTTGAGGCCTCTAAGGTGTTTAATATTTCTAACACCCTATATTCAACTTGTCTAAGTGTTTCATGAAGTTAAATCACCATTTTGAGCCATTTCGTGAAGCCTCATGTTGAGCTAATGTCAAATCTGCATTTTTACCCTGTGTCAAATAGCGACATGAGGCCATGTCTACATATGAATATCTCGTACCTTGAAATATTTCATGACATGAAACTTTGGGAGTGTCTATTTTCCCTACTTGAGAACCTATGTTTCAGATTTTGAGCCATTTCAATTTTGTTTGACTAGATTTTGAATCCCTCAAAGTTGGTCATTTACTATTTTCATGCTGTTGCACTTTGCACCTAATTCTAGGAAGCCCTGTTTGACATGCTATAACTTTGACCTAGTTGACCCAAATGTTGAAATTCCTATTGCATTGCATTGTAGGTGTTAGAGAATTTTTATGTTTCAAGTTTCAACTTATGATGAATTTGTTTGATCATTTTTCAGACATGATTCCAAATTAAAAAAATCTATCTTTTACTAGTGTCAGTATATGCAGATTGATCAGTACCCCTATTTATGATGTTATATCTCAAAATTTGTGATAGGTGAGATCAAATGGATTGTACCATCATGTTTTCCATTAAAAATACTCCAAGTGTGTTAATTTTCAATTCTTGACGAATCCATCTGCACACTTTTCCAAGGTCATTTCATTTGCAAAAATTGTTATTTTACTAATGACCTCTATCATGCAAATCAAAGTCACAACTTCAGATGCTCGTCAAATGCACCCCATGATTTATCATGAGCCCAAATCATTGAATCATTTTCTCCTCATGAAAAATTACCCGTGTCCCAATTTTTAGAACCTCAAGTGCCCATTTGCCTAGTTTTCAAGGCCAAAACCAAATGCAATTTCCAACTTTCTGACATGTTCATCTATAGGTGATTTTAAGTGGGCAACTTTAGAGGTTGATATCTTTTGACCCTGATGTTGTCATGCAACAAGATTTGGTAGGCCTGTTGAATGTGCCAGAGAGAATAGAGATCCTGAGTTTCAGAGCCTGGTCGAGTGTTTATGATAGTTTGTAAAGCCAAGAAATGGGCCTTCTAAGACAAATTTCATAGTGGTGTGGAAATGATTCAAAAAGAGTTTTAATAATCAATCAGTAGTTGAAGTGGATTCTAGTCAGTTTGAGGTGACATCTAGAGCAGGGGCAACCTATAGATAAAGAAACATGGAGTAGGGAAGAAGGGAGATAAAGTGAATCAACACTTATATTTAATCACAGGTGCTCGATCAGTGATTAAAGATCCTGATGAAGGAATAAAAGATGATCAGGTAGATGTGATTGCTAATCAGATAAAAGAGCATGGTATGAAACTTTATGTTTTTGTTCTCCAACTAAGACTACCTAGACTAGCAAGCTCAGATATATTCCATAAAATTTCTCTCTTCTAAAAAAGTTTTGTAATAGAGCACAGGCTGAAATTTCAATTGTTGAAAGTCCAGTATCATTACTAAGTGTCGTAAGAGCTCAGAATCTTTCTCCAATGACTATATTTAGAGGAGACTTGGAGCTAACTCTCATGATCAAAGTTAAGGTGTGGGTTTATAAAAAAAAATTCAAGGAAGGGTTCCCACTCTAAAGAAATATTCAGACAAAGCACCTCCAAATGATTCTTTAGCATTATGAGAAGTGAAGACTAATATTGAGTACAAAAGCAAGGATAGATCACTGCTTGTAGAGGGAGTAGCCTGCAACATCAATAGAGGTAGGTATGTCATAGATAAGGTCAAATATAGGTAGTGAAAATGTTCATCTCGAGATTTGTGATCTATCCTCATTGAAGGACATCAAAGCTTTTCCATCTAGTTTTAAATCAAAGAGCTAGACACTTCATGTCTTGGTGAGCTATCTCAGTTTGATGGAGGCCATAGTGTTTAAAAAAACATTTCTCATGCATTGGTAGGGAACCTCCATGCAAAAAGAAAAATAAGTGAATCCATGGCTTCAAAAAGAAGCTACATGAAAATGGACATGCCAATGTCTAAAAGAAGCAGAACACGTAGGAAAAAACAAGGGAGCTACAACTTGTGAGGCTGCAGGGGTGTTCACACCTGGCAATCCATGTGAGAAGTAGTAGATGTAGCATGCATAGAGGAGGTCCACATGTGCCAAGCAGGGAGGAGGTATATGCATTAAAAAGACCCCCAAGACTCACGCCCAATCTAGGAAGAGCCCCACGCTAAGTAAACCCAAGGTAGTCACTTGTTGTTTGGGCTATAATAATTGTAAAAGTGGATAAGATGTATGTTGAAATAGAGTGTCCATGGTAGAAGCTACTAGGCTACATGGAGTTGCTAGAGTTACAAGGAACAAAACTTGCCTAAGGAACATGTGAAAAGGTAGCGTCAATGTGAGGAACCCATAACAGAAGACAAAAACACATGAAGCTTTGAACTGCACTTCATTGAAGTATCCCACACAACAAAAAAAGGGCACAATATGCAAGGAGAGGCTGTAGCAAGTTTGAAGGTCTCCAACCAATGAAAAGGAACATTACACATGTAGAAGAGTCTATGATTTCCATCTTGAAAAGTAAGGCAGATGAATGAAGAGAATAAAACACTCACGATTGAGATCTTTGGAGAAGAGGCAAGGCACTGGTGGGGGGTGTCACTTTCGGCCCTTAGCCCAAAGACTGGTCCATCAAAATCAATAAGAAAGAAAAGCATCTCACCATCTCTACGGCTCTTTCTAAAGCCTCTATCGAAAATGTTATAGTTGGCAGCTTTGTAGATAAGTTTGATGCTCCCAAGACCAAGATTTTTGTTGTTGCACTCAAGGAGTTGGGGCATGGATCCCAGTAAAGATCATTTGCTCATTTTTATGATGGAGTTTTTGGGTAATGTGTGGTTGTCTAGCTGAGATATTGGGTATCTAAAATTTTTTATTCCTAGGAGCTTGAATTTGTATGGCATTTTGAGGGTTGATAAGCTTAGCTTTATAAAGCATCGCTTGGAATTAGACTGCCCCATTTGTCTCTTGGAGTTTACAGATAGGGAAAAGATTCATGTGTTGCCCAAATGCATGCATTCTATAGGTTCAGTTGTAAGATGCCAAAAAGAAAACCATGCAAGAAGGAAAAATGTGAAAATGATTTATCCCCCATTTGTGTCATTGTAGGAAACATTTGTGTTTAAATATCTGATTACTCACTTCTTGACTTGTCACAAAAGACAAGCTCTTTTGTGAATGCAAAACTAATGTGTAAGGGCCCCACCCATGGCTAGTTGGAAGATGACATAAGGAAAATATTAAATGAAAAGGTAAATGTGCTGATGTGGCAAGTTCAGACCCAGGGGTACCGAGATTGCGCCAAGTGTCCGATGGAACGGTGGGGGCATACCAGAAAAACCAAGATGCATGCAAGTTAAAAAATTCAAGATAGTGGGACTGCGACAAGTGGCAAGAGGGTCCTAGTTGACAATGATGTGGCAAAGATGTGTAGGTTCAAATGGATTTACTAGATCCTGTCACCTTTCAAGATCCAAGGACTGGTGCATGCCAGCTTCCTAGAGTTGCAAGGAAGTTAAATAAAGCAAGATTGTGGGTGTGTGCGACTTGTCAAGTGGGTCACACTTAGGCGATGACGTGGTAGTGCAAATTCTAGGACAAATCAAAAATTGCCATGTGGCATGATTGGTCAACCTAGTTTGACCCAAGATCCAAGTGCAAA
The DNA here is from genome assembly GCA_028749045.1 of Cupressus sempervirens. Classification (NCBI taxonomy): domain Eukaryota; kingdom Viridiplantae; phylum Streptophyta; class Pinopsida; order Cupressales; family Cupressaceae; genus Cupressus; species Cupressus sempervirens. Next base: position 185,972,677 of record CM053787.1, on the reverse strand, counting down.
GGAGAATCCAAATGTGTTGAAAGATAATTTTTAATTATTCTTTGAAAATAATGTGCATCAAAGTTTTTTAAATTTCAAAAAGGTATTTATTTTCTAAGGAAAGACTTTAGAACCCTTTAAATTTTTGAAAATTTAAATTTAAAAAAGTGTAGACTCGAGTTTTTAGGAAGGGGGCACTATTTTTCAAACTATGATTTTGGGGGTTTCTAAGAGGCTAGATATGCAATGTTATATATCACTGGAACTAATAGAGAACAAGTTTTCCTATTATGGAGTCAGTTTCTACATAGGAAGTTTTCTATTCAAGCTACAAGAGGTTTTGTCTTAGGTTCCTATCTTGCAACTGAATTTAGGTATTAGAGTTAAGTTGACATTTCTAGCAAGGTAATGACTTGAATATGCATAAAAGATAGGAAAAATGTAGGTGGGGTCATTTTTAAGTCAGTTAAATGGAGTTTTATTAGCATTCTTCATGCAAATCAAATATTTTGGCAAATAAAGGATTTCATCATTCATCATAAGATATATTGCAAATCAATTACAGGATAATGATGAAACAAAATTAGATCAAAATGGTAGAGAGAAGAGAGAGGTGATTCAGTTATTGGAGATGGAATTTTAAGTGGACACCTGTCATTCTAAAATTAGATCGAAGAATTCTTTTTTGTCTATATCTTTCTTTCTCTGATTCATGATAAGGGTTCCAATTTTTTGGAAAAAAATTTCACATAACTATGAGACCATATTCTAGTTCCAGTTTTGATGGATTCCAAATACTGAGAGACTATTCTTTAGTATAATTCTCTCATGTGAACAAAAGTAGTGTAGATAATACAGCAAGTTTTGATATGTTAGGTTTTTTCATGTTTTAATTTTGTGCATCTGAATGTATAGTTTCAAGGAAATCAATACATACGAGAAATAATTTCACTAGTTTCATTCTGGTTCTTGTCTACTATCTCAGTAATCTGTAAGCCTTATGTGGTCTTGGAACAAAGATCTAAGATCCATTTGCATCCCCTTCAGGTTGTATGTTTGATGTATTTTGCTATTGGACCAAAGGGCCAAGTAAATGCTTTATATGATTAATAAGGTTATTGGATACTTCAGAAGGATATTTTGTGAGAATGAGATCTGAATGAGCACTAATGTCTGAATGACAAGGTGATTAGATAGATCTAATGTCTGGGTATATGAAATATTTCTTGATGTCACAGATGTATGTTTTGAATTCATGGAATTTCCCAATGGATTAGGCATTGATCAGTTATAGGATCACTTGTTATACTTCTGCATATTTGAGATTGTCTTGAATCAACATCATTAATCAAATGTTCTTTCCTTTCATGTTGAAAGACCTAAATGTTTAACCCTCACTTAGCTTATGAGATTCATAGATTTGCATATAGCTACTATAGATCTGTTTCATTTCATGAGCCATTAGGAGAAATAAGGGCAAAATCTACTTAATAGATTCAGGGATATGTTTTTGCACTGGTATGGTATCATTTGAATCTAAGGTCTACCCGCCTAGGTTTAGCAGAGCTTGAAGTAGAAGAAGGGTCAAGCCTTATAGTTGGCCCTATGTCTGAAGTGATATGGTGAGAATGGGAGTTAGTTGCCCCTAGATATGTCATATTCTCATGGGGATAATTGAAAACATGGTAACATTTTCAAACATCAACAAGGAGTAAAAATGTTCTTAGCATAAGCATCTAACAAAAACTTTAAGGTATATTATATTGATGTTAATTCAACATTTTTGAATGGAAAACTTGAGAAGGAAGTATACATTAAATAACCTGATCATTTTCCACTCCTATAAAACAAATACATGGTTTGGGGATTAAAGAAATCATTATATGGACTAGAAATCACCTAGAGCATAGTATGCGAGGTTAGATAGACATTTACTAAGCTTGAGATTCAAAAATGTGATGCAGACAATAACATGTTCTTAAGAACAAATTTAGATGTGTTAAAGGATGCAAATTATAAATTAACAATGAGTCTTCTTGTTTTATGAAAAAAGATACATATTAGTGATAGGAGGATTTTAATATCTAAACCACATAATGCTAGACATAGAAAATGTTGTTGGATTTGTTGCAAGATTTTAGGAAGACCCTAAAGAGACACATTTAGACACAATAAAAAGGATAGAGATATTTCAAGGGAACATCATATTTTTCATTATGCTATGATACGTCTTTAGGTTTTACTTTATTTATATAAAGTGATGTTGATTTTGCAAGTAATGTTGATGATAGGAAGAGCACAAGTGGTGGTGTATTCTTTCTAGGAGGGTGATTGGTTTCTTGACTAAGAAAGAAACAAGATTATATGTTACAATCTATAGTGGAAGAAAGGTACATGACAACAAAATATAATTGTAATCAAATCATATAGATGAAAAAAACTCTTCAAGATGTAGGTATTGAGTTTTAAGAACCTAATATTATTCATTACGACAAAAAAAGTATATTGAGCTGGTCAAAAAATCTAGTTTTCCACTCAAAGGAAAAAAAATGCTATTAAGTATTAGTATTTGAGAGAAAAGGTTGCAGAAAAGGAATTTGGATTGTAATATGTCAGCATTAAAAATAAAATAACATATATATTTACTAAACCTTTGGCTATGGCTATGTTTGAGTAGCTTAGAGGCATGCTTAGGGTATTATTCTCTCTTGATTTAGAGTAATTGATGAAAGAATTACATCAATCCAATATAATCATAGCACTATTTATCTTAGACTAGATGTTTTTTGTTACTCCTATGGGGGAGTGGTCTCTTTGAGAAGAGTTAATTCAAGAACTCTTGAGTATTGTTTTGGTAAAATAGTGTTTATTGACACTTGCTTTGATTGGCTTGATCCAACATAGGTATAATAATGAGAGCACTTCATAAATTGGAATATTAATAAATTTATCGTTCATGTTGGTGAGGGAGAGTATCACATAAAAAATGCTATATAAATTAGGAAGATTAATACCTATGGGGGATAACGTGCATAAGGAAGAGTAAAAAATGTATCAGAGCATGTATAGGTTGAATATGTTGAAGATATCTAGATCACTTGATTGACTTTTGTTGAAATTATTAAGGAAGCTATATTGAACCATCAATCCAAAAAATATAGTTGGAAATCATAACTTTTTATCCTATCATACCATTAATGAGAAAGGGGGAGATTTTTAGGATTAAGGAATTAGTTAGAACTTGGATATGCTATTTATGTGTTGTATTTATGATAATTTTGTCAATGATTTCAACATGTGTGTGTGTGTGTGTGTGTGTGTGTGTGTGTGTGTGAGAGAGAGAGAGAGAGAGAGAGAGAGAGAGAGAGAGAGTCTTCTTATTCTATGAAAAGGATACATATTAGTGATAGGAGGATTTTAATATCTAAACCACACAAGTCTAGAAAAGGAAAATGTGGTTGGATTTGTTGTAAGATTTTAGGAAGACCCTAACGAGACACATTTAGCAATAGTAAAAAAGATAGAGATATTTGAAGGGAACATCATATTTTGCATTATGCTATGATAGGTCTTTAGGTTTTACTTTATTTATATAATGTGATGTTGATTGGGCAAGTAATGTTGATGATATGAAAATCACAAGTGGTGGTACATTATTTCTAGGAGGATGATTAGTTTCTTGACTAAGAAAGAAACAAGATTATATTTTACAATCTATAGTAGAAGAAAGGTACATGACAACAAAAAATAATTGTAATCGAATCATATAGATGAAGAAAACTCTTCAGGATATAGGTATTGAGTTTTAAGAACCTAATATTATTCATTGCCAAAAAACAAGTAGAGTGAGCTTGTCAAAAAATACAATTTTCCAATCAAAGGAAAAAAAAAAACTATTATTAAGTATTAGTATTTGAGAGAAAAGGTTGTAGAAAAGGAATTTGGATTGTAATATGTTAACACTAAAGAGAAAATATCATATATATTTACTAAACCTTTGGCTAAGGGTATGCTTGAGTACCTTAGAGGCATGCTTAGGGTAATATTCTCTCTTGATTCAGAGTAATTGATGAAAGAATTGCATCAATCCAATATAATCATAGCACTATTTATCCTAGACCAGATGCTTTTTATTACTCCTATGGGGGAGTGGTATTCAAGAACTCTTGAGTAATGTTTTGGTAAAACAGTGTTCATTGAAACTTGCTTTGATTGGCTTGATCCAACATAGGCATAATAATGAGAGAACTTTAAAATCTTAAATTGGCGTATTAAAAAATTTATCATTCATGTTGGTGAGGGAGAGTAGCACACAAAAGAATGTTATATAAATCGAGAAGATTAATACCTATGGGAGATAGCATGCATAAGGAAAAGAAAAAGATGTATCAGAGCATCTATAGGTTGTATATGTTGAAGATATCTAGATCAGTTGATTGACTTTTGATGAGATTATTAAGGAAGCTATATTGAACCATCAATCAAAAAAATATAGTTGGAATTCATAATTTTTTATCCTATCATTCAATCAATGCCAAAGGGGGAGATTTTTAGGATTAAGGAACTAGTTACCACTTGGATATGCTATTTATGTGTTGTATTTATGATAGTTTTTTCATTGATTTTAACATGTGTGTGTGTGTGTGTGTGTGTGTGTGTGTGTGTGTGTGTGTGTGTGTGAGAGAGAGAGAGAGAGAGAGAGAGAGAGAGTCTTCTTATTCTATTAAAAAGATACATATTAGTGATAGGAGGATTTTAATATCTAAACCACACAAGGCTAGAAAGAGAAAATGTGGTTGCATTTGTTGCAAGATTTTAGGGAGACCCTAAAGAGACACATTTAGCAATAGAAAAAAAGATAGAGATATTTGAAGGAAACATCATATTTTGAATTATGCTATAATAGGTCTTTAGGTTTTACTTTATTTATATAAAGTGATGTTGATTGGGTAGGTAATGTTGATGACAAGAAGAGCACAAGTGGTGGTGCATTCTTTCTAGGAGGATGATTGGTTTCTTGACTAAGAAAGAAATAAGATTATATTTTACAATCTATAGTAGAATAAAGGTACATGACAACAACAAAATTTGTAATCAAATCATATATATGAAGAAAACTCTTTAGGATATAAGTATTGAGTTTTAAGAACCTAATATTAATCATTGTGACAAATAAAGTATGGTGAGTTTGTCAAAAGATCCATTTTTTTACTCAAAGAAAAAACAAATTGCTATTAACTGTTAGTATTTGAAAGAAAAGGTTGCAGAAAAAGGAATTTAGATTGTAATATGTCAGCACTAAAGAGAAAATAGCATATATATTTACTAAACTTTTGGCTAAGGATATGTTTGAGTACCTTAGAGGCATGACTGGAGTAATATTCTATCCTAATTCAAAGTAATTGATGAAAGAATTGCATCAATCCAATATAATCATAGCACTATTTATCCTAGACTAGATGCTTGTTGTTACTCCTATGGGGGAGTGGTCTCTTTGAGAAGAGTTAATTCAAGAACTCTTGAGTAATGTTTTGGTAAAATAGTGTTTGTTGACACTTGCTTTGATTGGCTTGATCCAATATAATTATAATAATGAGAGTAATTCATAATCTTAAATTGGCATATTAACAAATTTATCACTCATGTTGATGAGGGGAGTAGCACATAAAAGAATGTTATATAAATATAGGAGATTAATACCAATGGGGGATAGCATGCATAAGGAAGAGTAAAAAATGTATTAGAGCATGTCTAGGTTGTATATGTTGAAGATATCTAGATAACTTGATTGACTTTTTGATGAGATTATTAATGAAGTTATATTGAACTATCAATTCAAAAAATATAGTTGGACTTCATAATTTTTTATCCTATCATACCATCAATTCCAAAGGGGAGATTTTTAGGATTAAGGAATTAGTTAGCACTTGGATATGTTATTTATATGCTATATTTATGATAGTTTTGTCATTTATTTCAACATGTGTGTGTGTGTGTGTGTGTGTGTGTGTGTGTGTGTGTGTGTGTGTGTGTGTGTGTTTGTGTGTGTGCACGTGCTCGCACATGCATGTGTGCATGCATGTGTGTGTGTGTGTGTGTGTGTGTGTGTGTGTGTGTGTGTGTGTGCATGTGTGTGCTCATGATAGACAAAGATTTTGTACATTGGGGAGGTTGTATTGATCAGTGAGGTTGGTATTTATGATAGATTAAGTTAAGAAAGATTAGATTCAAGTTTAGGAATGTGTTTAGATACTACATTTATGTTCACATATATTTTGGGTAAGTGTTGCATAAGTAATAGATTTTTTGCAAAGACTAGTTACAAACTAGCATGTAGTACAATAGGTTGCATATAATTGGCTATACACAAATTCACTTTTTCCTTCTCTACACATATCTTATAAGTTGCATAGATGAATCTTGCTGAAAGTTCATCAATGTTTGAGATTGCACAAATAGAATAGGCAATGATTCTACTCAAAAATCTTACATCATCTTACTTGATGGTGTTGATCACCATAGCCATTCCACTATACAATACTTTAGTATATCTCTCAACCTTCTTTTTGACCATTTTCTCACCTATAGGTACACTACCTAGTTTACTAAGACCAGTTACCTCATGAATAAGATTGGTAGAAATATCAATTACATTATCTTGCATCCATATTTTTCCATCATGTATCCTACTCAATATGATCTGTGTCTACTCATTTGTGTCCAATTTACTATAGAAGTTATATTTGAATAGGTCTATTTCCCTTAAATTTTCAAATCCAAGCTTTATAGTAATGTCGTGATTGAAAACTAATTCCATATCTTTGTTCATGAATTCACTACCAATAGACTCAAACTTACTATTCAAATAACTTCCTACATCTTCAAGATATACTACATTGTTTGGAGTGATGGACAATGCTAAGTTAGGGTTTCCTTTAGTAGGTTTTATAGAAACAACCTTCAACTTAGGTCTATCCTCATTCTCAAAATTGTGTACTACTGGCATATTCATGATTCTATCAATTATGAACTTTTATCAAACAAATTTGCATTAAAAATGATTAAATATCTCTTTCTAAAAATAGGGTTTCTTTGAAATTGCTTTCACAAGTTGCTTCTAAGTGCTCTTCACTTTGGATGAATTTGGAATGAAGTGAAAATAAATTATGTACTCCATTTATTCCATCAACTTGAAACTTACATTAATTGCATACTTTGCAAACACAAAAAAGTTTTCAATTATGTTCTCTAATCAAATAACTATTCAAGATCTTCTATCCAATCTTCAAATGCCACTCAAGGTTTTCCATAGCCATTTTCTATCATGAAAAAAATTCACTAAACTTTGCATCACAAAATTCATTGCAAAAACATATTTTTCATCTTCTATTGCAGATTTAATTTTTTTTGTAATACCATTAACTCTGAATTCCTTCATAACTTGCTTAGAAAATATCCAAATTACAAGTGAGCTTAGGTACCATCTAAACTTAGCTAGATACACATCTTCCCAACTTCTCTACCTTTAGTTCCATCTCTAGAGGAAGTTCTCAAATTTTGATGCTGTGAACAAGCCTAATTTAAGTTTTTTGAATCAAACTCAAGATCTGACTTTGATCTTATTGTCTCATCATCATCTAGCTTTTCCTTTGAGATATCTACTCCTTTTAGAAATTCATCATTAAGTTCTTCTCAAATTTTACTAACAATGGTTTTCTATTTCTCATTATGTCTGTTAGTTCTAGAGTTCCTTTCATGGCTCCTTCTATCATTTCTAGCATTTCTTCCATCATTCCTTCTAGTCCCAAAGTTTCTTCAATTGTTCCTTCTATTTCTAAATTTTTTGTCCATTCTGTAGTACTTTTTTGTATGTCCAAAGTTGTTGCATAACTGACATATTAGTGCTCTACTTCTAAGATTCTGCTAATCATCAAGTGCATAACAATTTTGAGCAATGTGTTCTAAATTGTTACACTTATAACACATGATCTATCTTATGTCTTCATAAGATCTTCCTTCTCTTGATGTCCTTTCATTAGATCTTCTTCTATTTGTAGGGTTAGTATTTCTAGATATTCTACTATTCCTTCTATCATTATAATACTTAGGTTTCCTACAATCAATTGCATTATGACCCATACCATGACAATTATGACAATAAAAGTCCTTAACATGAATAATGACTTATTTGTACAATCTCTTTTCATATGACCTATTTCATTACATAAAAAGTGTAGAACAAGAATCTTAGTGTGCAAAGAACATTAACATTAAAGCAAACATTCACAAACTAAAATTATATTCACATATGAGATTAGACAAAAGAAACAATTAGAGAATGCAAACTCAAAAAAGCAAAAACTTCATGCTTCCTTGATTTTGTAGATGTGTCCTTTGATGTGGATGTATGCTCAAATGCTCAAAGTTGCTTCAATGGTGGAGATGGATAATAGCAAATTGGTAGGTTTGTGAGCTCTCAATTTGGCATTATAAGGGTATGGGTATGGCTTTTGGCTCTCAAAAGGGCATGGTAACTTTAGTTCAAAGATTGTTGATGAAATGGCTTGGGATGGGATTCAATTTATAGGCTAAGGGGTAGAGGGATGGAGGGCTTAGATGCAAGGATGGATGAAGACTTAAGGAGGGCTAGGATGCACTCAAAGGAGAGCACATGGATTGTGCTTGTTTAGCACCAATGGGAAGGTGACACTTGTCACAAGGAGGATGAGTGTGAGAGGGTAGGGTAAAGGGTTGGTTAAAGGCATGATGAGTGGGGTTGAGTATGTAAGAGGGATGTAAGAGGAATGAGTGTGGAAGAGGGAAGAGTGTGGAAGATGGGTGTAAGAGTCATGAGTGGGCTTGTAAGAGTCTTTTATGTTTTGTAAGAGCACTCGTGACTTAGTGGTTGGGTTTTTTGAGGGGAGACTTTGGTTTGGATTAGGAAAGTCTTAAACTTGTTTAAGGAATGTGATAACATTAGGGGGTGGATTAGGCTTGGGTTTAGGATTAGATTAGGGATGTTAGAGATGTGCAAGTGGATGGCATTAATGAGGGTGGGTGAGTTAGTGGCTAAGCTTGGTTAGTATGGGTGGATGGGGTGGATTAGGCTAAATGGAGGATTAGAGATAGGTTAGGGGTTTTTGAATTTGAGGATTTCATTTATCAAATAGATTTATTTAATAAATGGGGATTTTTGGAATTAGATAGGAGAAAAGGATTTAATTGATAAATAATAGATTATTTGATTTATCAATTAGGACTATAGATGATTAATTAAATTAATCAACTAGGGATGGCAAAGGATTAATTAAATAAGAATTTAATTAATGATGCCTTTAGAGATGGCTAAATCAGATTACCAAAGCAGTGTAATCAAATTTAGGTGTCTACATTTTGCCCCTCTTTGACATAGTGTTGAGACAACACTATTTCAAAGAAGTTCGAATGAAGATGACACGAGGAAGATGTTTTAGCAACAAGGTTACCCCAGTCTCGGATAAGAAGAGGAGAGACTAGACTTAGATGATGCCCCCTCAAGAAGGTGGCGGGGAGAGAAATGAGGCTCGATGACTTTTTGAAAAGTACAAGAAATTGAGACGAGCTGAGACGCAGGTTGGCGAAGAGAAGGGGCTGAATTAGCTCAAACTCTCACTATGGGAGAATGATAAAGGGAAATCAGAGGCACAATAGTAAAGCAATCTTAAGACTTTCCAGGATTGGGGGGGGAGATGGAGGAGCAGAGCGCTATAAAAGGAATCCATGGTAGGGAGATGGATGATAGAATGATAAAGCTGATGCAACAAGATTTCAAAGAGTCAGATTGGGGGAAGATGAGTTTCGGAGATCCCTAGGACTAGGATTGTGGATCTCGAAAGATGAGGCTTGGTGGATTGATTTGATTGGTGGATCCCTCAGACTAGGATTGTGGATCCCTAAAGCTAAGCGTGAGGAGTGATTCAAAGAGATACTGATGCATAAGCTGGGGTAGGAGTGAAAGATGTAGGATATGGATGGGGGATAATGGAGATGAAGGGAATCCATTGAAGCTTTTTGAGTGGGGGGATACTTCAAAGAGAAGTACCACCATGTAGTTGACCACTAGATTTTCTATAGGACTATTGGTTAATTGCCAGGGTTACCAAGAACATCAAGGCCTTTTTACCAACCATCTAGAGCACTGAAAAACTGACTCAAAAAAAACACACAAGGATTGCCCCAGTATCACACATGAATCTCAGAGGAAGCAGCGTGGAAACGACACTAGGTAACCCACAAGCAGAAAAAGAAAACAAGCAAAAGACCTAATCAAGACCTTACGCTCTAATTGCCCCATTTGCAGCATACCATGATATGGAAGATCGTGGCAACCTTGAGGAGGGAACAAGGAGATTGCTTGGAAAAGATATTTCAAGACCCAAAAGGGAAGATCCCAAATCAAAAGAAAGCAAAAATCCAAAAGAGAACTGTTTGCCAACGAGATGGGTAGGACGAGGTACTAACGGACCAAGATCAGACATGAGGAAAGCTATATCCTGCAAGGATCTATCAGAGAGCACCTAAGCTGATGGATCTAGATGAGTGATGCATCTGGAAAGCTAAACTAAGAAGGATAACACTTTGGTGATAGGAGATCTAGCTAAAGGATGCATTGGAGTATCTAACCAAGGTGTGCGATGTGTGCAAGATGTTGACCAAGGATGAACTAACATGAAAGCCGAATAGATACAATGATACTAAGCTAAAGAGGATGTACAAGCTAACAGACCAAGATATGTTACAAATGTACAAGTTTGTTCATGTTTTGTTTTTTTGTGAGATGGAAATGTTTGTGAAGGATGGGATGTCTATAATAATTGATAGGTGGATAGGTAGATGGTTTGTGAAAAGCTTAAGGAAAATGGGATTCTGTGTGTGCATGTGATAGGATACAGGCTAGGATACAAGATTATTTACAAGCTGGAATATGGTAAAAGCTTTGGAAAAGATTCGGATATATAAAAGGTATGGTACAAGATTTACAAGGTATAATACAAGCTTTGGTACAAGATTTACAAGCTGTACAGGAGGTATTGACAAGCTCCATCAGATTTTGGATATTTGATTGGAACACCAAGGGAACAAGCAGGTGTTTTATGGGATGGTGGGTGGATGGATGAGGGATACGATAGTGATGGATAATGGATTAGTCTTTAGCACACAAGGTGCCTGAATTACTAGGTTTTCACCAAGGTACCTATCCAAGGCGTTTGAATTGCCAAGTTTTCACCATTGGACGCTTATTTCTCTTTACTATTTTTTTTTGTATTTTTTCAAAAGCTGGGTATACCAAGGATCTTCAAGCATAGAACTTCTTGAGATGAATGATGTTAGTGGGATCATTCAAGAGTTCTCCTTCTGGTGTAGATAATTGATAGGCTCTGAAGCCAAAGGAGGTAGTAACCACATAGGGACCAAGCCATGTAGGTTCAAACTTGCCTTTCTTTTCTCGATCTACGTAGACTTTCATATTTTCTTTAAGGACCATGTCACCTAGCTGAAAGTGTCATGGGAGCACCTTCTTGTTGAAATTCCTTTTGAGATGAGTTTGGTAGACTGTGAGATGGTCATAAGCTTGTTGTCTCTTCTCGTCTAAGAGATCTAGCTGGGTGAGTCTAGCTACTCTGTATTCTTCATCTAAGATTTTCCCTCGCAAAGATATGCGTACTGAGGCAAGTTCAACTTCTATAGGTAATACTGCTTTGGCACCATAGACTAGGGAATATGGAGTTGTGCATGTGGATGTATGAAAGGAAGTTCGATAGGCCCATAGAGCTGGATTTATTTGAAGGTGCCAATCACGGCCGAAATCATTGACAACTTTCTTTAGGATTTTGAGGAGGGTTTTATTAGTTGCCTCTGCTTGGCTGTTACCTTGTGGGAAATATGGGCTAGAAAAGTGATGATGGATGCAGAGGGAAGTGCATAATTCTTCCATGTTAAGATTTTCAAAGTTACCTCCGTGGTCAGTGAAGGTGGTGGATGGGATGCTGAAGTGGCAAACAATGTGGTACAAGATGAACTTGGAGACTTGAACTCCTGTAGCTGAGACTAGGGGGATAGCTTCCACCCACTTAGTGATATAGTCTATAGCTTTTATTATCCATTTATGTCCATCAAATGAGAGAGGGGTGATAGTTCCAACTAGATCAAGGCCCCAACAAGCGAAAGGCCAAGGTGGTGCAATAGGCTATAGATCTTGTGCTGGAGCGTGCACAAGATTTGCATGCTGCTGACATGGGAGACACTTTCTGACAAAGTCACAAGAGTCTTCTTCAATGGTAGGCCAATAGTAGCCTGCTCTAAGGATTTGTCATGCTAGGACAATACCACTCGTGTGGGCACCGCAAAGTTCAGAATGTACTTCTTTTAATGCCATCGTGGCCTCATTTTCATCTAAACATCGAGAGAGAGTATCGTGATAACCTCGAAAATATAGGGTATTGGCTATGATAACATAGCGGGATGATTTTTGAATAAGGTTCTGGCGTTGGGTGTATGTGAGGTGAGGGGATATGATACCATCGTTAAGGTAAGCATGAATTTCATGGTACCAAGGGGATTGGGGACCAACCAAGATACAAACATGGTTTGAATCCTCATTCGCATAAGCGGGTGTGAGGAGTTTCTCAACTAAAAATTCATATTACGTAGCATCTTGGGGAATTTCCAAGAGCGAGCCGATAGTGGCCATGGTATCTGCTACTTTATTTTGCATTCATTGCACTTGTGTAAACTGAAGCTTTGTAAAATGCTGGGTCATCTGATCAATTAGCTCTTTGTAGGGTAATAGCTTTTCATCTTTGGTTTGATATTCATTTAAGACTTGTTTGATGATGAGTTGGGAATCACCAAAGACTTGTAACTCAGTGATATTCCATTCTGCAGCTATCTTTAATCCTGCTACAAGAGCTTCATATTCTGCTATATTGTTGGTGCTAGGGAATTGTAGCTTGAAGGCTTTTGGAATGTAATCTCCTTGAGGTGTAACTAATAATATTCCCGCCCCTAATCCATGAGAGGTGTATGAGCCATCAAAATAAAGCTTCCATGGGGGTTGTTCTTCAATTAGGCAGATATGCTCATCTGGAAATTCTGTGAGCAAAGGATATGCATCTACTAGAGGTGCATAAGCTAGGTGATCTGCTATAGCTTGCCCTTTGATTGCCTTTATGTCCACATACTGAATGTCAAACTCACTTAGTAGCATAACCCATTTGGCCAAACGGCCTGTAAGTGCTGTTTTGGAGAGCATATACTTGAGAGGGTCAATCTTGGAGACTAGTTGGATGGTATGACTTAGCATGTAGTGGCGAAGCTTTTGAGTTGAGAAAACAACTGCCAAACAAGCTTTTTCCATAGGAGTGTAATTGAGTTCATAACCAACTAGGGTTCTACTGATATAGTTGATGGCTCTCTCTCTGCTATAATCATCATGTTGTGCTAGAAGTGCCCCTAGAGCAGTAGGTGTTGGTGATATATACAAGATCAAGGGACAACTAGGAACTGGTGGAACCAAGATAGGGGGATTGGTGAGATACTGCTTGAGCTGATTGAAGTTGCGCTGACATAAAAGATCCCACTTGAAGTTCTCATTCTTCTTTACCAAGTGTGAAAATGGTGTACACTTATCTACAAGTTGGGAGATGAAGCGCCGGACAGATTGAAGTTTTCCCTGAAGAGAGTGAAGCTGTTGCAGTGTCTGGGGAGGAGGCATGTTTAAGATAGCCTTGACCTTTTTGGGGTCGATCTCTATTCCTCATTTAGAAACTATGAAGCCTAGAAGCTTGCCAGATGTGACCCCAAAGACACACTTCTTGATTTAGCATGAGATGATATTGGGCCAACCTATCAAAGACTTTCTCCAGGTCAGCAAGATGATCCATGAAGGTGTGAGATTTGACTAGGATATCATCCACATAATCCTCCAAAATGCTATGGATAAGATCATGAAAAATGGCTGTCATAGCTCTTTGATAGGTAGCCCCAGCATTCTTTAGGCCAAAAGGCATCATGGTGTAGCAAAAGGTTCCCCAAGGGGTAGTGAATGTTGTCTTATGCTGGTCCTCTTCTGCAATCTTGATCTGATTATACCCAGAAAATCCATCCATAAGGGACAGAATTTCATGTCCAACTGTAAGATCTACAATCATATCTATGTTGGGCAAGGGAAAATCATCCTTTGGACAAGCTTTGTTAAGATCTCTAAAATCAGTGCAGATTCTGATGTCACCAGAAGGCTTAGTGACAGTGACCATGTTGGAGATCCATTCTGAGTAGTCAATAGGTCGGATAACCTTAGCAGCTAACATTCTTTCTAGTTCAGCTTTGACTAGTAATGCCACCTTGGGGTGCATTTTTCTAAGCTTTTGTCTAACGGACTTGATCTTTGGATCGACTGCAAGATGATGAACTACAAGCTTTGGATCAAGTCCTGGCATGTCCTGATATGACCATGCAAATCGGCCAATGTTCTCTCATAAAACCTCAAAGAGGAGGTCAGCTTGGTCTTGTGATAGGGATGCAGCAATGTGAACAATTCTAGGGATCTCTGAAGAACCAATGTTGACTTCTCTAGTATCCTCTATTAGAATAGAAGACACCTCTGGTCGATTATCTTGAGGAGGCAATAGTAAATCCTCATGTTCTTCTTGTGGCTTTGGATTTTCTTGCTGAGGGTTTCTCTTCGCTGCCTTAGCTAGTCCCAGATTTACCTTAGTTTCAGTTTTGGGTGTATCAAAACTAGGTTGGGGATTTTCTCCAAAATACCCCTTGGGATCTAGCTTGTAGATGTAGGCAGAATCTGGCTTTGTCTTCTTATGAGGATTTTCAGCTCCCATGAATCTTAGAAGTGCTTCCTCTGATGCGAACTCATCAATATGTATGATACTTGGTCCCAATCTATGAGTTGTGGATGAGCGAGTGGTAGGTCAATGAGATGGATGGATAGTTCTCGGAGAACAGAGTCTCCTAGGAAGATTTGGTCTGGGATATTATCGTAGGCTCTCTTTTTACAACTTCCTTGGGAATGTCTTTGATTTTGACAAGGTCACGGTGAATGTTCGAAAAAGCGTGACCATTTTCATTGGTGCCCCTAGTTGTGGGTATGCCAAAGCTAAGACCTGACTTCATTTCCCAATTATGTGCTTTGATGGGACATTGCATGCCCCTTTCTTCTGGTCCTAGTCCACCTCCTTGATAGTTCCATTTTTAAGTGATGAGCTTATGTTGTTGGGGATACTTCTGGTTGAAGTGATCAAGGTGTGCTTGATTTCTTGGAGGTGCATCCTTATGTAACCAATTGTTGATATCTGGAGTGAGCTCCTCATGAAGAAGCATTTTTGATGACACAAAGGTGGTTGGGCCAAACCATTTGTATCGAGGAGGTGGAATCTCCTTAGCTTTGTGATATGTTGGCCATCCATGGGTATGTGGATCAAGTGGGATTGCTCCGACAGCAAATGCATCTGATAGACTATATTCTCCACAGCCTTTGTTGTTGATCTTTACAGTAGATAGGGTGGAGGCGAGGATGGTTTTTGTGTCATTACAAGTGTGGGATGAGTTGGCAATGGCTGTGCCGATGTCTATTCTAGGGCAATGGTTTGTATATGAAGCTTCAATCGCATTTCAGTAAGAAAAGGGTTCTGGATCAGCGTGGATGGTTACCTCAGTGCCCTGATGCAGAAATTTGATGTACTGATGGTAGGTGGATGGAACGGCCTTCATAGCATGAATCCATGGGCAATCAAGGAGGATGTTAAATGGTAGGTTTAGATCAAAAACATGGCAAACTGTCTCTTAGATGACTGGCCCAACCTTGATTGGTAGCAAAATAGTCCCTTCTGTGGTCCTTTCGAAGTTGTCATAAGCTTTGATGGTGATAACCTCACTGATCATATCTACCTCAGTATACCCAGCTTGTTTTATGAATTTTAGGGTGCAAATGTTCAAGGCTGATCCATTATCTATCATTACTCTTTTCACGGAAAAATTGGATACCATGATGGCTATGTGAAGCGGAAGGGTGTGATCTGGCTCAACCGTGGGTATGTCAGTGGGTTTGAAAGATAGGGCACATGAGGATGAAAGGTGTCCAACAAGATTATGAAAATTAGTAGCATTGATATTAGAAGGGACATAGGATTCTATGAGAGCACTGTCAAGGATGTCTTTGTACATAGGACTAGTGTGGAGAAGGTCTAAAATGGATATTTGGGCTGGCATGTTCCCAAGGTGTTCCAAGATATTGTACCGGCTTTTTGATGGAGCTGATGGTGCTAATGAAACTGGTGGGCCTGCGATGTTAAATTGCGCTCTTCAAGTGGTGACCGCACACTCATTGTCTGGTCCTTGAATATTGATAACATTGACAGAAGGCTCTTTCTCAGATATACAACCTATAAGGCTACCATAGTCTATATAGGATGAAGTGTGGTCATTGTTCTTCCCATGCTGTTGGTTTGGCTGGCAGTTGTTGGTGTTGTTTTGGATAGGTGCTTTTCCAGGATTTTGGTTGTTGTGTGGAGGAAAAGCATTTTGATAAATCTGTAAGCCTGCATTGGGAGAGGTTTGGGCACCAACAGTGATTTCCTTCCGATCAATGAGGTCCTGCACATAGTCTTTCAGTTTCATGCATCTGAGGGTGGTGTAACCATTTACCCTATGGAACTTGCAATACTCATTGTCCTTGTACCATGCAGCTTTGTATTGGCTTGGATCAATTTTCTGGGTAGGAGGAAATTTGATGAGGTTTTCCTTAGCCAATTTCTCAAAAATAACATCCAATGGCTCACCAAGGGGTGTATAGTTTCTAGGTGCAGGTTGGAATCTGGGCTTTTTCCCTACAACTACATTGATGGCATTAGCTTGATTGTTAGACCCTTGAAAGTTGGGTCTTGTATTGTGGTTTTGATAGCTTTGGTTATTTCATTGTTGGTAATTGATAGCTTGTTGGTTGTTTGTTTGATATGGTGGGTTAGACTATTTTTGAGAAGGACCAACGATATTCACATGTCTGGTGTCAGTAACCCCATCTGTTGCAACATGCTTATTTTTGTTCCAATACCTAGACTTGTCATTGGAATGTGATTAATTTTGGTTGGCCTCTTTGTAAATCTTTACCACACCATCTTTGATGAGTCCTTGCTCAAGAATCATTCCTTTCTCTTTGATATCCTTATAGGTCTGCAAACAGTTCATGGTCATGTGGTGAGCCAAGCTGGGATGTGCATTATCAATAAACATTTTCACCACATGGCGTTCTAGCAAGGTGCAGGATATGCGGGTGGTAAGGGTTTTCCATCTTTGCAGGTATTTGGCAAGGCTTTCTCCACCTTTTTGCTTGGTGTGGACAAGATCAACTATTGATAGCTCTATTTCAACAAGATGGGCATATTGGGCTACAAATGCCTCAGATAATTCAGCAAAGTTTTTAATTATGCCATAGGGGATTCTATAAAACCATTCAAGAGCTGGTCCAGCCAAGCTTTTGGGAAAAAGGCGCAAGAGGGAGACATCATTGTATGCCACGTCCTGGCAATGCATGTAAAATTCTTTGATATGTGTGACAGGGTCTCCTTTTCCTCTGAATTTGTCAAATTTAGGTACCTCAAAGTGTTCGGGAAATGGTGTCGTGGTAATGGCTCTGTCAAATGGGTAAGGACACACATTCTCAAACTTGAATGTCTTTGGATCATTCCCTTCTTGGATGGCTTTCAGAGCTGTTTCATTTGCTCCCACTCTGAATTGATAGGTGATTTTTGGGGTGCCCCCAATGTAGGAGTGCCTTGAGGTAGGTATGTGCTGGATGGGGCCACTGAATATGGATGGTTGTGAGGGATTTTCTGATAGGGATTGTACATTGTTTGGGTAGCTACATGGTGGATGATGGGTTGTTGAGGGGGAGGTGGCGCATATTGTTGCATGTGCTGTGAGGCTTGTTGTTGATATGGGATTTGAGGTTTGGATTGAGGTAAGGTATAAGATGGTTGTGAGGCTTGGGGAAAGGATCGGAGGGCTTGTGGGGTTTGACCAATATATGTGGGTTGTGCCCCCATTTGGGATGGTATCTGCAAATAATTGGTGGTTGGCTGGGGTGGTGGATTACCTCTTAGAAGTGGCATTGAAAAGTAGTTGGTAATTGGAGGTAATGGATTAGTTGGTGGTGGAGGTGGTGGGAATTGATAGCTTAAGAATGGAACTGATGGGGTTTGATAGCTTTGTGGCTAGATTTGGAAGCTTGGTAGGGTGGTGGTGGGAGCTAGGGTCACTTGGGAGCTTGGTAGAAGATTGGTAGTAGCTTGTGGGTTTTGATAGCTTTGTGGAGTGAAGGTAGTAGCTTGTGGATTTGTGGCTGGTGGTATTGAGCTCCCAAGACTTAATGAAAATGATGGGATTGTACTTTGGTCTGTGGTGAACAAGTTGGGGGCGATGAAAGGCTGATTACTTGGCCCCATGGGTGGCATCCCTGTTGTATATTGCTGAGGTTGGCCAAAGATGCTAGCACTGATTTGGGAGATGGGTGGATTTGGAAGGCTAGGTTGGGGAGCAGCAGCAATAGTGAAGGGGGTGAACGGTGAGGTGTTTTGAGTAAAGGGGTTTGGAGCGGAGAGGTATGAACCAAGGATGGAGTGGTGGTGGCTGGGTTGGCTTGCGGCATGGAGATTTCAACTTGGGTGGATGATGGTATGTTTGGGTCTGTTGGGTCATATGGATTGGCTGGAGGCTCTTCTTTTGGAATATATTGAGGATAATTTGGATCATAAGAGCCTATGGGTGGTGGAAGCTGCCCAAACAACGGGTGAGATGGATCTGATAATGGAGGGGGTCTTTGATGTAACACCCCAACCTTGCTTCCAAACCCCAATCTCTCTCTCAGGGCTACCTTAGGTCATTCACTAGACCCACTAGGGCTTCTTCACACCCTATAATTACTAGGACCTTGCTCAAGAGATCCTAATCCTTCAGTTGGGGGTACACCAACAAAGTAACATCAAATTTCTTACTAGCCGGCTCCAGTCCGCTATTAACCCTCAAGTCCATCTATAGCTCCAAGGGTACCAGTTCTTCATCTAGGTTTTTTTTTTAGACTCCTTCTAACATCCATGACCCTAAACATTGCTGATTTCATAGGCGCATTCAATCTACTAGGGAAGATACACCAAATTGCTCCAAAAAGGCTACTAGGAATTAGCCCTCCTAAATAGCTGGAAACAAGATTTCTTGAAAAACTTCTTAACAACCCTACAAAAAAATTATATTTCTGGATACCCTTTTTAGAATACTTCAAGATTCTATAATTTTCTAGCCTCCAAACTTTTCGTACAATGAAAGTACAGTTTTAGCCCAAAAATGAGGATTTCAAGTGCTTTATCCCTGTTGTGATGGAAAACCACCTTAGACACCTTTCCAAGACCTCTCCTTTGGACTAGAGCAAGGTTAGACCTTCTCATTACTCGCTGTGCAGCCAGATTAAGGTATTTGTACACTCAATCCTCTCCATAACTCATTTTCCAACTGTGATTCCTAGCCAAGTTGCATTTGGCTTGCCTAGGGCATCACCTTAAAAATGCTTTCTGATGCTTTCAAGGGCCCTCCTTCCTGATACATAATGTAAATGGATCCTAGTTCCAAATCCCAAAATACTAGAGGTTTCCAATGGTGGGAAGTGGCCCTAAGATCCCATTTTCTAAGTGCAGCCCTGTTCAGATCAGCAACTTGCCAAGAACAAAAAGATTTTTCTACACTAATGCAAACGAATTAAAATGATCAAACCAACACTACAAAAAGATTTAAAACAATATTTCAGAACTTTTCCAACACAAAAATCAGTCCATTCAATCCTCCTCTATTAAAAATGCCTTCAAATGCATAAAACCAGCAACAAAATACTTGCTCAATTCATACAAAAATGCAAAACCAACTTGTCCAACCCCCTAAAAATGGTTGTCCTCATGTTTTTAAAGGCTCCTCCATCAGTTCCATAACTGTTCTAAACAGTTAGGACGTTCTAAACACACAAATGCCAAAAAGTTGCTTTTTGCAAGAAAATGTTGTCATGACAACATGACAACATTTCAGCAACTTTTGTTCTACATGGAGTTAGACCTCCAAATTTGGCACAAAAACAAAGTAGACATATAATATGCATAAAATGACTTCAAATAAATAATTCAAAGCCATTGGAACCTTTCTAGACCATTTTAGCCTTTTCCGGACCTAAGTCACCTAGTTGACAATAGTCGGCAACTTCTAGCAACTTGGTCACTTTGGGTCTTGCCAAGTCTCCTAAACACACCTAAGGACCACATAGGACCTATTATTAGAATAGTGATGTGGCTAGCATCACTACAAGCCAAAAATAAATAAATACCTAGGTTTCACACTTAGCCTACCTAGGTGCTCCTGCACCATACTCCCCCCTCCAACAAAGAACTCAAGGTGGATCAGTTTGCAACAAATCTAGAGGTATGCCAACCTTCTTGAACTCTGTCTCAGCAACCCATGTAGCCTCTAAAATTGGTTTCTCCTTCCATTTGATGAGGTGTTCCATGTAAACCTTGTGCCTTGTAGTCTTCTTTACCCTTGAATCTAACACCTTTTCTACCTCCAAATTGTTGTTTGTAGGTGTTGAAGCAAGTTCAAGATCTTCATGAACATCGGGACTGAGCTGAGATGGGTCACCTTTGTATGCCACCAATTCTTGTACATTAAAAATAGGGGATATGCCCAAATCGGAAGGTAAATCTACCTTATAGGCATTTGCTCCATATTTAGCCAATATTTTGCAAGGCCCTACCCTCTTCATCTGTAACTTAGTAGGAATGCCTTTTTGAAGCCTTGCTTTGTTCAAATGGACCATCACATAGTCCCCAACAGCAAACTGAACATCCTTCTTCTTTTCATCCACCTTGGCTTTGAGTTTTAGAGTGTTGTCTTGAATAGTCTTCTTGACTTGCTCTTGAATCTCCTTCATGGTTTGTACAAAGTCTTCAGCTTGACCACTAATCTGATCCATGTTTCCAAGACACCTTAGTTCACACACACCTCTTGGGTGCATGCCATAAACAATTTCAAAAGGACTCTTTCCGGTAGTCCTATTCTTGCTATCATTGTAGGCATATTCTGCTTGTGAGATGATAACATCCCAAGTCTGACCATACTCCTCAGTTAGGCACCTAAGAAGGTTACCTAAAGTTCTATTAACCACCTTAGTTTGACCATTAGTTTGAGGATGGTAAGCTGAACCAAAAGGCATGTTAGTGCCAAGCTTCTTCCATAAAGTCTTCCAAAAGTGACTCATGAATTTCACATCTCGATCCGACACAATGCTTAATGGAAGTCCATGAATCCTTACAACCTCTTTGAAAAACAAATGAGCTATATGACTTGCATCATTAGTTGTCTTACATGGAATGAAATGTCCCATTCTACTGAATCTATCAACAACAACATAAATGCTATCATACCCTTGCTTAGTTTTAGGCAAACCAACAATGAAATCCATACTTACACAATCCCATGGTCTGCTAGGAATTGGTAAGGGCTGGTAAAGACCTGCATTGTTCATTCCTCCTTTTGCCTTCATACACACCATACATTGCTCCACATACTTGGTTACATCTTTGACCAATTTAGGCCAATAATAGAACCTTTTCACTAGTTCTATTGTCTTGCTGATACCAAAATGCCCACTCAAGCTGCCATTATGCTTCTCTTGTATTAGGTTCTCTCTCATGGAACCTCTTGGTACACACAACTGGGTACCCTTAAATAGCAACCCATTTTGCAAAGTGTATTCTAAAAATCTTCTATGAAAGTGGTTTCCAAAATCCATGCATACCTTATAGGCTTCAGCAAAGTCCTCATCATTCTTGTAAAGATTCTGAAAACTCTCCACTCCAATGCTATGGAGCTGAATCTCTTGGACTGTTAAAACCCTTCTACTTAATGCATCAGCAACCTTGTTCATTTGTCCTTTCTTATGCTTGATTGTAAAGGTGAAGGCCTGCAAATATTCCATCCACTTCAAGTGCCTGTTGCTCAACTTCTCCTGTGTGTTGATGTAGCTAAGAGCTTGATTATCTGTAAACACAAAAAATTCTTTTGGCAACAAATAGTGTCTCCACTTCCTAAGACACTGGACTAAGGCATACAATTCTAGATCATAGGATGAGTATTTCTTCTTGGCCTCATTTAGCTTTTCACTATAGAAGGCTACTAGTCTACCTTCTTGACTCAACACCCCACCCACTGCTAGGCCACTTGCATCACATTCTAAGGTGAACAACTTTTCAAAGCTAGGCAATTTTAGGATGGGTTGAGTAGCTACTTGTATTTTTAACATATCAAATGACTTTTCAGCCTCTAAAGTCCACCTAAACTTGGACTTGACTCCCCCCTTTATGGTATCAAGAAATGGTGCACAAATACCACTAAAGTTCCTAATGAACTTCTTATAAAATTGAGACAAACCGTGGAAACTTCTTACCTCACTAGATGTGGTAGGTGTAGGCCAACTTAGGATAGCAGCAACTTTCTCCTTGTCCATCTTCAAAGTTCCTTTAGACACCACAAAGCCTAGATACACCAACTCTTGCTTGAAGAAGTCACACTTCTCAAGGTTGATAGATAGCTTCTCCTCATGAAGCCTCTTCAAAACCGCTTCTACATGCTTGACATGTTCCTCTTTGGTCTTGCTGTAGATGAGGATATCATCCAAATACACCACTACAAATCTTCCTGTGAAGTCTTTGAGCACTTCGTTCATGAGCCTCATGAAGGTGCTAGGGGCATTGGAAAGACCAAATGGCATCACAAGCCATTCATAAAGACCATCAGTAGTCTTAAATGTTGTCTTCCATTCATCTCCCTCCTTTATTCTAATTTGGTGATACCCACTTTTCAAGTCCAGCTTAGTGAAATACATAGCACCTCCTAGACAATCCATAAGGTCTTCAATTCTTGGAATAGGAAACCTATACCTGATTGTAATGCAATTAATGGCCCTTGAGTCAGTACACAACCTCCATTTTCCTCCCTTCTTGGATGCCAAAACCACCGGGACTGCACAAGGGCTTATGCTCTTTTGGATCAAACCTTGGTCCATCAACTCTTGGACTTGTCTTGCCACTTCAAGGTTCTGATCTGGGGTTAACTTGTAGGCTGCCTTATTAGGTAGTGAGGCACCTGGAACAAAGTCAATTTGATGGCTGATAACTCTTCTTGGTGGTAGGGTAGCTGGTGTACCATCACTAACAATCTCCTTATACTTTACAAGCAACTCTTGTACCTCTACTGGTAAAGGTTCTTGGACTGGCTTTTCTTCACTTGCAGCCTTTAGTATGACTACAAATCCTTGGCTCTCCTCATGCTTGAGGTCTCTAATAAACTCTTTCTCTCCACATAGCAGCACATTAGGCACCTTGGACTGTGGTTCATCCCCTTCTAACAATGACTGAATTTTGAAGGTCTTGCTTCCTTTCTTAAATGTTATGGTATTTTCCTTGCCATTATAGACCACTTCCCTATCAAATTGCCAAGGTCTCCCTAGCAAAAGATGACAAGCATCCATTGGCAAAATATCACATAATAAGCAGTCTTTATATCCTGCAATTGAGAAGTCCACCCATGCTTGTTCATTCACTAGGATGCTTTGCCCTTTGTTAAGCCATGTGACCTTGTAAGGGTTTTCATGAGGTATCTTCTTCAATTTGAGCTTTGTAACAGCCTCCTCTGATATTACATTATCAGTTGATCCAGAATCAACCACCACCTTGCATACTTTTCCTAGGATCTTGCACTTGATCCTAAACAATGCCCTTCTATGTCTAGGCTCATTAGAAGCTGGTTGCTTGATCAGCACCCTCCTAAACATAAGATTCTCACCTTTTTCAGACTCAATATGGTCTATGTCAACATCCTTGCAACTTCTATTATCTTCTTGTGCATATGCTAGCCTTTTATCTTGGCTTGAGGAAGAGGGTTTGTCCGGGCACCTATAGGCAGAATGGCCTAGTTGACCACAATTGTAACACTTCATTGTTGCAAAGTAAGAGCTGCTCCTACCTCCTCTACCCCTACTTGATCCTCGTTGATTGCCTCTCCCTCTATTATAACCACCTCTTGAAGAGTGGTCAATAGTTTGCTCCATGGGTTTGCTTTCACTTTGGCTCTTTTGATCACTACCTTTGCCTTGGTAGCCTCCTCTTTGATTTTTCTAATTTCTGCCTTTGCCTCTATCTTTGAAGTTAGAATCTCCTTTCCTCTTGTTCTTTTCTTCTACCTTCAAAGCTAGCTGATGACATCTTTGGATAGTGGTAGGGGCCCATAAGCTAAGCTCCTCTTGAATGTTCCACTTCAAGCCACCAAGATACCTTGCCACCTTGAGTGACTCCTCTTCTTGCTTCTTGGATCTCAAACACAACCTCTGAAATTCTTCAGTGTAGGAGGTAACATCAAGATCTTTTTGCTTCAGTCCTTGCCTCTTTTTATGGAGTTGGATCTCAAATTATTTAGGTAGGAAGTTCTCCTTGATTTTATTTGCCATAGCACTCCAATTTGCAATTGGATTCTTGCCCATGCTGACTCTTTCATCTTGTACATACTTCCACCATGTTAAGGCTGAGCCTCTAAGCCTTGACTTAGCAACCTTAACCTTCTATGCCTCTGAGATACCCTCACACTCAAAGTGGTTCTCCATACCCTCTAACCAATCCATAACTGCATCAATATCCATCTTACCACTGAAAAGTGGCACTCCTTCCAAAGCTTTACCTCCTAAGACTTTGATTGCCTTCAAGAAGGGCTCTTCTTGCAAGATAGGATCAGGTTCAGGTACAATATCTTCCTCTGCTACCTTTTTACCATTCCCATCTTCTTCTTCATCTCTTTTCTTGGCTGCCTCTACAACTGCATCTAGTTTTTGCTTCACCTCTTCTAGTGCTTCTTCAAGAAGCTGATTTCTTTGCCTTTGCTCATCAACTTCTTTAGCTAACTCCACATTTGTCACCATCATGGATTCTCCTACTGATTCTTCAGCGGCTTCCAACATTAACTACCTTTCCCAAATCTTTAACTAGGCTCTGATACCACTCTGATGTAACACCCCAACCTTGCTCCCAAACCCCAATCTCTCTTTGAGGGCTACCTTAGGTCATTCACTAGACCCACTAGGGCTTCTTCACACCCTATAATTACTAGGACCTTGCTTAAGAGATCCTAATCCTTCAGTTGGGGGTACACCAACAAAGTAACATCAAATTTCTTACTAGTTGGCTCCAGTCCGCTATTAACCCTCAAGTCCATCTATAGCTCCAAGGGTACCAGTTCTTCATCTAGGTTTTTTTTTTAGACTCCTTCTAACATCCATGACCCTAAACATTTCTGATTTCACAGGCGCATTCAATCTACTAGGGAAGATACACCAAATTGCTCCAAAAAGGCTACTAGGAATTAGCCCTCCTAAATAGCTGGAAACAAGATTTCTTGAAAAACTTCTTAACAACCCTACAAAAAAATTATATTTTTGGATACCCTTTTTAGAATACTTCAAGATTCTGTAATTTTCTAGCCTCCAAACTTTCCGTACAATGAAAGTACAGTTTTAGGCCAAAAATGAGGATTTCAAGTGCTTTATCACTGTTGTGATGGAAAACCACCTTAGACACCTTTCCAAGACCTCTCCTTTGGACTAGAGCAAGGTTAAACCTTCTCATTACTCGCTGTGCAGCCAAATTAAGGTATTTGTACACTCAATCCTCTCCATAACTCATTTTCCAACTGTGATTCCTAGCCAAGTTGCATTTGGCTTGCCTAGGGCATCACCTTAAAAATGCTTTCTGATGCTTTCAAGGGCCCTCCTTCTTGATACATAATGTACATGGATCCTAGTTCCAAATCCCAAAATACCAGAGGTTTCCAATGGTGGGAAGTGGCCCTAAGATCCCATTTTCTAAGTGCAGCCCTGTTCAGATCAGCAACTTGCCAAGAACAAAAAGATTTTTCTACACTAATGTAAACGAATTAAAATGATCAAACCAACACTACAAAAATATTAAAAACAATATTTCAGAACTTTTCCAACACAAAAATCAGGCCATTCAATCCTCCTCTATTAAAAATGCCTTCAAATGCATAAAATCGGCAACAAAATACTTGCTCAATTCGTATAAAAATGCAAAACCAACTTGTCCAACCCCCTAAAAATGGCTGTCCTCACATTTTTAAAGGCTCCTCCATCAGTTCCATAACTGTTCTAAATAGTTAGGATGTTCTAAACACACAAATGCCAAAAATTTGCTTTTTGCAAGAAAATGTTGTCATGACAACATGACAACATTTCAGCAACTTTTGTTCTACATGGAGTTAGACCACCAAATTTGGCACAAAAACAAAGTAGACATATAATATGCATAAAATGACTTCAAATAAACAATTCAAAGCCATTGGAACCTTTCTAGACCATTTTAGCCTTTTTCGGACCTAAGTCACCTAGTTGACAATAGTCGGCAACTTCTAGCAACTTGGTCACTTTGGGTCTTGCCAAGTCTCCTAAACACACCTAAGGACCACATAGGACCTATTATTAGAATAGTGATGTGGCTAGCATCACTACAAGCCAAAAATAAAGAAATACCTAGGTTTCACACTTAGCCTACCTAGGTGCTCCTGCACCAGTCTTCCAAAGTCAAAGGTTCCTACATTGTCCCTTCAAAAATTAGTCATGATTGTCTCTTTATTTTTGTCTATAATGGTGTTTACCAATACTGCATTTCCTGGTTGGTTCATGAAAGCTTCAATGTCAGTAGGTGATGGCATAGCTTGCTTTGGGCTAAAGGATAGTTAAGTGCTCAAGGGGGGTGAGGTTGTTCGATCCAAATGATAGGGCTCCATTGTTTCTTTCTTCTTGGCTAAGCGAGTGACAGGTGGCATGAAAAATGCTCCTAGGGATGAGATGCAATAATGCTGATGGATGCAAAAGTGGGAAGGCTTTTCTATGTAAATAATTTCCTAGGTTGAGGCAAAGCTATATGACAAAACCTAAGGAGGATTGGGTTGGGGATTCTAACTTCAAAGATATGTTGTCAAAGCACAAAAGGTCTGCTTTCCTATGTGCAAGCTTGGTGGTGATTGTGTCAACTTAAGGATAGATTGATGATCCTTTAGGAAGAACACGAGATTGACCACTTATGGATCCCAACCTTTAGCTCAAGGTGATGAGGGATAACAAGTGACAAAGCTATATTACCCTAGACAAAGCTCTGTCAAAGGGATAACCTTGGTGAGATTGGTGGATTTGGAAGATTTTAGGAATGGCAAACTTTTAGCAAGGTGACAACAATTTTGAAAGCTTAGATGTGTATATTTTTGATTACTGGCTAGATGGTATGATTCTAAATGAGACGGATGAGCTAATAATGCTTAAGGGGATAACCTAAGATGGCTGGATTTTCTACAAAGATGACTCTAAAGTGAAGCTTATCTAAGAAGATGTGAAGAAATAAGGGTGTCTAATCATAGAAATCATGCCTAGTTGGTAAGGCATAAGTAGGATTAACTCCTAGATGTTGGCTAAATTTGATGGTGCGCTCTAACCAGGCCTCTTGAAGTGCTTCGTCGGTAGCTTTGTCCTCTACTTTGTAGAGTTTGGCAATTCGTGGGCTTGGTGTTATTTCTTTTCTCTTGGTTGAAAGTTCTTGGTATGCTAGAGATGGCTTGAGTTTGACCTTGTGAAACTTTTGTTTGGGTTTGGGTTGTTCCGACATAAATTCTTGAATTTGCTTGGCTTTGGGAAAAATCTCAATTATTTTGCTTCAACTTGTTCAACTTCCAAAATAGGCAGTGACTACGCTAAGTGTGCCCTAAGCTAGGATTGACCAAGTTTGGCAAACGTTCATTCAACAAGTAAAATAAAAACAAGCAATAGATAGGAACACCCAGATAGAAGTTTGTGGTTCTCAGAATGTGATACTTGCGCCGAGGAGTGTGTATGTTCTACAAATGTTTCGATCAGTCACTCCAAACACATTAACATCCTAGATGGTTTTCTGCAAAGCTGACAATTGGTTTAGCTAGGAGTCCTCGATATACGCAAGGTACATAAGGCTCCAAATCCGTAGATGAGACCAAAAGGATGTCACACAACCGAGAGGAGCGGTAACCCACTTCTCCTCTTTCACTTCTCAAGGGTATAAAGTTCCTTGAGGCTTAGCCTGAATGACAAAATCTTGATCCCAAGAGAGGTGTCTTTCGATTCACCTTCCAATTCTTATACTCCGTCGGAACGCTGGAGTTGAGGTCATCCAAGGGGTGATGAAATCCCCAAGCAAGCCTCCTAAAAAGAAACAAGGTTTTGGATCCTAATCTTATGCACCCAAGATGGCCTCGAAAGACGACAAGGGGAGAGAAGACTTGGATGACCTTGGGCTAAAACACACGCTTGTTCTTTTACCAACTGACTCTTGTGTGTGCTAATCTAGACTTTACAAGCACTCATGTTTAAGAGACAATTTTCAATTCCAACTTGAAGCACCAACAAAAGTAAATCAATTGAAGAATGCAAACAATAAGAAGAGTTAGGGTCAACAAAAGAAAACTCACGCGCCCAGAGGCCCTCCACGTCAAGTATCGATTAATTTTTTTTAAGGCATTCAAGATTGAGTATGAGTTTGTTTTAAGCCCAAAACAAAAGTGTGTGAGATTCAATTTCAAACGCGCGCCCAGAGGCTTTCCACGTCAGTTGTTGTTCAATTTTAGTGCCCAAACTTGAAGTGTGATCGATTTAATCTAGAGTTTTTGCCATTTAAGAATTTTGATAAAGTTAAAGCAAACGTTCAAAGACCAAGTGAGTGAGTTAGATTGTGGAACATTTAACACCTTTTTCAAGTAGACCCATCCCCATAAATGGCGCTGAGATTGCAACCAATGGTTAATATTTGATGGGTGATTAGAAAAGAGGTGAGTCCAAGGAACTACTCAAATTGATGTTTGTAAATTTGTATTTTAACTTAACAAAGTTTCTTAAATGTCCAAAAATCAAACTTTACCTAGATTGCATGTGGAAAAGAGATTTGTTTTGTTCAATTTTAGAAGCTCCAAATGAAGTGTTTGATATTGCAATGGTTAATTGATCCTTGGCATTCAAGATTGGATTTGTTGTTTTAAGCATGCATTCCAAGGAAAGTTGATTTTAATCCATGGTATTCAAGAGTGTGTTTTGAGAAACATTCATTCAATGGAAAATGTGTTTAACCATTCAAGTTCATTTTCTAGCAACATGCATTCAAAGACAAATGGTTAAGCATTCAAGTTCATTTTTTAGCAACATGAAAACCTGCAAGAAACATGGTTAGTGGTTCCATATGTGCTCCAACCTGCAATGAGACAAAAAAGAAATAATTTAGGTAGTTAGCCAAAATCTTAAAAAATGAGAGCTTAACTATGGGAAAAAAAATTTTTAACTTTTTTTGCTATTTTTCCTACGCATAAAAATGCTTAAAATGGTCTAAATCCTACGGAACCACTAAAAGTTAAATTTTGATTTTTTTTTAGCTACAAAGTGCAAAAATAAAGATTTTAAAATAGAAATGCCACATAAGCAGGCAGAAACAAAAGTCTATCAAGCGGAGATGCCAAAATACGTAGATGCTAAAATGTGAAGACGCTAGTATTCAGAGATGACAGGTCAGATTTTGCGGCGCAAAAAATATGTGACAAGCGGAGACGTCGATTTGCGTGGACGACAATTTGGGTTGGCAGTGGCAGAGACGACAGAACAGGTTGCGGAGACGATAGTGTAGCTGGCAGAGACGCGGATCTGCGGAGACGATGGTTGAGGATGCACAAACGACAGTCTAGTGGCAGCGCCGACAACAGAAAACCAAGCGGAGACGCCAAAATGCAGATACGTCAATTTGGTTACGCAGACGAAAAAGTAGCCGACGAAGATGACAGTTTGCAGGCGCAGATGCCAAAACTACAGAGACGACACTGCGCGAAAAAAAGTTGAAAAATGCAAATTTTTTTCAAAATTTTTTAAATTTTTTGCTACTTTTTTATTTTTAGATGGTATTTCTTTTTCCTAAGTGCGTTCTTTAACCTGCAAAAACAAGAAAAACACCCTACAACACACTCAAACAATAACAAACATTAGATGGTTAGAAAAAATGACATATAGATGAAAATGGATGATTAAATGACCCATAGTGGGGTCCCACCGGGCGTGCCAAAATGTAGAACAAGAATCTTAGTGTGCAAAGAACATTAACATTAAAGCAAACATTCACAAACTAAAACTATATTCACATATGAGATTAGACAAAAGAAACAATTAGAGAATGCAAACTCAAAAAAGAAAAAACTCCATGCTTCCTTGATTTTGTAGATGTGTCCTTTGATGTGGATGTATGCTCAAATGCTCAAAGTTGCTTCAATGGTGGAGATGGATAATAGCAAATTGGTAGGTTTGTGAGCTCTCAATTTGGCATTATAAGGGTATGGGTATGGCTTTTGGCTCTCAAAAGGGCATGGTAACTTTAGTTCAAAGATTGTTGATGAAATGGCTTGGGATGGGATTCAATTTATAGGCTAAGGGGTAGAGGGATGGAGGGCTTAGATGCAAGGATGGATGAAGGCTTAAGGAGGGCTAGGATGCACTCAAAGGAGAGCACATGGATTGTGCTTGTTTAGCACCAATGGGAAGGTGACACTTGTCACAAGGAGGATGAGTGTGAGAGGGTAGGGTAAAGAGTTGGTTAAAGCCATGATGAGTGGGGTTGAGTATGTAAGAGGGATGTAAGAGGAATGAGTGTGGAAGAGGGAAGAGTGTGGAAGATGGGTGTAAGAGTCATGAGTGGGCTTGTAAGAATCTTTTATGTTTTTTAAGAGCACTCATGACTTAGTGGTTGGGTTTTTTGAGGGGAGACTTTGGTTTGGATTAGGAAAGTCTTAAACTTGTTTAAGGTATGTGAAAACATTAGGGGGTGGATTAGGCTTGGGTTTAGGATTAGATTAGGGATGTTAGAGATGTGCAAGTGGATAGCATTAATGAGGGTGGGTGAGTTAGTGGCTAAGCTTGGTTAGTATGGGTGGATGGGGTGGATTAGGCTAAATGGAGGATTAGAGATAGGTTAGGGGTTTTTGAATTTGAGGATTTCATTTATCAAATAGATTTATTTAATAAATGGGGATTTTTGGAATTAGATAGGAAAAAAAGATTTAATTGATAAATAATAGATTATTTGATTTATCAATTAGGACTATAGATGATTAATTAAATTAATCAACTAGGGATGGCAAAGGATTAATTAAATAAGAATTTAATTAATGATGCCTTTAGAGATGGCTAAATTAGATTACCAAAGAAGTGTAATCAAATTTAGGTATCTACAAAAAGAACTTACCTCTAAATTCAAACCTAATTTCTTTAGGAGATTCTACTTGCTTTGATTCATCAAAAATTTCAACTTCCTTTTTTTGCTTAATTTCTTTAGACTTATCAGAAGATTGACTAGATTCAATCTTATCATCAAATTTACTTTTTTCTTTCAGATCTAATCTAATCTTAGGTTTCCTCACAGAAATGTTAATTAGATAACCAATACCATTCTAATCATAAGTAGGTCTTTATATTGACATTTAATCATCAAGCTTTTCTCTTCTAGAATAAAGCTTATCAAGCTACTACTTGCATTGAATTAATTCACCTTTCATAATAGTACTGTACTTATGAAGTTCTTTGTGATATTCTTTCAATGTTTCCAACTCAGATGTTTCCTTTTCTAGATTTTCTCTCAGATCTGCATTCTTAGTCTTTAAATTAGTTTCAACTTTGCTAGGATCATTTCTCAAAGTCAACTTCTACTTTTTAATCTTCAATTCATGCTTCAAGATCTTGTATTTTATCTTCAACTTTGAATAATCATCATCACTAGTTCTAGATTTAGTAGATTTAGGCTTGGATTTGAGATGTTCAATCTTTTCTTTCAATTGACCAATGTATACATTAGAGTCTTCATATCTATCCTTAATCTTATCTCTTTCTTTAGTAAGGAGATCAATTTTTTCAAGAGCTTATTTAATGTTCTTCATCAACTATTCCATAACCATAGGGATCTTACTTAAGTTGTTAAGCCTCTTCAAAGTAACTGCACTCTAATACCAATTGTTAAAAATAGGAATTACTGAAAGGGGGGTGAATCAGTAATCTGCAAACTTTAGTCACCAATTGGATATTATTTCTTTCTTTAAACCATGCATAAAAAAGTAATAAAATAATGTTGAATAGTAATAGTAACAATGCACAAAGATAACTCATTGTATGCATGAATATGTAGCCTCTTCTAACACACACACTTCAACACAGTCTTTATTTGCGGATTCATCCTGGAATGAACATTGGATTGTTCATTCAAAAATTAGCCGGCAAGGCGACCTATTGCCTTCTATCTAAAGGGAATTGCTTGTTACATATCCTCAGATTTGAGGTGTTAAGCAACCACACCCTCTAAGAATGAAGGATTTAAAAGAAAATGTGACTAATCTATATGAGAATGTAGATTAATCTAGAATGGAATATGCATGTTTAATCTAAGAACATGTAAAAGAAAGCTATGCTAAAATGTATGCAAATTTTGCTAAATGAGATGAAACTAGAAAATGAATATCTTATGAAAATAATGAGCTCAAATGAATGCACAATCTAGCAGCAATTCAATAAAAATTCTCATTCAACCTCTCTCAAAATGAAGAGATGAGGGTCTCTTAAATAGACTTTCCTGGAATCCATCAACGGTTGAGATCGATTTCAATCAACGGTCAGGATTAAAGGTGAAGTTCAGTCATAAAGGAAGATTTCCAAATTAAAGGGAGTTAATTGATTTAATTTGAGTAGAATAAGGAGTTAATTGATTCAATTTGAGTAAAATAAGGAGTTAACTGATTCAATTCCTTTTTTATCAATAGTGAACTAGGAATTTCCTTTTTTGAACTAAAGAGAGATTTTGGTGAGATATTTTATTTTATAAAATGAGATATGGTCTCATAATTACCTTTTTTATTTAATTAAATAACTTCATTTAATTAATTAGGAATGGCTTCCCATTTAATTAAATAACTTTCTTTAATTAATTAAAGAATAGCCTTCCATTTAATTAAATAATTTTCTTTAATTAATTAGAAATACCTTTCCCATTTAATTAATCAAGATAGGTGTATTTATTAAATTAAATAAATTTAGTCCCATAGTACATTAGCCTTAGGAGATAATTTAATTTAATAAAGTATAAATCCTTTAAATTAAATTATAATTAAATCAAGTAGGTTTAATGTGACTAATATGAGTATGTACTATAGGAATTAAATAAGAAATGTGATGAATGTAGATTAGGGTCTTCTGCATCTGACAATTAAGTCAAGTAGCGAGTAGCCAAATAAGAATTTTCCTAATAGAATAGGACTATAAGATTGATTAAAATAGACTAGAATTGGGATCATGGCAATGAGCCAACTTTGGGGTATTACATTTTTCTCCTCTTTGAGTGAATGTGCAAGTGGCACGTTCAATTCAAAAAAAATTAGAAAGCATGATGTGAAGATGAGATTGATTACGAAGTTGATGACATGGAGACCAATTGATAAGCTTATAAGGACTATCTCTAGAATAGAGTTTAATCCCAAGGAATCCAAGTAGAGCACCTAGATACCTAAGATGGGTAGCATTTAAAAGACTATCTCTAGAATAGAGCGTGATCTTTAAGGATCCAAATAGAACGTCTAGATACCTGAAATTGATAAGCATTTAAAAAGTTTCTTCAGAATGAAGTTCAACCTTTAAGGATCCAGATAGAACACCTAGATACTTGAGAGAAATAGCATTTAGAAGACTATCTCTAGAATAGAGCATAATCTTCAACGATCTAGATAGAACACCTAGATACCCGAGAGTAATAGCATTTAGAAGACTATCTCTAGAACAGAGCATAATCTTCAAGGATCCAGATAGAGCACCTAGATACCCGAGATTGATAATAGATAACAAGCTCCAATCATGAGTCATAGAATCATCCCCAAAACTAAGCTTGATCCTCAGGAGAAGGGATTTACATTGTCCCAATACCTATCCATCAAACTCTGAGAAGAGCTTTTATAAGGTTGATCAATTGATGAAAAGATAAGATAGATAGCAAAGATGCTAGATAGAAGGAAACAAGATGCCCCGAGTGATGAGATGCCCCAAGTGATAAGGACATAAGATGGGAACCAGATGCCCCAAGCAATAGGTATTTAATGATGTTAATCATCCTGCCCCCTTGGGAGTGAAATCAAAAAATGACACACCAGAAATATGATTTGAAGCAATATATTATGAGATATAGAAGAAATTTGAGATTCAGTAGAATATAGAAGAGATCAAAACGATCAAAAGAAGATTCAGGGTTGATTTGAAAGATTGTGAAGTCGTAAAGATTAAGTTTGACGAAAAGTTGATCAGATTTAGCCATAGATGACTTGATTGACTATTTCAAAAATAATTTTTGAAAATATGGAGAATGTAGAGATAAAAGGATTCCAAGAATCACAAAGTATCAAAAAGATTTGGGCTACACAAGCATTCGATTGTGCCGGTCCCCAAAATTTTAAAATGCATTTTTGAGGCTCTTTAGTGTGTCAAATTTTGAATTTGATCTCGAAAATGGATCCAGAACAGTCCAATTAGCCAAGAGTGTGATTTTTGCGCAAATTCGAGCACTTTGAAAAATTTGGGTCAATAGCTATATAAGGGCTCGAGGGGTCATTTTCAATTCATTTGTGCTTTTTGTCTTTTATTGATTTGACCTATGAGAGGGACATGGCAGTCAGTGTGAGACATCATCGATTCGAGTGCTCCAGACATCACGGTTTGCCAATAGACTATGGGCCACCGATGAGTCATCGAGTCCCTTCCTTCGTACTTTTGTTTTCACGCATTTCAAGGTTAGTTATTGCAAATTTTAGCATGTTTTAAGATTTTCAATTCGGTCTTCATGCGAGGCCTATCTCTTCTCACTCGAAGATCTTCTTTCTTCACGCAAAGAAACAAGGTGTGTTGTTTGTTCATGCGCGGTCGGAGGATCTTCGCACGGGATGCATTAGGTTTCGCACGAAGATTTAGATTCTTTGTGCGAGGCGATTTTTTTCTTGTGCAAAGAGCTCTTTTTCCGTGTGAGCAGCTCTTTTTTTGTGTGATGGCAAGATTCTTCGTGTGAAGAAAGAATGATTTTGCGTGAGATTTCACAAATCTCACTTGAAATTTCATGACTATTTTGTTTAAAAAAATGATTTTCATACTCAAAAATTGCTTTTTAATTGGTTTTGGTGCATCGTTTTGACTTGATACTGATTGTTTTGTTTGTTTTTTGTTGTGTGCAGGAGTCTTTTGGTGACGTTTCATTCAGGTCTCATTATCCAGCATATGGGGAGTTATTGTGGAGTCTTAATGATGCAGATCAGGCTCACATTGCCCGATTGGGTTTGTCCTCTCTATGTTGGATTCCAACCGTGATGGTGAATCACAGCTTACTCACAGCTTTGGTGGAGCATTTCCATTCGAAGACTAACACCTTCCACTTGCTGATGGGTGAGATGACCATCACTCTGAAGAACATCTAGAGGATTTTGAGGATTCTTTTTCACAGTGCCCGAGTCATCTATGATACAGTGCCCCAAGCAGGGACAGAGGCATTATCTGTTGTGTTCGGGAGAGAGTTACTAAGGGGCAGAGCCATTAGCTAGGATGAGCTGATGCATACCTATGGACCAACACAAAGCTAGCATCCATGCTGGGTATATTTCTGAGCTGCTTCTTATGTCCTGATAGAGGATAGAATGGGTTGGAGTGCAAATGGGGTGCCATTCTTTGCAAGATGTTAGAGGCACCAGAGATCTTTGGGTGGGGTTAGTGCATGTTGGCCCACCTTTTCCATGAGATGCACAAGGTTTTCTTCCATGATAAGAAGACTATGGCAACAAGGGTATATGTATTACATATCTGGGCCTAGGAGCATCTTCCCATATGTCGGCCAATTTTTGAGGATGCCAGAGAGCCCATGGAGCCCTACATATGCAAATATTGAGGGCATATTACCTAGGCCCACCTGGGTAAGATTGAGCACTAGCAAATGCATCTTGATGATCTTGTGTCCATTGTATGGCAACCTTGGAGAGAGATAGAGGACTGGGATGATGCCCCCAAAGAGCTACCATGGATCTTTAGTTCTTGACCTCTGGTAGGAAGGACGACATTAGTTATAGAGAGATTTTCTATTTCATGAGTGTGGTGGCAGTATGGCCATCCCCAAGACATTTCACATGAGTATTGTGCCTATGCCAAGGTGCAGAAGGATGTTGAACAGGGATGGCCTCCATGGATCGATCTAGGGCGATCCATGATAGATATTCACAATCTAGCTACAGTTCAGTGGGACTATCTACCAGAGGTAGTAGATGTAGGGATGATGCCTGCATATCAAGAATTTTTGATTGACCATCCATTCCCATGCTTCACAAATCCACTAGCGATGGCAGGGAAGGTACAGAGATAGGTTCCCTAGCAGTAGCAAGCACAGCCACAACCACCAGGTTAGCCACAAATTCTTCCACAATTCCAGCACTAGGTACAGTAGATGCCTATTCCCCCTCGTCAAATTGGATCAGACCCAGGTGTCGGGGGCAGTGGGATAAGACACGGTCAGTGGAGGAGGTAGAGGATAGAGGAGCAGGCCCCTGAGTAGGAGATACCATAGTAGCAAGCACCACAATAGCCAAAGGCACCACCACAGTGGCAGGCACTAGAGATGCTCGATGAGGATATGCCAGATTAGCTAGCAGGTGGGGTGTAAGACATGGTACGATGGCATCATGAGCGGGTTTGTCAAGCCTCCTGACAGTTGGGAGAGTTATAGATTGCAGTGGCAGTTAGGGATGCACAACTGGTAGAGTGACAGTGGGACACAAATCTTTGGAGAGAGTGTGCCAAGACTGTAGAGTGAAGATTAGTGCTAGCATAGGATGAGATCCACTTTCAGTCAGCTTGGGTAGTGTATTACTATGCTGCATATACCAGCACTGTGCCAGATGAGACACTCCAGGTGCAAGGCTATTCTTAGTATGTGTGAGAGTCTGGGGGCGCACGACATCCTGCCAGGCCAGACATGCCACCATCGCCTCCACCACCTACTGCCCCTACTCCTCTTGCTCCTCCTGGAGGCGAGTGTTCGGGACAGAGTTAGATGCTTTGTGCCTGATCTTTGATTTTGATCCCTAGCTATGCATTGATTGGTGTGTCAACACCACATGTATCATTTTTGATCGATTGCACTCGAGTAGCACCCATTTTTTGTATTGACCCATTCTTTTGATATATATATACGAGAGCTTGAGCCAAGTATTCTTGTGTACATGTTATTGTCTGTTTTGTTTTACTTTGATGTACATGAGATGTATGTTGCACTTAGATAGAATGCATATGTATGAACTGACATCTCACGTAGTGTTGCATGTTTTTGCTTGATACTCATAGGTATTCCATTGAGGACCATGAATCGATGAACCAAATGCTTCTATAGTCATGGAGGAATTTGATAAATGTAGAGTATGAACAAAATGACCATCAAATTGTGTGCTTATGCAAATGAAGTATGTAATGCAAGACTGTTAAATGCAACCCTAGGTCTAGTTACCAAGCCTCGATATTTAATCATCAGTGGATATAAAATAAAGCTCGTATGTTATACAATTCCCACTAACATTGCAATCATGGAAATATGAATATAGCATACATTATTGGTTTGTCAAGATTAAATGTAAGCATTCAAGGCACAAGAAGCCAGAATGACTAGAAAATTTGTCCCTTTTAATGTAGCAAGTTAACATAAGCATCAGAGAATAAATGCTAGGATGACCTAAATGTTGCTTGCATGACAGGCACACTAAACACACAGGAGATCCCTCTTATGCTAAGTATTTAGTATTCATTATGTCCGTAATGACCCTTGCGTTCGTAACCTGAGATAGAAGTGCACTAGATATACTCGCAGTGACCTGTACGTTCACTTAATAGAATGAGTATCAGTATTTACTATAGCATGAAGAGTTTATTACAAAAAAAAAGGAGAAGAACCAACATAATTGATGTATCTATATAAAAGGAGTCGAGGTACACACGGCCATCCAATACGAGATAGAGGCTCTTATAGTGGACACCCCTCTTATAGGAATATATCAACTTATTGGAACTAAACCATAAACAAAAAGAAAAGAAAAGATCATGCCCCTAGTCATTACTTCTCTAGTCAAAGATGACATCATCAAGTTGCTCAAGGGGATATGATAAAGAAAGAACAAAGAAAAAAAAGAAAATGCTTAGCATATCCAAACTAGTATATCATTTTTGAGTTCATTTTTTTTGGATTGATGTCAAGTGTCAGTGTCCAGAACATGTTTGAAAGAAATCTCTTCAGTAGGGTGACAATAGTAGGCAGACATAGCCAAAACGACTAGTGACTGAGGTCAAAGAGGAATCTTCACAATGAAGAACCTAAGAAGGACTGAGCGATAGTAGATAGACATAGCTAGGATGACTGGTGACTGACACAAGAGAGAGATCTTCCATAAAGGAATTTGGAGACATAACCCAAGCAACAATAGGCAGACATGGCTGAAACAACTAGTGACTGTGACCTAATCCTAGATGTTTCACCCACTTTGATTCAATTTTCATAGACATGCACTCGATCAATGTCTTTATCAGTAGTCACTTCTAAAAGATTGTCAAACTCATATTCATGAGAATTAGTGCTACATGGTGAGAGACTATAGAACTCCCCAACAGTGATAGGGGCATACTCTCCTTCATCCTCTAGATTCTTACACAAATACTCAATACAACATGACTAACTAGATTCTCCCTTTTCTGAATGATATTTGAGTTGCTCAGTATTGTCCTCAAAAGAATCACTAGTATCATTCATAGTGCTAACACGTGGCACAAAGTCATCTAGCTCAGCAAAGAATTTAGCAAGATCATAAGGAATAGGATGAGGGTATGAATCCTCATCATCAGATTCTTCCTCTTGAGTATCTAACTCAGCTTGTGACTCATTTTCAGATGAACTTTCAGGTTTGGGGATGAATTGATTTGATCCCAAATGGAAAGGGACCTTCTTAAACCCTAGGCTAGTTGTATCACTATTGCTTCGAGCTTTTTCTTTGATAGGATCAATTAGGCCATTTTTATTGCACCCAACAGGGCCAATTCCCTTGTAACCAAAATGCTTCATAAGCTTAAGAACAGGTCCATATTTCTTAGGAGTGATTTCTCAAGCTTGTTCTATTAGGTCCACTGGAGCCTCTTCTTTGTAAAGCCATGCAGCAATGGCTCTATTTTCACTTTCATCTTCTAAGGGAACTATAGCCTTGACAAAAGACCCATTAAACTTGGTCTAAGGTGTCAACACGAATGACTTCTTTTCCTCTGAGGGTCTCCCAAAATGTCAAGGGGACTCTGGGAGAGATGTTAATGATAGCACTGGTTCAATGTGGTACTCTCCCATACTAGCTTCTTTCAATTTGAATGACTACTCAATTTGTTTTAGCTTATTGTCATGACAATCAGTAGACTCACGGTTAGCAAGGATGAAAGAATCAACAACTTTGAGCATATTGCAGGTGTAGCTAGTAGTGGCAAGAATAGTAACTTCGAAGCCATGAAATGGGAATTTGATGCATTGGTGGTATGTGGATGGCATAGCACACATCTCGTGCATCCATGGCCATCCCAATAGAATGTTGTAGGCTAAGGTAATGTCAAGTACCTGATAGGTGACATAAATTTTGACAGGACCAATGCGAATTGGTAAAATTACAATACCTAGTGACTTTTGTTCCACTTCATCATATGCTTTAATAGTGATCTTTCGTCAAGGATCAGCAAAGTCCTCAAAATAATCCAATTGTCTAAGTAGAGCAGCAGAGACAATATGTAGGCTAGTGCCATTGTCAATGAGTACTCGACGAACACATGTTTAGTGGATCATAACCTCAATATGTGGAGGCTGATTGTGTGGGTGATTCAGTGAGTTTTCATCCTCCTCGAAGAAGGTCATAAGATAACATGAGGTTAGGTGACCTACCATAGATTGAAATCACTCAAGATCAAGATCTTGAGGAATATTTTCCTCAATGAGGGCTTTGTCCAAAATTTTCTTATGAGTAGGCAAGATTTTAAGCAGCTCAAAGATGGAAATCTGAGCATTAGTTCATTTCAACTGATCAAGAACACTATAACTGGTTGCAATCAAGTTCGTTGTGTGTTTTACACCTTTACCTGATGGAGAAACAAGAGCTTTGTCTTTGTGTTGTTCAAGATTTGAAGTAGGAGGTGCAAGGCCTTTGAGCACCAACTTCGCATGAGAGCGAGTAATAGTGTTAGCATAGTGTTGCAAAGATGCATTATCCATCTTATTGGAAGTAGGGCCTCTCAAGACAAATGGTGTCTTGGGTTTGTTGTTATCTTGCTTGCCCTTTATGGTAATAATGTTGCAGTATTCAAAATCTATAGGTTCAACCATGTGAATGACATTTTTATTATTGGAATATGTATAGTTGACCTTATTGTAGGATTCTGGTTTCAAAGTCTCTCCTTTTTCATTAGCTGGGAAAGGCTCTTTGAACGCCTTATGGTTTGAGGTTTTGTTATGTCCATCTACCACAAGATCACCAGCATCAATCAAGTCCTGGACTTGACGACACAAGTTTATATAGTTGCTGGTTTTGTGTCCCTTTTTTTGGTGATACTCACAAAATGAGGTATCTTTTCACCATGGTGGACGTGGTTGTGGATCATAGGGACAAGGGTTATCCATTGGTGAGATAAGCTTGTGTTGTAGCAATGTTTTGTAAACCACATCCAAAGGTTCTCCCAAAGGCGTATACTCTTACTTGGGTCATGTTGTCCATCAGTTTCTCAGTTTGTTCCTAGATGCCTTATTGTCAACGGGAGGCTTCTCAGCATTTTTGGCCACTTTGAGGCAATCTGTGAGATTCAATTCCATTTTAGCAGGTTTGGGTGTGACATTGTCAACAATCCCATCATGTACAATTTTTTGGTTCTTGTTGACATGTTTGGTTTTATCCCTATTGGAAGTGGAACCTTGTTTAGTGTCTCTCTGAAGAGTGAGCTCACCTTTCCTGACCATAAATTCTTTGATACTGATAGCCTATGTAATCATGTCTTCAAAGGTATGTGGACCTTGTAGTTGGACTCTATATCTAAAATTAGGTAAGAAGTTATCAGTGAAAATGTCAAGCTTCTCTATTTCTGGGATTTTATGAGAATACTTAGTGTATAGTTGTCTCCACCATTGGAGAAAAGTGAGAAAAGGCTCACCAACCTTCTATTTAAGGTTGCATAGATCTCAAATATTGACAGGGTGTTGAATGTTATGAGAATATTGCTGAAAAAATGAATTGGCAATTTTGTCAAATGTCTTGATACCAGGAGGTAAATGTGAGAACCACTCCAAAGTTGGACAACCTAGGCTTCTAGGGAATAAACAGATGAGGTATGTTTGATTGTGTATAAACTCCATAGACAAAGCACCAAATTCCCACAAGTGATCTTGGGGATTAGTAGTACCAAAGTACTTGTCATATTTGGGTAGTTCTATGCCTCGTGGGAAAGGCGGCATGTTTATGCTTTTGTTAAATGAAAATGAACAAAGAGCATCCAATGTGTATGTCTTTGTGGTTTTCTCCTTCTCATGCATCATTTTAGCCAACTGTTCTTGCATAATTTTCAATTGTTTTTTGAGTTTGGAGGTCTCAATTTCTTCTTTAGTTTTGACAATGGTTTCTACATTGAAATGAGAAGGTAACTTTGCTCCCTCTTGTGCAAGTTTGAGAAAGTAATTTTCTTTCTCTTTGTTGATTAGGATTCCCATGACCTTCTAAAAATTTTTGTCTCTTTGACAATTTTCTATGTGTTCAAGGAGGATTTCCACCTCTTCCTATTCCTCATCAGTGTCATATTCTTTCTCTTTCTCTTTGTCATCCCTAGGTGGTTCTTGATATCGACTATGACTACCATGTTCAGGTTCACGATTAGTCATTATAGGAATGTGTTTAGTTTTTGTATGTTGTGTTTCAAAAGGGACTCTGGAGAAAGGATCATACATTTTGTTTGGGAATGTAGGACCTCTACCTATCTCAGTATCCTCTTGGTAAAAAGGATTCCTAATTTTTTGTAAATTGAAAAATGTTCATTGAACTTGAGATGACCTAGTAGGTGAGGAAGACCATGAAGATGCCTCACTAGCCAAACTGGATATAGATTGCATAATGAAAGGTAAGCGACCTCTACCATGATTATGACCCCTAGCACAACCACATCTAAGTTTATTGGGATAAAACACGTTGCCACTTTTGGTTGTGACAGTCATAGACAAGGACAAGAAGCTAAAACTTGGACAAGGACTACACTAAGACTGAGTCTCAAAAAGGACAAGATAATAGTAAGAATGTTGTTCACTAAGGCACAAATGGTCTGATTTAAAGGCTAGAATAGCTAGAGATTATGACCAATGCGACACAAAGTATGACAAGCATTAAGACAAAGACCAAAAAAAAAAATTTACTTATGAGACGAGACTAGTCAAGGTGTAAGACACAAGTCAAGGTGGTACACTTAACACTTTAACTAATGCAAGGTGAGTCAAAAG
The DNA here is from genome assembly GCA_028749045.1 of Cupressus sempervirens. Classification (NCBI taxonomy): domain Eukaryota; kingdom Viridiplantae; phylum Streptophyta; class Pinopsida; order Cupressales; family Cupressaceae; genus Cupressus; species Cupressus sempervirens. The sequence continues at coordinate 185,929,907 of CM053787.1, read as the reverse complement.
ATGTGGAACATTTAACCCCTCACACAAGCCAAAATGAGTCCACAACTCAGAAACTAGTGAGTTCTAGAAAGCACAAAAGGGTTGCTTTGTGGACCATTTAACACTTCTTTCTTGTAGACCCCTCCCCTTTAACGTAGTGCTGATCTTGCAACCACAGGATGAAATGAGGGGCTGACAAATTAGTGAGTCCAATAACCCAAGATAGCTAATTAGATCTATCACTAGTAACTAAGCCTGCTAGATGAAAACTAATAGAGATCACAACCTAGTATCAAATTATGCATGTGTTGTAAAATGAGAACATGGAAGGAAACACACATAAGCTTGACATGAGAGATGTTCATTTTAGGTCCAAATGAAGTGTTATTAGTCAAAGAGAATTACCTGGTAATCCTCGCAATGCGCTTAGTAGATGTTTTTACCTATTTTAGCAGCTTTATCATGCTTTTCCAATTGTCCTACAAACAGTTGTTATGCTGTTCCAAAAAATTAGAAAAACCAAAATGAAGATGCTTCAGAGAAAACACGTTAGTGAAAATAGAAGCTTAACTATGGAAAAATAGAAAATTAACTTTTTTTGTTCTTTTTTATACCCATAAAAAGCTTAGAAAATGCTAAAACCTATGAAAACATCAAAATTTTGCGCGAAATCTTCTGTATTGTTGTTGCAAAATTTTGCGCAAAATATTTCACAGGCCTACATGAAATCTTTTACAGACTCACACAAAATGATAAACAGACCCGCACAAAATCTTTCACTGTCTCGCACGAAATCTTGTAGGGTCGCGCAAAATTCTTTTGTGGCTCGTACGAAGAAAACAGGTGTCGCGCAAACTTTCACACGCTTAGGCAATTTCTCATCGACTCAAAAAGAATCCTCATGCAAAAATGAATAGTCTCGGGTGAACATTCTTGAATCTATATGGAACAGTACAGACAGAGAACACAAAAATGATCAGAAAAATGCAGAAAGAGGCTAGAAAGTTGATTTTCTTAGCCCCACGGTGGGCGCCAGAAATGTATGTGTGATTCAACACTTCAACATGGTCTTTATTTGCAGATTCATCCTGAAATGAACATTGGATTGTTCATCCAAAAATTAGCCGGCAAGGTGACGTGTTGCCTTCTATCTAAAGGGAATTGCTTGTTAGATATCCTCAGATTTGAAGTGTTAAGCAACCAGACCCTCTAAGAAGAAAGGATTTAAAAGAAAATGTAACTAATTTATATGAGAATGTAGATTAATCTAGAATGGAATATGCACGTTTAATCTAAGAACATGTAAAAGAAAGCTATGCTAAAATGTATGCATATTATGCTAAATGAGATTAAACTAGGAAATGAATATCTTATGAAAATAATGAGCTCAAATGAATGCACAATCTAGCAGCAATTCAATGCAAATTATCATTCAACCTCTCCCAAAATGAAGAGATGAGGGTCTATTAAATAGACTTTCCTTGAATCCATCAACGGTTGAGATCGATTTCAATCAACGATAAGGATTAAAGGTGAAGTTCAGTCATAAAGGAAGATTCTCAAATTAAAGGGAGTTAACTGATTTAATTTGAGTAGAATAAGGAGTTAACTAATTCAATTTGAGTAAAATAAGGAGTTAATTGATTCAATTCCTTTTTTATCAACAGTGAACTGGGAATTTCCTTTTTTGAACTAAAGAGAGATTTTGGTGAGATATTTAATTTAATAAAATGAGATATGCTCTCATAATTACTTGTTCTATTTAATTAAATAATCCTTTAATTAATTAGAGATATTTTTCTTATTTAATTAAATAACTTCATTTAATTAATTAGGAATGGCTTCCTATTTAATTAAATAACTTTGTTTAATTAATTAAAGAATAGGCTTCCATTTAATTAAATAATTACATTTAATTAATCAAGATAGGCGTATTTATTAAATTAACTAAATTTAATCCCATAGTACATTAGCCTTAGGAGATAATTTAATTTAATAAAGTATAAATACTTTTAAATTAAATTATTATTAAATCAAGTAGGTTTAATGTGACTAATATGAGTACGTACTATAGGAATTAAATAAGAAATGTGATGAATGCAGATTTAGGTCTTTTGTATCTGACAATTAAGTCAAGTAGCAAGTAGCCGAATAAGAATTTGCCTAATGGAATAGGACTTTAGGATTGATTAGAAATAGACCAGAATTAGTATCATGGCAATGAGCCAATTTTGGGGTATTACATTCATAACACCATATTTTGTTAACTGTGGAAACCTTGGCCAAGGGAAAACCCCAGTGGGGATGATACCCACTAGATAATATAGTGATATATAACTTCCTTGCTACAGGATGGATCTTGTTAGGAGTTAATGATAAAATTTAGTATAAGGAGTCCATGTTAGGAGACTTTGAATCCATATTAGGAGATTCCAACCCTGTTAGGAGCTATAATATAATAAATGCAAGATGAGCCCACTACCCAAACAGGCACTTCTAATTACAAGAAGAGCTCATTGCCCAAACAAGTAATTAGACTTCTAGAGTATAGGTATTTTATCTTCTTCCTTGACTAATCTTTTATCTTTAGCTTGATCTTGGTTCACAAAATATCTCATCTAGAACTTTGCATATATCACTTTCACAAAAGTTCACATATAATCAGAATTACAAGATAGTACTTGAAATCATCATCACTATCAGAATTTCAATTCCACTTCTCATCACAAAATGTCCTTTACATAAATACCATACCTTTACATAATTTTTTTTTAGGTAGGCTAATACCACAATCCACTTTTCCAACTTAGAGTAAACATCTAGGATGTCAGCCCTAATTGGACAAATAATTATCTTGTAGACAAAATAATCCTTTGCTTCAATTTTGTTGTCTTGGTACACTTCAAAGATGATTAACTCTATTCCATACAGTCTGTACTAACTTCTAGGGTTATACACATCATCACCAACATGTATGATATCTCCATTTAATTTCTTTAGTCATAATATGATGTCAGCAACAAGTTATAAACAAAACAATACATAGTTGCAAACCAAATTCTATACTTAGACAATTTTTTGATTATCAAACACTAAGTATATTTATTTATGAGGTTTCCTGTGAACATGTAGACCATGTTTTGCCATAGATAACATTGATTATATATCACTATTAGCCAATTTTCAACATAGTGGAGGGTTGAGTTGATGATGATAAGGAAACTTCAAAGGAATTGTATTGTAAATTGAGTTGTTTTCTTCATCTATTAACTACTTATATTTTTAATCCTAACAATTTGTTTGTGTAATAGTAGCTAAATAAATTTGGATAGTGTGTTTAGTTATCTTCCTTGATACTCCTAATAGAGACAGAGCCATTTGTCAAGGGTTCAAAGTCTCCCAATTAGGACTAATATACTTATTGTGGTATAGTTATGTCCTAACAAGGTCACATCATTTCACAAGGAAATTTTATATCATTACATCACTTTTTAGGTTCCTTCCCCATTGGGGTCTTCCCTTTGATCAATATTTACCTAGTTACAAATCATTGTCATTCTCTATTATTTATATTTTGTAATTTCTCACTATTTTGATAATTTAAATTGGATTTAACTTGTATACTTGGCACACAACTAATTCACCCCCTCCACCCCCCACCCCCTAGTTGTATTAATGAACTTCACTTTCTAAGAGATTCATCACTTTATCTTATTTTCAATTGGCTTAGTTATTGTTAGAGTTTCATGTGACTCTACAACACCCCGAAGATCAAATGAAAGATGAAGATAAGTTTTATAAGAGATTGACAAGACAATTGTATTAAGATTTAAGAATGATATTATTACTAATGAACATCAATAGATTACATGGACATTCCTAGACATGATTGAAGCATACATAATATGTTTCCTTATATATGAAAGGGGGTAAGATATAAATATATGGAGAAAATAACCTATCACCTACACAATGTGGAATCACATGTCCACCAAAGTTGGATTGTCCTCCACTATACATTAAAGTATGTGCAATGATGAGGATGATAATGTGATGTTTGTAGTAAAGGTGGAATGAGATAACAACTATCACCACCTAGAATGGAATTATCCTACACCATGTTCTTAATTAAGCTACAAACTCTGAAGTGTATCAATGATGAACTTCTATACATTGAATTATCCTAAGTAAGCTTAAGTAAGTTTAATTAGTGAATATTTGACTACACAAACATCCTCCTTTAAGTTCACCTTAGGGGAATACACACAAACTCACAATGCAAGACTAGTCCCAGCTACTAGACCATTTTTGGTACCCATGTACATTATGAAAATAGATATATAAAATGTAATCTCTCATAAAATGGAGAAAGAGAGGAAATATCATGTGAAAAACCCTCCCCAAAAAGAGAGATTAAAATACACCATGCATGAATGGATGGAGTACTCAAGACCCCCCAAGAAATACATACATCAGTTATATTAAAAGGCCATAGTAAGGATGATAGGAGACATAATATCCCCCACCTGCCCCTGCTCGCATAATGAAGAAGCCCCAATGTTGATGAAGTGAACCTACAAACAAAAGAGAATTCAATGCCTACAAGTAATATGTCTCCACTTAGGAATAAATAAATACATCAAATTATGAAGAATTCAATCCATGTGAAAATGGAAGAATGAGGAAAGACTCCATTTATACATAACTAAAGACTGAATAGGTGTCTCCAAGCTCAAATATTCCATCACATCATTAAATTAAACCATCAAATGAGGAAAAATAAGTTGAGAAGAAGAATAAAGAGTGTAAATCTCCAAAGAAGGTAAATAACTATCTACAACTATGATGCTATCATGAAAGAGAAGATGAACCCCCTCAAATATGATATGAGAGAATCCTGGGTTGGACTATTATCTTGCATCTTTTTAGTTTTCCTAGTTTCTACCAAGTTGCAGTGTCTTGCATTGTCAAGTTCCCAGTGGGTGTCAAGCATTTAGTGGATGTTGAGCTTCCTGGTTAATGCCAAGTTCATAGTTGTTTTCGAGTGTTCTTTGGTTGCTAATTCATCCTTTGGATGCCAAGTTCATATGGTTATTTAGTTCATATGGTTATTGAATTCATGTGGTTGTTGAGTTTGTGCAGATGCCAATTTCATTTGGGTGCCAAGTGATAGTATTTTGTGGAGCCTTTGTTGCTGAGTTGTCTATGTGCAATTTCCTATTGGGGCTAACCTTTACATTTAATTTTGTGTTTGATATCTATTATGAGTTGACTTGTGGCTTAGCGTAGCATTTAATATTAAAGTTTATATAGTTTTACTTTACAATAGGTTAACTTGTGGACATGCATGTATTTAAGAGACCTTGGTCAGAACCTTAGATAGGGGTATTGGGAGAACTTAGAAAGAGTAGGAGGAGAATGTGAAGTTGGATAATTGAAGATTGTAATTAAATTGATACATGGTCATAGCCAAAAAGCCCTTATAGTTGGGCATGTAATAGATCCTTGAATGCATATATGAATGAAAGAATTTTCTTCTTCTATCTCCTGAGTTGTTTTTTTTGTTGTTATTTCCAGTGTGTTAACTTTAAGTAGGTGGTTTGAATTGCTAGGTGTTCCTTTGGCCCTAGTTTTTCTTCCCTCCTTATGTCAGGTGATATTAGAGACTAATTGTTCATCCTTGTGGAGATTGAATTATGTAGAACCCTAAGGGAATTTGATTGTGGGGTAGTAGATATGAGGATTTGACCTACAACTTGTAGAAGGTTACAATCTTGTAGGAAATTGATTTATAAATATGGTTTGAGGTAGAGGAAATGTTAATAATACAATATTGGATACATTAAGACAAATTTCAGCTAGGTTAGATGTTGTAGAGACAACCCAGAGGCAAGAAGCGTATCTTGATGATGAAGCAATTGTTGGAATAATCAAATGGGAAGAATACTTTTGAGAAGGGGGGTGAATCAAAAGTATCACACTTTAACCTTAAAAAAATTTAACTAAAAATATACTTCATCATATCAAACAACCATAAAGTAAACACATGTAGATCACAACACATAACACCAAATTTGGTAACCCAGAAACCCTCCAAAATGAGAAGGTAAAACTAGGGTGGGGATGATACCCACAAAATTACTTCAGCAATAATGTTTGACCAATTTTGATGGTCTACCCTGTTAAAGGTCTACCCTATTAAATGCTTTACACTATGTCAATAGTGACCTATTTAAAAGATTTACAAATACTTTACCTCAAGTGTCACCTTGTTAAAGGATTTTATCACCTCTTCAAAGGATCTACAACCTAGCTATTAAGCTAACCTATCAACATAGGATTTTCCTTCTAATACAATTCCTAGAGAGTATTAGACTAATAAACCTAATAGCTTACAATCCTTGATTGCTAAATTTAGGCACTTGATCTACTCTCTCTAACCTTGATCCTTTGAGATCTAATATCTATTTGATGCTTTGATACTTTTTTCTTGATTAACTAAATACTACAATGTTGTTATATTCCTCTAAGTCTTTCACACTTTTCTCTCTAAATTTTTCTATAGTTTTCCTTTACACAACTCTCATCCATGCATACAATAGGTTTTCATCCTCCTTTTAAAGATAGCAAAGACTTAGGGTTAGATATGGATCTATAATCCATATTGAATCTTTATTTCTTCCTCATTTTTTGCACTTTTCTTATTGGTTGCATGCCTGCTCCATTTTTCTTATTAGTTGCATGCTTATTGCATAGGAAATATAAAATATTCATTCTTATCTTTAATATCCCTTGAGATCCTTCTATGTTAGCTCAAAAAATGGTTTACATTTGAGTTTGTGAAGGGCACAAACTCATTTGCTAATTTTATGTTACTTGACCCATGTATAATTCTTGTTTGGTCGGTACCTATTGTATTCTGGCTTGATTGACATCAATTGTGACTCAGAACCTACATATCACTTGGCTCATATCATTCACTCAACACCTAAAGATCACTTGGCACCTATTGGAATTTTGGCTTGGCACATATAGTGTACTTTGCTTCTATATGAAATTGGTTAAGTGTGTTGATACTCAATTGTCAAAACCAATCTGAGACCAACAATCTCCCCCTTTTACATGAGTATCAAAAACACTTAACTAAGCATTATACTTGGTCTTATGAGTACATTATCCAATTTGTTCAGCATATGTACAAAATTTCAAAAACTTGTTCAAAACAATATACCTCAAAATTCTTATAGCTCCCCCTACGCTAACATGCCATTTCTATCCCTATAACCAAAATTCTTGTGCTGAATTTGTCTCATGCTAATGTATCTAATACTCTTTGCCTTTGCCTTATTTGTGTCTCCTATGCCTGCTTGCTAACCTGTTCTATCTATTCTATTTTCACTTGTTCTGCACTTGCAAATTTTTATTCATATCATTCATATCTCCCTCTTTTTATATGTCTCCCCCTTTTTTCTATCATAGGATATGTACAATATTTCCCCCTTTATTCTCCAAAAGAATGTAATTACTTAGTATTCTCTCCTTTAGTTATTAATCTCCCCCTTTTTGAAACTAATGTCAAAGGGTGCTAGGGTTAAGACCATATTTTGCCAAAAATGTACTATTTACCTCCATAATCATCTTAAGAGCTACATCCCAATTTTCTAAATAAATTTCCAATGACTTGTGATGGATGAAAGTCTTTGCAGCAAGATGTACAAGTACTTCCACAGTAGAAAGATTAGGTTCTTTGTTTAAAATAGTCTCTACATAGGCTTGTTCTTTATGGAGTACTTTCAAGTGTGGGGTTATGGAAGACTATATATGCATCAATATGGTCTTGATGTTGGCCTCTTCAGCTATCAACACAGCTAGTTCTTTCTGAGTGTGAAGCGTTTGAGCAAAATTCTTCTCACTCTAAGCTAGATATTTTTGGAGTTGAGTGCTGAAAATCTTTAAATTTCTCTCCAAGCTTAGGATTCTTTGGATTGTCTCTTATGTGAAGTATGGAAAATCACACAATTTTTTGTACAATTAGAAATCATTCTCAAGTACCTTTTTCACTTTGTTAATCTTCTTTACCAATTTTACTGGGGAAACTATTATTTCACTAGCTATTTTCTCATTGACTTTTCCTTGGAATTTCTTCTCAGATTATTCCATGAGTTCTACATTGGTTTCCTAGTCTTCATTTGTCACCTGTTCTATAGTATTTGGCAATTGTTCCATTATTGGCTCGGTCTCATTAGGTGATTTCAAGTTGAAGGCATCCAAAATGATGTCCTTGATCTCATGTAATGCTTACTTTTGTTTATACTCCTTCTTGACTATCTCTCCCTTTTTCTCATGTTCAAGGCTTCTTGCATCTCAGTAATTTGCTCAATGCTTTTTTTTTTTGAGTCATAACTAGGTATGACCATCTCTTCATCTAGCTTAGGGTCTCCATAGTGAAGTACCCTTGGCATCTTGGTTGAGTTCAAGCCTGGTGAAAAAATTTGCAATAGCATTGCATCAGTGCTTGGCTTCTAAAGGACTTTTGTAGGAGTGCCAGTAGTTGGTAGATTTACTAATGCTTATATTGTGGCCTTCTCCTCCTCTTTTGATGTGTCCTTTTCCTCATCTGATCTCCCTTGATCAATTACAACTAGTTGGGGTGTACTTTGTGTTTGTACTATAGGATCAAATGTAGCAATCTATCCTATTTTCTCTATTGATGTATGTTTCTCTGCTTCTACTACATGATATCACCTATTCTAGATGTGCCCACTATTGGAAATGGTGGAGGAGTTGACCACTAGTAGCTATAGAGATGGTGGAAAGTGGTTCTTGTGGATTCACCTTGTCTCTAATTGGATCTACTACTACTTTTTGTAACTCATCCACACTCACCAATATAGGATTTGTGTACAATTGTGCTTATAGCATTGATTGATGAAGGATCTTCTTGAGATCCTTTGTAGTTAGTGGATTGATGTTCAGAGCAAACGTGTCAAGAACATCCTTCACAATTATAGAGTCTGCAAATGTGGGGATGACATGAGGAGGGCTAGGAGGTGGTAATTATGTGCCTTGCACACTCTGATCTATTTTTTTCTCATCAGTTGTTTCCATTTCATCTTGTTTCCCTATCTCCTCCTCTTCACCTTTTTCTTTCTCCACTTCCTCTTTCTTCTCTTCCTTCTCTTTGTCTTCTTCTCCTTTTTGTATTTCTTTTTCCTTCTTTTGTTTCTCTTCCTTCTCCTTCTCACTAGCCTCAACCTTATTTGCTTCTACATCCTTCTCTTCTTCTCCATCCTTGTCATCTGTCAAATTATATGTTGACTTCCATAATCTTATTGATTTCTCGACAACTTCTTCAATTTTCTTTTGTAAAATGCTAAAGGCTTTATACTTTGGTGCAAACTTTCCCTCATGTTTCTTATTTGCCTTAGAAATTTGACCTCTAGTCAATTTTGGCATCACTTGTGCCAAAGTTGATTCTCTTGTCTCCTTTTCCATTTTCAAACAATAATTCTACTTATTTTCAATGATTACATATAGTTCTTTGGGCATAGTGTTTTCTAATTCAAGAGGTGTGTTCTTGAATTCTTCCATCATGGCATATACTACTTCTTCCACCTTATTTTGATCTTCTCTACTTAATTTATTGAAATTAATACTTTTTAAGTCAGAGAAGTCTACATTCTTAGCATTTTCACAAATTTTATCAATATGTGACTTGGGAGGATGAATTACCACTCTAAACTAGCTGATGTCCTCTAATTTTGTTCATTCCTCTGTTCTTTCCTCACCCTCAGATTCTGGTTGTGCAACATATTTTCTTCTTGGTTTCTTTTTCACTTGACCAGTCTGCTCAATACCCTTCTTCTTTTTCACTTGCTCCTTGGCCTTTTGAGTTGAAGCCCTTGTAGTGGCTCTTTTCACTAGTGTTATCTTTTCTTGGGTTGTCTTAGCAACCTTCTTGGCTTTGGGCTGGGTTGTAGGTTGAGTATTAGCTTTTATTTTCTTGAGCTTGGCTTGAGCTGGTGCTTCCTCGGCTTCTTCTTCAATTGCACCTTCTTCCTCTTCTTTATCCTCACCTAAGCCTTGTGTTAATTCTAGTTCAATCTATGTTGAAATCTATGCAAAAGGCTTCAATGTTGTTCATCAATAACTTCTATGCTCTTCTTGTTCTTGCTCTACATTTGAATGATGAGAAATGATCAAAAATTTGACCTTATACCCTCAAAACATAGCATTAAATGATTAGTATGTATACAGCTGTATGCTCAGCTCCTAAAGATTTCAACATAACTTGGATTACATTGGTCTTCCTTTACTTGGCATCAACTATCAACTCAGTCATAACTAATTACTCAGCATCCACTGACATTTAAGGACAACTTGGCAACACTTGCAAAAATTTTAAGTTTTAACTTGGTATCTTTTATCATGTTGTTTTCTGCTTTGCAGTGCTTGTTTGTCTTGGGACTGATGTTTGATATAGCTTTGTATATTAGTCCAATACATCTATTCATGCTTAATTAGATGAAGTGTAACCACTTGACCTGTTAGGTGAAGTGATCTCTTCATTTGATGAGGTACATTCATCTTTCTTCTTCCAAGTCTTATTCATTTGTGCTCTAATGTGTTCCACATAAATGTTCTCTTTTCCTTTGTTGACTTCTTACTTGGGTGCCTTTGACTATTGTGGGCAATTCTTGCTGATATGACTAGTCTTCAAGAAACTAAGGCATGTAGTTTGACTTAACCATCTATTGTAGTTCCCTCTGAAATGTGTCCTTATGTAGTTTTCAAGAATGTGTCCATATTGCTAATAGTAATGACAGCTATACCTAGTGTTATAGTCCCAATTTTAGTGATAACTATGGTTACCTTATAGTCCCATTTTACTTTTGTAAGTCATCTTGATGGATGCAACCTTGTTGATCTTTTGTTGTGATAGATCATGATTGTGACCATGAGTGGTCTACACCATTGAGGTGATTTGATTTATGTTTCTATATTAGTTACTTTAATTATGCTTTGACTGATTCATGAGATTATGATGTGATTTATGGTTCACTAAGGTTTGTGCCAGTGCTTACCAGAATTGATGTGGTATCATGAGTTTGTTCCATGATTACCCTAAGATGTGTAGAGATTGCACTATGTACTATTACTATGCCACACTGGACTAGGCTCCTATAGCAGTGGTTAGTCATGTTTATGACTATGTTCACTTATGTGTTTTAAGTGCCTTTTTATTTTTCTTTAATCAACCTTTATTAAATGCTTAAATGATTAGAAATAGATTGTTCATGTTGGATTATTTGGTTATGTGCTACAAACATTTACCTTGTTATATATTGATCTGAGAGATTTTTGTTACTTATGTTATGTTTTACATGTGAGATGACCTGAGGGTTAGATGTTTACCTTGATTTTAGTATCATAGATGTTGGACTACTATGTTGCTTAGTTGATCATATTGCATGACAATGCTATTTTGAGATGACAATGTGTTTTATGATGATATCTGGTTATCTGGTATTTGGGCATATCACTGATTATGTTATGTAATGGATTTAACACTATGGTTATTTAATTCATTCTTGCATTTTTATGCTTTATGTGAACATGAGTGATGTAAATAGATTATTTCAATTTCATTAAATAAATGGTTGAATTAGGTGATTTAATGCATTTATTTCTTTGGCTATGTTATTATATACAATTCCACTTGATCACATTGTTTAGTGTGTAGGATTTATTGAAATGTCCCTTTCTCTAATTTTGTATGATATTTCCAACCTTTAATCAGATTTTTATGATCAAACAACTAATATCACAAAGATCCTCCAAATTTTTCAAGAAACCCCAAATCGGGTATGCCAGAAATGGTGCCAAAAGCTTCACAGCTTCACCTATTATTAATAAATCTGAAAATGGACATTTTTACAAAAATTTCAGCAGCATAACGGCCTAAAAAATGACATTTCCAGATCTATATAGCCTTTATACAACATTTCACAAATGTAGGACAAAAACTATGCTCATCAGGCTCCCGAAATTAATACAAAAATGCCCGAAAACACCACAAAAACACTAATAATCTATCTCAAAAATTTAATCACATCCCAATACATATATTCAGATCTATTTTAACACCTTAAATTCTATAATACAGCAGCAACCCAAATTGATATGAAATACTCAACTAAAAAACACCAAAGTCATACAAAAAACACACCCGAAAACCCACAAATCTGCACTGTTCAGCACAAAGGAAAACTCTGTATGAGCATGCACATGGAATGGCTTCAAACTCCCATCCTTAGCCTTCCTAGAAACCTACAAACTCCCATTCTTGGGTCTCCCTGGAAACCTGCAAACTCCTGTTCTTGGGTCTCCTTCTCCACAGGTTTGGCAGCCTCTGAAGAATAACGAAGAATGAGCAAAAATCAAGTTCTGGAATCAACCCAAAATGCCTCCAAATGCCTTAAAAGAGGGCATAACCGTAACTCACATCCAAGAGAGGTTAATGAAACATATTTTAATAATAATTTTCATTTATTAGTCCAACGGTTTCCAAAGATTAACCCCCTTTTTTCGAAACTTCACTTTCTTGGGCCTGCCTGCCTTAGCAAAGATTATTACTTTTTTAATTATTTGAAAAGGGGACATGACAAGTCCTCCCCTCCCAAACATTGCTTGTCCTCAAGCAATGGCTGAAAAATAAACCAATCAATCCACCTAGATCCCAAATGTAGTCATGAACTATACTACTACCAATTAACACAGGCTCTTGCAATATCCTCTGCAATATGACCAAGAGGAATCCATAATCAAACTGACAATTATAGCTCAACCAAACTCCAAAATCACCACTACCATAGTCAAAACCCCATGAGACACAAACTCTTAGAACATCAAAACCCAAGTAAAGTGGACAAATCAAACTACCAACACAGTAAATACCATCAACGCATCCCGCTAGCCTATACGGAATGTACAATCCAACTCTGCAAAAATGGTGAATGCTCTCGAATGAAATTGTACCAAGTATGGAGAATCCACACACTATACAACTCCTGCAGTCAACACAACTCTGCAAATCACCGGCCACTATCTCATAACCATAACTCCCATGCATTGCTGATGGTGAAAAGACATTACAAGATAAAGAGTAAGAAATGGAATCCAAACCAAATTTGCCTACCATCAACTCCTCAAAACAAGGATCAAATGCTAACTGATGTACATACCCTGCAATATAATGTTGATTAAAAAAACCAACCTCAGTCAACAGCTCACCATGAACAAGTGATACAACCCATTGTGACTAATCACTAGCTAAGTCAGGAGATGTCATAGCCAAAGGAATAGAATCATTAACAACACCCACTGAAGCATCACTCCCAAACTCCTGCTCTAAGTCACATATTATCAAGCTGTCAACTACAAAACCTATCACCATGTCATGCCCATCACAAATCTCATCTTGAGGCATCAAATTGTCCCATAACTAATGATAAGCACTAGGAACCAAAGTACATCTCTATATCATCATCTCATCAACATGGTCATCAAAGGTAAATTGATGAGCGTACCTCACAGTGTAATGCTGATAAAATTTTCCAATCTTAGTCAGTGGCTTGGACTATAATCTAGATGAAACTAACTGCAATTGATCATTGACCATGTTGGAACTGACTACTACCTTCGAAGATATCACCAAGGGAGTAGTAATACTAGTAGGAACCATGCCAACTATCAGCTCACCAACATCACACATGGTCTTTGATACATCATCTCTAGTCTTTGTGCCATTAGTGCTAGAGGTCACCACCATGTCAGGCATACCACAACAATCTGCTACAGCACCCAACTCAACTAAACTTGAATCTTGTGGGAATGAACCTGATATGCCAATGTTAGTATCAAGGATGGATGCATCCCCATCTCCACTGTCTCTGACAATCTCGGCCATGGACATCCTCGGATCACCAAACACCACAACTTGTGACTGTATAGAATCAGGTAAAGACTGTAGTCACTCTAACTCCATGGTCACCTTAGCCAAATGAAATTGTGACTCCTTGAAAGCCAACTGTGTACTCTCAAGAATCTCAGAAGTCACCTCAAGCTGCTCAGTAAGCTCACTCACCTCATCTTCCTTGTCCAACAATGCATCATATGCTGTACTACCCCACTCCATAAGATAATCTTTGTCGGCTACCAACTGCATATAATTCTGTATCAAAATCTGAATAGCCTCCCATAAAGAGTGGATCTCTATCAAGGAAAGATAACTGCCTTCCTACTCATCACTAGTAGGAGAACCCCATCCATAAACTGCTAACAACTGACAAGCAACATCAAAATGTTGGCAAGTGATAGAAATTTCTTGGTCACTAACTCTCAACTAATTAGACACATGATGGCACTGGCTTGACTATCTCCTACAAACCTCCTCTGATGCACTATCTAAAGGAGTATCCTCAAAGTTACTAGTCTCTAGAGTATTACCATCCATATCCTATGAATCAAATCTAAAGCTCATATCAACATATGAAGTATCAAAAACTGTAGCACTGCTGTCCAACTCCTCTGTACCCAAAGAAACTAAGTCTTCAAAACTACCCACTGCATCCTCCTGGATGTCATCAATGCCAATATGATCCTAGGACTCATCTGTACACACTGCCAAATATGAAAGATCATCAACACATTCCAGCAAGTATGGTTGACTGGATATATGAACAAAGCCCAACACTGGTTTATAAAAACTAATACCAACATCGGATAAGCTTCTAGCACAAGAAAAGATAACACCATGCAATCTACTAATCAAATCCATGATAGCACCCAAACAAACACTACTACCAAAAAGTGTTAAAGATCTCCTGTCAACTGAATCCCAAATGCCAATATAACAATCTTGAGTCCATATCTATAAACTAGAATCAGCTGGTAACTCAAGAAAAATCCTCACTTGAGTAATATGACCAATACCAACTAACTCCACATACCTATCATGATGAGATAATGAAGTCAAAATACTGTCTTCACTCACCTTTAGTTGGCAGGATAAATCATATGAAGTACTACTAGCCTCAACCTCATGTGACGAAGCATCTAATTATGCCCGGTACTCTCTCTCAGAAAAGTCATGAATGCTCAATGTATTCTCATCTCCACCAGGTATCTCACCATCATGCACAACAACATCCTCATAATCATCATCCTTGAGGTCAAATCTATCTATCACTCTTTGACTAAAATCATCAAATGTAGTTACCTAATCATGACCTTGAGTAGTCATTCCATGATACCACCAATCATAGGCTACATCTTACAAGTGTAGACTTGCAATTTGAATAGCATCACTCTCCTCCATGGGGTTAAGTGTGAAGAAGGTCTGTAATTTTTGTAGCCATGCTCTAGCTGAAATTTTATTTGTTCCATCAAAAATAGGTGCTATAAACATGCTTATTTTATTTTTGAGCTCTCTTCCACTTATGTCATGCTCCCTTATGTACTCTTTCTTGGGCATCAAAGTGTTCATCATATCCACATATTCTCTAAAAGGAACCAAACTATGAAAGTCATCATCTAAGTCATTATAAGTAGCTCTTAATGTAATCAAGTTACCTGTAACCTCTTCCACAGGATTAATGGCTAGATTTGGTACTGGTGGCTCATCTGCAGGAAATAAAATAGTTTTGGTTGATTTAGATGGTGTGGATTTCAGATTTCTTGGCTCCTCTGAAGTGCTCCCTTTCTCATTAATAGATGCAACTCCTTGTAGTTTTTCTATCAATATTCGCAAAGCCTCTCTAGTTTCTGCCAAACTATCCACTATTTGCTTCTGAGTATTTTGGATGTCTTGGAAGAATTTTTTTGCCATCTCATCTAGATCAGCCATACATTTTCCTTCCTTGGATTTTATACTCTTACTTTCAACTAGAGGTTTGATCAAAAAAAAATTATTCTTTTCTCGCTGTAGATATCTCTTTTCTCTTTCACTTAGTTGCATGCAACGATAAATTTTGACAGGCAGCTGATTAGAAGCAACATGCAACCACCAAATTCACCAAGAACTAACATGCAAATGATTAGAAGTAGCATGAAACTATAAATTTTGACATATAGCTGATTAGAAGAAACATGCAATCATAAATTATGACATGCAAGATCTGGGTAGTTGTCAAAACTAACATGCAAGCTTCTACAAACCCTTAGGCTGGCAAGATCATAGCTCTGATACCACTAAAATTTCCCTTTCTCTGATTTTGTATGATATTTCTAACCTTTAATCAGATCTTTAAGATCAAACAACTAATATCACAAAGATCCTCCAAATTTCTCAAGAAACCTCAAATCGGGTATGCCAGAAATGGTGCCAAAAGCTTCATAGCTTCACCTATTATTAATAAATTTGAAAATGGACATTTTTATAGAAATTTCAGCAGCATAAAAGCCTACAAAATGATATTTTCAGATCTATATAGCCTTTACACAACAGTTCACAAATGTAGGACAAAAACTATGCTCATCGGGCTCCCGAAATTAATACAAAAATGCTCGGAACACCACAAAAATACTAATAATCTATCTTAGAAGTTTAATCATGTCCCAATACATATATTCAGCTCTATTTTAACACCTTAAAGTCTGTAATATAGCAGCAACCCAAACTTATATGAAATACTCAACTGAAAAACCCCAATCTCATACAAAAAACACACCCGAAAACCCACAAATCTGCACTGTTCAGCACAAAGGAAAACTCTGTATGAGCATGCACATGGAATGGCTTCAAACTCCCATCTTTATCCTTCCTAAAAACCTAAAAAATTCCATTCTTGGGTCTCCTTGGAAACTTGCAAACTCCCGTTCTTGGGTCTCCTTCTCCACAGGTTTGGCAGCCTCTGAAGAATAACAAAGAATGAGCAAAAATCAAGTTCTGGAATCAGCCCAAAATGCCTACAAACCCCTTAAAAGAGGGCATAACCATAACTCACGTCTAAGAGAGGTTAATGAAACATATTTTAATAATAATTTTCATTTATTAGTCCAACGATTTCCAAAGATTAACCCCCTTTTTCTGAAACTTCACTTTCTTGGGCCTGCCTGCCTAAGCAAATATTATTATTTTTTAATTATTTGAAAAGGGGACATGACATTTATATCCCCTGTAGTGGCACATAGAGTTAGTGATTCAACCATTCATATTTTACTAATGTCATCCCTATATGGTCGATGTATCCTTAATTAAATATTTAAATTAAACCTTTTAGTGACTATTAAATCCAAACTCATTTGCATTATGTGATTAGATGAGTGAGCATGTCTGTGCATTTAGAGTTTCGCATTGTTGCGAAAGTTGTTAAGGTAATTTCCATGTTTTTGGGTTTTTGAGTTTTTAATTGGTTTATTTTAAGTTCTAGCAACTTTGCCATAGATGAATTCCTATTTCTAGGTGTAGACACCTAAAATCCTTTAGAAAATAATATTTTTATTTTTTGAAAAAAATCCCTGATGACATCATCATTTATTAATTAATTATTTATTTAATTAATTTATTTATTTTTATGCCATTAAATCCCTTTACCTTAATTAAAAATATTTAATTAAGGAATCCCTCCCAAAAATGTTTAAATCTTATTTAAACATTATTTCCTTATTTATTAATTATTTAATTAATAAATTGACCAAAAATCCTAAAATAAATAAAAAATTTATTTTTTGCCCAAAACTTGGCCAATTTCCTTATGACCACTAACCTCTTCCAAAATCTTCTAATACTCCTTTAATTTTGATTAAAGGCTAATCCCATCATTTCCTACCCCTAATCCCAACTCAAAATATTTAATTAAGATTAAATATTAATCCTCATGTTTATTAAAAAAGTTTTAATAAATATCTCCTCAACCCAAACTCTTGAAATAAATAAAACTTTATTTATTTCCTAAAATCTAATTTATCCTCATCCTAAGAAGTTCTAGACTGTTCTAGAAAGTCTTCATCCTCATCCTAGGAAATTCTAGACTATTCTAGAAAGTCTTTATCCTCATCCAAAATCTAGACTCTTCTAGAAGATGTCTTTAAAACCTAATCCTAATCCCCTCCTAACCTTGTCACATTCCCTAAACATGGGTTAAGACTTACTAACCCAAGCCAAAGTTAACAAATATCTCCTCCTTCACCCACCCTCATTAAATGCCATACACTTGCCTATCCCTAAGCTAATCCTAAACCATCCTAATCCATCCTCTAATCATTTGCACAAGCCTAAACAAGCTTAAAAACTTCCTAATCAAGTCCAAGTCAAAATTTCTCTCATCACCCTCAAAATATCTCAACCATAAAACTTTATGAAGTCCACTAGGTCATAAATGACTCTTACAAGCCCTTTTATTGCTCTTACAAGTCATTATGAGGGTCTTTATGAAGATTTTATCTCTTGAGCCTCCTTTGTTGACTCATCCTTCCCCTTTCCTCCATCCTCTCACCATGTGACATGTGTCACTCCTTGATTGGCTATAAGGAAGCACAATCCATGTGCTCTCCTCTCATGCAATCTGAGCCCTCCATAAGCTTTTTCCCATCTTTGCATCTTAGCCCTCAATCCCTCAAGCCTCTTGCCTATAAATTGGATCCTTCCCCTTTACAAAATAACACAATCCATGAAGTAAAGTCATAATGCCATTTTGAGAAGCCATTTTACATCCAAACCATACACTCACATCCAAATTCCAACTCCATTTGAAGCCCTTTTTGAAGCATAAGCTTGAGCATACATCCTATCTATTTAGACAAAGCCACTCAACAAGAGAGCTTCTCATTGAGAGAGTCCATTAATGGCTCATATTCTCAATTGAGAGTTCATCTTAGTCTATCTTGAAGTTTATGAATTTTTTTTAGTTTGTAGAAGCTTTATTTAAATTTGGTTTCTATTAGCATACTAACATTGCTCATATACATTTTGGCACGCCCGGTGGGACCCCGCATGGGACATCTTCATTAGCTTTTTTAGTCAAGTTTTGTATGTTATTTGCTGATTTTGGCTAATTTTTCTTGTTTTGTGATTGGTAGGATTGTATAAATTGGTTTTGTAGGTCCACATGAGCATGAAGAAGACAAAGGAACTCATAATCTATCTCATAGTGTTTGCAGATTTTTCAAGCTTATAGGTGGACAAAGAACTTGAAATTATTCTTCATCTTCTTGTCTATATTCTTCTTATTCCATCTACTTCTTCTTCTTCTTCTTGTGGGAGATCTTGGCCATTTTAAAAAAAAAAAAGCAAAATCATACACACTTCTTTTTAGTGCTTAAAATGAACCCCCAAATCATACTTAAATCCATTGAAAAATTAAAAATTTGCAAGAAAGAAAAAATCTTTTAACAAGTGAAACTAAACCAATCTAATCATTTGCATCCTTGCAACATCAAGGTTTTAGATGCATTCATGCAAAATTAGGAACACTTCATTTTTGGGAATTTAAAAAGAACTTCAAGTTTCCATTTCAAAAGGTTCAAAATCAACACTAAGTGCACACTAAAGTTCTTTTAAAAAATCTCATGAAAACTAAGAGTCCTAAATGGTTGCCAAAAATTGTCCTAAAAGCTTTGTTATTTGTTCCAAACAAATGTCTTATTGCAAAATCTTGAATGTTTCTTAAGATTTTCATGCATCAGAACAATCTAGGAATATCATTTTTGGGCTTAAAATATGCAAACTAGAACACAAAATCTTGAATGAAAACCAAAGTCCAAAGAGTCATTTTCACTTTTGAGTCCAAGAAAATCTTGAATGATCTAAGGTTAAAACAAAGCATTTCAAAGTTCTTAAAACAACACACAAAATCTCAATCTTGAATGCTCAAAAGAAAACACTTGAATGTTTAACCACTTTTCTTTGAATGCATGTTGCTAAAATAACTCTTGAATGCCATGGATTAAAATCAAATTTTCCTTGAATGCATGATTAAAACAACAAATCCAATCTTGAATTCTAAGGATCAATTAACCATTTCAATATCAAACACTTCATTTGGAGCTTCTAAAAATTGAACAAAACAAATCTCTTTTCCACATGCAATCTAGGTAAAGTTTGATTTTTGGACATTTAAGAAACCTTGTTAAGTTAAAATACAAATTTGCAAAAATAAATTTGAGTAGTTTCTTGGACTCACCTCTTTTCTAATCACCCATCAAATATTAACCATTGGTTGCAATCTCAGCGCCATTTATGGGGATGGGTCTACTTGAAAAAGGTGTTAAATGTTCCACAATCTAACTCACTCACTTGGTCTTTGAATGTTTGCTTTAACTTTATCAAAATTCTTAAATGATCAAAACTCTAGATTAAATCGATCACACTTCAAGTTTGGGCACTAAAATTGAACAACAACTGATGTGGAGAGCCTCTGGGCGCGCGCTTGAAAATTGAATCTCACACACTTTTGTTTTGGGCTTAAAAACAACTCACACTCAATCTTGAATGCCTTAAAGAAAATTAATCGATACTTGACGTGGAGGGCCTTTGGGCACGCGAGTTTGCTTTTGTTGACCCTAACTCTTCTTATTGTTTGCATTCTTCGATCGATTTACTTCTGTTGGCGCTTCAAGTTAGAATTGAACATTGTCTCTTAAACATGAGTGCTTGCAAAGTCTAGATTAGCACACATAAGAGTCAGTTGGTAAAGAACAAGCGTTTTTTTAGCCCAAGGTCATACAAGTCTTCTCTCCCCTTGTCGTCTTTCGAGGCCATCTTGGGTGCATAAGATTAGGATCCAAAACCTTGTTTCTTTTTAGGAGGCCTACTTGGGGATTTCATCACCCCTTGGATGACCTCAACTCCACCGTTCTGGCGGAGTATAAGAATTGGGAGGTGAATCGAAAGACACCTCTCTTGGGATCAAGATTTTGTCACTCGGGCTAAGCCTCAAGGAACTTTATACCCTTGAGAAGTGAAAGAGGAGAAGTGGGTTACCGCTCCTCTCGGCTGTGTGACATCTTTTTGGTCTCATCTACGGATTTGGGCGTCACGTACCTTGCGTATATCGAGGACTCCTTAGCTAAACCAACTGTCAACCTTGTAGACAACCATCTAGGATGTTAATGTGTTTGAGGTGACTAATCGAAACATTTGTAGAACATACACACTCCTTGGCGCAAGTATCACTTTCTGAGAATCAAAAACTTCTATCTAGTTATTTCTATTTATTGCTTGATCTTTTATTTGTTGAATGAATGTTTGCCAAACTTGGTCAATCCTAGCTTAGGGCATACTTAGCGTAGTCACTGCCTATTCCAGAAGTTGAACGAGTTGAAGCAAAACAACCAAGATCTCTCAAAGCCAAGCAGATTCAGAAATTGATGTCAGAGCAACCCAAACCCAAACAGAAGTTTCACAAAGTTAAACTCAAACCATCTCTAGCATACCAAGAACTTTCAGCCAAGAGAAAAGAAATAACACCAAGCCCACGAATTGCCAAACTCCACAAAGTAGAGGACAAAGCTACCGACGAAGCACTTCAAGAGGCCTGGTTAGAGCACACCATCAAATTTAGCCAACATCCAGGAGTTAATCCTGCTTATGCCTTACCAACTAGGCATGATTTCTATGATTAGACACCCTTGTTTCTCCACATCTTCTTGGATTAGCTTCACTTTAGAGTCATCTTTGTAGAAAAGCCAGCCATCTTAGGTTATCCCCTTAAGCATTATTAGCTCATCCATCTCATTTAGAATCAAACCATCTAGCCAGCAATCAAAACCTCACATCCAAGCCTTCAAAATTGTTGTCACTTTTGCCAAAAGTTTGCCACTCCTAAAATCTTCCAAATCCATCAATCTCACCAAGGTTATCCCTTTGACAGAGCTTTGTCTAGGGTAATCCAGCTTTGTCATTTGTTATCCCTCATCACCTTGAGCTAAAGGTTGGGATCCACAAGTGGTCAATCTCGTGTTCTTCCTAAAGGATCATCAGTCTATCCTTAAGTTGACACAATCACCACCAAGCTTGCACATAGGAAAGCAGACCTTTCGTGCTTTGGCAACATATCTTTGAAGTTAGAATCTCCAACCCAATCCTCCTTAGGTTTTGTCATATAGCTTTGCCTTAACCTAGGAAATCATTTGCATAGAGAAGCCTTCCCCCTTTTGCATCCATCAGCATTATTGCATCTCATCCCTAGGAGCATTTTTCATGCCACCCGTCACTCGCTTAGCCAAGAAGAAAGAAACAATGGAGCCCTATCATTTGGATCGAACAACCTCACCCCCTTGAGCACTCAGCCATCCTTCAGCTCAGAGAAAGCTATGCCATTATGTACTGACATTGAAGCTTTCATGAACCAACCAGGAAATGCAGTATTGGTAAATGCCATTATAGACAAGAACAAAGAGACAATCATGGCTAATTTTCGAAGGAAAAATGTAGGAACCTTTGAGTTTGGAAGACCCCCTCCATTATCAGATCCATCTCACCCATTGTTTGGGCAGCTACCACCACCCATAGGCTCTTATGATCCAAATTATCCTCAATATATGCCAAAAGAAGAGCCTCCAGCCAATCCATATGATCCAACAGACCCAAACATACCATCATCCACCCAAGTTGAAATCTCCATGCCACAAGCCAACCCATCCACCACCACTCCATCCTTGGTTCATACCTCTCCGCTCCAAACCCCCTTTACCCAAAATAGCTCACCGTTCACCCCCTTCACTATTGCTGCTGCTGCTCCCCAACCCAGCCTTCCAAATCCACCCATCTCCTAAATTAGTGCTAGCATCTTTGGCCAACCTCAGCAATATACAACAGGGATGCCACCCATGGGGCCAAGTAATCAACCTTTCATCACCCCCAGCTTGTTCACTACAGCCCAAAGCACAATCCCATCATTTCCATTAGGTCTTGGGAGCTCAATACCATTAGCCACAAATCTACAAGCTACTACCCTCACTCCACAAAGCTATCAAATCCCACAAGCTACTACCAATTTTCTACCAAACTCCCAAGTGACCCCAGCCCCTGCCACCACTCTACCAAGCTTCCAAATCCAACCACAAAGCTATCAAACCCCATCAGTTCCATTCCCAAGCTTTCAATTCCCACCACCTCCACCACCAACTAATCCATTACCTCCAATTACCAACTACTTTTCAATGCCACTTCTAGGAGGTAATCCACCACCCTAGCCAACCACCAATTATTTGCAGATACCATCCCAAATGGGGGCACAACCCACATATATTGGTCAAACCCCACAAGCCCCCCGATCCTTTCCCCAAGCCTCTCAACCATCTTATACCTTACCTCCACAAAGCAATCCATTTATCCCACAGCCAGCTTATGTTCCTCAATCCCAACCTCAAATCCCATATCAACAGCAAGCCTCACAGCACATGCAGCAATATGCGCCACCTCCCCCTCAGCAACCTGTCATCCACCATGCAGCTGCCCAAACAATGTACAATCCCTATCAGCAAATCCCTCATAGCCATCCATATTCAGTGGCCCCATCCAGCACATACCTACCTCAAGGCACTCCTACATTGGGGGCACCCCAGCCATCACCTATCAATTCAGAATGGGAGCAAATGAAGATAGCTCTGAAAGCCATCCAAGAAGGGAATGATCCGAAGACATTCAAGTTTGAGAATGTGTGTCCTTACCCATTTGACAGAGCCATTACCATGACACCATTTCTCAAACACTTTGAGGTACCCAAATTTGACAAATTTAGAGGAAAAGGAGACCCTGTCACACATATCAAAGAATTTTACATGCACTGCCAGGACGTAGCATACAATGATGTCTTCCTCTTGTGCCTTTTTCCCAAAAGCTTAGCTGGACCAGCTCTTGAATGGTTTTATAGAATCCCCTATGGCACAATTAAAAACTTTTCTGAATTATCTGAGGCGTTTGTAGCCCAATATGCCCATCTTGTTGAAACAGAGCTATCAATAGTTGATCTTGTCCACACCAAGCAAAAAGGTGGAGAAAGCCTTGCCGAATACCTGCAAAGATGGCAAACCCTTACCACCCGCATATCCTGCACCTTGCCAGAATGCCATGTGGTGAAAATGTTTATTGATAATGCCCATCCTAGCTTGGCTCACCACATGACCATGAACTATTTGCAAACCTACAAAGATATCAAAGAGAAAGGAATGATCCTTGAGCAAGGACTCATTAAAGATGGTGTGGTCAAGCTTTACAAGGAAGCCAACCAAAATCAATCACATTCCAATGACAAGTCTAGGTATTGGAACAAAAACAAGCACGTTGCAACAGATGGCGTCACTGACACCAGACATGTGAATATTGTTGGTCCTTCTCACAACCAGTCCAACCCACCATATCAACTAAAAAATCAACAAGCTATCAACTACCAACAACAGAATAACCAAAGCTATCAAAACCACAATCCAAGACCCAACTTCCAAGGGTCTAGCAATCAAGCTAATGCCATCAATGTAGCTGTAGGACAAAAGCCTAGATTCCAACCTACACCTAGAAACTATACACCCCTTGGTGAACCATTGGATGTCATTTTTGAGAAATTAGTCAAAGAAAACCTCATCAAATTTCCTCCTACCCAGCAAATTGACCCAAGCCAATCCAAAGCTGCATGGTACAAAGATAATGAGTACTGCAAATTTCATAGGGTAAAAGGTCACACTACCCTCAGATGCATGAAACTAAAAGACTATGTGCAGGACCTCATTGATCGAAAGGAAATCACTGTTGGTGCCCAAACCTCTCCCAATGTAGGCTTACAGATCTATCAAAATGCTTTTCCTCCACACCACAACCAAAATCCCAGAAAAGCACCTATCCAAACCAACAACAACAACACCAACAACCGTCAACCAAACCAACAGCATGGGAAGAGCAATGACCACACTTCATCCTATATAGACTATGGTAGCCTTATAGGTTGTATATCCGAGAAAGAGCCTTCTGTCAATGTTATCAATATCCAAGGACCAAATAATGAGTGTGCAGTCACCACTCGAAGAGCGCAATTTAACATCGCAGGCCCACCTGTTACACCAACACCATCAGCTCCATCAAAAAGCCAGTACAATATCTTGGAACACCTTGGGAACATGCCAGCCCAAATCTCCATTTTAGACCTTCTTCGCACTAGTCCTGTGTACAAGAACATCCTTGACAGTGCTCTCATAGAATCTCATGTCCCTTCTGATATCAATGCTACTGATTTTCATAATCTTATTGGACACCTCTCATCCTCATGTGCCCTATCATTCAAACCCACCGACATACCCGTGGTCGAGCCAGATCACACCCTTCCGCTTCGCATAGCCATCATGGTATCCAACTTTGCTGTAAAAAGAGTAATGATAGATAATGGATCAGCCTTGAATATTTGCACCGTAAAATTCATAAAACAAGCTGGGTATACTGAGGCAGATATCATCAGTGAGGTTATCACCATCAAAGCTTATGACAACTTGGAAAGAACCACAGAAGGAACTATTTTTCTGCCAATCAAGGTTGGGCCAGTCATCCAAGAGACACTCTACCATGTTATTGATCTAAACCTACCATTTAACATCCTCCTCGGTCGCCCATGGATTCATGCCATGAAAGCCGTTCCATCCACTTACCATCAGTGCATCAAATTTTTGGATCAAGGCACTGAGGTAACCATCCATGCCGATCCAGAACCCTTTGCTTACTGCAATGCAGTTGAAGCTTCATATACAAACCATTGCCTTGGAATTGATATCGGCACATCCATTGCCAGCTCAGCCCACACTTACAATGACCCAGAAACCATCCTCGCCTCTACCTTGTCTACCGTGAAGATCAATAACAAAGGTTGTGGAGAGTATAGTCTGTCAGATGCATTTGCTATCAGGGCACTCCCACTTGATCCACATGCCCATGGATGACCAACATATCACAAAGCTAAGAAGGTTCCACCTCCTCGATACAAATAGTTTGGCCCAACAACCTTTGTATCCTCAAAAATCCCTCTTCATGAGGAGCTCACTCCAGATATCAACAAATGGTTACATAAGGATGCACCTCAAAGAAATCAAGCACGCCTTGATCACTTCAGCCAAAAGTATCCCCAAGAACATAAGCTCATCACTGACAAATGGAACTATCAAGGTGGTGGTCTAGGACCAGAAGAAAGAGGCATGCAGTGCCCCATCGACGCACACAAGTTGGAATCGAAGTCAGGTCTTGGCTTTGGCATACCCACAATTGGGGGCACCAATGAGAACGGTCACGCTTTTTTAAACATTCACCGCAACCTTGTCAAAATTGAAGACATTCCTAAGGAAGTTGAAAAGAGAGCCTACGACGATATCCTAGACCAAATCTCCCTCGAAGACTCTGTTCTCCAAGAACTATCCATCCACCTCATTGACCTACCACTCGCCCATCCACAACTCATAGATTGGGACCAACCAAGTGTCATACACATCGATGAGTTCACATCAGAGGAGGCACTTCTAAGATTCATGGGAGCTGAAACTCCTCACAAGAAAACAAAGCCAGATTCTGCCTATATCTACAAGCTAGATCCCAAGGGGTATTTTGGAGAAAATCCCCAACCTAGTTCCGATACACCCAAAATTGGAACTAAGGTGAATCTAAGACTAGCTAAGGCAACGAAGAGAACCCCTCAGCAAGAAAATCCAGAAGAACATGAGGATTTAGCATTGCCTCCTCAAGATAATCGACCAGAGGTGTCTTCTATTCTAATTGAGGATACTCGAGAAGTCAACATTGGTTCTTCAGAGATCCCCAGACTTGTTCACATTGCTGCATCCCTATCACAAGACCAAGCTGACCTCCTCTTTGAGGTCTTAAGAAAGAACATTGGCCAATTTGCATGGTCATATCAGGACATGCTAGGACTTGATCCAAAGCTTGTAGTTCATCATCTTGCAGTTGATCCAAAGATCAAGCCCATCAAACAAAAGCTTAGAAAAATGCACCCCAAGGTGGCATTATTGGTCAAAGCTAAATTAGAAAGAATGTTAGCTGCTAAGGTTATCTGACCTATCGACTACTCAGAGTGAATCTCCAACATGGTCCCTATCACTAAACCTTCTAGTGACATCAGAATCTGCACTGATTTTAGAGATCTTAACAAAGCTTGTCCAAAAGATGATTTCCCTTGCCCAACATAGATATGATTGTAGATCTTATAGCTGGACATGAAATTTTGTCCCTCATGGATGGATTTTTTGGGTATAATCAAATCAAGATTGCAGAAGAGGATCAGCATAAGACAACATTCACTACCCCTTGGGGAACCTTTTGCTACAACATGATGCCTTTTGGCCTAAAGAATGCTGGGGCTACCTATCAAAGAGCTATGATAGCCATTTTTCATGATCTCATCCATAGCATTTTGGAGGATTATGTAGATGATATCTTGGTCAAGTCTCATACCTTCATGGATCATCTTGCTGACCTGGAGAAATTCTTTGATAGGTTAGCCAAATATCATCTCATGCTGAATCCCAAGAAATGTGTCTTTGGGGTCACATCTGGCAAGCTTCTAGGTTTCATAGTTTCTAAACGAGGTATAGAGATCGACCCCAAGAAGGTCAAGGCTATCTTAGACATGCCTCCTCCCTAGACACTACGACAGCTTCGCTCTCTTCAAGGAAAGCTCCAATCTATTTGGTGCTTCATCTCCCAGCTTGCAGATAAGTGTACACCATTTTCACATTTACTGAAGAAGGATGAGAACTTCAAGTGGGATCTTTTATGTCAGCACAGCTTCGACCATCTCAAGCAGTATCTCATCAATCCTCCTATCTTGGTTCCACCAGTTCCTGGTCGTCCCCTGATTTTGTACATATCAGCAACACCTACTACTCTAGGGGCACTTCTAGCACAGCTTGATGACTACAACAGAGAAAGAGCCATCTACTACATTAGTAGAACCCTAGTTGGTTATGAACTCAATTACACTCCTATGGAAAAAGCTTGTTTGGCAGTTGTTTTCTCAACTCAAAAGCTTCGCCATTACATGCTAAGTCATACCATCCAACTAGTCTCCAAGATTGACCCTCTCAAGTATATGCTCTCTAGAACAACACTTACAGGCCATTTGGCCAAATGGGTTATGCTCCTTAGTGAATTTGACATCCAGTATGTGGATAGAAAGGCAATCAAAGGGCAAGCTATAGCAGATCACCTAGCTGATGCACCTCTAATAGATGCTTATCCATTGATCACAGAATTTCCAGATGAGCATATCTATCTAATTGAAGAACAACCCCCATGGAAACTTTATTTTGATGGCTCATACACATCTCATGGATCAGGAGCAGGAATATTGTTGGTCACACCTCAAGGAGATTACATTCCAAAAGCCTTCAAGCTACAATTCCCTAGCACCAACAATATAGCTAAATATGAGGCCCTCATAGTAGGATTAAAGATAGCTGTAGAATGGAACATTGTTGAGCTACAAATCTTTGGCGATTCTCAGCTCATCATCAAGCAAGCCCTAAATGAATATCAAACCAAAGATGAAAAGCTATTACCCTACAAAGAGCTGGTTGATCAGCTAACCCAACATTTTACAAAGCTTCAGTTTACACAAGTGCCTCGAATACAGAACAAAGCAGCAGATGCTATGGCTACTATAGGCTCGCTCTTGGAAATTCCCCAAGCAGCTACATAGTATGAGTTTTTAGTGGAGCAGCTCCTCACACCCGCCTATGCGAATGAGGATTCAAATCGTGTTTGTATCTTGGTTGGTCCCCAATCCCCTTGGTACCATGAGATTTACGCTTACCTTAACGATGGTATCATATCCCCTCACCTCACACATACCCAACGCCAGAACCTCATCCGAAAATCATCCCGCTATGTTATCATAGCCAATACCCTATATCGTCGAGGTTATCACGATACTCTCTCTCGATGTTTAGACCAAAATGAGGCCACGATGGTGTTAAAGGAAGTACACTCTGGACTTTGCGGTGCCCACACGAGTGGTATTGTCTTAGCATGACAAATCCTTAGAGCAGGCAACTATTGGCCTACCATTGAAGAAGACTCCTGTGACTTTGTCAGAAAGTGTCTCCCATGTCAGTAGCATGCAAATCTTGTGCACGCTCCGGCAAAGGATCTACAACCTATTGCACCACCTTGGCCTTTCGCTTGTTGGGGCCTTGATCTAGTTGGAACTATCACACCCCTCTCATCTGATGGACATAAATGGATAATAATAGCTACAAACTATTTCATTAAATGGGTGGAAGCAGTCCCCCTAGTCTCAGCTATAGGAGTTCAGGTCTCCAAGTTCATCTTGTACCACATTGTTTGCCGCTTCGGCATCCCATCCACTATCTTCACCGACCATGGAGGTAACTTTGAAAATCTCAACATGGAAGAATTATGCACTTCCCTCTGCATCCATCACCACTTTTCTAGCCCATATTTCCCACAAGGTAATGGCCAGGCAGAGGCAACTAACAAAACCCTCCTCAAAATTCTAAAGAAAGTTGTTAATGATTCTGGCCGTGATTGGCACCTACAAATAAATCCAGCCCTATGGGCCTATCGAACTTCCTTTCGTACATCCACAGGCACAACTCCATACTCCCTAGTCTATGGTTCTGAAGCGTTACTACCTATAGAGGTTGAACTTCCCTCCTTGCGCATATCTTTGCAAGGGAAAATATCAGATGAAGAATATAGAGTAGCTCGACTCACCCAGCTAGATCTCTTAGACGAGAAGCGAAAAAAGGCCTATGATCATCTCACAGTCTATCAAACTCATCTCAAAAGAAATTTCAACAAGAAGGTGCTTCCACGACACTTTCAGCCAGGTGACATGGTCCTCAAAGAAAACATGAAAATCCAAGTAGATCGAGAAAGGAAAGGCAAGTTTGAACCTACATGGCTTGGTCCTTATGTTGTCACTGCTTCCTTTGGCTCTGGAGCTTATCAACTATCTACACCAGAAGGAGAACTCTTGAATGATCCTACTAACATCATTCATCTAAAGAATTTCTATGCTTGAAGATCCTTGGTATACCAGGCTTTTGAAAAATACAAAAGAAAAAAAATAGTAAAGAGAAATAAGCATCCAATGGTGAAAACTTGACAATTCAAGCACCTTGGATAGGTACCTTGGTGAAAACCTGGTAATTCAGGCACCTTTTGTACTAAAGACTAATCCATTATCTATCATTATCCTATCCCTCATCCATTTACCCACCATCCCATAAGAAACACTTGCTTGTTCCCTTGGTGTTCCAACCAAATATCCAAAATCTGATGAAGCTTGTAAATACCTCCTGTACAGCTTGTAAATCTTGTACCAAAGCTTGTATTATACCTTGTAAATCTTG
The DNA here is from genome assembly GCA_028749045.1 of Cupressus sempervirens. Lineage (NCBI taxonomy): Eukaryota > Viridiplantae > Streptophyta > Pinopsida > Cupressales > Cupressaceae > Cupressus > Cupressus sempervirens. The sequence goes on along the minus strand of CM053787.1, from coordinate 185,899,562 downwards.
TACCATACCTTGTCTATCTGAATCTTGTCCAAGGTTTGTACCATATTCCAGCCTATAAATAATCTTGTATCCTAGCTTGTATACTATCACGTGCACACACAAAACCCCATTTTCACTTAATCTTTTCGCAAACCATCTACCTATCTACCTATCACCTATTATAGACATCCCCTCCTTCACAAACATTTCCATCTCACAAAAACCAAAACATGAACAAACTTGTACCATATCTTGATTAGCCCGCTTGTAAATATCTTGGTCTATCAGCTTGTACATCCTCTGTAGCTTAGTACCATTGTATCTATCCAACGTTCGTGTTAGTTCGTCCTTGATCAGCATCTTGCACCCATCACACATCTTGGTTAGCTATTCCAATGCATCCTTTAGCTAGATTTCCTATCACCAAATTGTTATCTTTCTTAGTTTAGCTTGCCAGATGCATCACTCATCCAAATCCACCAGCTTCGGTGCTCTCCGATAGGTCCTTGCAGGATATAGCTTTCCTCATGTCTGATCTTGGTCCGTTAGTACCTCGTCCTACCCATCTCGTTGGCAAACGGTTCTCTTTTGGATTTTCACTTTTTTTTGATTTGGGATCTTCCCTTTTGGGTCTTGAAGTATCTTTTCCAAGAAATCTCCTTGTTCCCTCCTCAAGGTTGCCACGATCTTCCATATCATGGTATGCTGTGAATGGGGCAATTAGAGCGTAAGGTCTTGATCAGGTCTTTCATTTGTTTTTCTTTTCTACTTGTGGGTTCTCCAATGTCGTTTCCACGCTTCTTCCTCTGGGATTCATGTGTGATGTTGGTGCAATCCTTGCGTGTTTGTTTTGAGTTAGTTTGTCAATCCTTTGGACGGTTGGTGAAAAGGCCTTGATGTTCTTGGTAACCTTGGAAATTAACCAACAGTCCTATAGAAAATCTAGTGCTCAACTACATGGTGGTACTTCTCTTTGAAGTATCCCCCCGCTCAAAAAGCTTCAATGGGTTTCCTTTATCTCCATTATCCCCCATCCATATCCAGCATCTGTCTCTCCTACCCCACCTTATGCATCAATATCTCTTTGAATCACTCATCACTCTTAGCTTTAGGGATCCACAATCCTAGTCTTAGGGATCCACCAATCCAAATCAACCCACCAAGCCTCATCTTTCGAGATCCACAATCCTAGTCCTAGGGATCTTCGAAACCCATCTTCTGCCAATCTGACTCTTTGAAATCCTGTTGCATCAGCTTTATAATCCCCTCATCCACCTCCCTATCCTAGATTCCTTTTTATAGCACTCTGCTCCTTCATCCTCCACCTTCCCTAAGGTCTTAAGCTTGCTTCCTCTTGTGCATCTGATTCTCCTTTATCATTCTCCCATAGTGAGAATTTGAGCTAATTCAGCCCCTTCTCTTTGCCAATCTGAGTCTCCTTGCTCATCTCAAATTCTTGTACTTTTCAAGAAGCCATCGAGCCTCGCTTTCTCTCCTCGCTACCTTCTTGAGGGGGCATCTCACAATCCATTCTCTCCTCTTCTGCTCTACCCTTGGGCATCTTATTTTCTTATCTTTGATGCCATGCCACTTGTGGCATCACATCAAAGAGGGGCAAAATGTAGACACCTAAAATCCTTTAGAAAATAATATTTTTATTTTCTGAAAAAAAAATCCCTGATGACATCATCATTTATTAATTAATTAATTAATTTTTATGCCATTAAATCCCTTTATCTTAATTAAAAATATTTAATTAAGGAATCCCTCCCAAAAATGTTTAAATCTTATTTAAACATTATTTCCTTATTTATTAATTATTTAATTAATAAATTGACCAAAAATCCTAAAATAAATAAAAAAATTATTTTTTGCCCAAAACTTGGCCAATTTCCTTATGACCACTAACCTCTTCCAAAATCTTTTAATCCTCCTTTAATTTTGATTAAAGGCTAATCCCATCATTTCCTACCCCTAATCCCAACTCAAAATATTTAATTAAGATTAAATATTAATCCTCATGTTTATTAAAAAAGTTTTAATAAATATCTCCTCAACCCAAACCCTTGAAATAAATAAAACTTTATTTATTTCCTAAAATCTAATTTATCCTCATCCTAAGAAGTTCTAGACTGTTCTAGAAAGTCTTCATCCTCATCCTAGGAAATTCTAGACTATTCTAGAAAGTCTTTATCCTCATCCAAAATCTGGACTCTTCTAGAAGATGTCTTTAAAACCTAATCCTAATCCCCTCCTAACCTTGTCACATTCCCTAAACATGGGTTAAGACTTACTAACCCAAGCCAAAGTTAACAAATATCTCCTCCTTCACCCGCCCTCATTAAATGCCATCCACTTGCCTATCCGTAAGCTAATCCTAAACCATCCTAATCCATCCTCTAATCATTTGCACAAGCCTAAGCAAGCTTAAAACCTTCCTAATCAAGTCCAAGTCGAAATTGCTCTCATCACCCTCAAAATATCTCAACCATAAAACTTTATGAAGTCCACTAGGTCATAAATGACTCTTACAAGCCCTTTTATTGCTCTTACAAGTCATTATGAGGGTCTTTATGAAGATTTTATCCCTTGAGCCTCCTTTGTTGACTCATCCTTCCCCTTTCCTCCATCCTCTCACCATGTGACATGTGTCACTCCTTGATTGGCTATAAGGAAGCACAATCCATGTGCTCTCCTCTCATGCAATCTGAGCCCTCCATAAGCTTTTTTCCATCCTTGCATCTTAGCCCTCAATCCCTCAAGCCTCTTGCCTATAAATTGGATCCTTCCCCTTTGCAAAATAACAAAATCCATGAAGTAAAGTCATAATGCCATTTTGAGAAGCCAGTTTACATCCAAACCATACACTCACATCCAAATTCCAACTCCATTTGAAGCCCTTTTTGAAGCATAAGCTTGAGCATACATCCTATCTATTTAAACAAAGCCACTCAACAAGAGAGCTTCTCATTGAGAGAGTCCATTAATGGCTCATATTCTCAATTGAGAGTTCATCTTAGTCTATCTTGAAGTTTATGAATTTTGTTTAGTTTGTAGAAGCTTTATTTAAATTTGGTTTCTATTAGCATACTAACATTGCTCATATACATTTTTACATTGCTCATATACACTAGGAATAGCCTAATTTCATTTGGGTCAATTCAAGGTTTAACTAGGTTGGCTAGTTATTTGCCCTAATCGATTATTCACTCGAAAAGTGAATAAATATCCAAAAAGGAATTTAATTCCTCACTTCTCACTTTCAAATTAGAAAGCTGGGGAGTAAAACCCAAAATCCTCTTCATGAGGATTTACTGTTTTATTCATTGTGGGAGCTATGAGCATGGGATTGTTGTGAAGTTGAGCTCATTGGATCTAGCTTGGAGAAACCTTGGATTGCTACAATTTTCAGCTACTTCTGCGAGCTATTTATTTTATGGTTCAGATTCTTGTTTTGCCCATTTGGCTGTGAGGTAGGGCTTTCCTGTTTTATTATTTTTGCTTAATTTTTGCTTGTATTTTTGGTAGCGATTTGTTTAGAGGCTAAGAACTATATTCCCCTCCGTTTCTATATCCTAGTTCTACCCAGTTGGGCAAGTATGAACATTTACTTGTTTTTTGAGATGAGAGTTTGGAGTTTTACACTATTATGCTAGCCATTTTTGCATATAGTGTCTGAACTCATTATTTTTGGATTTTTGAGGTTTTTGTACCCAAAGGACAAATGGGTTTCAATTTCAAAGTTTTCCCTAAAGTTAGGGTTTTTACCTCATTTTGCGTGTTGCTTTGTTTTCTCAAGTTTTCTTGGCACAATGTGGGTCATGGACCTAGATGATCCATTTGGATATCATTCAAACCACTAGTGCACTTTTATGTTGCATTGGGATGCATGTCACATCCATACTCTCGATGTGATGTTCGGTTGAGTGACTTTACACCTATTGTTATGGTTTCTTTTGGACCCTTGTTATTGTTTTGTAGACACTAGGATTCATGTAGAATCCATGCTCTTGGATTGAGGCCAGTTGAGTGAGTTCATGATGTTTGGTCTTGTTGCATCATTGAGATTCATGTAGAATCCATACTCTCAAATTGAGGCTAGTTGAGTGATTTCATGATGTATGGTTTTATTGGCTTTGGGATTCATGTAAAATCCATTCTTCCATGTTGCTTTTCATTAGGTGCCATCCCTTGCATTGTGTTCTCATGCAGTCCTTGTTTTTATGATCTTCATGATGGTGGTGCGCCACAGACAAGTATGTGCATGTACATTTTTTGGGTGACTTGTGAGGCTTAATCTTCTGTGGTACTTCCAAAAGTTATGATCATTGGGGTTGGGATGGGAGTATGCATGCCCATAGGCACTTATTGTAGGATGAGCATGGGAAGGGTAGTGTAGCATATGGAGGGGGCTTCTATGTCTGTAGCCCAATGTCTATTTCCCAAGGGTTGGCATGCAGAAGCTCTGTAATCAAGTGATAACTAAATAAAATGTGTGAGTGTTAATAAAATTTAAAGATAATAAAAAGGATTTAGGATGTGCTCCTTCCATTGGGAAGTGGAGAACTACTAGTACCAACTTGGGCTTGTTGATTCCAAGTGACTCTCCATGATGTTAGCCCCTACTTAGTAGCTTATTGAGTGTCTAACTAGGACTTGTACTCCTTACATTGTCTTAGGTTCTTGGTTACAACCATCATACTATCTAGTGTGATTGTTAGCCTTGGATTTTGTTTTGTGTGTTTGTGGTTGGATCTTTATTTCCATCAGCATGGTGGGTGTGGACCTACGAGTGCTACATGGTTGGGAGGCATAGCTGCAATCTCTTGTTCTAGTGCGACCATTGCTAGATATTTTCACCTGATGCTTCAAGTTCTAGAGTATGGTTTCTTGTGATTTATGATTTCATTGGAATGTTTGGATATCATGTTTAGATGATGTTAGTTTATTTGATGCATTCTCATATTATGATGTTTAGCGTATGACTAGATGATGTAAATTGTTGTATTAGATTATCTATTGCTTATTGGTTAGCATGTTAGATTTTCTTATTATGATTCTTAGCATGTGATAGGTGATGTTATCTACTTGTGGGATTATCTTAATGCTTTATTACTAGCATGTTAGATTTCCTTATGCTTTTATTGTAGCAAGTTTTAGTAGTGACATCCCTATTACAACAATACTGATGATTTGATTGATGGCTTGGGATGTTATGCATGAAGGATGGCTAGGACCCATGATGGTCTTATGATGCTATTGATGATTGGGAGGAACCACATACTTAGTCTAGTTATTCAGTTATTGTGATGTTATTTTTGTACATTGCAATGTTACTTTTGTTCACTACAATGTTGAATTCAATATGTTCTTACTGCAATGGTTTAGATGGATAGATGTTTCTCTTTCCTTGTTGTTTATGCACTTGAGTGTTCATTCCTCAATTTATATGGATCTAGTACTCCTTGGTGTGGAGGTTTTCATGTTTTTATGCTTTTTATTCTTGTTTTGTTGTCGTGCTGATGTGTTTTCTCACATGGATAGGTAGTTCCTCACGTGAGAATGCATTTCCTGATGTAGGGATGCAAATCTTCATGTGGTGTCTAGCAGACCCTCGTGTGAAGCCATGTAATTTCTTATGTATAGTGATGCAAGGTCTCGTGCAAAACTTGAGACCACTACACTTTCTTGCATGAGAAACAGGGGGTAGTTAGGCTTGCCTGAGGAGGGTTTGAAAGTTGGTTTTGGATACCTTATTGGATTTCACATCTTTCCAGTTCAAAACAATATTTCTAGGGGTTTAAAATATTTTGTTTGAGAATAAGTTGATGTATATTTAATTCTTTATACTTAAGATATATTTTCATATATGCGACGAATCTTTTGAGATAGGTTTCATACCTCTCCGAGATAAGATAAAGATTCTAGGAAATTTTAGGGCTTTAAAAATTTAGACTTAGCTAAATTTTAGGGCTTCGAGATTTCAAGCTTAGCCAAATTTTAGGATTATGCATTTTCCCCAGCTTGGTGTTTTGTTGATGAGTTGTCATTTCTTTGAACCCTCATGATGTGTGTGGTTGTTGTTGGATTTTGTTTGTGTGTCTCAATTAGTAGTGACATTTGGAGATTTGTTGGTTGCTAGGATTATGGTGAAGTCATCTATTGCAATCATTGTGATCAATGTATGATGTTGTCATGTGCACTCATACTTGTAAAAAAAAAAAATCTTCATGTGTATTGGATCCTTATTCCAAGGATCTCCAAGCGGGGCATTACACTTCTTGCACTTGTTACAATAGCTTGTATTCTTAGGCTTATCATGCTGATAGGCATTCTTGTTCCTACATACATTAGCAGTGTGTCCCTTTTTACCACAAAAATGACAAGTAGGTTTAGTGTTCTTACCTTTGTTAGTCCTTTCTTCTATTGTCTTGGATGATTCTCCTTGTTTAATGTTGGTATAACCAAGTCCTGAAGTATCATTACTAGACCTTGGTGATTTTAGTAGCTGCTCAAAGTACTTGATGGCCTCATTGGGTTTATTGAAACTTTCTACAACTTCCTTCTCTCTTTTCAGGTCATTTTGCAGTTGTTCATTTTATATCTTTAGTGTAGAGATCTCAATATCCTTCATATTTAGCTCATGATGTGCATTCATCATCTAGCTTAGCGTGTCTAGCTACATGATTAAGATTATTTCAAACTCAATTGTCTTTTCTTCCAATCTATTGGTAAGATTTCTCTTTTCATCTTCTATCATGACTTTGTCTTCAATGGCTCTTTTCTTCTGTTTAGTTACTTCACAAAGCATTATGGATTGTGATTCTTGTTCAAGCTTGAGTATTCTAATTTCTTCTACTTAAGCTTTATTCTTATCCATAAATTTTGTTATTTCTACATCAAATTCTTTGAAATATCCATTGGTAAACACTTTTTTGGTCTCAATCTCCTTGTAGTGTATGTCATTTTCAGCTATGGCTATATTCTTCCTTCTTTTCAAAGATTTTCTTAATTCTTCTCTAGCTTCCTCCAAGTTGTGTAGAGTGAGATACACATCAATCACTTGATTCTCTATGATCTTCCAAAGTTTGAAGACATCCATCTTTAGATCTTTTCTCTAAGTTGTTAAGCTTCTCCTTGTGAGAATCTTGCTCTGATACCAATTGTTGGAATAATCAAATGGAAAGAATACTTCTGAGAGGGGGGGTGAATCAGAAGTATCACACTTTAACCTTAAAAAATTTTAACTAAAAATAAAGTTCATCATATAAAATAACCATAAACTAAACACATGCATCACAACACATGACACCAAATTTGGTAACTCATAAACCCTCTAAAATGAGAAGGTAAAATTGGGGTGGGGATGCTACCCATACAATTACTGTAGCAATAATGTTTGACCACTTATGATGGTCTTCCCTATTAAAGGCCTTCCTTTTTAAAGGCTTTACACTATGTCAATAGAGACCTATTTAAAAGATTTACAAATACTTTACATGAAGTGTCACCCTATTAAAGGATTTTATCACCTCTTCAAAGGATCTACAACCAAGCTATTAAGCTAACCTATCAACATAGGATTTTCCTTCTAATACAATTGCTAGAGAGTATTAGAATAATAAATTTGATAGCTTACAATCCTTGATTGCTAAATTTAGGCACCTGATCTGCTCTCTCTAATCTTGATCCTCTGAGATTTGATATCTATTTGATGCTCTGATACTTTGTTCTTGATTAACTGAATACTACAATGTTGCTTTGTTCCTCTAACTCTTTCACACTTTTCTCTCTAAATTTTGCTATAGTTTTTCCTTACACTACTCTCATCCATGCATACAATGGAGTTTTGTCCTCCTTTTAAAGATAGCAAAAACTTAGGATTAGGTATGGAACTACAATCCATATTGAATCTATATTTCCTACTCATTCCTCACACTTTTCTTATTGGTTACATGTTGATTGTATAGGAAATATAAAAGATTCATTCTTATCTTTAATATCCCTAAAGATCCTTCTATGTTGACTCAAAAAATGGTTTACATCTAAGTTTGTGAAGGGCACAAACTCATATGTTGATTCTGTGTTACTTGGCACATATTGGATTACTAGTGCTCGACACATGTATGACTCTAGTTTTCTCAGCACCTATTGTATTCTGGCTTGCTTAGCATCAACTATGACTCAACACCTATATATCACTCATCTCATATGGTTCACTTAGCACTTAAAGTCATTTGACACTTGATCTTCACTTAGCACCTAAAGATCACTCAGCACCTATTGGAATTCTAACTTAGCACATATAGTATACTTAGCTTCTATATAAAAATTGGTTAAGTGTGTTGACACTCAATTGTCAAAACCAATCTAAGACCAACAAAAATAGTACCAAATCCTAATCCAAAACCTGAAGAAGATCAAGATGAAGCAAGTTTTTTTAGAGTATTGTCTAGTGCAAATTCAAAACATGTTGTAGAAGTTTCTCTTTATGATGGAAAATTGGACACCATTGGTGTGTTGTATTGGATCTCTGAAATAGAAAAATTCTTTCAGTATGAAAACAATCTTGATAATATAATGGTGAAGATTTTAGTTACTAGGTTGAAAGGACATGCCTCACTGTGATGGGAGAATTTGTAAAATAATAGATAAAGGAGAGGAAAGGAGAAGATCATAACTTCGGTGAAAATGATAAACAAAGTAGAAAAAAATTCTTTCCTGCTGATTACCAAGTTAGCTTGTTAAGGAAAACACAAAATTTGAGATAGAGAGACATGACAATGAAGGAGTATACTAAGGAATTCTATAGATTAGACATCAGATCTAGGCATGTGGATGGTGATGTTGAGAAAATTACAAGGTATCTAAATAGATTGAGATCTAGAATTCAAGATGAAATAAGTTTTGTGAAATTGGAAAGTGTGGAGGAAGCAAACCAATATGCTTTGAAAGCTAAGGAGATCTTCATAAAGAAGCATAAACAAAGATAAAGAGATAGAGGTAGTAGATTCTAGAGAGGCAAAGGTAGATCCTATGGAGAAGGTGGTAGAACTAAAAATTATGTGCAAGATAAGGGCAAATCTGAATGGAAGAATGATGACAAAGGAAAGACTAAGAAGAAAAGTAGTAACTCTTATTGAGGAGGTACTAATTCTTACCGAGAAAGAGGTAATTCTTATTCTAGAGGTGGTTTTGATGGTGATTGTTTTAGATGTGGTAAAGAAGGGCATAGATCCTTTGAATGTAGATCTTTTAAAAGTGGGCAAGGTAATAGAAATATTATGATTCAAGGAGACATTGAGGGCTCACCAAGTAGACTCAAGGCTAGTAAAAATATTAACATGAGAGGAACCTATCTTTAGGAGAATTCTTTTTAGGACATGATGTAAGATAGCTAGAAAATGTTGCAAGGTAATCATTGACAATGGAAGTTCTAAACAAATTGAATTAGAAGAGTTGGTTACAAAGTTATAGTTACAAGGGTTGATGCATCTTAAACCCTTTCATGTTTCATGGATCAAATATGAGCATAACATATTGGAAAGTGAGCAATGCCTTGTGAAGTTCAAGATTGGACATTATATTGATGAAGTTTTGTGTGATATTATGCCTATGGATTATTGTCATATTATGTTAGGTAGACCTTGGAAATATGATAGATGTGATATACATGATGGAAGATTGAATCAATATACTCTTTAGGTGAATGAGAGAGAAAATATTGTTGCCTTTGATTGAAAGTCTAGATGAGGTTAATTGTACTATTGTGAGAATTTTCATGGTTAATGGAAAAAATTTTGAAAAGAAAATGAAAAATAATCAAGTTTGTTTTCCTATAATTCTAAGGAGACCAAGTTGTGTAGTTAGTAATCGAGTGCTAGAAAATAGTGTTAACTATGTGTTAGTTAGTGGTGACCGAGTGATAGCTAGTAGTATTGACTGAGTACTAGAAGAAATTAAAAAATTTCTAAATGAGTACAAGGATATTGTTGCAAAAGATATACCTAATGGTTTACTTCCAATGAGAATTATAAGTAATTTTATGGATTTGTTTCCTAGAGCTATTTTTCTAAACAAAACACCATATAGATTGACACCTATAGAGAATGAAGAACTTAACAAACAAGTGCATGAGTTGTTGGAGAAAGGTTTGATCAAAAAAAGCTTGATTCCATGTGTTTATCATATTGGCACTTAAGAAGAATGGAGAATGGAGAATGTGTATTGATTCTAAAGCTATTAACAAGATCATAGTCATATATAGGTTTCCTATGTTGAGGATGGATTACATAATGGATTGTTTGAGAGGAAAAAAGTATTTTACCAAGATTTATTTAAAGAGTGGTTATCATCAAATCAAAATCATAGAAGTGATCAGTGGAAGACTGCTTTCAAGACAAAAAGATGGTTTGTATGAATGGTTTGTTATGGGTTTTGGTTTGACTAATGCACCTAGTAATTTCATGAGGTTAATGAATGAAGTTTTGAAAAGATTCTTGGGTAAGTTTGTGATTGTTTATTTTGATGACATTTTGATATTTAGTAAGACTAAGGAAGAACATCTTGACTATGTTAGAGAAATATTACAAAGATTGAAAGAGGATAAGTTGATGATTAATGTGAAAAAGTACTCTTTTATGAAAGAAGAGATTGTGTATTTCAGATTTGTGATTTCAGCTAATAGTTTGAAGATGGATCTTGAGAAGTTTAAACCAACTTTGGAGTTGCCTACACCTAATAATGTGGGTGAGGTAAGATCATTTTTAATGGTTTGGCTAGTTTTTACAGGAAGTTTATAAGGAATTTAAGTGTTGTTTGTAATGCTATGACTAAGAAAATGGAAGGAGATTAAAAGTAATTCAAATGGACACATGGAGCTGATAATATTTTTGTGACATTGAAACAAAAGGTGGCTAAGTTACCTATATTGGCTTTACCTATTTTCAATAAGGTATTTCTAGTTGAATGTGATGCTATTGGTAGTGTAATAGCAGTTGCATTAAGTCAAGAAGGTAAGCCTATTGCTTTCTTTAGTGAGAAGTTGTATGATGATAAAAGGAAGTATTTTATGTATGATCAAGGGTTTTATGCTATTGTTCAAGCCTTGAAGAAGTGAAGACATTATTTTATTCTTAAAGATTTTGTGTTATATAATGATCATAAAACTTTATAGTACTTGGGAAGTCAGCATAAATTGAATCAAAGACATATGAAGTGGGTAGAGTACTTGACAATTTTCACATTTGTTATCAAGAATAAAATTAGAGTTACTAATAGAGTTTCCAATGCATTGAGTAGAAGACATTCTTTGTTTCTTGAAATGAAGGTTGATGTTCTTGGTTTTGACGACATGAAAGAGTCGTATGAGATTGACCCTAATTTTTCTGAAGCATGCAGAGAGTGTAGAGCACCAAATCTAATAGATCACATAAGTAAGTATGATGAATATTTCATTCAAGAAGGTATGTTGTTCAAAAAAATTTAGTTGTGTATCCCTATAAGTTTTATGAGGTTGAATTTGATTAATAAAATCATAGTGGAGGATTATCTAGACATTTTTGAATTGATAAGACATTGAGTTTACTAAAGGATAAGTGTTACTAGCCACAAATGTATAAGGATGTTAAAAAAATTTTAAGGAGTTGTGGAGTTTGTCATGTTACAAAATGAGTGAATCAAAATATTGGTTCCTAAGAAACCTTGCATTAGCATGGATTTGTTTTTGGGATTGCCTAAGACAATAAAGGGGTATGATTCTATATATATTTTTATGGATAAATTTTCTAAGATGGCTAATTTTATACCTTGTAAGAAGACATTAGATGATGATCATGTCACTAAACTTTCCTTCAAAGAAACTGTGAGATTGCATGGATTTACAAGAAGCATTATTTCTAATACAGACAGTAAGTTTTTTGGTTATTTTTGGAAGACTTTGTGGAAGAAGATGGGTGCTGAGTTGAAATTTAGTTCTACATTCCATCCATTAAAAGATGGAGAGATAAAGGTTGTGAATAGAAGCTTGGGTAATTTTATGAGATGTTTAGTTGGAGATAAGCCAAGTAATTGGGAAGTAGTGCTAGCACAAGATGAGTTTGCATATAATAATTTTATGAATAGGACTACAAGAAAGACACCTTTTGAGATTGTTACAGGAATTTAGCCTAGAGGAATATTAAATTTGAGGGATGTTGCTTACGAAGAGAAGAGAAGTTCTATAGTGGAAGAATTTGTTGATTTTGTGGATTCTTTGCATAAGGAAGTGAAGTTGAGGCTGGACAAAAGTAATCAAAAGTATAAAGAGAATATTAACAAGTCAAGAAGACTTCATGTTGTTAACATTGGTGATGAGGTGATGGTTCATTTGAAGAAAGGAAGATTTCATGTTGGAACATAAAATAAGCTAAGAATGAAAAATTTGGACCTTGTAAGATCATGAAGAAATTTGATAGTGGTAATGCATATCAAGTTAAGTTACCTGATGACATGGATATTTTATGCATCCTAAAATGGTCACCTAGACTATGGGCCCTCATTGTTCAATTTATCAAATTTCATAAATTGATAGTTTCTAATATTTTATTAAATCAATTCAAATAAATTTCTTTGATCAAATGGTAATTAATTTAATTATTTCAATATTTCCTAAAGGTTTGATCATTTTATCCCAAGTCTTATTTAATCAAAAGACAATCTCTCTTTTAAATAAATAATTAATCCACATTTAATTAATTAAGAGAAAACCCCCTCTTTTAATTTAATTAAATATTTCTTATTTAATTAAAAGAACATGGTACCTTTTAATTAAATAAAATCCCCTTTGAATTAAAAGAAAATCCCTCTTTTAATTAAATAAATAAAATCCCACTTGAAAAAAAGGAAATAAATTAAATAAAAATTAAATAAATCTTTTTAATTTTCTCTACACCTAAATGCACATATTTCTAAGTGAGATTCTATTTAATTTTCCTCCTCTTTTCTCATTGGTGGAATTTTGTCTCACATGGATCTTTCTTTCTCCACTCTTGATTAAATCTTATTGCCTCTTAATTTTAATCGTCTATTCTTCTTTATAATGGAGAACCCTCTCCTCATTTTTGGACATCCACAATTATGCTATTTTATGTTGCATGTTTGGATAGTGATTTTTGGAGTATTTTGAGCATTAAAGATTTTTATGGAGAACTTCTATCTTCTCTTCTTCTCTCATGCATCTATAGCTTCCATCATCATGATCCATCCTTGCATTTTCATATTAGCTTACATCCCTCTTTTTTTTCATAGACTAATATTGCATTGTTATTTCCTTTCATAGATTAGATTTCCTTTCTTAGATTGCTTTGCATTGTCATCATTTAGATTAGCTTGCATCTTCATTTGCATTCAAATTTTTATCCTTGAATCTCTCATTTTATGGTGTACTTGCATGGGCAAAAACTTAATCAAAGTGAGGGCCTCCATCACAAACCCTTACACTCCATGAATAGAGAGCTATGAGTCACCATTCGAGATTTCATTCTTGAGAAATCTTGGATGTAATGACTCATAGAAGTGTGCTCACATTTTAGGCATACATCTTTGGTACCCAACATGGGGCAACCCACCTTTACTTGTAGGTTTCAAATATTTTTGGAGCCAACCCCCTTATGTGGATTTATTTGGAGACAAAAAAACCCTACATCTTAAAGATTTCATCATATCTCCTGAATGACTTAGTTTTTTGGCCTAAATTTTATTTTTTTGGATGGTGACATATCAAAGAAGCTTCAGTGAAATTTTTAGATTTTTCCAAGGTATTTTTGAGTTTTAATATTTTTTTCTTGATTTTTTATGAAAAATCATTTTAGGGTGCAAATTAGCAAAAAATTTTAGAAATGTCTACATTTTTGGAAAGGTCTCTAAATTCTAAATAGGGTTGGTTCCTTTTTTTGTAGAGTTCATATTAAGGCTCAATAATTTGATTTGGAAAAATTGGTCTATTTTGACAAAATGGCTCTCTAGGGCACAAATGAAAATATCTTTTCAGAATTCTGACATTTTTGGAAATCTCTCTAATTTTTTATAGCAAATTTTGTTTGCATTTAGGGTTTTGGATCCAAATTCATATCATATAGGTCAAATCTTGTTTACTAGGTCAAAAATCAATATTAAAAAAAGAGCATTTAATGAATAGCTTGCATTTAATTTTCACATGGACTAATGCATGATGTGAGATTTTATTTGGGTTATTTTCTAATTATTATCATTCTTAAAAATTAGATTTTTAGATCTAACCCTAGTTTTGCATAAGTTGGATATATATTACATATCTTTTGTCTGCTTATTTTGCTTGTTTCTTTGTTCGTTATGAGTGAGTGTTCAAGCATAAATGAAAGGTACAATAGAGAAAAGACATGTTGCAAGGATTAGGTATTATTTCATATCTCTATAACATTTAGCTTTGAAATTAAAATGAATCCTCTCATGTGTTTGGCTTGAGTGCTTTTACATGCTTTCATAGATTCACATTTCATTTGGTGCTCTAAAATTGGATCTAGATTTACTTTCATGCATGTGTTTTACATAGTAATTATGCCCTATGAATACTATTTATGTAGTTTTTTACGGAATGTGCTTCATTTTCTTATCTTACATGTGAAGCTCTTCTTGATGATAGATCCCCTTGTAGGTAGGGAAGGATATTTTTTATTATCTAACTCTTCCGCTTGGGTCTGTCCTCAACATCCATTAGTACTTTCTCTTTTGAGATTGGCAAATTTTTTTGTTGGCTTTTTCAAAAATTTGGTGAGGTGATTTCAAATTAGCATGTCAAAAAATCTTATTTTCTATGTTTAGGTAAGGTGAAGAGGCTAAAGGAGTATGCTTTGTTCCTTTTTAGGCACATCAGAAACTTGAAACCCTTGAATCCAAACCAAGTCCCCATGTGGTACAACTTTGTGAGTCTTACTTGATTAGAGAGGATTAACTGTAGTGGACATTTCCTTTATTGGTTCAACCATGTGGATAGAACCTCAAGTGGTAATAGTCATTTTTGACATGGTAGTAGCAACCACTATATAAATGTACTTATGGGAAAATCCTCACAAGTGTAGTCTTTTTTTAGGTTGTCAAATTTCCTTAGTATCTCTGATTGATTAAATTCTTGGAATATGTCAAAACCCTAGTGTGTTGGGATTGGATTTTTTCCACTCTAGATTGCAAAAACTATAGAGTTGAACATTACTAAGAACCATAGTGCTACCAAATTTTCCTTTCTAGGACTATGTACATGATTGGAAAATATTTTGAACATACACAAAGGTGTTTCTAGGGATTAGACTAATACTAAGACACTATTCTTGTTTATGTGCAAGGTTGCTTTGCCCCTTGTTCATTGTTTGAAGATATTTTCCTGAAATTCCTAAATTTTTCCTTATGTGCCTGGTTCATGATTCAAAATTTATCACATCTAGTTGGATATTTAAAATAAATAAAATCTGAGTTCTTGAATCAAGAGTTTATGATCAAACTGCTTTGTTAGCCTTATTAGAAGTAATAGTTCACCAATATAACTAGGGAGGGGGGAGTTGTAGGGAGCATGAATCAGTTATGTATCAATCTTAAAAAAATCTTACTTTATCAACCAAAGTAAATAGAAATCATAAATAAATGCACATACACACATACACTAGATATGTTGACTAGAGAAACCCTTGATCAAAGGGAAAACCCTAGTGGGAATGATGCCCATAGAATAATGTACTAATATATATATTATTTGTTAGAGAATAGACTTTGTTAGGAGTCTATTCCAATAATTATTACAAAGAGTCCCTATTAGGAGACTTTGAATCCCTATTAGGAGATTCTAACCGTATTAGGAATTGTAGAAGGTAGTTGAAGCCACTGTCCAAATAGCTTCAAGATCAGATCAATGAAACCATTGTCCAATTGATCTGGGTACTATTCCTTTTAGAATAATAGATGTGGAAAAATCTCTTTTCTCTTCCTCTATCTAGTACATCATACTTTTTCACCTTTAGATCATGCAAATAGATCTAGAAATCATTAGTAACTGTTAACGTCACTTACATGCATTAGCAGATTACTCTAGTCTTCTACTTCATAATTCGCAAGTCTTCTCTACTTCTCTATCAAAATGATGATCTCTAGAACTTGGAAAACAGTTTTTCTTTATACCAGACTTAGTTATTAATCTTTTTAGTTGGCTCCATACACTTAACATTCATTTGAGTTGGCTCCATATTTAATTAAATGAAATACACATTTAATTAATGTTGTTGGCTCATGTTCCCAAACTTCCACTCATGTGACTTCTATACCTTCACACTTGTTGACATCATTAGTTACTAATGTACTTCGTCTAGTTAACTATACAACCCTTCATTCCAAACACAATGTGTTATATTGATCATACAACAGAGACCATTTTCTCAATGCTCTATTTCCTTGTGGTTCTTTGTAAATCATTAATATCTTCTATATGCTATCAATTTAGGTTCTACACACTTGACCACATCTCAAATACATGTTGTGGTATATGTTTTTAACTACACATGGGTAGATAAGTAGTGTGATGTTATCAATACATAGATCTGAATATTTTTCTCTGTTAGTCTTATTATGTTGTCATCAATGACAAACAAAGTTATAACACTACTTTGCAACGTTTTCTCATAGCATCACCATTCATGCTAATAATCTCCCCCTTTGGCATTGATGGAAACATAGATGAAAAACATCTAGTTCCAAGAATACCAATAATTTTTCTTCATCAATCAAATCTTTCTTCATGTAAGTCTTTAAACTCTACTCCGCCATAGTGGAAGTTTTTTTTTTTTTTTTTTTCATATCACTCTTTGCCTTTCTAATATAATGTTTTCTCATATCACTCTCTCTCCCATTCTAATGTTTTTCATTTCACTCTCTCCCCCATTGACATCAATGTCAAAGGTAGTACAAAAATTGAATATATAACAACCTATTAAGCCAATCTATTGCTTTACAATCTTTGCATATAATTTTATAAACAACACAAGTATCTAAAGATACTATTGTATACCAATTACCTATTACCAAGAGTACTTTATTGACTCTGCTCACCAAAAATACTCCCCCATTGAGGAAGCATCATCATTTAGTCTAGTCTAACGATGGTGTTGAGTACCCTAGATTGATGCACTTTTGCATCTTCTACTCTGAGCTACTTAGGGGCATTATCCCAAGCATTCCTCTCAGGTACTCAAATGTATCCTTTGGTAAAGCCTTTGTAAAAAAATTTGCAATTTGTTCTTTAGTGTTGATGAACTCTAATCTAATTTCTTTCTCCACAATTTTTTCTTTTAGCACATAATATTTAATAGCAATGTACTTAGTCTTAGAATGCAAACAAGATTCTTAAACATGTTGACTATACTTATGTTATCATAGTAAATGAAAATAGGTTCTATGAATGTTATTCCAATATCCTTCATCATCTACTTCATCCATATGACTTGATTGAAATTTTTTGCTATTGTTAAGTACTCTGTCTTTGTAGTACTTTGTGAGGTACAATCTTGCTTCTTGCTAAGCCAAGAAACTAGTCTTCCTCCAAGGAAAATCACTCCTCCACTAGTTCTTTTTTTGTCATCTCTATCTCTAGCCCAATCAACATCTATATAGATATAGAGAGTAAAGTCATTGCTTCTTTCATACCAAATTCCATAATCTAATGTTCCTTTTAGATATATAAATATCCTCTTTACTACTACATAGTGATATTCTTTTAGATTAGCTTGAAATCTTCCTACCATTCCAACTGCATTAGCTATATCTGGTTTGCAATGAGTTAGATACTACAATCATCCAATCACAGATTTGTATTTCTTTTGTTCAATAGTAGGCATCTCATCCTTTCTTGATAACTTATGACCAATTACCATAGGAGTTCCAACAACTTTACAATCTTCTAGACTAAATCCTTTTAGTAAATCTTTCAAATACTTGGTCTGAGAAATAAAGATACCTTCTTTATTCTGAACAATTTTCAATCCTAAGAAGAATTTCATTTCTCCTATCATGCTCATCTCAAACTCATTCTTCATATATTCTAAAAATTTGTTACTTCGTTCATCATTTAAACCCAAAATTGTGTCATCAACAAATACAATGATTATTAGCAAACCATCTTCTATTTTGTTCAAGTACAAGTTGCTATCTGTTATTCCTTTTGCAAATCCAAGGTTTGCTAAGCACTTGTCTAATCTTGCATACCGAGTTCTAGGTGTTTGCTTTAATTGATACTATGCTTTCTTTAGTTTGAAAACCATGTCCTTCTCTTATATTAAAGGAAAACTATTAGGTTGTTCAATGTAAACTTCTTCTTCAAGTTCTCCATTTAAGAATGTTGACTTAACATCCATCTGATATACCTTAAAATTCTTCTTTATTGCATATGCTAGGAACATTCTGACTACTTCCATTCTTGCTATAGGTGCATATGTCTCTTCATAATCAATTCCTTCTTGCTGAGAGTAGCCTTTGCATACAATTCTTGCTTTGTTTCTTTTCACTTCTCCTTGTTCATTCATTTTATTTCTAAATACCCATTTTGTGCCAATCACATTTTTGTCCTTTGGTCTAGGAACCAATTCCCATGTGTCATTCTTGATTATCTATTGGAGTTCTTCCTCCATTGATTTTATCTAGAGATCATCTTTGATTACTTCATCTATGCTTCTTGGTTCTACTTGTGATATCAGACATAGTTCTTCATTAATTTTGCTCCTTGTCATTACTCCTTTTTCTTTACCCCCTACTATCTGATTTGCAGGATGATTTCTTATCAAGTTTCTATTTGGAATAGGAGTTCCTACTTCAATCCTTATTTTTGGTACTAGGTTCTATTCTTCTCTCACATCTTCAATTTGCACATTATTCTACAAGTCATTGTTAGTCTTGAAAAATAACTCATTACTTATGTTAGCCATTCTAGAGTAATCATCTCCATCGGAGTTATAGTCCATTATCTTTTCCTTGGTACCAAAATTTTCATCAATTTTAACATTTTCATACTCTACTATAGTTTTTGTTCTATAGTTGAAACATTTGTAAGCTTTAATTTTCAATGAATAACCAAGAAACATACCTTCTTCACTTCTTGCATCAAACTTACCAATATCTGCATCATCTCTTTTGATGTAACATTTGCTTCCAAATATCCTAAAGTACTTGACTCATGGTGAGTGACCAAAACATAATTCATAGGGTGTTTTGTCCATAACTTTCCTAATCTACACTCTATTCAATGTGTATACTACTACATTGATTTCTTCTCTCCAAAAGGTCTTTGGTACATCATTCTCAAATAACATAGCTCTTGTTGCTTCAACAATTGATTTGTTTCTTCTTTCAATGATCCCATTTTACTCAGGTGTATGGGGTGAGGATAGTTCTCTCATAATGCCATGTTCTTCACAATAGATATTGAATTCTCTAGAGGTGAATTCTCTTGCTCTGTTTGATCTTAAGTTTTTGAACTTAACTCTAGATTCATTCTCAACATTGTTCTTAAATATCTTGAATTTCTCAAATTCTTTTTATTTTTCTTTAAGAAAATCTACCCACATCATTCTAGTGAAATCATCAACAAAAATCATAAAGTACCTTTCTCCATAGAGTCCTCTTGTTCTTGCGGTAGACTCTTTTCTACTTAGCCAAAATACATTCCTTACAAATAGTATTAGTGGGCTTAGAGATCTTGGAAAAATCTCTCACAACATGTGTATTACTAGCCTTTACAATGTTATCAAAGTTAATGTGACAAAATATTTTGTGCCATAACCAACTATTGTCAATCTTTTATATTAAACATCAGTGGAGTTTAACTTGAATACATTACCTCTAGTTTTTATGTTAGTACCAAGTAGTTTCCCTTGTTCTTGATAATGCATGTATCATTACCAAACTATAGTTGATATCCTTTGTTCATAAGCTATCCAACACTCAACAAGTTATGTTTTAGTCCATCAACAAAATAAACATCATCAGTATATATTTTTCCATCAAGAGTTATAGGTCCAAATCCTATAATATCATAGGTTGCATTATTCCCTACTCTAACAATTCCTCCATCATAGCTTCTAAATTTGATAAACTTGCTCATATCACAAATCATGTGATGTGAACAACCACTATCAATGATCTAATCTTTCTTTTCAACTTGTGAAATCAATGCACTTTCTTCTCTAATTTCTCTATCAAGATCATCCTCTTTTATAGCTACAAATATTAATCCATCTTAACTTTTTCTTTGATTAGATTCTTCTTAATCTTCTTCTTCATTAGCATATAAACAATTTCTAGATCTTCTAGATTTGAATCTACCCTTAAACTTCCTTTCTCTTTTAGGACACTTAGATGCATAGTAACCATATTCATTACAAGTCCAACATTTAAATATATTCTTACCACCTTTTTCTCTTTCCATAAGAAGAGCCACTCCTTCTTGGATCTTTTCTTCAATGGATTTTTTGCTGCTAGCAATGTCTCCTTGACTTCTTGTGCTCCTTTCTAAACTAGGTTTGATGATTAATTCATTGAATGTTGTCTTAAGTTTTGCCAATTCTCTAGACTATTTCAAATCAAATTCTATAGCTTCCAATCTACCAAGCAATGTCTCTTTGGTGAAATTGGTAGTGCAAGGTATCATCAATTGAATCATTTGTGCTAATGTCTTGAAAGGTGGTGTTAGACTTTTCAAGATCTTTCGTATCACATCATCATTAGATTTCTTTCCATCATGAGATGTGATTCCTACAAAAATCTTAGATATTCTCCCAACATAGGTTCTCATATATTCATCTTCCATCATTCTAGCATCTTGAAATGTGCAATACAAATTTTGTAATCTAACTCTTTTTTCATGTGTATCACCTCCATAATTAGCCGCTAAAGTTTTCCAAATTTCATGAGAGGTTTTAAGTTATTTAACCTAACTGTACTCACTTTTAGGTAATGCTGACAGTATTGCTTCTCTTGCCCTTATCTTGTACATAAACACTTCTCTTTATTCTTTAGTGTAGGTTTCAATATTGTCTTCTTCTGTAACATTTTTGGATGTCTTGGTCACAAGCCAATATCCTAGACCCATGCACAAGAGATGAGTCTTCATTTTATCCTTTTAGCTATCATAGTTTGTGCCATCAAATCTAGGACTTTTCTTTCTGAGCATATTCACCATGGATCTCCCAACATTATTAAACTTTATTTCGAGGACCTAATGCTCTAATACCAATTATAAGAAGTAATAGTCCACCAATATAACTAAGAGGGGGGGGTGAATTAGTTATGTATCAATCTTAAAAAATTCTTACTTTATCAACCAAAATAAATAATAATTATATAAATGCGCATACACACATACACCAGATATGTTTACTAGGGAAACCCTTGATTAGACTGAAAACCCCAGTGGGAATGATGCCCATAGAATAATGTACTAATCTAAATATTCCTTGTTAGAGGATAGGCCTTGTTAGGAGTTGGTTATAATACTTAGTACAAAGAGTCTCTACTAGGAGGCTTTGAATCCCTATTAGGAGATTCTAACCCTGTTAGGAGTTATAGAAGGAAGTTGAACCCAATATCCAAATAGCTTGAGGATCAAATCAACAAACCCACTATCCAATTGATCTCAATATTATTCCTTTCAAAATAATAAATGTGGAATAATCTCTTTTCTCTTCCTCTGTCTAGTACATCAAACTTCTTCACCTTCAAATCATGCAAATAGATTTAGAACTCATCAATAAACCTTAACGTCACCTAAGCATTAGCAGATTACTCTACTCTTCTACTTCACAATTCGTAAGTCTTCTCTCCTTCTTGATCACAATGATGATCTCTAGAAGTTGGAAAACTTCTTTCCTTTATACCATACTCAATTATTAATTTTTTGATTTGGCTCCATACACTTAGCATTCATTTGAGTTGGCTCCATATTTAATTAATGTTGTTAGCACATAGTTGTTCTCAAACTTCCACTTGTGTAACTTCTATATCTGTGTACTTACTGACATCATTAATTGTTAGTGTACTTCCTCTTGTTAACTATGCAACCCTTTATTCCAAATACAATGTGTTATATTGATCATACAACATAGACTATTTTCCCAATGCTCTATTTCCCTATGGTTCTCTATAAATCATTAATATATTATATATATTGTCAATTCAAGTTTTGTGCACTTGACCACATGTCAAATACATGTTTTTTTATATGCTATTAACTATACATGGGTAGATATCTAATGTGATGTCCTTAATACATAGATCTTAGTCTTTTTCTCTGTCAGTCTTACTATGTTGTCATCAATGAAAAACAAAGTCATAACATTGTTCTGTGATGTTTTCTGCTAGCATCAACATTCATGCTAACAATCCTATTATTTCCAGTCTCCCTAGCTTGATTTGGTTCAGATTAGGCTACTTACCCCATTTTTAGAAGCTTGCTTGCACCTTGGGTTATTGTTCTTTGACCCCTTGAATTAGTGATCTTTAATTTCACAAGTTACCTTGTTTGGAGTCAATGAGTTAGAGACTATTTTTATTGAGAAAGATATACCTTTAGATTCTTTAATGTTATGCTTGGAGAGTCTTGGTAATCTCTTGTCCATCCACTTTCATAAAAAAAAACAATTTTAATTATTTATAATATGGGTAAATCATCCTCCTAGTTCATATGTGCTAGGTTATTCAGAAAAAGTTGTGGGAACCTCTATGGTAGTGTTGGTTTATGCCTATTGCAAAATTTCATCTTATCACATCTCTTTTGGACATGTGAGTGATTTTACTATTCTAGTTTGGTACCAATATTTTTTAGGGTTATCCTATCACCTACTACCTTTTCTTTCATGTCAATTACAATAAGATATCAAGTAGATCAAGGAAAGTGACCTCAAAACTTCTTTAAACAATTACCTTTAGTTCAAAGTCATCCAAGATGTA
Source organism: Cupressus sempervirens (assembly GCA_028749045.1). Taxonomy (NCBI): domain Eukaryota; kingdom Viridiplantae; phylum Streptophyta; class Pinopsida; order Cupressales; family Cupressaceae; genus Cupressus; species Cupressus sempervirens. Next base: position 185,876,591 of record CM053787.1, on the reverse strand, counting down.
AGGGAAAAGAACTTTTGTTTGCTCAATCATTTGAGAATATTATAGAAGTTTTTTTTTATCCTAGTAGTGACCTTATTGAGTTGAGTACACCCTTAGCATCACCTCACTTGGATATGGATATGGATTTTACAATGGCTCCACAAAAGAAGAATTGAAGTGGTGAATACTGTGTTGACCTTTTGAGTGCTGGTCCCACTTGTGAAAATTGACCAACCTCACCCCATATTGAGGATAGATATTTTGATGCACACCAAAGGGCTAAAAAAGGTAAGCATTATACCTATCAAGAAGAGAAATCCCAATATCATGATCAAATTAGTGAGCCTTCTAGTCCTTGTTTGAATGCAATATTCACTAGTAACTAGTTTAGATAGTCAATACCATGTACATTGCTCATGATAGCTTTAGGTTATGTGAGTGGTAGACTCAAAGTACTTGAGCATGAGAGAAAAATGTTTCTAGAAGAACAAGTTAAGAAGAAAGAACAATTTAGATGCCTAGATGAAGAAAGGAAAATTGTGATTGAGATAGAAAGGAAAGCCCATCAAGAAGCACAAGACCTTCTTGTGGCTTCACTACTTGAAAATAAATTCAAAAATGTGAACATTGGTTGTGGAAACAACTCTCCTCCATCCACCCCTCCTAAGACTCCATGAAGTGGAAGAAACTCAAGAACATCTTCATGATCTCCTAGCCCTAGAGGAAGGGGAGCTTCAAGACATGATTATTATAGGATACCAACACCTCCTAGAGTTACAAGACAACCTTCCCAAAAAGATCATCATGGTTCACAATATGGAGGTGGTCACTCAAAATTTGATTGTAGTTCTGATGATTTCATGGCTATGCAACTAGACCCACATTTTCAACAACATATGAAAGCATATATGCACAAAAATAGAGATGTGTTCTTTTAGCATTTAATCAAAAAGGGTGCTAAGATCCCTTACAAGTTTGATGTAGACAAAAATATTCAAAAGCATGATCCCTCTATGAAAGAAGAAATTGACCAATTGAAGAAATAGCTGAAGCAAATATTGGCACCCAAGAGTTCTTTTTCCCTTGGTTCAATTTGTCCTAATCCTTTTGGTAAGACTATTGACATGAAAGATTTTCCTAGAAAAATTGAGATTCTCCAATATGACAAATATGATGGAAATGGGGATCTGAATGATCATGTGTGTCAGTTATATACTATGAGTTTTGAGTTTCATCACGAGGACTCATACCTTATGAGATTATTTTGAAGGAGTCTTAAGGGTCAAGCAATGGAATGGTTTACCAATATAACTCCTCCTATTAAGATGTTCCCTTAGTTAATTTAGAGATTTGTTTCAACACTTTGCATACAATCTTTCATGATTTGTCTCACTATTGGACTTATATCATAGAAAGAAAAATCAAGGAGAATCTTTTTTTACTTTCTTGCAAAGATGGAGATGATAGTGCTCTCGCTATTCTAGGACTATTCTTGAGAAAGAAAAGAGTGAAATCCTTATTAGTAACATGGTTCCTAAGATGAAGTACAAAGTTAAGAATATGGTTTTTGAGTCCTTTGATACCATGGTTGAAGTTGCATTTAGAATTGAGGATGTTTTGAGAGAGCAAGGTATTTTGACAAAAAATGGAAACAACAACAAAAATGGTCATAATAACAACAATAACAAGGAAAAAGGAAATAACACATACTGGATTAAGAATAAAAAATTGGTTAATGATGGAGTTGTGGATTCCTCTAAGCCTAAAGATCAATCCATTCTCCATTTTGCTAGTGCCAATCAAGAAAGTAACAAGCCAAGATATCAAGAAAGGCCTCAATGATAGAAAATAACTTTACACAATTGGGTGAGTCATATGAAGAGATATTCACAAAGCTCCTTGCTTGTAATCTTGTGCACCCTTATGATGCCACAAAGTTCCACATACCTAAAGTTAAGCCATGGTGGTGAGATGAGAAGGCCTATTACAAGCTTCAAAATGGAATTGGACATGATATTGAAAACTGTGGGAGATTTAAGCATATTGTTCAAGATCTTATTGAGAATGGAAAATTTGAAATAGATGGATTAGTTACCAATGCTGATCACATAGCATTCAAAGAGCCTATGCCCAAGTATGAGAAAGGGGAAGCTTCCCAACCTAAGAATGGCAAGGATGTAATCAATTACACTAATGCAAATATAGAAAATGTTGTCAATATGCTTGAGGTTGTAGAAGAAAGTGTCAACATGATGGAAGATAAAGATATCAGTGGTTATGATTTACATTTGAGCTCTTATCCTTGGTGAATAGCCTATTTTGATGCTAAGGGGTGCCCGCTATAGAGAGTAATATCAAGGTCCCCTTGTCATTAGAGGACCCAATTCAAACCAATCAAGTAAACCTAAGAAAGTGTCTTCCCAAAGTCTCAGTGTTGTTACGTGAAGTCAAGGTCCCCTTGTCATCAAAGTACATAGTTCAAAACAAGAAAGCCAAAACAAGTGCAATCCAAATATGGTCCTTCAAAACCAGTTGTCAATCCTAGGTTGAATTATAATCTTATTGATCAATTACAAAGAATCCCTACTCAAATTTTAGTCTTTGAGCTTTAAGAGTTGTCTCCAAGACACAAAAAAGTTTGTGAGGACACATTGTGCATGGCAAATGTCCCCAAAAATTTAGATGTTGACCAATTCTAGAACATGGTTAATCATATTGCTAGCCCTCATTACCTTTCTTTTTCAAAGGAAGATGATAAATCCTTGAGCCATTCACACAATCTTTCCCTTCATATTGAAGTCATGATCCATAGAACACATGTTAGGTGTGTGTTGATAGATGGGGGTGTTGGGATTAATATTTGTTCTTTGAGTCTTTTAAAGACATTAGGTAATTCTAAACAAGTTATTGATACCAGAAGGAAGATTATTATCAAAGCCTATGATGAGGTAAAGAGAAATTCAAAGGGGTTAGCTATCCTTCCTATTAGGGTTTGTCCTATTGAAAAAGATATTTTATTCCAAATAGTTGATGTTGGACCCCTTGTGCACAATATTTTATTTGGTAGGCCATGGATTCATGATATGCACATAGTGCCATCTACGTATCATCAATGTGTTAAGTTCCCTTACAACATAATAGAGATTTGTATAGCTAGGGATAATACTTTGTCTATTAACTCAATTTTAGCAAGTACTAATGCTCCCTTCAATAGAGAAGAAGATGATTTTGATGCAACTTTAGCTAAATGTAAAGACAAGTTCAAATCCACAGGCCTTGGCATGGGGGAATATCAACTCAAATCCCTCATAGCATTACTAGATTCCCCTAGGTCTTATGGTAAACCTTCAAAAGAGAAGAAACCTTCCTCTTTAGCTATGACATTGTTTGACGTATTTGTATAGTTGTCAATGCCTATTCAAGATGAGAAAGAAGATATAGTTGTTAAAGATTGGATTTATAGAGAGGAGAAGTATATGCACAATGAAAACTTCACCCCTTATCCTAAAGCTTATGGAAGAGAGTATACTTTTTTAAGAAGATGAGCTATCCTAGACATGGCCCTCTTAGTAATAGATTGGATGCTAGAGCCAAACCCCTTGATCATGGTCTTTTTTGACACAAGTCTACAAAGCCAATTGGCCTAGGATATGCAAATCACAATGATGTTGCTCCTATACTTGATAAGTCAGATAGTGAAGAAGAACAAGAGCACATATCTAATTTGAAAAATCAATAAGATATGTGTGAAGATTGGGTTTCTTTTACTAATCTCCTTTGGGAAGATTCAAATAGTTCAATATCTCATAAGATAGTGGCAAATTTAGAACAAGAGAGTGTCACCCTTGATGATATTGAGGCTTCCACATCCACGCATCCCAAGCCTTCATGGTGTAAGCATTGTAGTCAAGATTCAAAAAAATATTCCAATGAGTATAAATGGGATTCCCTCTCAAAGCCTTCCATAGTTCATATGGGCATTGATATTGTTCATACATATAGTTCTCAACTCAAGTTAATCAATGATTCATGTATAGGATTAGATGATTTGAACTCACATGTTACCTTAGTGGATGATTCTTCACTTGTTAGGATGAATCTTGATTTAGGTATTTTAGGAAGTTATTTGATAGACTCTGACTCTTTGATCACTAGAGATATCATTCATATTCATAACCTTGAACCAGTCATTGATTTACCCTTTGTTCATCCTAATTTGATTGATTGGTCCCAATACAATCACTAACCTAAGCTTTTAATGTTTTAAAATGATTATGAGATAGCCTACTAATTTAATTCCATTGAACCCATAGTCTCTTCCATCAATGAACCAACTACCAACATGACAGAGCCAAACATCAAGTGCCTTAATCACAAAATAAAAAGAAAATAAAATAAAAAGAATAAGATTTTTGATGGTGAAAACCACTATGTGGTGGTGTTAGAACCAAAAAAAAGTAAAAATAAAGGATGTATACGAGGGTAAAAACCTCTCTTAGGTTCCTACATATGACGTACTTGATCGTCTCCCTAGTTATTTTCAAGATAGATCTTTAGTTCTCATTAAACCAACACAAGCAGTCAATTTGGGTGTGGATGAAGCTCCACAAATGGTACATTTGGCTCAGTCTTTCTCATGTTGGCATTATGATACATTTTTGTCATTAGTTACAACACTTATTGGATTTTGAATGCTTACCAAGCTCTCACCGGACATTCCTTTGTAAGCCAAGCTTTACCTAGTTCTTAGTGTTTACCGAGTGATCGAGGTGAACAAAGAAGTCAGTGTTTACTGAGTGATCGAGGTGAACAAAGTAGCCAGTGTTTACCGAGTGTTCGAGGTAAAGAAAGGAATCAGTTTTGACCAAGTGAAGATGTACTTAGTATTGACCGAGAACTTTTTGATAACCGAGCTCCTGAGGTTATCAAGGAAATTAATTTTATCGAGCTCAGATCGTTATCAAGGAAACTAACTATCACTGAGTCACAAGGTTCTATCGAGTGTTTCCTTTGATCACCGAGCTACAGTTCAGATAGAAGTGTTCACCGAGTGACATCTCTTCTACCGAGTCTCCAGTGGTTACCAAGTTCAGAACTACTTGAAGTGTTTAGTATGGACCGTGCCTTCACTTCTACCGAGTGCATGACGAGGCCGAGTAATGCAGTGGACGCTGAGTATCAGAAGGACACCGAGTCAGTTCAGTGAACCCGAGTTTTTTACCTTGGGCCGACTTTGTATAGAGATTTGCACTTGTTTTTTTGGCCGACCTTGCATGTATTGTTTATTTGGATGGTATATATATGCAATGTATTGTATCATTCAAATGTAATGGTAATGAATGAAAATGTGAAAGTGTGAAAGAAATACATGCGTGTGAAAGTATGTGTGCTGAGTTGTGAAGGTATTCAGCAAGGTCAAGTTTTGGAGCAAAAAAGTTTTATCTATCACATCAAGGTGAATCAAAGCATAGCGGATCTTATCAGCAATCAGTTGTAATCAGATCCACTGTTTCATTCTGACAAGTGAATCAGTTTTTGTAAATCCTTTAACAAGGTAGACTTCACAGTCTTTTGTAAATCTCCTAACAGGGTGCATACTTTATTGTATGTTTGTAAATCCTCTAACAAGGTGGATCTAGCAATCCTTTGTGCTCCTAATAGGGCAGATCACCAGAAGTGGTCATTGTAAGCCTTAACCGGCCAACTTCATACTATAGTAACGAAGCTTTGTGGGTTTCATCCCCACCCCAGTTTTACTTTCTATTTGGAAGGTTTCTGGGTCACCAAATCTGTGTGTTCAAGTGTTGCAAATGATTTTGTTTCATGCTTACAGTAGGTTACTTGGATGAATGGTGAATATATCAGTATGTAGTTTTATTGTTTGAAATTTTAAAAGTTACTAATTCACCCCTCCCCTCTCAGTAACTTGTCATATCTTGAATATTTCCAACAATTGGTATCAGAGCAATAACGTTCTCAAGATAAAAGTTTCATAGCTTGAGCAAAGATCAAGGACAATGGAGATATTCAGACTTGACAAATCTATTGAGAATGAAAAGCTAGATCTGAAAATGGCCATGGCTCAACTCAATGAAGCAAAAGAGCATCTTTCACAATCCTTGAAAAGAAGAAAAGAACTTGCAAGGCAAATGAATGACCATCAGTATGTTGAAGAAAAGATTGAAGATCTCTCACCATCAAGTAGTTCAGATGAAGCTAACAAAGCAATCAAAGAACTTTTAGAAAAGAATGGATCTCTGCAGGAAGAAGTAAGAAAGCTCAAAAGGGAACAAGAAATCCAGTCCATCAGGCTATGTGAAATCTTGGAGCAAAGGAAAAAGGAAGCTGAAGACTTAGAGGTAAGGAATAATCAATCCTCTCAGCTTGAAAATCTTGTAACTCAATTATCTAATGCAAATGAAGAAATTATGAATCTAAGATTTGAGAATGAGAATTTGAGAAATGACTTAATTACTGAAAGGAAAATCAATGCAAGCTTACAAAGTGATCTAATCTCTGAAAAACAAGTCAATGAGAAAATGGTAAAATCTCAAAAGGACATGGATCAATTGAATCTGCAAAATGAAGAAAACTTTCATAAACAAAATGGTAAAGCAGGCCTTGGATACAAGGAAGAAGGTGACTCCTCCAAACAGGGTACTCAAAAGAATCAAAGACCTACTTGCAGCCACTGTGGTAAGTTAGGTCATACATCTAATAGATGTTGGAGCAATGGAAAAGGAAAATTTAATGGAAAGTGCTACAATTGCAATCAGCATGGACACAAAGCCAATGAATGCAAAGAGAAACCAAAATTTGAAGGTAAATGTCACAAATGCCAAAAGCAAGGTCATAAGGCATCACAATGCAAATCCAAATCATTTAATCCAGCCAAACAACTTGTCAAAGCAATATTTGGTTGGGACTACAACACTTGGTGCAGATGTCATTATTGTGGGGAATATGGTCATACTGGCATAAACTGTGCAAGGCATCCCCTAAGAAAAAGGGATACCACTGTAAGATGTTATACATGTACAGAACTTGGTCATATATCTAAAAACTGCATGAACATAAAGAAAGTCAAGGATGAGAAGAAAATCAAAGTAGACAATATTCGGAAGCAAATGAAGCAGCAATGGATTCCTAAGTCTACCGAGCCAGATAATTCAAGTGATGGAATGGTCACTCAAGAAGTGAGTGACTCTACCATTTCCAATTAAGACTCATCAGGATAAGACCAGGACTGTATCTACAAAGCAATATCCTAAGCAGTCCTAGAATGAAAATATGATCAAATTAGTATTTCAGATACATCAGGATCATGGTCGGTACATGACCTTACCGAGTTTAGTCGGGTGCAATAAGGCTTCTTTCACCAAGTTGCACTTACCGAGCATGGTTGGTTCTTCTCTTATCGAGTTAAGGTCGGTTTAACCTATTTTCTTTTGGTCACCGAGTTGCAAAGTTTAAGCCGAGCCAGTAGACCCAAGGCAACGGATTTTTGGTACTTATGATGAAGCAAAGGCCAGAATTGAACTGGAAATCAAAATTCCACAGGCCATCAGCAAAGGTAAGAGGAAAGTGGCCAAACTGAAAACTGCAATGGGTCCTCTTATGCTCACCGAGGGAAAAGGTGAAGATAAAGAAAGTGAAGAAGAAGAAGAAGGAGAAGAAGAAAGGCAAGGTAATCATTACCAAGCCCAAGAAGCAGCCTACTGTAGTATTTACTCGGAGGACAAGAAAAGGTATTCAGGAACCTGTATTGGTCAAGCCTGCACCTACATTCAAGCAAAGGCTCAAATCATTGGAAGAAGGAGCTGGCATCACAAATTTCAAGGCATTAAAATTTGAGACAAGGACTGATGCAGAGAAAATGCAGATTGAGGAACTGGTACTTAACAAAATGGGAAAATGGAAATACTCCCTGGACCAGATTGCTCCTCATATCTCTAAAGAACTACTGGAGAGAGTACAGTCAAGATGGGAGTTAGCCACCAAGACGATAAAAGATATATATGAGCAATCCCTAAAGAATCTTCAGCCTAGTCTCACTGGAGCAGAGGTAAAATCTGAATTGAAAACCTATGAAGGTAAAATGATGATCAGATTCCACACTTGTTTGATTTTGATCAAAGATATAGAGCATGTTGTAAATGATGCTACAAACATGTGGAAAAACATCTATCATCTACATAAGCCCAGTGTAGACCCAGTAGAAATAAAGGATGATGATAGCAGCAGTAGCAGTGATGAATCAGATAGCGCTCCATCCATCACAGTTACACTAGGAGAGTTGCATGCAATGATGGAAGAGAAAGAGGAAGAAGACAAAGAGGAAGAAGCTGAAGAGGAAGATAAGGAGGATGATCCAGTAAAAATTGCAGCAGTAGTTATTGCATCCCTTCCTCACTCCCCAGCTAAACTTGTGACATCATCAAGGTTGGAGTCAGCTTCAGCAGGTTCATCTACACCAGATTTACCATCTACACCTGCCATATCTCAGCTCCAGGTATCATCAGTGGAAGTGACTACCACTTTGTCTATCGAGCTGCACCCCTCTTCATCTACCAAGTTTGCCTCCTCGACTCCATCATCATCAGTTGGTATTGCTGTGAGTTCTCCAATTTTGACTACTTCAATTTGTTCTACAATTTTGTCGCCATCTACTTCAGGCACAGTGAGCTTAGATACTATATTACTGAGTGTATCACCATATTTGGCCAGTACTCAAATTTTTGACCCTGTACATACTCCTATTGGCACTCAACCCTCAAGCATCCCAGTTTTTACTGCTAGTCCTTCTGTCTCTACTGTTGTGTCTATTCTAAAGGTCAAACTAGTCATCTCAGAAGTCAAACAAAAGCAACCATTAAGACTTATGATCACTGGAAAGGAAATTCCTGAAGACATTGACTTGGACATAGAGATAGTAATTCCAAAGATTGACTTTGATAATGCTACCATTGAAGAAATGAGGTATGCTAGTCAACTTATTGAGAAAAAGGCTACTCAGATGCAGTTAAGATCGAAAAGGGATAAGGAATACAGGATAATTGAGGATGCCCGGAACATAATTACTGAGGCTATAGGTGTTGATGTTGATACTTCTCAACACATTTTGATTCAATTGGAAGAGGCAATTAATAAATTCAATGAAGATGCCTTCGAACAAGAAAAGCTAATTGAGCGTGCAGCAAAGAAATTTGATAATAAGGTGTTGGGGCACATTGCCCAAAACATTGCAATAAATCAGGTTGCATTAACCTCAGTTTTGGCAAATATGAAAAATTCTTTTAATAATGTAACATCTCTTTTTGCTAAGCTTTGTGATGTTACCGAGTACACTAAGGGAATAAGAGAGAAACTAAATAAAATTGATGAGGATCTGAAGGTGAGCGCATAGAACTTGAAGCTTGACCCTTGTTCAAGCTCATCTCATCACCTCAGGATCAAATTTTTGTCAGAGAAGCAGGCAAAGCTGTTGAGAGAAGAGGCAAGGATCCGATCTACATTGATAGATATCCAAAACATGATCCTTCCCATCATGGATTCAATGCAGAAGCACATTGCACGTTCAAAGACATTAATCCATGATAATAACTTCTCCATTGCAGACCATGTGATTGAACTTTTGGCTGAAGTTCAAGTAGCTCTTTCCACCTGCAAAATTTTGCAAGAGAATTGGGATAAGACTCTCCAGCTTATTCTTCAAGTACATTCAGAGTTCATCTCTCATTTTGGTGTTTCTATATAAGTATATATATTCTTTTATTCTTTGGCATTATTGTCAAAAAGGGGGAGATTATTGTTGGATATGTATACTATGGGTGAATAAGTGTTTTTGGAGAAATTGTACAAAGGAAGAGATATATAGCTCATGTAAATACTGTATGTACATTCTATGGGGGAGTTGTATATAACGAAGCTATGTATATTCAGAATCAGTCATCAGCATGTTAGATAAATTTTGTCTCATAAGTGTTTTTGTCACTAATGCCAAAGGGGGAGATTGTTGGCATTATGATACATTTTTGTCATTAGTTACAACACTTATTGGATTCTGAATGCTTATCGAGCTCTCACCGGACATTCCTTTGTAAGCCAAGCTTTAACTAGTTCTCAGTGTTTACCGAGTGATTGAGGTGAACAAAGAAGTTAGTGTTTACCGAGTGATCGAGGTGAACAAAGCAGCCAGTGTTTACCGAGTGTTTGAGGTAAAGAAAGGAATCAGTTTTGACCAAGTGAAGATGTACTTAGTATTGACCGAGAACTTCGTGATAACCAAGCTCCTGAGGTTATCAAGGAAATTAATTTTACCGAGCTCAGACGGTTATCAAGGAAACTAACTATCACCGAGTCACAAGGTTCTATCGAGTGTTTCCTTTGATCACCGAGCTACAGTTCAGATAGAAGTGTTCACCGAGTGACATCTCTTCTACCGAGTCTCCAGTGGTTACCAAGTTTAGAACTACTTGAAGTGTTTAGTATGGATCGTGCCTTCACTTCTACCAAGTGCATGACGATGCTGAGTAACGCAGTGGACACCGAGTATCAGAAGGACACCGAGTCAGTTCAGTGAACTCAAGTTTTTTACCTTGGGCCGACTTTGTATAGAGATTTGCACTTGTTGTTTTGGCTGACCTTGCATGTATTATTTATTTGGATGGTATATATATGCAATGTATTGTATCATTCAAATGTAATGGTAATGAATGAAAATGTGAAAGTGTGAAAGAAATACATGCGTGTGAAAGTATGTGTGCTGAGTTGTGAAGGTATTTAGCAAGGTCAAGTTTTGGAGTAGAAAAGTTTTATCTATCACATCAAGGTGAATCAAAGCATAGCAGATCTTATCAGCAATCAATTGTAATCAGATCCACTATTTCATTCTGACAGGTGAATCAGTTTTTGTAAATCCTTTAACAAGGTAGACTTAACAGTCTTTTGTAAATCTCCTAACAGAGTGCATACTTTATTGTATGTTTGTAAATCCTCTAACAAGGTGGATCTAGCAATTATTTGTGCTCCTAATAGGGCAGATCACTAGAAGTGGTCATTGTAAGCCTTAACTGGCCAACTTCATACTGCAGTAACGAAGCTTTGTGGGTTTCATCCCCACCCCAGTTTTACTTTCTATTTGGAAGGTTTCTGGGTCACCAAATCTGTGTGTTCAAGTGTTGCAAATGATTTTGTTTCATGCTTACAGTAGGTTACTTGGATGAATGGTGAATATATCAGTATGCAGTTTTATTGTTAGAAATTTTAAAAGTTACTAATTCACCCCTCCCCTCTCAGTAACTTGTCATATCTTGAATATTTCCAACATCTCATCACAAGAAAAATAATCCTACACTAAATTCTTACGAGATAAGAATATCAATTTTGCATGGACTTATTTAGATAGTCTATGGTTGGACACTAATCTTATTATGCATCACTTATCCATAATCTAGGTGTTAAACCAGTTAAACAAAAATTGAGAAAGATGCATCCTCACATAGCTCTCCTATTCAAGGAAAAATTATAGAAACTCCTTGGTCCAAAATTAATAAGGGCTATTGACAATGCTAAATGGATATCAAACATTGTACTAGTTTTAAAACATGACAAAACCATTTGAGTTTGCATAGATTTTAGACATGTTAATAGAGCATACCCAAAGGATGATTTTCCACTTCCTAATATAGACATGATAGTGGATATGACTATTGGTTATGATATGTATTCCTTAATGGATGGATTTTCTAGATATAATCAAATTAAGATAGCTCCTAAAGATCAAGAAAATACTACATTCACTTGTGCATGGGTTACCTATAATTGGAATATTATGCCTTTTGGATTAAAAAATGTAGGAGCCACCTATCAATGAGATATGACAATTATTTTTTTATGATATAAGGCATAAAAACATGGAAGATTATGTGGATGACACCTTGGCTAAGTCTTAGAAAAGGGATACACACTTAAATGATTTAGAAGTCATTCTTGATTTCATAGAACAATTTCAACTAAGGTTAAATCCTAAAAAGTGTGCATTTAGAGTTACCTCTAGAAAATTAATAGGTTTCATTATTTCAGAAAAAGGAATAGAGGTGGACCCTAAAAAAGTACAAGCGATCATGGATATGCCACCTCCTAAAAACATTAGTCAAATGAGGAGTCTTCAAGGGTGTCTTCAATCTATAAGGAGGTTTATTTCCCAGTTTGTAGATTGAGCTCAACCTTTCAACAAGAACTTACATAAAGGAGTCAAATGTGTATGGAATGAAGAGTGTCAAAAGAACATAGATCAAATCAAGAAATACTTGGCAAATCCTCCTATTTTAATGCCTCCTATCCCAAGGAAACCACTTATTCTATACATTTCAATGATAAATTTTTCCTTGGGGGCATTATTAGCTCAATTTGATGAACATGGGAAAGAAAGAGAAATATAATACATTAGTCATACTCTTGTTTCTTATGAGGTTAATTACACCAGTATTGAGAAAGCTTGCCTCATAGTTGTGTTTACTTCCCAAAACTTGTGACACTATCTGCTTGTGCACACTATACAACTCATAGAAAATATTGATCCACTCAAGTATTTAGTAGGTAAGGCTACCATATAGGTAGACTTTCTAAATGGATGATTATCCTTTTAGAGTTTGAGATAGAGTATGTTGAGCTTAAAGAAATCAAAGGGCAAGCCATAGAAAATCAATTGGCTGATTTCCCACTACAAGATAATGCACCTATTCAAGTTGATTTCCTAGACAAGCACCTCAAGTATATGATAAAATAAAATGGAAGATGTTGTTTAATGGATCCTTTGTACGAAATGGTTCTAGAGCTGGTGTGTTGTTTGTTTCTCCTCATGGGTATACGATTCCTAAATCTTACAAGTTATTATTTCCATGTACAAATAACATTGTTGAGTATGAAGCTTTGACAAATGGACTTAAGATGGCTATAGAATGGAGAATTACAAAATTACACATCTATGGGGATTCACAACTAATAAGCAACCAAGTCAATGACAATTCTTTAACAAAAAATGAGAAATTGGTACCTTAAAAACAAATGGTTGATTCCTTGAGATACTACTTCACATTTGTTGCATTTCAACAATTCCCTAGAGTAGAAAACAAAGCAGCTGATGCTATGGCTACACTTGCTTCACTTCTTCAATTAGAGAAACATTAATCAAGATTTGAATTCCTGGTGGAAGAGCTACATCACCCTATCTATGATTCCCAAGGAAGTCATGTTATTTGTACCATTGTTGGTCATGAGTCATCCTAATATGTTATCATTTATTCAATCCTTTGTGATGGCATTATACTTGAAACCTTTAACCAATCTAAATGTAGAAACCTTATTCAAAATGTCTCTCACCATTCCCTTATCTCTAGTGATTTGTGTAGGAGGGGTCTAGATGGACCATTTCTTAGATTCATAGAAAAGGAAGAATCTAACCAAGAGTTAGTTGACATCTATGAGGGCATCCATGGAGGACATTCCAATGGTCTTTCCATGACTCAACAATTTCTTAGGGTGGGGTACTATTGGCCCATTATGTAGATTGATGCAGTAGCTTTTGCAAAGTCATGTGAAAAGTGTTAAAAATTTGGCAACATGATACATGCTCCAGGTAGGGAACTCATTCCTTCTATCTCACATTGGTCATTTTAGCATTGGACCTTTGATCTTGTTTGATAGATTCATCCCAACTCATGGACACAAGTTTATTATTACTGCTATTGATTACTTCACTAAATGGTTAGAATGTATCCCACTTTCTATTGCCTTGGGCAAGATAGTTTCTCTATTTATTCTAAATCATATTATAAATAGATATGGAGTTCCTTCTGTGATTATCACTGAAAATGGAGGCTAGTTTAAAAATAAGAACCTTAAAAAACTTTGTAAGAAATTCAAGATAAAATAAGATTGGTCCTCCATTTACTTTCTACAAGGAAATGGTCAAGCAAAAGCATCAAATAAAACCATTCTCAAAATCTTACCTAGAAAAATTCATAACAATGTGTTAGTACCCAAGATGGTCTCAGTTTTTAAACTTTCAGTTTCAGAGTTTGAACCTCTTTGAACCACTTTGAACCACTTTGAACTAAAATTTGAAGTAGTTCAAATTAGTTTGACAGTTCAAAGCAATTTAGTTCAAAAATGCAGAACGGTTAGAAAAGTTTAAAAAAAATTCTCAATGCATTCACTAGGTTTGGTTTGTTAGTCCCATGACTTCAAGAAAGTGCAAGGGTGCAAATTAAGATGAAGTTCATATGCAGTGGTTTGATGTGTTTCAATAGTTCAAAGTGGTTCGATAAATCCAAATAGTTCATTCTACATGTTCAGTTCAACAAGTTCAGAATCTCATCATTTAGGTTCGGACTCTGCCAGTTTAGTAGTTTCGAGAAAGTGTAAAGGTATAGGTCAAGATGGAGAATAGTTTAATAGTTCAAAAAGTTGAAGATAATGGTAATATGATGGAAGTTAACATAAATGATGCTGAGAAATAGATAGAGCCACGGGTTATTTCAAGATGGCCTTTGGTATTTGCAGATAAAGTTCATCATTCCAAGGCACCTCTTGAATATTGAAGAGGAGACTTTAGATTTCAGTGGAGATGTTGGTTGATTGGCTGTATCTAAATCACCTTCTGGAGATCATGAAATCTTACTGAACCTCAAAGGTTCCATTTTAAAAAAATAATAATAACAATTGTTCCATCATATAAATTTCATATTGTCAATATTAGGACCACAGAGGTAAAGACTAAGACCATTGTGGATGGTTTCATATGGCTTGAACCGCATTCCAATATCCATGAAGCTGAGACTATGGTCGAAGAAACATTGGATGGCCTTATGTTTGATTCTAATGATTGGGGAAGCTTTGCCAATTTTGAATGAATAATATGTAACAGGCTAAGACATTACTCAATGGTAGTCCACATGTTTAAGTTGAAGAGATGCACCTTAAACCTCCACCAGTTAAAAGAAAAACTGATCCTTCCAAACCAATGAAAGTATGGAAGCATGTGGCTAGTAGCAATACAACTGGCAAATTCATAGAGATCATAGTTTGGACACATGTTTCTTATGACCCCCAAGTGGGATTAATGTGGATGCTCATTTACTAAGAAAATGAAGATCATTGTAGGCAAGAGATCTTGAAGTCATGGCAGTCCATATGTTTGCATGATAAAAAGATAACAAGTATGGTAATCTGAATTGCAAACGGAGGTCTTACATTTCATGAAAAACTTCTTTTCAAACCCAATAATAACTTGATAAAGGAAAATGTGAGGATGAAAGTGCCCTCTTACACTTCCTCCAATGCAAGTATGAGAAAGGTTGATTGGGTAGACACAAAGCTAGCAGTGACAAAGGCATATAAAGTCAAGGATGATGAAGGCCTTCAAAAGAAACTCTGGTTCATGGTTGCCAAGCACGTGATTAAGAAAGAAAGTGAAAACAATATATCACCAAGATCATACCCGAGCACACTCCGTGTTGGCATAGAAACAGAGAAATGGTATAAAACTATTCGATAGAATGCAGTCTGAGTACATTTTATGATCGAGGAATGCAATGGAAACATACAGACCCGTGAAGTGCATCCAATTACTTTATCTATACCTTGCGCAAGCCATAAGTATCACCGTAATAGATGCTCAGGATTCATTTTAGTATTGGGAGTCAACAGTATCTATCCGATGATTTTGCATGATCTTGTAATATAAGAGGCATGAAGAATATCTATAGAATTCTATGAACCCACATGTGGACATCCAATGACGCAGATAGAGAGAGATCTGCAGGTTTGGGAAGAAGGCAATGAAATAATCAGTGGCACCCTTAAGGAAGACTCGAACATAATATAATAACTTGGTATCTATATAAGAAAAAAATGCCTAATTATGATGAATCTATAAAAGTGACCATATGTGAAGATGCTCTCTAAAAACATCAATGACAAGTGTGAAGCCAGCTGTCTAGAGAAACATATTCTTTAAATTATAATGTCTAGACAGATTCATATTTATTCAAAAAAGAATAATCTCCCCACTGTGGCCCATTATTACACCTTAACGACACATTTTCTCATTATAGAGTTGCATTTATAATGTTAAATAAAAACATTGTGAATATCAATCTTGGAATAAAGAAAGTGGTTCGGGAAGGGAAAAAGGTTATTGAAATAGAAGAGCAAATAAGTTTAAAGAAAGGTAAAATCAAGAATTAGTTACTAAAATTGAACAGAATCGATAATAGAGAAGATAAAAGGGTCAAAGAAAGATAGAAAAGGGGTTCCATTTTTTGGCTTTCGAAAGCTACAGACTATGTGCTATGGGTAGAGGGAGATTTTTCAATCTTGAGGGAAAGGAATACATAACAGAGCAGAACAGAGCTTTATTTGCTAAACTTTGTGTTAGTGATTAAAGAGGCTTTTGATTTTGAAATGTAATGTAGGAGAGATGGTTTTCATTTTTTGTTGCATGTGCAAAAGTATCTTTTTAGTCTTTTACATCTTAAAGAGGGGAGGTTTGAAAGAAATCTGCAAATTGGAACTTTGAGTCCATGTAGTTTTTTCTTTCCACTGATGGTTATATTGCTATAACTTTCAGTTTTCTTTAAGTGCATCAAATTTTCTATTTTCTATATGCATTTGATATCAGGATCTTCTGGAAGCTTTGATTCATTTTTCCTCAGGAGAATGGAAATTGTTCTTTAACTTTTATCCTTTGAAATGCAGTGTATAGCAGGTTAACTTTGTGTAATCTATTTTATTCTATTTCCTTTCTTTTTAGTTCTTAGGTTTCACATCTACTCTATGTTTACAGGTAGTTGTTAGATATCCTTTTGTGCTTTCTGGTAAAAGCACCCACATTTAATTCATTGTAAATCCTGCACGGGGAGCTATACCTGATAAAATTTAGAGGAAGGTTATTAATCTAATAATAACCTATCCAATTGTTGGTGTTAGTTTGTCCTTTCACTTGGGCATTCAGGGTCAGATTTGCATGTATATTCCCAAAGGACAATCTGTTCACTAACAAATTTTTGGCGACTCTGTTGGGGAAAGAATCGCAGTTGTAGTGTTTTCTTTTCCAAGAAATTTGAAGGTACCTCCCCAAGGATGGAGGTTGGCTTCTCTATTAAGGAAGAATGCCAGAAAGTCTTCCTTACATCTCAAGAAATCTTGAAGGAATGGGTTCCAGTAAAAGAAGAAGATACATCAGATATCTTTATCTTCATCCCACCATTCCAAAACAATCCTATCAGAGAGGTTACCGAAGAACTTGCAAAACAAGTGGGCTAGTTAAAATCTTTCTATGGCACTATTCTCATCAAGAAGAAACCCCATGTGCAAGAATCAGCAAGTGAAAATGAGAAAAGCAGTAATGAAGAGCTTGTAGACTCAAATGAGAAGGTATTGCTACATTCTTTCTTTAGCCCAGAGGTAGAATCTCACATATCCATAGTACCACAACAACAATAAACATTAGTTATCAAAAAAGATGACCTTTTTGTAAAAAATTTAGATTGTGTAATGAGGTTGAGCACCATGAAGATTTGATAAATGAAGAAGCAGATGGGATGTTCGGTATACACAGCAATGATGGTTTCCTTCCACAAAGTGAAGTTGAAAGTGATATGTCCTATTGTGAAAACAATGGTCAACCCGTTAAAGAGCCTTGTCAATCTAAAGATGGGAGTGATGTTTGTGATAAGATAAAGATGCTTTTAGATGAAGACACTCCTATCAAATTTCTTCTTGAGAAAAAGAGGTATGACATTGATTTCCAGCCTAGTGGGGACTCGGTTGATGTGTTGAAGGATGTCCTTCTCAATAATGAAGAGGAAATTATAGATCAATTTTTGTCATCACTT
This sequence comes from Cupressus sempervirens, assembly GCA_028749045.1. NCBI lineage: Eukaryota > Viridiplantae > Streptophyta > Pinopsida > Cupressales > Cupressaceae > Cupressus > Cupressus sempervirens. Next base: position 185,858,712 of record CM053787.1, on the reverse strand, counting down.
CAATTAGATCATCTCTTCCATAAAGACTCAAGTACTCATTTAAAGCTACCTGCAAGTGAAACACTGATAAGTGAGTCTTCTTTTCTTTCATCTGTTTATGGTTTTGCTGATTTGGATTGTGGAAGTAGTGCTGGAAAATGTGTTGGCTCTTTGGGAAAGGAAAAAGATGGAATATATTGCATGCCTGATGAAAACTTGTTGCCTAAAAGAGATGAAGAAATTACATTCTCAAAGATTGATCCTATGTTGCACGAGGTATTTCTATGCCTACAAATTGACCATAACAGTAAAGGTAATGTGTATGAATTAAAACTTGATGACAAGATTTTCAGATATTGTGAACCATCTCTTGGTAAGGTTTCAGCGTTCAATTTTTTTCAGTTTGAAATGGAATCTGACCCTATGGATATCGAAGATCAATTCTTGGGTAAAGAAGAGTGCTATAATGAGTTATGGCTGTTTGGAAAGAAATGTTGGATCAGCATATGCATGTGCACTTTTAGTTTGAAGTTTGGTACTAAAAGAGTTGTCAATGAGCAACGGTTTGGAGCTATTCCATTAAGGTATGTCATGTTGATTCGAAAAGGCTCCTATTTTTCTCAGCCGGTAAATGGTTTCACTTGATTCTTCTTTCTTCTGGTCTTTATGGTAGGTTCTTTCCTACCTTTTTAAATATTGTAGATAAGTTTTTGTTGTGCGTAGTATAGTTTGAATAATGTGCAAGCTTCATGCTTGCCAGTAGTTTAGGTGTTTGTGTTGGTTTTGGTTTTTTGGTGTTGCCCTGCTCCCCTCTACCCTCTCTGCAAGCAGCTCTCAGTCTTCTCTTGCTGACTCTATTTTCCCAATAGATAAGGCACTATTCTTTCCCAGAGATTGCTGGCGTCCTTTGATTTTGCATCAAAATCAGTCCCGCAGTTAGAGCCCCTGTTAGTACCCAAGCTGGTGTCAGTTTTTAAACTTTCAGTTTCAGAGGTTGAACCTCTTTGAACCACTTCAAATTGAAATTTGAAGTAGTTCAAAGTAGTTCGAAAGTTCAAAGAAATTGAGTTCAAAAATGCAGAATGGTTAGAAAATTTCAAAATTTTGTCTCAATGCATTCGCCAGGTTCAGTTTGTTAGTCCCATGACTTCAAGAAAGTGCAAGGGTGCAAATTAAGATGAAGTTCATATGCAGTGGTTCAAAGTGTTTCAATATTCAAAGTGGTTCAATAAATCCAAATAGTTCATTCTACATGTTCAGTTCAACAAGTTTAGAATCTCATCATTTAGGTTCAGACTCTGCCAGTTCAGCAGTTTCAAGAAAGTGTAAAGGTACAAGTCAAGATGGAGAATAGTTTAATAGTTCAAAAAGTTGAAGATAATGGTAATGTGATGGAAGTTGACATAAATGATGCTGAGAAATAGATAGAGCCATGGGTTATTTCAAGATGGCCTTTGGTATTTGCAGATAAAGTTCATCATTCCAAGGCACCTCTTGAATGCTGAAGAGGAGACTTTAGATTTCAGTGGAGATGTTGGTCGATTGGCTGTATCTAAATCACCTTCTAGAGATCATGAAATCTTACTGAACCTCAAAGGTGCCATTAAAAAAAATAATAATAACAATTTTTCCATCATATAAATTTCATATTGTCAATATTAGGACCACAAAGGCAAAGACTAAGACCATTGTGGATGGTTTCATATAGCTTGAACCGCATTCCAATATCCATGAAGCTGAGACTATGGTCGAAGAAACATTGGATGGCCTTATGTTTGATTCTGATGATGTGGGAAGCTTTGCCAATTTTGAATGAATAATATGTAACAGGCTAAGACATTACTCAATGGTAGTCCACATGTTTAAGTTGAAGAGAGGCACCTCAAACCTCCACCAGTTAAAAGAAAAACTGATCCTTCCAAACCAATGAAAGTATGGAAGCATGTAGTTGGTAGCAATACAACTGGCAAATTCATAGAGATCATAGTTTGGACACATGTTTCTTATGACCCCCAAGTGGGATTAATGTGGATGCTCATTTACTAAGAAAATGAAGATCATCGTAGTCAAGAGATCTTGAAGTCATGGCAGTCCATATGTTTGCATGATAAAAAGATAAGTATGGTAATCTAAATTGCGAATGGAGGTGTTAGATCTCATAAAAAACTTCTTTTCAAACCCAATAATAACTTGATAAAGGAAAATGTGAGGATGAAAGTGCCCTCTTACACTTCCTCCAATGCAAGTATGAGAAAGGTTGATTGGGTAGACACAGAGCTAGCAGTGACAAAGGCATATAAAGTCGAGGATGATGAAGGCCTTCTGAAGAAACTCTAGTTCATGGTTGCCAGGCACATGATTAAGCAAGAAAGTGAAAACAATATATCGCCAAGACCATACCCGAGCACACTCTATGTTGGCATAGAAATAGAGAAATGGTATAAAACTATTCGATAGAACACAGTCTGAGTACATTTGATGACCTGCGAATGCAATGGAAACATATAGACCCATGAAATACATCCAATTGCTTTATCTATACCCTGTGCAAGCCATAATTATCACCATAATAGATGCTCAAGATTCATTTTAGTATCAGGAGTCAACAGTATCTATCCGATGATTTTGCATTATCTTGTAATATAAGAGGCATGAAGAATATCTACAGAATTCTATGAACCTGCACATGGACATTCAATGACACAGATAGAGAGAGATTTGCAGGTTTGGGAAGAAGGCAATGAAATAATCAGTGGCACCCTTAAGGAAGACTCAAACATAATATAATAACTTGGTATCTATATAAGAGAAGAATGCCTAATTATGATGAATCTACAGAAGTGACCATATGTAAAGATGCTCTCTAAAAACATCAATGACAAGTGTGAAGCCAGTTGTCTAGAGAAACATATTCTTTAAATTATAGTGTCTAAATGGATTCATATTTATTCAAAAAAGAATAGTCTCCCCACTATGGCCATTATTACACCTTAACAACACAATTTCTCATTATAGAGTTGCATTTATTATGTTAAATAAAAACATTGTGAATATCAATCTTGGAATAAAGAAAATGGTTAATGAAGGGAAAAAGGTTATTGAAACAGAAGAGAAAATAAGTTTAAAGAAAGGTAAACTCAAGAATCAGTTACTAAAACTGAACAGAACTGATAACAGAGAAGATAAAAGGGTCAGAGAAAGATAGAAAAGGGGTTCCATTTTTTGGCTTCCGAAAGCTACAGACTGTGTGTTGTGGGCAGAGGGAGATTTTTCAATCCTGAAGGAAAGGAATACATAACAGAGCAGAATAGAGCTTTATTTGCTAAACTTTGTGTTAGTGATTAAAGAGGCTTTTGATTTTGAAATGTAATGTAGGAGAGATGGTTTTCATTATCTGTTGCATGTGCAAAAGTATCTTTGTAGTCTTTTACATCTTAAAGAGGGGAGGTTTGAAAGAAATCTGCAAATTGGACCTTTGAGTCCATGTAGTTTTTTCTTTCCACTGATGGTTATGTTGCTATAACTTTTAGTTTTCTTTAAGTGCATCAGATTTTCTATTTTCTATATGCATTTGATATCAGGATCTTCTGGAAGCTTTGATTCATTTTTACTCAGGAGAATGGAAATTGTTCTTTAACTTTTATCCTTTGAAATGCAGTGTACAGCAGGTTAACTTTGTGTAATCTGTTTTATTCTGTTTCCTTTCATTTTAGTTCTTAGGTTTCACATCTACTCTGTGTTTACAGGTAGATGTTAGATATCCTTTCGTGCTTTCTGGTAAAAGCACCCACATTTAATTCATTGTAAATCTTGCATGGGGAGTTGTACCTGATAAAATTTAGAGGAAGGTTATTAATCTAATAATAACCTATCCAACTATTGGTGTTAGTTTTTCCTTTCACTTGGTCATTCAGGGTCAGATTTGCACGTATTTTCCCAAAGGACAATCTGTTCACTAACATAATGGTAGGCGTTGGCACTTACAAAAACATCTAGCTTTTGCCATGAGATAAGGGAATGATGAGAGGCATTTTGAATACAAATATATAAATCATTTCCTTTTTCCCTTACATATGGTGTTGAAATAGTGTTACCTTTAGAGGTTGTGAGTCCTTCACTTAGAGTTTCCTTCAAAGGTCTAGTTATAGATGAAGACTACTACACCATAAGACTTCTAGATGAGAAATGCCAAGCATCATTTGACAATATGAGGGTCCATAAAAAGTGCATGTCAAAAGTATTCAACAAAAAGGTTCACCCTAGACAATCCCAAGTGAGAGATCTTGTCGTATGTGAAAAAACTAAGAATTAATAGAATAGAGATCAAAAGGGTAACTTTGAACCTAAATGGCTTGGACCTTACATTATTATATCAAGTTTTGGGTGTTGTGCCTATTTACTATCTACAACAAAGGGAGAGTAGCTCCCTAATCCTATCAATGTCTTGCATCTGAAGAAGTTCTATCCATGATGCCCATTCTATCTGGGGGCATCTTTGTACATATTTATTGATGTTGAAAAAATTACAAAAACATGATATATTTCAAAAATCCAAAAAATGGTATGCTGTCAAAATTCTAAAAATTGGAAAATGTCTTGATAAAATGATCATCTTAGTAATAAGTGCTTTGATGTATCTCCAAAAAAATTATATATTCCAAAAAAAAATCAAAAAAATTCAAGTGGTGAAAACCTAGAAATGGGTGCTACTTGAGGCCTTTGTATCCTTTTTTCTTAGGGCTTGTCCTTGGCACTTGGCCTTTCTCCATCATGCCTTGTTCTTGTTGCCTTGGTTTGGAATTGGTCTTTATCTAGGGGGCATAACTATGTTTTCTTTGGTCTCTAGGTTATGTTAGTATTTAGGACACCTTACAAATGGTGTTTTTTAACACCACCCCAACTATATTTTTCAATACAACCCCTAACATCAAGTTTTTTTCAACACTTATCAATTTGGTCTTACCCAATTTTGTCATGTGATCTTATCTGCTTGCAATAATTTGATCCTTATCCTTGGAACTCAATATCAATTAACACACTTAAATTTTTAAACACAACACTTAATGCTTGAACTATGTCATGATCTTTATTTTTGTATTGATTGTTATTGATTTTCATTTAGTGTCCTTGTCTATCTCTCTAGGATGCATAGTTAGGGGACTTGGGGTATGGGGCATGTTTTTAGTTTTTTTTCTTGCAAGTTTGGTCTTGAAACTCTAGAGTGTCTTTTGTTGTCCCCTTTAAACACTCAGAATATATGAAGCATCATCCTTGACTATTTTTTGTAGAATAGTTCTTATGGTCATTTTAGCATCTATGCCTTGATGTGAGCATGGTTTTGCTACATTAAATTGGGTAAGCTAACATTGAAGTCATCTTGACCTTTACATCTTTGATGCTTATGTTAGAATATTTCCACATTCCAATTTGATATAAATCACATTCATATCTTCATATTTGTGCTTGTGACTAGTGATGATTGTGTGATTTTTTGATGTCCATTAGTAATGGCCCAATGATGAAAATAATTTCTTTTACATTCTCTAATGAATAGTGAACACAAAATCCTATGTTACAATTGCTCTATTGTGAGTACACCTTTGCATTTTCATGTAGCTTGCATTATTAGACTTCATGTTAGTTTGTATTTTTAAGCTGCATTATGAGTTTGAGAGGATTTTTCATTCATATTTCTTGTGGACTTTTAATCAACTATGGTCATGTTTTAATCATCATTTTGTTATCTTCTTTCATGATCTCAATTGAAATTTCTATCTTAAATAGTTGATTGATTTTGAGGCATTCTATTTCTTATAGAAAATTTTATTTTCTTCTTTCTATTTCTTTCCATATCTTCCAAATTTTTACCTCCCATTCACTTTCACCCCACTTTTTTTTCTTCTAATTCACCTTTGGGGCATAATATTTCATGCTTGATGATCTACCTTGGTTCTATGATTCTTATATCTTTCATCTGATATCAAAATTTTTATCTTTTGTTTGATTTGACCAAATATTTATCACTTTTTTTTTTCTCCTCTATCTCATTTTGTTTTCAATCACAAGGGGTCAGTACCTATCAACTTCAATCCTTGATTTATTTTTATTAATTTTATCCAACTTCTTAAATTCAAAATTGATTTGTATTTTTTTCCTAATGTGTTCTCAAATTGACCACTCATCCGAGTTGTTTTGTGATCCCAAATCAATCTCACACTTCAATTTCTTTCCTTGACTACATGTGTTTCCAAATCAATCACACATTAGCCAAAGAGGGGCAAATTTATGCACCCTAAAATTTCCTGAATCAATGGTTTGTAATTAAAAAAAGGAAACAAATTAAATAAACCATTTTTTAATTTTCTCTACACTTAAATGCACATATTTCTAAGTGGGATTCCATTTAATTTTCCTCCTCTTTTCTCATTGATGGGATTTTGTCTCACATGAATCATTCTTTCTCCAACCTTGATTAAATCTTATTTCCTCTTAATCTTAATCATCTATTCTTCTTTATAAGGGAGTGCCTGCTTCTAATTTTTGGACATCCATGATTATGCTATTGTTATCTTGTAGGTTTGGAGAGTGAGTTTTGGAGGAGTTTGAGCGTTAATGTTTTTTGTGGAGAACTTATATCTTCTTATCTTCTTCTCTCATGCATCCATGGCTTTCATCATCATGATCCATCCTTGCATTTTCATATTAGCTTAGATCCATGTTTTTTTTCATAGATTAATATTGCATTGTTATTTCCTTTCTTGTATTGTTTTGCATTGTCATCATTTAGATTAGATTGCATCTTCATTTGCATTCACATTTTTATCCTTGAATCTCTTTTCTTATGGTGTACTTGCATGGGAACAAACTAGGTCAAACTAAGGGCCTCCATTACAAACCATTGCACTCCATGAATAGAGAGTTATAAGCCACCATTTGATCTCATTCTTGAGCAATCTTGGATATAATGACTCATAGAAGTGTGCTCATATTTTAGGCATACATATATCTCATATATACAATGTTGCTAACTTGTATAAGTATCATGAGTCAGATGATGAAGTTTTTGTATCATATGATAATCCTAAGAAGTGGATTGATGAAGTTGAAAAGGTATTGGATAAAAGAGTTGGCAAGAGCACAAGAGGAAAAGATTACTATGAGTATTTGGTGAAGTGGAAGAATAGACCAATTGAATATGCTACATGGATTTCTCAATCTGAGTTAGATTTAGCTCAGGTTGTGACACCTACATGATTCAGGATAATCATTTCTTTCTACCCTAATTGTCTAATGCAGGAACATCCTAGGTTGCATTTCTATCCTACATGTTTACAATTTTCCTATTTTCCTCCAAGTAGCAATGTCTTGCATTTCCAAGTTCCTAGTGGGTGTCGAACATTTAGAGGATGCCAAGCTTCTTGGTTGATTTCAAGTTCATAGTTACTGCCAAGTGTTCTTTAGTTGTTGAGTCATCCTTTGGATGTCAAGTTCATATGGTTCTGAGATTGTATGGTTGCCAAGTTCAAGTGGTTTTCGAGTTCATTTGGATGTTAAGTTTGTGTGGGTGCTAAATGCTAGTATTTCATGGAGCTTTTATTTTTTGAGTTTTTTGTGTGTGGTTTCCTATTGGGGCCAACCTTTGCATTTAATTTTGTATTTGATATCTATTGCAAGCCAACTTTTGGCTTAGCCTAGTATTTAATATGAGAGTTTATCTAGTTGTATTTTGAAATAGTTCAACTTGTGGTCATGCACGTATTTAAGAGACCTTGGTTAGAATATTAGACAAGGTTACTAGGAGAACTTAGAAAGAGTAGGAGTAGAATGCTAAGTTGGATCATCAAAGATTGTAATTAAATTGATACATGGTCATAACCCAGAAGGCCTTATAGTTGAGCATATAATAGCTCCTTGAATGCATATATGAATGAAGGCATTTTCTTCCTCTATCTCCCAAGTTGTTCATTTTGTTGTTGTTTCTATTGTGTTGACTCTAAGAAGGTGGTTTGAATTGCTCTAGGTGCCTTTGGCCCTAGTTTTTCTTCCCTCCCTACATCAAAATATGTCTCCTAAATCTAAAATGTGAGATTCTAGAAACAATGAGACAATATCTAGAAAGTAGTAATCTCAATCAAGTATATATATATATAAATGAAAAGTGAGTGATAACAATCACTCCTATAATATGACCATTTATATCTTCCCAAACTATTTTCTTCCACTTTATCTTTTTCTCAGGAATGAGTCCATAAAGATAAGGCAAGAGATAAGGCATCTACAATGTATGATGATTCATTTTTCTCATGATTCACAATTATCCCTAGTGAAATCTATCACTAATATGTTAATTTTTGACCTTTTATTTCAACCAAGCCCTTAATTGGAATGATTTTCCCAATTTGGTCAATATATGGATGAACTTGGGTTCATAAACAAAAAGAAAGAAAAAATCCAACATTTGAACGATGAGGTTTTGATGCGGTCTCTGTGTACAGGAGCTATTTGAGGTTAGGCTATGATCTTCTTGTTGAATAACAGTTCTTTACATGTTCTATTTTATAGACTAAGAAAGCTTTTCTAAAGCAACCAAAGGTTTGTGTATGGTAAGAGCCTACAACATTTTTCATTGATCTATTTTCATTTAGCTTTTGTTTCTGGATCTACTCATCAATACTTGAAATCATTTTTTTCTTGTCTCAAATTATTTAATTTTAGTTTGAAGAAATTTAACTAGGCAAGTAGCCTAGGAAAGGTGGGAATAGGTTTTGGATAAATTTAGGTCTAGGATTTTGAACTCCCAATGAGGCTATAGAAGGTATTTTTCAAATCCTTCTTTGAATGTTATTGATTATAATATGTCTTTACTATAAGTAGTAAACTATCTTTCCTAGTTTATAAAGTCCACTTTTCTCTCACGTATAGTTTATTGTGCCCTCATTTGCTAACATCAATATCATAATAGGCTTCTATGGTTACTTTTCTGATAATTGTTTGGTTTATGTTCCTTTGATGTCTATTGACAGGCATTGCTTTAATGCATGACTATGATAGTCTTGTCCTTAGAGCCTTAATCACTAAACATCATGTAGTTTTCCTTAGTGCATATTGTCAATGCTTGAGCCTATATGTTTCTTTGTATTGATACTCTACACAATTTGTAGTAGTTCATTCACATGTGTCTTTGTGCCTATCTATCAACTGTCATATAATCCTAATTGTAGGCTATCATATGGCCTCTTGACACTTGTCATATTCATGATTTTAGAGGTATAATTTTACTATTATGGATGAGATACAATTTCCTTGTGTTCTTTATTGGTTTAGGTCATCTCTAATGCATAACTTTGCATAATTGTTATAAGCTTCTCATAACCAAAACCTCATACATGGATATCATGGTGACCTCTCTCCAAGGATTTCACTATTATGACAACACTCATCTTTTCTATTCTATCTCCCTAACTTTTTTTGAACATTAGTTTCTTCTTTAATTACCTTAGTTGAGTTATTTTGGTACAACATTTTCCTTGAGAAAGTAGGTCCAATCTACAACAATATTAGGAGACCATTCTCACCCATTATAAATTTTGTATCTCCCCATGATTCAATTCTTGCTTGTAGCTGATTTATCATATCAATGGTAGAGCTCCATGATTTCTCTTCTTTCTACTTAAGTTGTAGAGAAAATAGAATGGATAAGCTTATGTAAATTGAAGTTCAATTGATTTTTTTACAAATGCATATACAGATTGAATTTTTAGAAGGAAAGTAGAATATCATTTTTTGATTATATTTTTAATTAATGTTAGGGTATTTTAGAAATATGATTTGAAACTTAATTTAATTAAATTTAATATATAGAGAGATCTTTTTTAAGGTTCTTATTAAATCTTAGCATAGTAGAAAAATTGATCTAGTTGCATACATATTCTAGAATCTAGATAATAAAACAATAAAACTTACTCAAATCGTGCTAAGTAACTTACCTCAAGATCCTACAAAAAAAATGTAAACTAGGAAAAATGGGAAGAGTTTTCAAGAAATTTTACAAAAGCATATCATAGAAGATATTTCTAGAAAGAAATAATCCATGACCTAGTTAAATTGGTCTAGTTGTCGATTAGCTGGGTTGATCACAAATTCCTATAAAATTGTCATCAAATTAGGTACAATTAAAAAAACAATCAATTGTTCTTAGCTAGTAGGATCAAATATAATTTTTCGAGGTGATAAATTTGCATATATAGATGCATCACTTGCATGTCAATTATGAACTATGTTCCCCAAATTATAATGAATGGTTGGATATAAAGGCTCCATATACTAGCCCGAGAATGGAAGCCAAGGATGTAACCATGCATGTATTGGCATAGTCTCCCTATGAGGATCCAAAATATCTAGTATTTCTATTAATTTGGGCATCACTATATGATCCATCATGTTATGAAGTACTGAAGTTGGTAGTAATTTCTCCCATGTATATAGAAAATGTAGCATAGGTTTAGGGTCCCTTAGCTCCTAGGAATTTGTACAAGCTATTCTTAGTGTTGGAAGAATCACTTTGGTGAAGACTTGAGTGTAAGGAGTTAAAGATGTATGTTTTTCTTATGTGTAAATACCATAATCATGAGCCTCATTCCCTTGTAGAAGATTTTTCCACAATGACATTACTGTTACCTCTGGTTTTACCACCAAAAGATTTAAATTCAAATCCGCGGCCTGTTCAACGTTTAGCCAAAAAATGTTTCTTTATTTCCCCCGACCCGCCAAAGTTTCTCTCCGTCAGATTTTAGATAGACCTATGGTAGGCGCGATCTTGTCATTGAAAGTTGCACAGGAGATAGTATCGGCAACATCGCGCCCGATTGACACATGTTTGGTGGGCCCTGCGGGTGGGTCACAACGGAGGGCAGGTCGGGAAATTTTTTTGGCGTCGCAGGTGCTATGGTGCTATCGCACGCCAACTGGAAAATCTCCATGGCGACATAGCGCCCGACGGAGATGCTCACATCAGTAGCGGGTCACGTTGCTGAAAAAATGTTGCGATAGTCGGATAAAGTTTGGTGGGCCAGAGAAAATAGACGGCTAGAACTTCAGACAAAATATTGGGCCCCATTGCGTACCTCATCTGCCTAGTTGGCGGAGCCCGTGTCACGGCAGCGAATCAAAAAGAAACATGCATAGATAGGGACACGTCATCGGTTGGGCACTATGGCGCTATGGAAATTTAGCCTCAATTTTTCCCATAGCGACATGGCGCCTGGTCGACACGTGGTCACCCTGTGAGGCCAAGTCGCAAGATTGCCTAGTGGTGTTCCGTTGGGCCAGTGAGGAACCGCCGCGTGTAACCAGGCTAGAGTCTCTATCAGTATGATTGGCGCAGTCAAGGTTTGTGATCTCCACCATTAGATTTGGTTGCATCAACGGATGGTGCCATCTCGCTATGGCGAAGATGCACCGATATTATCTTGGTGACATAGCGCCCATTCGCCACGTGGCCATTCTATGGATCAAGTCTCGAGTTTACCAACCAGATGATGCCATGTGTATATGTTAGGACACGGTAACCAGCAGGCCCAGTAGTTTCAGGAGGGATGGCGAGTGAAGTACGATGTCACTCTGATCGTCAGATCTGCAAAGATCTACGGCTGGCACTATCTTGCCATCAGGAGCTGCCCGAACTTTAGCATCAGCGACATAGCGCTCGTGCGCCACGTGTCTTGGTGGGGTTGCATTTCATGCCGTCAGAAGCAGATAGGGTGGGGTGACTAATGAACCAACAGGGGGACACCACGTGTTAGCGGGCTTGGTGAATCAATAGGAATGGAGGGTAACAGAAGGTCAGGTTCTCCACCGTCAGATTTGAAGAGATCAACAGTAGGCACCATGTCACCTTAGCAAAACTACAAGATTTTTACCATGGTGACATCGCGCCCAATTGACACGTATCGGTGGGGTCAGGTCTCACCGGATATCATTGAGGTGGCACCGATTCAGATGGGGCCCAGTCACAGGAAAGAGAGTCTGCGGCGAATCAGAAACAACCACGTGTGCCGAGTCAGAACACAGATATGTCGAGTGGCCAAATTTCTTGATGTGATCAGCGCATTGAGGGGTCGATTCTCCACCATCAGATCTGCAGGAATCTAGGGTCAGCGCTATCTCACCATGGAGGAACTGCACAGATTTTACAATAGTGAGTTAGCCCTCGAAAGACACGTGTCCTCGCTTTTCGGTTTTCAACGCGGCAATTAGCTGACGACCAGCAGTTAGGTGATAAGGTGGCACAGTTAGTTCGATGAAGGCAGTCAACCGTGGAAGGACTCTCCAAGTGGCAAGACAAAGGATTACGATTGACCCGCATGGCCTAGTCAGCTTATAAGGAATCGGGTCGACTGATAGGCTAGTTTGATTCATGAACCAAGATGCAGAGGCGATCGATGTATCTTGCGATCTGATCTTCGCGATCATTTCTGACCTACCAAGAATGAATGCAGGACATAAGGACACTCCACCCATCCGATCAATCCATCTACCATGTCAGGGAATGTTGTGGCACCATTTCTATCTTCTCCAGGCTCTTCTCAGAAGAAATGAGATTTCTCGGTATGCAGGCCAGGATTTCAATCCAGATCCCCGATTGGATTCTTAAGATAGGAAGTTAATGCCAGTAGGTAAGAAGTGAATGTAACACGAAAATCTTCAGTTGTGCCTGATCTATAAAGGCAGTTTCGTGATCTATTCAAAAGGTCGATTCTTCCTAATTTTCTCTGCTACTACTTGCAGACTTGCAGTGTAAAACCCCTTTATCTATGAGCCATGTAATAGCCTGTATCATCTCTTTCAGCCACCAGTGTGAATGTGCATCACTTTGCCTCCCATTGGTGTATTGTTGAGATCAATGATCTGCATACTGTATCTATCTTTGGCCTATCGAATAATACATAAGTGAAATCTCCTTTTCCTAGTGTCATTCGATTGGTTTCTTCTGATCTGTATGTGATTACTGATCGATATAAGTCTGGATGTGTATGAATTTTGTATGTTATTTTGGCTTTGTAGCATATATATGGGTAGGAATGAATCTAAACACTCTGTCTTGGTGCATCACCGCCTTAGATTAGACTAGGTAGATTTACTTTGACGCTCTCCTTCTCCCTTTCCCTTCTGAGAATAGATAGGTGTGCCTTGATAGTAAGAGGAAGCCGGCCTTCTCCGGAGACTCAACCTCGTAGTTCAAGTCCCATAGCTTGGAGGTTGTTTCCATGTTTCACTAGGTTGTCCTCGCGCATAGGCCTTGGACAAGGGTGCAAACCTAAGTGACAACAGTTTTTGGCATGCCCGGTGGGACAAATATCAGAAGATTTCATGTCTACTGGTGTCAAAAGAAGAAAGAGCTTCTGAGATTAATGCTGAAGAAGTAGTGCTGGCTTCAGTATTCAAGCCTTCAAGAGGCTGATTCATCAAGTACTTGGCGACTTTGAGCATCAACAAATCTGGTTTCAGGCCAAAGTTGCAGAAATTCATGCCCAGAGCTGAAACAAGGGCATCTTCTAGAGGTAATTTTCAATATCAAGAACTCTCACTTTCAAGTCCTAGAAGAAGGAGGGCTAGAGCTTCATTATCACCAGTTAGAGGTGGAGTAACAATCAATATACCTGTGAGATCTGTCTCTACTCCTCCTACTGTCCAAACTCAGCCTACATTGCCATCAACACTCATCAATAGAACACTTGTTTATATGGCACAACCAAGAGTTCATCCTTTTGCCACCTTTAATGCTGGAAGTCCTCTGTTGTTAGCCCAAAGACATGATATACCAGTAGCTACACTAAAAAGCATACCTAATTTTACTGGTGAAACTTCTATTTCCCCCCTAGAGCATATCCAAGAGGTAGCGAATGTCTGCAATATTCATGGTATTACAGAAGATGATGTTGCTGTCAGACTTCTAGCCTCATCTTTAAAAGGAAAAGAATTATAGTGGTATAGAGGCTTAGCTCATGGTTCCATAACTGATTGGGATGGACTAGGAGCAGGATTATGCAAACATTTTGAGGATAAGAGTGACCATTTGTCACTATTAGAGCAGCTGACTACAATAAAAAGAGCCCCCCATGAATGTATGATTGATTTTAATTACAGATTCCAAAAGACATGGGATAGAATACCTACTATAGTTAAACCTACCCCTGGTAATGCTTTCTTGCATTACCTTAGAGCTTTTAACAGTGATATTGCCACCACAATCAAAACTATGGGAGGAGATACATTACCTAATGCTTATGAGACAGCCATAAAAGCTGAGAACATTCTAATACAAGGAGGAAAGTTGGCCCCAAGGCCTCCTATTCCTTTCTTTCCTGATGTTCCCAACCACCAACCAGCAATAGCCCCTCTCCCTACAATCTCTACATCGCAAGCCCTTACTCTAGTTCCCCAAGATTCCACATCCTCAAACAGAATAGATGAACTCAAGGAAATTCTCCAAGGTCTAGTATTGAACGCCGATAAAAGAGAAAAGACCCTGGATAAAAAATTACAAGAGCAGGGGAGGGAGTTGAAGGACCAAGGGAAGAGATTAGAGGATAGTTTTTCTCTAATACAAAAGATGAGTAACAAGGTGGTGGCCTTAGAAAGACAGCAGGCTCAAGGTGGCAAGCCTCCCCAATTGCAATATCAGGCTCCAAGTGGTGGTAGGCCTCCTAATCAGTGGAATAGCTCTTTTGATCAGAATAGGCAGAATAGTCATGCTTCTGCTTCAAGCTCAAATCAGAATAGAGCTATGGTTCCTCAAAATAACTTGGCCCAAGACCAAGATTTTTGTCCCTCATGCAACTATTCTTATACCTACTGCCTATGTTAGAAAGCAGAATCTTATTTGGCCCTAACTATCCAGGAGTCCACAGTAAAGCAATCACACAAAGAAGATCATCCCAAGGAGGCCCCATGTGTTCAGAGGCAGGGTGATTGCTCTTTTATGAATCACCAAATGGAGGAAAATTGTAATGTAAACCAGGACTCCGTTGCTCATAACACAAGAGGCAAGAAGAGAGCTATGGAACATGTTGCTCCTCCTTCTCCTAAGCAGGCCTCAACTTCAAGTGTTATACCTAACACACAAATAGCAAACAAGCAGACGAACACTTCACAACAGCAAAAGAAAGGTCCAAGAAATGAGGATGCAAGTGATCCTTTTGTTGCCCCATCTCAACCTCTTATAAGTCCAGCCCCCAAATTTTCTACCAAAATTCCTAGTGCACCATTGAGTGTGGTAGAGAAAATGAAGAAGACCAATGTAAACATTTCCATGTGGGATGCTGTTGCTACCATACCAATGCAGAGGAAGATGTTGTAGCAAGAATTGGAAAGGATTGAGCCCAAGGATCGGTCATCTACCATGGAGAGTGCCACCAGTTTAGTACAACCAGTGGGAGATGTGGAGACAAATAAAAAGGTTAGACCTCCTCCATTTTATGTTTCTCTGATTATGGGGGGCAAATTTGTCCATAATTGCATGATAGATTCAGGGGCTAGCAGCTCAGTAATGCCTAGGTGTGTTGATGATGCTTTAGGGATGAGATATGAGCCCATTGTTAGGGATGTGTTACAACTAGATGGGAGTACTATCAAAACCATAGGCATCCTTAGAAGTGTGGAAATGGCCCTACATGCATGCCCTAGTTGTACTGTGATTCAAGACATATCTGTGGCTGAGGTTAAGCCCTATTTTGCCATCTGTCTTTTGAGAGACTTCACCGCTCAAATTGGTGGATTCATATCTGCTGATTGGTCTTACATTTCATTTAAGACCAGATATGGGGCCAATGCTTCAATAAGAGAAGAACCTCAAGCCCTTCACCACACTGAACCCTACACTCCCAACTTCATCAATATGAATTGCCCTATCCTAGAGGTGAACGAAAATGACATAGTAAACAAGCATGTCACTTCCATAGTAGAGATTCTTGATTTCTTCTTGGATGAGTGGGCAAATACATGTCAGTTTGAACCTATGTCGGAAACCCTTGAGATAGGCCTTAGTACGTATTGCATGATAGAGAAGGAGGTTCAAGTTCCTGACCTTGTTAGGACTAATAATGACATAAATGGAGTATGGAGTATGTACTTTGATGGCTCAAGGAATAGAAATGGATTAGGGGCTGGTGTTATGTTGATCTCTCCTACACAAATAAGATACTACTTCTCTTTTAGGTTCCAATTCAGTTGTACCAATAATGTGGCCGAGTATGAATCCTTGATCCAAGGTCTCCTACTTGCCCAAAAGAGGGGAATTCAAGCCTTGAAAGTATATGGCGATAGCGAGTTGGTAGTGAACCAAGTGAGAAATCAGAATATCACCAAAAATGGCCTGCTCAAGTCTTATAAACATAGAGTCTGGGATTTTCTCGAAGGTTTCAATGCATTTAACATTCAGAGCATTCCTAGGAAAGAAAATAAACATGCTGATAGACTTGCAGTAGTGGGTGCATCTTATGATGTGCCAGGGAATCTTGAGGAAGAAAAGAAACAACAAATAAGGGTAGTGGTGAGGCCTGCTGTTCCTGATAATAATACTCATTGGCAAGTGTTCGAGTCTGATGAGCAAATTGTAAGCTTCTTGCAGAATGAAGCAGAATTTTCAGAGAGAAGTCAGCTAAAACTACAAAATCAATATGGTGATTAGATCATTCATCTCAGTTCCAACAAGCTTCCCAAGGGTCTCATTACCTTGGAGAGCGTCTTTAATCCTGATGATCAAACAAGAGGCAAAGGGATGAATCTAGCTGCAGAAAAGGATGACCATGCCCCAGTTACTATTGCTGATGGAAAATCTCTTAACATGGGGAAGGTATGTTCTAAAGCTGAGCAAGAAGATTTCATTCATCTATGTCAAGAATTTATTGATGTATTTGCTTGGACATATGATGATTTAAAAGGGTTTGACCCTAGTTTGTTTCAGCATACCATAGATTTAGTTGATAGGGTCAAACCAGTAAGGCAAAAATAGAGGCCAGTGAATCCCAAGATTGAACCTTTAATGAGGAAATAACTATCCAAACTGATTGAGGCTAACATAATTTTTCCTATCAAACACTCATCATGGGTAGCTAACCTTGTCCCTGTAAGGAAGAAGAATGGAGAAATCAGATTGTGTGTGGACTTTAGGGATCTCAATCAGGTTTCCCTTAAAGATCACCATCCTCTCCCTTCTATGGAGCAAATTTTGTCCAAGGTCAATGGGTCAAGGAGATTCTCTTTTCTTGATGGGTTTTCAGGTTATAACCAAGTGCTGGTTAAAGAGTCTGATAGATACAAGACAACATTTACTACTAAATGGGGCACCTATGCTTATTGAAAAATGCCATTTGGGTTAGCAAATGTAGGTGCCACATTCCAAAAGGCAATGGAGGTAGCTTTCAGAAGATTAATTGACAAGTTTGTCTTGGTATACCTTGATGATATAACTGTGTATTCCAAGAATGTGGAAGATCATCGTGATCATTTGAGACAGGTATTTCTAAGATGTAGAGAGTTTGGGGTATCCCTCAACCCAGCAAAATGTGTCTTTGCTACAAACCAGGGAAAACTATTGGGACACATTGTATCTAAGGATGGGTTGATCGTTGACCCAGAAAGGACAAAAGCAATACTTTCCCTTCCTCTCCCTAAACACAAGAAAGGGCTACAAAGTTTCCTTGGTAGGATAAATTTTGTAAGAAGGTTTATTCCTAATCTTGCCACCATGGTGAAACCCCTTACAGCCATACTCAAGAAAGATATGGTCTTCTCATGGACCAAGGAGGGGAAGGAGAGTTTTGAAAAGATCAAGGTAGCCATAGCATCGGCCCCTACCCTCATGAACCCAAAATTTGAGAAAGATTTCATCCTCTACACCTTAGGTGGTAATCTCTGTTGTCTTGACCCAAACAAATGACAGGAATGAGGAGTAGCCCATAGCCTTCTTTAGTGAAGGGCTTAAGGGATATGAAGATAAGTATAGCTTCATTGAGAAGCAAGCCCTTGCAGTCATTAGAGCCTTGAAGAAGTTCAGGCACCTCTTATCTCATAATAGGATCCATTTGTTGGTACCCCATGCAAGTGTAAAAGACTTCCTATTAAACAAAGATGTCAGTGAGAAGAGAGCTAGATGGATCACTAGGGTAATGGAATATGATGTTGACATTCAGATTACCAAATTGGTAAGAGGAAGAGGATTATGTAAAGAAATGTTATTAGATCAGAACTCAAATGAAGAAGTTGCCATGGTGATAGTAGAGCAGCAGGAGGAAAGGTATGATGATGGTCCAAGGAGCTGGATAAATGACATGAAGAATTTCTTATTAGGGAATGGATACCCTCAAGGATTGGACAGAACTAAAAGAAGACAATATAGACTACAATCCATTCCCTATGTTGTGATTGACAATATCCTATTCAGGAGGGATTTTAATGGGACCCTGTTGAGATGTGTTGAAGTGAATCAGGCTGAAAGGGTGATTAGAGAACTCCATGATGGCCCTGATGGCGGCCACTTCTCTACAAGAACAACCAATATGAAGATCATGAGGGCTGGATATTATTGGCCATCTCTATTCCATGATTGTTACAGGTATGTGAGGAAATGTGAGAAATGTGCTTTTTTCTCAGGCAAACAGAGACTTGCAGCTCTTCCTCTCCATCCTATTCAGGTGGATCAGCCCTTCACTCAGTGGGGGTTGGATTTTATAGGCCCCATTAATCCTCCATCTAGTGCAGGTCATAAATGGATCTTGGTGGCTACTGATTATTTCACTATGTGGATAGAGGCAATTGCCTTGAAGGATGCCATAGAGCCATCAGTTGTTGAATTCCTTAATGGAATTGTATCTAGATTTGGTGCTCCTTCTACTATTATCTTAGATAATGCCAAGTCTTTTGTTGGAACCCAAATTTGTGCGTGGGCCATGAATCACAATATCTACCTGAGCACATCATTGAACTACTATCCTCAGGGTAATGGTTTGGCTGAATCTTCCAACAAGAATCTGATTAGAATTATGAAGAGGACAATAGAAGACAATCAGAGGACCTGGCACAAGAAATTAAGGACTGCTCTGTGGGCTGATAGGATAACACCCAAGAGATCTATCGGGAATTCACCTTTTGTGCTAGTATATGGTAGGGAAGCTAGACTCCCAATCTCATTGGAGTTCCCATCCTTGGAGTTGGCTCATCAGTTGGAACTGGTTGAAGATGATGCCATGTCAGTAAGAATGGCAGAACTAATTGAGTTGGAAGAAAAGAGAAACAAAGCCATGAAAACTCTAGAGATTCACCAGCAACAGATGAAGAGGAATTTTGACAAGAAGGCAAGGGCCAGAATCTTCAGAGAGGGGGATTTAGTTCTCAAGTGGGACTCAGACAGAGCAAAACCAAGAAGGCACTCCAAATTTGACCCATTATGGAGTGGCCCTTATCTGATTTCCAGTTGCAAACAGGCCAACGCATTCCAACTAAGTAGGCCAAGTGGTGAAGTTCTACCCATTCCAGTCAATGGGATCTATCTGAAGCCCTATTTCTAAAGGGTTGTGAATCTATGTACATAGTTAATCTAGTTGCTTCCTGCTTGTTTTTGTTTTGCAATAAGTGCACGAGCACATGGCTCTCTTCATGAGTCATTTTTGACATGTCTCATGCTGTTGAGGAGGTCCTATTTTTTGTTTCCAATTATAGAAGCAGAGCTAGAACCTTAAGGGTTTTTAATGTTTTGATTTCCTCTTTTAGGGTTAGGGTTCTTGCAGCTCTCAGATTTGTGCCTCCTGGCCCTCTTTTTGACTCCGTAGCCCAATGGATCACTCTTAGGCACTGGTCATGCATTGAGCAGGCTCATGCCCCCTGCGAGTCGCCAGAAGTGTTACCTCTGGTTTTACCACCAAAAGATTTAAATTCAAATCCACAGCCTGTTCAATGGTTAGCCAAAAAATGTTTCTTTATTTGCCCCGTCCTGCCAAAGTTTCTCTCCGTCAAATTTTAGATAGACCTACGGTAGGTGTGATCTCGTCATCGAAAGTTGCATGGGAGATAGTATCGATGACATCGCGCCCGATTGACACGTGTTTGGTGGGCCCTGCAGGTGGGTCACAACGGAGGGCAGGTCGGGAAAGTTTTTCGGTGCCACAGGTGCTATGGTACTATCGCATGCCAACCAAAAAATCTCCATGGCAACATAGCGCCCGACGGAGATGCTCACGTCGACGGCGGGTCACGTTGCCGAAAAAATGTTGTGACAGTTGGATAAAGTTTGGCAGGCCGAAGAAAATAGAATGTGAGAACTTCAGACAAAATATTGGGCCCCATTGCGTACCTCATCTGCCCAATTGGCAGAGCCCGTGTCACGGAAGCGAATCAAAAAGAAACATGCACAGATAGGGACACGTCATCGGTTGGGTGCTATGGCGCTATGGAAATTTAGCCTTGATTTTTCCCATAGCGACATGGTGCCTGGTCGACACGTGGTCACCCTGTGAGGCCAAGTCGCAAGATTGCCTAGTGGTGTTCCGCTAGGCCAGTGAGGAACTGCCACGTGTAACCAGGCTGGAGTCTCTATCAGTACGGTTGGCACAGTCAAGGTTTGCGATCTCCACCGTCAGATTTGGTTGCATCAACGGATTGCACCATCTCGCTATGGCGGAGATGCACAAATATTATCTTGGCGACATAGCGCCCATCCACCACGTGGCCATTATATGGATCAAGTCTTGGGTTCACCAACCAGATGATGCCATGTGTATATCTTAGGACACGGCAACTAGCGAGCCCAATAGTTTCAGGAGGGACGGCGAGCGAAGTACGATGTCACTCTGATTGTTAGCTCTGCAAAGATCTATGGCTAGTGCTATCTCGCCATCAGGAGCTACCCAGACTTTAGCATCAGCGACATAGCACCTGTGTGCCACGTGTCTTGGTGGGGTTGCATTTCATGCTGTCAGAAGCAGATAGGGTGGGGTGACTAATGAACCAACAAGGGGATGCCACATGTTAGCGGGCCCGGTGAATCAATAGGAATAGAGGGTTACAGAAGGTCAGGTTCTCTACTGTCAGATTTGAAGATATCAACGTTAGGCGCCATGTCGCCTTAGCAAAACTGCAAGATTTTTACCATGGAAAAATCGTGCCCGATTGACACGTATCGATGGGGTTAGGTCTCGCCGGATATCATTGAGGTGGCACCGATTCAAATGGGGCCCAGTCACAAGAAAGAGAGTCCGCGGCAAATCAGAAACAACCACGTGTGCCGAGTTAGAACACAGATATGTCGAGGGGCCAAATTTCTTGATGCGATCAGCGCATTGAGGGGTTGATTCTCCACCATCAGATCTACAAGAATCTAGGGTTGGTGCTATCTCACCATGGAGGAACTACACGGATTTTACAATAGTGAGTTAGCCCTCGGAAGATACGTGTCCTCGCGTTTTGGTTTTCAATGCGGCAATTAGCTGACGGCCAGCAGTTAGGTGATAAGGTGGCACGGTTAGTTCGATGAAGGCGATCAACTGCGGAAGGACTCTCCAAGTGGCAAGACAAAGGATTACGATTGACCCACGTGGCCTAGTTGGCTTATAAGGAATCGGTTCAACTGATAGGCCAGTTTGATTCATGAACCAAGATGCAGAGGCGATCGATGTATCTTGCAATCTGATCTTTGTGATCATTTCTGACCTACCAGGAATGAATGCAAGACATAAGGACACTCCACCCATCCGGTCGATCCATCTACCATGTCAGGGAATGTTGTGGCACTATTTCTATATTCTCCAGGCTCTTCTTAGAAGAGATGAGATTTCTCGATATGCAGGCCAGGATTTCAATCTAGATCCTCGATTGGATTCTCAAGACGGGAAGTTAATGCCAGTAGGTAAGAAGTGAATGTAACGCAGAAATCTTCAGTTGTGCCTGATCTATAAAGGCAGTTTCATGATCTGTTCAAAAGGTCGATTCTTCCTAATTTTCTCTGCTACTGCTTGCAGACTTGCAGTGTAAAACCCCTTTATCTCTAAGCCATGTAATAGCCTGTATCATCTATTTCAGCCACTAGTGTGAATGTGCATCACTTTGCCTCCCATTGGTGTATTGTTGAGATCAACGATCTACATACTGTATCTATCTTTGGCCTATCGAATAATACATAAGTGAAATCTCCTTTTCCTAGTGTCATTCAGTTGGTTTCTTCTGATTTGTATGTGATTATTGATCGATATAAGTCTGGATGTCTATGACTTTTGTATGTTATTCTGGTTTTGTAGCATATATATGGGCAGGAATGAATCTGAACACTCTGTCTTGGTGCATCACCACCTTAGATTAGACTAGGTAGATTTTCTTTGACGCTCTCCTTCTCCATTTCCCTTCTGAGAATAAATAGGTGTGCCCTGATAGTAAGAGGAAGCCGGCCTTCTCCGGAGACTCAACCTCGTAGTTCAAGTCCCACAGCTTGGAGGTTGTTTCCATGTTTCACTAGGTTGTCCTTGCGCATAGGCCTTGGACAAGGGTGCAAACCTAAGTGACAACAATTACCTCTAAACCATGCAAAGGACATTGAAGTGGTTACCAAACTTGAAACACTCTTATAAGCAATGGAAAATAAAATGCAGATGTAATACATGATAATTGTACAACTTGTATTCCTCCTAATATTTGGACTATAAGTTGTCAAAGACACTCGCAAGTGATTCCAATTTCATAGTACCTACCACAACACTTTCTTAGATTCTATCCAATGGCTCCAATAATATCCTCTATGTTGTCTAGATATTATTTCTATCATGCAGTCTCTTTCTAAAGTTGTTCCTTCTCCTTCTGGTATATTGCCACAAACTTTCTCATGCCTTAAATTTTGATTATCAAACTTCTAAATATCTGCCTCTACCATATCTAAAATCAAATTTTCATTATGTTTTAACTCTTGCATAGGTTTTTGATCATTGATAGCTTTCATTTTAGCATTCAACTTTTCAAGATGGGTGAAGACCCTCACTTGTGAACCTCTCATGTCAAGAAATTTCTATACTATTTCAAGACCATGTTCTTACTTTTGAGCTAATAGTTCTTCAAGTGCATTTTCTTGTAAAAAATTAATTTTTTAAAAACAATTCACTTAGAGGCATAAATACTGTCACAAATGATAATGACTCTAATCTTCTTTGGGATTTTATTTTTATTGAGCTCAATGTCATGCATCCAAAATTGTGACCCACCAATATTACCTGCACCCAAAAAATTAAACTTAGATGGAAGTAAAACAAATTTTTTATTGAGATGAAAAAATAATAAGTGGTGTACAAATTATAGTTTTTGGTGGGGAGGAAGAGAGTTGAACAACTCAATAAGTGGTTGATTTATCTTAGACCATGTTTGAATTTGATGGTCATCCATTGGGTGAATTCCACATGAGGAAAGATGTATTATAGTGGCATCATGGACTTCCTTTCTTAGGAGAGGGAGAAGTTTGTACCAACTACAAGCTCCATGACATCCTCCATGAACCAACACAAAGTGTGTCTTTTCCCCTGCCACTACCATTGCTCTCATCACTAATTTTCTTTAATGAATTGATTCTTTCAGAACAATTGATTTTAATACAAGGGAGAAAAAATACAATAGATATATGGCATCATGCCATGCCATGTCAATAGAAGAAAAAGAAGAAACACATCTATTTCACAAGTTAAAGAAAGTAGAAAATAAAGTTTATTTGCATCATAACTTGATTGAAAATAATGACTACTAACATGTGTCATTATTTTTGAAAAGAGAGACCATTAAAAGGAAAGGGAACAAATACAAAGTATATATAAAAAAAATTCATATGAATTGAATAAAAACTCTTGATTGGTGAGATATATCTAGATCACATGATCAAGTAAATCAAGAAATGAAAGATCATTTGCATTAAAAATATTGACTACCTGTAGGAACAAAAAATGGGATAATATCTAACTTATGATGAGAAAATCACAAACTAAATAAACATACATTGATACCTTCTAGTCTACCATGAAAGCCAAATAAACAAAAGGAAGAACACAAAGTTAAAACTCCATCTTTCACTTGTAGCTCCCATGTCCCTCTTTATTCTCCATGTGATGTATCTCCAATTTCCTAATGCACACAATTAGGAAGAAAAAGTATATGATAATGATAATGCTATGGGAATACTAGAAAAAGTGATTTAAGGTTAAGAGAGAAAAGGGACCAAGGACTAAGAATCTAGGGGCCAAAAATGAGAGGAAGAATGCTCAATTTATAGTTATCATGCAACATGAGAGTATTGGACTCATCACCTTAGATATATGACTTTGCAAGAGATTCCTTTGAGAATCTATGATGCATATGACATAAGATGCCAAATGTAGGATTTTATGATGCTTGAAATTCAAACATGGCTAAAATGGAAGAGGATCTATGACACATCATGTGACACCTCAAACCCACTTAAAGCCAAGAATCTATGACAATGGAAGCCAAATATAGATATGCATAAGGGAATAAGAATATATGGATTATGACATATCTTAGCCAAGTGTAAGTGGAGAATCCATGACCTATCATGCCCATGTGTCATGATGATGTCAATATTATGTGGAGCATTTGAATAAAAAATCCATTATTCCACTCAAATAAAAATTACTAAAAACTAAAATTAATAGTGAAAAATGAAACTTAGGAAATTGTGAATTCCTATAGTTTGTGAATGATGAATCAATTAATTAATTGAGGATGTTAGTTAGAAAGAATAATTAATAAAATAACATAGGATTAAATTATGGGTTATTTAATTCGATAGAGAAAATTAGTAGATGATTAGACAATTTGATTAAATAAGTACAACAATATCCTTTGATGAAATGTGACAATAATGGATATTGACTAGAATGATGAAAAATAGATCAAAACCATGGTCAAATTGATCAATTGATTGAAATTAATAACATGGCAAGGACACATGACATGAATTAAGGATATGTAACATTTAACTGACATTGTAAAATGCTACAAGATCAAGATTGGTTGATAGGGTTGATCATAATAACATTGATAAATACTATAATTGTTATTAAATGGTTGATAATGCCATGATCTAAGACTAAGAGACTTGACAATGTCAAAGATTAGATGAGGTGAATGATAGTTTGACCTAACACTAAGAGCCATGATAGTAACAAGGTTGGATTGATAAATTTGATAGATTGATAGGTTTTTGAGGCACTAAAAACCACAACAATACCTAGGATTGGATAGATGATGATTAATTTAGGATTTTTGACACATTCTATCATGATTATGGTTGATTCTAGGTGATTTTGGATAGATTTGGGGTGATTCTGGGTTGATTTGATGTGATTCTGAGTTGATTTGATATGATTTCAAAATGGCCTGCAATTGATGTGAAAGAGGATACAAATGATGACAGACACTATTGAGATATGATCAAGTTGGCCAAAAGATCAAAGTTAGTGGAATGCAAAAATGGATGAATTAGTATGAAAATGTGATGAAACCATAGAAGAAAACCATTTTTTAGTGTCTATATTTAGCCCCTCTTTGATACAATGTGATTTAGAGCATTGTGTCAAAGAACACTGATGAGAAAGCCACAACGGCATGCCCTAGTAGGGATGATATATATGGGTGCTCCCTTAAAAAATTGACTAAGATAAGAATATGATAGATCAATTTCTCTATAACAAGAAGACAAAACTATAGCAATTGATGGGTCATAAATCAAAGGTCAGATGCAAAAGTTATGGGCTTTAGAGTGCAGAATGGGGATTGATTAATAACCTAAGAGTATTTATAGGGTTTACTAATAAATAAAGAGATAAAATAATGAAAATGATAGCTTAATGTGTTTACAACAAAGATACTAATCTAATAGCTAATGGAATGCAAATTAGAGTTGAAACACAAAAGTTATGGCCTCCAGAGTGCGACATAAGGGCTATGGAAGTAGTTCTAGGCATCTAACTACCCCAAGTGTGTCCAAAATGCTAAGCCCAAGTGCACTATGACAGTACCAAGTGTGCCTTGGGTGCACTTGGGAAGCCCAAGTGCACTCTAAAAGTGCATACTATACCCTAGAAGGCTTTGGGGGCCAAAAACAACCCGACTAGACTCAAAATAACCTAAAACTTTGTGTGCATGCCCAAAATGATGGAAAGATGTCATAACATTAGTGAAATTAGTCAAACATTTTCATATTTGGTCAAACTTAGTCAAAAATTTTCAAAATGAGGCTAGACTGGGTGGAAAGCCACAGAAGGTTGAGAGATAGTGTAGGATGATATAGGAATGCAACAATGCAACATGAAGATGATTCGGTGTATTAGAATACATGATCATGGTCTTCGATGAAGAGATAAATGATAGAAGACTAAGGAGATGAGATGAGGACCAATTACAATGAGGTGAAGAATTTTTCTTTTAGAAAGTGTACTATATGTCAAATGGAGCTTTATTTTGATATGGTAAATAGAATGCAAGGCATCATGGCATAAAGGGCCAAAGTGAAAATACAAACCTTTTGTGTAAACAAGAATGATGTAGACAAAAAATGACCTTGTCCTTGCTAAGGCATATATACATGTCCCAAAATCTCAAAGGTAAATTTTAATAGATAGAAAATAAAAGTTGACCATGAACCATCTTGACCAGTCTTGTAGATTAGTTTATATCATCGAGTGGCATAAGAACATGATTGAAGAAAAAAAAAGAAAAAATAAATCACTAACTAAACATCATGAGAAAACATCTATTCTTGTCCATTATTACTTGTCTTTTGTGTTTTAGGTCTTTAGATAGTGTTTGACAGGTTGATCATGTAATAATTATGTTTGTGGATTTAGTTGATAGGTTCATAGTGACATGTTGGATTAATTATTGGTTCACATTACTCAAATAGGCTGATTGTCATTAAAGTATAGTGCTTTGTGTTTTAGTCCACAAAAGTGTGAGTGTTTATACAAAAGAGGTGATAATCCATAGTGAGTATTTACAAGGTTTATTACAAATTTCTTGGTGGGTTTGGTGATTTTTAAGGTTTTTCAGGATATTTGATGTTTTTGTGTGACTAGTTTCTTCAGGACATTTTATGATTTTTAGGGTTTATTTCAAGATGTTTTATGATTTTTATAGGTTTTTTTAGGACACTTTATGATTTTTAGGATTTTGTTCAGGTCATTATTTGAATTTTTAGGATTTTTTTAGGATCATACTTGAATTTTTAGTGATTTTTCAGGATCATATAAGCATAGAGAATTGTTAGCTCCAATATGATATGTGTTAACTCTAATGGACAAGAAGTTCTTAGGGCTATGGCCCTAGTTCAAGTTCAAACTCATGCATTGTGTACGTAATATGCCTCAATACAAGACGCAGACTATGTACAAAGGCCAAAGAAAAAGTATATACAGACTGGTGATGCTTTAGGTAAGATAACAATGGACATTAACTAGTTCATGGGCCATGATCAAGGACTAGGGATGTCATGCAATATGAAGGATATGATTAGGGTATTACAAAAGGGGGAAAAATAGATGGAATCTTGATAGATGGAGGAGCAATAACTTATTACACATGGCACCTATTTGCCAAGTTTTCACTTGTGGACATAATTTATCTCTTGACTTTAATTTTCGTACCAAGACACCTATTTGCCAAGTTTTCATTAAGGCATCCATTTTTCATGAATTTTTCCAATTTTTTCTTTCCTTTCTAAATGACTTTTTGCTATTTTTTTGATATTTTTTAGGACTTTTTGATAGAATCAAGAATGTTGCTGACAACTACTGAGAATAAATTTGGTCTTCATGTTACTAGCTAATAATATCTAGACTCACAACTAACCATAACTACGTAGGAGTTGTTATGAGTCTATAGCTAAGACCAAACCACTAGAATGACCTTAAGATATACCATTGTGTAGCATATGTAAGATAGTGTCTTCCTCTTGTGCATCAAGGCATCTAAGGATAAATGGGTCCAAGGATTCTTTGTATGGGGTGTCATTGATGATGACATGTGAAAAGGCTCACTAGATAGAGAATTGATTTTGGGTGTTGGACAAGTTAGGTAGCTAGATTTGGCAATAAGCATTTGGATATAAGGAAGGATTGGGAGGATTGAGACCAATGACTTCTCCCATGAATGCTGATCAAGAGAGGTCAAAAAGAGTTTGTGGCATGTTGAACATTGGAACACTTATATTCATGGCATCAACTTGTTCATCTTGTATCCTAGGGAGCTGCTTAGTTGTTTCTCTTTCATGATCTAATGGCACCTTTCATTTTTCACCAAGAGTCCTATGCTTGTTATTTTTTCCTTTTCTTTTAGCTTTGTAACTGAGAGATGGAGTTGACTCCCCAAAATATGTGAATGTGTTCTCTTCAAGAGAAATTGCTTCTATATGATTGCCAATTATAATACCTCCATAGATTTAAAAGTCTATTGTAAGAGCATCATCATTATCAAATCAATCAAAGATCGGTGGTCTACATTGGTTCCAATCCACCAGTTCAGGATAACTTGAGGGGATGTCATCATCAATATTGAATGGGTTCTAGGTAAAGGTAGATATATGGGTATTTGATTTAGTGGTATAATTGGGGTCATGCTAGAGGACTATTGGTTTTAGGTTGGGTATCCCTAGATGCCTTTCCATTATTCAAAACATCCAATCTTATATGTAGGTATCATAGTACCTGAAGGACCTATTCATAATGATTTGAATCCAAGCCCCAAACTAGGAGGTCATCCTTTTGTAGTGATATGTTCAATTATTCCTTGTTTCTGAGATCCAAGACCAGTGCATCCATCATAGCCTTTTTTTTGCATGATATTAAACCTAGGTCCATACTTGCTAGGAGATATCAAAGTGGGTTCTTATTCTCATTTTTCTTTCTCAATACAAACAGATGCATTCTCATAGACATGCTCTTTAGGTAGGTCACTTTTGCTAATAAAATTAATGGAAGTATAAGTTTTTGTACTCATCTCAAAATGTTGTGTTTATGATATTTGTGATTGTCCATAAGATTGGGGAGAAAGTGGTGACTCCCTAATGTGAAATACTTGAGACATAAAGTACTCTCCACACCTATTGTCTTCAATCTTCATCTTTTCCTTGGCCTTACTAAGGGTTATATTAGCATCCACATACTTAGAAGAATATGTGGGTTATGCTTTAATGTTTGTTGGGACTTGGTGTGTAGTAGCATCTCTCAGATTAGCACAAAACTAGAAAGGGTCTAAATTTCTAGGGATGGTAACTTCCACATTGTTATAGGAAAACTTCAAGGATTGATGATATGTACAGGGCACCGCTCTCATAGCATAGAGCCAAGGGCATCCTAGTATCATGATTCACTTCATCTCTATATCTAGGACCAAGAATAATGTATTCTCAGTAGCTAGACCAAATCTAATGGGTAATATGATGATGCCCTTGGAGAAGTATTCACTATTATCATAGGATTTTATTGTAATTCTTTAAGAGGGATCTGCATCATCCTCAAAAAACTCAAACCCTTAACAACCTTAAGAGTACAGATGTTCAGTCCTACTCCTCCATCTATCAAGACACGTCTAACCTTGACATTATGAATTAAGACTTTGAGATGAAATGGATCATTGTGGTTGGATCTATCCTTAGGAACATCCTAAGGGGAAAAGGTGATATGTTGTGAGGTAGATGGGTTCCCAACCATGGCCTAGAATTAGGAAGCATCGATGTTATTTGGGAATATTGAATCTTTAAGGGTTTGATCCAAGATTTGTGTATGTTGGGGAGATGCATGAAATAGGTAAAAGATGGATATTTTTGTGGGGGTCCTACCAAGCTATTTAGAAAGGCTATAATCAGATCAAGTTAGAGCATTAGGTCTACTAGGGGGTGCAGGTCTAGTAGAGGTAGTAGGTCTAGAAGGAGCTTTAGGTAGGGTGATTTTTGTATGATGCGTAATGATAGCACAATGAGGGTTTTTAGGCTTTAAGGTGAATATGGATATGTGTGAATTAGACTCATTAAAATAGCTAATTGTGTAGTCATATCTAGTACATGTGTAATTCACATTAGCTTGTGAGTTTGAGTTTGAACTAGAGGCCTTCTCTTTGTCATGATTACCCAAAGGATTTTTAAAATTGTGTGATTAGAGTTAGATGCTAGTAGTGATGGATCAACTATGATCACACCATCATCAATAAGGTCTATTATTGCATTTTTAAACTAGAAACATGATGAGGTCTTCTGTCTTTTGGTGTAGTGGTAAGCGCAAAAAAATTTGTCATCCCACCAAGAAGCTATGGTCAGCAGTTCATATTTGATTGGGGGTAACTAAAGGAAGTTGTTACTAAGTAATTATTAAAGTACAGTCTCAAGAGGTATCCCTAAAGGTGTGGAATTTGTATTGCCTATTTTCTATCTTTAGTTCTAGGATGTCTTCAGGGTCCATCCTATCAGGAAGTCTCAATTTTCTATTGTGGAGGTGGTGTTTGATTGGGAGTTTGTGAATTCATAGGGTTTGCACCTTTCAAAGTTAGTTGAGGTTGTATTGTGCTAATTGTACATGCATCCACAATGCAATTGTTGGTTACATTCTTGTTTTTGGAGAAAATTTTTGCCTTGTCATTAGATGATTTGGTGTTTTTCTTCTCCTTGTTTGTCTTGAGGATTCCCATACAGATAAGAGTATCTTCAATACTAGCCCCTTTTTTCATCAACTTGAAAATGGTGCTTGGAATTTTAATCTAGTTTTTGTACATTAAGTTGAGGACTAGCTTTTCAATACATAGGTTAACGTATTGTTCTTAGGGAATGTTTAATGAGCATTGATTGACTAAGCTTCTCCAACATAGTAAGAATGTGATAAATGGCTCTCCTATCTTTTGTTTAGTTGAGCACAAATTAGAAAGTGTCACCTCATTCATAATGTTGAAGGAAAAGTGGGAGATAAATTTTTCTTCTAGCTCCGACCAAGATTTGATAGTACTAGGAAGTTTGGAGTACGATTCAAGTGTGGACCCACTTAGAGAACAAGAGATGTGTTCCTTTTGGGAATGGGTGAAATGTCAATAAGACTTTTCCTTTATATGTAAATAGGGGTTGTTCCAATTTGTGTTCCAAATGGTGTACTCATTGGACGCATCATAACATTTGACATCATAACAATTGATAAAGTTAGGAGCAAGGATGTGATTTGGTGATTTTCCTCCAAAGGAGCTATATTTGGTATCCCTTGAGTACAAGTCGCTTTAGGAATGTTTTCTTATTGAATTATGTGATTGAGATCAAGACTTAACATCCTTTTGAGATATTTAGGAAGAGTCTTTTTTTGGTTGATAGATGGAGGTTCATCAAACAAAAAGACTGATGTTGATGTGTTCAAACGTAGTTTGTGGGATTTTGATGGTTGATTCTTCATGGGATCTTAGAGGTTCCATCATTGTGTTTGAGAATTCTAGAGGTTTTTTTCCCTTATCTAAGCCCAAATTGATTATGAGTTGTATGTTTCACTTGTTTGGTTCGTTTGATGTTTTGACTTAAGGCCCTCCAAGTGTGGATTAAACTTGACAATTTCTTGGGCTGCCAAAAGTTTGTTATTTTTGTGAAAAGTTTTGTCTTGGCAAGCCCTAGCCATTTCTTTGTCATTGATGCCATGATTTGTGTCAAAATAATTACTTAGGTGTATATTACCTTGTTGTGTGTTTGACATGTTAGGGTTGAAGGTACTTGTGTTGGGTTTATTGAATTCAAAGGAGTGTGTTTGTTCATCCTCCAGTGTGGTTGGCACACTTTCCCCTTCAGGTGGTATCAGTACAAATGTGGGTTCAAAGTTAGGTCCCCATAGAACCATTCCATGTGTAGGAGAAGTTTTTGAAGGGAATATCATAGTAGATGTGTTTCTTGAGGTTTGTTGTGCCATCCCTTAATTGTCAGGGTCCTACAAATACATGCTTAAGGGGTGTGTAAGTAAGGGTTGTAATGCTTCAATTTGGTCTTCATCAAATGTTATTGAATTTTCTTGCTCTTCTTTGGTCTTAGGAGAGGTTTTGGTTGTGTTGGCCCCTCAAAAAATAAGGGTTGATAAAGTTCTTTAGGTATTTAACCTGATTGTGTCCTAGTGAGTGTTGGCATGATACCTAAGTATGAAGATGCAATGGAGGAAAACCTAAATGGACTCCCTGCCTCCCAAGTGCACACCTAAAATACTAACTGCACTCAAAAAGTACCAAATGCACCCTTGGTACACTTGGGGCCCTAAAAGTAAGCACTTGGTAAGTGGAAGGTATGTAGTTGGTAAACAAAGGTGTTAGGGTGACTAAAATGTAGAATGTGAATGATTTAAGTGTTTTTAGGTGTTTTCTAGGGTTTAAGGATGCAATGCAAGCTATGGAAGTGAAAATTATGGTCCTAGAACCTATAATGAAATCCCTAATTACCAAGTGGAATCTAACTAAAGGAGATTAAAATGACTCTATGGTATGAAAAATGAAGATTAGGGTTAGAATTTGGACTTGGTAATGATGTTAGAAGTTGATGTATGAAAGGTGGACTATGCAAGGTATGGTGTGCTAAGGTTGATAATGATGTTTTGGATATACAGAATGAGGATAAGTGATCAAGGAGACAAGTTGGTTAATAAAAACGGTGATAGGGTTTGATAGTGGAAATGATGCTTGGGTTTTGAACAATGCAAGATGAAGGAGATATACCACTAGGGTAAGTAAAAATGACATTTAGAGAGACTAGGAATATGATAATGCTAATGACAATGGTGTTTGCAAGGTTTCAAACTTAGGTGAAATCTTTGAAAGGTATTAACCTAAGAGTTTAATGTTATGAAAATAGACTTTGGATCTTGACCAAAAAGATATAAAAGTGAAAAGATCAAAATGAAAAAGTCAAATCCATCTTGACATAGATAGAGTTTGATCAAAGATGATGGGGACATAACCCAAGCATAGAATGGACACAACAGGAAAGGGAAAGTTTTATTAACTGTAAAAATAGACTTCAAAACATGCCCTTTGGGCTTACAATAGCATAAAATTGGAGATAATTTCTTCTCCCAGTACCTTCTCTCAAACTCCACTCTGAACTACCTTTTACAATGCTAGAAATGTTCTTAAATAGACCCTAGAGGGTTAAGGATTAGGAATACATTATAGAATGTGCTATTTGGCATCCACCGACCAAATAGAAGGCTCTAGAAGTCATATTAAAAGTTGGCACAAAATTAGAAGAATCCAAAAATGGTAACTGAACTTTCGGGAGGCATAACTTTTGAACCATAGCTCCGATTGACAAACCGTTTACATTTCCAGAAAGCTCTTGAAGCGCTCTATAGCCCTATGGACTAGCTTTGCTCATTCCCCATTTTTTATCCCTTTTTGATGTCATTTAATGCCCCTAACCTGACTTTGAAGCATTCTTAGGAGGTCTCCAAAAATTGAAAAATTGCAATAACTTTCAAACCATGGGGCCTTTTGACCTGATTCTTTTTCTAGAATGCTCTAAATTGCAATTACATTCATCTGGCCAATTTACACCTTCTAGTTCACCAAAATGATGGCTCAATTACATACTCCTATTTTTTTGGCATTTACATGTATCCCAAGGTGATTAAAAACTCTAACCTAGAACACTAATAGTGGAACTGTGAGAGTTGGAACCTTTATTTGACCCAAATGGGTATCTAGAAATGAAAACACATGAAACAAAAACTAAGTCTAAGTACATTTTTTTTGGATGACACAGGATTGCCCTTATACCTCTAGATGCTCCTACATCAAAAGAAAATGATAAGAAAAAATGACAAAATGACCCATGGTCAAGATCCATTATCCATTGACATAATAAAATACTCTAAGGTATATACTTTTGTTTAGATTTTTGACTAAATTCAAAGGTTTTGGGTTCAAAATGATGGTTATGCTAATTAGATATGTAATAAGAAAAGGTCCTATGATGTTGTTTTGGGTGAGACGCAAAATGAGGACCTATAATGGCATCTAAATATAATTTTAAGGTCCCAAAATGAAGTTTGTAGGCTTGAGATGGTCATGTTGGTACCCAAGTGCACTCTGATAGTACCAAGTGTGCTCCAATAGCACCAAATATGCCTATGCTATATGTCAGGAAAGTTTGGGTATAGTTCTTAGTTTCATGGTGCAGTTGGAAGGTTGGGTTGAATGTTTGTTTTTTTTGAGTTGGATGATGGCTAAGTTGTCATACCAAAGAGCTAAGATGATAGGGTTGATGTTATGATCAAATAGGAGGTGTAGAATGAAGCCCTAACTAAAGAAAATGATGGCTAGGGCATGCAGAATGTAGACCAAGACATGTTGAGACAAGGGGGCATATCCAAGTACTTAAGAACAATGATGAAGTCTCAAAATAGGTTCTCAGACTACCACATGTGCCTAGATAATACCAAATACACCCATGGTGTATTTTGGGCTAGTTTTGGCATAGTTGATAGTTTTACAGCACAATTGGTAAACTAGGTTGAAACTAAGGTGATTCTAGGTGCTAGGATTTCTAGATTGATGTGATAGTGAGCTAAATAGTAGAGGATGGTTATGAGACCAAAATGAAGGTTCAAAATGATGTTGAGGACACCAAAAATGATGGTTAAAGTGTGCATTATGGAGGTTTGGTAATGCAAGAATGCAAATGAAAAATGCAAGATGCAGATTTTGAGGTTGAAATGTACTAACTAAGGAATAAAAACTCAACCCTAATGAATGCAATATGAAAGATGAGGGATGCATGATAAGGATTAGAAGATGCAAGATGAATCCTAGGTGATGCAAGTATGAGGCTCAAGCTATGGTGAATGCAATTGGATGCTATGAAAAGATGAAATCTAGGTTATGTCAAGCACATCTAGGATCACAAGTTGCCATGTTTTCCAAGTCTCGAATGTTTTGGACAAAAGTTTGCAAAGTTTTGATAAAGGTTGTATTTTTTGGACAATGTTTGAAGCTTTGAAAAGTTTTGAATAGGTATCCAAGGTCTAAATTTTCAAGTTGTTTTTTATCTTCATTAATGTTTTACGCATGCACAAGACACAATAAGAAAAGAATATTTGTTGTTAAAGTGAAAAAACACACAACCTAGCCTTTAGGACTATATCCATTGAATTATCACTTGATCACACTTATCCAAAGTGGAAAACTTATAATATTCACACCATAGGCTCCCCCTTATAGTACACTCACTTCTCGAGGCTACCAAGATCTGCTTCCCAAGGAGCATGACTTCCCAAGGGATTGTTGTCTCTACTATGGACTACAAGAATGTGGGATGTCTTCACAAGCATGGGTGAGCCCCTAAGCTAGTGGATAGAAAGGTTTTTGGCCTCTAAAACAAGGTATATATTATGGGCATTTAGTTTAGCAAGTGAATGATAAAGTTCCTCAAAAGGTCTCTTAGTCTCGAGAACTGAGGTTTGACGCACCACGTGGGTATTAGAGGAGAGCTATCACCTAGCAATATCACCAATAAAAAATTAAACATATTTAGTTTTATATACTATCTAGAATGTTGATGTTTCTTTGGCCTATTATTGCTTTGAATTCGTTCCCTAGCATACCCAATATCTGGTATCTTGGTCCAAGGCAGTTTGGAGGCCCAAAATGGTCATGTAGGTATCCAAGTGTGCTCTGATAGTACCAAGTGTGTTCCAATAGCACCAACTACACCTATGGTGTACTTGGGGCTAGTTTGGGTGTAGTTGGTAGTTTCATGGTGTAGTTGGGAGGTTGGGTTGAATGTTTTTTGTTTTGGACATAGGATTGAATTATGGGTTATTTAATCCTATAGAGAAAACTAGTAGATGATTGGCCAATTTGATTAAATAAGTGCAACAACATCCTTTGATGAAATGTGATAATAATGGATATTGAATAAGATGATGATAGATAGACCAAAGCCATGGTCAAATTGATTGATTGATTGAAATTGATAACATGTCAAAGACACATCACATAAATTAAGGACACATAACATTTAACTGACATTGTAAAATGCTACAGGATCGAGATTGGTTGATAGGGTTGATCATCATAACATCAGTGGACACTATTAATGTTATTAAATGTTTGATAATGTAATGATCTAACACTAAGAGACTCAACAATGTCAAAGATTGGATGATGTGAATGATAGTTTGAATTAGCATTAAGAGCCATGATAGTACTAAGGTTAGATTAATAAGATTTGATAGGTTTCCAAGGCACTAAAAGCAACAAAAATGCCTAGGATTAGATAGATGATGATTGATTTAAGATTTTTGACATGTTTCATGATGATTATGGTTGATTTTGGGTTGATTTGACATGATTCTAAGTTGATTTTTTATGATTTCAAAATGATCTGCAATTTATGTGAAAGAGGATACGAATGATGACAAACATTGTTGAGATATGATCAAGTTAACCAAAAGATCAAAGTTAGTTGAATGATAAAATGGGTTGAGTTAGTATGAAATAGTGATGAAAGTATGAACCATTTTTGAACATCTACATTTTTCCCCTCTTTGATACAATGTGATTTAGAGCATTGTGTCAAGGAACATTGATGACAAATCCATAACAACATGCCCTAGTAGGGGTCATATATATGGGTGCCCCATTGAGAAATTAATTTAGATAAGCATATGATAGGTCAATTTGTCAACAACGAGAAGACAAAGCCATAGAAACTAATGGAACACAAATTAGAGTTACAATGTGAAAGTTATGAGGTCTAAAGTGCAAAATAGGGGTCGATCAGAGGCCCAAGAATAGTTTTAGGGAATACCACTCAAGATAGTGATAAAATAATGAAAATGATAGTTCAATTTTTTCACAACAGAGATAAGATTTCAACACAACTAATGGATTGCAAATCGAAGTTGAAACACAAAATTTATGGGCTCCAAAGTGCAACATAGGGGATTCAAGAGTAGTTCTGGGTATCTTACTACCCCAAATGAACCTAGGGTGCACTTAGTGATGCCAAGTGTGTTGTGACAATACCAAGTGCACCCTGGGTGCACTTAGGAAGCCCAACTACACTCAAAAAGTGTAGACAATGCCCTAGAAGGCTTCGGGGGCCAAAATAAGCCCAACTGGACTCAAAATAACCTAAAACATCATGTACATGCCCAAAATGATAGAAAGATGTCATAGAATGGGTGAAATAAAAAAAACTGGTTAATTTTGATCAATCTTGGTCAAAAAAAGGTCAGACTAAGGCTAGACTAGTTGGAAAGCCATAGAAGGTTGACAAACAATGTATGATGATGTAGGAATGCAAGATGAAGAAGGAAGATGATTTGTTGTATTAGAATATATGATCATGGTGTTGGATGAAGAGATGAATGATAGAAGACTAAGGAGATGAGATTCTAACCAATTAGAATGAGGTGAACACTTTTTCTTGTAGAAAGTGCACTATATGTCCAATGGAGCTTTATTTTGATACGGAAAATAGGATGCAACACATCATGGCATAAAAGGAAAAAGTGAGAATGAAAACCTTTTATGTAAAAAAGCATGATGTAAACAAAAAATGACCTTATCATTCCTAAGTCATATATACATGCCCCAGACTCTCAAAGGTACATTTTAACAAACAAAAAATAAAAGATGACCATGGACCATCCCAACCACTCTCATAGGTTAATTTATATCATCGAGTGAAATAGGAACATGATCAAATAAAAACAAAGAAAAAATAAATAACTTACTACATAGCATGAGCCAATAGCTATTCTTGTGCATTATTACTTGCCTTTAGTTTTTTAGGTCTTCAGATAGTGTTTGATAGGTTGATCATGTGATACTTTTTTTTGTGGATTCAATTGATAGGTGCATAGTAACATGTTCGATTTATTGTTGGTTCACATTTCTTAGATAGTGTGATTGTCATTGAAGTATAGTGCTTTGAGTTTCAATCTGCAAAAGTGAGAGTGTTTATACAAAAGGGGTGATAATCCATAGTGAGTATTTATAAGGTTTATTACAAATTTTTTGGTGGATTTTGTGATTTTTAGGGTTTTTGAGGATATTAGATATTTTTGTGTGAATGGTTTCTTCAAGACATTTTATGATTTTTAGGATTTTGTTGAGGTCATTATTTGAATTTTTAGGATTTTTCAAGATCATATTTGAATTTTTAGGGAATTTTTAGGATCATATAAGCATAGAGAATTGTTAGCTTCAAACCAACATTAGATAAGTCCAATGGATAAGAAGTGTTGAGGGCTATGCCCCTAGTTTAAGTTCAAAATCATGCATTGTGTAAGTAATGTGCCCCTAGATAAGATGTAGACTATGTACAAAGACCAAAGATAGAGTATATATAAACTGGTGATGCTTTATGTAAGATAATAATGGACATTAACTAGTTCATGGGCCATGATCAAGGACTAGGGATGTCATGAAGTATGAAGGGTATGATCAAGGAATGGAAAAAGGGAGAAAAACCACATGGAATTTGGATAGATGGAGGAGCAACAACTAATTACACATGTTTGCTAAATTTTCACCATGGTACTTGCCCAAAGTGCATGTTTTCCAAGTTTTCACTTGTGGACAAAATTTTTCTCTTGACTCAAATTTTCATGCATGACTTTTTCAATTTTTTATTTTCTTTTATTCATGACTTTTTGCTATTTTTTAAAGACTTTTAGACAAAATCAAGTGGAATACTTGTAGAGATGCATGTTGTTAATGGACACAGGTAGTGGTTCACCCTCTAGAGTTGCAAGTTGATATACCCTAGACCCAAATGCTATAGTAACTACATAAGGTCCTTCCTAATTTGGTTCAAATTTTCTTGGTTTTTCTCTATGCTACTTTGTCTTGTAGTTCATCTTTAGGACTAGATCAATGATCTCAAAATGAAAACCTTAGAATTTTTTATTATAGTTTCATTTGAGTCAATTTTGATAAGCTTTCAAATGTCTCAAGGTGGCTCACCTCCACTCATCAAGCATTTCAAGTTCACAAAGTCTAAATATTATGTAGTTTTCATCATCAACAACATCTTGTACAGATACTCTTAATGATATAATTTCAACTTCAATGGGAAGTATGGCCTTAGTGCCATAGACAAGAGAGTATGGAGTTGCACTAGTAGGAACATGCACTTGTTTGGTAGGCCCAAAGAGCTAGATTTAGTTGTAAGTGCTTGTCTCGACTAGAATCATTGACAGTCATTTGGAGAATCTTTACAACTTCAAATACACACTCTTTTGGATTTAGAAAAAGCTTATAGCTTTCCATTCTATTGAATATTTGATCTAGGATGCCCAAATTATCATTCCTTCAAGGGGATTTTCAAAGTAAATCTTTAACATACTCTTCCATGAGGATGTGCATGAAATCATGAAATATGGTAGTCATTGCTCTTTGATATGTTGCCCCAACATTTTTAAGGCTAAAAGGCATGACATTCCAGTAGTATGTTCCCCAAGGGTATGTAATAGCTATTTTGTGTTGAACTTTAGGAGTATTCTTATTTAATTATAGCCAAAAAATCTATCCATCAATGATAACATCTCATATCTAGCTATCATGTCTACAATGATGTCTATATTTGGTAAAGGGAAGTTATCCTTGGGGCATGCCTTATTAAGATCATAGAAGTCAGTGCATATCTAGATGCCCTTAGATTTTTTGCTTACTGGTAGTAGATTAGATATCCACTCTACATAATCAATGGGTCTTATGAAGCTAGCATCCAATAATTTCTTCAATTCAACTTTTACAAGGAGAGATACTTGAGGATGCATCTCTCTCAACTTTTTCTTGATTGGTTCCATTCTTGATTTCAGTGGTAAGTGATGAAGGACTAGTTAAAGATCTAATCTCATCATGTCTGCATAAGACTAGGTGAATTTGATCTACCTCTCTAGAAAGAATCTAACAAATTCATCTTTTTCATCTGGTGATAATGAGGCTAAAAAATGTATGATCTTAGGGTTATTAGGTGTTCCAAATTTATCTCTTTTGTCATTTCAGCAAGTAATGTTGATTTTTCCTTTAATGGGGGTATGTCCAATCTTTCATCCTTGGGCACCTTAGAGATTTTTTCATCCTTGGATATGTCCTTTATTTTTACTTTTTTCATGGTCTAATGGTGCATTTTGGTTTTCACCAAGAGACCTAATTTTATTTCTTTTTTTGCTATTTTTCCAATTTTGTAACTGGAAGATGGAGTTGACTCCCTAAAATATGCCATGATGTTTAGTTCAATGGAAAATCCTGACTTGTGATTACCTTGTGGTAAATATCCATAAAGCTCAAAGAATTATTTGATGGCACCATCATTTTCAAATTGGTCAAATGTGGGTGGTCCTTGTTGGTCCCAATCAATAAGTTTGGGGTAAACTAGCAAAATTCCATCACCATTGTTGAATAAGCTTTGGTCAATGCCTATATATGGATATCTAGTTTAGTGGTATCATCAAGATCATGTTTAGTAGTAGGACTTGGATCCTAGAATGTTTTGATCCAAGGTGCAAAGTTATCTTGAGTGATAGGTAGAGTTATATGTTTATCCTCCGCAGGAGGCTATTAGGGTCAACAAATATATGGGTAAGTGTATAAAGACTATTATGACTATTAGTTTTAGGTAGGGTATCCTTAGATGTCTTTTTATCATTTGAAGCATTCACATTCTTAGATGAGGAGGACTTAGTATTAGGGAGACCCAAAACAAATGGTTTGAATCCAAGTGCCAAGCTATGAAGTCATCCTAATGTAATGATGGGCTGAAAATTGCCTTGCTTTTGAGGTCCATGACCACTACATCCGTCATATAACTTTTTTTAAATGATGGTGAAACCAAGTCCATACTTGTAAGAAGATATAGGTGTATGTTATTGTTCTTCTTTAGCCTTTTCAATCCATGTAGATGTGTTTTCACAAACATGTTCCTCATGTAGGCCACCTCCATTAGTGAAAGTCATAGAAGGTTTCTTTTGGAATGTGAACTTAGGCTTATTCTACATGAGCTATGGTTTACCATATGACTTGGAAGAGAGAGGGAGTTTCCCAATGCAAAAAGAATGCAACATAGAATACTCATTGTAACCTTGGTCTTCAATTTTGAGCTTTCCTTTGAATTTGGGTGTGAGCATGGAAGGATCAATATACTTAGAGGACTTAAGTGGATTTTGTCGGTGTCAGAAAATGTTACCCATTTCCAATTACCTTGATGAGAACAAAACACATCTAGGGGCAGCTAACTTCCATTATTAACACATCCATTCAAACACCAAGCCAACTATAAGGCATGACCCTTCTTCTTCTTCATTCTCTACAAAACCTAGGTGGGTGAACCTCTTTAGATCTGACCATGTGACCAGTGTAATAACCATATTCAGGATCTATAAAAGTAGATGAAACCCCTAATTCTTCTATGCTTAACCAAGAGATCACAAGCATGAAATAGCTAAGGACATGACTAATGAAATTGGAAAGCTAAGTGCGGGGTATACTTTGAATATCTTTCAACATAAAAGAGAAAATTGACTTAATTATTGAGGAAAGACAGCATGTTCAATATGCATCAAAACTTTAATGATCCTACAAGTGATCAGTGCCTTATCCATTGGGCAACCCTACACTCTAGAATTATGCATCCTTGAACATCAATCAACATATAACATATGTTAAGACATTCATGTTCAGTCTATTCACCTTATGAATTAGACAACAATATCCAATATAACCCATACTTTCTTACATTCTTTTTAATTGAATCTGCAACCTTGTCTAAAATCAGAAGCACTTATATGGCTCCTTGAGTCAAAGGCAAGCAAATGTCAAACATACAACCGGGCAATTACAAACAGGTTCAAGATCTTTGTTCTTGAACATATAACATTACAAACTCAATAAGAAAGGAAACAAAATTATATTGAAATTCAAAAGAACTTCTGTACATTGTATTTATCTCCTTGAAATAAGTACATTAGGAATGCATAAAACAAGATACAAGATCACACTAGTGTATCAGAACTATCTATGAAATCCATATGTTGTTCATACAATACATGCTAGGTACGTGGTTTTCACAGCCTGAGCAGAGCTCCAAGAGCTAAAAAAATTTGGAAAACCAACCAATAACCCCCTCTCCCCCCTTTTTTCCTAGCCTTGGGATCTAACTTAAATACTGGGAGATGCAACAAGCTTCAGGCATATAGAACTGACAAGTGTCCCTTACAAAAGATATCTTAAGTTTGTAATGGCAGAAAGAAGAAAAAATGATTAACAGAACATTATGTAGATCAAATATTCTCCTGTAAGCTCCTTTTCTGTTACCACCTTTTGCTGATTCAGCTTTACCACTGATTTGTTGTATGTGCAAATGCTAAAACCAGCCTATTAATGACAAAATAAACTTTGAAGATTATGCACCAACCTAGGCCTGTGGGTTTTGTCAAGATGACTAATGAATGAGAATCATCTTTACTTCCCACTCTTTACTGATCATGCCAAGCT
Organism: Cupressus sempervirens; assembly: GCA_028749045.1. Classification (NCBI taxonomy): domain Eukaryota; kingdom Viridiplantae; phylum Streptophyta; class Pinopsida; order Cupressales; family Cupressaceae; genus Cupressus; species Cupressus sempervirens. The sequence goes on along the minus strand of CM053787.1, from coordinate 185,816,196 downwards.
TCAAAAATAATAGAATCATTGCTTAGCATGTAGTACAGAAGCTGGAAAACAATGTGGTTATAAAAAATAACAAAATAGGGATGCTCTAATCCCCAGCCACGTCTGTTTCCTTAACCAACTTCTTGCCAAAATCTACCATCCACTAACACAAAAAGGGGGAACACGCACAAAAAATGAAGAAGACTATACCCAAAGGTATAAAATCTTCCTCACCCTCTTCCAAAACTATGCACACTGTCCCAAATATTTTTGCTACCCTGGCATCAAACTAAGATACTTTGAAAATTTGTTTAAAAGATGATGTTTCTACTGAAAAGGTTGTTAGCTTACAAAGTATATTCCTTTTTCTTCTTACCACCTTGGTGTCTTGACTACGACACCTAATTACTGGCTTTCCTCTATCAAAAAACCATACACAAGCATATGAAGCTAACCGTTTTCCTTTTCTAAACCATCCTCTAAAAGTAAATAAATCATTTGTCAAAGTATCAGTGTCCCAAAACCAACTGCTCCCAATGAACAATCCTTCCACTATCCACACCCTCAGACTTAGTGAAATCTTTAGAAACATCTTTTGAAAAAATCAACAGGACTGAGAAATGCAAAGACTATGGTATACAATTTTACCTGAAGCCTTTCCTTTTATCTCTGTAACTTCTTCATTTTATCCTTGAGCCAACTACTTGACACTCCTGCCAAATCTACCTAAATCTCAGCAGTAACTTTTTGTGTTCAGAGATGACTCACGAATTTCTACTTGCACAAGTTGATATTGGGCAAATCTCACTTGTTACACCCTGTTCTTTACTTTCACATGTGAAGGTTTTCACATCTCATTAATATGCATAATAATACCACCTTCAATAGTAAAATATGCACCGTCGATCTTGAAAATCGTATTAGTTAATATTGTGAGCATGATGGCTTCGAAATCCACTAGGCAAGCTGGCCCAGAAAAACCCAATCAAAATTAGCCATGTGTGCAATTTATCTTTTAGTGGGCGCTTCACGCCATAATCACAGATCTAAATTGAATCAATAACCTAAGTCTACCCCACATGTCACTTATGCGCTTGCCCACATTTTGTAAGTTCCTCGCATTTTGAAAATGTGGGCCAATGCCCTCCATTGATCTAAAGAAGATCAACGGTTGATGAAGAAAATCTTGAACAACCATTGCATTGTGTCTTTATCACAAAACACATGACATTTCAAAAATGGCATGATTTGGTTAATTGCGATACGGTCCACAATCGTTTCACCCACATTATAAAATCATATGGAAATAAAACAATGCGGGAAAATGCTAGCCATTGATGCTGGCTTAGATCGACGGTGATTCTGAATTTCAATAATAGGTGGCCCATCACAATGATCCTGAACAATGAGAAAATACCTTTTATTGCACATGTTCTGACAAAATTGGCTATTGGCACTCAAAACTTCAGCACCCATGAGATCGTTACTTCTTCGCACTTTGGTCCCACTGTGCCACGCATCACAAAGTGGCATGTCCGCAATATTTATCTACCTCTCATCTTGAAAATGTGAGTATGCCTCATTCATTGATCTCACATAGATCAAAAATGTTCATAACTTGTCCTCTTTTCTCGTATGAACATCCCCTTGTGTCTTCATAAGGGACAGACATCGCTTATGCACTTGCCCGTATTTTGTAAGTTCCTCACATTTTGAAAATGCGAGAATGCATGGTCCATCGATTTAAACAAGATCTACGATCACCGAGACTTGCATGGTAAGTTTGAACAACAACCTTTTGGATTTAAAAAGGTTTAAACCCTGATTACCTTAAACTTAAAGCAGATTTAATCTAAACATTATTTCAAGTTTGCCTAAGGTTTAAAAGGGGATGCCCTGAGCAAGAAAATGAGAAGGGGCTAAAGGATTTCAAAGGATGTGGTGGATTTGTATACTGTAATAGGTTCTTGATTGAGTTCTGCATATTAAATGAGGTAGAAAGCAAATTTAGGATCTTAAGGATCTTAAAAGGACAGCCGAGTGCACATTCAATTATGGGCATTCATAGGGCTTAACTTTCTCAAAATTTCAAATGGATGCATCAAAATGGGAATGCAATTTTGAGTGCCAATAGATTTACTGCATGGTTTGTCAAGACCAAGTATGTAGTGGTTCCTCTAAGATTGGCACAAAATTGGAATGGGTCTAGATCACCAGGGATGGTGACCTCTACATTTTAATAGGAAAATATGAAGCATTGGTGATATGTGGAGGGCATTGCTTTCATAACATGTATCCAAGGGTGTCCTAGTGTCATGTTGCAACTCATTTCAATATCTAGGATTGGAACAATGTATTCTTAGTAGCTAGACCAACTCTAATGGGTAATATGATGATGCCCTTGGAGAAGCTTTCACCATCATCATAAGCTTTTATTGTGATTCTTCAAGAGGGATCTACATCAACTTCAAAATAACTAAAACCCTTGACAAATTAAAGAGTACAAATGTTCAACACTACTCCTCCATCTATTAAGACACCTCTAACCTTAGCATTATGGATAAATACTTCAAGATGAAGGGGATCATTATGGTTGGGTCTATCCTTAGGAATATCCCAAGTAGAAAAGGTGATATGCTATGATGTGGATAGGTTCCCAACCATGGCTTGGAATTGGGCAATATCAATGTTATCTAGAACTACTGACTCTTTAAGGGCTTGATCCAAGATCTTCTAATGTTGGGGGAATGCACCCAGTAGCTCCAAGATACATATTTGTGTAGGGGTCTTTCCATGTTGTTCAACAAGGTTATAATCAGATGACGTAGGAGCATTAGGTCTACTAGGGGGTGTAGCTCTAATAGAGGTAGTAGGCCTAGATGGAGCTCCAATTAGAGTGACCTTAGTATGACATGTAGTGATAGCACAACAAGGGTCTTCAGCCTTTAAGGTGAATGCATATATGAGAGAATTAGACTAATTGAAATAGTTGAAGGTTTAGTCATATCCATTGCATGTATAATTCACATTGGCTTGTGAGTTTGAGTTTGAACTAGAAGCCTTCTCTTTGTCATGATTACCCAAAGGATCTTTACGAATAGTGTGGTACAATTTGGATGCTAATAGTGAAGGATCTACAATAATTATACCATCATTGATGAGGTCCTAGGTTTCATGTTTGAGCTAAAAACATGAGGTAGTCTTGTGTCCTCTAGTACATTGATAATAATAGAATTTCTTTTCATTCCACCATTCTAATTTTTTTGGTGGTTCATCCCTAATTAGAGGTAATTGCAAGAAGTTATTACTCAATAAATGTTGAAATGTAGTGTTGAGAGGTATCCCAAAGGGTGTGAATTTCTTGTCTTTGGTTCTAGGAAATCTTCAGGGTTTGTATTGTGTGGAAGTCATAGTTTTCTATTGTGGAGGTGGTATTTGATTAAGAGTTTGTGAGCTCATAGGGTTTGCACCTTTCAAATTTAGTTCAGGTTCTATTGTGCTAATTTTTCATGCATCCACAATGCCATCATTGGTCTTATTCTTATTTTTGGAGAAAAATTGTGCCTTGTCAATAGACGAGTTGGTGTTTGTGTTTTCCTTGTTTATTTTAAGGATTCTCTTCTAGATAAGGGCATCTTCAATACTAGCCCCTTTTTCATCAATTTGGAAATGGTTCTTGGACTTTTGATTCTGATTTTTTACATTAAGTCAGGGACTAGGTTTTCAATGCATAGATTAACTTGTTGTTCTTCAAGAATGTTTAGTGTGCATTGACTGACTAATTTTCTCTAGTGTAATAAGAATGTGATAAATGGTTGTCTTTTCTTGTGTTTAGTTGAGCACAAATTAGAAAGTGTCACCTCATTTGTAATGTTGAAGGAAAAGTGGGAGATGAATTTGTCTGCTAGTGCTGACCAAGATTTTATAGTACCAAGAAGTTTGAAGTACAATTTTAGTGTGGATCCACCTAGACAATGAGGGAATAGTCTCATGAGGTAGGTGGGATCATCACTGATTTTTGTACAAGAGGCATATAATTCCTTGATGTGATAAAAAAGGTTTCCTTTTCCTTATAATTTTTCAAATCTTGAAGCCTCAAAGTATTTTGGGAATGGAGGCATATATAGACTTTTATCAAATAGATTAGGACGTAAGTCCCTTTCTATATATAGAGCCTATTTCTTCTAGACTCCCAATGTCTCAACTTGTTTGGAGAGTTGTTTGAATTGTTATAATAAATATTCATTAGGGTTTTTGCATGATAGTTTTCTCTTCAAGTATTTTATTTCTATGAGTAGATTGCTTGCTATGGCAAGAAATATGTCTACCCAGTTCTTACATTTCTATGTCTAAAGAGTCTAGTGATATGTTGCTACATAGTGGAGGTATGTTAGTACCTCAAAGACAAAAGGGTCCTTATTGTGCTACATGTTGTGGTATTTGTTATGGTACTTGTTGCATTATCAACTGAAATGGTTGTACCATGTGTTGTTATATCACTTGTTGTGGTAACTTTTGTGTCATTTGCTATGGTTGTTTTTGAGATACCTCTATTGGTTGCATGTATGTGATTATTTTTGTAGAGATATCTATTGAGGTTTTTGTGGCACATGTTGTTGTTGCAACAAGTGTTATTGATAGGAAATTTGTTGCTCAAGGCATCTTTGGTATTCCAACTTTTATTTGAGTTGCTCTTGTTGTTTAGAAAGAATGGCTTTTTGTTGTTGGAATTGTTGCTGGTACATTGCATCAAGTGGATTTACATTGGATTGCATATTAGTGATGTTGGATTCTTGCACCACTTGAGGTTTTTGTTGTGGTTGATGTTGATGTTGATATGTTGAATGTGTGTTCAGTGGATTTAAACTTGGTTGTAGATTGGAAGTGTTAAGTCCTTGTACCATTGTAGGTTGATGTTGTTGTGGGAGTTGGTTATGTCCTTGAGAATTGAATGTCATGTTTGGGTTTTTTTTTCATACCTTTCCTTGCTAGATGTTTCTCCTTGGGACATCATATTGATTTGAAAATGAGATGTGTTCCTTTTGGGAATGAGTGAAACATCAATAAGACTTTTCCCTTGTATTTCAATAGGGGTTGTTCCAATTGATGTTCCACATGGTGTGCACATGGGAGGCCCCATAACATTTGACATCATAACATTTGGTTAACTTAGGAGAAAGGTTGTGCTTTGTTGATTTTTCTCCAAATGAGGTATGTTTGGCATCCCTAGAGTACAAGTCCCTCTAGGCACATTTTTTTATTGCATTATGTGATTGAGATCAAGTCTTAACATTCTTTTAGGATATTTAGGAAGAATCTTGTTTCCATTTATTGAGGTTAGTTCATCATACAAGGGATTGATTTTGATGTGTTCAAACATACTTTGATGGATTTCAATAGACAATTCTTGATGGGATCTTATAGGTTTCATCATTGTGTTTTGAAATTCCAAAGGTTTTTTCCCTTATCTAAGTCCAGATCAATCATGGGTTGTATGGTTGCAAGTGTTGAGTTGGTTAGATGTTTGGACTTAGGCCCCTCCAAGTTTGGCCTGAATTTAACAATTTCTTTGGCTACCAAAAGTTTGAAGTTTTTGTGGAAAGTCTTGTCTTGGCAAGCCCTAGCCATTTCTTTATCAGTGATGCTAAAATCAATGTCAGAGGCATCACTTAGGTGTACGATTCCTTGTTGTGTATTTGATATGTTAGGGTATAAGGTACTTTTGTTGGATGGTACATTTCCACCTCCAAGTGTTATTGGTACAAATATAGGTTCAAAGTTAGGGCTCCATTGAACCATTCCATCTCTAAGAAAAGTGTTTCAAGGAAACCTCATAGTAGGTATGTCTTCTAGGGGTTTTTGTGTCATCCCTTAATTGTTGTGATCTTGTAAATACATGCTTAAGGGGTCAACAAGTAAGGGTTGTGATGCTTCAATTTGGCCTTCGTCAAATGTTTGTTGGGCTTTTTTGCTATTCTTTGGTCTTGGATGAGGTTTTAGTTGTGTTTGTACCTCATAAAACAAGGGTTGATATAGTTCTTTGGGTCTCTGAGATGATTCTTTCCTTGTAAGTGTTGGCATGGTACCTAAAGATGTAGATGCAATAGAGGAAAACCTAACTGGACTCCTTGCCTCCCAAGTGTGCACCTAAACAACCAACTATGCTTAGACAATACCAAGTGCACCCTTGGTGCACTTGGCACCTTGAAGGTAAGTAGTTGGTAAGTATAAGTTATGCAATTGGTAAAGAGAGGTGTTAGGGTGACTTAAATGCAAAAATTGAATGATTTGAGTGATTTTGAGTATTTTTAGTGCTAGCTATAGAGATCTAGATTAGGGTCTTGGAACCTATAATGAAATCACTAATTAGAAAGTTTGTTCTAAAATGACCAACTATGCACTAAAACTACCAATTATGCACCTGAAGTGTGTAGTTGGTAAAATAGGGTTGTAGTAGGTAAAATAGGTCAAAATTTGATAATTAGGATGTGGGTATGCAAGATATGAGTATATTTTAGAGTTTCAGGACTTTAGGGATGTTATGAACCCTAAGGAAGTGCCAAATGAATTAGGGTTTTGATATGAAAATTGTAATTATCCTAAGGAAACTATGCAAATGCAAAGGTAAGTTGACATTTTGGAATCTGGCTAAAGGAGATGAAAATGAATCTATGGTATGCAAAATGAAGATTAGGGCTAGACTACAGACTTGATAATGATGTTGGAAGTTGATGTATTCAAGATGGACTATCCAAGGAATGGTTCCCTAAGGTTGATAATGATGTTGGGATATGCAAAATGAGGATAAGTGATCAAGGAGACAAGTTGGTTGATAGACAAGTTGATAGGGTTTGATAGTGGAAATGATGCTAGGGTTTTCAAAAATATAAAATGAAGGGTATATACCACTAGCATAAGTCAAAATGACATTTAGGGAGACTAGAAATATGATAATCCTAATGACAATGGTGTTTGCAAGGTTTCAAACTTAGGTGAAATATTTAAAAGGCATTAACCTAAGAGTTTAATGTTATGACAATAGACTTTGGATCTTGACCGAAAAGAGATAAAAGTGAAAAGATCAAAATGAAAAGGTCAAATTCATCTTTACATAGAAAGAGTTTTTCCAAAGAAAATGATAAGAGAAAATGAAAAAATGACCATGGTCAAGATCCATTATCCTTTGACACAATGAAATACTCTATTGTCTATACTTTTGTTTAGATTTTTGACTAAATTCAAAGGTTTTAAGTTAAAAATGACATTAAAGGGGCTCAAAATGATGGTTATGCTGATTGGATATGCAATATGAAAATGTCCTATGATGCAAAATGAAGTTTTGGGTGCAAGATGTTGTTTTGGGTGAGATGCAGAATGAGGACCTACAGTCGCATCTAAATGTTGTTTTAGGGTCCCAAAATGTAATTTAGAGGCCCAAAATGGTCATGTAGGTACCTAAGTGCACTTTGATAGTACCAAGTGAACTCTAACAACACCAAATATGCCTATGGTGCAATTGGAGCCAGTTTGGGCATAGTTTTTAGTTTCATGGCGCAATTGGGAGGATGGGTTGAATGTTTGTTGATTTTGAGCTAGGCGATGGATAATTTGCTTTACCAAAGAGATAAGATGCTAGATTTGATGTTATGATCAGATAGGATATGAATACTAAAGGTTATGACCTAAGGAATGAAGCCCTAACTGAAGACAATGATGGCTAGGACATGCAGAATGTAAACCAAGACATGTTGAGATAGGGGGCCTATCCAGGTACCTAAGGATAGTGTTGAAGTCTCAAAATGCTATCTAGAAGTTCAAACTAGATTCTCAAACTACCAAGTGTGCTCAATCAGTACCAAATATGACCATGGTGCAATTGGGGCCAGTTTGGGTGTAGTTGCTAAACTAAGTTCAAACTAAGGTGATTTTAGGTGCTAGGGTTTCTAGATTGATGTGACAGTGAGCTAAATAGTAGAGGATAGTTATAAGACTAGAATGAAGGTTCAAAGTGATGTTTATTTCACTAAAAAGGATGGTTAAAGTGTGAAATATTGAGGTTGGGTAATGTGAGAATGAAAATGAGAGATGCAAGATGCAAATTTTGAGGTTGAAATGTAAGGACTAAAGAATGCAAACTAAAACCTAACAAATGCAATATGAAAGATGAGGAATGAAAAATAAGGACTAGAAGATGAAAGATGAAGCCTAGATGATGCAAGTATGTGGCTCAAGCTATGGTGAATGCAAGTGGATGTTGTGCAAAGATGAAATCTAAGTTATTCCAAGCATGTCTAGGATCACAAGTTGCCATGTTTTCCAAGTCTTCAATGTTTTGGAACAAAGTTTGCAAAGTTTTAACAAAGCTTGTAGTGTTTTGACAATGTTTGAATCTTTGAAAAGTTTTGAATAGTTTCCAAGGTGTAAATTTTCAAGTTGGTTTTTATCTTCATTAATGTTTTACACATACACAAGACACAATAAGACAAGAATATATGTTGTTAAAGTGAAAACACAAACCACAACCTGGGCTTTAGGACTATATCCACTAAATTCCCAATTGAACCAAAGTTTAGTCATGCCTATCTAGAGTAGACAACTTAGAATCTTGGAACCAAAATCTCTCCCTTATAGTGCACTAACTTCTCAGGGCTACCAAGATCCACTTCCCAAGGTGCATGACTTCCCAAGGGGTTGTTGTCTCTACTAAGTACTGCAAAAATGTGGGATGTCTTTAGGAGAATGGGTGACCCCCTAAACCAATGTATAGAAAGGTTTTTGGCCTCCAAAATAAGGTATTTAGTATGGGCATTCCATTTAGCAAGTGAATGATAAACTTCTTGAGAAGGTCTCCCAGCCCCGAGAACTAGGGTATAACTCACCACAAGGATACTGGAGGAGAGCTATCATAAAACAATATTATTGACATGGCATTAACTATATTGAGTTTTATATAGTGGTTAGAACACTGGCATGGCTTTGGCCTATTACTACTCTAAAGTCATCCCCTAGCATACCCAATATCGAGTATCTTGGTCCAAGGTAGGCTTCTCTAAAAAAGTCACATGGATTTCTCTTACACCAAAGATCCACAAATGACAAGGAGAGAGGATAAATCCATATAATTCCTAGGGTTTTAAACACCATAGACATGCTAAGTAGAATAGAAAAAGTTCATTTTAAAACACCAAATGAAGTTTTATTTAATCTAGGAAATCCACACACACAATTTAGATGAGCATATAGGGTCTTCGACAATATCCTAAAAAAAGGAATTAGTAGTTTGTGATGATTATGTCTTCATCTAATGATTTCCACATGCTACAAATAGACCATTAGTAACAAAAAAACATCTAATCTAGGTCCTAGAAGTAAATAGAAACGCAAAATATAGATTCTAAGTGAAATATGTTCTTTTTATGAACCAACTATGCTCTAACAGAGTAGACTATGCCCCAGAGGACTAGAATGACTCAAGATGCCCCCAAGTGAACTCAAATAGTGCTAACTACACCCATGGTGCACTTGGATCCCAAAAGGATGTAGTTGGTAGATTACAAGCATAGTTGGGAGACCAAGTGCAAACCATGGGGAAATAGGCCCTAAACAATACCCAAAAATTAAAATTTTGAACTCTTCCTTACCAAGTGTTCCTAGATAGTGCAGACTATTCCCACGATGTAGTTGGGGCCTATAAGGGCACAATTGGTTGTTTCTAGGCATATTTGGTGAATTGGGAATAGGAGATGGGGGTTATAGTGGCTCCTAGGCCCCTAAAACTACTTCCTAGAGGTCTTGAGTGTGCCCTGATAGAGTAGAGTGCACCCTAGGATAGCAAGCTAATAGAATGTATAAAATGATGGAATATAACCATGTTACTATACCCCATAATTAATCTAGATGTGATAAGAAAGCAAAAATAGTTGTTATACCCTTCCAAGTGAGCTCCTTCCTTGCACCTACATGCATAAAGAAAAAAAGAACCCCACATTCGTTAAGCATGTTTCATTTCGAGTTCACCAATTGCAGGACCAAGAAATGGGCTAATATCTAACATAATATGAGAAAATCACAAACTTAATAAACATACATTGATTACCTCTAGTCTGCCATGAAATCCAAATAAACAAAAGGAAGAACACAAAGGTAAAACTCCCTCTTTCACTTGTAGCTCCCATGTCATTCTTTCTTCTCCATGTGATGTAGCTCCAATTTCCTAGAGAGCATACAATTAGGAAGAAAAAGCCTATAATAATGATAATGCTATGAGAATACTAGAAGATTTGGTTTAACTTAAGAGAGCCAAAAGACCAAAGACTTAGAACCTAGCGGACTAGAAATAAGAGAAGAAAGCTCAATTTATAATCATCATCATGGAATATGAGAGAATTGGACTTGTCACCCTGGATATGTGACTTGACAAGAGATTACTTTGAGAACCCATGATGCATATGACATAATATGCCAAATATAGGATTGTGTGATGCTTGGAAGTCAACCATTGCTGAAATGGAAGAGGATCTATGATGTGGCATGTGACACCTTAAACCCACTTAAAGACAAGAATCTATGATAGTGGAACCCAAATATAGATATTCATAAGGGAATAAGAATATATGGATTATGACATATCTTACACAAGTGTAAATGGAGAACCCATGATGTGTCATGCCCATGTGTCACAATGATGTCAATATTATGTGGAATAATTCAATAAAAAATCCATTATTCCACACAAATAGAAATTAGTAAAAAATAAAATTAATGGTGTAAAATGAAACATAGAAAATTGTAAATTCTCATAGTTTGTGAATGATGAATCAATTAATTAATAAAATTAATTAAGTGAGGATGTTAGTTAGGAAGAATAATTAATTAAATGGCATAGGATTACTTAATCCTATACAAAAAATTAGCAGATGATTGGTAGATTTGATTGAATAAGTGTGACAATATCCTTTGATGAAATGTGATGATAATGGTGGTTGACTAGGATGATGATGGATAGACCAAAGCCATGGTCAAATTGATCAATTGATTAAAATTAATAACATGCCAAGGACACATGACATGAATTAAGGATCTGTAACATTTCACTAACATTGTAAAATGCTACAAGATCAAGATTGGTTGATAGCGTTGACCATAATAACATCAACATGTTGGTCTGATTTTTACAAAATAAAATTTTCTAAATCTAGATATAAAAATTGGAATAAGTTCTATGTCTTTCCTACTAGGGTTTTGTTTTCTATCTTTGCAATTTTAAAATCCTATCAAAAACCATTTTTAAAATCAAGCTTTGTGTCCCAATTAAGCATGCTAGGCCTTGTCCTTAAATTTTATTGGGTGGTCAACTTTTTGAATTTGGAATAATACATCTTAATCTGTTTAAAATCCCACTTTCCCATTTCTTGTTCCCAAAGTTTTTACACCGTCAAATCTTTGTGAGATCTATGGTGGTCATTATGTTTCTTAAAGGAAGTGCGAGTATTTTAACTTACGTGACATGGAAACTACCATGAAATGGAAGGACGGTGTTGTAAAGTGGAGAGTCAGCATCAAAATTTTTAATTACTTTAAAGTTTGAGGCAAGGTGGCTGGTGTCAAAACTATTAGTGCTAGAGAAGGGACTAGGTGGAAAAGGGTAAAATTGGCATCACCAAGGTTTGGTATTTTCTGGCAGGTCACTATGTCATGACTTCAAAATTAAAGTGCCTTGCTAGTAGTGACATAACACCTTGCTAGAAATTTAAGAAAAGACAAGAGATTATGAAATGGATAGGCATCATAAAATTCTTAGTTGTTAGTGTAGGTATGTGACTTCAATTCCCTGTCAGACAAATTGATTGCAATAATCATGGCAAAACATTGATTTTTTCAAGGTACTAGATTTTCAAAGGTCTCTAAGGAGGTAGAATATAATGATTGGGAAATTAAGGAATCTTAATGGTAGCGACATAGCACCTTGATGGAAAAAGGGAATGCAACAACAACTCTAAAAGGTGCATCCCACATATTGCCTTCATTAGTAACAAGCCATATCATCACTTTGTCACATTAACATCATTTGAGCACATGTGTGTTTTATGCACCAGAGTTTGAAAGAAATATGGGAGGTCACTATTTTGTGATTAGAAAATCCTTGTTTTCTACCAATACCAACATAGTGCCTTACCGAAAAAGATGAAACATGACAAGGTTCTATTTTATAGTGGCACAAGAAATGATTAAAATATTATATGACTGTCCATCATGTAAGAATATTTCTAAGTTTCACATGATGTGGAATCACACTCAAATGAAAGAGGAGATGAAGAATCTTGATCATTGGATTAAAGTTAAATCAACAATCATCGCCAAGTCACTATCAAGAGTTACAGACTAATTATTTAATGTGACATGGTGACTAAGGAAAGGAACACATGTACCCACCATAATTAAAGTAAAATAAATGTAGATTCCTCACTATCAGATCAGATGCACATCAATGGTAGGTGCTTTGTTGTTATAAGGAGTTGCCTATTCTTTAAGGATAATGATATAGCGACCAAAGGAAGAAAAAGAGGGGCCCACCACAATCATATTAAATCATTAATCAAATGGACATCATTAGATTGAGATAGAATCAATGACTTTTGCTATATTGCATAGATAAAATGCTCACTTTCTATGTATGAGGACATAGTGATAGGGCAACACATGTCCTCAAGTGCTAGTGGATCCATTCAAACCCACTAGGAGTAAAAGAAAAGCTTATGTGGAGAAAACTTACTGGAATGATTTCTAGCTTAGTAAGTGGAAAATGAGTCATCCCTAGTTTTATTCTTGGATTGTTAGATTTTTGGAGATCAACGACATATTTTTAAAATCCAAATGTGGTGCAACCCTATTTTCCTTACAGCCTATTTATAAATAATGAAGGCTCATCTTGCTATCTTTTCATATGCAGACAAATTTCTAGACTTCCAACAAAATTCAAATCTATCAAAGCTTGTGCTTGGGGCGATTAGTACATGACATGATTCCTACTTGTTTGCCAAAGTATTGCACAATTGCAGAGAAGAGTAGCAGAGAATCAAGTAAGTCCTTGTTCTCACTAAATATTTAAGTACTCTAGTTTTCTTCAAATTGTATCCACCATACCTCTAAAGAAGGATTTCTCTAGTCAAGAAGATTACATGGCCAAAAATATTCATGATGATATCCTCGAATTGTTACCTGTGTCAAAAAATGAGACTATTGAAGTAAAGAAATTAATTTCTTTAAACCCTAGGCTTAAAATTGTTGATGGATTGTATGATAAAGGAAATTGGGTTAGGGATGCCAAAACTGCTCAAATAGGGCTCACCCATTTTTAAAAATGGTTCTCAGAAAGGAAATTATTTTCCCCTCATGCCAATATCTAGAATTTTGACTTGGGAAAGCTAGTGGCCCCTAGTGTCTTCATGGATGCTGATTTATTAATGACTATCGCTAAAAACTACGACCCATAAATTATGGTACTAAGAACAATAGATGGTCAATTCCTTATCACAATATGCCCTGAGGAAATTAGGAAAGTATTTGTCCTAGCACCACTATCAGATTTTCATATACCCATTGACCTATAAGGTCTAGAAAAAGAATATGTGTCTGAAAAGGATAAAATTAGTTAGGGTGCACTGAGGGCACATATAGGCACAATTGAAAACTTGCCTTTGATTAAAAGTTCCTCTAGGGAGCCTTTCAAAAAGGAATATTTCATTTCTTAGGCTATGGAAATATACCTAATTCTATGTAGGATTTTTGGGGAAGATGAACAAAATTTTATGCCTATAAGTTTCATGTATATCATAGCTCAAATTTCTTCTTTTGGTGTTGATATTATTTTTAATTTTCCCTTCTACTTAGCAGAAGTAATCATATAGGCCTAGTTTTAATTACTAAAGACAAGATTGAAAAAACTTTTGGTCATTATTCTCTATTGATGCACATGTTCTTGTTCAAAGGAGCAACATATTTTGGTAAAGAAATGCATTTGAATAGAGATAATGAGGGAGAGGCTCTACCAATTTGGTTTCAAAGTGTAGACATGACTTGGGATGTATAAAATGCTAGTTTTGTCAGGTTTGATAGGTATTTTACCTCAAAGTTGAAGTGCCTTTTATTCAGTGACAATCCTAGAGTGCCTAAGGAACTCATAAATTTTATTAGACCCATGGATAACCCATTTGGTTTGAAAGTATCTCATAACTAGGGAGACATTATACCATACCCTATTTCTACTATTATTAGAGCTTATGGTTTTTAAGGGATTCCTCATGTTTTGTCTTACCAAGTGCCACTAAAGATAGGAATAGCTAAGATATTATGGCAGCTAGGAGGATTGGAGAAATATTTTGTGAAAAGAGGAACAGGTTCAATTTTCCCAACTTGAACTGTAGCCCACCATTTTTTTATTACAAAGGGAGGCTAGTTTTTTTGTAAACAAATTTAGATCAATAAAAGATGGTAGTGTCTCATCCCCCTTTTTTTGACATTGAGGGTTTTTATGACTTCGCTTTTGGACATAGAGCTAAGTTGCATAAAATGAAACATGAGTCTTATTACCCTAAGGAAATAATAAGGAATGAGTTCTCTTTTTAGGAGAAAGAGACCAAAAACAAAAAGTGGAGAATCTTTTCAAGAGTTTTGGAATTTATACATTGTTTTGATAAAGATTATCAATCTCTCAAGAATGCAAAAATAGAGGTAGATAGAATAAGAAAACTCATAAAAACTTTTCCTAAGATAATGGAAACAATGAATGAGAAGAAGCAATTCTTTATTAATTATTATCTTGATAAAGCTAGAGAGGCTATGAAAAATCTAGAATTTACTCCCAATGTTGGAGCTGGGCAATTGATTATCCGAAAAAGACCAGGCTACAATATAATCCAAAATAAGAAGACCATTGTGGACAAAGGGAAAAAAATAATAGGATACACAAATATTGTTTGGGAAGAAAGATCTGATGATCCCTCTTGTAAGAGGCAAAAATAATGAAAGAAAAAGGTCCTCACATTGAGGAATATTCACCCACTAAATCCCCTTTATAGATTGGAGATGAGCATTTTAATGGAGAACAATTTCAACAGTATGGGTCCCAAGGATGAGTATTCATTACATAGGTAGGGCTAGATGAAGGAAACCTTCCAGAGCCTCCAATTCCAAGCCTTGATTTGACAGTGGTAGATTATAGAGGAGGGGAATTGGACCCTGTAATAGAATAGGCCAGCCATGAATTTTTTCTAACGAAAATTTTGTTAAAACAAGAGCCTTCTGCCAATTTGCATGGAGAGAAAATATGAGAAAATATAAGGAAATGTGCAATAAATTGAGGACTAAGCACCCAGAAATGGAGGGGGTAGCCATGTAGAATCTATTTAAAGATAAAATGATGCAAGAGTTCCAAAGTATAACCCCTAAAGAGGGGAGACAAATGGTGAAAGCATCAAATATTCTACTGCTACCCAATTGGGATATAGCAGATGACGTAGTTTTTAATTCTATTTCAAATAAATTAGATTTACATGATCAAGATAAGAAGGAAATTAAAGTTGCCACCTTTAGTGAAGACTAGGTTGCCTTAGTTATTTGGTCACTCAGGAAAGGATACAAGGCTATATCATCACAACAAGATGATACTGGTTTAATAAAGAGTATCATTGTAAAAAGAGTGGTAGATACCACCCATGTAGAGGTTGTACATATGAATGTTAAACATGAAAAGGTTTTAGAAGCCTATAATAAAGAAGTTCAAAAGAGATAAAGAAGTTCAAAAGAGAATTAAACTTGAGACTAAGGTGTTGGGATGGTCTACTAGGCCTCAAATCACATACCCTTGCCCACCAGTAGAACTTTTTAAATCCACTCCTCTTATTAAGGTCCCTAATACACCACAAAGGCCACAATGTTATATAGCCAAAGACTTTAAAGAGGAGAAGAGAAAATTGTGGGCTTTACATGTAGAGTTAAATGTACAATATGAGGACAAACTGAGAAAGGCTCTCATGTATCTGGTTGATAAAATTGAATGGCCATTAATTTATGATCAATTAGGAAAAGTAATAAACATATGGGATGAAATAAAAGAAAGTGATGAGGCATTGAAACCTATTGTTAATAAGTGGAGTAAGATGAGAAAGGAAATCACATTCTTGTGCTACTCTATCATAAGGTCTTCACATGATCACATTGAAATAACTTATGATCTTGCTCATGATCTTCCAAAATTTGATGATAAGAGAGTTGAGCTACAAAGAAGAATTGTTAGCTATTTGGATAAGTACAAGAGTAAGAAATTTGATTTACTCTCACTTGCTTTGGATAAGAAGAATAAATTAAAAAATAAAGACGAATGGGCTAAAGAATTAGATTATCTATTTTGTTTAAGAATGAATGAAGTCATAAATGAAAAAGGACATGCATGGTGGGCAGCCACAACAAAATAAATATTGAAGGCCTTGTTATTCTTTGATTATTTAAAGCAAGATTTTGTTAATATTGATAGAGAGGTAGAATATGTGATCAAGAAGCAAAGTGTTATTCTATAGTTTAACTAGGTAGATGACACCCTCTTTGACAATTGGATGGCTAATGTTGCTTCTGATGAGTAGTGGAAAGAGGTTGAGAGTGATGATGATGAGATAAATCAAGATGAAATACAGATCATTAATACACCTTCAAAAGATCAGAGGAGAGAAGAAGACAAAGAAGGGCAATCATCTCATGTGGAAAGTACCTTAAGCTAGATGGATGATGTGGAAAAAATGAAACTAAAAATAATTTGCACCTTGGTAGTACATGATGATGCAAGTGGAAATGCCAGAGTAGAGGTGAATTTATAGGAATCAGAGCCTAAAACATCACTGGAAAACTTGATAGCTACATATGCTGAGGACTTAGCATGGCTAAAAGTCGATCATGGGATTTGTAGCATTTGAAAATGTAACAGAAGAGGGGCCTACCAAAATAATAATATGATATATAAGTTTTTCTATTACACAGGTTTTTCTCTTTTTGTGACAACTAAATGTAAATGTATTTTGTCTAGTTGACATCTATCAATTCTCTATGCCTAAAGCTTGTTGCTTCTCACCCTATTTAAGTGAGATTCCAAGGCTAGAGAAGGGTTTGATTTCATTGATAGCTTTGGTCTATACTAAATATGGTTTAGTCCAGTCTATGAGTGCAAAACTTATGATGTATTTTCTCTACAAATACTTGGGAATATATTGATGTTATAGGGATCTAATATTTTTAGTAGAGTCATTCTGAGTTTTATTACAATTGTATACAATTTTCAAAGAAGATTAATACAAAGTTGAATTGTCACCATATAGTTTCTTGCTCAATTTTGTCTTCATTGTTATTACTTGGTCATTCTAATGTTGTGTGAGCAAAGCTTGTCCATCTGAATGCAATTCATTTATATTGTATGCCAATTCATTATTGCTATTGATTCAATGAATTAAGTAAATGCTCTAGTGAATTTGATAAGGTTGCTAAGGTAATAGGAAGGATGTCTATAAGAATGAATTATAGTAAGAATTGCTGATAGTATTGGTTGTAATGCAATCAATTAGATCTATAAATTGAAGTAGACTCTGAGTCCCAATGGATAAAGCACTGATCTAGTTTGTCCAGTCTATAGATAGAGAGATCATGAATAAACATGAATACTAACATCAAAATCATTTTTATTTTACCATTTGAAGAGTTTCAAAGAGGATGATCACTCATTTACATCTGATTTTTTAATCTTAGATAGTTATTATTTTCAAAAATATTTGTAAACCT
Source organism: Cupressus sempervirens (assembly GCA_028749045.1). Classification (NCBI taxonomy): domain Eukaryota; kingdom Viridiplantae; phylum Streptophyta; class Pinopsida; order Cupressales; family Cupressaceae; genus Cupressus; species Cupressus sempervirens. The sequence goes on along the minus strand of CM053787.1, from coordinate 185,798,397 downwards.
AAGGAGAATTATGACCAAATTTGCTTATAAGGGATGTATATCATCATAAAATGTCAAGGAATGGATAAACTATGTATATGTCAGAGATAAGAGATAATAATCAAAATAAAACTAAAAGGATTCTCATACAATAGCATTCATTTGAATCATCCCCTAGGTATACCCACCTTGGTTTTGTAGAGCCTAGAGAGTAGAAAACTAGTCTTCATTTTGTTGAATTTGGATTTAAATAATATGCATACATAATTGTTAATGGGAAGTAGCTAGTCCCTAGATTTGTGAGTATTATTATCTTGGTATTGAGCATTTTTTGTTTAGTAGTTTTAAAAAACCAAGAAAATGCCAACTCTATTGGCGAGATAAGATGGTAATACACCTTGTTAAAAGGACACAGTGTGAATTGAATATATCAATCCTATTTTTAAGATGTTTTTCCCATCTGAGTCACCAAAAAAATGGCAACTCTACTAGGGATTTGTTCAACACATGTGTAAGAAGTACTGCAATGTCTTTGTTCATGTTGTGTATGTGTTTGTCAGGTCATTTTAGTGCTATTTGTGGTTATGGTGGACTTGTTTTAGTGGCAAACTTTGAGAATTTAAAAAGAAAAGGAAACCCAAATGTCACATGTGTACACTGATATATATAGCCCCTTCAAATGTCTTATCTATCAAGCCAAAGGTACAAGCTTATGATTTTTTGTGATTGGTTCCTTTGTGTGTCATATATGTTTATATTATCTTATATCATTTCCCTAAAGTCAAGAGTTATTTTATTGTTACATTTTCCTAAGAATAGGGTGGTGACTCAATCAAGGTTTTGAAGCTAGTGCTTATTTGATAAATAGTAAATATGGTTGACAAAAGGAAAAATACAATAGCTTACACAAGAGCCAATATTGATGTACCAATGTATACTAACTTACCTTGAGGTGGTAGGAAGAACTTGAATAAGAAAAAGGAAAACCCAAACCCCACCTGGAAACCAAGAGGTAGTGTGTCAGTTAATTCTCAATACCAATTGGTGGTAGGGGGGGAGTCTTCTTCACTCAGCTCTAAATCAAAAACCACAAGACTCTTAGGAAGAATATCTAGTACTGCATTACCAAATGAAAGAATCTATCAGGACAAGAATATGTCACTAACAGGGAATGCATCCCCTAGGCTAGATATGATAGCCAAGATGAATCATAGGCTAGGATTTAGGAGTACATTTGATAATCTTTTTAATCCTAGAGTGGTCTCATACATGGAAACTAATCTTATAGATCTGGATCATCCTGCTAATTCAAAAACCACTTCTAAAAATCCTAAAGAAGTACAATCAAAGATAGGAGTTTTGAAGAAATGGGTTGTTGAGGAGGAAGCTAAACATGCTTGTCTAGAAAGGAAAGAGAGAAAGTCACCCTAAACACCATTGTTGAAAGAGATAATTTTCTTAGAAGAATGGCTACCTTAAAAGAACAAAACAACAAGTTAGAAGAAAGAAATTCAATCCTTCATGATGATGTCTTTGGAGACGTAGATAGTTTGAGAACCAAAGTTCAAGAACAAGAAAATCTTCTAAGCCAAAGATGAGAACCTATTATTTCCCAAGTTCAACCCTACAAGCCTATCCAAAACAACTAGGTAGAACTTACTATCAAATAAACAAATAAAGGAAGAGGCAAAGTTATAGGAATCTAGATAAATGAGGCTTAAGTTGCAGCATGTAAATCTATAAATCCTCTTATGTCAAAGTTAGATCTAGATCTAGAAAAGGCTAGGAACCAGAAAGAAGATCTTGCAAAGGAACTCAAAAAGGTTGAGAATGAAGCCCAGGCTATAGAAACTAGGAGAAAAATTCAGTTCATAAAGTCTAATTCTATGTTGGCCTTATGGCCAAACTTATCTACCCTAGCTACAACTTATGTACCTACCTCATCATCCACCATTAGTACTCAAGTCCCTATCGTCCAACCTCAACAATCTCAAAGTGTTGTACTCAACCAAGACAATATATTAAGCACCTAAAATGTTGTTGGTTTTTAGAAAATGCTCATCTACATGGAAAAATATAGACAAATGTCATTTGTAGGTATTCTTGGTTCTCCAAACCCTATATCTTTTGATTTAAAAGATAAAGTTGTCAAGTTCCCTGGAAATAATGTTGTTACTAGTGAAGAGCACTTAAGAATTTTCATAGATATGCTAAATGACTTTGAAGTTGAACATAAGGATGTGGTGATAAAGTGATTTTTTCATTCACTGACTAAAGATGCAAGGGATTAGTTTAGAAGATTACTTGACGATAGCATTAGTTCATGGAGTAATTTAGAAAAAATGTTTAAAGAACAATATGGAGATAATACTAATGTTGGTTTTATGTTGAATGATTTCAATGACATCAAGAAGAACCCTAATGAATCTACATTTGATTGTAATGTGAGATTCCTAAGGGGGATGTATAAATTGTTCCAGTTTATGAGGTTGAATGAGGATGTTTGCCTTACACCCTATTTTAATGCTTTTGATAGCAAGATAGCTTACCAGTTGAGGTCTAAAGATCCTAAAACTTTGAGAGATGCTTATAAAATTGTAGTAAATGTTGAAAACAATAGGAAAGTATCTAGCAAGCTTGGTAGGAGAGATGACCCAAAGTTGTTCAATCCCAAAAATAACAATAAGAAGGAAGTAGATAAAACTTCTACAGGTAAGAAAATTGAAGAACCCACAATAAGTCAGGTATTGGACTTGTTGAAAAAGATGAACCCAATTACTTTCAATACACCTAAGATTAATGTTGGTGAGAAAACCCCAATGAATAATAACAATTTCAATAGACAGCCCAGAATGCAAAACTATCCTTATACCACTCAATGGAAGGATGGTAAACCAATTCCTAGCCAAGCCTAAAATGTAAAAGATAAGGGTACACTAGATCCCCTGCAAAGAAGCTATGTTAATATGAATCATGATTTTCCATGGTGTATCATATGCCAATCACCTCACTCTTAAGGTTATTGTGCAACTTCTCAATCATTTTCTTTAGGTCAAAATGCACAAAATGAGGAGGAAGAAGAAAAATGCCATGATGATGTAAGGTATAATATGGTTGACATGTGTAATGATTGTCTAGATTCTAATTTGGATGAAACTGAGAGTGATCTTGCAAATAAGAGAGTTTCTTATTAGTTACATCATCAACAAGTGTTCTCAGATAATGGCAGTTATGATGAAGATCAAGTATGTGTTACATCTTCTAAAGTTGGCAATGTAAACTTGAGAATTTCTTCTAAAGAGGAGATTGATAGGATCACTGTAGAGATGATTTCCCTAGTGCATAGAAATTACAATTTCAGAAATTGAATAGTTAATAATGATGTTGGAAAGCCTTCTAGTATATTCAAAAAGGATATTACACACAAGATGAAAGATGAAAACAAGAAGGCTAATGCAAAGGGAGTTAAAGTTAAAGACATCAAAACCAAGAAGAAGGTTTAACTCCAAACAAATGAGATAGCAAAAGCAATTGTGCAAGAAAAGAAATTAGGATCTAACATTGTCAAGCAAATAATAGTGCTTGTTGTTCAAAAGGTTTTAACTCTACATATTCTTGTGAAACCCACTATATCTGAATTGATTGATGTGATATCTATGTTATCCAAAATAATGGTAAAGGTGCCTTTATTTGAACTATTTAGAATTGAAGAGAATAAAAGAAAAGCCTTGTCATGGTTGGGAGGGATAGGAAATAATAACAATATTGTAGAGCAAAATGTCATTTAGCAAACCCCATTAGTAGTAGAAGATAGTGGTATTATATCTCAAATTTCCCAAATGTTCTTGGATAATTCATTAGTAGCATATATAGAGGATATTGACCCTTTCTTTCTCAATCTAATTATATAGGGGAAAACCCTAAAAATTTCATGATAGATTTAGGAGCCTCTAACACCATCATGCCCTTCAAAGTAATGGAAGCCCTAGGGTTGAAAGCAAACACTAAGCAAGGAAGATGTAGAGGTATTGATGCTAGAGAAGTTCTAGTTATAGGTACTATTAATGCTTTACCATTTAAGCTAGCTACATATCTTGAAGTAGAATTAACTATATTAGTCCTTGTAGTTGATATTCCTCCACATTATGGAATGTTGCTCCCTAGAAAATGGTGTTACTATGGGAGGTAGCCTACAATTTGACCTAATCTATGCAACTTTTCACATAGGAGATAAAGTTTTTTAAGTAGATAGAGAGCCAAGGGTCAGTCATAGTTTGGGGGAAGAAATTGAGAGAGATTCTACTTGTTTCTTAGACATGAGTGTGAATGCATTCAGAGATGAGTTAGTTATCCAAAAAATTGAGAAGTTGCCTACTATGATTAAGCAAGTAGTTGAGTGTTGTATGGATTCACCAGTATTATGGACAATGTATTTTGATGGGGCCAACTCTAAGGAAGGTTTGGGGGTGGGATGGTTTTCATTTCTCTTGAAAAGAATACTTTTAGATACTCCACCCTAAATTTTTCATGCACCAACAATATAGCTAAATATGAAGCTCTATTGTTAAGATTGAAAATTGCTACACACCATGGAATTAAAAATTTGCATGCTACAAGTGATTCTAAATTGGTTATCTCACAAATAAGGGAAACATATGCCTCTAAAAATAAAAGACTAAAACAATATAGAAGTGTTGCCTAGGATCAAATAGAGTTCTTTGGTGCATTTGGTATTTCATGGAGAGATAGAGCTCATAACAAGATGGTCAACCTATTAGAAAATATAGTTATTAAACCAAAGGATGTATTATTTGTAGGAATTTCATAGATTGAGGTCTAGAATAGACCTTCAAAACCTGACAATATTGAACATGGGAAAGTATTTGAAGATGACAAAGACATTATAAATTTCTTGTTGAATAAAGATAAATACCATGATCAAGAGTTGGACTGTAGTGATTTGGTTGAAACTATAGATGGTATGGAAATATTCTTGGTCAAGAGTTCATACAATTAAAGACTATTAAAACACCAAAGTGTTTGGTTTTTTTAGAGAACAAGTTTGACAACTAAGATAGGGTAAGACCTGGGGCTACAAATTATGAAAGTTTATATTGGTAAGAATTTGTCAACTAAAATTAGAAAGCCCTTGATTGACCTACTCAGAAAATAAAGACTTTTTTTGGCATGTTCATATGAGGATCTTAGGGCCTATAGAGAAGACCTTTTCCAACATGTTGTACCACTGAAATAAAATGTGAAACCTTTTAGGTAGAAGTAGAGATCAAAAAATCCCACCTTAGCACCCAAAATGAAAGAAGAATTGATGAAGCTAAGGGATGGAGGGATAATTGAACCTATTAGGCATTCTACTTGGGTCTCAAATCTAGTGCCTATCAGAGAAAAGAATGGAGACATCAGACTGTGTGTGGATTTTAGAAATCTAAACATTGCTTCCCTAAAAGATAATTATGAGTTTCCAAACATGAAGGCTATGTTGCAATAGGTAACTGGTTCTAAACTTATGTCCATGATGGATGGATTCTCAAGGTATAACTAGGTCTTGGTGAAAGAAGAAGAACAGTTTAAGACAACATTTACAACTCCATCGGGAACTTATGTATATGTGAAAATGCCATTCAAATTGATTAATGCTGATGCCACTTTTCAAAGGGCTATGGATGTAGCTTTCCATGAGTACATAAATAATTTTATGGTTGTATACCAAGATGACCTTACAACTTATTCCAAAAGGCTTGAAGACCATTGTAGACATTTGGAGAAGATTTTTATCAAAGCCTTGGAATATGGAGTGTCATTAAACCTAAAGAAATGTACATTTGGGGTGACAGAAGGTAGGTTACTAGGACACATTATATTGAAAGATGGTGTAAAGATATATCCTAAGAGAGTGGTAGCCATTGATAAGGTTCCTAGGCCAAAGAATGTGAAGGGAATACAATCTTTCTTTGGGAAAGTTAACTTTTGAGGAGGTTTGTTGCTAACTTTGTTGAGATTAGCAGACCTATTTCAAAAATGCTTAAGAAAGGAACTACTATCAACTATGATGGTGAACCTTCATAGGCATTTCTGGATATTAAAACTACCATAAAGAATGCTTCAGTCCTTAGGATTCCAGATTACACAGAACCAATGAACATATTATCTTTTACATATTTCCATACTATAGCTACAGTTTGTTTGAAGAAGAATGAGGAAGGACATGAATAGCCAATTGCATTCTTTACAAAATCATTACAACCTACTGAATTGAAATATGAGATTAATGAGAAATAGTCTTATGCCTTGGTAAAAGTTGTTAAGTTTTTTAGATGCTACTTGATAGGTGCCATTGTCATTGCATTTTTGCCTAATGCTACTGTAAAAGACATATTTTCTGAACAAGAAGTATCAAGTAGAATATGTAGATGGATCAATAGGATCCAAGAATTTAACATTGAAATATAGATTAAAAAATTGGTGAAAGGCTAGGGATTAGCTAAGCTTATGGCTCAGTCCAATTTGGATGCTAATTAAATAAACTTGGTGATAGATGACTTAAAGTTAGGTTTGTGTGATATGGACCACTGTAAATGGTATACTAATGTTATGCATTATCTACAACACATGGAAGCTCCTCCTCACCTGAGTGAAAATGAAAAGAGAAGCACCAAGTTACAAGCTATCAGATATATTATTGTTCAGAATAGCTTATGGTGGAGAAATTTTGAAGGAGTGCTACTAAAGTGTGTTGATCAGAATAAATCAACAAACATATTGAATGAGATGCATACTGGAGTTTGTGGAGGACATTATATGGCCAAGACCACTGCACACAAGGTAATGAGAGCTGGATTCTAATGGCCATCCCTTTTTAAAGATGCTTAGATAATTGTTAGAAAGTATGATGCTTGTCAAAATTTTGTAGGTAAATCAAAAAGTTTAGGTAATACTCCATTAAAGCTAGTTGAAGTTCAAGTACCATTTTAGCAATGGGGAATAGATTTTATAGGTGAAATTTCTCCTAAGTCTAGCACTATTTATTCATGGATTTTGGTTGCTACCGATTACTTCACAAATTAGGTAGAGGAAATTCCAACAAAAAATGCAACTAGTAAGATTGTAAACAATTTTCTTCTCAATAATATCATTTCAAGATTTGGTTGCCCATAGAAAATTGTGACAAATAATGCAATGTTTTTAAGATCTAAGGAATTTATAAAATTTTGTGATAAGTATGGGATAACAAGATCAACATCTTCTCCTTATCATCTTCAAGGAAATGGACAAGCTAAATCTACAAAAAAAATCTTATTAAAAGTTATTAAAAGAACCTTGGATGATAACAAGAAGGCATGGGATTCTAAGTTGCAATTAGCAATATGGGCTGATAAGGTGATTATAAAGAAAGCCATTGGTGTAGCACACTTTGATATTGTGTATGGAATTCAAGCAAGGATGCCTTAAAATAACCTAGCAAGGCTCTATAATTACATCTAGTTGTATGATGAAGATGTTACTGATGATATGCAAGAAAAGTTGGATGAGCTTGTAGGATTAGTAGAAACCAAGAGAGAAGCATCTCTCTGAAACCAAAAGTTGCAACTATAGGTCAAGACACTATATGATAGAAGAATAGTTAGTAAGAATTGGTCCTCATGTGGAATGCTCAAATTGAAGATAAGGGAAAACATAGCAAATTTGACCCATATGGTTGGGTCCCTATCTAATTGAAGTTTTATGGGGAGAGGATTCTTATTTGTTGAAGGATTTATCAAGTAACATTCTTGAACCACTAGTTCATGGATAGTTCTTGAAGAGGTATTTTTGCTGAAATACTTGTTTTATCCATGAACAGTAGTTTTAGGTTTTCTATACATTTGTATATTCTAGTGGTCTATGTATAGTTCTTGCGCATAGCTCTCTTCTAGTGTGATTTTTCTCTCAAACATTTCTTGTCAAGTTTGTGGTCTGATCAACAAAAGATTTTGAATTCTTGCATAGACACAAGTAGTCTATCATCCCCAGATAGAGCCATTGTTGGTTTGATTCTTACAAAAATTTAAAAAAATTAAATTTATATCTAAACTTTAGAATAAGTTCTATGTCTTGCCTACTAGGGTTTTTTTTTTTGTCTTTGCAATTTTAAAATGCTATCAAAAACCTTTTTTAAAATCAAACTTTGTGTCCCAATTAAGCATGCTAGGCCTTGTCCTTCTTAAATTTTATTGGGTGATCAGCTTTTTGAATTTGGAATATTCCATTTGGATCCATTTAAAATCCCACTTTCACATTTCTTATTCCAAAAGTTTTTACATTGTCAAACATTTGCATGATCTACGATGGTCATTATGTCACTTAAAGGAAGTGTGAGGATTTTAACTTATGTGACATAATGACTACCCTGAAATGGAAGGATGGTGTCATACAGTGGAGAGTCAGTGCTAGATTTTTTAATTACTTCAAACATTGAGGCAAGGTGGCTGGTGTCAGAACTGTCAGTGCTAGAGAAGGGATTAGCTTGAAAAGGGTACAATCAGCATCACCAGGGTTTGGTATTTTTAGGCAGGTCACTATGTCATGACTAGGAAATAAAAGTGCCTTGCCAATAGTGACATAGCGCCTTGCCAAAAATTTAAGAAAATGTGGGAGATTATGAAATGGATGGGCATCATAAAATTCCTGGTTGTTAGTGTAGGTATGTGACTTCAATTCCCTGTCAAATGAATTGATTGCATGGTACCAAATTTTCAAATGGATTTAAGGAGGTCACTATGTCATGATTAGAAAATGAAGGTATCCCACTGATAGAGACATAGCACCTTGACAAAAAAAGAGAATGCAAAAACAACTCTAAAAGGTGGGTCCACATATCACTTTCATTAGCAATAAGCCATCTCATCACTTTCCCATGCTAACATCATTTGAGCATGTGTTTTTTGTACACCAAAGTTTGCATGAAATATGGGAGATTGCTATGTCGCAACCAAAAAAATCCTTATTTTTTGTTAGTAGTGACATAGCACCTTACTAAAAAAGATGAAACATGGTAAGGTTTTGTTTTATGGTGACACGAGAAATGATTAAAATATTATATGACTAGCCAACATGTAAGAATATTTCCAAGTCACACTTGATGTGGAACCACACTCAAATGAAAGAGGAGATGAAGAATCTTTATCTTTGGATTAAAATTAAATCAATGATCATCACCAAGTTGCTATCATGAGTTGTACACTGATTATTTAATGTGACATGGTAACTAAGGAAAGGAACACATGGACACACCATAGTTAAAGTAAAATAAATGTAGATTCCTCACTATCAGATTAGATGCACATCAATGGTGGGTGCTTTTTTGCTATAAGGAGTTGCTCGTTCTTTAAGGATAACAATATAGTGACCAAAGGAAGAAAAAGAGGGGCCCACCACAATCATATTAAATCATTTATCAAATGGATGTCATTAGATTGAGATGGCATCAATGACTATTTCTATGTTTCATAGACAAAATGCTCACTTTTTATGTATGGCAACATAGCGACATGGAAACACATGTCCTTAAGTGCTAGTGGGTCCATTCAAAGTTGCTAGCAATAAAAGAAATCTTATGTGGAGGAATCTTATTGGATTTATTTCTAGCTTGGAAAGTGGAAAATGAGTCATCCTTGGTTTTATTCCTAGGTCATTGGATTTTTGGAGATCAACGACATAATTTTAAAATCCAAATGTGGTGCCAACCTGTTTTCCTTACAACTTATTTGTGAAGAATTAAGGCTCTTGGTGCAATCTTGCTATCTTTTCATATGCAAAAAAATTTCCAGACTTCCAAAAGAATTCAAAGCTATAAAAAATTCTACTTGGGGTGATTAGGATATGAGAGGATTCATTCTTGTTCACAAAAGTATTGCAAAATTACAGAGAAGAGTAGCAAAGAATCAAGTAAGTCCTTGCTCTCACTATAAATATTTAAGTACTCTATTTTTTTGCAAATTATATCCACCATGCCTCCAGAGAAGGTTTTCTCTAGTCAAGAAGATTACTTGGCAAGAAATATTCATGATGATCTCCTTGAATTGTTACCTATGTCAACAACTAATACTGTTGAAGTAAAGAAATTAATTTCTTTAAAACCTAGGCTTAAAATTGTTGATGGATTGTATAATAAAAGAAATTAGATTAGAGATACCAAAACTACTCAAACAAGGCTCACCCTTTTTTTAAAATGGTTCTCAGAAAGGAAATTATTTGCCCCTCATGCCAATGTCTAGACTTTTGACTTGGGAAAGCTAGTGGTCCCTAATGTCTTCATGGATGCTAATTTATTAATGACTATCACTAAAAACTATGACCCAAAAATTAGGGTAGTAATAAGAATAGATGGTCAATGCCTAATCACAGTAAACCCTAAGGAAATTAGGGAAGTATTTGGCCTAGTGTCACTATCAGATTTTCAAATACCCATTGACCTACAAGGTCTAGAAAAAGTATATGTGTCTAGAAAGGATAAAATCAGGCAGGGTGCACTGAGGCTACATATAGGAACAATTAGAAACTTTCCTGTGATTATAGCCTCCTCTAGGGAGCATTTCAAGAAGGAAGATTTCACTTCCCAGGCTACGGAAATATGTCTAACTCTATGTAGGGTTTTTGGGGAAGATGAAGAAAATTTTATGCCTATAAGTTTCATGTATATGATAGCTCAGATTACTCCTTTTAGTGTTGATATTATTTGATGCAGGAGCATCCAGAGGTATAAGGGCAATCCTGTGTCATCCAAAAAAAATGTACTTAGACTTAGTTTCTGTTTCATATGTTTTCATTTCTGGATACCCATTTGGGTCAAATAAAGGTTCTAACTCTCACAGTTCAACTATCAGTGTTCTAGGATAGAGTATTTGAACACCTTGGGATACGTGTAAATGCCAAAAAAATAGGAGTATGTAATTGAGACATCATTTTGGTGAACTAGGAGGTGTCAATTAGTTGGATGAATGTAATTGTAATGTAAAGTTAAAAGGCCCCACGGTTTGAAAGTTATCGCAGTTTTTCAATTTTTGGAGACCTCCTAAGAATGCTTCAAAGTCAGGTTAGGGGCATTAAATGACCTTGAAAAGGGAAAAAAAATGGGGGATGAGTGAATCTTGTCCATAGGGCTATATAGTTCTTCGAGAGCTTTCCAAAAATGTAAATAGTTTGTCAATCGAAGCTATGGTTCAAAAGTTATGCCTCCTGAAAGTTCGGTTACCATTTTTGGATTCTTCTAAATTTGCACCAACTTCTAACGTAGCTTCTGTAGCCTTCTACTTGGTTGGTGGATGCCTGCTAGCACTTTCTAGAATGTACTCCTAGTCCTTAACCCTCCGAGGTCTATTTAAGGACATTACTGGCATTGTAAAAGGCAGTTCGGAGTGGAATTTGAGAGGAGGTACCAAAAGGAAAAAATATCTCTAGTCTTGTGCTATTGTAAGCCCTTAGGGCATGTTTTGAAATCTATTTTCTCTATACTGAATGTACTAGCTTATTTTCATAGTTAATACAAATTTTCTTTTCCTGTTGTGTCTATTCTGTGCTTGGGTTGTGTCCCCATCAAATGGTATCAAAGCCTAGTTTTCCTGAGTGTGTAGACAGAGCGCCGACTGTGAGGCAGTTTGCACCAGGACTATGTGGTTGTGGGTTTGAGTTAAGAAGATGCCTCCATGAAGAGAGCATGGTGGAAGGGCCAGAGCTATTAATCCTAAGGAGGTTAGAGCCCTCCAAAGGCAGGTACAAGCATTACAGGAGGAGCTCCATAGAGGAACAAATGTTGCCGCAAGTGACAACAGTGAGGATGACAATGAAGAAGAAGAAATTGGACCAAAAGGGGAATTTGATGGGGAAGTTTTGAATCAGGTAGAGGAAAGGCTTTTTAGGGCCATTACTAAGTTTGGGGAAAGACCTACAATTGATGTGGGTGTATTTTCAAAAAATCTGAAACCAGATGAGTTGATCGACTGGATCAATGAACTGGAAGAATACTTTGAGTATGAGGATATTAGGGACCTAGATAGGGTTAAGTTTGCAAAGGAAAAATTGAAAGGCCATGCCAAAATTTGGTGGCAAGAGGTTCAATTGGAAAGAAATAGAAGAGGAAAGGAGAATATTACAAGGTGGGATCACACGTTGCACAAATTGAAGAAGTAGTTCATTCTTATGGACTACAAGCTTGATTTGTTTAAGAAGATGCATGGGCTAAAGCAAGAAGGAAGATTAGTCCAAGAATATATAGAGGATTTTTATCAACTTTTGATTAGAGCATGGAATGTAGAAGCAAATAAGGAGAAGGTTGCTCCTTATATCAGTGGGTTGTGACCTAACATCCAGGAGGAATTAAGTCTGGTAAGAATGACCAGCATTGAAGAGGCATACCAATTTTCCCTACGAGTTGAAGAGAAGCTAAATAAGAGGTTTGAAGGGAGACAAAGAGGGCATGGTCAAGGAGGAAGGGGAACCGGTAGGTCATCTGGAGGCCAAAATGAAACCCAAAAGAAAAATGAAGATGTAGGTACTAGCAAGAACCAGAGGAATGAGGGTTTCAACCACTCCCATGATCAAGACTTTGGAAATCAAAGAGGAAGAGGTAGAGGATGTGGACAAGGAAGAGGAGGCTTCCACGGTACCTATTTACATTGCAATGAAGAAGGTCATCGTTCCTTTGAATTCCCTCAATGACAAGGAAGGACAGATAGGAGAGCTGAGGGTCAAGCTAGGGTTGCTCATGTGGATGAGGATGCACATTCATCACATTCAGAGGATGAAGAAAGAGGAGAGACCTTGGTAAATGAAAGGGTCTACTAAGTGGTGAGATTGAACTAGGACAAAGGAGGAGTTTGTTCCATACCAGATGCAAGTGTGAGGATAAATGTTATGATGTGATCATTGATGGTGGTATCACTGATAACTTGGTATCAAAGGAGATGGTCTCTAAGCTGAAGCTCAAGAGGGAGAAAATCCCCAGCCCTATCAGATTGCTTGGGTGAAAGATGATTATAAGGTCTTGGTAATTGAACAATGTCTATTGAAATTCAAAATTGGGAGTTACCATGATGAATTTCTTTGTGATGTTATTCCAATGGATGTTTGCCATCTATTGTTAGGTAGACCATGGCAGTTTGATAGACATGTAGTACATGATGGCCATGCAAACACATACACTCTATCAAAGGATGGAGTTCACCACAAATTAAAGCCCGTGAAAAAGGAAGGTGAAAAGGTATGTAGCAGTGCTAGGATTTGTCTTGTTGATGGAAGAAAGTTTTTAGATGGAATAAAACATCAGCATATGTGCTATGCTTTGATTCCTAGGAAAGATAAAGAAGGTAGCAGTGAAATACGACTTGAAGTTTTATATTTACTAGGTGAGTTTGGAGATATTATCTCTGATAATGTTCCAGAAGGATTACCACCAGTAAGGAAAATTAGTCATCAGATAGATTTAATCCCAGGAGCTAGTTTTCCTAACAAGGTTGCTCACAAGATGACTCCTACTAAAACTGAGGAGCTAAATAGACAGGTTCAGGAACTATTGAGGAAGGGCTTGATTCAAGAGAGCTTGAGTCCATGTGTAGTACCTATAGTATTGGAACCAAAGAAGGATGGAGAGTGGAGGATGTGTATAGAGTCTCAAGCTATAAATAGGATAACCATCAAATATTGGTTTCCTTTCCCAAGAATGGATGATCTTATGGACTACTTGAGTGGAGCTCAGTACTTCACAAAGATAGATCTCAAGAGTGGTTATCACCAGATACAGATTCAAGAAGGAGATGAGTGAAAAATGGCCTTCAAGACCAAGGAGGGTCTTTATGAGTGGTTAGTCATGCCCTTTGAATTGACGAACGCCCCAAGCACCTTCATGCTGCTTATGAATGAGGTACTTAAGAAGTTCTTGGGAAAATTTGTTATTGTATATTTGGATGATATTTTAATTTTAAGCAAGACTTTGGAAGAACATTTATTGCATATTCGTAGTGTCCTTGAAAGGTTAAGGGAAGAGAAACTATTAATTAATTTGAAGAAGTATATCTTGGCAAAAAGGGAGTTAGTCCATTTGGGGTTTGTTATATCACTTGAAGGTCTTAAAATGGATCCAAAGAAGCTAAAATCCATCTTGGAATGGCTTACTCCAAGGTTTGCTACTGAAGTAAGATCATTTCATGGTCTGGTTAGTTTTTACAGGAAGTTTATTAAGAATTTCAGTGGCATATGTGCACCCCTAACTGACACAATAAGAGGGGATAGAAAAGAGTTCAAATGGACTGCAGTAGCTGCGAGAAGTTTTGAATTGCTGAAGAAGAAGGTGACAGAAAAACCTATGTTGGCACTTCCATATTTTGGAAAGGTGTTCTAGGTGGATTGTGATGCTAGTGGCAGCACTATTGGGGCTGTATTGAGCCAAGAAGGTAAGCCTATTGCATATTTTAGTGAAAAATTGAATGATGCAAAGAAGAAGTATTATGTTTATGATCAAGAGTTCTATGCAATAGTTTAGGCCTTAAAGAAATGGAGGCATTATTTATTGCCAAAGGAATTTTTTTTGTATACTGATCACCAAGCATTACAATACCTAAATAGCCAAGGTAAATTGAATTAGAGGCATATGAAGTGGGTAGAGTTCTTGCAGAGCTATAGATTTGTGTTGAAACATAGAAGTGGAAAATCTAATAGGGTTGTAGATGCACTAAGTAGGAGACAGTTGTTGCTTACAGTAATGCAGGTTGAAGCAGTTGGATTTGATGAACTCAAGAATTTGTACCCTAAAGATCCTGATTTTTCTGAAGCATGGAAAGCTTGTAAAGAGATTGTTGTTGTAGATAGAACTAAGTGGTTAGACTATCTGATTCAGGATGGTATGTTATTCAAGGGCATCCAATTGTGCATTCCAAGGAGTTCCATGAGGGAAAATTTGATTAAAGAGAAACACAGTGGAGGGATGGCAAGACATTTTGGTCGAGATAAGACCATTGCCATTCTTAGAGAATATTATGTTTGGCCTCAAATTTCACAAGATGTGAATAAGTTTGTCCAGAGTTGCCAGGTTTGACAAGTTGCCAAGGGATTTAGCCACAATACTAGACTATATCAGCCATTGCCTATTCCATCAAAGCCATGGGAGGACATAAGTATGGATTTTATTCTTGGATTGTTGAGGACACAAAGGGGTAATGACTCAGTATTTGTGGTGGTTGATACGTTCTCCAAAATGGCACATTTCATTCCATGCCACAAAACTCATGATGTTGTCCATATTGCAGACTTGTTTTTCAGAGAGGTGGTAAGACTACATGGTCTTCCAAAGAGTATAGTTTCTGACAAAGACACTAAATTTATGGGATATTTCTGGAGAACATTGTGGAAAAAGTTGAGAACATACTTGAAATTCAGTTCCACACATCACCCACAGACTAACGGCCAAACAAAAGTGGTAAACAGAAGTCTGGGCAATTTGTTGAGATGTTTAGTTGGGCATAAACCCAAGGGGTGGGATTTGATTCTACCACAAGTTGAGTTTGCTTACAATAACTCTGTAAATAGGAGTACTGGTAGATCACCATTCCAAATTGTATATGGAAGTAGCCCAAGGACTGCACCAGAATTGAGGAAGATAGAGCAAGGGGAGAGGACAAGTGCTGAAGCTAAAGAATTTGCTGAACATATCAAGCATCTACATGAGGAGGCTCAAGCACACATCACCAAGATGAATCAAGAGTATAAAGCTAGGGCTGATCAAAGAAGAAGACATAAAGAATTTCAAGTAGGGGATCTAGTCATGGTACACTTACGAAAAGAAAGATTTCTAGCCGGTACTTACAACAAGTTGAAAATGAAGAAATTTGGCCCTTGCAAAATTTTGAAGAAACATGACTCAAGAAATGCATATGAGGTGGAGTTGCTAGATGGTATTCACATTTCTCCTATTTTCAACATTTTAGACTTAACAGAGTATCATGATGATGGTGCAGATGAGGAACTAATGTTAGAGCCATGTCCAATTCCTGCTTCTAAAAAGGAGGAGATAGAAGACATTCTAGATCATCGTGTGGGTAGGAGTACCAGAAATAGGTAGTATGAAGAGTATTTGGTCAAGTGGAAAGGATGGCCGATAGAGGACTCAACTTGGATTTTAGTAGCTAAGGTTTCCCATTTGGGATTTCCTCTACCATTCATAAAGTGACAAGGTCACTTTTCAATCTACCCTGGGTGTCTGATGCAAGAGCATCTAGAGGTATAAGGGCAATCCTGTGTCACCCAAAAAAATGTACTTATACTTAGTTTCTATTGCATATGTTTTTATTTCTGGATACCCATTTAGGTCAAATAAAGGTTCCAACTCTCACAATTCAACTATCAGTGTTCTAGGATAGAGTATTTGAACACCTTGGAATACTTGTAAATGCTGAAAAAATAGGAGTCTATAATTCAGCCATCATTTTGGTGAACTAGGAGGTGTAAATTGGTTGGATGAATGTAATTTTAATTTAGAGCATTCCAAAAAAAGAATCAGGTCAAAAGGCCTCACGGTTTGAAAGTTATCGCAGTTTTTCAGTTTTTGGAGACCTCCTAAGAATGCTTCAAAGTTAGGTTAGGCGCATTAAATGACCTCAAAAAGGGCCAAAAATGGTGGATGCATGAATCTTTTCCATAGGGCTATATAGAGCTTCAAGAGCTTTCCAAAAATGTAAACGATTCGTCAATCGGAGCTACGATTCAAAAGTTATGCCTCCCGAAAGTTCAATTACCATTTTTGGATTCTTCTAGATTTGCACCAACTTCTAACATGGCTTCTAGAGCCTTCTACTTGGTTGTTGGATGCCTATTAGAACTTTCTAGAATGTACTCCTAGTCCTTAACCCTCTGGGGTCTATTTAAGGACATTACTAGCATTGTAAAAGGCAGTTCGGAGTGGAATTTGAGAGGAGGTACCAAAAGGAGAAATTATCTCCAGTCTTGTGCTATTGTAAGCCCTTAGGACATGTTTTGAAGTCTATTTTCTCTGTACTGAATGTACTAGCTTATTTTCATAGTTAATACAATTTCTCTTTTCCTGTTGTGTCCATTCTGTGCTTGGGTTGTGTCCCCATCATTATTTTTGATTTCACCTCCTACTTAGCAGAAGAAATCCATATAGGCCTAGTTAGAATTGCTAAAGGAAAGATTGAAAAAAAATTTGGTCATTATTCTCTACAAATGCACATGTTCTTGTTAAAAGGAGCAACATATTTTGGTAAAGAAATGCATTTGAATAGAGATAATGAGGGAGAGACTCTACCAGTTCAGTTGTGGAGTGCAAACATGACTTGGGATGTAAAAAATGCTAGTTTTTTTCAAGTTTGATAAGTAGTTTGCCTCAAAGTTGAGGTGCCTTTTATTAAGTGACAATCCTTGAGTGCCTAAGGCACTGGTAAATTTTATTAGACCCATGGATAACCCATCTAGTTTGAAAGTATCTCATAACTAGGGAGACATTATACCATACCATGTTTCTACTATTATTAGATTTTATGGTTTTCAAGGGACTCCTCATATTTTGTCTTACCAAGTGCCACTAAAGATAGGAATAGTTGAGATATTATGGTAGCTAGGAGGATTGGAGCAGAAATATTTGGTGGAAAGAGGAAGAGGTTCAATTTTCCCAACTTGCACTGTAGCCCACCAATTTGTTATTACAAAGGGAGGCTAGTTGTTTTTGTACAAAATTTTAGATCAATATAAGATGGCAGTGTCTCATCCCATTTTTATGTCATTGATGGTTTTTATGACTTGGCTTTTAGACACAAAGCTAAGCTAGGTAAAATAAAACATGAGTCTTGTTACTCTAAAGACATAATAAGTTATGAGTTCTCTTTGTAGGAGCAAGAGAACATAAAGAAAAAGTGGAGAGTCTTTTTAAGAGTTTTGGAATTTATACATTGTTTTGATAAGGATTATCAACCTCTCAAGAGTGAAAAAATAGAGGCAGATAGAATAAGAAAACTCATGAAAACTTTTCTTGAGATAATAGAAACAATGAATGAGAAGAAGTTGTTGGATACAATTGTTTAATTGTGTGTTGTCTTTGATGTCATACAAATGTCATATCATTCATCAAGATAGTGTCTACCGAGCTCAGAAGGTTAGCAAGGCAAAGGACTGTGTCTACTAAGCTCAGAAGGTCAGCAAGGCAAAGGATAGTGTCTACTGAGCTCAAAAGGTTGGTAAAGATAGTTTTGTAGTGTCTACCAAGTAGATAGTTGATTATCAAGCTTTCAAGGTAATCAAAGAAGTTTAGTTCTTATCGAGCTCACTTGGTAATCAAAGAAAATGTGATAGAAATAGTTCTTACCGAGTTCACTCGGTCATCAAAGGTAATTTGGAAGAAATAGTTCTTACTGAGTTCACTCGGTCATCAAAGGTAATTTGGAAGAAACAGTTCTTATCGAGGGATTCAATTCTTACTGAGCAAAATCGATAGCCAAAGTATTTTAAGGATATTGCAATGTTAACTAAGTCAAGATGGTTAACTCAGGAAATTTCCAAAAGCAGTATTTATCAAGTAGGGTCGGCTAGTAAAAGATTTCATTATCTTATGAAATAACATTTATTTGTTTAGAGTAATATCTGTAGCCGACTAGTGTATAGTTTATTGGTAAAAGCAACATGTAGATAGGCCGACTTGACAATCTAAATGGTATAAGTAAGAAGTCAAGTTGCAAATTTTAAAAGGTAGGAAGTGGAAGAATGTGAAATTAATGTAATATGAAGACTCGTTGTGGAAGTTGATTTGAAGGATAATCAGAGATCATTGAGGAGCAGTAGAGCCATATTTGATCAAGGAGGATCTAATGAATCTAAACAAAGACCTATAACCAGCAAATTTAGTTGAATCTTGTTCAAGTCAATTCATTGTTTCTTTCAAATCTTCTAACAAGGTGACAATTTAGTTGAATTATTCTAAAGACCTCTAGCAAGGCCACTCCTAACAGGGTCACACCTAATAGTGTGTATTGTAACCTTTAACAGGGTTGGCTCCTAACAGGGCTCACTTTAGAAGAGTGAAAAATTGGTGACTAGTTACTTGGTGGTTTTTCCCATATTGGGTTTCTACATTAAATCTAGTGTCTCTTGTGTTCACTTTATTTTAAGTTACATGCATTAATGCTTGGAAAAGTAATAGTTTAATCTTTACCAAGTTACAACATTTGTTTACCAAGTAAAAGTAGTAACTAGATCTTTAAGACATCTAAGGGAACTATTGAAATTAATTTTTGTGAGTAACTAATTCACCCTCCCTCTCAGTTACTCTATCTTTAATTCCAACAATTGGTATTAGAGCTATTGGTGCTTACAAGAAACAATTTCAAGGATATAAGCTAAAGGTTAGGATGTCTTACAAAAGGAAAATTCTAAGACTTAATAAGGAAAACTTCTCAGCATTGCAAGGATTGATGGGGCTTCATCTAGCTTCTATTGGTGATACAGGGCTGAAGTACCTTGATGAAAAATGTGAAGAACCTTTTGGTACATTATCTGTCAATGATATTGTTGAAAAGAAGACTCACAATAATATGATGATAGATATAGCATCTGCTCTAAGTTATGAAGAATTTGATGACATCAAAGATTGCAAAACTACCTTTGAAATGTAGAGCAAGCTGAAAGAAATCTATGGAGGAGATGATAATATGAGAAGAGCCAAAGAAAAAAGTTTGAGAGAACAATTTGATCAAATGAGGATGAGAGAGGATGAAAATATTGCAAAGTATGTTGAAAGAGTTAAAGCATGTGTTAGTGCAATCAAAGAATTTGGGGGAGATATTAGTGAGGAGACAATTATAAGAAAAGTTCTTAGAACTCTACTTTCCATTTATGCAATCAGAGTCTCTGCAATTCAAGAAAGGAGATGTGAGTTAAATCATAAAATAAATTTAGAGGCCATAGTTGGAAGATTGACTACATTTGAGCTAGACAACTATGACAATTATGTTCTAGCTACCAAGAACATTGAATCAGCATTTAAAGGCAAGCTTTCACTCAAAGAAAAAGGGAAAAAGATGAAGGATCCACAATTAGATAGTGATGAAGAATCATAACAAAGTTCAGACAATGATCTTGAAGTGGTTGAAGCTCTACTAGCAAGAAAATATTCAAGAGGCAAAGGGAAATACAAAGGTAAGGTTCCTCTAATCTATTTCTCTTGTGAAGAAATTGGACACATTGCTGCTAGGTACCCAAATAAACAAAACAAAGATGAGAAGAAAGGTCACAAGTACAATGGCAAGAAAGACTTTAAATCATTCAGGGATAAAGGTAAGAAAACATATTTTATGGTGAAGGATTCTAATGATTTTGATGATGAAGAAGAAGATGAAATTGTCTACATTTCTATAAAAGATGAATCTAATAATGATGAGGAAATGGCACTAATTTCTGATATGAGTAGAAATGATACATGGATCATAGATAGTGGTTGTTCTCATCAGATGACTAGTGATAAAACTAAGTTTGAATATTTTGAAGACTATGATGGTGGCGGTGTAAGATTTGGTAACAATGAACCTTGTTGTATAAGAGGAAAAGGAAGAATCTCACTAACCAAGGAACTTGTATGTGATAATGCATATTGGGTAAAAGGACTAAAGAAAAAAAAATTGAGTGTGGCACAGCTACTCAATAATGGATTCAAAGTGAAATTTATGCATGGAAAAGCAAGATTGTTGGATGGCAAAGGAAAGCTGATTGGATCAGGCACTCAAACAAAAGGTAACTTATTTTATCTTGAACTTGGTGAATGTTCATGTTTCATTGATCAAATTGAAGAAAGTTGGTTATGACATAGGAGGTTGTGTCATGTAAACTTTGACAATTTAATAAAAATTAGTAAATTCAAGAAAGTAAGAGGTATTCCTAACATAAAGAAACTTGAGATTGGTCTATGCAAGAATTGTCAAATTGGTAAAATAGAAAAGACTAGTTTTAAAAGCAAGAACTATCAGACTAAAGAAGTTCTAGAAAGTGTGCATACTAATTTGTGTGGACCTATTGGCATTAAAAGTTATACTAGTGAAAAATTATTCATTATGTTTGTTGATGATTATTCAAGAATGATGACTGTCATGTAACTTAGAGAGAAATCATAAGCATTTGAAAAATTCAAATGCTATTTGGCTAGAGTAGAAAAGGAAATAGGAAAAAGATTAAAATTCTTAAGGTTTGACAGAGGTGGTGAATTCATTTCACATGAGTTCAATAACTTTTACATTGAAAGGGGAATCAAAAGACAGGTTTCAGCACCTAGAACTCTAGAACAAAATGGAATAGCAGAAAGAAGGAATAGATCTATAATGGATTGTGCAAGAACCTTAATTATTAAGAAAGGCATTGCTATCAAATACTAGAAGGAAGCTATTAGCACTACAATTCATACCTTGAACAGAGTACAGCTAAAAAGGGACTCATTCAAAACACCCTATGAGTTGTGGTATGGCTACAAACCCAATGTAAGTTATCTAAAAGTATTTGGAAGAAAATGTTACATTTTGAAAGAATCTAGAAAAGGTAAATTTGATGTAAAAAGTGATGAAGGAATATTTTTGAAATACTCTTACAAAAGAAAAGCATATAGATGTTTGAACTTATCTACTCACAAAGTTATAGAAAGTGCACATGTGAAAGTTGATGAGTTTGTAGAAAGAACAGAGGAAGAAAGAAAAAGGGAACCTGAAGACTAGAGAAGATTTTTTTACATTGAACTTGTTACAATGCCAAGTATACCTATTATTCAGGAATCCTCAACTCTAGAGTCTTTAGTTACCAAGTCACTGGAAGTTTAAACCGAGCTAATGCCTCTCGAGCTACAAGAACCTGAGTTGCATATAGAAGCTACCAAGTTAGCATCTACCGAGCCTGAGCAACCAGAATCAGAACCAAAAGTTGAGACACAGAAGGATAACAATGGAAGTCATTCAAAAGGAAAGGAGCCCGTGTTAGCTAAGTATGTCAGAAAGCATCATGCACCAGATCAGATCATTGGTGATAAATCAGAAGGAACAACGACAAGAAGTAAGTTGTAAAACACTTGTTTACTTGCTGATTTTTAACCTAGAATATCAAAGATGCACTACACAATGAAAGTTGGATTGAAGCTATGAATGAAGAAATAGAACATATAGAGAAAAACAAAACATGGACTCTTGTACCTAGACCCAAAGATAAGAATGTGATTGGAACAAAGTGGGTATTCAAAAACAAATTAAATGAAGATGGTAAGGTATCAAGGAACAAAGCTAGACTAGTATGCAAAGAATACTATCAAGAAGAAGGTGTAGACTATGGAGAAACTTTTGCTCCTATTGCAAGATTGGAAGGTGTCAGAACCTTTCTTGCATATGCTACATTCAAAGGATACAAAGTTTATCAGATGGATGTCAAGTCAGCATTTCTCAATGGCATATTGGAGGAAGAGATTTACATTAAGAAACTTGAAGGTTTTGTTGATCTAGGCAAGAAAGACATGGTCTACAAATTGCATAGAGCATTATATGGTCTAAAACAAGCCCCTAGAATGGTATGAAAGATTGCATAACTATCTTATTTAGATTGGTTTTCAAAGAACTAATGACAATAGTAGTTTGTACATAAAAGAAGGACCAGATAATAAGATTATTTTGGCAGAAATATCTGTAGATGATACTTTCTTCATAGGAATGATCTTTGCAAAGAATTTTCAAAAAAAATGAACAAGGAATTTAAAATGTCAATGTTTGGTGAGACAAAATTCTTTGTTGGACTTCAAATTCAACAGAATAAGAATGGCATTTACATCACTCAATCTAATACATCAAGGAGATACTGAAAAAGTTTGGTATGAAAGATTGAAAATCAGTTGGGACTCCTATGTGTACTGGATTAAAACTCACCAAGGATGATGAATAAAAGGAAGTGGATCAGACATTGTATAGATCTATGATTGGAAAGTTGCAATATGTAGTGCGCACAAGACCAGACATTGCCCTTGCAGTAGGGATTGTAGCAAGATTCTTAGCAAAACCAAAAGAAAATCACATGATGGCAATCAAATGGATCATGAGATACTTAAAAGGAACTGAAGATTATGGATTATGGTATAAACTTGGAGGAAAACTGGATTTAAAGGTGTTCACTGATGAAGATTGGGCAGAAAATATTGATGATAGAAAGAGCACAAGTGGAGGAGCTTTCTTTCTCGAAAAAAGGTTGGTTTCTTGGACAAGAAAAAAGAAAAATTGTACATCTCAATCCACAGAAGAAGTTGAATATGTTGCAGCGGCAGTAAATTGCTCAAGCATTGTGTGGTTTAAACAATTATTGAAAGGTATGAAGCAAGAAATCAAAGAAGCAGTTTTTATGTTTTGTGATAACACAAGTGTAATTAACATCTCCAAGAATCTAGTGATGCATTCAAAAATCAAGCATATTGCCATAAAATATCACTTTGTTAGAGAATTGGTGCAAGAAAAGGAAATAAGATTGGAATATGTGCATACAAAGGAACAAATTGCTAACATATTCACAAAGCCTTTACCTAAGGATGCATTCTTGTATCTAAGAGGTAACTTAGGGGTCATTCCCTTATCTGAAGCTCACTAAAATACAGCTTTAGTGATGCATCAATAGGAACAAAATTAGAAATCTATCAGTTGATGTAGCAAACCAATAAAGATATTGCATATGAATCAATAGATTAGGTACAATGTTATTCAGTTGTTTTAAGTTGTCTTTGGTATATGTTTTCAAAGAGGGAGAATATACTGTCATATCTTTCTAAAATTTTCAAACTAATAAGAGTATGTGTAAGAGGGAGAGATTATTATGAAAGAGGAAGTTTTTTTTTCTATCATTAAAAAACTTGGTTTCAAATTTTATTTTTCTATGACATGTGTTGCCATCAATGCCAAAGAGGGAGATTGTTGGATATAATTTTTCAATTATGTGTTGTCTTTGATGTCACACAAATGTAATATTAGTCATTAGGAAAGTGTCTACCGAGCTCAGAAGGTCAGTAAGGCAAAGGATAGTATCTACTAAGCTCAGAAGGTCAGCAAGGCAAAGGACAGTGTCTACCGAACTCAGAAGGTTAGCAAGGCAAAGGATAGTGTCTACTGAGCTCAAAAGGTTAGTAAATATAGTTTTACAGTGTCTACCGAGTAGACAATTGATTACTAAGCTTTCAAGGTAATCAAAGAAGTTTAGTTCTTACCGAGCTCACTTGGTAATCGAAGAAAATATGACAAAAATAGTTCTTACCGAGTTCACTCAGTCATCAAAGGTAATTTGGAAGAAACAGTTCTCACTAAGTTCACTTAGTCATCAAAGGTAATTTGGAAGAAGCAGTTCTTACTAAGGGATTCAGTTCTTACCGAGAAAACTCGATAGCCAAAGAATTTTAAGGATATTACAATGTTAATTGAATCAAGATGGTTAACTCAGGAAATTTCCAGAAGCAATATTTACAAAGCAGGGTCGACCAATAAAGGATTTCATTGTCTTATGAAATAACGTTTATTTTTTCAGAGTAATATTTGTAGCCAACTAATGTACAGTTTATTGGTAAAAGAAACATGTAGATAGGCCAACTTGACAATCTGAATGGTATAAGTAAGAGGTCAAGTTGCGAATTTTAAAAGATAGGAAGTGGAAGAATGTGAAATTAATGTAATATGAAGACTGATTATGGAAGCATATTTGAAAGATGATCAGAGATCATTGAGGAGCAGTAGAGCCATATTTGATCAAGAAGGATCTAATGATGTTGAATAGAGACCTATAACCAGAAAATTTAGTTGCCTCTTGTTCAAGTCAATCATTGTTACTTTATAACCATTGTAGTAGTGATTTCAAATCTCTTAACAAAGTTGGTTTAATAGCCATTTTGTAAATCCTCTAACAAGGTGATAGTTCAGTTGAATTTTTCTAAAGACCTCTAGCAAGGCCACTCCTAATAGGGTGATTAAATCCTCTAACAAGGTCACACCTAACAGTGTGTATTGTAACCTTTAATAGGGTTGACTCCTAATAGGGCTCACTTTAGATTAAATCTAGTGTCTCTTGTGTTCACTTTATTTTTAGTTACATGCATGAATGCTTGAAAAAGTAATAGTTTAATCTTACTGAGTTATAGCATTTGTTTACCAAGTAAAAGTAGTAACTAGATCTTTAAGACATCTAAGGGAACTGTTGAAATTATTTTTTGTGAGTAACTAATTCACCCCCACCCCCCCCCCCTCTTAGTTACTCTATCTTTAATTCCAATAGAAGCAATTCTTTATTAATGCTTATTCTGATAAAGCTAGAGAGGTTATGAAAAAGTTGGCATTTACTCCCAATGTTGGAGCTAGGAAATTGATTGTCCAAAAAAGATTAGGCTACGATATAACCCAAAATAAAAAGATGACTATGGACAAAGGAAAACAAATAACAGAATCCACTAGTGTTGTCTAGGAAGAAAGATCTAATGAGCCCTCTACTAAGAGGCAAAAAATGATTTAAAAAACAAGGTCCTCACATTGAAGAATATTGACCTACTCAATCCCCTTTACAAATTGGAGGGGAGCATTTTACTAGAGAGCAGGTTGAACAATAGTGGTCCCAAGGAGGAGTATTCATTACATAGGTAGAGCTAGATGAAGGAAACTTTCTAGATCCTCCAATGCCAAGCCTTGATTTGATAGTGGTAGATTATAGAAGAAGTGAATTGGACCCTATAATAAAATAGGCTAGCCATGTTTTTTTGTCTAATGACAATTTTGTTAAAACAAGAGCCTTCTACCAATTTGCATGGAGAGAAAATATGAGGAAAGGTGCAATAAATTGAGGATTGATGACCCAGAAATGGAGGTCACAACCATGCAAAATCAATTTAAAGATGAAATGATGCAAGATTTCCAAAATATAACCCCTAAAGAGGGGTGACAAATGGAGAAAGCATCAAATATTCTACTGCTACCCAATTGGGATATAGCAGATGCCCTAGTTTTTAATTTTGTTTCAAATAAATTAGATTTACATGATCAAGATAAGAAGGGAATAAAAGGTGCCACCTTTAGTGAAGACTAGGCTACCTTAGTTATTTGGTCACTAAGGAAAAGATCCAGGGCTATATCATCATAGCCAGATGATACTATTTTAATGGGGAGTATCATTGTAAAAAGATTGGTAGATACCACCCATGTAGAGGCTACACATATGAATGTTGGAACATCTCACTTAGTTTTGGCTACTACAGAGAAAGAAAAGAAGGCAATGGCTAAACTATAGAGTAAATATGAAAAGGTTTTAGAAGCCTATAATAAAGAAGTTCAAAAGAGAATTGAATTTGAGACTAAGGTATTGAGACAAACTGAGAACTAATCCTCAAATCACATACGCTCACCTACTAGTGGAACCTTTTAAATCCACTTCTCTTATTGAGATCCCTAATACACCACAAAGGCCACAATATTATATGGCTGGAGACTTTGAAGAGGAGAAGAGAAAATTGTGGGGTTTAAATGTAGAGTTAAATGTGCAGTATGAGGACAAACTAAGAAAGGCTCTCATGTATCTAGTTGATAAAATTGAATGGCCATTGTTTGATGATCAATTAGAAAAAGTAATAAATATATAGGATAAAATAAAAGCAATTGATGGAGCTTTGATACCTATTGTCAATAAGTGGAGTAAGAGGAGAAAGGAAATCACATTCTTGTGCTACTCTATCATAAGGTCTTCACATGATTACATTGAAATAACTAATGATCTTACTCATGATCTCCCAAAATTTGATGATAAGAGAGTTGAGCTACAAAGAAGAATTGTTAGCTATTTGGATAAGTGCAAGAGTATGAAATTTGATTTATTCCCACTTTCTTTGGATAAGAAAAATAAAGATGAATTGGCTAAATAATTAGATGATCTATTTTGTTTAAGAATGAATGAAGACATAAATGAAAAAGGACTTTCATGGTGGGCAACCACAATAGAAGAAATAGTGAAGGCCTAGTTATTCTTTGATTATTTAAAGCAAGAATCTGTTAGTATTGATAAAGAGGAAAAATATGTGATCAAAAGGAAAAGGGATATTTAGTAGTTTAGCTAGCCAGATGACACCCTCTTTGACAAGTGGATGGCTGATATTGCTTCTAATGAGCAATGGGAAAAGGTTGAGAATGATGATGATGAGATGAATCTAGATGAAATTAGATCATTGATACACCTTTAGAAGATCAGAGGAGAGAAGAAGACAAAAGGGAAATCATCTCATGTGGAAAGTACCTTGGGCCTGATGGATGATGTGGTAGAAATGAAACCAAATATAATTGTCATGTTGGTAGTAAATCATGATGCAAGTGAAAATGCCAGAGTAGAGGTGAACTTGTAGGAATTAGAGCCTAACACATCATTGGAAAACTTGATAGCTACATATATTGAGGACTCAGAATAACTAAAATTCAATTATGGGATTTGTAGCATTTGAAAATGTAATAGAAGAGGGGCCTACCAAAAGAATAATCTAATAGACAAGTTTTTTTGTTACACAATTTTTTGTCTTTTTCTGTGACAACTAAATGTAAATATCTTTTGTTTAGTTGACATCTATCAGTTCTCTATGCTTGAAGCTTGTTGCATCTCACTCTATTTAAGTGAGATTCCAAGGCTAAAGAAGGATCTGATTTCATTGATAATTTTGGCCTATATTAAATATGGTTCAGTATAATTTATTAGTGCAAAACTTATGATGTATTTTCTTTGCAAATACTTGGGAATATATTGATGTGATAGGGATCTAATATTTTTTCTAGAGTCATTTTAAGTTTTGTTACAATTGTATACAATTTTCAAAGAAGATTAATATGAAGTTGAATTATCACCATATTTTTTCTTGTTGAATTTTCTCTCCATTTTTATTACCTGGTCATTTTGATTTTGTGTGAGAAAAGCTTGTCCAATTGAATTCAATTCATTTAGATTGTATGTCAATTCATTATTGCTATTGATTCAATGAATTAAGTAAATGCTCTAGTGAATTTGATAGGGTTGCTAAGGTAATAGGAAGGATGTCTATAAGAATGAATTCCAGTAAGAATTACTGATAGTATTAGTTGTAATGCAATCAATTAGATCTATAAATTGAAGTAGACTCTAAATCCCAATAGATAAAGCATTGATCTAGTTAGTCCAATCTATAGATAAATATATCATGAATAAGCACCAATACTAAAATTGAAATCATTTTTATTTTACCATTTGAAGAGTTTCAAAGAGGGTCATCACTTATTTACATATGATTTCTTAATCTTAGATAGCTACTATTTTTAGAAATATTTTTATGCCTAAGGAGAATTATGACCAAAAATGTCAAGAAATGGATAAAGTATGTATATGTTAGAGATAAGAGATGACAATCAGAATGAAACTAAAAGGATTCTCATACAACAACATTCATTTGAATCATCCCCTAGGTATACACACCTTGGTTCTATAGAGCCTGGAGAGTAGAAAATTAGTTTTAGTTTTGTTGACATTGGATCCAAATGATATGCATACATAATTGTTAATGGGAAGTAGCTAGTCCCTAGATTTGTGAGTATTATTATCTTCGTATTGAGCATTTGTTGTTTAGTAGTTGACAAACATCAACACAATAGACACTGTCAATGTTATTAAATGGTTGATAATCCCATGATCTCACACTTAGAGACTTGAAAATTTCAAAGGTCGGATGACATGAATGATAGTTTGACCTAGCACCAAGAGCCATTATAGTACTAAGGTTAGATTGATAGGTTTTTGAGGCATTGAAAGCCACAACAATGCCTAGGATTGGATAGATGGTGATTGATTTGGGATGTTTGACATGTTTAGTGATGATTATGGTTGATTTTGGGTTGATTTGACATGATTCTAAGTTGATTTGATATGATTTCAAAATGATCTACAATTGATGTGAAAGAGGATACGAATGATGATACACACTATTGAGATATGTTCAATTTGGCCAAAAGATTAGAGTTATTGGAATGAGAAAATGGGATGAATTACTATGAAAATGTGATGAAACTGTAGATATGAACCATTTTTTAGTGTCTACACTACTAGCATGACTTATTATGGATACATTACATCGTCTCACATTTCTTTATATTGAACATATAAATTACATTCAAAACTAACAAATTCAATGTTGTTTGAAATAACCATCTACTACCAACATGTGTCATCAATAGTTGATTATAAGAAAAGATGAATGCATATAATAGATCGATCATATCATATGGCATGAATTAAAGGGAAAAAAACTTGAATGGTTAAATATATCTATATGACTTTATCAAGTGAATCAAACAAGTCAAAGATTACTTACATTACAATTTGATTCCAAAATCATTATGGCTATATCACACAAACTCAAATTTCACTAATCTTTGTTGAACATAGAAATTATAGTGAATACCAACAATTTTATTGATTGTTTATATAAACATGGACACTAACAATTTTTAACTGGAATTATCTATTCTCTTTTGAAGATCATAAACAAATTGATAATGAATTATTCTAATATGAAAATCTCATAAACATAACCTCTCTTCAAAGATTTTGTTATAAACCAATATGTTGATGGTAGCTTCAAATTCATTTTCATTGATTTTGAAAATCATTAAACTCTGTATAAGCCAAAACAATAGCTCTTTATCATCAAGAGCTTAGAGTACATGAAATTATCTACTTAATAGATATGGATACCCTTTCCAAATAACATGTTCATATATTCTTTCAATATTTTCCTATTCCTTTTCACATATTTTGATATACATTTTCATGATCTCATGGTATAAATTTTGTTATATATATATATATATAATAATTTTGTTAAATATTAAATAAAATTAGTTATGATAAATCATTTTAACTCTTTTTCAAATATTATTGAGATGCTTGTCAGAGATAAGGAAGAATAAAGTAGTTTAGTCTTAAATTAGTTTTGATAAATCATTTTAACTCTTCCTAAATGAGTTTATCATCCTTTCCACCAAATAAACTATGGGGACTCTTCCATATCTTTCCTAGATAAACACCAAGACTTATTGAATTAGAGAAGACTTCTTCATAAGAAATTTTCCTTGCTCAATATCCTACACTTTCATTCAAATATTCTATTTTCCTCATTAGAACAAGGCTCTGAATTGGGATAGCTCACTTTAACCACCATGGTAGAAATAGATGTTTGTTTCATTATTTTTTAACAGAGATTTAAAAATATCTTTACATACAATAATAGACAAGGAAAGTCCTTTTGCACACATTCTTAGGGTGTTTGTTTCATTATGTTTTAGCAGAGATTATAAAATATTTTTACATAAAATTATAGATGAGGAAATCCCATTTTCAAACATTCTTCACTCTATTTGATAAAATCTTACTGAATCATAAAAGCTATTGGAAGTACTAGGCAATAAAACATATACTTAATAAACTTATCAAGAATCATCACTAGTAAATTTTGACTCATTTTTTAATGAAAATTGGTCAAATATTTTACTCATGTTGGTCAACTTTGTGAACAAATGCTTTGTGTCTATTTTTCATTGAAACTTCAACCAATTCTTGTTAGTGTCAAAATTTTGATGATGTATTTGGTTGAAAATGGCCTCCCTTGTTAATGAGACCAATGGTCAAAATTTTGACCATGTTTTGTTGAAAGTTTGACTAAAGCATCGACTAGGATGCCAAACCCACGATGAAATCCTTGTCGATGCTTTGGTTAAAATTTCCACCAAATATTGGTCAAAAGTTCAATCAATGATATCCCTTGCTTAACCAAAATGCCAAACCCACAATGACAATTTCATCAAATCTTTGGTGGAAATTTCACCAAGATTGGTCAAAATTAAATTTCCTCTAATGTTGGTAAACATTGGTAGAAATTTTGATCAATATGTTTCATTTTTAAAAAAATTACTAGAAGATAAACATCCAAAGTAATCACTGACAGTAGCTTAGTTAGTGAATAGTATGGATATTTAGCTTCAGGTCTTTGGTGGGTCTACCACCTCCTTGAGATGAGATTTCACATACCTATATTGATCGCACTACAAGTGGCTATAGACGGATGAGGTTCCCATCTATTAGGGTGTCTCATTCCCTACATATAGACCATGGAGAGGGAGAGAATATATGTTATTGCTTAATTAAATGAATCTAACTACAAGAGAATTACATTGCCTCAAGTAGTCATTGCTTGAGGAGATGTAACCTTAGACTCAAAAGTAACCTTAACACATCATCAATTCATTCACTTTATTCCTATAAAATAGTACATAATAAACAGTTGTAGTAAAAACTTTGTGAATCAAAAATCAAGATAGAATTTAAGCATATCACATGTGCATTGGTTGATCCGCCAACTTTTTGCAAAACTAGACTTTATACATTGTCTGAGGGAGTGGGCTTAGTTACATCTTAAATTCTTCTATGGAGACACGTCACACCTCCCTAACATTGAGGAAGATTTATTCCTTTATGAAACTAAAAGACCTCAAATAACTAACAAGTGTCTCAATCATGTTTGAACTCTTAATCAAAAGACAAGATTATAGGAACATGCAAGAATCACTACACAAGTTAACGAAACATGATATTATCATCTTACAAAGTCCTCCAAATCGTCTAGGTATTAATTGCTTCCAAGAAAGAGTCAACAAATTTTTCTGGCAATTGCATTTGGTATGTGTCCTCTAACTTCTTCCACATAGGTTATAAGGGCCCTCTTAACAAACTAGCATCCATTCACATTATACCATTAATAAATGGTGTAGATAAAATCCCTAATTTTGAATTTTGGAGTGATTAGAGGTTATTAATTTGTCTTTGTATTTGATAAATTCCTAGTTTCCTTGGAATGCAACTAACTCAATTGTAAGAGCTAAGTTTCTCATTAGGTCCTAGGTTGCTAAAAGTTTCTCATTGAGCCAAAAGTTTCTCAATAGGTCAAACATGATTAGGGATGTGCAACTAAGGTCTTTAGTTTCCTAAATGTGTCCTAGGTATTCTATCTAGGTTCATAGAATGGTCCTAGTGGGACCTATTTAGTCAAAAAAAGTCTAAGGAAAAAATATTGTTCATGGAGGTTGTAACTACCAATTCTCAATTATATGAGCAATAAAGATCATTTTTGGGATGTTGGAATGATTACCATCAAGTTTATGCACGTGTGAGACTTCTATACAGATAGTTTATTATGTTTTGCATGGTTTAATGGTGTAGCATGGCCATGTATGGATTGACATAAGGGATCAATTTAATTTTTTGTTTAGTTTAGTCTTTCCTAGTTCTTTTCCATATTCAAGTTTGTGTTGAAGTTATCATGTTCTTAAGTTACAACATTTTTCTTGCTGATTGACATGAACATTGCCTTCACAAGGTTGATTGTGTAAAAATGTCTCTAACATAATCACCATGGTGAAAAATGCATGAAACCAAGTGGAATGATAGGTTAGATAGTGTACATAGAATTTATTTTTTTTTCATTTTTATGATGGGTTTCCAAGACAAGAAGAGATGTCATAGGCTGACTACTAGGAGTATATGAGCCTAGAAATTTTTTCAAAAGATGTTATAGAGCAAACCCATGATCATACCGGGTCTAAAAACTGGAGTTCCTAGGATCCCTAGGATGTAAAATTTAATGTTCAAGTGGAGTGGAAACTTGATTTTAGGTTTGAAGAGCTTGAGATATTTTTAAGTGCTAATTGGACTAGAGGTCTAAAACTAAGGCTAGAAACTAGGGCTTAAGAGACAATAGGGTTGTGGGTGTCTTGAAGCTCTAAAAGTTTGGAACCTTGGTATTCTAGGAGATAGCTACCAAATTCCCAATTATTTTTTAGGGGTTTGGAAGAATTTGGAGAATGAGAAAAAATAGCGCTACTAGACCTAGAAGTCATTAGGCCTAATTAGCCCCATGTGAAACATTTGAGTTTTATTTCAGTTTTATTGTGACAAAAAAGTGTTCAATGAGGTCAAGAAGGTTATAGAGGGTATTTAAATTTTTATTGGACTCCAAGCTAGTGGAAGTACAAGATACTAAGTGAGGGTTAGGTTTCTAGGAGGAAGAAGGACTAGTAGGACTAGTTGCTTAGAAGGGGGATTAAGTCTACACCAAATCAACTACACCTAGGAGAAAAGTTGGAAGAGAATCCTTGGAGGCTTGGATTAGTGAAAATAAAAGAAGAAAGAATCATTATATGATTCAAGTTTAAAAAATTGATTAGGAGTGGCTATTGTATAGAACCCAAGGTCCTCTACATCAATAACAATATTATAGTATAATAACTATGGACAATCACATACCATAATAATTCATTATTTATAACATATATCATAATTAAGTGAAAACATTGTCCATACATTAAAGTTTGATGGAAGTAATGAATAGGATAACAAAGCTAAAATAGTACA
The DNA here is from genome assembly GCA_028749045.1 of Cupressus sempervirens. Classification (NCBI taxonomy): domain Eukaryota; kingdom Viridiplantae; phylum Streptophyta; class Pinopsida; order Cupressales; family Cupressaceae; genus Cupressus; species Cupressus sempervirens. The sequence continues at coordinate 185,764,929 of CM053787.1, read as the reverse complement.
AATTGTAGGACTCATAACTTCCCCCATTACACTTTTAGTTGTCCTCACACAAAAAAGGACCTAATATTAAAATATACCACATCAAATCTATAACCTATGAATTTTTACTTAGTACCTTTTTTATTGATTTTAATTATTTAATTATTTTTATTTGAGTAGAAATTTTTAAGGTTTTAAATGTCTTCCATCTCATCATCAACACTTTCTACCTCCTCCCCCACATTATCATTTTCATGTTCATGCCAATACACAACTGAACTAAGAAAAATTGAAAGTTCATATCAAGCACTACTAATATTTCAAGCTTACATGGAAAAAAATAAAAATCAATCATTACCTTTGATGTCCAGAAAATAAGTAGACATTTAGTATTTACTAGTTTATCTAAAACAAAACTTATAAAAAGTTGAACTAGAATTACACTAAGTGACATATCATTGTTGGACAAGGCATATTCTAAAGAAATATCTTGAAGTCCTCTTCTTGTCACTTGCATCTCCTCCCCAGTCAAAACCTACAATTCTCTACAACATCAATTCATTATTCCCTAAATATCTCATACCAAAATGTAGTGTGCCCTTTAATTGCAATAACTCATTGTATCTATCTTGACTATTTGAAAGATTATTTCTAACATGACTAATAGATGCATATTGTATGTCAAAATACAAAATTTTATGGCATGTTCTCTATAAAAAAACATATTGTGGTTGTTTGGGGGAAGAAATCATTAAAATGAGTACTCTTCTTTGTAAAAACCACACATTTGGAAGTTATCAATTTAGGAACTTGCATGGTAATGGGTTTCGAAAGACCATATGGCTATATTGAATTCCCTTTCTTTGGCAATAAAGATGTAACTTGTATTGGCACCTCCAACCTTTATCTTAGAGATTTAAATACTTCTAAAGCTAAACCAAACAATGGATATATGGTGACATGATGGAGTTTGGTGCTAAGACAAACATGTTGGCTTCAATTTCCTATATAGTAGAATAAAAATAGTAGACACATTATTTAGTATAGTAATATAAGATATCATTTTCTAAAAAATCTTGCCATTATAAAATAATCAAGAAGTAGAGAAAGGTCAAATCAACTAAAGAATAAAAAAATAATGATTCAAAAAAGATCCAAAAATTAGATGTTGTAACATGCAGTAGGATACAAGTAATATTGATAAATATCTTATTTGGGATCTTGATTTATGTGGTGCAACACAAAAAATGACTCCAAGGTCTCAAGTTGTAGAAGGTTATGGAGGTCTACATATCTAATTATTCTGTCATCTAGGAACTTCAAACTTTTATTCACTCGCTATAATCCATCTTCATAAAATTATTGTTTCAAAAGTGTCAAATTCATAATTATACCCTCAGGCCAACATACAAAAAACATGAGCAATAAGAAAAATAACAAAATGTATTTGATGTAGGTTATTAATTCCTCCAAAGTAGCTCACTTGTGTATGAAAATGTGCAATTTTTGGTGCTAGGTCGGCCAGTAGTTGTTATAGAATAAATATCATAACAAGTATTCATGATATCCTCTATAAGCTTCAAGTTTTCTATGCCCTTAATAGTCATTGAACCTTCTTCTATTGTCCTTTGTTTTGGCAGGCCTCTAGTTACCCCAAGTGCAAGGGTGTTAGGTAGGAAACATACCTTCAAATACAATTATACGAAATTTTTTTGGGTTCTAATAGGAAAAAAGTAATCAATGTAACACAAAATAGGAGCAAGAAAATAATTTACCTAATTCTTAAGTTCTTAACAAAGATGATGAAAGAATGACACTAGTTCAATTGGGAAGCAAGAAAAAAGACTGCAATCAACTCTTCCATCAATTAAATCAAGTTCTATAAATCATTCAAACATCAAATGGGATAAGAGAATAAAGTCATATAAAATTCTTCTAAAATAGCATCTTACATCTAAAAAATAATAATAAATGCTTTAAAAATATATATATCTCAAAAGACCATACGTGATACTGAAATGTTATCATTGGTAACCATTTTAGTAGATATGTAAAATAGTTAAGGGAGTGTTGATAGTTTTTAATTAGATTATAAAGAAATTCCAATGCAAAAGAAGAAAGCAACTATTTGGTCCACATTTTGGGTACTATTTTATAAGTAGAGTTTCCTTGTTATTGCATATGAGTGGATGATAGAGTTAAAAACATCAACAGACTTTGAGTTGAGAATTTGCAAGATTATAGGTACAAGCTACAATGAAAAGCTAAAGCATGAGAAGAATTCCTTTTGATGGGATAGTTATTTCCTAAATCTATTGAGATGTTTAAAGAGAAAATATATTAGACATGCTTTAGGAGAGATTAAGATAAATAAGCACATGAGACTAGGACATGACTTCTACCAATGCATGTGTAGATTGCCTAATACCTATATTAACATGCATAATAGTTTCACTATATGTCTAAAGTAATCATCTCTATAGTGATTAAACACAAACACTAATCTTTTGTATAACATTGATGTTTCACCTAATGAAAACCATCCAAATGCAATAAATATTTGGTAAATTTTGAACCTTCTAAAATCTAATTTCTTTAGAAATTTTATAAAAACACACAATAAATAATGAGAAAACATAACAAATGCATAAGTCAAAAATCTCAATTTATAACAAGAAGTAATAGTCACATAATTAATAATAATAAGATTAGATATCACAAAAATTGCATAGAATTTATCTACAACAAATTCCAAAATGTGTATATGACATTTACTAACAGTGTGCAAGACATCTTTAGGGATTTAGTTTTTGCAAATGCTTGAGCTCAACATCTTTTATTGCAATGATTTCATTCAATTTGGAAATTTATTCCTTGAGATCTCTAACATCCTTGCTTTCCTTGTTGCCATGTGTAGCACCCAATTCCAAGCTAGACAATCTCTTTGCAAATTTCAAAGTGTTGATTGTCTCCAAGTAAGAGTTAATGTCTAGATTGAGATGTACAAACATGAGTATATTTTCTTGGCCACCCAAAGAATCTTGAAGAATTTGGGATAGTTTTTGGTTATGATATGGGACATGTGCACTCTTATTAGCTAAAGAAAATATAACATCCCCAAGAATAGAGAGAGATTTGTGTTTTGATAGAAAATAGCTATTTATCACTCAAGTCAAAGAATCCTATTGCAGAATTGCACTCCTATCATATGGAAACATCCATTGATTGACCTAGGCCTTCGTTGCATTTGAATTCATGAAGATATTCTCATTTTTGAGATTATCGCTATAGCTATAGAAATGAGGCATCAGATATTGGGGTATCTTTCAGCGATTGAAACTTGGGTAGCTTGAAGTATAGTATGATATCACTATAGCATATAGTGATTAGATTCATTGCTATGCAGATAAGACTCATTACTAATATGACGATGAGTGATCAAATTGAATTATCACTATAACTTATAGTGATATATCTAATCAATGAGTGGAGGATATGGAATTTCAATATAGAGATGAGTGATAAGTCTTCGTATAATATTATATGTTATAGTGATCATGATCTATCACTGAGTGGTGAGAGCAAAAAAAGGATATAGCAATTAATGCTGAAACTTGGAGATTGATGTAACTTATAGTGATGTATAGTTGTATTATCAAAAGGGCATTAGTGTGAGTTGTAGTGATAAGTTGAATGTGATTACTGGTTGCATTTTGTGTTATAGAGATATAGTGATCAATAATGAGGCATCAAATATCAAGGTATCTTTTAACAATTGTAGTTTGGGCATATTGAAGTAGGGTATGATATCACTATAGCATATAGAGATTGGATTCATCGATGTGTAGAGAAGACTCATTATCAATATGGTGATGAGAAAGGAATTGAATTATAGCTATAACTTATAGTGATATTTCTCATCGGCAAGTAGAGGATATCAAATTTTAGTATAGTGATGGGTGATAAGTGTTGCAGTGGCAGAGAAGAGAAACGCTATAGGAGGCAACATTGTTGAAAATGTAATAGGGAATTTAATGTTATGTTTTAAATGCTTTTAGTTTTTGAAGTTTGTAATAATGTCCTACATGTGGTGGCATACCTAGAGTAGCAGTTCGATAAGCTCTCCAGATATAGCCACCTAGGACCAGGTGTGTGGATCTTAAATTAGAATAGTTTTTTTTAGTTCGTAGGTGGAGTGTTTAATGATTTGTAGAATCCAATAATAGGTAGTAGGTAGTTTTTGGAATATTTCTGATTTAGAAAATGACTGTCTAATATTGGTAGAAAAAACGTTTCAGATTCTTATCCTTTTTTTGGATAGAAGACATTCTTCTTTTCTAAATAAGAAGAAAACGTTTCACGTCCTTTAATTAGAAAAAGAAAGTCAGTTTTAAAATGAAAGAGCTAGTCAGCTATGTAAAAAAAAAAAAAAATTGAATTTGGAGAGATATGGAATGTTTTTTTCATTTTTGTCTTTGTGCAAGTTTTCGATGGTCTAAGTTTTGAATGGATTTTTCTTATCTTCTCACTGGAAACAAGTTGATAGTTTGCAGAAGATTAAAAAGTTTTAGTTTTGGGTCAAATTTGGTATGTTTACAGAAAATTAGTCTCAGTGCATGGGTAATATCTCCCAAATGCACCGTTGGATTTTCATGAGCTTTGGATATGTTATTATAGGCCTAATTACGCCCATCTTCACCAGAGCGATTGAAGAGTTTTGATCTGGTTCAAGAGTTATTCATGTCTGAGTGCAGGCCTATCTAGAGACAACAAGAAGCAATGTTTTGCAGAAAAATGTACTCTGATGCGTGGTCAATATCTCAAGTTTGAACCGTTGGATTTCTCTAAAAAAATTATATGTTGTTTGAAACCTATTTACGCCAAATCTCAATGGTTGGATTGAGTAAATATTTTCTAGTTTGAAAGTTATTTATGTCTGAGTGCAGGTCTATTCGGAGGCAGCAAGAAGAAATTTTTGGGGGGATTCATTTTCAAAGTTTTGAATCTAGTGGATGGTTATAGGAGTCTTATGAGTTGATTCTAAGGTATATTTGGTTGTGTTTTCATAATAATAATAATGATAAGAACAATTGGTTCAAATCACAATGGGTGGTTATAATATATCATGTGTGATCTTGAAGGTTGTGGACGCCCCTTGAAGCAACTCAGTTGAGTGACTGATTCCTCCTGAGTTTTCCAAGGTGTGGCTCTGCATCAATAAGTCTTTATATATCAATGTATGTTATAGTGATCATGATCTATTTCTAAGTGTTAAGAGCACAAAAATGATAAAGCGATTTGATGCAGGGGCATCTTGGCCATCGTGTTATCCCACCAATTCTATTGGTTGCTACTGAGTTACATCAATTACTGAGTGCCAATAAATTTTTAGTCATTTCCAAGTTGAAGTTATTCCATGTCATGTTAACACACTAGTTAGCATGTTATCCCATTTATTTTTCTAATTTTTACCAAAAGATCCTTCAAGTGTCGAGTTGGTCAATTGCAATGTTTACCAAGTTGCAATGTGTGCCAAGTGTTCTTATTGGTGTGCCAAGTGTTCTTATTGGTGTTGAGTTTTCCTATATATGTTGAGGCCTAGTATTAGTTTTCTATGTCTACTTCTAGTTTGAGCTGACCTACCGCATATTTAATTTCATGATTTGTATTTAATATTTGTTAAGAGCCAGCTTGTGGCTTGGTTATGTATTTAATGTAATGGTTTTTTTATTTGATAATTTTTAATAGAGTAACTTGTGGCCATGAAATTATTTAAAGGAGTCTTGGGTAGAGTCTTAGGCATTATGATTTAATGTTGGATTACCGTTCAAGCATGGAGATGTAGAGAAGCCTAAAGAAGTCATTTTAGTTAAGGGATCTTGCCATGGAGTAGCTTGAAGATACAAGTCTACATTTGATTTTAAAGATTTGTCCTTCTTTGAATTATGTTTTCTTCTTTGTAATGGTCGTAACTTGAAAGGTTGTACAGCCGCACATGTTGGATGTAAACTTCTTGATTTGAATATATGAAATATTGTTTCTCTGGATCTAAATCTCATTCTTCTTGTTCATTTTCCACTATGTTTTTGTTGGTTTCTGGATTACCTCATTTTGGGGTACACCTAGATTAGCACTGCATCAAGTGGTACCAAAGCTTAGTTGTTCCTGAGTGTGCAAGAAAATCATCAAAGTGCGAGGCAATTTGTACTAGGACCTTGGTTAGGAAAATTTTATGAGAGAAAAATTTTAATTTTGGAAGTCCTATCTAGTTGGTGATTTGGTGTAGGGTTGTAGATCTGTAGATTTGGCCTACACTTGTAGAGGACTCACCATTTAATTATTGTTTGTATATGTAAAGATGGTTTGTGGAAGGAGAGATGTGGATCTAAGATTGTTTGACATGTTGAGGAAACTTACAACCAAGGTAGAAGATTTTGAGTTAGTGCAAGACTATGGAAGACATATTGATGATGTTGAGAGCAATGAGTATGATTCTTTTTCAGATGATTTACATGAAATGATTGATGATCTAGAAGAGTCTAATTTGAGTTGGCATCTGAGGACTAGAAAGAAGGTTTTTTGGTTGGTTAAAGAGGTTATGAAGAGAAGAAGATAGATCATGGAAGTTTATGATAATTTTGCCAAAATAGAGGAAGTATCTTTTGGTTTTCATGAACATATGGATAGATCTGACATGGAAATTATAGAGCATCTTCTTGTGCACAATGAGATTACTAAAGAGGAGAGTTTCACTTATGTTAGTAAGGAATTGGATGTTTTTATTTAGAATGATGTTAATGTTAGAATGGATGTGATGACTTATCTGTTGCTATCATTGCTGATCTGGAGTTATATGTTCATTCTATTGTGAGTGATGTTGATCTAGATGTTTCTTATGGCCTAAGAAGATGGATTTACTTTCTGGTAATATGGTTGAGGGTTCCAAAGGGGTTATTGATGTGGATTTTCATGATGCTATTATTTTTGATAAGGATCTAAACTTATATGTTGCTATTGAGATTTTGAAGGATACAAATATTGTTATGTGGATTTTCATGATGTTGCTGATCTATATATTGTTGGAGGAATGAATATGCATGTTTCTATTATGGACTCGTATGTTGCTTCTATTATGTATCTAAGTTCATATGTTGTTGTTGATCGAGTTTGTGATTTGAATATTATTACTGATCTGGTTTTCATGTATGAGGATGATGTTATGCATGATGCTAATGATAAGTTGTAGATGGAGCATTATGATTTTTAGTTGAGTTTGTATATTGATTGGGTGGATGAGATTCTAATTTTTTAATGGATGAAGCATAGATGTTTGATTTTTAGATTTGATCTATTTTCTTTGATGAAGTGGAAACCTTTTGTGAAGATGAAGTTGAGTATAGGATTTCCTTTCAGAAGCAAAATGTGGGACAATTTTTTCTATTTACCTAGGGAGTCTAATGTAGGAGTATCTAAGGTCTTTTCTATTTACCATGGTAGTCTGATGTGGAGGCATCCTAGCCATCATGTTCTCCCATTGATTCTATTGGTTGTTGTCTAGTTACATCAATTACCAAGTGCCAGTAAATTTTTAGTCATTGCTAAGTTGAAGTTATCCCATGTCATGTTAACATACTAATTAGCATGTTATCCCATTTAATCTACTAGTTTTGACTAAGTGATCCTTCAAGTGCTAACTTGGTTAGTTGTAGTGCTTTTCGAGTTGCAATATTTATAGAGTTACAATGTGTGCCAAGTGTTCCTTCATGTACCAAGTTTTCCTATTGGTGCCAAGTTTTCTTGTATGTGTCGAGTGCCAATATTAGTTTTCTATGTTTGTTTCTAGTTTAAGCTAACCTAGCAAATATTTAATTTCATGATGGGTATTTAATATTTGTTAAGAGTTGGATTGTGGCTTGGTTATGCATTTAGTGCAAGTATTTAAAGGGGTCTTGGTTAGAGTCTTATGAATTATGATTTGATGTTGGATTATTGTTCAAGCATGGAGATATAGAGAAGCCTAAAGAAGTCTTTTTAGTTAACATGGAGTAGCTTGAAGATAGAAGTTTTTTTTTTAAGTTTGAAGATCTATCCTTCTTTGAATTATGTTTTCTTCTTTGTAATGGTCATAACCCAGAAGACCATATAGCCAAGCATGTTGGATGTTGTAATGGTCATAACCCAGAAGACCATATAGCCAAGCATGTTGGATGTAAAATTCTTGATTTGAATATATGAAATATTGTCTCTTTGGATCTGAATCTCATTCCTCTTGTTCATTTTCCATTGTGTATTTGTTTTTTGGTTTCTAGATTACCTCATTTTTAGGTACACCTAGATTAGTGCTACATCAGGATTAGTGATGAAACTTGGCGATTATTGTAACATATAGTGATGGATGGTTGTATTATTAAAAGGACATCAATGTGAGTTGTGGCAATAAGTTGAATGTGATTGTTAATTGCATTTTTCTATTGTAGAGATATAGCAATTAGTGATGAGTTGTGGGATATTGTTATATGTCATAGAGACATTTCAAGTTCCAATATTGAAGGTTAAATTTTTGATATCACCATACCTAATAGTGAGCAAGTGTATCAGAGATCGTAGATGAAGGCTTTCTAGTATAGCAATAAGCAATGGTGATATTTCCATTGCTATAGTGATAGACATGAAGTTAAAAATAAGTTGTTATTTGTGAGAATAGGCTATAGCAATTACAATTTCATATATTTATATCACTAAAAGTTATAGAAATCAAATGTTTTAATATTTTTCATCAAGCATGGAAATATGTGCATGAAATGATTTCTAACAACCAATTCATTTTCTACAATGATAAAAAAGTGGCTCTATGTTTCACTTTGTATGGAAAGTAAATGCATGAATGTAGTGTTTGGTAATAAAATACAATCATTACTAGTTTGAGCTCATGTATTGTTAAAGGAAAAATGTGAGATTATTGTTTTTATTTAGTTTTTACATAAATTTGTACTTAGAGAAAGTTTCATAAGATGTCATGGAGAGTTTTGGTTCTACAAAAAAGAGGAAAGCTGAGAAATTCAAAAAGAGTAAACCTGATAAGAAGCAAAAAGTAGATGATGAAGTGCCACCAAGGAAATTGAATGAGGACCTCATTGAACAAATGACTTTTGCAGGTCCTAAGTCAAGAAGAAACAAATCTACATCCCTAGACAAAATTGAAGACAAGTATAGTGACATTGAAGATGTATAGTCTAGGAATAGGGTTATGAGCTCTTTTTATATCATTATGTGAGGACAAATCACAAGGCACCTATTTGTCATCCTTGGAAAAGGAATTTAGGAAAATTGACAGTGGCAAATGTGTTCATGAATGTGAAATTACTTGAGGTAATTATAAGAAAATATAATGTTGAAGACTAAGGAATATATGACAAGGATGGGGAAAAATTCATGGAGATATCTATTAAATATCTATATGAAGCTTTTAGACTCACTAACAATCTAACTGAAAGGTTGTCATTCATAAAATTGAAAAATGAGTATGAGAAATTGATGTTGCACAAAATAAAAAAGGAGCCTCTAACTATAGAAGATGGACATACATTCAATATCAATTTTTTTAGGACATACTTAGACATGTAGGAGGGATGGAAGCACATGATTTGATGGAAATTGAATCCATGGTGTTAGCATCAGACATTCAAATGTTGGAGCCCAGACCTTATGATTATGTAGAGTATGTTGTTGATAACATTCATAATTCTTTTTTTAATTTTGAAGATGTTGAGTGTCATAATTTTAAAAATTATTCCTTGCTTATGCATATGATTTTATATTTTGGGCAAATGAGAGGATTGCGAGGTGAGGGTTTGAAGTTAAATTTGAGGGAGTCTAATGGGGAAATGAAGCCTATTCAAATGTGGACACCAATATTGGATTATAGGTTTAGTACTTCTTATTACTTTACATTTGAAGGTTATTTTGTTCAACCTTTGTACACTTTGTTTGGACACTAGTCTTTTCCCTCAATTAGCCTTGATATTAAAAGATTTTTAAGACCTTTCCACAATGGGTTGGGAGAGAAAATCAAACACAATTGGGGACATTGGTATGTATATTATTACCTCACTTATATTAGAGTATCTGGGTTTGAAGGAGGGAAATATAGATTACCAGAATTAGTGCCTGATAGAATTGCATATGTAGAAACTATAAGGTAGATGTCTAAATCTAGCAAACAAAATTTCAGTGGTAACAAAAGAAAGAAGGCTTTACTTCTAGGAACTTTATCTTTTGGAGACTTTATTATTTATGCAACTAAGTCATATGAAAAGAGAGGAGAGAAATTGTAGAATGAATATCCCATGTACAACATGGATTCCTAGAGTCATTATGATCCAAAAGGATACATTCATGCTTGTAGGAAATCACATAAATTGGGTGATTGCATTTACCAACACATTGAATATGAGGAAGGTTTCAACAACTTGGAGTGGGAAGAATTACTACAAAAGATTTAGGAACAAAATAGGGAACTAGATGAGCAAAGGGAAAAATCTTAAGAATAGTTTAAAGAAGATATTCAAAAGATTTCATATTCCCCTACTCTAATTTCAAGAACTATAGACAAGCCAGTACTTTAGCCCTTGGAGCATGATGTGCATATCCTTGATAGGGTAAATGTCAAGAAGGATGAAATACTTTTGGAGTCAAGAAATTTTTTAAATAATGATGCTTTTATCAAATCCAAGGAGTTTATGGTTGTTTTGTTTACACACTAAGGAAAACTATTGAGACAGAATATCCAAAATATCTCTCTTGAGAATGAATAAGAACTAATGAAAAATTTAAAGGAAGATATCAAAAGGGAAGATGAGCATATCACTCTGGCAAGAGGAAGGAAAATATTGAATGAAATAGGGGTGATGGTTCTATCTAGTTAGGATATGAGTGCATCATACATTTTTATAGTTTGTTTAAATCTAGTAAAAAAGATATGAAACTCAATGTACAAAGAGTTATAGATGTCATAACTGGTTCAAGATTGATGGAAGATGAAAAATCAATGTTTTTTTGGGCCTTGTACCCACCATACAAAAAGCCACAAATTATTGGTGTTGATCAATCTTTTGGTCATTTGACTACACTAAAAGTAGGGGTGATAGACCCTAACAAGGTTGTATTATGCAAGTGGACTTAACATTGTTTAATCAAGTGTGAAGCAAGTGACATTTGAGAGGGATAACTAGAAGACATTATATGAAAATATACTAAAGTTAGATCAGCCTCAAGTGAAACCAATGATACAACCATTTGATGATGCTTTGAGAATTAAATTAAAGAAATTGCAAGAGAATGCAAAATTGAAAGATGTTTCAATGATTAGAAGAGAAATATTTGGCATCCTGATTAGAAATTATTTTAATAATTTTCTTGACAAATTAAGTCAGGTTTGTGATATTTATAGTATTGGAATTTCAATCAAGTTTGTTTATTAGTGGCATACACTTAATTAGATAGCTAAGAACTACCAAGCTTATTGTACAATTAATAGTGTTAACCAAGTAATTCAGGTTCTACCAAGTTTTAGGAACGATATTTAGTTTGCAATGAGTAATTTCTACCAAGTTGGTAATTATTAGTGTAAATAAAGCTTTATTGTGCTTACCAAGTTTCTCAATGCAAACTAAGTTCTTCAATTCTTGCCGAGTTCACAAATTCAATAATGTGAATCTAGTATTGACCAAGCCATACAATGTCAACCAAGTGATATATTTTATATAGAGCTCGTAGTGATAGCATCAACTGAGCTATGTAGTGTGAATTAAGTTATTTAGTTTATATGTTGAGTTTTACAGTATTCATCAAGTCACCAGTGTAGACTAAGTTTAGACTACTTGGAAATGATTAGCATGGACCAAGCTTCTACATCTATTGAGTGTGTGACAATGCTAAGCATTGATAGTGGATGCCAAGTATTAGAACCTCACTAATTTTGTTTTCAGAACCCAAGTTCCTATAGTTTGGCTAACTTTGTGTATTTTTGTGAAACTTGTATTGTAGCTGACTTTATTGAATTATAATTTGGATTGGTATATATGTAATGTATTGTATTACATCCAAAGTAATTAAGAAATGAGACTATTAGATGCAACAAAAAAGGAGCAAAAGTGCAAATTAAAAGGCTAAAATAGTATAAGTAGTAGAAAAGATTTATCTATCATAGCAAGGTGATCACTGCACTCAAAGGTATATCATTCAACAAACCAAGTCATAGATCAGAGATCAACGACTAGTTCATCCTAATAGATGGAACTATTAAATCCTTTCATAAGGTACACTTAACAATCTTTTGTAAATCTCTTTACCGAGTGCATACTTCATTGTATGTTTGTAAATCCTTTTGCAAGGTGGACCTAGGTATCCTTATTGCTCCTAATAGTGCAGTTCATCAAAATTGATCATTGTAAGCCTTAATAGGCCAACTTTATAATACAGTACTAAAGCTTGTGGGTATCATCCCCAACCTAGTTTTGCATTCTTTTTGGAAGGTTTCTAGGTCACCATAATGTGTGTCAAAGTGTTATGAATGTTTTAATGCTTTCATTTTTTCATTCATCCACTTAGATCAGAATACACGTGAAGGATTAATTGGTAAATAAAGATTAAGTTTATTGGTCATTGATTCACCCCTCCCCTCTCAATAACTTATCTTATCATATATTTCCAAAAATTGGTATCAAAGCTTTATGGTTCTCAGGAAAAAAGTTTAACAACTTGAGAAAAGATCAGAAGTAATGAAGGTATTCAAACTTGATAAGGCTTTTTGACAATAAAAAGCTAGATTTGGAATTGGTTATTGGGCAACTTAAGAAACAAAAGGAGAAACTCTCTTAGTCCTTGAAAAGAAGAGAATATCTTTTAGTATAGATGAATGGCAAACTCTACATTGAAGAAAGAATTGAATGCATCCATTCATAAAGTAATTCAGATGAAGCTAATAAGGTAATCAAAGAACTATTAGAAAGGAATGGTACACTTCAAGAAGAAATCAGAAAGCTGAAAAGAGAACAAGAAATTTAGTTAGTAAGATTGTGTGAAGTCATGGAAGAGAAAAACAAGATAAAATAAGAGTTAGAAGGAAAGAATAATGAAATTCAACATCTATCCCTTCAACAAGTAGAGTTCATTGAATAACTTACCAATGCAAATGAAGAAATCATGAATTTAAGATCAAAGAATGAAAGATTGTAGAATGATCTAAACACTAAAAATAAAACCAATGAGAGGATGATGAAATCTCAAGAAAACATGGATCATCTAAATGATAAAATCCAATACAGAGAAAAGGGAAAAGTATGAATTGGATATATAGAAGAAGGTAAATCTTCCTAGCAAGGAGCTCAAAAGAATCAAAGACTTGCTTATAGTCACTGTGGTAAGATAGGTCATACATCAAACAAATGTTGAATCAATGGAAACTTCTATAATTGAAATCAACATGGTCATAGAGGTAATGAATGCAAAGAGAAACCTAAATTTGAAGGCAAATGTCATAAATACAAGAAGCATGGGTGCAAATCTTCTAAATTTAAAACTAAGATATTGAATTCAGAAGAATCGATTGTAAAAGCTATATTTTTTTGGGACTACAACACTTGGTGCATATGTCATTATTGTGGAGAATTGGACACATTGGAATAAAGTATGTAAAACATCACATGAGGACAAGAGACACCACTAGAATATGTTTTATTTGTATAAAAATTGGACACCTTTCCAAGAACTATATGAACACTAGAAGAATTGAAGATGAAAAGAAATTCAAGGCTGAAAGAAAATGAGATAGTACTAGATTATGAAATAATCTAAGAATGCAAGTCTGAGCAATGAAGCAAATGTCACTCAAGAATTGGGTGACTCAAGCATTTCTACTTGATCTACTACAAGGATAATTGGAACTAAGATTCTAAAGTAGACATCTTGCATTAGTTCTAGTTAGTAGAAAGGAAAGATCCAAATCAGTATTCAAGATACAAAGGGATCACCAAGCATCTAAAGAAATTCTAGACAGTACTGAGCCAGGTCAAGTTGCAAGACCCTACCAAGCAAGGTTAGGAGCTACAAAGTTGTTGTGTGGACACCAAGTCTTGAATGTTCCTAGAAAGAAACTTATGCTTGCTAAGTGGAATATAGTCTATCATCAACCAAGCAATTGTACCAAGCATTTATGGTGATTAAAAGGTGAAATTTGATAAAAGTGAAAAAATTGAATTCATTTGTCACCATGAATTTTCAAGAGCTATTTGTGCAGAGTAATTTCAATGCATCTGAGGGATCTGTGTCAATTATTGTTGAATTTTTTTGTATTCTCACAAAACCTACCAAGTGATGGAATCCTCCAATAGAAAGACAAAGAAAGGATCTAAGATGCTAGTCCAAGGAATTGAATAGAAAGCACTAGATTTCAAATTGAGTCTAGCTATTGCAGAAACCATTAATCCAACTAGAACTCAGTCTCAAATTCCATCCAATGTATTTCTAATAAATGATATTTGTTTGCATTTTTATGATTGATTCAAGATATAGTAACCCTAGAAATGGATTAAACTTTGTAGAAGTTGTATGTGAATGGTGTGTTAAAACTAGAGCGTCAACCCCTAGAAGTGAAGGGTTTAACCCACATTAATCACATGCCATGAGATTTTCAAATAAAGTGGATAAGATTTATTCTTATTTGTGTGCATGATGGGAATTTATGGTTAGAATGGCCTTATTTTATAACAAAAAAAATGATTCATTGGATGAAAGGACTTCCAATGTTGGCCAAGGAAAAAACTACCAAAACCCTAAGTTAGGTGGAAGTGGAGAAGAAAACCCTTGTCAAATGGGATGGAAGGGGTATGAAGATCAGTTGTGTCATAGATATGGAGCTAAAGTTTGGAATATATGTAATTGCACACAAGATATATAGCTCTAGTTGACTCAACAGTGTATCATGTGAACTTGTGGAACTCACTTTCAAAGTGGTCAAGAACAACATGTCCTTTGACCTTATCGAGTTGATGTTGAACTAGTTCAACAAAAATATGGAAAGCATCAAAACTTCAAAGAATAACCCTTGTAAGTTTGGTTCACTCTTAACCTATTTATTTTTCTTTGTATGAAAGTTCTTCCCATTAAAAGGTACAATTATATGGAGAAAATATGTACCTATTCTTTATCAAATCAATGAGTACGTAGTAAAAATGGGAGAAAATTATGTCAGTATCATGGATAACTTTTTTTTTGCATTCAAAGAAAAGATGAACAATAGATTCAAGATACCAAAGAAACTTATAGAAGACTACAAAGATGATATTTGTTTTATGGTTGATTTTGATAAAGTGTATATTTAAGCAGTCAGACTAAGAATTTTATGGGTCAAGCCTCTAGGTTATGACATTAATATTAATGAAACCAAGGACATCATTGAAGCATTGTTAAAGGCTAAATATTTTGGAACATATGAGGAAGAAAAAGCTAGAACTGAATTAGAAATAAAAATCCCTCAATCTATCAACAAAGGTAAAAAGAGGATAGCTAAACTGAAACAAACTAGTTCTACTCTCCTATTGATAGAAGGTAAAGGAAATGAAATAGAAGAAAATCATGCAGAAGATGAAGAAAAGCCAAAAGAAGAAGAGCTAGTAAAGAAGAAAGGTAAGGTTATTATAACCAAACCTACCAAGCCATCAAATGTAGTGGTTACAAGAAGAACATCCAGAAACCAACTAAAATTGGGTAAAGAAGTAGAGGATGTGATTTTCAAATGGCCTCCAACCACATTTCAAGAAAGATTAAAATAAATTGATTTTGGTGCTGGTAAAAAAAATTTTAGAGCATTGAATTATGAAATTAGAACTAAAAAAGAGAAAAAGCAAGTTGAAGATATGGTCATGTCTAAACCAGGAAAATGAAAATACTTTCTAGACCAACTTGCACAGAAGATTCCCAATGAATTAATGGAGAAAATCAAGCTGAGATGGGAACATGCCAAGAAAAATACAAAAGATATTTATGAGTAGACTCTAAGGAAACTCATACTGAGTCTCAATGATAAAGAAGTAAGAGAATCCATCAAGTATAATGAGGAAAAATTTACTTTGAGATTTAATACTTGTCTATTGTTAATGTCAGTGATAAGGATGATGATGGTGAAAATGACAAAAAAGAGGAAATTGATAATGAAGAAACAAAAAATTATGACAATATAGATGATGAGGAATAAGAACAAGAAGCCACTAAGGAGAATATCCCTAAGATTCAAAACATTGAGGAGACTGACCCTATAATTATTGTAGCTGTGGTGATAGCCTCACTACCTCACTCTTTAAGTGAAACATTAAAGACATCAAGCTTAGAGAAAGCTACTGCTAAGTTGGCTTTGTCAAACATTGAAAATAGAAGTTCTCAACCAATATTTTCACCTATTTAGCTCAATACTTCATTAATAGAAGTAACCAACACTTTAGCTACTAAGTAGCCAGTACTGTTAGAGTAATTAGATATTTTCTAATTAACTCTAGTTGCTTAAGCTAAACTTTAGGCATCTAATAATTAATTCTTTTATTAATTATTTTGATGCAACCTAGGTTAGACCTTTTTTATGGTTTTGATCTCCTTTATAAGGATGATCTCTCATTGTAAACAAAACTTGAGATAATTCATTTTTTATTATAGCAATCTTCTTTTTTGCTCATCAAGAATGTCTCATTTATGGATTTGGCAATTCCTGCCTTCATAACTTTTTGCCTCTCTCTTTTGTGACAAGTGTTTGCATGCAGGTGATTCTTGGGAGCTATGGGGTTGATCGTTCATCAACTTCAACAAGTACTTCCTCCTCCATCAATTTTGATCACTTAGAAACAAGGTATTTCTTCAATAAGTGCAATATCTACATTTACTATTAGTCATTTTATTTCTACTAATGTTTTTATTCCAAGCTAGCAAATAATAAGTACTAAGACAGTTGAGAGCAAGCCTCAACTAAGTACAAAAGTGTCTAGCAAAGACAAAAATAAGGAAGAAGACATTGATCTTGATGAGGATATAGTTATCCTAAATTAGGATATCTCTAATCTAAATCTTGATCAAATGCATATAGTAGGAGAGCTTCTACAAAAGAAAGCCAATCAGCAAAGGCTTAGAGAAGGAAGGAATAGAGAATTTCAAGTTCTTGAAGATGCAAAGAATATTCTTGCAGATGCAATTAGCACTGAGGTTGACACTTCTCAACTTATTTTGACTTAGTTAGTAGAAGTGGTCCAAAAATTCAATGAATATTTGAATGGACAAGAGAAATTGTTGTAAAGAGCAGAGAAGAAATTTAAAAATAAAGTATTAGAGCTAGTTACACAAAAGATTGCAATACATCAAGTAGACTTGTCTACTATTCTAGGTTTATTGGAAACCTCTACCAATAATGTCACTTCAACATTTGGTAAACTCTATGACACATCCATTTTCATACAAGAAATCAAAGATAATTTTTCCAAAATATATGAAGATCTAAAGGTAAGTGTACACCAGTTGTCACTTGATCTAAACTACAATTCTACTCACTACACAAAGATTAGATTTTTGACTGATATGCAAGCATAATTTCTAAGGGAAGAAGCCAAGATAAGGGCTACACTTATAGATATACAAGGCATAATTATTTCTAACATGGATGCATTGCAAAAACATATTTCACATGCTAAATCTCTCATCCATGATAACAACTTCTCCATTTCTAATTGCATGATAGAATTATCAATAAAAGTGCAAATTGCATTGCACACAAGCAAGCTATTGCAAGAAAACTGGGACAAGACAATATCACTGATTCTAAAGGTACATTCTAATTTCTTATCACATTTTGGTATAACTATATAGACTATACCTTTGGCATTTATGTCAAAAAGGGGGGAAAAGATGTATATAACATATTGTAAAAAGGGAAGAAAATGAGAAGATATATATAATGTATAAAGAATATTGTATATATATGCATGGGGAAGCATCATATTATATACATGTATAGATATTCAGATAAACATCTCCTACAAAAGCAATTTTGAAAAATTTCAAAAAAAGAGTATGTTACCAAGTTCAAGATAGAATGGAGACTAAAGATTGTTTTGAAACTTTTTTGAGAATTTAGTTTTGATTGATAAGTATTTTTGTCACTAATGCCAATGTAGAAAAAATTATTGATATTTCTATAAAGTTTGTTTATTAGTGACACAAACTTAATCATACAACTAATAACTAATAAGCTTACCATATAGTTAATAGTTTTAACCAAGTAATTTAGGTTCTATTGAGTTATATAGTTGCTACCAAGTTTTAGGAACAATATTTAGTTTGCACCGAGCAATTTCTACAAAGCTTTATTGTACTTACCATGTTTCTATTCAATTTGCACCAAGCAGTTTCTATTTAGTGTAAACCAAGCTTTATTATGTTTACCAAGTTTCATAATGAAAACCAAGTTCTTCAATGCTTAATGAGTTCATATATTCAGCAATGTGAATCCAATGTTACCTAAGCCATACAGTGTCATCCAAGTGATTCAGTTTATACCAAGCTTGTAGTGATAGCATTGATCGAACTATGCAGTGTGAATCAAGTGATTCGGTTTATATGAGGAGTTTCAATGTATTCACTAAGTCACCAATGTAGATCAAGTTTATCCTACTTGGAAATGATTAGTATGGATCGAGCTTCTACATCTACTGAGTGCATGATGATGTCATGCATTGGCAATGGATTGTCAAATATCAGAACTTGAGTTCCTGCAGTTGGACTAACTTTGTGTATTTTGGTGAAACTTATATTGTACATAACTTTGTTGAATTTTAATTTGGATTAGTATATATGTAATGTATTGTATCACATAAAAATTAAGTAATAAATAAGACTATCAGATGTGACATCAAAGGACCAAAAGTGTGAAGTAAAAGGCAACAACAATATAAGACTTTGTGTATTTTAGTGAAACTTATATTGTAGCTAAATTTGTTGAATTTTAATTTGGATTCATATATATGCAATGTATTGTATCACATCCAAAGTAAGTAAGAAATGAGACTATCAAATGTGACATAAAAGGATTATAAGTGCCAAGTAAAAGGCTATAGTAGTATAAGGAGTAGCAAAGATTTATCTATCACAGTAAGGTGAACATTACACTCAAAGGTATCTCATTTAACAAACCAAGTTGTAGATCAGAGATCAACCACTAGTTCATCCTAATAGGTAGAACATTTAAATATTTTTAGAAGGTAGACTTAATAGTCTTTTGTAAATCTCTTTACCAAGTCCATACTTCATTGTATGTTTGTAAATCCTTTTGCAAGGTGGACCTAGCTATCCTTATTGCTCCTAACAAGGTAGATCATCAAAAGTGATCATTGTAAGCCTTAACAAGCCAACTTTATAATGTAAAACTAAAGCTTTTGGGTATCATTCCCACCCTAGTTTTACATTCTATTTAAGGTTTCCAAGTCACCATAATGTGTGTCAAAGTGTTATGAATGTTTTAATGCTTTCATTTTTTCATGCATCCACTTAGATCAGAATACACATGAAGGATTAATTGGTAAATAAAGATTAAGTTTATTTGTTACTAATTCACCCCTCTCTCAATAACTTAGCCTATCATATATTTCCAACATACAATACATATAAACCCCTAGCTTTAAGACATAATGAGATATGTAAGAGCTTGGAGAAAGAAAAGAATACCCTTAAAGAAGATGAAGATATTCAAGGAGTAGAAAGGTTGATTGAGGCTCATACTACATTTTCATAGAAATATAATTTTTCTTTTAGGTTATTGGAGGAATTGATTACTATTAGCCATATTTTTCCTCCCACCAAAAATTGAGTTTTTCTTTTCAAACATGTCCAATAGTCATATTTTCAAATATTTAAATGAAAATGTTATAAAAGTTATATTCACACCATGGGTTGCATTTTATATACTAATTCTCAAATTTTTATGCTTTATATCCTTGGTCAAACATTTTAAACATTAAGTTTCTCTTGTCAAACATGTCCAATAGTTAAGGGAGGTGTAAATGTGCAACACAAACTTTTCAATAGTTAGCATGACTCCACAATTGAGAAGGCCAACATCTAATTATGAGTGGCAATGTAGAAATCTCTCTTTATCTCTCGATCGTGGGTTTATGATCTTGACTCAATGTTTAAGTTATGATTTCACGACCCTTCCTCATTCACATGATCATAGAGAGTTTAGTGTTAACCATGGTTAGGATGGTGAATTCATGAATCACCTTGTGTGCATGGTTGCTAGGGTCAGTAATGGGTTAAAGATTTAAGCTATGAATAAATGATAACATGAAATGCGTAGACCAGATGGTCATTGTAGCTTTGTTGGAGTTATGGCTTGAACCATAGTTAGTACTATTATAATGCATCTCTTCCTACTTGCATGGTCATAATAAGTCAAAGATAATCCCAAGTTAAGGTCACAAAATTATGGCACAATACCATATGGATAACTTTGGTGATGTGGAAAGTCCTAATTGTTCAAGGAGATAAGCTATGTTCTAAGGGTCCTTATTGTATTTCAATCAATTGGATCTACAATTGTTGTTATATCACTATAGGAAAATGTATGATCAAAAGTCATAGTAGCATAATGACAATGTCCCATGTGTCTTAATAGGCCTGGGTGGAGAGCAAGCAATGGTGGTTAAGTCCATTTTTCCATGATCATGGGCATTTCATGCCAAGTCAAAGTTCAAGCCAAATGGCTTGAATGGTATGTTTGTAGTTTGGATCATATTTTCACATAACTATAGGTATCTAATGCTAGTTGGATATTAATAGGTGATGATACAAGATGCTAGTTTCATGTTGTCGCCTGATCATGATAGGTCGGAGAAGATGTTAAGGATAAGCTGTGAAGTAGAAATATGCTATATTCATGATTTTGCAAGGAATAATAGCTAATGAAGAAAGATGGTTGCAAAGCCATGATCACAGGTGGTCAAACATGACACATAAGTTGAATGCTAGTACAGTGGTGGAATGATAAAGTATGATTGGTCATGTGACAAGGCCTAAGGGTTGACTCAAGTTGACTAATGACATGCCTAACTTGGCATACTAATAACTATAGGACCAAAAAATGGGCTAATTTTTAACATACTATGAGAAAATCAAAAACTCAATAATCATACATTGACACCCTCTAGTCTACAATAAAAGCCAAATAAACAAAAGGAAGTAACACAATGTTAAAAAACCCTCTTTCATTTGTTGCTCCCATGTCCTTTCTTCTCCATGTAATGTATCTCCAATTGCCTATAGTGCACACAATTAGGAAGCAAAAGCCTAAGAAAGTAATAATGCTATAAGAGTACTAGAAGATGTGATTTTAGTGTGAAAGAGAGAAAGAGAAAAAGACTAAGAAGCTAGGGACCAAAAATTAGAGGATGAATGTTCATTTTATAATCAATTTGCATGATGAGAGCATTGGAATTTTCACTTTGGATATGTGACTTGGCAAGAGATTCCTTTGATAATTCATGACCCTATGAATTAGGATGCCAAATGTAGGGTTGTATGATGCTTTGGAAGTCAAACATGACTAAAAATGGAAGAGGATCTATGATGCATCATGTGACACCTCAAATCCACTTAAAGCCGAGAATTTATGATGATGGAAGCCAAATATAGACATGTGTAAGGGAATAAGAATATATGGATTATGCAATATCATAGCCAAGTGTAAATAGAGGATCCATGATGTGTCATGTGCATATGTTACGGTGATGTCAATATCATGTAGACTATTTGAATTAAAAATCCCTTATTCCACACAAATAGAATTTAGTAAAAAATGTAATTAGTGGTGGAAAATATAACTAAGGAAATTGAGAATTTCCATGACTTTTTATTGATGAATCAATTAATTAATAAAATAAATTAATTGAGAAGGTTAGTTAAGAACAATAATTAGTGAAATGACATAGGATTACATTATGGGTTATTTAATCCTATAGAGAGACTTAGTAGACAACTGACCAATTTGATTAATAAGTACGACAGTATCCTTGACTAGGATGATGATGGATAGACCAAAGCCATGGTCAAATTGATCAATTGATTGAAATGATAACATGCCAAGGACACATGACATGAACTAAGGACACATAATGTTTAAATGACATTGTAAAATGCTACAAGATCGAGATTGGTTGATACATAACATTGACAGACACTATCAATATTATTAAATGGTTGATAATGCTATGATTTGACACTAAGAGACTTGACAACATCAAAGATCAGATAATGTGAATGATAGTTTGACTTGGCATTGAGAGCCAAAATAGTACTAAAGTCAGATTGATAAGATTTGATAGATTGATAGGTGTTTGAGGCACTAAAAGCCACAAAAATGCCTAGGATTAGATAGATGATGATTGATTTGGGATTTCTAACACATTTTAGGTTGATTGAGATTGATTCTGGGTGATTTCAGGTTAATTTGGGGTGATTCTAAGTTGATTTGATATGATTTCGAGTTGATTTGAAATAGTTTTGAAATGATATGAAATTGATGTAAAAGAGGATATGAATGATGATAGACACTTTTGAGATATGATCAAGTTGGCCAAAATATTAGAGTTATTGGAATGAGAAAATGGAATAAATTATTATGAAAATGTGATGAAACCATACATACAAACCATTTTTGAGCATCTACAATAACAAAGGAAGAAACTCTTTAATTGTAGATCTAATATTTTTGATCTTCATCAACCACTTTTATCATCCCCTATGTCTAATAAATATAAAGGGACACTCCATCAATGCCTTATACTCCATCTAATTAGTTAGAATGATAATGGTCTTCCTTTCTATCTTCTCAAAGTTCTATTTGGTGAATAAGTCATTTTACTATGTGTGGATGTGTGCCATGATTGGATCTTTCCCAGATTTGTAGTGATTGTTCTTTGCAATCTTGAATGTAGCTATTGAGTTTTTCCTTAGGGTAGAAGCTATCTGAGTTATGCTTGCACTATAAAAGAAGATTTTGTAACCCTTCTCAGGGTTGATCTTTTCTTTGATTTAGTATAATTGTATTTCTATGCTATGCCACTATAATTTATTTTTCCTCTAAATTAATACATTCCTCTATTGTATCTCCTTCTTCCATTAATATACTCTGCAATACTTTCTTTCTTTTGTGTTAATATATTGTCTTCATTTCTCAACTATATGATTGTATCTAATTTTCTTTTGAATGATTTAAAGTGAAGTCTTTTCCTTATAGAATTCTTCTAGGTTCTAATCTACATATTGTTGTTGGATTAAGAAAGGGTTGAAGTTCTATAGTTTGAGGTTATATCAATGAATTTTGAATTGTTGCATAGAAATAAGGTTGAACATACTATTTGTGTATCAGCTCCTTTCAGATTAGATTAGGTAGTTTGTTTTCATGCATTCCTTCTCCATTTTCCTCTCAAGAAATAGTTAGGTGCATCCTGATAGTAAGGAATCTAACCTTCTACGAAGATTCAATCTCAAGTCACATAGTCACACACTTTCAAGATTCTTTCCATGTTACACAAGGCTACCTTTAGGCAAGACTTTAGGTGAGGGTGCAAGCTTTTGTGTCAACAATTTTTGGCACACTCGATGGGATGAATATTTGAAGTATTATAAGTTTAGTGGTGTCAAAGAAGAAAATTTGCAATATATGTTGAGAAGATAGTGTTGATCTTAGTATTTCAAGCCTTTAAGAGGCTCATATTCAAGTGCTTGGTAACTCCATCTCTACATTCTAGTTTCTAGTTGAAGTTTCTATGTTTCATGCCCAAAGCTCACACAAGTTCATCTTCTAGAGCTAATTTCAATACACTAAGCTCTCATTTTCAAATCTCAAAAGAAAGAGAAATATATTATCTCTATCACCAATTAGGAGTGCAGTAATAGTACATACACCTAGAAGATCTCTCTCCACTCCTCCTATTGATAGATCATAGCATAGATTGCCATCTTTTCATTTAAATAGGTCATTACTCCATATGGAACAACCTAGAGCACATGCATTTTCCACCTTTAATGGTGGAAGTCCTCTCCTATTGGCTTAAAGGCATGATATTCCAATTTCAGCTCTCAAAAGTATCCCTAATTCCACTAGTGAAACTTCCATCTCCCCTATAGAACATATTCAAGAAATTCCAAATGTCTATAATATACATGGTGTTATAGAGGATGATGTTGCTATTAGGATTCTAACTTCATCCTTAAAAGAAAAATTATTGAAATGGTATAGAGGCTTTCCTCATAAATCTATTACTAATTGGGAAGGATTAGGAGAAGGTATTTGTTAGCATTTTGAGGATAAAAGTGATTACCTATCACTTTTAGAGAAGATAACAACCATCAAGAGAGAACCCAATGAATATATGACTGATTTTAATTATAGATTCTGGAAGAGATTGGATAGTATACCCATTGTAGTAAAATCTTCCCCTAGTAATGCATTCTTGTATTACCTTAGAGCCTTTAATAGTGGTATTGATAGGTCACTCTACAATCTATGGGAGGGGATACTTTACAAAATGCTTATTAGATTTCCATAAGGGTGGAAAATATATTGATACAAGGAGGGAAGCTAGCTCCAATGCCTCAAATGCCTTTCATTCCTGACATTCCCAACCATCAACCTACAATAGCTCCTATTCTTACTTCCTCTACAAGTCAATCCCTTGTTGTGTCCCCACTAGCTTCCACATATTCTAATGGGATTGATAAGATTGTAGCCATGAAATAGAAATTGATGCAAAATATAGACAAGAAGTTGTAGGGTCAAGAAAAGAAGATTGAGGAAAAAGGTGCAGTGATGCAAAAAATGAGTAATGAGTTGGTGACTATGAAGAGGTAACAACCTCAAAATAATAATCCCCCCTCCAACTTCAATATTAGGGTCCCATACATAATAGACCCCCAAACCAGAGTCATGTCCCCTGTAATCAAAATAGACCTATCAACAATGCCTCTACTATGAATAGCAGCCTTAGTAGGGCTTTAGTCCCTTAGAATAATTTTGCTCAAGATCAAGATTTCTTCCCTTCATGTAACTACTCCTATGGATATTGTATGTGTCAGAGGGAAGAGTCTTACTTAGCATTAAATACACAAGAAAAAGAAGTAGAGAAGCAACACAATGCTAATTAGCCTGGTGATGCCTCTCATATACAATGGTAAGGTGATTTTTCTTTCATAAACCATCATTTAGAGGAGCGATGTCATACTAATCATAATTCCATAGCTCACAACACCAGAAGTAAGAGAAGAGTTGTTGAAGATGCTACATCCCTCTATCCTCATCAAGCTTCAACTTTAGATACTATACCTCATATGCTTGTAATGAATGCACAATCCAATGCTACTCCTCAAAAAAGACAAGATATGAGTAACAAGAAGTCTACTAAATCTTAGACTTCTCAAATCTAGACACCTATCCATATAGTTGCTAAAGCTTCATTCAAAGTAGAAAGTGCTTATACCTTCAATGTGGTAGATCAAAAATAAAATACTAATGTCAATATCTCTATATGGGATGGCATTGCTACTATACCATCACAAAATAAGCTACTACAACAAGAGCTAGAGAGCATAGAAGTGAAATATCAACCACCTAGAGAGGAGAATGCATCAAGCTTGATGCAACCACTGTAAGAGGAAGAAATAAGTAATAAAATCAGGACATCTCCTTTCTATGTCTCTTTAATCATAGGATATAAAATGGTCTATAATTGTATGATAGATTTAGTGCCTAGTAGCTCTATAATTCTTAGGTGTGTAGCTGACCTCATAGGTATTAAATATTAGCCAATGGTTAGAGATGTGCTCCAATTAGATTGTAGCTCTATCAAGACTATAGGAGTCATAAAATGTGTAGAGATGGCATTGCATACCTACCTTGGTTGAACTATAATGCAAGATATATTGAAAGTTGAGGTTAAACCACATTTTTCCATCTATCTTTCCAGAGACTTCACAAATATGTGGCTATATATTATCTGATTGATGGCTAACCTTATTCCTATTAAGAAGAAAAGTGGAGAGATTAGACTATGTGTAGACTTTAGAGACCTCAATAGGGCTTCTCTTAAAGATCACCACCCCCTTCCCTCCATGGAATAAGTCATATCCAAGGTTAGTGGTTTAGAAAGGTTTTCTTTCTTAGATGGTTTTTAAGGCTATAATCAGGTGTTACTTGAAGAATCTAACACATATAAGACTTATTTCACTACTAAGTGGGGCACCTATGCCTATTTTAAGATGCATTTTGGACTAACCAATCTAGGTGCCACATTTACAAAGGAAATGGAGATTACCTTCAAGAGTATGGTAAAAAAAATTGTGTTAGTATATTTAGATGATATAACTATCTTTTTAAAAAATGTAGTAGATCACTTTGATAATTTGAGATAGGTATTTGAAAGATGGAGAGAGTATGGTGTGGCCCTAAACCCCAAGAAGTGTGTATTTTCTACTAACCAAGGAAAGCTCTTAGGGCATATTGTATCAAGAAATGGGTTAAAAATAGATCCAAAGAGGGTAGAAGAAATTCTTGCTCTCTCACTTCTCACCCATAAGAAAGGATTGTAGAGTTTCCTTGGTAGGATCAACTTCATAAGGAGGTCCATCCCTTATCTTTCTTCTATGATAAAGCCTCTCATAGCTATGTTAAAGAAGAGCCTGGTGTTCAGTTGGACCAAAGAGGGAAAGGCTAGTTTTGAAGAAATTAAGTAGTCAAATGCATCAACCCCTACTCTTGCCAATCCAAAATTTGACAGAGGTTTCATCCTATACTCCCTTGGAGGAAAGGCAATCATTTTAGCTATTATTACATAATTGAATGATGAAAATTTTGAAAAACACATTACTTTCTCCAGTGAAGGGCTTAATAATTATGAGGAAAGTTACAATTATGTGGAGAAATAGGTCCTTGCTATGGTGAAGGCTCTCAAAAAATCCAAACATCTCTTGTCTCATAACAAAGCCCAACTTCTAGTTCCACATGCAAGTGTAAAGGATTTCCTCTTGAAAAAGGATATCATTGAAAAGAGAGTTGGATGGATTACCAAAGTCATAGAATATAATATTGATATTAAGATCACCAATTTGGTGAGAGGTATGGGACTATGTGAATATATGGCTTCATCTTTTGAGACACATGAAGAAGCTACACTCTTAATCCAAAATGAGCAACTAGTGGAGAATGAAAATCAGATTGATTGGTTGCAGGACATGACTACATTCTTGGCAGAAGGAAGATGCCCTCAAGGCCTAGATAGAACCAATGGGAGACATTTCAAATTGAAGGTTATCTATATGTCTTGGTGGATGGAGTATTATTTAGAAAGGATTCTAATAGAATCATGCTAATATGTATATAGATAGATCAGGCCAATAGGTTGATGAAGGAATTTCATAATGGTCCTACTGGTGGTGATTTCTTAGCGAGAGTCACTATGATGAAGATAATGAGGGCTAGCTATTATTGGCCCACCCTATTTAATGATCTCCATAAGTGGGTAAAGATTTGTGAGAAATGTGCTTTCTTCTTAGGAAAGGAAAGACTAGCTACCTTTCCCCTCCATCCCATTCAAGTTAACCAACCTTTTTTCCAATGGGGTTTGGATTTCATTAGTCCAATAACTCGACCCTCTAGTGCTAGTCATAAATGGATTTTTAGGGCCCATTTATCATTGTACCAAAAGCAATGACTGTTAGTGAACATGAAACGCCACATAATTAACCACCTGTGGGTAGGGGAGCCCGTCGCATCACCCAACAATCTCCCCCTCAATGCACAGACTAGGTGCTTACGCGGGTTGAGAAGGCACCAAAGAGATTTGAACACATGATCAGGCTAAAACCAAGCTCTAATATCAATTGTAGGGCCCATTTTCCATTGCACCAAAAGCCATGACTGTTAGTGAACATGGAACACCACATAATTAACCACTTGTGGGTAGGGGAGTGCGTCAAATCACCCAACAGGATCTTGGTAGCCACATGCTATTTCATAAGATGGACTAAGGCAATGGCTTTAAAGGATGCAACAGAGGCCTTAGTAGTTGAATTCCTTTATGTAATTGTGACAAGATTTGGTGTTCCCTCAACTATCATATTTGAATATGCCAAATCTTTTATTGTAGCTCAAATATGTTCTTGGGCTCTAGAATATGGGATAGATTTGAGCACTTCCTAAAATTATTATACCCAGGGAAATGTCTTGTATAAATCATCTAAAAAGAATCTTATCAAGATCATGAGGAGGACAATTGAAGACAATCAGAGGAGTTGGCATGCCAAGTTGAAAATAGCCTTTTGGGGTGATAGAATTACACCCAAGAGAGTAGTTGGGAATTCACTCATTATGCTAGTTTATAGAAGAGAAGCTAGGCTTTCTATTTTATTGGAATTTCCCTCTCTTGAGTTAGCTTGTCAAAAATTATCTCATGACAATCAGGTTAGCAAAGCTTATTGAATTAGAAGAAAAAAGGTAGCAAGCTATGCAAACTCTTAAGATACATCAACAACAAACTCAAAATGAGCTTTGATAAGAAGGAAAAGGCTAGAATTTTTAGAGAAGGGGACCTTGTCCTTATGTTGTATGCAGATAGATCCAAGCCAAGAAGGCACTCCAATTTTGATGCTATCTGGAGTGGACCTTATGTGATCACTAGTTGCAAGAAGGCCAATACCTTCTAGCTATTCAGACCTAATGGTAACATTCTACCCATTTTAGTTAACAGGATTTACCTAAAACCCTACTTATAGAGAGGGCTATGGTTTTTTGTATATATCAAAGTAGTTTTTCAAATTTTCCAAGAAGTGCTAAGCATGGGTTATTTCTCTATAAGATAACTAGGTGTTGAAGTTTTGTAGTTGTAGAGAAGTTAGAGGCAAAGTTATGGTTTCATAATGCATAAGATTTCATTTTTTTATGACTCCAGAGCCTATTGGATACTTTAGGTCACTGGTCATATACTTAGTGGGCTAGTATCCCCTCTGAGCAACACAATTGTTAGCCATGTTTGCTTTCCCACCAAAATTGAGTTTTTCCTATCAAATATGTCCAACGGTAAAATTTTCAAATATTCAAATGATCAAACATTATAAAAGATATGATTAAACCATGTGTTTCATTTTATATCGTAACTCTTAGATTTTTATGCTTTATCCCCTTGGAGATTCAAGTTGTGATCGTATGACCATCCTTCATCACCTAATTGCTATAGTCTATGGCTTGACCATTAGTGGAGGTACAAATGTGAGAAACAATCTTTTGAATTGTCAGCATGACTTTGTGGTTTAGAGGGCCAACATCAAATTATAAGCAATAATGTACTAATCTCTCTTTATCACTTGATCATGGGGTTATGTTCTTGACTCAATGTTTAAGTTGCAATGTTGTGACCCTTCCACATTTGTATGATTGCAGAGAGTTTAGTGTTAACCATGATTAGGATGGCAATGTCATGAATCACCTTGTGTGTATGGTCACCAGGGTCAATGATGGGTTAAAGATTTAAGCTATAGAGTAGTGATAACATGAAATGAGTAGACCAGATGGTCATTAAAACATTGCTAGAGTTATGGCTTGAACCAAAATTAGTACTACAATCATGTGTCTCTTCATGTTTGCATGGTCTTAATGAGCTAAAGATAACCCTAGGTTAAGGTCATAGAGTTGCCACACGATTACATATGGATGACATAATGACAACATGTCACATGTCTCAATGGGCCTAGGTAGAGAGCAAGCAATGGTGTTAGGCATTTCATGCCAAGTCAAGGTTCAAGCTACAATGGCATGAATGGTATGTGGGTAGTTTGGATCATAGTTCTACATGGTTGTAAGCATCAAATGCTAGACAGTTATTAAGAGGTGATGATGGGAGATGCTAGTTTTACATTGTTGTCTTATCATAGTAGTTAGGAGAAGATGTTAAGTATAAGCTATGAAGAATAAGTATGGTTTGTTCAAGGTTTCACAAGGGATAACAACTAATGAAGAAAGGTGGTTGTGAAGTTGTGATCATGGGTAGTCAAAAATGAAACATAAGTTGAATACTAGGAGGTGGTAGAATGATAAAATATGATTGGTCCACATGGAAAATTCTGAGGGTTAACTCCAGTTGACTGATGATATGGTTGACTTGGCATGCTGATAACAAAGGAAGCAACTCTTTGATGGTAGATTTGATCTTTTTGATCCCCTTCAACCACTTCCATCATTCCCTATGTCTGATAAATGTAAAGTGACACTCCATTGCTATGTGGTAATGCATCTAATTGGTCAAAACAATAATGGTCCTCATTTCTATCTTCTCAAGGTTTTGTTTGGTGAATAAGTGATTTTCCTATGTTTGGATGTATGCCATGACTAGATCTTTCCTAGATTTGTAGTGATTGTTCTCTATAATCTTTAATGCATTTGTTGAGCTTTGCCTTAGGATAGAAGCTATCTAAGTTATGCTTATACTATAAAATAATATTTTGTAACCCTTCTCAGGGTCAATATTTTCTTTGATTTAGTAGCATTGTATTTCTATGCTCTACTACTATAATTTCCTTTACCTCTAAGTTAATAAATTCCACTATTGTATCTCTTTCTTTCATTAATATATCGTGTTATACTTTCTTGCCTTTGTGTTAATGTATTGTCCTCATTTCTCAACTATATGACTATATCTACTTGTCTTTTGAATGATATAAAGTGAAGTCTCTTCCTCATAGCATTCTTGTGGTTTCTTATCTACATATGGTTGCTGGATTAAGAAAGGGTTGAGTTTGTATATTTTGAGGTTATATTTATGAATTGTGCATTCTTGTGTAGAGATAAGGTTGAACATACTATTTGGTGTATCAACTTCTCTTAGATTATATTAGGTATTTTTCTTTCATGCATTCCTTCTCCCTTTTTGACTCAAGAAATAGTTAGGTGCATCTTGATAGTAAGGAAGCTAACCTTCTCTAGAGATTCAATCTCAAGTCACAAAGTCCCACACTTTTGAGATTGTTTCCATGTTACATGAGGCTGACTTTAGGTGAGGGTGCAATATATTGTGTCAATAGTTATAGAACAAGGAGATACATCATTGCAAGATGAAAAGAGGGACACCATTGACCAAGAGAGATGGATGGATATGTGTTATGCACTATAGCAATGAGACCTAGAAGCTGCATAGAATGATGACTTGGAGATGTCAAAGGCTAGTATGCAGATGGAGGAGATGTTCAAAATCAAGATTAAGGAAAGAGAAGTAATCAATAATGAAGATTTAGTTGGAGATATCAAATATGAAGAACACATCAAGAAATGTAATAATTTTATTGAATCATCAACATTAGAATAGGCAACATAAGTCTTTTTTCTATAAACTTGTTTTACAAGCATACAATTAATTGTTAATGAGTCAATTACTTGTAAATTTTGTAAACAAAGGGACATACCCTTTCACTATGTAACCAATTTGATTCCTATAATTATAAGGGCAAGATTTAGAATAGGATATCATATCATATAGAACTACTATCAAGACATTATTCTTATAATATCAATACTATTAAATCTAAAATATTCTAATTGCCTAGAACTGTCTACACATTTATGACAGTAACAATACTATGAAAAATAGAATGATTTATTATGAGTAAATTAAAGAAAAATATTAGATAATTTCTAGTTTCTATAATCTAATTGAACTTTTATATCTATTTATCTTGTATAAAGGATGCAACAAAATATATTGCAAGTTGAATTTTTGAAATTAAAGTATTAAATATAGAATTAGTAGTATAACAGTATTAGATAATTATGACCCTTATGAATAGTTTAAGATCTTTAATAACTCTATGAATTTAGTACTTCTATAATTGTTCTAGTCATCTTCAACATTCAATTTGGGATAGCTTTGTCCTTTCAAGTTTTCAGTCATTGCTTTTGGTGCTCCCAACTAGATCCAATTGCAAGACCCAAAATGAGGCAAGTGGTGAAGTTGTTGAAGCTGGAAGATCAACTACCTAATATTCCCCTAGAGATTCATACCTATACCATAGAGTATCATCCAATAATTCTATACCTACAATAAATGAAATTGATTAATTAATTCAAAGGTATTTTAGTTTTATCTTCACTTGGTTTTGAGAATACTTTCATATTCTCTACTTAACGAGGCCAACCATGTAAAGGTGGAAGCTCATCTAGCCTCAACACCCCCCCCCCCCCCCCCCCCCCCCCCCAACATCAATCTAAATGCCCCATTATCATCTAATTACATGCTTCATTCAGTACTTCATCCAATTATGAACTATAACATTCAATCAATACAATCACATAACATTCATTAATATGATATAAAATTCATTAATATGCAATACTAATCAAGACTTCATTAACACATAACAATATTCATTAACATGACATAAAAAAGAAATATTAATACACAACATTCATAGATAATTACTTAAAATAAAGTTCTTTCATTATCCAACAAAGTTTATCAAACAAGGTTAGCAAAGAGCATTTTTTTTTAAAACATTTCTTCTTCTTCTTTCTTTTTTAGCTTTGTCAAGAAAAAGGTTGATAGGAGCATCCATATCTTCCTCATTCCCCTCCTCTTGTGGCACATGTAATGTCAAATTATTATGCCTCCTCCTATTTTGAGGAGCATGAGGTTGTTCCACTAAAGGGGGCTCTATTGCAATAACAAGTAAATGGGTTAAATTTTGGGATTAAAGATAGAGTAACTGAGAGGGGGGGTGAATTAGTTACTAAAAAAAAATTAATCCACAAATCCCTTAGATGTCTTAAACATCTAGTTACTACTAATACTCAGTAAAAAAATGCTATAACTTAGTAAATTAAACTATTACTTATCTTCAAGCATTCATGCTGTAACTGAAAAGAAAAATGAACACAAGAGACACCAAATTTAATGTGGAAACCCAATATGGGAAAAATGACCAAGTAACTAGTCACCAATTTTTCACTCTTCTGAAGTGAGCCTTGTTAGGAGCCAACCCTATTTAAGGTTACAATACACACTATTAGGTGTGACCCTATTAGAGGATTTAATCACCCTGTTAGGAGTGGCTTTGCTAGAGGTCTTTAGAACAATTCAACTAAACTGTCACCTTGTTAGAGGATTTACAAAATGGTTGTTAAACCAACTCTATTAAGAGATTTGAAATCACTGCTACAATGGTTAGAAAGCAACAATGAATTGACCTAAACATGATGCAACTGAATTTGTTGGCTACAGGTCTCTATTCAGCATCATTAGATCCTCCTTGATCAAATATAACTTTGCTGCTCCTCAATGATCTCTGGTCATCCTTCAAATTCACTTCCACAATAATCAGTCCTCATATTACATTAATTCCACACACACTTCCACTTCACATGTAGAATTTTCAACTTGACCTCTTAATTATACCATTCAAATTATCAAGTCGGCTCATTTACATGTTACATTTACCAATAAACTATACATCAGATAGCTACAAATATTACTCTAAAAAAATAAATGTTATTTCATAAAACAATTAAATCCTTTACTGGCTGACCCTGCTCAGTAGGTACTACTTCCAAAAATTTCCTGAGTTAACCTTCTTGATTTGGTTAACATTTCAATATTCATAAAATCCTTTGGCTATCGAGTTTACTCAATAAGAATTGAATTCCTTCATGAGAGCTCAGTAAGAACTGCTTCTGCCACATTTCCTTTAATGACTGAGTGAGCTTGGTAAGAACTCTTTCTACCACATTTCCTTTGATGATTGAGTTAGCTTGGTAAGAACTGTTTACTCAGTAGATATTGCAAGTCTTCTTTACTAACCTCCTAGGCTCAATAGATTTTGTCTTTTTGCCTCGCTAACCATCTAAGCTTGGTAGACTTTGTCTTTTGCCTTGCTGACCTTTTGAGCTCAGTAGACACTATCCTTTGCCTTGCTAATATTCTGAGCTTGGTAGACATTATCCTTTGCCTTGCTGACCTTCTGAGCTCGGTAGACTCTATCTAATGACTAATATGAAATTTGTGTGACATCAAAGACAACACATAATTGAACAATTGTATCCAAAAATCTCCCTCTTTGGCATTGATGGCAACACAACATGTCATAGTAGAATGACATTTGAAAACAAGTCTTTTACTGATAGAATACTTCACTTTCTACAGTAAAATCCCTCTTTCATAATAATATCTCCCTCTTACACAAAATCTTATTAGTTTGCAAATTTCAGAAAGATATGATAGTATACTCTCCCTTTTTGGCAACACATGTGAAAGACAACTCAAAACAACTGAATAGAATTGTACCTAATGTACTAATTCATATGCAATGTCTTTATTAGTTTGCTGCATCAACTGATAGATCTTCAATTATGTTCCTGTTGATGCATCACTAGAACTGTATTTTAGTGAGCTTTAGATAGGGGAATGACCCCTAACTTACCTCTTAGATACAAGAATGCATCCTTAGGTAAAGGCTTTGTGAATATGTCAGAAATTTTTTCCTTTGTATGGACATATTCCAATCTTATTTCCTTTTCTTGCACCAATTCTCTAACAAAGTGATACTTTATGAAAATATGCTTGGTTTTTGAATGCATCATTAGATTCTTGGAGATGTTAATTGCACTTGTGTTATCACAAAACATAACAAGTTCTTTGATTTCTTGCTTCATACCTTCCAATAATTGTTTGAACCACACAATGTTTGAGCAATTTACTGTTACTACAACATATTCAGCCTCTGCTATGGATTGAGATGTACAATTATGCTTTTTGCTTGTCCAAGAAACCAACCTTTTTCCAAGAAAGAAATCTCCTCCACTTGTGCTCTTTCTGTCATCAATATTTCCTACCCAATTTGCATTAGTGAACACCTTTAAATCTAGATTTCCTCCAAGTTTATACCATAATCCATAATCTTTAGTTCCTTTTAAGTATCTCATGATCCTTTTGATTGCCATCATGTTATTTTCTTTTGGTTTTGCTAAGAATCTTGCTACAATTCCTACTGCAAGGGAAGTGTCTGGTCTTGTGTGCACTACATATTGCAACTTTTTAATCATAGATCTATACAATTTCTAATTCACTTCCTTTGATTCATCATCCTTGGTAAGTTTTAATCCAGTACACATAGG
Source organism: Cupressus sempervirens (assembly GCA_028749045.1). Lineage (NCBI taxonomy): Eukaryota > Viridiplantae > Streptophyta > Pinopsida > Cupressales > Cupressaceae > Cupressus > Cupressus sempervirens. Next base: position 185,729,717 of record CM053787.1, on the reverse strand, counting down.
AGTCCCAACTGGTTTGCAGTCTTCCATACCAAACTTTTTTAGTATCTCCTTGATGTATTTAGATTGAGTGATGTAGATGCCATTCTTACTCTATTGAATTTGAAGACCAACAAAGAACTTGATTTCACCAAACATTGACATTTCAAATTCTTTGTTCATTTGTTTTGAAAATTCTTTGCAAAGATCATCATTTCCTGTGAACAAAGTATCATCTACAAATATTTCTACCAAAACAATCTTATTATCTGGTCCTTCCTTTATGTACAAACTACTGTTGTCATTAGTTCTTTGAAAACCAATCTAAATAAGATAGTTATGCAATCTTGCATACCATGATCTAGGAGCTTGTTTCAGACCATATAATGCTTTATACAATTTGCAGACCATGTCCTTCTTGTCTAGATCAAAAAACCTTCAGGCTGTTCAATGTAAACCTCTTTATTCAATATTCCATTGAGAAATTATGACTTGACATCCATCTGATAAACTTTGAATCCTTTGAATGTAGCATATGCAAGTAAGGTTCTGACACCTTCCAATCTTGCAATAGGAGCAAAAGTCTCTCCATAGTCTACACCTTCTTCTTGAGAGTATCATTTACATAGTCGGTTAACATTGCAATATCCATAAAATCCTTTGGCTACCAAGTTTACTCGGTAAGAACTAAATTCCTTCATGTGAGCTCGGTAAGAACTACTTCTACCACATTTCCTTTGATGACTGGGTGAGCTTAGTAAGAACTATTTATGCCACATTTCCTTTGATGACCAAGTTAGCTTGGTAAGAACTGTTTACTCGGTAGATACTGCAAGTTTTCTTTACTAACCTCCTTGACTCAGTAGATTCTTTCCTTTTTCCTCATTGGCCATCTAAGCTCAATAGACTTTTTCCTTTTCCTTGCTGACCTTCTGAGCTCGGTAGACACTGTCCTTTGCCTTGCTGACCTTCTAAGCTTGGTAGACATTGTCCTTTTCCTTGCTAACCTTCTGAGCTTGATAGACTCTATCTAATGACTAATATGACATCTGTGTGACATCAAAGACAACACATAATTGAACAATTGTATCTAGCATTAAATTGGCATACTCTTTTTCATTTTTTATTGTTACAAGTATTTCATTAACTAGTATAACATAACATGCATTTTTCTTAACTAAAAATGCCACATCATGTGCAATAAAATTTTTATTTGCCACCACCTCAACATGCTAAACATTTCAAACATGATCCACTCCTTCATTTTGATGTCCAACATGCTCTAAAATATTCAATAAAATGTTACACATCAAATTGCAATTGAAGATGTTAAATTGTATTCATAATTGCGTATTTAATTTCCAATAGAAAATTAATACCTCCACCACTATATTACACATCATGACCTTCATCACATGTAGGTTCTATTATAGGATTTGAAGGCTCCAATGAAATGTCATGCAAATTTTTATGTAGTCAATTTATGGTGGAAACTAACACCAAAAAATAAATTTCTCAACAATTCAATTTGATTTACTTTTCATTTGACCAATTTACCTATGTCTCATTTGGTGCACTAGATTCTTGGGTATGGCTTTTAGATTCTTATTGGATGTGTGTAGCCATGACTTTATAGCATTTTTTCAAGGCAATTCTTTTATCTTCATCTATGGGCTCTACATTGAATTTTGTGCCCTATATTTTTTGCTTAATATCATTAGTTTTGCATGTATGATTTGATTAAACAAAATTGTTTGCAACATTATATAATTTTTAAATATGAAATTCAATTTCTTCTACTTACAAGTCATGAGTGAAGATTCATATAGCCACCAAAGCCAAGTTTGTGTGGACCAACCTTTTGTAGTCTTGCTTTTGTAGCTTTTGAAGCTTTTGATGTGTCCTACAATCTATAAATTTTTTGAAACATGTTAGATTATATATTTACAAAGATCTCTAATTATGTATTACTACATTCTACTTAATACTATCATGACATACTTTATTTTCCCCTTTTTTGATTCATTTCCTTTACCATATAGCCTTTCCTCTTTTGCATATTCTATTATTTCATTCCACTCCATAGGTGGAATCATAGGAGGATGCTCGTACTTTAGGTTATCCTTTAGACCCTTTCTATATTGTTCCCTCACAATATTTATATGTTTGGATTCTCTTTTGAGAAGCAGAGCATTGTCAAACATGTTTTTTCCAAAAAAGAACTCAAAATATGTAATGAGCTATTTTTTTTCAAGACCTTAGTCACTCTACCATTTTTTTTAAATAAAATTGTTAGATCAATAACTTTAATACAGTACAATAAGTGGAAGAAAATAAAAATATTGTAGCATTGATATGAAACTATGTACCTTTTATGTATGGTGGATCCAAACAACATCAGTACCATTTCAAAAAGATGATAATAGAATACATCATTTCCTACAAAAGCATCATGGGATTATCAATCCAAAATGAGTTATGTATAAGTAAACTAAAATTACACAAAAGCACCTAGAAGCTTTGGTAATTTTAGTAGAAGCATAATTTTCTTGTCCAACAACAATGTCCCCTCAAATAAACCAATACTAGTCACACACACTCCTCTAGGAAATGGTTAAAATTTTAATAGTATTGGTATTTGTTGTTCTATCAATTGATGGTATATCTATGTTAGTTAATTGTTTGTCTTCCTTAATATTTTGGTTTATACCTTGACTCTTGACTTGTCCAATGGCTTATGGAAAAAAAAGATGCTAACAACAAAATGGGTCAGTGTAGTTATCTATCAAAAACCCTAAGTTGAAAGGTACAACTTTCTTATGACTGCAAGATATGCAATGAATCTTTCTTTTGGGTTTTGGGGGTATGCTCTTAACTAGAGATCATAAGAGACAAAAAACTAAGCTGCTTAACTCTTTAAACAACCTAGTAAAAGAAGGGGGGTTAACTCACAAAATGCAAACAATGTAGGAAAATTGAAACATGCACAACTAACTACAATAGTAGGAGGAGAGGAAAAGATCATGAAACATAATTCCTAGATTACATAGTTGGCTAATGTTTTGACAATACGAAGATTGTCAATCTTTTAGCTACTCCACATGTTAGTTCCCAACTTCCTTATGAAATGAACTAAACTAAACACACAAATCATCAGAGAGAATAGAAAACATGCTTATTCTAAAGAAAGTAAGATATACAATCTATTGAACAAAGGAAATAAAGACAAGTCCATTCACTTACACTAAATTTTCAACATCAACACATTCATTCCAAATACTCCAGTATAAGCTAAATGAACAACAAAACTTAAAATGAACTAATTGTCACACATAATAATCCTAGTTATAGAAGTTTTCCCAAAGTAAATTTTTTTAATCTTATTAACTTCATGAAAGATTAATTTATAGGCCTTCACAAAATGGTCATTTATATTGAATGATTTCCTTTCCAAAGAATCTTCGAAAAGAATAATCTAGAAATACCATAATCATGAATCATTGCCTGTTATAGAGACTAACGAAATACCAAGAGTAGTGACAAAAGAAAGAGAGGAGGAAGAAAGATAGATGTCTTGAAAAGCATCAAAACATCATGTCTTCTTATAAGTAATTGACTTAGCTCTATGAGCTTTCATGGCTTCAATTAAATTGCATATCTCCTCAACACCTGAAATTAGGATATTGTCAACTTTGATCATCCAGTAGTCATGCATTTCTATTAGTTCATCAATTTTGGCCACCCTTGATTGGAACTTATCTATTTCTCTCCTTATGACTGCATATGTTGTTGATAGTTCCTAGATCTTGGATACTTGGAAATTGAGGGGATCAATAGCTTCATTGACAAATTCTAGGGATTTGGACTTCATTCTCTCAATGTCCATGAGCTTTCCATTGTTTGACATGAAGGACTCTATGTGCAAGATCTTCAAATACTTAAAAAAATCAATGATCTTTTGCACTACTTTGTGCACACCCTTGAGTTTATTTGTAGATCTCATAAAGCTTTCTATGAAAAAATCCATGGATTAATTATAGTGGAATAGTGACTCTTGGCCAATCTTTAGAATCCCATGAGCAGTGGCTACATTAGTCTCCATGTCTATCACTTCCTGTAGAAGGGCCAATTGCTCTGTCAACTTGTCTACTACCTTTTGAATGGTTATTTGGTGATTTGAAGTTGCATCTTTGAGCTTGTGAGCATCTAATACCAAGCTTCCCATATTTTCAACTAGTGAGGAACCTTGAGCCTTTATCTGATCCACTTATACTCAAGCTACTTGCTTGAATTATTTCTCTTTCTATAGCTTTAGTAGTAAGTTATGCTTCTCCTCTGCATTTGGGTTGAATTGACTAAAAGAAGTACATTCAAGTTAAAACTTTATGTAATACATCAGCTCTTTGTTTGAGGCCTTCAATATCTCCTTTTATGCTCTTAGCTCTTCTAGCTTATCTTCAATTTTTTGATTAGTTGACTTCCACATGTTCACCATGGAGTCCTAAACTAGAATACCAAGGTCCAATGTCATAATTTGAAAGTCATACTCTTAGACCTCATGAAATCTTCCATCTTTATGAGACTAAACAATTTCAACTATCATGTGGCTAGTTGCTAAATCTGTAGCGAATGCTATAATGGTCTTTTGCTTCTTTGTTTTCTTTGATGGCTATGAGGAAGTAACTTGTGTGATCAAGTCCTTTGATGGGGCCACATCCTTGTATCTCCTCTTCTTCCTATCAATGGTCTCCTAGATCCAAGACTCTATAGAGAATGCATTGATAGAATATTGTAGTGTTGTGGGATCAAACACCTTGCTTGGGATTAATGGAGTGGGCTTGTTTTGAGAAGCAAGAGGGAAGGTAGAAAATTTGGATACCAAAAGGGCTAGAGTGTCCCCAAGGTATCTTGAAGATAGATAAAGGTAAGGTAAGTGTTATACTATCTTAGCTACCTCCTAAAACTATTGGATATGTTAGAAGCTTTCACAGTCTTGCTATATTTTATAGGAAATTCATAAGAAATTTTAGTCATATATGTGCTCCTATGTTAGAAACTATTAAGGGTGGAAGGAAATGTAAGGTTACATGGAGTCAATCAGAAAATTAAGCTTTTGAATTGCTTAAGAAAAAGGTCAGCGAGCAGCCAATTCTTTCTTTACCTGATTTAACAAAGTTTTCCAAGTAGAATGTGATGCTAGCAAGGTTGCTATAGGGGTTGTTCTTAGTCAAGAAGGAAAACTAGTGGCTTTCTCAAGTGAAAAGACAAATGAAGCCAAGAAGAAATACTCTTCATATGACTTAGAAATGTATGCTTTGGTTCAATCCATCAAAAAGTGGAGACATTACTTGTTACCAAAGGAGTTTTTTCTGTATATAGATAACCAAGTACTTAGTTTTCTGAATAGCCAAGACAAGCTAAGTCATAGGCATATGAAATGGGTGGAGTCTTTGTAAGCCTATACCTTCACCATCGAGCATGAGAAGGGTATAACAAACAAGGTTGTTGATGCTCTTAGTAGAAGGAACATGACTATCTCCCAAATTCAGCTAGAAGGTATGGGAATTGAAGCACTACAAGACATGTATGTAGAAAATCCCAATTTTTGTGAAATCTACAAGGTATGTATGGAGTTTACTGATACATACCATGTTGATTTTTCTAATTTTTTTGATACAAGATAGACTTATTTTCAAAGGAGGGAAACTATGTGGACCTAAGTGCTCTATGAGGTCAAATATTATAAAAGAGAAGCATAGTGGAATAGTGGGTGGACACTTTGGTTTGGATAAAACCTTAGAATTGGTTAGGAGGTATTATTATTAGCCTAAAATTAAGACTGATGTTAGAAACTTTGTGGAAACATGTATGATTTGTCAAAGAGTCAAAGGGAGGATTACAAATGTAGGGCTCTATCAACCTTTACCAATACCATCTAGGCCATGGGAAAGCATAACAATGGATTTTGTAATGGGGCTTCCAAGAACAAAAAGAGGGCATGATAGTGTCTTTGTTGTATTGGATAGGTTTAGAAAGATGGCTCACTTCTTACCATGTAAATCAACCAATGATGCTTCCCATATAGCAGATCTATTTTCAAAGAAGTCATAAGGATTCATGGGCTACCTCTCAACATAGTTTTAGACAGGGATGTGAAGTTTGTGGCATAATTTTGGAGGGCTTTATAAAGAAAAATTTGAACCAATTTATCATTCTCATCAGCCTATCACCTTCAAACTGGTGGAAAAACATAGGTAGTTAGTAGAACATTGGGAATTTTGTTGAGATCACTCACAAGGAAACATGGAGAAAAGTGGGATGCAATCATAACCCAAACTAAATTTTCATATAATAAATCCATCAATGGGAGTACAAGAAAGTTACCATTTCAAGTGGTGTATGGAATTCATCCTATAGGGATCTTGGAGTTAAGAGATATGAGTTCACAAGAACAAGTTAGTGCAAGAGGAGTTTGCTACAGCCATAAAAGAGATCCATGATGAAGTCAAAGCACAACTCCAACAAGCCTCTAAAAATTATAAGAAGAATGTAAATCAGAAAAGGAGACACTTAGAATTTGAAGTTGGAGACTTAGTGTGGGCTAATCTCAAGAATGAGAGGCTACCAAAAGGTAAACTTACCAAGCTCATGTTGAGAAAACTAGGTCCTTGCCAAATAGTGAAGAAGTTTGGAACCAATAGTTATGAGATTCAATTTCCACCTAAGATTGGAATCTCTCCCATCATCAACATATCAGACCTCACACCATTCAAAGTAGCCAATGAAGGAGTTTATATAGGGTAGATTGCTGATGTAGAAAGCATTAAAGATCTACCATTAAAGGAGGCACCAAAGCTAGAGAAGACACCAAAGTAGTGAAGAGGACAAGAGGAAAGGAATAAAAGTAGTACTTGGTAAAAATTAGAGGCTATTCTAATTTAGATGTTGTGTGGATGATAGAGGAAGATATAAAGAAGAAGGGTACCACTCTACAAGAGCTCATCTCAAGTGGGCTTGAGATAAATTTGCCTAGGGTGTATGGTGCAGGAGCACATACATAAAGAATTTTTTAATTTTTAATTTCATTTCCACATGTACATATGTCCATCATGCATTAGGATAGATCATTTTATTCATGTTTGATAGGTTGTGTTCATGTCATCTAGTCTTTTAATTGCATTTAGTTATAATAAAGGCTTATTTTGTAAGGCACTTACATGATTTGGCACACCTACAAACCATCATGTTCAAGTTGAATTATATCATGGGGAAATGTTTCAACAAAGCATATATAAATGTGACTCTTGTCCTTTTGAGCTCTTGTTTATTTAAAAGACTCTTATACTTATAAAATTTCTAGAATTCCCTAGTTTTAAAAGTGCAACTTTGTATTATGCAAGCAATATTAAACTACCATGCATTTCTATTTATGTGACCCCTATGAAACACTTAGATGATCATAATATTGAATTAAATGAACTAATTGCATGCTTATAGGCTAGTTGACAACTTGAACATGAATGATTGTAGGTGTGCCAAATCATGTAGGTGCCTTACAAAATAAGCCTTCATTATAACTAAAAGCAATTAAAAGACTAGATGACATGAACACAACCTATCAAACATGAATAACATGATCTATCCTAATACATGATGGACATATGTACATTTGGAAATGAAATTTAAAAAAATGAAAAACTCTTTATGTAGGTGCTCCTACACTAGATACTTCTTGATCTTGGTCATCCATTTGGTTAGTGTCACCATCTAGGTTTATGACTTGAATAGGGGATGATGGCTTAGTCACTAACAATCCGTGTTCCTTCCATTTATCCTTTTCATCTTCCTTCTCACTAGTATTCCATATATTTAGAAGAGAGATAACTCTATAGGTAGGGGTGAGTGAAACATTCTTTTTTGGAGGTTGTCTCCTCCTAGGCCAATAGATTGTGATGACCTTGCAAATGTTGTTTTAGTGGTTGTTGTGGTCATAGGTGCAACTAGCTAGGTGGCTCCATCTAACACTCCACTTGTAAAACTACTGCTCCCAAGCCTCTTCTTTCTTGCACAAGTCCACTCTACCCATTTGTCTACTCTTTTGATCATACCTTGGATGAGAGCCTCCATGGTGTTAATGACTAATTTTGCTAGTGGGGTAGAAAAAATTGATGTATTCTTAATCTTCTCATAAGATGTGGGGTGCATGTAGGCTCCACCATCTATAAGGTTAGAGACATTGACTAATTCATTATACAATTTTATTTCATCAATAGTTTGTCTTGACCAAAATATCTCCAAATTTCGTATTCATTCACTCATCTAGACCAAAAATCTTCAATATCTAGGACATGCCTATAGGCATATCCCAACTTTAGATGATCCCTAAAAAAATGTACTAGATCATATTGACAATAATTTAATCTTAGTCTCAAAACTCTTTACCAAATGTTGAGCATCTGATATAGAGGTACATGAATATAGGCCTACCACTATAGAGAATGGAATCTTGGTAATCTTCTTCACATTTGAACATAGGGTGCTCACCTCCAAGATCTATCAACACAACTCAACGAGAACAACCTTTTCCTTTGGATATCTAGGCAACCTCTTAGGAAAACCATCATAGGCTCCTATCCATAAATAGGAGAAACTTAGAAACTAGATGAATGAGCATCCAAATTGGGCTATAGCCAAAATTGCTTCTAGTGAGAACCTCCTTTCTAGGTATCCTTGTAATTCTCAGCATAATCTCATTGTAAAAGCATCATTGATAGAAACATACTCCTCATAGCTTCTTTACAGTTTTAGATGTTCATAAAAGTCATAGACCTTAGTGCGCTCATCATAATTTGGAATGGTAGGAAGTTGAGGCCACAAGTGGTAGGTTTCCAAAGCATAGATTAAATGAGAGGATATGTAGGACTACTTGAAAGCCTTTGGCCAACCACAACCACAAGGAAATCTCATCATAGATGAGTGTGTCCAATAGATCTTCATATCCTTAGCACATATCACTTGTACTAGGAGAAAATGGTGCTCAATAAACTTTAAAATCTCCTCCCTCCTTTTTAGTATGAGAAATGAGAGAATATCCATAATCTCTTGCTTCATATTTGTGAGAAAAAGATTCTTTGACATTTTTCTCTTCTTTTAGAAAGTAGTTTACAACTAGGTCTTCTACATGTTCTCCCATCTAAGGGTCTTCTTCTCATTGAACATAAATGTAGAGGACCAAAAATTGATGTCACCATACTACTCTTACACAAGGATGTTGAATGCTGACTACATCAGTGCCTTGCTAATTGATAAGAGAATGGACTTGTCTAGAAACAAGATCTACTTCATTTCTTAGTTGTATCTCTCTATTAATTCCTTCACCAACTCAAGTGCATGAACTGCCATTGGAAAGCTAACTACTTCCACCAATCCATATTCATTGAGTTTAGAGTGATTGGGTGAATGGGTTGGGAATTTAGCCTCCTATGTAGATCACCTAAATCATAGAACTTGAAGGATCTATCTATATAATATTTTAACTTACTTTCCAAGAAAATTAATCTTTCATAACCAATAGCTCTGATTTCCATTTGCTATAATTTCTTAGGATGCAGTTCTTAATAAATAGCCATTTTAATATACTTTTAGAATCCAATTGCATTCAATTTTGATGAAATAGCTTTAGGAATTAGATCATTGGAGCCACAAGAATGAAATTAAGTTCAGCCAATGATCATAACAACAAAATTTGCATTTAATTCCATAGGTAATGACTATTTAAACTTTTTCTTTATTTGCAAATGAAATATTAATATCTCAAAAACATTCTTACTTTACATGAAGTAAAGTGATATGACTAAAATTCATTAAACAACACAAATACTTAGCTTTGCAAGAAGTGCCTTATTTTGCTTAAAAATCTAGAATGTAGATAATATTAACAATATTAACATATGTAGGAGAGAAAGAAATACTTAGCTTTTCCACAAATAGTTTTCCTATCTATCCGGAATCACAGCATGTAAAGTATTCCTTTTGCTTGATTGTGCACTTCATTCTTCCTCTTTCCACCTAAGAATTTTAACATTGATTTTCCTTCATAATAGGTTTGTGTCTCCACACTTACTTCTCTGGAATTATCTTTGGGCATATCCTAGGTTAACATGACTTTCTATTGTCAAAATTCCTAGAAAAGTAGTCCCTTTTGTTACCTTCGGGAGGAAATCTCATTTCTTAGCATCATTTCCCAAACTAAAGCACAAAAAACAAGATTCAACCTTATACTTAAATCTGATGGCCTCAAAGTTAAATCTTGAGCATGCCCTACTAGTTATGAGCCTTTAAATAGTTCATTAACATTATTCTCATACTTATTTGATCATTTGAACTTTGATTTGGCTCAATTTTACACAGTCTCAAAAATTAAAAAAAGTGGCTTCATTTCCATGAACATGTAGTAGAAAATCTAGGAACCCATTATCCTTATATCCTTGATCTTATCTCCATAGATCTAAATGAAACTCATCCTAGCATATATCCATCTCTTTGCAAGCCTTTAGGTGTAGACAAAATCATATTCCCAATTAATTACTCACTACCATGACTTCATTCACTAGATTCAGACTTGATGTAGTTCACACAAGGGGAAATCATCTGAAAAGCTTTGAATTTGTAAGATATGCAATGTTGGAGCAGAGTTATAAATAATAAAATATAGAACACTTACTTCACATTAGGAGAATGCAAAATTGCACCCCAACCATGCCTAGATCACCTAATTCCCATGTGCATTGGTAAAATAAAAAGCTCTCTTAGTAAGATGAGGTAAAAGTAATGCAAAGGGAGACCCAACAAAAAGGAAAATATAGTACTTAGGAAAGATGAGAAGTAAATAACCTAAAACAGACCTAGACACTTCTTCATGAAAAGAAACTCTCTTTAGTCAATGACCTCAAGCTTTTAAAGAGGAAGACAAAAACTTGGCAACAATCTATTAGTGCACAAAATAGGTCCATGAGCACAAAATCCACCTAACAAAAAAAAAATGCATGATTAATGCATTACAAAATATTTTTAAAAAAGGGTTTATTAGTTGTACTTGGTATAGTCGTAGATGTATACAAACTCCTTATTGTTGATAATGCAGTTGGCAATATTGAACTGAAAACCAAAGGAGGCATCTACACTTCATCATGAGCTGAAGAATAAATTGTTAGAAAAGAAATTTTCAATGGATAAAGATTAAATGGGATACTAGCTAGAAGCATTCAAAAATCAAATTTAAGTGTTATAATGTTGATGAAAATAAGCAATGTTGCACTAGTAGGGCTACTACCTTTTGTTATTTCTCATATTTTTTCACATGCAGCCAGTGAACTTCATGTACCAATTCTTTCATTTGGAGCAAAAAATCCAACTCTCTCATCATATTAGTATAGAATAATGGGTTTCTATGGGATAAATGGATAGCTTCTTATTGTGGTTGCATATATAGATGATATGTATGGAATGATGGTAGTTTTCGATGTGATTGGTTTCTATGGCTAGAAAGATATAATTCTCACATTGCATTTTTTAGTGCACTAGAGGTATATTTGTATAACTCCAGTAGTGTAGAAACTTGATACAGGAATGTAGTGTACAACTATTGCATTCTTTCTTCTCATAGGATTTGTTTTATGAACTTTGGAGCATAAATCAAACCATGATTTTCAAGGACATCAAAAGGAGTAACCCAAATTGTTAGCAAAGACATTTGCAACATTGTTTATTTTCATTTACAATGGATAAAGATCAAAGTTAAGTGTTACTTATAGGAAGCTTGTGCACTACAACTCTCCCCGTATTGACCATGTGGTCACACAGGTGTTAACAAAGTCCTATAAGAAGAACACATAATATTTTAGATCATGATTTGTAAGATACTATAAAATATAAAAATTTGTTGAAATTTTATTATTGCTTAAGATTAATTACAACTTACCTTCAAAGAATTCAGTCTAAGTATCATTCTTATTAAATAGTGTGTCTATCTCCTTAGTTATATTTCTCTCAAGGACAAGGTTAATAATTTCATCACTATAAATTTTTGTGAGTTTATGGGCCATGAATACGGGGTCAGCACTATATATGAGAAATATGTTAGCAATTAATACTAATCTATTAAGAAAACAAAGCATTAACTAGCATAAAAGACATAACATATATGAGAGACAAAGTGAAACCCTCAAATGAGAATATGAGCCATGGAATGGCTCTCCCAATGAGGATAGTCACTTGATTTAGGGATGAGTCTATTTAATAAGATTTGGGATGTATGCTCAAGCTTCAAACTAGCTTCAATGGAGATTTTTGGGATTTTTGGTGTGGATGCATGCAAAAGTATGGATTTGGCTTCAAAATGGCATTATAACTTTACTTGATGGATTGTTGATTGAAATGGCTTGGCATGGGATTCAATTTATAGGCTAAGGGCTTGAGGGATGGAGGGCTTAGATGCAAGGATGGGGAGATGGTTAAGGAAGGATAAGATGCACTCAAAGGGGAGCACATGGATTGTGCTTGTTTAGCACCAATGGGAAGGTGACACTTGTCACAAGAAGGATGAGTGTGAGAGGGTAGGGTAAAGGGTTGGTTAAAGGCATGATGAGTTGGGTTGAGTATGTAAGAGAGATGTAAGAGGAATGAGTGTGGAAGAGGGAAGAGTGTGGAAGATGGATGTAAGAGTCATGAGTGGGCTTGTAAGAGTCTTTTATTGTTTGTAAGAGCACTCATGACTTAGTGGTTGGGATTTTTGAGGGGAGACTTTGGTTTGGTTTAGGAAAGTCTTAAACTTGTTTAGGGAATGTGACAACATTAGGGGGTGGATTAGGCTTGGGTTTAGAATTAGATTAGGGATTTTAGAGATGTGCAAGTGGATGGAATTAATGAAGGTGGGTGAGTTAGTGGCTAAGCTTGGTTAGTATGGGTGGATGGGGTGGATTAGGCTAAATGGAGGATTAGGGATAAGTTAGGGGTTTTTAGATTTGAAAATTTTATTTATCAAATAGATTTATTTAATAAATGGGGATTTTTGGAATTAGATAGAAGAATAGGATTTAATTGATAAATAATAGGTTATTTGATTTATCAATTAGGACTATAGATGATTAATTAAATTAATCAACTAGGGATGGCAAAGGATTAATTAAATAAAAATTTAATTAATGATGCTTTTAGAGATAACTAATAGGATTACTAAAGCAGTGTAATCAAATTTAGGTGTCTACATTTTGCCCCTCTTTGACATAGTGTTGAGACAACACTATTTCAAAGAAGTTCGAATGAAGATGACATGAGGAAGATGTTTTAGCAATGAGGTTGCCCTAGTCTCAGATAAGAAGAGGAGAGACTAGACTTAGATAATGCCCCCTCAAGAAGGCGGTGGGGAGAGAAATGAGGCTCGATGACTTCTTGAAAAATACAAGAAATTGAGATGAGCTAAGACACAGGTTGGCAAAGAGAAGGGGCTGAATTAGCTCAAACTCTCACTACGGGAGAATGATAAAGGGAAATCAGATGCACAAGAGTAAAGAAAGCTTAAGACTTTCCAAGATTCGGAGGGAGTGGAGGAGCAGAGTGCCATAAAAGGAATCCATGGTAGGGAGATGGATGATGGGATGATAAAAGCTGGTGCAACAAGATTTCAAAGAGTCAGATTGGTGGACGATGGGTTTTGGAGATCCCTAGGACTACGATTGTGAATCTCAAAAAATGAGGCTTGGTGGGTTGATTTGGTTGGTGGATCCCTAAGACTAGGATTGTGGATCCCTATAGCTAAGCATGAGGAGTGATCCAAAGAGATACTGATGCATAAGCTGGGATAGGTGCTGGATATGGAAGGGGAATAATCGAGATGAAGGGAATCCATTGAAGCTTTTTGAGTGGGGGGATACTTCAAAGAGAAGTACCACCATGTAGTTGAGCACTAAATTTGCTATAGGACTGTTGGTTAATTTCCAAGGTTACAAAGAACATCAAGGCCTTTTCACAACCATCTAGAGGACTGACGAACTGACTCAAAACAAACACGCAAGGATTACCCCAGTATCACACATGAATCCCAGAGGAAGCAGCGTGGAAACGACACTGGGTAACCCACAAGCAGAAAAGAAAAACAAAATGAAAGACCTGATCAAGACCTTATGCTCTGATTGCCCCATTCGTAGCATACCATGATATGGAAGATCGTGGCAACCTTGAGGAGGGAACAGGGAGATTTCTTGGAAAAGATATTTCAAGACCCAAAAGGGAAGATCCCAAATCAAAAGAAAGCGAAAATCCAAAAGGGAACCGTTTGCCAATGAGATGGGTAGGACAAGGTACTAACAAACCAAGATCAGACATGAGGAAAGCTATATCCTGCAAGGACCTATCGAAGAGCACCTAAGCTGGTGGATTTGGATGAGTGATGCGTCTGGCAAGCTGAACTAAGAAGGATAACACTTTGGTGACAGGAAATCTAGCTAAAGGATGCATTGGAATAGCTAACCAAGGTGTGCGATGTGTGCAAGATGTTGACCAAGGATGAAATAACACGAAAGCCAAATAGATACAATGGTACTAAGCTAAAGAGGATGTACAAGCTGATGGACCAAGATAAATGTACAAGTTGAAGCTGACCAAGATAGTTACAAGCAGGCAAAAGCTCAAGATGATAGGATAGTGGGATGGAAGGGTGAAAGCTAAGGATGGGGTAATAGAAGAAGATATGGATTTGGGGAGGATGCATCCCAATGATGATGGAAGATTTTGTGACCAAGGATAGCTAGAGGAGCTGGATGAGATGGCTGGATAGGATGGTAGATAGCTAGGATTATGATGGATATAAAGAGATGACATTGGGTTTGCATGAGGATAGCCTAGAGCTAGATACCAATGACAAGGGAGGATGGAAAAGACAAGATCTCCAAGGAATACAATGCCCCTAGTCATAATATGACATGTGGAAGGAGGTCTTACAATGGATGTGATAGGATTGAAGCTAGGATGGAAAAGCTGAAGATGCTAGGGAGATGGATGATAGCTATGATGGTTGGCAGAAGCTGTAGGAGATAAGAGGATGGTGTGAGATGGAAGCTGGAGGGTGGAGGGTAGATGGATAGATTGGGAGATGGAGCTAGATGACAAGATGTGACCAAAAGCATGAGGATGATAGGCTATGTTGGGGATGGCTAGATTACGTATGACGCTTTTTTGCCAAGTTTTCATCATGGTACTTGTCCAAGGCACTTGTATTGCCAAGTTTTCACCAGTGGATGCTTTATTTTTCTTTATTTTTTTGACTTTTTGACTTTGGACTTAGCTGGAATGATTTTGGCTTTCTTCAGCTATTTTTGGCTTTTTTCCTTGAGATTTTTCACTAGCTATTGGAATGTTCAATTTTGTTGCTAGTTGTTGGTACACCGGATGTGTGATTTATGCAATAGATTGGATTAGATGGGATTGATGGTAGGAGATGGAGGGATGAAAAGGTTGGAAAGGAGCATGAGATGAGGATGCTTGCAGGATCAACATTGGCACATGTTGGGACAGGTGTGAAAAGAGCATATGGGGGATATATGGTAGATGCAGGCTTGATGGTGGATTTGTGGAAGCATGCTTGGGGATATAGGCACCCAAAATGGAGTTAGAAGATGGGGGATGTGAGTCACTGGATGGAGGATTAGCAATGGTGGATGCCATTATGCATTGGGTTTCAACTTTTTTCTTTGGGATCCACATGGTTTTGGATTTTTGTTTCATAGGCTTTTGCATTGTTTTGCATTCTTTGATGGGATTTTTCCTTTTTGGAGTATGTCTTTTAGAATAGACATATGATTGCCTAGGATGTGGATTTTTAGCTTTATGCATTTTGAAGTTGGCATTCGCATTACTATGGTAAGCTTTAGGAAGATGGTTAGGAGAAGCTTTGTGAGATGAAGAGGATATGGAAGAGCATGTAGGGGGATGATGATGGATAATGTGCCCTGATATGTGCCTTTGTTGACCTTACATAGGAACGGATGGAATAGGATTTTTATGATGGCTGATAGGAGGATGGAGGATGGTAGATTTTGGGACATAGGCACCCAAAATGGATTTAGTGGATGAAGGAGGGATATGGTAGGTTGTTTTGGGTTGCAAGGATGGTGGAGGGGGGATGACATAAGATTTCTTGAAGGAGTGATGGGAGGCTGGCACGGTGGGTTTGGAGATAGGCTTGGTTTGGGGGTGTGGTGTACCAACACCTTTAGATGATGAACCTTTGGATATATATCCAAGACCATAAAATCCTGGATTCTTTTGTGCAATAATAGGCTTTCTAATTTCTTTCTCTTATGGTCCTAAACCTTGACCTTGATAATGCCATCAATTGAGCATTTGAACTAGTTGAGGATACTTTTTGCTTGCGAAAAATGGTGGAAGTGCTTTATCAGATGTATTGCAACGGGGAGATAATGTTCTTAATTCTTCTGCTGAGAGGAGGCCACCATGGATGAATGTAAGTGAACCAAGAGGGTAGATTTTAGATGGTGGAATAGCTTGGATAGGTGGTAAGATGGAAGCATGGAGCAGAGGAGATGGTAGGATAGGCTCTTGATTTAGCTGATGGGATGAAAAGATATCCTGTAATAGAGGAGGCATGGCTTGAGGTTTTGGAGATGGAGGGGATGATGACTGCACTATGGACGGAAGACATGGTATGATGATATCTTCATTTATGCTTTGGGGGATGTCAACATGCTTTTGGACAGGATCTTGATAGGATTGGATTGGAGTGGATGGTGTGATAGGAGGTGAAGGGATGGATTCTTCAAAGGAAGTGGATGGATAGATGGGAGATTCAGTAGTGGAAATGGGTGAGTAGAAGATGGATGCATAAGGGTCATCACGGGAGATTTGGGAAATGCTTAGAGGGGATGTGGATAGGATTTGAAGGGATTTGACAGGTGGTGGGATTTTGGTGCTTGTGGGAAGTGGAAGGATTTTAAGTAATTTGATGGATGGTATGGGGATGATAGCTATGGGAGATTGAGGTGATATTATAGATGGGTAAGCTTCATCACTGACTACTTCACATGGTTGGATTGGATGACATGGCTTATCGACTGCTGGAGGCTATTTTTCTTGTATTTCCACTAGGAGATTCCTTGGAGACTTGTGTGTCGGAGGTGGAGGTGAATTGACAGGAATAGCTAGTGTGATGGGGGTGAAAGACTAGAAGCTTGGTTGATTGGGTGATGGAGGAGAAGCTGGGATATCAGATGGCATGACTAGATAGTTTGGAATAACTCTTGGATTTTGGGGGATGGTTGGTGGAATGTTTCTAAGGCTCTCAAGATACCCTTCATAGTCAACAAGATATTCATCATTATTGGAATAGGAGGTAGCAGGAGCAAGGACAATATGACCGAATATATCATGATAGGATTGGTACTTCATGCTTTGATGATGAGTTTGATGGGGATGGGGTCTTGCATATGGATGAACATGAAAGCCCATGGTCGGATTTGGATTAAGCTCAGATTTTGGATTGGTTGATGAAAGATTTCCTAGGGAGAGTCAAAGCACTATGACAGACCTAAGGAGGATTGGCTAGAGACTTTTGGCTTTCCTGTGGATGGAAGACTTCAAGGGCATGCTGTCAAAAAGTGAGAGTTTTGCTTTCCTATGTGCAGGATTGGTGGAGATTGTGTCAACTTAAGGATAGACTAATGATCCTATGGGCATGACACAAGATTGACCACTTGTGGATCCCAACCTTTAGCTCAAGGTGATGAGGGATACAAGGGACAAAGTTGGGTTACCCTAGACAATGCTCTATCAGAGGGATAACCTTGGTGAGATCGGTTGATTGGTAGGATTGATTGGATAGCAAAATTCTGGCAGAGTGACAACAACTCTCTAAAGGCTTGGGTGTGATTTTGGATTGGGTTGCTAGTTGGCTGGGGGGGATGATTTGGATGGACTTTGGATTTGGGATTGTTCTAAAGCAAAGAACTAAGGGAGCTTGGATGATCCTTTGATGAGGCGGTGACTACGCTAAGTATGCCTTGAGCTGGGAGATTTCTTCTTTTTTGGGATTTTGACCAAAGTTGGCAAACATTTATTCAAAGGCTATGAACAAAAAAGCAAACAAAATTTTGGAGCAAGCACGTCAAACATACCAACATCCTAGGAAGCTTTCTACAAGGATAAAATTTATTTTAGCTAGGGAGTCTTCGATATACGCAAGGTACGTGAGGTCCATATTCGTAGATGAAACCAAAAAGATGTCAGACAGCTGAGAGGAGCGGTAACCCACTTCTCCTCTTTCACTTCTCAAGGGTATAAAGTTTCTTGAGGCTTAGCCTAAGTGACAAAATCTTGATCCCAAGAGAGGTGTCTTTCGATTCACCTCCCGATCTTTATACTCCGTCAGAACGCTAGAGTTGGGGTCATCCAAGGGGTGATGAAATCCCCAAGCAGGCCTCCTAAAAAAAAGGAAAACAAGGTTTTGGATCCTAATCTTATGCACCCAAGATGGCCTTGAAAGATGACAAGGGGAGAGAAGACTTGGATGACATTGGGCTAAAAAGCAGAGTTCTTTTCCAATTGATGATTTAGATTTTGTAAGCTATGATTGAAGACACTCGTGATTATGGCATACAATGTTCATTCCAACTTGACAGTGTGGTCAACATAATGGAAATCGAGAATTTGTTAACATAAGAAAAGCGAGCATCATTGAGATGCATCAAAACCATGCAATGTTCATTGATTGTTAGGCATTCAAGATTGTGTTAGAGTGTTTTAAGCCCAAATTGGAAGTGTGAGATATTGCAATGATTAGTTGATTTTTAGCATTCAAGATTGGATTTGTTGTTTTAAGCATGCATTCCAAGAAAAATTGATTTTAATCCATGGCATTCAAGAGTGTGTTTTGAGCAACATTCATTCAATAGAAAATGCTTAAACATTCAAGTTCATTCCAATGAAAACCTAAGAAACATGATTAAGTTTGTTGCTCCAACCTGCAATAAGACAAAAGAGCAATTTGATTAGTTACCCAAAATCTTCTAAAATTAAAGCTTAACTATGGGAAAAAAAATTTTAACCTTTTTTTGTTCTTTTTTATATGCATAAAAATGCTTAGAATGGTCTATTTCCTATGAAACCACTAAAAGTCAAATTTTGATTTATACTCTTTTTTTTTCTTAATTTTTTTTATTGATTTTTGGTGTTCTTAAACATACAGGCTCATTTGTTATAGTTTTGAAAGCATGCAAAGACAATGACTTGGACAAGACAGCCAAAGACTAGGCAAAAAATCTTGAAAAACAATACAACAGGTAGAGACGCCAATCTGCGCAAACACTAATCTACGCAGACGTTGATCTATGCAGATGACAGTCTGATGAAGAAAGTAGCTGGCGACTTTAGAGACGACAGTTGGTAGATTGTGACGGCGGAGATGATAGTTTGACAGGCAGAGATGCCAAAATTCGTAGACGACAGTTTCGGCTTTTGGAGATGGCGGTTGAGCTTGCGCAGACGACGATTGAGATGGCAGAGATGATAGTTGAACTTGCTGAGATGATGGTTGGGTTTGTGCAGATGACAGTTGAGATGGCAAAGATGACGGTTGAGTTTGCACAGACGACGTTTTGCAAAGACGACAAGCAGAGATGCCAAATTGCAGAGATGACAGGCGAAGACAACACTGCGCGAAGTGAATTGACAGACGCGGGTTTTTTTCAAAAATTTTGGTTTTCTTGGTTATTTTCAAATTTTTGAGGGTATGTCTTCTTCTCTACTACATCCTTCCACCTACAAAAACAAGCAAACACACCTTGCAACAACTCAAACAACATAAACCATTAGATTGTTAGTTTGTAAAAGCAAAATATGGATTGAAAAAAATTAAGGAATGACCCATAGTGGGGTCCCACCGAGCGTGCCAAAATGTAGAACAAGATTTTTGTGTGCAAAGAACATTAACAATAAGAGAAACATTCACAAACTAAAACTAAATTCACATATATGCTTAGACAAAGAAAGCAAACAAGAAATGCAAACCTCAAAAGAGAGAACACTCCATGCTTCCTTGATTTTGTAGATGTGTCCTTTGATGTGGATGTATGCTCAAGATGCTCAAAGCTGCTTCAATGGAGATGGGTAATGGCAAATTAGTAGCTTTGTGAGCTCTCAATTTGGCATTATAAGGGTATGGGTATGGATTTTGGCTTTCAAAAAGGCATGATAACTTTAGCTCAAAGATTATTGATTGAAATGGCTTGGGATGGGATTCAATTTATAGGCTAAGGGCTTGAGGGATGGAGGGCTTAGATGCAAGGATGGGGAGATGGTTAAGGAGGGCTAAGATGCACTCAAAGGGGAGCACATGGATTGTGCTTGTTTAGCACCAATGGGAAGGTGACACTTTTCACAAGGAGGATGAGTGTGAGAGGGTAGGGTAAAGGGTTGGTTAAAGGCATGATGAGTGGGGTTGAGTATGTAAGAGAGATGTAAGAGGAATGAGTGTAGAAGAGGGAAGAGTGTGGAAGATGGATGTAAGAGTCATGAGTGGGCTTGTAAGAGTCTTTTATGGTTTGTAAGAGCACTCATGATTTAGTGGTTGGGATTTTTGAGGGGAGACTTTGGTTTGGTTTAGGAAAGTCTTAAACTTGTTTAGGGAATGTGACAACATTAGGGGGTGGATTAGGATTGGGTTTAGGATTAGATTAGGGATGTTAGAGATGTGCAAGTGGATGGCATTAATGAGGGTGGGTGAGTTAGTGGCTAAGCTTGGTTAGTATGGGTGGATGGGGTGGATTAGGCTAAATGGAGGATTAGGGATAAGTTAGGGGTTTTTTAATTTGAAGATTTTATTCATCAAATAGATTTATTTAATAAATGGGGATTTTTGGAATTAGATAGAAGAATAGGATTTAATTGATAAATAATAAGTTATTTTATTTATCAATTAGGACTATAGATGATTAATTAGATTAATCAACTAGGGATGGCAAAGGATTAATTAAATAAAAATTTAATTAATGATGCCTTTAGAGATAACTAAATAGGATTACTAAAGTGGTGTAATCAAATTTAGGTGTCTACAAGCACTACATGTGATGCCATCTACAAATGACACCTTTATTTCACATCACATTTGATCTGCTGTCATTTTTGCTTTTCCCTATCAATGAGTATCAAGCTGTGACATCAATATCAGTAAAATTTCATTAAAATAACTCCAAATCCATAAAGAAACGAACATGATAATATGAAATTTATTTCTATATAATTTTTATAATTAAACTAATTAAGGTTTACCTTCATTGAATAAGGTGTGTGAGCTAGTACATCCTCACATGTGCCTTGTGGTGTATCTATGTCACCCTATATAAAAAAATTATTAGTAATTCATAGCAATCAGAAATGAAATGAAAGTAACAGGCCTAACAAATATATATATATATTAATTTAAAATAGTAGATTGTATATTGGAGTCAAGATTAATTGGAGGCAATTGGTTTAAATGTTATACTTACTAGTCCCATGATAGGGAATTTTTTTTGTATCTGCATGATTCAAATTGTAATATATCAGAATCTCTTCCCCTATACTTATTGATTTTATCGCACATACAAAAACATGATTTCCCTAATGTGCCTAAAGTATACAATTCAACCACTTACTAGTTGACACGGGTTGAGAACTATTTATAAATCCTACAATATTCCATGTGGCTTTTGGCCTACCATTAATATACATAGTCAACCTTCTACTTTAATCATTTTCTTTAAATTGTATATAATTTGGTGACAATGCATACATACACATTCTTTTTCACATGGTAAAATCCACATCCAATTGTTGTAATTGTAACAAGGCCCTACATACTCCATAAATTAAACAACTTTATTATAACATGTCTTAATTTCATCTATGAAAAATAGGCCTAAGTCATGTGATGAAGATGGAGATATGTGATATATCCTTTTGTTAATAGAAAAATTAGAGTTAATTGGAGGTAGTTCCTTGGGTAGCCATTCTTTCTGAACACGTAGTTCATATTGCCTTCACTCCCATTCTCATAAGAACATGACATCCCCACCAACAAGAAAAAATTGTGTTCATTTATTCATTTTTCTTCTAATATTTTGACCTTTAGTTGATCTCCCTACTTTAGACCTATTAGATGTCTCACTTTTGTATTCCTACATTTTTCATCACTTGAGAAAGACAAGTTAGACAAATACATATTTGGTGATACCTATTGATCCATGTGACTATGCAAGATCTTGGTCAAAGGAATTAAATAGCTTACATATGTAAATAATTTATGTTACACTAGAAAAAAAATTACATGATATATATGCTATAAATTACATAGAAGACAAAAGTTACATGATCCATTCATTGAAATCATTGTATGTTTTTTAATTCCTTACCTCTATAGAACCCAAGATTGGTATTGTCAATGAAACACTAAGATTAGACAAAGAATTCAACAAAACAAACAAGGTCAACACCTATGAGATGACCTTCAATAAGAAACTAAGACAAAAGAAAAGAATGCAAACCTCACTCTTCCAAATAGCTACAAGTTGAAGAGGATTTGTCCAAGTGATGGAGATGTGTACTCAAATTTTTCTCAAGATTCAATGGAAGAGATGACTCCAAATGTAAATGTAGATGGATTTTTCCATTATGATGGTATTTTTGTGGTATTTAAGCTCTCAAAATAGCATGATAACTTTATTATGGAAGTGGATGATCTTTTGTGAAGGATGAAGGGTTCAATTTATAGGCCAATTATGTGAGGAATGAGGGTCAAGATGTAAAGATGAGGGATGGATAGGGTGCAAGAAGAGGCAAGAACATGGATTGTGCTATCTCAAATTCATAGTCTTGTGACAAGTGTCACAAGGAGAGAGGATTTAATAAGATGGGAAAAAATGTAGGAAAGTTTGGGGGCAATGGAGTTATGATGGAGATGGTGTGTGTGTGTAAGAGGAATGTAAGAAAATGTAAGGGATGTGTAAGGGATGTGTAAAGAGCCACTAATTCTCTATAAGAGCATTTAATGCATGTCGGTGTGGGTGTAAGATGGGTTTGGCTTTGGTTTGGCTTAGGAATTATTAATCTAGGATTAGAGTTATGCACATGATCAAGGTGAGGATTAAGCTTGGATTAGAGGGGGGATTAGGATGCATGTGGGTTAAGTACTCAGGTGGGTTTAATTAGTTGGTTAAATAGGATTATTATGCATGAATGGGTTGGATTTAGAAAAGGAAAAGGATTTAGGATTAGTTAGAAGTTAGGAATTTATTTATAATAGGGGATATGGGATTAAATTAAATAGGCATAGCACAATAATTTAATTTAATAGGAGAAAAGGGATTTAATTCATAATTTAGACTTTGGATTGTCATTTGAATTTATCAATTAGACTATAATTAATTAAATAATTTAATTAACTAGGGGATGACAATAGATTATTTAAATGTTAAATACTTAATTAATGATGTCTTAGGAGATGACTAAATAAGATTACTTAAATGATGTAATTAGATTTAGGTATCTACATTTTTCCCCTCTTTGATATAGTGTTGGGACAACACTATTTCGAAGAAGTTTGAAGATAGATGAAATGAAGAAGATTTTTAAATCAACAAATTTTGTCCAGTCTCAAAGAGAAAGAGGAGAGACTGGACTATGTGATGCCCCTTCAAGAAGGTAGCAGCGAGAGAAGACAAGGCCTATCAACTTCTTGAAAAGTAAAAGAATTTGGGGATAAGTGGGAGGACATAGATTGACTAAGAGAGGGTGAATAGGCACTCAAACTCTCACTATGGAAGAATGAGACAAAGGGGAACCATGTACATAGGGATAATCATGGGTTAGGATCATGGGATATGGATGTGGGGGATTTGATATTTAAACTAAACCTAGGTGCAATGATGAGGGTGGGATGAAGGGGGTGGTGGAAACTTTGGATACTTTTGGGATTAATAGAGTTGTGGGATCATGATTGTAGGTCTAATTTGATTGGATTCTTGAATAGGATTTTTGGTTGGATATTTTGGGATTCTAAAAAGTGGTTGGTGTTTTAATAGAATGAAGGGAGATGGAATCCATTGAATTTTGAGCATGGGGATAATCCAAAAGGGAGCACCTCCATGTAGTTGAGCACTAAGTTTGATATAGGAATATTGGATATATTCCAAGGTACAAAGAACATTGAGGCCTTTTTTACCAATATTACATAGAACTGACACATAAAAAAATGCAAGGATTACCCAAACATCACACATGAATCCCAAATGAATCTGAGTGGAAACAACACTTGGTAACCAACAACCAAATGATATTTCCCAGGTGCACCATGTAAGCATAAGTGGTCATATGTTTGGAATATGCAAGGGTTGCATTTGACTAAATCGCAAGAAAAAAAAGCAAAAAAGAAAAAGGCTTGATCAAGACCTTGCTCTTGAATTTCCCTATTCATAGCACACCATGATATGAAAGATCATGGTGACTTTGAGGAGGGAAAAACCAAATTTCTTGGAAAATATAATCAATAACCAAAATTTAAATCCAATATTGAAAGAAAGAGTAAATCAACAGAAAAATAACCTTTTTCTAGAGAGATTGGTAAGATAGGAGACACATAGACCAAGATCAAACAAGAAGAAAGTTGTATCATGCAAGGATCTATCAACTATATCCAAAGGGGTGGTGTGATTGAGGCAAAGTGAAACTCTTAGGACAATGCTTTGATGATAAAGGATCTGACATGAGGACTTTTTGAAATGCATAGCTAGGAGAGCTACAAACTTTGATCAAACGTGAACTAACACAAAACACTAAGATATAAAATGGTAGTAATGTTAGGATTAAACCACAAAAAGAAATAAAAATTACATGCAAATATAAAGAATACCAAAAAATAATAGATCACATAGAAAAGAACACAAGACACCAAGATTTAACATGGTTCACCCAATCTATGCACTACGTCCATCAAATAGCAAGCTGAATATTATTATGATCTAGTGATTACAACCTAATTACAATCCATAATCCCTTATAGCTCAATACTACAACAAGAACCAATTTTTGCATCACAACAATTGAAACAATCCCTAACCCTAAGCCCTTTTATACAAGTATTTTTACCACTTTAAGGCTATTATTAATAATTATATGTTGGCCCAAAATCTTGATAAAATAGGGCCCAAAAAATTTTCTATGGTGATGCCCCAAGCCCCAAAGAATTTATGAAGTATGTGTAGTACTTTCCTAATTAGTCACCACAATCTAACAATCTCCCACTTGGGGATTGATCAGGCTCCATAGAAAAAAAAAATCTCCCACTTGGAGACTAATCCTATAGTGGTGTTGCTACTCCATTAGGCTCTTACTGGATCAAACAACCCTATACTCTATTGTTCTTTTATTCATGTTTATTAAGAAGACCAACCGAAGCTAAAGAGTAGTTTAGCTTCTCCCTTGTTACTACCTTTGTAAACATAATTTTTGGATTACCATCTCTATGTATCTTGTCCAGTGTTAACTATCCATCATCCAAAACTAACTGAATGAGATGGTACTACAACTATATGTGTTTGGTCTTTGAATATAGAGCTGAATTCTTTGCAAGATGAATGACACTATGACTATCTATAAACAAATAATTATCTTTTTGAGGGTGTCCCAATTATTCTAAGAAGAACTAAAGACATATCATCTCCTTAGTTTCCTCTATAGTGGATAAAGCATTAACCTTCTATAACTTAGAAACCCAACACATGTCTGCCCCACCAACAGTAAAGACATAACCTATAGTACTCCACCTAGTATCAATATCCCCTATGAAATCTAAGTCAAAATATCCCTATAAATTAGTAGTGGATCTCGCAAAGTGTAAACCCTTATTGGATGGTCCTCTCAAATATCTAAGAATCCATTTGACTACATGTCAATGCTCAATTCTTGGATGACTCATATACCTACTAACGACTCTCATTGCATGTGTAATATTTGGCCTTGTACATACCATAGCATACATCAAGCTTCCTATAGCTAAAGTATAGGGTACCTTTGACATCTTATCCTCCTCTTCTTATGTCTTGGGACAAGGCCAAATATCTCTTAGAGAAAATGATTTATTGGCAGGGATGCTAGAAGTTAGAGAAAATAGTGAACTAAGGCCAAAATTTGGAGACAATAGAGTGGAGACACCAAAAAGAAGAGATGACAGTGTGTCTATGTAGATAACACTACACATAAAAAAAAATTACAATCGTAGGATTTTTTAGAATTTTTGTTTTTTTGGTATCTGAGGATATGTCTTCTTCCCAAATTCATCCTTTAACCTCCATAAAATATTGAAGCACTTTGATATACACTTAAAATACAACAAACATTAGATTGTTAGTGCAAAATAGATTGTATAGATTAAAATGGATGAATGAATGACCAATTGTGAGGTCCTACTGCAAGTGTCAATATGTAGCACCAAAGATTGTTATTGTCAATAAAAAACTAAGATTTGACAAAGAATTCAACAAAAAAATAAAGGTTAACACCTAAGACAGGACCTTCAACAAGAAACTAAGACAAATGAAAAGAATGTAAACCTCACTTTTCCAAACAACTCCATATTGAAGAGAATTTTTCCAAGTGATGGAGATGTGTGCTCAAATGCTACTCAAGCTTTAATGGATGAGATGACTCAAATTGTAACTATGAATGGATTTTTTCATTATGATGGTATTTTGGTAGTTTTTAGGCTCTCAAAATAGCATGATAAATTTAGCATGGAAGTGGATGATCTTTTGTGAAGGATGAAGGGTTCAATTTATAGGCAAAGGATGTGAGGATGGAGGGTCAAGATGAAAAGATGAGGGATGGATAGAATGTAAGGAGAGGGAAGCACATGGATTGTGCTTTCTCAAATCCATAGCCTTGTGACAAGTGTCACAAGGAGAGAGGATGTGAGAAGATGGGAAAAATACAGGGAAAATATGGGGACAATGGACTTATGAGAGGGATGGTGTGTGTAAGAGGAATGTAAAAGAATGCAAGGGATGTGTAAGGAGCCATTAATTCTCTCTAAGAGAATTTAATGCATTTAGGTTGGGGTGTAAGAGAGGTTTGACTTTGGTTTGGCTTAGGAATTATTAATCTAGCATTAGAGTTGTGCACATGATTAGGGTAAGGATTAGGCTTGGATTAGAGGTGGGATTAGGATGCAAGTGGGTTAAGTACTCAAGTGGGTTTAATTAGTTGGTTGAATAGGATTACCATGGGTGAATGGGTTGGATTTAGAAAAGGATAGGGATTTAGAATTAGTTAGGGGTTAGGGATTAATTTATTAAATGAAATATTTTAATAAAAGGGGATGTTGGATTAAATTAAATAGGCATAGTGCAATTATTTAATTTAATAGGAGAATAGGAATTTAATTTGATAATTTAGACTTTGGATCATCATTTAAATTTATTAATTGGGCCATAGTTAGTTTAATTAATTAATTAATTAGGGGATGACAATAAATTAATTAAATATTAAATACTTAATTAATGATGCTTTAGGAGATGACTAAATAGGATTACTTAAATGATGTAATAAGATTTAGGTATCTACAACCTCTACTTTATGTGTGGCAGATATGCAATACCATTGTATATACTCCATGACAGTAGATTTCAACACATAATAACTTAATTATAAAAACATAAAAGTCAAACAAATTTTTATAAATAAATCATGACCCCATTGTACTTGAAATTGACCACATGTTGACATACATTTCATTGATCATCATCTTCATTTATGTCATCATCATCATCACAATCATTGTACTTGCCTCTTTGATCATTTTCATTACCACCACCATCTTCATTGCCATCATCATCTTCATCACCATTATTATGACTATCATCATCATTATGATCGTCATTGCCTTGATCATCACCATCTTCATCAGCATGATGATCATCATCATCATCATCATCACCATCATCATTAGTATCACTAGAATTGTCCTTTTCTTCTTCTTCATCATTGTGTAATAGTCATGTGTGATCATCATTTACTTCATCTTCTGATTCTTTATTATCTTCTTCTTCCATCATATTATACTTTAGAAGCCTTCCTTTTGGATCATATCTAATAGCAAATGACCAACTTGGTTTATGTCCAATGCAAAAGTAAAATGCTTGCTCACATTTTCTTGGAAGAATATAGGGCTCATCTCCAACTAGCTCAAATGACCTTGTATTAATCTTTGTAAAATCTATTATCATGTTGAATAATAGTCCTATCAGGATCATTTTGATTTAGTCGTAGCTTGTACCATTTCAAGAAAAATAGAACAAATTTGAATGAATTAAAGACACACTCAAGTATATCATCCAAAATGTTATAGTATTGATTTATAGATTATTGAGGATGTACATCATTTCTAGACAAAATATCGGTGACCTCAAAGAATGCACTTATCTCAGAATCACAAGTTTTCTTCATTTTGTCTAACTTTTTAATGCAAGATTTATGACCATGGTAACACATAGCTTTGTGATGTTTTATCTTTAATTATTTAAATATGTTGAGATTATTTGCATCAATCTATGAGTTGATATTAAACTTATGGGTCATAATTAGTAATCTTCTACATACCTTTCTATCTCTTAAGCTATATGCTAGATCAAGTACAATTGAAGTAACATTGGGATCTCCATTATGATGAGCTCCTTTAACTAATGATGCAACACCATCACATGTCAATGAGCATCCATTTTCTTGAAACTATTAAATCCATACCATCATCCAATCAAAGATTGTTTATAATATACAAATGTAGTGCATCCCACTCATGACAAACTATAAAGAAAATAACTAGACCAATTAGAAATAACTTATATTGATGATGAATAAGAATTAATTAACTACAATAACATCTTATAATTACCTCTCATTTTTTTCAATCTACCTTTCTCCATCAAGTACTCTCTTTTGAATTTATTAATGGAGTTTGTATCCCAAATGTGATCTATATGAATCTTTGATGAAAACTTGGAAAGATATTAACTAATGTACACCATGGCTTAGTATACCATATATCCCTCTACCATAGAACCCTCAATATGTACTCTTTGTTGAGTCAAACCCTTCATAAATGTCAAGTGCCTCTCAAGCATCCATATTGACCTAGTTTGTATAGGTCCACACATTTCAATCTTGTCATCTTGCTGTATGAGGTAGTGTTTTTTAGAATTAAAAAAGTTGAAGGTAGACACTTTAGCATTTCACACATAAGCTATGAAATTTTTCTCTTCCAATATTTAATATCATTTTGATCAATTTATTTAGATGATAACCATCTAAAACAGATTCAACATGCAAGAACATATAAATGATATTTCAGATAAAAATATATAATAAATTACATAAAAAGGAAAGAAATTCATAAATATAATATATGTAGATCAATTCTAAGAAATAACACTTCTAACCTCATTAATTTTTTTAAGATCATATATAACTTGTTTAATACTATTGTCAAACTAGTGTGGGAGGGATAGAGGTAGGACATACTACAATCATTAAAAATTGATCTTTGTAATATATTATAAAATAATACAATAGGTAGTACATGCAATTTTACAAATATATTATAAATAGAGAAAATGATTTACCTTGACGAAGGTATTTTAATCATGTCTTTTCAACCCTAACCCAAAATCACCTTTTTTGGTACAAGATGTCTTATATTTACAACAAATTTTGTGGGAAATTTTGTTTTTTGTTATGACATATTTTAATGCACCACATTATTGCTCCATTAATAAACAAGGAAGGGCACTCATATTTATGCAGTCTCTATTACTATTTGATTTAATCAAAAAAAATTAGTACATGATTGGATTCATGAGTGTCATTACAAATTTTGGTAATTTTTTTTTCTTCATGCCTTCCATCCAATATTTTTCATAGTTTCTCTATTACATTATTTCTAATATGCATAGCATCAAACAAATGCATGATCAAGAGATTCTTGTAGTATGGTAACCTACTAAATTGAGTAGGATAACTTTTTATTCCTCTAGGAAATTGGTCATTGATGCCTTGACAATATTCATGAGTATGAGTTACATCATTACTAAGTAAAAGACAATATCAAAATATAAATTTCAAACTTTGGATCACAAACTAGACATTACCTTGGTGATTTGTTCAATTGTATTCCAACATCCAAAGATGAGGTGACATTCTTGTGGAGAAAGATGTTTTTCAGTAATTTGATACTTATGATTATTGTGAAAAAAGTTTCTAAACTCATCGAACACCTACTTTCCTAAACTTCTTGAATGACAAGATTTTATCTTTGGACCACAAACTAGACATAGAAATTTTACCTTTGTCTGAAGACCTAAATGATCATGTACAATTGGATTATGTAAAATTATCATGTGCAACTTAAACATACAAAAATAATGTATAATTACTATAATAGACCAAAAACATGTGACCTTAGTAATATTACATACTGCAAAAATGAGTTAGCCTAGGGGCGTCATGTATTGTCCATAAAAGCATTGCATGGAATTGAAATTGTTTTTGTCCTATTGGTCTAGAGATGTCATACATAGTGACCCCATTCCATAACTTTGACAACTCGTCAATAAGGGGCTCAATATACATGTTCATATCTTTAACTTGGTACTTACCTAGTAATTGAGTAAATAGAAACATTACATAATTATTATGACCATTTTGATGCAATATTTATAAATTAATTTATATAACTATTAAATGAAAAAAAAACACTAGGTATAAATATTGACAATATTATGTGCTCCTTCTTTATGGAAATCCAAGGAGGAATGTTATTGTTAATAAAAAAAAACTAGCCACACTGAGTAAATAGATCTCATATCTCCAAATGAATTGACACCATCCACTACCAATCCAAGCTTGAGATTATGAGGTTCGTCTTTAAAATGTGGCCATATTTTTTCTATCTTTTTAAATGGAGAACCATCTGTAGGCATTTGCATGCTGTTGTCTTAACTTCTATTATGTGTATGGTAATCCATAAATTGTACCAATCTAGTGCACCTGAATAATCATTCAAGACTAATGAAGGGTGCTCCCCTTAATACCATAAACACATAAAAGAAACAACAAATGCAAGAACAAAATATGGACCTCTTATTTGTTTCATGAATGTGGAATTACATAATTCACAAGTACAATATGCTAACCCACATGGGCACATTCATTATATTAATCTTCAAGACAATGCTCTGAACTACACCGAGAGTTATTCTAGGCAATGTTCAGGCCTTTTTTATATGAAATTTTATGCTACTCAGGAAGGTTCTAGACATTGAAACTTAATAACTATGGCTAACAGACCCTAATAATACATATAGAGTCAGCCAAATACATCTTTGATAATTATTTTAGATATTTTGCGTAGCCCAACTTTGAAAGGCCATAACTCATGAGTTGTTGATCCGATTGGCTATTATAACCACTTTACAGAAATGCCAGCTCCTAATCTACAAGCTCAAAATGGTGTTAGCACCCTTTTGTTGAGCTTTTATACCTCATTTGGGCACTCTAAAGCCTCCAATAGTGATCCTAAAAATTTTTCTACAAATGTTTCCACCAAAAATCTACAATAACTTCTTCGATACTTATGCTTAAGTAATGAGATCTTTATGATAGGCTTACAACTTTAAAATGAACCTTCCTATAGAAAATAAGAACATTTTGAGCTTGCATAAAAACTTACTAAAAATAACAAGCTCCCAAAAATAATAACCCCCCTGTCTAGTATTTATTATTAAAATAAAAAATATTGAAATAAAAATATTTTTGGGTGATGCAAGATTGCTCTTACACCCAGGGTAATTTGAGAAGTGACTCCAACATGTCTTAGGTATTTAAAGGAAAACCAAGACAATTAACCTCCTCCCTTGCTAGCCATGATGAATCCTCTACTAGCCTCCCTTTTCATTTGACCAGGTATTCTTCATAGGTTTTGTTCTTTGTACTTTTTCATACGACTGTCTAGTATCTCCTCAATTTAATTTGTAGCCAAACTAGCTACTAGAATACACCACTACACTTTTGCAACTTCATCTCCATCACCTCCTTCATAATGCTCTATAAAATTTGAAATATTAAATAATAGTGAAATATTCAATTCAGCAAGCAACTCCACTTCTTAAGCATTTTTAGAATCATGTCTTTTCACTATCTTGCATAGTCCAAACTTCTTCATCTTTAGCTTATTATATGTACCCACTAAAAAATGCTCCTTCCTCAAATGAACCATGACTTTGTCTCCAATATAAAAATTTTTATACCTCATGTTCACATCTTCCTTAGCCTTGTAATGTGTATTCATCTTTATGATGTTTTTCCTCACCTCCTCATGGATGTTCTTCAAATGTTCAACAAATTCTTCTACTTCATCACTGCTTATCTCTCCTTTATCCAACTGCCTAAATTTAGAAGCATTTTTGGGACTACTCCCATATATAATTTGGAATGGTTATTTACTAGTACTCCTAATGATATAATTATTATATCCAAGTTTTCCTATGGTAAAATCATATCCTGGGATCCTTTTGGCTTGTCTCCAACCAAACATCTCAACAAGTTTCTCAAGCTATGGTTCACAACTTCTGTCCATGCATCAGTCTCTAGATGATATGATGAATTGAAATTTGAATCTATCTTCAACTTCTTTCACAATGTACACTAGAAATTCCCAACAAATTTTGTATCTCAATTTGAAACTATACTCTTTGGTAGACCATGTAGTCTCACCACTTCTTTGATAAACAACTCTACCATGTAAACAACATCACTAGTCTTCTTACAAGGAATAAAATGTGTCATCTTTGAAAACCTATCAACCATCACAATAATATAATCATTCCCACACTATATCTTTAGTAATCCAAGAACAAAATCCATACTAACATCCTCTTACAACTTCTCTAGTACAGGTAATGTCCAATACAACCTTGTATTTTGCTTCACTCCTTTCAACATCTGACATACTCTATATCTCTATACAAATTTCTTCACATCTTCAATTCTTAGCAACCAAAGATATGGTTTTATCTCTACCAAAATGTCTATCCAATCCTCCACTATGCTTCTCTTTGATGATATTCTTTCTCGTTAAACTTTTAGAAGTGCATAATTGGCTTCCTTTGAACAACATACTATCCTAGACAATGAAATCTAGCCACTTTGTCCTATCAATTGTAATAGGTTATGTACAAGCCTTCCACACTTCATCAAAATTAGGATCATCTAGATACAAAGTATTGAGTTCCTTGAACCCAGCCACCTATATCTACAATTATGTAAGAAAAAATTGTCTTCTACTAAGAGCATCTCCAACTTTGTTAGACATCCTACTCCTGTGTTTCAAAAACAATGTATAACACTACAAAATCTTGAACCACTTCAAATGCCTTTGATTTAATTTTTGTTAACTATTCAAATATTGGAAAGCTTGATGATTAGTATACAAAACAAAGTCCTTAGGAAAAAGATATTGTCTCCATTTCTTCAATGCTTTAACTATAGCATAAAATTTTGATCATAAATAGAATATTTTCTTTTTGCATGATTCAATTTCTCAGTGAAATAAGAAACATGTCTACCTTTTTGGCTCATAATAGCTCTTATTGTAGTACCACTAGCATCACAATCTACTTGAAACACCTTGTTAAAACTTGGAAGTGTTAAAATGGGTTGCTTATTAACTTTCTATTTCAATAGATTAAAACTCTTATCTACTCCTACAATCCACTTAAATTATTTTCTATCCCCTCTCATTATTTTAGTCAAGGGTCCAGAAATACTACTAAAACCTCCTATGAACTTTCTATAAAAACTAGCCAGTCCATGAAAACATCTTACCTCTATCACACTCCTTGGAATAGGTCATTCAAGGATTGTCTTCACTTTCTCTAGATCCATTTTTAGACCTTTTGTTGAGACTAAAAATCCAAAGCACACTAACTCCTTCTTTACAAAATTATACTTCTTTAGGTTTAACAAAAGCTTTTCTTCCCTCAACTTATCAAACACCTTGTTAATATGAATCAAATGCTCCTCCAATGTCTTACTAAAGATCAATATATCATCTAGGTAAATAATGAAAATCCTACCTAGAATCTCCTAATTTAGTACCTCATTCATGAACTACATGAAAGTGCTTGGTGCATTGGTTAGCTCAAAAGGTGTGACTAACCACTTGTATAGTCCTTCTTTGGTCTTGAAAGTAGTCTTCAACTCATCACCTTCTCTAATACAAATTTGATGTTGTCCACTCTTCAAATCTATCTTTGTGAAATATTTAGTCCTGCTCAAACAATCCATAATATCATCCATCCTTGGCAATGGAAATCTATACTTGATTGTGATTGTGTTGATGTCACAAGAATCTGTGCACATCCTCCATTCTCAATTCTTCTTTGGTCCTAATACTGCTAGTGCAGCACATGGACTTAGAATCTCTTGAATTAGCCCCTTCTGCAACAACTCGTGAACTTGTTTGTTCAACTCTTCACTTTTTGTTGGTGTCATTCTATGCATTGCCTTGTTTGTAAACCCTCTCCTAGAACCATATCCATTTGGTTACTAATCTTTCTCATTGGGGGAAATCCATTAGGTACATAATCTGATATATTGTCAGAGAACTCTCCCAACATATCTAAAACTTTTGTAGGTACCACCTCTACTCCTTTACTATCTTTTGGAATTATAGAAAAAAAAATATGCTCACATTTTATACCATTGAAAAAATCTTTCAATCAAAAAATATATTCTGGCAGCACTACACACCTTTTCTTCTTTCTCCTTCAATGGCTTCAACTTATGTTTCATTCCTTCCTTGGAAAAAGTGTGGGTATTGTCTCACCCATTATGTATAGCATGCCTCTCAAACTGCCATGGCCTACCCAACAACATATGACTTATTTTCATAGGTATGATATCACATAGTACCTCATCCTGGAAGCTTCCAATCTTGAACTTCACTCAGCACTGCTCATTGACCATGACCTTATGGTAATCTTGCACCAAAAAAATATGGTATGGATGTGAGTGTTTTTGTTTCTTCAGCTTCAACCTTGTGACCATCATTTATGACACTAGATTTTCAATACTCCCACCATCAACGATCACATCACAGCACTTATCTTTACATCTGCACATTGTGGGAAACAAGTTCCATCTTTGATCATGTTCATTCTCACCACTCAAAAGGACTCTTTTTTTAACTAGGGCTTCTCCTCTTTTAGCATCTTTAGAATGTAAGAATCTGGCATTTTCATCAACATGTGCAACTCTAGCCTAGCCTTTTGTTCTTTGGTTTGTCATTCCTTGGCACTAGGTACATTCAAATGCTCTATGCCCTTCTTCTTCATAATGAAAACATTTCAAACAAAAGGCTCCTCTTCCAAATCCTTGTCATCTGTCTCTTCCTCTCTGATTTGTATTGTATTGATCATAAAATAATTGGAATTGTTTCCCCTCTAATTATAACTGCTACTTCCAGCCTCATCCTTGTTCGTTTGATCATCATTATGACCACCATAAGATCATCTACCAAGTCTTCTATCATTACCTCTTCCACTATTCTTGTTGTCAAATTTCTTTCTTAGTTTATCCTCAACTCTTAGGGTGAACTAGTATGCCTCCTTAATAATGTTCATCCAAACTAGACTCAGCTCATCCTAAATGCTTTTCCTTAACCCATTAAGATAGTGGACCACTTACTCCTTATCAACTTCTGCATGGCTAGTTCTAATGAGAACTCGATAAAACTCTTTGATATACTCTTGAACAAATTTTCCAGCTTGCTTCAACCCTTGC
This sequence comes from Cupressus sempervirens, assembly GCA_028749045.1. NCBI lineage: Eukaryota > Viridiplantae > Streptophyta > Pinopsida > Cupressales > Cupressaceae > Cupressus > Cupressus sempervirens. The sequence continues at coordinate 185,693,810 of CM053787.1, read as the reverse complement.
ATTTTATTCAATAGATCAAGCTCATAATCCATGGGAATGATCTATCACTTCAATTTAGCTATCATCAAATCCCATTTGATGATTTTGTCCTTTTCCTTTCTATTTTGCTTCAATTAAACCTCCTGCCACTAAATCTTTGCATGTCCCTTCAGTTTTGCCTTTGCAAACTTGACCCTATCTAGATCATTAATATCTTCATACTCAAAGTACTCCTCTAGTTCATTGATCCAATTGATCAACTCCTCTGGGTTAAGATTTCCCACAAATGTGGGAACCTCAAACTTAGGTCTTTTTCCAATCATGGAGATGGCCTTAAAAAGCCTCTCTTCCTTTGGGTTTAGAATTGCCTCTACTTTGTCATTTTCTCCTACTTTATCCTCATCATCACTTTCATCTCTTACAAGAACATTCATTCCTCTACACATTCGTTCTTCCAATGCTTGCATTTTTCTTTGGAGGGCTCAAAAACCCTCATGTGTAACACCTACGGCTCTTCTACCATGCTCTCTTTGTGGAAGTTTTTTTTATGCTTTTGCTAAGACCCTAGAGAAAACTACCTCACAATTGGTGATTTGTCTACATACTCAGCCCAAACCATGGTCCTGGTGTGAACTACCTCATAATTGGTGATTTGTCCACACACTCAAGAACTCTAGCTCTAATAACACTTGATGAAGGGTTCTCCCCTTAATACCATAAACACATAATAGAAAAAACAAATGTGAGAACTAAATATAGACTTCTTATTTATGTCACAAATGTGGAATTAAAGAATTCACAAGTACAATATGCTAACCCACATGGGCACCTTCATTATGTTAATCTACAAGACAATGCTGTAAACTACACCTATGTTAGAAATATAGATTATTGGGGGGTGAATCAGTAATCTAAAAATTTTAATCACCAATTAGATAATATTACTTACTTTAAACCATGCATAACAAAGAAATAAAGTAATGTTGAATAGTAACAATAACAATACACAAAGATAAAAACATGACACTATATTTTGTTGACTATGGAAATCCTAACCAAGGGAAAACTATAGTGGGGATAATACCCACTAGATAGTATTCTAATATATATGTTCCTTGTTAGAGGATGGACCTTGTTAGGAGTCAATGAGAAAATTTAGTATAACTAGTCTTTGTTAAGAGATTTCAACCTTGTTAGGAGTTATAGTATAATGTATGCTAAAAGAGCCCACTGCTCAAACATACAATTTCAACTATAAGAAGATCTAAAATTTGAGTATTTCTATCTAAAATTCAAGGCTGACTTATTAGAATGACCAAATTTGAGTATTTCTATCTAAAATTTAATTTTGTTTAAACATGTGAGTCCGATAAATTTATTATAGCTAAGTTATATATGGTCTCATACTTTTCCAATTAGAAATGTCTATTAAATGCATGTTTTATACTAGTTAGTATCCAATTACTAAAGAAATACAATTGTTTTAGAAAACTGACATTTCAATAACTCTTACTATTTTTTATTTATTTTTTTAAATAACATATAAACGCCATTTTATAGAGCTCAAAGTTAGGAATATTCACATATAGAGCTCATAGAGTTTTCATTAGATATAGAATTTTGTTATTAAAAAATTCTACAAGTACATATTTTAACACTCGAGAAGATGTCAATTTTAAGAAAGGAAAAAATATTAAATCAAATCAATAAAAATAAAAAATTATATGACATTCTAAAGGAGAGAGTCCTCTTTCAAAATCTATAGTTTTTCTTTTGGTTGGAATAGAATTATTTTGAAAAATGTGGTGGGAGGTTAAAACTATCAATTTGAATAAGTTGAAGTTTGAATCATTATAAAAGAGAAAATAGAGGTCTAAAGCCAATTTTTATTTTTGATCATTCTAGATACATGTGTTATCTATAACATAATATGATATCAAAGGGAAATAAGCTTATTTCCATGTATTTTTGTGGTGGGAACTAGACCCCTAATTTCTAGCATTTTTCAACAACTAAAATTTTATCATTAAAAAATAGGAAAATATATCACTTCTTATTCCAAATAGCTATTAAAAATTATAATCTTAAACATCATCCATTTCTACACATTTCATTAGTTTACTTCATTTTCAAATTCTAAATAATAATACTAATTTTATGTCATTAAAGGTGAACAATTACACTTTTGTTAACCTTTTCCTTTGTAAAAGGGTGACACAGGTTTGTACTTTTACCTACTATTATTTGCCTTCCTTGTTTGATCTCTAATCTTCAGCTTGATCTATGATCACCAGATAAAACTTTGCATGTATTGCTTTCACAAAATTTTGCTCACTTCACAATCTTACAAGATAGCACTAATACACCAAGATTACATACTTCTTATCACAAGAAGTCCTTTGCATAAATACCATGTCTTTACATAAAATATTGTTGGGTTGGCTAAGACCATAATTCACTTTTCCAAGTTAGAGTAAACATCTAGGATGTTTGTCCTAATGGACAAGTAATTATTTTGCAATCAAAATATTTTTTTCCTTCAATTCCATTGTCCTACTTCATCATAACATGATTAACTCTATGTTGCATAGTCCATACAAACTTTTGAGATTATACACATCATCACCAACATGTTATAAATAAAACAATACACTGTTGTAAATCATATTCTATATTTAGACAATTTTTTAATAGCCAAATAGTAAATATCTTTATTTCTGAGGTTTCCTATCAACATAAACATCATGTGTTGCCATTAATGATAAAAATTACATATCACTATTAACCAATTTTCAACAACCTCCCCCTTTTTCATTGATGGAAACAAAATAGTAAAAATTGGCTAAGTGACAAAAATAAAAGTAAATAGCACCTTACATCTAATAGTTAATTTTTTACATATGCTCCCCCTTACAATATACTTTAGATTTTTACAATCTCCACATGTATCCCTCCCCTTTGTATCTTTCCCAACAATGACATTATACAATTTTCACATAATCTCTTCTCCTTTGACATCAATGACAAAGGTCAAAATATCAAGATTCAGTCCAAAACAATCAAAAACTATTGAAACTATTGTCTTCCCTTATGTTGATATTATCTTCATACAATCATCAAGAATAATCTTCAGGCTATTCATACCTTTGCTCCATGTCTCTTTGGTAGACTCTACTAATGTGAGAATTGCACATAATGCATATGGTGCAATCTCGACTACATTGATATTTGAATACAAAAATTTTGTATATGTGTCCTTTCCCTTGACACATTCTTCTAGTTTCTTCTCAACAAATGATAACTTTAGAGCAACGGATTCTCTAAAATTTGATGTTTTCCTTAATATGTACTCTTTCTGAAGTTCCAGTTTCTTAATATTGTTGTGAACACTAGAAACTTGCCTCTCGATATCATCAACTTTGCTAAATTGGTGATGGATTAAGCTAGATAAAGCCTCTAGCTCATTCATCTTTGCCTCCATGTAACTATCCAAATCCCTAGTCATTTTATATGATAAGGTACACTTAGCCTAAAAAGCTTTTCCTTCCTACTGACATTTTGAAAGTTCTTGATGTTTTGGTAGATGGTGCTAAACAGGTTAGCATCATGGGAAATTTGAGCCTTTGCCTCTACAACATTCAAAAATTAGTAAATTCTTCATCAAAAGACTTTAGCACTACCTATTCTCTCAATTTAGGATCTAATTTAGTATGTTGTACTATCAAAGTACTATGTAATTTCTCAGTCACTTCCAATAGTGATTTCTGCAAACTCTTAACTATCTTATTCTTCTATAAAAGTTTAGGTAAAAATGAAATCAAATTAGTCTGATCATCATCATCACTAGAAAACTAGCAAGAGAGAGTGAGTAGATGAACTAGATGGTTTTGTCTCATCCTCCTTCTATTTCTTTGTTGTTTCCTTAGCATTCCTCCCTTCCTCTTCTTTCCTTTTCTTTTCCTCTCTTTCTTTCTTCTCTTCTAATCATTTCCTTTCTTCCTCCTCTATTTTATTTTTCTTTACTTCTTCTACAATCCTTCTCTTATCTTCATCTTCCTTTCTTTTTCTATCTTCTGCAAGCAATTATTTCTTGGCTTCCTCTATCTTCTACTTTTCAACTTCTATTAGCCTCTTCTCTTCCTCAACATCTTTGGTGTTTGGTACATTTGGTTCAAAATCACCAAATGGATTGGTGTCATCAATGTTAAGAGTAACATTGGTTTGATCAATCTTCATAGTGTTACCATTGACTAACACTTCCAAGGTTCTAGGAGTTGGAGGAGTTGTTTCCTATGACTCTGACAACATCTTGCTGATAGTTGCTACATTCTCCTTTCTAATCTTATCAATCTCACCAACCATAAATAAGAATGGCCTCAACTTATTCCTTAGGTATGGAATGAGGTTATTTAGCAATCTCTTAATCTCATCTTCATCATTAGTCTTGTAAATTTTCCTTAGCATAGACTTCTAAAGTTCGATATCTTCTTCTCTTGCTAGAGTCTTCTTCTCTATGAGGCTCTCATAGACTTTTTAGTTCACTACTCCTTTGATATCCTTCATACTTAGATCATTTTCAATGATATGTCTCACAGTATATATATCAATTAGATATTTCTCAAAATTATTGTATGGATCATAAAACTTGTTCATCTAAACAAAGTTTCCCTCATTTTCAATTTTCATGTTTATCTTCTCAATGTTTAGCTTCCATGGTTGCCTAGCTTTTCCTACTACATTTTTAGGTGGAGTCACCTTTTCAGCTTGGTTGGTTTCCTATTCTTGAACCTCTTCATCATCACTAGATTCAATTATCAACATTGCTTTCTACCTCTTGCTAGGTCTCATAGCCATTTTTTTAACTCCCTTAGTCTTTGTTGACATTGCTTCAACCAATCTCTCTAATTTTCTCTTGTGCTCACTGGCCTAAACATCAAAGACTACCAAATAAGGAATGCTCTATCTTGAAGTTGTACAATAAGTCAATGTAGCTAACTCCAACATCATCACTTACTCATAGCTCAAAGGATCCAAAAATGTTTCACAAGGTTCTACTACTTGAATTTATGTATAGTCTATATCAACTAGAATGGAGATGTCCTCCTTGAACCTATCCACAATTGCAAGTCAGATCCTAAATCTCTATTTCATCTCATTTTCTAATGTCCTCATTATCAAATTACCACTGTCCAATATCTTGTCAGTAGGGTGCCTTCTGCATCCCTCTGTAATCTTTTCAAGGTTTTCCAAGAGTTGCATCCTCAATATTTTACTCAAATTAACTTTCTCTTTTTCTACACATATCTTTTAAGCTACATATATAAATCCTACTGAAAGTTCATCTATCTTAGAACTTCCACAAATTGAATAAGCAATAGTTCTACTAAGAAATCTCACATCATCTTGCTTGATGGAGTTTATTATCATGGCTTTCCCATTGTATACTACCTTAGTGTAACTTTCTAATTTCTTCTTAACCATCTTTTCACCTATGGGTACACTGCATTTTTTTCTAAGACCAGTTACCTCATGAATTAGGTTAGTAAATAGTCTACTACATTATCTTGCATCCACAATTTTCCATCATATATCCTACTCAATTTAATTTGAGTCCATTCATCTGTATCTATCTCACAATAGAAATGGTACTTAAAAATATCAAATTTCTTTAAGTGATCAAATTTGGCTTCATAGTCATTCCATGGTTACAGACTAGTTCCATATCCTTATTCATATATTCACTACCAATCGACTCAAACTTGGAATTCAAAATTTTTTTATGTCTTCAAGGTAAACTACATTGTTAAGAGTAATAGAACATGCAAAGTTAGGGTTTCCATCACTAGGTTTTATGGAAACTACCTTGATCTTAGGTCTATCCTCATTCTTAACACTATGAACAACTGATACATCCATGATCTTTATCAACAATATCTTTTACCAAACAAATTTTGTGGAAAAAATGATAAAATATCTCTTTCCAAAAATAGGGTTTGCTACAAAATTTCTCTAATGAGTCACTTCTGGATGCTCTTCACTTCAAATGTGTTCACAATGAAGTAAAATTCAATTATGTGCTTTATTTATCCATCAAATTCAAAATTGCATTAATTGTGTACTTCACAAATATGGAAAAGTTGTTATTTACATTTTGCAATAAGATAACTTCTCAAACTCATCTATTTGATCTTTGGATATCACCCAAGGTTTACTATAACATCCTTGCATCATGACAAACATCCTCAAGACTTTGTATCATGAAATTCTCTACAACAATATATTGCTCATCTTCTATTACAGAATCAACTTTTACTATAGTACCAGTAACTCTAAATTTCATCATAACTTGTTTAGATGAGCTCCAAGTCACAAGAAAGCATAGGTACCATCTAAACATGATTGAATACATATTTTCCAAAATTTTCTAACTTTAATTCGATCTCTAACTAAAGTTCACAAATTATGATACTGTGAAGAAGCTTAATTCAATTTGATTGAATCAAACTCAACAACTAACTCCAATCTTCCTCTCTCATCATTTAACTTTTCTTTCAAGATATTTTTTCCTTTCATGAATGCTTCATTAAATTCTTCTCAAAGTTCACTTACAATGTTTCTTTGTTCTTCATTGTTAGATCTAGAGTTCCTTCTATCATTCCTTCTATTTCTAAAATTTCTTCCATTGTTCCTTATATCTCTGAAGTTTCTATCCATTTTGTAGTACTTTACTATGTGTCTAAAGTTATTACATAACTGACATAAAGTGCTCTACTTTTAGGGTTCTATTAATAGTCAAGTGCATGAAAATTCTAAGCAATGTGTCCTAAGTTGTTACACTTATAACACATGACCTATCTTCTATCATCATAAGATCTTCTTTCTCTTGATGTCCTTTCATTAGATCTTCTTCTATCTATAGGGTTAGTATTTCTAGACATTCTACTATTTCTTCTATCATTATCATACTTAGGTTTCTTACAATCAATTGCATTATGACCCATACCATGACAATTATGACAATAAAATTCCTAAACATGATTAAATGACTTATTAGTACAATCTCTTTTCATATGACCTGTTTCATTACATATAAAACACTTACCTCTAAATTCATACCTAGTTGTCTTGGGAGTCTCCACTAGCTTTGGTTCATCCAAGATGTCAACTTCATTGATTTTCTCAATTTCTTTAGGTTTCTCAAAATATTAACTAGATTCAATCTTATCATCAAATTTGTCATTTTCTTTCAAATTTGATCTAATCAGAGGTTTCTTTGTAGAAATGTTAATTAGATAACCAAGAGTAGTCATTTCGTAAGAAGGTCTCTATATAGATATAGAGTCATCAAGTTTTTCTCTGGTAGAATAAAGCTTCTCAAGTTGTTGTTTGCACTATGTCAATTCACTTTTCACAATAGTACTGTACTTATGGAGTTCTTCATGATCTTCTTTCAATGTTTCAAACTCAGATGTTTTCTTTACTAGACTTTCTCTTAAATTTTCATTTTTAGTCTTCAAATCAAGTTCAACTTTGCTAGGATCATTTCTCAAAGTCAACTTCAGATTTGTAATCTTCAATTCATGCTTCAAGATCTTGTACTCTGTCTCTAACTTTGAATAGTTATCATCAATAATTCTAGATTTAGGCTTTGATTTTAAATGTTTAATCTTCCCCTTCAATTGATCAATGTATACTTTGGAGTCTTCATATCTATCCTTCAGCTTCTCTCTTTCTGTAGTAAGGAGATCAATTTGTTCAAGAGCTTCTTTGAGATTCTTCATCAACTATTGCATATCCATAGGGATATTGCTTCAGTTGTTAAGCCTCTTCAAAGAAACTGTGCTTTGATACCAATTGTTAGAAATAGGGATTACTAAAAGGGGGGTGAATCAGTAATCTAAAAACTTTAGTTGCCAACTAGATATTATTACTTACTTTAAACTATGCATAACAAAGAAATAAAGTAATGCTAAACATTAATAGTAACAATACACAGATAACTCATGACACCGTATTTTGTTAACTAGGGAAACCTTGGCCAAGGGAAAACCCTGGTGGGGATGATACCCACTAGATAATATACTGATATATATGTTTCTTGTTAGAGGATGGACCCTATTAGGAGTCAATGAGAAAATTTAGTACAACCAGTCCCAGTTAGGAGTTGTAGTATAATGTATGAAAGAAGAGCCCACTGCCCATACATACAATTTCAACTATAAGAAGAGCTCACTACTCAAATTAGTAATTTACTATTATTTTCCTTCCTTGCCTGATCTCTAATCTTCAACTTGATCTTGAATCACTAGATAAAACTTTGCATATATTTCTTACAAAAAAGTTCACTCACTTTGCAATCTTACAAGATAGCACTAATACACCAAAATTGCATTCTTCTTATCACAAGAAGTCCTTTGCATAAATTCCATGCCTTTACATAAAATACTACTAGGTTAGCTAAGATCATAATTCACTTTTCCAAGTTAGAGTAAACATCTAGGATGTCAGCCCTAATTTGATAAGTAATTATTTTGTAATCAAAACAATTTTTTGCTTCAATTTCATTGTCCTACTTCATCAAAACATGATTAACTTTATTTCATTCAGTCTATAAAAACTTCAAAGGTTATACATGTCATCACCAACATGTATATTATCTCCATGTAACTTCACTTGACATAATATGACATCTGCAATATGTAATAAACTAAATAATATATTGTTATAAACCAAATTCTATACTTAGACAATTTTTGATAGCCAAATACTAAGTATCTTTATTTCTAAGGTTTTCTGTCAACATGTACATCATGTGTTTTCATTAATGATAACAATTACATATCACTATTAGCCAATTATCAACAACCCAGAGTTGTTCTAGACAATATTCAGACCTTTCATAAATAAGCAATTTTATGTTAGCTGAGAAGGTTCTAGACATTGAAACTTAATAACTAGGGACAAAATACCCTAGCAATACATATAGAGTAAGCCAAATACGTCTTTGACAATTTTTTAGATATTTTGAGTAGCCCAACTTTGAAAGGCCATAACTCGTGAACCCTTACTCTGATTGGCTATTATTACAACTTCTCAGAAATGCTAGCTCCTAATCTACAAGCTCAAAAATGTGATAGTGCCCTTTTGTCAATTTTTCAGACCTCATATGGGCACTCTAAGGTCTCCAATGGTGAGCCTAAAGATTTTTCCTCAAATTTTTCCACCAAAAATTTGCAATAACTTCTCTGATACTTATGCTTAAGCAATGAGATTTTTATGATAGGCTTACAACTCTAAAATGAACCTTCCTATAGAAAATGAGAACATTCTGAGCTCATATGAAAAACTTACTAAAAATAGCAAGCTCCCAAAAATAGCAACCCCCCTGTCTACTAGTCCTTGTTAAAATAGAAAAGATTGAAATAAAAATATTTTTGAGTGATGCAAAATTTCTCTTACACCTAGGATGCTCCTACATCAAAGACATTGAATAATGGAAATGTCTCGAAGAACCTTGTGAGGCACCTTGTTTTGTAATTTGATCTGACCAATATCTACTAATATGATGATTAGGGAATTCTAATTCAAGTTGTTTATAATATAGAATGTGATCATTGGGACATGCATGTATTTTCTAATACTTCATTCCAATTTGCTTCATTATGGTAGATGCTTCTCGATATGAATTAGGTAGATTGTATAATGGTAGTAATAAAAAATCACCTATCAACCTACAACAATAAGTATGAATTGTTAATATAATGAATAGTACTAGTATGCTAACAATGAAGATGAAAAAATGGCATACCTTAGCATACATGACACTACTACATTGGATAAACCACTCATAACCTTCAACTTCACCAACAACACTATAGCAGAGAGAAGAGTTGTTTGGGAGCCTTGGTATAGGGCCGCATATGCCTTCTCACATATAGGTATATCAAGACCATCTTCAACATTATTATTAGATGTTCTAGTACCATCATCATGAGCATCTTCTTTAGTTATGCCCTTTGGCACATTATCATCTTCTTTCATGGGAGTGTTATCCTCAACTTAGATATTCACACCTTCATGTTTCTCTAGTTGGAAATCCACATTCGCCAATTGCAAAAATTTGTACCCCCCTTCAGCATTACCATGTTGCCTACAATGAATCTGGGGTGTTGTGATTAGAATTCTTTATTTTTTTAAGCCCTTACACTTTTTTCAAGGACAATTACATTTATCAACTTTTCTTCAAAACTAAGACCACAATCTAGCAATTGTCTTGTTATTTTATTCTAGGTTCATATTTCTAGGTGTGGTCTTTCTTCATACGAAAATATATTTGCAAAATTATTGGACATGTTGTACTTAATGTTTATATCGGCACATATGGTTTTGAAAGAAAAATTTGGTGTAATTAATGTGTATATATTCAAAAATATTGGACATATTTTACTTAATGTTTATATTTGCACATATGGGTTTGAAAGAAAATTTAGTGTAATTAATGTGTATATCTACAAAATATTGGACATGTTGTACTTAATGTTTATATCTACACATATGGTTCTGAAAGAAAAATTTGGTCACCTCACTCAAATGCACCCATATTATAATCAATGAAAAGTTATCCACTTACAATGCTCTTTGTTAATTGTACAATATTTAATCAATAAGCTCATCACCTTGGTATTTAATTATTTGTCTAAATTAAGTTTATATTTAACATGGTACATAATATATCTCATTACAACATAGTGGTCTTCTACAAATCATTGTGCCCACTAGGAGTACTTGAGCTCACTCAAGGAGAACATGTTAGCCCAACTTTATAATTAAAGTGTTTTATCTCGTAGCTCCTCAAGTACTATTGTACAATGTAAAAATTTTGATTCTTACTATCATTCACATATATGATAAATTCTCATGGATACTTATTGAAACTATACCTCTCCATGTTGAAATTAAATTTCAAAGATTAAATGATGTTGCTTCTCACTAAATCCTACATTCATATCTCTCTAAGTTTTCCTTTTTGGTGAAAATTTATGATGTAGTACAAGGCCAAAGAATCCCCAAAGGAGATTTCCTAGCCCCCAGCAAATAACCCCCAGGTTATTTGCTGGGGGCTAGGACATCTTACTATCATTCACAAATTCTTACTATCATTCACATATATGATAAATTCTCATGGATAGTTATTGAAACTATACCTCTCCATGTTGAAATTAAATTTCAAAGATTAAATGATGTTGCTTCTCACTAAATCCTACATTCACATCTCTCTAAGTTTTCCTTTTTGGTGAAAATTTATGATGTAGTACAAGGCCAAATAATCCCCAAAGGAGATGTCCTAGCACCCAATAAATAACCACACAGTAGAAACACAACAACAATGCAAGATCTAATACCAAATTACAACTTTTTATTGATATAATAACTATTTACATGCAATATGTCCATTTGTAAGGCCTTCTAGTTGTTGGATACAATTGGTTAATTATGTGGTGTCTATGATGTTATAGAAATGTCACTTCATTATCAGTCAGTATATGTTGAGCACACTCAGGTAGTGAAGATAGTTCTTAGTTTCTATTAAGCATTCCTATGTTTGCCTAGTTCAGAAGGCAGTGTCTACCAAGGTCACTTGAGCATCAAAGGAAAATTTGCAGAAAGCGAGCATTAATTAAGATCACTTGGTTAATGAAGGAAAGTTGGATGGAACTAGTGCTAATTGAACTCACTTAGTCGCCAAAGGATTTTTGCAAGTTTGCAGTGTTGACTAAGCTTCTGTTGATTAACAAAGAAAATTGTTTTTGAGTTAGTTTCTATAGAGCTAGGTTAGTTAACAAAGGATTTTCTTATTTTGGCATATTAAACTTAATTAATTTATCTATTGATTCCAATTGACTAAGGTGATGAATATTGATTATTCTAAGTTGTATTTGAGCCAACTTGATAGAGTGAAAGATATAAGGTCAAGTTGTGATTTCAAAGTGTGCAAGAGATGATGATGTAATTGAAGATTTAATGATGAGAAAAGGAAGAAAATTTGAAGGATAAGAAGAATTTTCTTGTGGAGTAGCAAAGATATATTCAATTAGGAAGGATAAAATAGAAGCTAGAATAGACATCTATAATCAGCAATTTAGTTGCATTCAAATCAAGTCATCTTATTTTTACTCTAACCATTGTAGCAATGATCTAAATCTCCTAACAGAGTTGGCTTAATAGTTATTTACAAATCCTCTAACAAGGTGGCAATTCCATTGAATTGTTCTCAAGACCTCTAACAAGGCCACTCCTAATAGGTTGATTAAATCCTCTAATAGGGTCACACCTAACAGTGTGTTTTGTAACCTTTAATAGGGTTGGCTCCTAATAGGGCTCACTTCAGAAGAGTGAAAAATAGTAACTAGTTGCATTTGGTGGTTTTTCCCAAATTGGGTTTCTACATTAAATCCTAATGTCAAATGTGTTCATGTTATTTTACTTTATGTTTTTGCAAATAAGTTAAAGTAATGGTAATCATAGATATCATCTAAAGGTTTATGTGTTAATTATTTGCCAAGCTAATCTAGTTATTATCGAGTTACATCATTCTGTGTGTTTACTAATCTTCAGTAGTATCTAGTTATCTATTTGCATTTTGCACTAACATCTAAGGGATCTAGGATCTATTTTTGTAGTAACTAATTAACCCCTCCCCTCTTAGTTACACCTCTTATATTTCCAAAAATTGGTATTAGATCTCTTGATTCTTGCAAAGAAGGTTTCAAGGATCTAAGCTAAAGATCAAGATGTCTTACAAAAGAGAGATTTTCAAGCTGAATAGAGACAATTTTGCAGCATGGCAAGGACTAATGAGGTTACATCTAGCTACCATCAGTTATTCAAGTTGCAATTATCTTGATGTTGAATACAAAACTCCCACTAAAACATTATCAGTTGAAGATATTGCTAAAAAGAAGAATCATAATATCATGATGATTGATATTGCATCTGCTCTCAATTATATTGAATTTGATGAGGTAAAAGATTGCAAAACCACTTTTGAAATGTGGAAAAAACTAAAAGATATCTATGGAGGAGATGAAAATGTAAGAAGACCCAAAGCAGAAAGCCTTAGATGAAAATTTGATCAAATGAGAATGAGAGAAGATGAAAACATTGCAAAATATGTGAAAAGGATCAAGGCTAGTGTAATTGCAATCAAATCATCTAAAGGAGACATTAAGGAGAAAACTATTATAAGTAAAGTGCTTAGAACTCTTCTTCCTATTTTTTAAATTATATTGTCTATTATTCAAGAAAAGAGATGTGATCAAAATAACAAAATAGGCTCTGATGGTCTAGTTGGAAGATTGACAACTTTTGAATTAGATAACTATGATAACTATGTTCCTGCTTTAAAGAATATTGAATCTATATTTAAAGCTAAGCTCACACTCAAAGAAAAGGGTAAAAAGTTGAAGTCTATTCAATCAAGAAGTGAAGAAAATGGAACATCTAAAGAAAGTTTAGATAGTGATCTTGAGGTTGTTAAAGCCTTGCTTGCAGGGAAGTATTCCAAAGGCAGAGGAAAGTACAAAGGTAAAGTTCCTATGATCTTCTTTTATTGTGAAGAAGTTGGTCACATTGCTGCTAGGTGTCCAAACAAGGAAATCAAGAATGAAAAAAAAAGTAACAAGCATAGAGGCAAGAAGGACTCCAAGAACTACAAAAATTTCAAAGAAAAAAGTAAGAAATCTAGTTTTATAGCTAAAGATTTTGATAAAAGTGAAGAAAAAATGGTATATATTACTGTGAAAGATGAATCTAATGATGAAGGAGATAAGATGGCACTTATCTCTCATGTTAGTAAAAATGATATATAAATTATTGATAATGGCTGCTCACATCATATGACTCATGACAAAAAAAAGTGAACATATGGAATATTATGATGGAGGTAGTGTAAGATTTGGAAACAATGAACCTTGTAACATGAAAAGAAAAGGATGTATATTGTTGACTAAAGAACTTGTATGTGACAATGCTTATTGGGTTGAAGGACTATAGCATAATCTACTTAGTAATGGATAGGCCAAACTACTGGATGGGAAAGGAAATCTAGTTGGATTTGATATGCAAACAAAAGGTAATCTATTTTATCTTGATCTCAGTGATTGTTCATGTTTTATTGCTCAAATAAAGGAAAGATGGTTATGGCACAAAAGACTATGTCATGTGAACTTGGATGATTTGGTTAAGATAAGAAAACATAGAAGAGTAAGAGGTATTCCTAGTTTGAAGAAATCTGACATGGGTCTATGTAAGAATTGTCAAAATGGTAAAATGGGAAAGACAAGTTTCAAGAGCAAAGACTATCAGTCAGAAGAAGTCTTGGAAATTGTTCATATAGACTTATGTGAACCTATCAAAATAGAGAGTTATTATGGAGAAAAAAATTTCATTCTTTTTGTTGATGACTACTCTAGAATGATGACAATAACATACCTAAAAGAAAAATTAGAAGCCTTTCAAAAATTCAAGTGGTATCTGGCTAGAGTAAAAAAATAAACTAGAAAGAAGTTGAAATGCTTAAGATTAGACAAAGGTGGTGAATTCATCTCCCATGAATTCAATAATTGTTGCATTGAAAGAGGAATCAAAAGACAAGTATTAGCCCCTGGTACACCATAGCAGAATGGGATAGCTAAAAGAAGAAACAGATCTATCATGGATTGTGCAAGAACCTCGATGATTGAAAAGAATGTTGCTCTCAAATACTGGAAGGAAGCTATTAGCATTGTAGTTCATACCTTGATGAATAGAGTTTAGTTGAAAAAATATTCAAATAAAACACCTTATCAGCTATGGTATGGCTACAAACCTAATGTAAGTTACTTGAAAGTATTTGGCAGCAAATGTTATATATTGAAAGAATCTAGAAAAGGAAAATTTGATGTAAAAGGTGATGAAGGCATATTTCTAGGATACTCCTATAGAAATAAATCATACAGATGTTTGATTTTTTCTACTCACAAAATTATAGAACGTGTACATGTTAGAATTGATGAATTTGTAGAAAAGAGTTAAGAAGAAAGCAATAAGGAACTTAAAAATTATAGAATATTTGTTTACTATGAACCTAATACTCTACCAAATCTATCTAAGAGAAAAGAAACTTTATCTCTTGAGTCCCCAGAAACATCAATAGTTATCAAGTTGCAAATAGTGAAACCCGAGCTACAAGGACCTGAGTCACAATCAAAGGCTACTAAGCTAGTTCAACCCGAGCCTGATGGACCTGAGTCATAGACAGAAGAACTTGAGCTTGAAACCAAAATTCAAGAAGGTGGTGGAACTCATTCAAAGACCAAGGATCCTATGTTAGCAAGATATGTTAGAAAGCATCATGCACCTGATCAAATCATTGGAGACAAATTAGATGGAACAAAGACAAATCAGATGGAACAATGACAAGAAGCAAATTAAAAGGTACATGTTTACTTGCTAAATTTGAACTAGAAGTGTTAAAGATACTCTAGAAAATGAAAGTTGAATTGAAGCAATGAATGAAGGAATAGAACAAATAGAAAATAACAAACCTAGACCCAAGGATAAAAATGTAATTGGTACAAAGTGGGTATTTAGAAATAAGCTGAATGACGATGGAAAAGTATCAAGAAATCATGCAAAATTAGTATGTAAAGGTTAATCTCAATAAGAAGGTATTGACTATGGTGAAACTTTTTCTCCTATAGCAAGACTAGAAGGTGTTAGAACTTTACTAGTATATAAAGCACATAGAGGATTTAAAGTATATCAAATGGATGTCAAATCTACATAATTACTTGGTACAAATTGGTTTTCAAAGGACAAATAACAATAGTAGTAAGTATATCGAAGAAGGACTAGATAAGAAGATTGTGTTGGTAGAAATTTTTGTTGATGATACTCTATTTATAGGAAATGATGACTTATGCAAGGAAGTTTTAGAAGAAATGAGTAAATAATTTGAGATGTCCATGTTTGGTGAAATAAAATTCTTTCTTGAGTTGTAGATATAGTAGAACAAAGATGGTATCTACATCACTCAATCTAGATATATCAAAGAGATACTGAAGAAATTTGGAATGGAAGATTCAAAACCTATTGGAACCCCTATGTCTACTAGAAATAAACTTTTAAAAACTGATTTTTCCAATGTAGTAGATTAGACCACAAATAGATCAATGATTGGAAAATTGTAGTATGTAGTGCATACAAGGCCTGATATTGCTCTAGTAGTTGGAATAGTGGCAAGATTCTCAGCAAATCCCAAGGAAAATCACATGATGGAAATCAATAGAATCATGAGGTATCTAAAAGGTACCAAAGAATATGGCTTATGGTACAAACTTGGAGGCAATTTGGACTTGAAGGTGTTTATTGATACTGATTGGGCAATAAGTATTGATGACAAAAAAAGTGCTAGTGGTGGAGCATTCTTTCTTGGTGAGAAACTAGTATTTTGGACAAGCAAGAAGCAAAATTGTACATCTCAATCCACAAAAGAGGTAGAATAAGTACAAGCGACAGTCAATTGTTCTAACATTGTTTGGTTCAAACAACTATTGGAAGGAATGAAGGTAGAGATCAAAGATCTAGTTGTCATATATTGTGATAACACCAATGCAATCAACATATCAAAGAATCCATTAATACATTCCAAAACAAAACATATTGCTATAAAATATCATTTCTTAAGACAATTAGTGTAGAATAAATAAGTTAGATTGGAATATATGAATATAAAAGAATAGATTGTAGACATATTCACCAAGCCATTACCTAAGGATGCATTTTTGTATCTAAGAGGTAAGCTAGAGGTCATTCCCCTATCTGAAATTCACTAAATGAAGTTTAGTGAATGCATCAACTAGAACTTGTTGAAGATCAATAATTTGGTCCAAAATTGGCAAGGGAATATTGCAAATGAATTAGTACCTAAGGTACATTGGTATTTACATAATTATTATTTTTGGCATGTGTTTTCAAAGAGAGAGAAGTTTACTATCATATCTCTAAGATTTTTTATTTCTTTTGGAACCAAAATAAAGCAAGGAACCACAAAGGAAGAACTTTTCCAAAGAAGTTGTTTTTTGAAAGAGGGAGAAAGTTCTCAATGAACTTGGTAGCAGGTTTTGCAAATAGAATCTAGTGAAAGAAAAATCTCATATTGATAGAGGGAGTTATCAAGGCCAAATCCAAAATTTCATTATGCTATGACATGTCATGTTTCCATCAATGCCAAAAAGGGAGATTTTTTGATACAATTGGTTAATTGTGTGTTGTCTTTGATGTTAAACAAATGTCATATCATTATCAATTAGTATATGTTGAGCTCACTCAAGTAGTGAAGATAGTTCTCAATTTTTACTAAGCATTCATGTGTTTGCCTATATCTAAAGGTAGTTTCTATAGTGTTCACTTGAGAATCAAAAGGAAAAGTTGTAGAAAGTGAGTATTAACCAAGCTCACTTAGTTAATAAAGGAAAGTTGGATGGAACCAATGCTAACTGAGCTCACTTGGTTGCCAAAATATTTTTGTGAGTTTGTAGTGTTAACCAAGCCTATATTGGTTAACAAAGGAAATCATTTCTGAGTTAGTTTCTACCAAGATTAGTTAGCTAACAAAAGATTTTCTTATTTTGGCATATTAAGCTTAATTGATTTATCTATTGATTCTAACTAACTAAGGTGATGAATATTGATTATTCTAAGTTGTATTTGAGACAACTTGATAAAGTGAAAGACATAAGTATAAGGTCAAGTTGCAATTTCAAAGTGTGCAAGAGATGATAATTTAATTTAAGATTTAATGATGAGAAGAGGAAGAAAAATTGAAGAATAAGAAAAATATACTTGTGGAGAAACAAAGATATATTTGATCAAGAAGGATCAAGTACAAGCTAGAACAGAGATCTGTAATCAGCATTTCAGTTGCATTCAAATCAATTCATTTCATTGTTACTCTCAAACCATTGTAGTAGTGATCTAAATCTCCTAATAGAGTTGACTTAACAACTATTTGCAAATCCTCTAATAAGGTGGCAATTCCATTGAATTATTCTCAAGACCTCTAACAAG
Source organism: Cupressus sempervirens (assembly GCA_028749045.1). Classification (NCBI taxonomy): domain Eukaryota; kingdom Viridiplantae; phylum Streptophyta; class Pinopsida; order Cupressales; family Cupressaceae; genus Cupressus; species Cupressus sempervirens. The sequence goes on along the minus strand of CM053787.1, from coordinate 185,675,723 downwards.
CCCACTCCTAACAGGTTGATTAAATCCTCTAATAGGGCCACACCTAATATTTTGTTTTATAACCTTTAACAAAGTTGTCTCTTAACAGGGCTCACTTCAGAAGAGTGAAAAATGGTAACTAGTTTTATTTGGTGGTTTTTCCCAAATTGGGCTTCCATGTTAAATCCTAGTGGCAAATGTGTTCATGCTATTTTTTTAAAAGTGTTTGCAACTAAGATAAAGTAATGGTAATCACAAAAATTATCTAAAGGTTTATGTGTTAATCATCTACCAACCTAATCTAGTTATTACTAAGTTACAACAATATGTGTGTGTACCAAGCTTCAGCAGTATTCAGTTATCTATTTGCATTTTGTACTGACATCTAAGGAATCTAGGATTTATTTTTGTAGTAACTGATTCACCCCTCACCTCTCAACTACTCCTCTTATATTTTCAACACCAGCTTATTTCCAAATACAAAAACAATAAAAATAACAATTCTACAAGATCTCTCAAGATCCAATCCAAACCATAGCTAGTCCAGATCTATAACATAATAGTAATCGGGTAGAAACCTCTAAGATCTCAATAGGTGCTTACAAGGCACCAAAAAATCTCCTTGTTTCTAATTTGCAACCATTATCTCCTAAATCCAAACTCACAACTCTTCCACAATCCTATTATAAACTACATCACACTCATTGCTTTGTCCATAGACTCAAGAAAACTTTCCCTTTAGCTACTTTCTAGACTTACTCCTCCATAATGAATGAATGACTAAAAGGCTCCTCAAGACCCCTACTTATACCCAACTAAGAAAAAATTTGGCCTAGCAATTACAAATTAAATAAAACTCCTTGCGTTAAATGCATATTTAAGCCACAAGTCAGCTCACAAAAAATATTAAATACAAAATATTAACCCTTGTGTTAACCCATAGTTAACACATGATAACCATACAAAATACATAGGACAAGCCCCAAGTTTACAATATAGATTTAACTACACAAAGGAGAGATAACCAAGACCCCAAATAGGTCCACACAAAATCTGAGATCGATCCATATCATGACCACATGCTACATGCATTAAATATACCAAGAACTCTAGTTGGCACCAATAGACTTTTGAATGACAACAAAATCTCAAGCATCATCGAACTCCCAATACATTTTGAGCACAATAGACCATGCCAAGCTCCCAAACCATGTTGAGCTCCAAGTTCATGTTGAGCTCCATAGACCATGCTGAGCTTCTAGAGCATATCAAGCACCAATCCTTTTTTGATTGAGTACCAATCCAAGCACCCTCCAAAGAAACTACCAAGCTTCCTCCCATGAACTACAAAGTAGTCACTAAGAAAATCAAAGAAGCTCTTGCATCAGACTCCCCAAGTAAATATAAAAGTGTGTCCCACACTTTGATGCCCAAAGAAATATCAAAAACCATCTGCATCTTCACCAAAGGCTTCCACTCCAAGAAGGAAAGGAAAACCAATATTCACATCATCCACATCTGCTTCATTCTGTCAAACACCAAAATCTCAACCATCCAATCACCATGCTCACTCCAAGGAACAAGCTAAACATAATGCTTCATCAACAAATCCACATCCACATTAGCAACTAGTGAATCCACACTAGAAATAAAAAACTCAACATTAGCAACAATATATAGATCTCCATCAACACATGCCAAACTCACAACACTAGCAATCTCATTGTTCATGACAAGATGCTCTACAATATACAACTCATCACCAACAACAACTGGATCATCCATGACCAAGTTCTCTACAATCTCCATGTTAGACCCAATCGATTGATCATGAAAACCAACCTCCATCCTAGCATCAACAAGGTTAGAAATATCCTTAGCAACAACCTCAAGTTTCTCTACAAATTCTATATCAAACTTCACAAACCGATCAACAAAACCATCCTCATCCACCTTGACCTTGCCATGCCATCTTCTCTCATGAACAAGTCTCTTAACTAGGTAGAAAAATCTCTTCTAGATTGGTTGACTCCAACTCCAAAAATATCTATGGAATTCCTTCCTCATCCTCTCCTTATCCTAATAAGCCAAACTAGCTTCAAATTGAGTAGACACCTCCTTCGCTCAATTAGCCAAACTAGCTTCAAACTATGTAGAACTCTCAGAAAACCTCTTCTCCACCATATCATAGAGATTTGTAATCATCTCAAGGTCTAATCCTCTCAAGTCCATCTTCAAAAATCTTCATAAACCCTCTACAACAAATCCTTCCCACACTCCTTGTGATAAAACGAAATTGTTTGTAAATCAGATTGCAACCTTCCACCTCACATGAACAATCATAAACCACATCACAAGTCTAAGACCATGGATCTACAATCCAAAAACTCATGCTATGATCATGCCTCAACAAGATCAACCTTTCATCTTCACATCCATTGATTCATCTACAAGCCCTCTATAATTGCAAGTCAAATAGACAATCTACCACCTCACATCAAAGAGATCTAGGACTCTAGAAAGAAAATCCACCACCAGATCAAGATCTTCTTAGATCTACTTCTCCAACCCAAGTCTTGGTGCAAACTCCCACAACTTTGATGATCTATCTAGACACTTAGGAACAACCTTTGCTCTGATACCACCTAATGTAGAGCAAAGCCAAAGAATCCCCAAAAGAGATGTCCTAGCCCTAGCAAATAACCACACAATGAAAACACAGTGATAATGCAAGCACAATGCAAGATTTGATACCAAATCATGACTCTTTATTCATATAATAATTGTTTACATTCAATATGCCTAGCTACAACACCTTCTAGGTTACAACCAAATACAATAGCAATTGTAATAATAGTTTTGCAAGATCCAATCCAAACCCTTGCTAGTCCAAATCTATAATATAACAATAATCTAGTAGAAATCTCCAAGATCTCAACTTGTGCTCACAAGCCACCAAGAAACCTCCTGGTTTCTAAATCATAGCCACTAGTTCCTCAATCTAGACTTACAACTCTACCATAATCTTGTTGTAAACTGCCTCACATTCGGTACTCTATCCATAGACTCAAAAAAACTCACCCTTCAACTACTCTCCAAACTCACTCCTCTAAAATTAATGAATCACTCCATGAATGAATGACTAAAAGAATCCACAAGACCCCCTACTTATACCTAACTAAGCCACAAGTTGGTCTAACAATTACAAATTAAATAAAACCCCTTGCATTAAAGGCATATTTAAGCCATAAGTTGGTTCACAAAAAATATTAAATAAAAAACATTAACCCTCTGTTAACACATGATAACCAAAAAAAATACTTAGGACAAGCCCCAAGTTTACAATACAAATTTAAATGCACATAGGAGAGTTAACCAAGACCACAAATAGGTCCATACATACACCCAGATTGATCCACATCATGACCACATGCTACATACATTAAATGCACCAGGAACTCTAGTCAACATCAATAGACTATTGAGTGACAACAAAATCCCAAGCATCATCGAACTTCTAATAAATGTTGAGCACAACAAACTAGGCTAAGCTCCAAGACCATGCCGAGCTCCATTGATCATGCCGAGCTCCAACAGCATGCTGAGCAGCTATCCTTCTTAGACCAAGTACCAATCCAAGCACCCCCCAAAGCAACTACCAAGCCTCCTCCCATGAACTCCAAAGTAGTTATTGAGAGAACCCAAGATGCTCCTACATTAGTGTATGTCTTGTATTGGGCCAAAGAATTTTAGTGGGTTCTTGTCACTTGAAATGTACATGGTTTGGTATGGACCCTGTTACCTTATGGAAGTTTTAAAAACTTGAGAAAATTGGCATTATGTTTGAGGATGTATGCCAATGCACCTAAGTATGAGGGATGTATGAAAAATGAACTTTGTTTTTGTTTTTTTGGATTTTTTGAAATATAAGTATGAAAAAATGTGCATAAAGCATATGTATGAAAAATGTTTTTTGGAATTTTGAAATTTTGGATTATGAAATTTTGACATCAACAATAGAATCCATGCAGAATTTGATGGACTTTAGACTTCTTTTTTAAAAAAAAAAGGACTTTTTTATCAACTCAACCCTCCAACCCTAAAATAGACAACTAAAAAATAATGAGTTATCTAGGGATTAGCAATGATGTACTCTCTAGTACATCATATTCAAAATTAATTTACAACATGTTGAAATCTAAATCTATGGATGATAACTAGAGGGAGGTTGAAATCTTAGAGAAACTAAAATCTAATTGAATATAAATAATTTCATTTCAATGTTTGATGGGAAGGATAAATAGAGTGAAATTTGTAACTTGTTTGAACTAAAAGACTTGATTATTCCCAAGTTTTAATGTCTCAAGACTTGCAAGAAATGAAGGAAACCAACCTCCACTTGGGGAGAATCTATGATTAATATATTTTGGCACATGAATGAAGTTCCCATACTTGTTCATGGCAATCAAGTGACTTCATTTTGCCAAGATCTTATCATTTATAATTAAAATCAAAATAATCTCAATGCCCACTCTCTAACAATTTATAATCACAAATGCAGATAGTAAAATCACTTTCTATTCTTTCAATTTTGAGTTTCATACCTCTTATAGAGTTTTAGGTCTTTCAGGTGCCTCTTCAAACAATCCTTGAGAATCAATAGCCTCCTTGGACATAGGTGTATCTATTAGAATGAGGTTTCCATTACACCAAAAAACCAATCTATCAATGCCCAATACAACCACTCAACATATAGTACACACAAGGTGGTTAAGCCCTTCTCATGAATCCTAAGAAGAGCAGTGAACAAATTTCAAACAATCTCCCCCTTAGCATTGCCTGAGGGTCTAAGGATTAGATCTTGTCACCAAGCTCTGATACCACTTGTTAGAGTGGGGTTATCATTACACAAAAAGATTGGTATATTAATGCATGTTACAACCACTCAACTTATAGTACATAGGAGGTGGTTAACCCCTTGGGATTCATGACAAGGGCTTAAGGTGGTTAAGCCCTTGTCATGAATTCCAAGGGGAGTGTTGATCAAATTTCCAATAGTATCTTTCAAGTTTGTTGCACCAAAATTGTATGCCTTGACCACTACTCCATAAGAAACAATCTACAGAAAGAAGAGATCAATCTCATTTGTTATTGAACACAAACTATAATCCCACAAATATATAGGTGTATTTAAAGAGAATAAGAAAATTATATTTATTAAAATCCTTTTTCCATTAAACATAGATTAAATATTTCTTAACTTTGAGCTTCTTGTACATTACAAGAAAAATTTCTTTGAATTCCTCCTTCTCAAACAACAACACCATCATCAAAGGGGCACTACACTAGTGAAGCAGAGTAGTGGGGGTTACCTAAAATTATATGAGATGTTGTTGGTGTATCTTTTGATAGAGAAGTTGTGCATTGAAAAATTGATAGTCACTATCCTGATGTTGTCTAGCTCACCTCTACTCGCACTTAAAACTTCTTTCTAGGTATAATCATTTAGAGTGTCATTCACTTGTGTTCAAAATCTTACAACTTATAACCTACACTTAAGATGACATGGATTCAATTACTTACCAAAGAAATGAGCTTGATCCCTCCTCCTGCACCCACAAGTGATTAGCTTGTTGTGAAAATCAAACCTCCTAGGCACTTTTCTCTTTTTTTTATTATAATCTATTTTGGTCAAAATTTCAACCAAACAAACTCATGTAGGGAAACAAATTCACTAACTCAAGATTCTAACAAAAAAAAGTTAAAATCAAATGGAAAATGGCATAAGGTCAAAAAATAACACCAAATCTACTACTGCATTGTTATATAGAACAAATAGTTATGTCCTCTTGTACAGATGTCTCACATGCCTACCTAAACAAAGTCCTTAAATGTTATATGTGTATTTAACCAAGTCAAGGGTCATAATAAAGTGGGAAATTGAATACCCTCTTATGCTCTACAAAAACAATTATGCCAAAATAAAACAACACATAAAGGCAAAGAATAGCCATAAAAACCTCTGCAAACACCAAAGAACTCTATTACTTCGTTTATATATCATCAGTTATCTATTTATCTAGTTATTTTGGAGGTGGGAACATCAAACTGAGGACTTGATTGAAAAAAAATCTCAAAGAAACCTCTAACCTACTTTAAAATTTCCCTTTTCAATTTTTATTAAGAACCATGGAGTATTTGATTTCAATAAAAAAAAGTGGTCTTGATCATAGCTATATATAAAATGTATATATAGACATTAGTCCACAATAGTCCTTAGAAAGTGAATAGGAGCTTGGTGAAAATTTTATTTTAGAGCAACTAAAAAGTATTATGAAAAAATTAAATAAACCAATGACCATCCAAAGTGAATAGTTTTTCATTACATAACCATGAAAGAAAATTTTCATGAACTATGAACTATTGATAAATGAACCAAGAACTATTGAATAGAGTTTTTCATTACATAACCATGAACTATGAAATAAAAATGCTAAGGATGCTAACAATGTATCACCTTTTACCACCACCCACTAATTTTGAGAATTCCAATGTAAAAGTGTCATAGTCCATCTCATCATATGTTTGAAAACTTGGTTAGGAAGAAAAAAACCCTTCATTTACCATTTAATCTAAGTTCCATCACATTTGGTTCCATAAATTTTCACATGATTGTACTTTGTGTGTGTGTGTGTGTGTGTGTGTGTGTGTGTGTGTGTGTGTGTGTGTGTTATTGTGTATGTTTTTGTGTGGTATTATAGAATGACAAAATCCTTAATCACATGAAAATACTAGTCCAAATTATGGTGTAGGAAAGATATTACAAAAGATGATTTGGGAACAAATTTGTAAATTTGTTGGCCCAATCTTGTTTGCATGATTTGTGTGTGTATTTGTAAATCTTGTATAATGCTGTAATATTTTATTATTTTTAATTATATACAAGATATTACTAATTCTTGTATGTTTAAATTTTGTATATTTATAGTCTAAATATATTCCTATGAAGAAAGACCACACCTAGTAATATGAACCCAGAACAAAATGATGAGAAAATTCTAGATTGTGGTCTTATTTCTAAAGAAAAGTTGATAAATGTAATTGTCCTTACAAAAAATTTAAGGGCTTAAAGAATTGGAGAAATCTAATCGCAATAGCCTACAGTCAATATAGGCAACATGGTCATGTTGAAGGGGGGCACAATTTTTGTCTATTAGTGAATGTGGATTTCCTACTAGAGGAACATGGAGGTGTGAATATCCAAACTCAGGATAATGTTCCCATGGAAGAAGATGATCCTATGGAAGAGAACACAATTGAAGATGATGGTATTGGCATAGCTAATAATGTACCAAAGGACATGATTGAAGATGGTATTGGTGGAGCTGGTCAATATGATAATGATGATGGTACTAGTGCATTTGATAATGATAATGAAGATGGTCTTGATATACCTATACTTGGGAAGGCATACAAGCCCTTACACCAAGGCTCCCAAACAACTCTTCTCTCTACTACCATATTGTTGGTGAACTTGAAGGTGATGAATGGTTTATCCAATGTAGCAATGTCATATATTCTAAGGTATGTCATTTTTTGTCATCTTCAATATTATCATATCATTACTATTCATTATATTAAAAATTCATAGTTGTTGTTGTAGGTTGATAGGTGAGTTTTTGTTACAACCATCAAACATGCTACCTCATTCATACCAAGAATTATCTATGATTATGAATCAAATTGGAATGAAGTATCAGACAATACATGCATGTCTCAATGATCATACTTTATATCATAAACCCCATGAATTTGCAATATAATGCCCTAATTTCCCTATTTTTAGATATTAGCTAGATCAAAATAACAAAAAGGGTGCCTCACAAGTTTCTTGAGTACATTTCCATTATTCTATGTCTTGAATGATTATTTAGGTGCACTAGCTTGGCACAATTTGTGGCTTATCAAGTATGCAATAAAAGTCAAGATGACATGATGTGAATGTCTATGGATGGTTCTACATTTAAATACATAGAAAAAACATGGCCACACTTTAAAGAAGAACCTCATAATCTCAATCTTTCATTGGAAAAAAATAGTGCCAATCCATTTGGAGAGATGAGATCTATTTACTCAATGTAGCTTATTTTTATTATTAACAATAACATTCCTCCTTGGATGTCCATAAAGAAAGAGCACATAATAATTTCAATGATTGTACCAGGTGTTTTTTTATTTTATAGTTATCTAAATTAATTTATAAAAACTACATCAAAATGGTAATAATAATTATGTAATGTTTCTGTTCATTCAATTACTAGGTCGGTACGAAGTTAAAGATATGAACGTGTATATTGAGCTCCTTATTGACAAGTTGTTGAAGTTATGAAATGAGATCACTATGTATGACATCTCTAAATCAATAGGACAAAGAAAATTTCAATACCATGTAATGCTTATATGGACAATACATGATGGCCTTAGGATAACTCATTTTTGTAATATGTTATATTGTTAAAGTCACATATTTTTGGTATGTTATAGTGCTTACATTATTTTTTTATATCTAAGTTGTTCATGATAATTGTACATGATCTTTTAGGTCTTTAGAAAAAAGAAAAACTCACATGGCCAATTTTTGGTTCGAAGATGAAATCTTGTCATTCAAGAAGTTTAGGAAAGTAGGTGTTTGATGAATTTAGGCACTTTCTCTAAAATAATCATAAGTATCAAATTATTGAAAATCATATTTTTAATGGGAAAGAAGAGAGAAAATCAAGGCCACAAAGAATGAATCCTCATCTATAGAAGTTGGAATATAATCAACTAAATCATCGAGGTAATGTTTATCAGATAATTTTTGTTTGAAATTTATATTTTGATTTTGACTTTTATTTAGTAATGACATAATTGATTCTCGTGAAGGTTATCAAGGCATCAATGACCAACTTGCTAGAGTAATAAAAAGTTATCCTACTCAAATTAGTAGGTTACAATACTAAAAGGATCTCTCAATTGTGCATTTTTTTAATGTTATACATATTGGAAAGAATGTAACAAAGACACAATAGAAAATATTGGATGGAAGGCATGACAAAGAAAAAATTGCCAAAATTTTTAATGGCATTCATGAATCCAATCATGAACTGAAAATTTTCATTGAATCAAATAGCAATGGATACCACATAAATACAAGCCCTTCCTTGGTTATTAATAAAGCAGCAAAGTGATGCATTAAAAGAAGTCATTAAAAAACAAAATTTCTCATAGGATTTGCTACAAATATAAGCAGTCTTGTATCAAAGAAAGGTGATTTATGCTAGGTTGAAAGTATATCATTGGTATACCTTTTTCAAGGTAAGTCATGTTCTCTATTTATAATATATTTGTAAAATTGCATATACTTTTTATTGTATTATTTTATAATATATTGAAACTTTCATTTTTTAATAATTGTAGTATGTCTTTCCTTTATCCCTCCCACACTAGTTTGACAATAGTATTAAATAAGTTACATATGATCTTGGAAAATACATGAGGTTAGAATTTTTATTTCTTAGATTTTTTGTACAAATATTATATTTATGACTTTTTATACTTTTTATGTAATCTATTATATATTTTTAACTAAAATCTCACTTATATGTTCTTACATGTTGAATCTCTTTTAGGTGGTTATCATCTAAGAAAATTTATAAAAAAGATATAAAATATTGGAAGAGAAAAATTCCATAGCTTATGTGTGAAATGAAAAAGTGTCTACCTTCAACCTTTTTCAATGCTCAAGAACACTACCTCATAGATCAAGTTGAGGAGATTGAATTGTGTGGAACTATACAAACTAGGTCAATGTGTATGGTTGAGAGGCACTTGAAATTTATGAAGGGCTTGGTTCAACAAAGAGCACATCCTAAGGGTTCTATGGTATAGAGATATATGGCATACTAGACCATGTTGTACATTAGTGAATATCTTCCTAAGTTTGCAAAAATATCCATTTAAATCACATTTGGGATCCCAACTCTATTGAAAAAATTGAAGGGGAGTACTTGATGGGGAAAGGTAAATTGAGGAGTATAAGAGATAATTATAAGATATTATTATAGTTTATTAATTCTTATAAATCTTTAATATAATTTATTTCTAAGTGGTCTAGTTATTTTCTTTATAGTTGGTTATGACTGAGATGCCCTACATTTGAATATTTCAAACAATCTTTGATTGGATGACAGCATAGATTTAGCAGTCTCAAGAAAAAAGTTGCTCAATAACATGGGATAGTGTTGCATCATTGGTTAAAGAAGCTGATCATAATGGAGAACACAATTTTATGCCAATGGTACTTGATCTAGCATATCACTTAAGAGATAGAAAGGTATATATAAAACTACTAATCATGACCCATAAGTTTAATATCAACTCATGGATGGATGCAAATAATCTTGTCATGTTTGAATAATTACAAATCAAACACCATGAAGCTATGTACATACCATGGTCACAAATCTCACATTAAAAAGTTAGATGAAATGAAGAAAAATTGTGATCCTAGGATAAGTGTAGTCTTCAAGGTCATCAATATTTTATCTAGAAATGACATACATCCTCAAAAATCTAAAAATTGATACTATCACTATAAAATATGGGGTCAAATTGTAATGGAAAGCCATTGCAATTATGACAAAAACCAATCACTCAAGCAACACATTCAATAAATGGCTCCCATTGGACAAACCTCAAAACTTTTTCCATAATAAGTTGTGATGGCATGGGATTTCATCACAATTTCAAGACATGAAGCTATCATGAATTGAAGCCAGATGGGCCAATATAGTGTCACAATTATGATGACTATACAATGAAGACCCCATCACACGTGCGACATGTAGGTGAAAATTATGTTATGGATCTGATGACTAGCCACTGAATTTGTCTATCACAATAGAGACAAATATGTGTTAACAATGTTGTGGTACTAACCACTAGCCATAGAAGGTGTGACAACAACATAATAGGAAAAAATATGGAATGTGTGACATTGGAGAGAGTACTTTCCTAACAAATCTATTCCTAAAATTCAACTTTGGTTATGAAAATTATCAAGAGACTACAACACGCTTACCCATATAACTAGGTGTCTTATTATTTTTATCTTTTGGGAGAGACCGAATGATTCTTGTGTGATAGTCACAAGAATTATTTTGTCTCTCTCAAAAGATAAAAATAATAGGAAACATAGTTATAGGGGTAAGAGTGTTGCAATCTCCTAATAATATTCATAACCAAAGTTAAATTTTAGAAATATATTTTTTAGGAAACCACTTTATCCAACATCACACATTCCATATTTTTTATATTAAGATTATAAAATTTAAAGTTACTAGATTGATCCTACTACAAATTCTTGGGAGCCAAGGGACCCTGAACCTATGCTATGTTTTATGGAGACATGGAAGAAGTTACTACTAGCTTCAGTACTTAATAAAATTCTAGATCATATAGTGATTCTCAAATTAATAGCAATAGTAGATACTTGGACCATGATAGTTTCATAGGTTAATATTGAGCTCCACTTGTTTTCAAGAATAATTTAATATTCTCTACTAATTAGGGCCAACCATGTGAAGGTGGAAGCTCATTTAGCTCCACCCATGTCCCTGTCATCTAAATTCTCCATTCACATCTAACATCTTTGAGAAAGGATCAATGTTTAAAGTACAAAAAAGGTTCTAGACATGCAAAAGTGACATCATTTTTCCATCTTCTAGTGCATGTCATTTTTTCATCACATCCAAAATAAGATTATGCTACTCTGAATTGAAAATGAATGAGCATCTGTGTTCAAATGCATGGATAGTATGTGGACCTAATAAAATATTACATGATTACATTTATTTAATTGGTCTATTAAGTTTTTAAATTATAGACCATCATGAACAATGTATGTAATGGTCTATAACTTAAAATACCTAATTAAATACCTCTAACAAAAATGCAAACCTCATGTTGTATTTTTCAGCTCCACCTATTGCTATATGCACATGAATTGGCATTGTATATTAAACTATGAAATCCTTCTGTATTACATAAAACCAAGACATTCACACAAATTATTGAGCTTCACTTTGTTCTGAGAATAGTTTAATATTCTCTACTAATCAAGGCCAACCACATGAAGGTGGAAGCTCATTTGACCCCCCCCCCCCCCCCCCCCCCCCCCACCCCCCAACATAAAAGTTCCCCATTTACATCTCAAACCTTTAATTAAAGATCAATCTCTAAAGTTCCTAGAATACCCTCATCACCTCCTACTACTCTCAAGGGAAGTCCATCTTCATTTCTCATGAGAAATTCATCACACGGGTACATCTAGGAATGTCCTCATCGCCTCCTACATAAAAAGAATTCAATTTTAGAAAATTCCACTTGAGAATTAATAGTTCAAGTGAAAGAAAAACATGAAAAATGAGAGAGCAAAAGAGAAATCTACTTACCAATAGGCATTGCTATCATATCAATGCCTTTGCTACTTGTTGAGTGAGTTTTATTTTTTTCTATTGTGTCAAGATCTTTATGTTTATATACACACGTATACACACATAGATACATATGAATATTTATATATAAGTACATTCATACATACATGTTGATCTCATATTGATTTTGACAATTGAGTGTCAACACACTTAAGTCATTTACTTAAAACATGTTGAACTATTAATAGATGTCAAGCACAACATGTAAATATTAGACCATACCAAGTTGCAATGAGTGTCGAGTCACTCATGTGCCAAGTCACTAAAGTGCCAAGTAGATAGACCATGTCAAGTGATTCAAGAGTTGAGTAAACAATGGATGTCAATTAATGTAGGTGTCTAGTCATAGTATAAGGATCAGTGCATGTTGAGCATCAAATACTTCATATGCCGAGTGACATAGTTTTGACATATTTGTTTGTATTGGCACAAACAACTATGTAAACCATTTTTTAGGTGACTTAAGATTATATTTTGAAATTTTGAAGATAAGGATGAATTTCTATTTGGATTCCCTATGCAATTACATGTAGCCAATTTGAAAATTGAAAGGATTAAGCAACAAAATCGATGAATCTCAATCATAGATTCATACCTAACTGTAAGCTACCTAAGTCTTCTTAAGGAGGATGGAAACCCTAAACTATTAACGGATGAAGGAGAGTTAAAGGAGCAAAAAAGATACTTTGCATGTAGAGCATTCAAGATGACTTAGAATTTATGAAGAAAGAGTGAATTGCAAAATCGGTTAGAGAAGAACAAAGGATAATGAAAAGGATATAACATTAAGACACCTGATCAAGAAGGACCAAGAAGACATTGTTTAGAGGTGATCTATTATTAGGCAAGCAAGTGCTTACCGTGGGATCTATCCTGAGACATTTTAATAGGTGATTTTAGTTAAATCTCTTAACAAAGTAGTCCTAATAGGTTGTATGAAATCCTATAACAGGGTTCTTACTTAGTTTTAAGTTGAAGTCCTCTAACAAGGCACACTTCTAATAGGGTGTTGAAATCTTCTAACAAGGTGAGACCTAACAGTCTTTGTAAGCCTTTAACAGGGTAGACCTTTCATAGGGTAGATCATGTTTCATGGTAAAAACATTGTAACCTTCATTAGATACACTTTATTACTACAGTAGTGAAGATTTGTGGGTGTCATCCTCACCCCAATTTTACCTTCTCACTTGGAGGGTCTCTAGGTACTCATATTTGGTGTTATGTGTGTGAATGCTTACATGGCTATATGATTTAGATGCATATGTTTTACATGTTATTTCAACTTACTTATTAATGCATGTGATGAATAAATAGTGAAAGCTTTTAATGGTCCAAGGTTAAACTACTGATTCACTACCCCCCTTAGAAGTTTATCTTTCCTCTTGTAATTCTAACAATTGGTATGAAAGTATTATTCTCTAAAAGAGAAGATTTGTAGATTTGAGAAAAGATCTTAAAATAGAAACCTACAAGTTGGGAAAAACTATTGAAAACTAGGAGATTGAAATACATCTCTTACTACATCAACTGAATGAAGCAAGAGAGGAACTAAAGAAATCCTTGAAGAGAAGGAAAGAGATTTCTATTGTAGAGAATGACACACTATACAAAGAGATAGACACTACCAATCTATTTACAAATGGTGATTCCAATGAATTTGATGTAGCAGTTACAGATCTAATGGAAAAGAATAAAGTCCAAGCTGAGGAAATTAGAAATCTCAAGATAGAACAAGAATCACAAGCTATACTACTCTATGAGGTGACTTAACAAAAGAATAAAGCTATGCAAAAGAAATCCATGATTAAAGAAGACAAAAGAATTATGTTCAATAGATTGGAAGAAAAGTCAATAGAGCTAACTAAGATTTCCAACATGCAATTGGATACTCTAAGTCAAATGATGAATGCCAACTATGAATTGAAAGTCAAGGACATTGAGATAACCACATTGAAGTTGCAGAATGAACAATTGCAAAGTGATCTAAAGAGGGAAAAGGAATTTGCTAAAAGTTTCAAAAATAAAAATGAAGCCATCAGATACTTTGAGCAATTATTGAGATCCCTAGATCCAACAATGATACATCAGGATTGGGCTACACAAGCACTGAAGAAGGAGAATCATCCAAAGTTGCAGAATAAAGGAACATCAAAGGTAAGAACTCCAAACCTACTTTTCATAATTTTGGTAAGAAAGGACATACTACTAATGTGTTTTGGAGAAAAACTAAAAATTAGAATGTCAAGCCTAAAGACATGACTCTTTGTCATAAGTGCAATAAGCAAGATCATCAATCGCATGAATTTAGAATCAAGACCATGCATACACAAAGATTTGTAGGATATTGCTACAATTTGGAGAAGTATGGACATAGAGCTTTTGAATGCAGATCCAAATCAATGTGGTCATCAAACAAGCCAACAAAGGGAAGAAACAATGGAAACTCTTATAATTGGGATTATAGTACAATATATAGCTATCATTATTGTCAAGAACATGGAAATGTTCCTAAGAATTGTATTAGGAAACACTTTAGTGGCAATTTAAAAATATGGTTAAGTCAAACTACATGTTTTAGCTATTTGAAGACTGGTCACATCAGTAAACATTGTCCCACTAGGTGAAAGGCACCAAATTGTGAATTTGATAAAGGTAAAGTCAAGGCAGATGTTGAACACATCAGAGATGAGATAAGCAAGACATGAAAAAGAAAGATGTTTGCAACACATCAAATGGAGAACGGATCACTTCACCAAATGGGTCAAGTGATCACACCTCATCAAACTAAGAAAAAAGAAGGTATGTGGGACTAATATTTAAAGGTTAAATCATGCATCAATTCCAAAAGAAGATAGTAGTGAAAAGGATACATTAGCATGAATAAAGATGCAAGATGTTATTAGAAATTCAAGACTCTTTAAGTTTTTCATGTTATTTCCAAGTATGAAAAATTTCCTATATGTGCCAAGTAGAATGTTAGTTAAAGCTGAGATGTTAGACTAGTTAGTTGATGTTGAGCTCATAGTACCTGCCGAGTGATGGAAATATCAATGGATGCCGAATGAACTTGAAATTGGTTATTGCTGATCTTACAACTATGTAAGCACTTAGCATTAAATGCAAGGTTTTCAAAGGGTATATGATTGATTTCAGCTCATTTTTTCATCATTTCAAAATTGAGAAAGAGTGAGAATAGAAAGAGGTGGCCTGGAAACTTGTCAGAAGTGAATGTAGAAGATTTGTGTAGCTAATCATCACCACTTTATCTGATCTCACAAGGTATTTATCAAGAGCCAAGCTATGTTGTTTAAATTTTCATAAACCCTAGCTTGTCACAATGACATCAAGCTTGAAAAAGTTGAAGGAAAGGAAGTTTTACCTATTCAGCTAGTTAGTAATGAAGTTAGGTAGCCAGTATTTAAAGCCATTCCTAACATCACTTATAAAAAAGATCTTTCTGATGCATTGTCTATAATCCTGCCAAATGTGATAATGGTGCAAGATGTGAGGAAATGCTACAATTTCAAGATAGGAAGCATTGGTGACATGGAAATAAGAGGTGCATTTAATAGGTTGTGTGCAAATGGAGTTTTGAAGGATGAATATAAAATTTTTGAGAAAAAGGGTTTAACATGAGCCCTAAATTTTCTAGATGTATTTTAAATTGAGTGGATACAAATTATGCTAAGCCAAATTCATGATGGTTCCTTGTGATTGGAAGGAGGACCAATCAAAATAACTAAGAGAATAATTCATAGGGTTGTTGGCTACCCAACCCTAGATCAGCCCAAGATACTCAGGAGTGATTCCAAGAAAATGATTGAGAAAAATACTGGAGCAATCTAGAATAAGAGAGGTGTGACAATAGATACAATCACATATCCTCTTATTAATTTTGTTGTAAGGGTAATCTCACATAAATTCTATCAATCAAGTAGATTGAATGGTGTGCACTATATAGCTATGGATGTTTGTTATAAAATTCATAAGAAAGATCATACATATGATTTGGCAGAACTTCAGTTACAATAACTTATGGAGAACCTTGGAGTAATAAGGAAAACCAAGAGTGCACAATGAAAGTTTGGTTCTATACTAGTTTGCATATTCATTTATGTACGAAACACATTTCTCTCATTTGGAATAGTAGGATGGAAAACTGTCATGACACCCTCCTAAAAGAGAATCCTACAATTATAACTAAATAAAATTATATAGTATTAGTTCATTATATGATTAAAATATACTATTTTGACAAACTATATAGAGAAATATTTATAGTCCATTTATTATTACTAATTATAAATTTATATTTTTCATCATAATATATATTTTATATTATTCATATTAATTGTAAATTTATCCCTAAATCTATAAGGATCACAAAGTAATACTACTTATAAGTAATATTAATTATAAATATAATAGGTAATATTAAAGATGAATATTATTCATATTACTTATAATACATGGTCAATTAATCCCTAAATCTAATAAACAAAATATCATTACATAGAATCAAATATAACATATTTGAGGGGACACAGTAAAATGACACGACTGATCAAAGACTTGAGGATCAATATTTGTACCGAGCCATAATCCTCGATTAGAGGGAGGGGCATGGAATCACATTCACAAAACAATGTAAATGAAGGCACATTAAGGAATGACATTGAATTCATCAATGCAATGTGTGGAATAAGGAAAATACCAATGATAAGGAAGGGAGGGAATCGCATAAAAAAGAAGAAAATATACGCACTGAGGAGATTACATTAAAACCCATGGAGCACAATGATGTGCAAGAAGACTTTAGTCAAATAGGGTACAACTGTATGTGTGATAGGGCCAGTGCTAAGATGGTATGAAGAATTTCATTAAGTATCCACATCAAAATAATCATCACTGAAAGAAGTAAGAAATCAGAAGAGATACAAACTAACATAAGTTTACCAAAGAATAGAATAAAGTATCTTATGTGCATCAAATTCATCGCGTACTAGTCGAAGCAGAAAGGCAGAAGGGTGGGAAGATATGGGCTCAGTATAGGTGATAGGATGTACCACGCATCCAAGTGATATAAACATAAAATAACCCATAGTCAACTCTACGCCAGACTAGCCATGTCAGAAGTATGGAGCAGTGTCAGATCCTATAAACCTGATTAGTCTTTGAGGTTCATACTCACACTCAACGTGATAATCAAATTCACTATTATGGTTTCAATCTAGTTGATAAAGGAGAATATCAATGTTCACTCAACTATTAATATAAGGAGAATATTAAATTGATATAATTATAAATATAATTTATAATTATTTATTATTTATTATTTATTCAAAAGGGATTGGAATTAAGTGGACATACAATGAGGAGAGAGTTCTAATTATCTCCAAGTATCAATAATTATATTGATTATTTAAAGGGATTGGAATTTCTTGAGGATACCAGATGAAAATATAATGGAAATGATACAAATTGGAGAAAAATCTGTAAATGTCCTAAATGGGACATTACAAGTGGTATCAAAGCATCTTTCTTGCCAGCCGATGGATAGAGAAGTCAAGTTTGGAGAATAGATGCTATACTTCATAAGGGAGAAAAAGGAAAGGATGAATAAGAAATCTAAGCATAATCAAGAGAATAATGAAGGTACAAAGGATTGACAAGTTACAAATTTAATGGTGATAAAATTTTAATAATTAGTAAATCAAATTACCTCCTAAGTAGACCACTTTGATGGATGTCACAGGCTGCCATCAAGGCCAAGAGGGCCAAAGTTTCACTCTTGGACTTAGGTAGGATATTTAAGGAGAATAAGATTACCCCCTAAGCATACCACCTTGATGGATGTCACTAGCTACCATCAAGGCCAAGAGGGCCAAAGTTTCACTCTTGGGCTTAGGCAAGAAGAACAAGATTTCCATCTAAGTAGACCACCTTGATGGATTTCAATGGCTACTATCAAGGCCAGGAGGACCAAAGTTCCACTCTTGGGCTTAGATTGATTAAGACTTGACATCATGTCAACTCTATTTAGTTGAGAATCTTCTAAGTAGACCACCTTGATGGATGTCAATGGCTACCATCAAGGCCAAGAGGGCCAAAGTTCCACTCTTGGGCTTGGTAGGATATTGGTTTAGAACTAATTTATGATGATTGAACTTTTCTTTGGAGCTATTATATACATGTACATGCTAATAATTGTTTGTGTTGTAGGATCTATGATCAAAAGGTGCACTGAGGAACTATATGTTATAAATATTCCCTTTACTATACTTCATTGTGAAAAGTTTTAAAGAATGTATGATGTGTTTGCATCGTGTCTTCATCTATCTAC
This sequence comes from Cupressus sempervirens, assembly GCA_028749045.1. Taxonomy (NCBI): domain Eukaryota; kingdom Viridiplantae; phylum Streptophyta; class Pinopsida; order Cupressales; family Cupressaceae; genus Cupressus; species Cupressus sempervirens. The sequence continues at coordinate 185,656,865 of CM053787.1, read as the reverse complement.
ATCGTGTTTGCTCTGTATTTTCATTTATTAAAGATGTATGTTTTATAAATTATTCTAGACCTTCTATATGAGAATATGTTTCTTGTCTATGAAAGAGCTTGTGTATGAGTGATATTGCTTGAGGACAAGCAAATTTGAGAAGGGGAGACTGCCATGACCCCTCCTAAAAGAAAATCCTACAATTATAACTAAATAAAATTATATAGTATTAGTTCATTATATGACTAAAATATACTATTTTGACAAACTATATAGAGAAATATTTATATTCCATTTATTATTACTAATTATAAATCTATATTTTTCATAATAATATATATTTTATATTATTCATATTAATTGTAAATTTATCCCTAAATCTATAAGGATCACAAAGTAATATTACTTATAAATAATATTAATTATAAATATAATAGGTAATATTAAATATGAATATTATTCATATTACTTATAATACATGATCAATTAATCCCTAAATCTAATAAAAAAAATATCATTACATAAAATCGAATATAACATATTTTAGGGGACACAATAGAATGACACAACTGATCAATGACTTGAGGATCAATATTTTTACGGAGCCATCATCCTTAGTTAGAGGGAGGGGCATGGAATCACATTTACAAAATAATGTAAACGAAGGTAGATTAAGGAATGATGTCAAATTCATCAATACAATGTGTCGAATAAGGAAAATACCAATGATAAGGAAGGGAGGGAATCACATCAAAAAGAAGAAAAAAATATATGCACTGAGGAGATCACATTAAAACCCATGGAGCACAACGACATGCAAGAAGACCTCAGTCAAATAGGGTATGACTGTATGTGTGACAGGGCCAGTGCCAAGATTGTATGAAGAATTTAAATAAGCATCCACATCAGAATAATCATCACCAAAAGAAGGAAGTAAGAAATCAAAAGAGATACAAACTAACATAAGTTTACCAAAGAATAGAATAAAGTATCTTATGTGCATCAAATTCATCGTGTACTGGTCAAAGCAGAAAGGCAGAAGTGTGGGAAGATATGGGCTCAGTACAGGTGACAGGATGTACCACGCATCCAAGTGATATAAACATAAAATAACGCATAGTCAACTCTGCACCAAACTAGCCACATTAGAAGTATGGAGTAGTGTCAGATCCTATAAACCCAATTAGTCTTTAAGGTTCATACTCACACTCAATGTGATAATCAAATTCACTATTATGGTTTCAATCTAGTTGATAAAGGAGAATATCAATGTCCACTCAACTATTAATATGAGGAGAATATTAAATTGATATAATTATTTATTATTTATTCAAAAGGGATTGGAATTAAGTGGACATACAATGAGGAGAGAGTTCTAATTATCTCCAAGTATCAATAATTATATTGATTATTTAAAGGGATTGGAATTTCTTGAGGATACCAGATGAAAATATAATGGAAACGATACAAATTGGAGAAAAATCTATAAATGTACTAAATGGGACATTACAAAGACTAAAAGATCAGTTGCAACACAAATTGGGGAGTACATTGAGAAACTAGGAGAAAACTTTGAATTCATAATCACTAGTTACTTTGAAGACTTCAAAGATTCAATTAAGTAGAGACTCATAATACTAGTTTCCTTAGTTGAGAAACACTATAATGATGTATGTTTTCTTGTTGATGCTTACTGTACATTCATAGATGCTTCCATACTAAGGGTAAGATGGTTAAGACCCTTAGGTTATGAGGTCAATGTAGATGAAGCCTCAATAGCCATAACAGATCTACTTGTAGAAGAAGTAGATAAGACTACAAAAGTTTTTGGAAATTATGAGATGATGAAATCAAATATTTCCATGGAATTGGAGACTATCTCTACAATCAAAAAGAAGGATAAGTTGGTAAAGAAGTTTAAAGAAAAATTTGGACAAGGTGTCAAGGAGGAAGAAGAAGAAGAGGATGAAGAGGAAGAACAAACACAATCTCAAGAACCTCTAGCTTTAACTTAAGGCATGGGAGAAGACAAAGAAGATGAGGACACTAAAGATGTTGAGGGAGAAGAAGCTGAGGAAACACCTACTTCTACCGAGTCAAAGAAGAGGAAGGCCAAGGCACAACCCATGGAAAGGGTAAAGAAAATTGCAAAACCAAGTTAGCCAAAGACTAGTACACCTACTACAAGGGCCACCATACATGCAACTACCAAAAAGGCCAAGGGATAGACCAAGTATACAAAGCAAGGAGGACATGAGTAGAAAAGACAGAGAAGAAAGTATGTGGCTCAACCAAATTTTGATGCAGAGAAGATAGAATCAAATGATAATAGCTAATTCAAGGTGGTAAGTCACAATCCTCTCTCAGATCTTGAGAACTTATGTGAAAATGTCAAGAGCAATGCTAATTTATCAGGTTTAGTCATATTGATTTTGATAAATTGGGTAAAGAATAGAAAAACCAAGTGGAAGACATATTATATGCCATGATGTCAAAGTTCAAGAACACACCACTAGAATTTTCCAACTCAATACCTAAAATCTTATATGATATTATTGAGAAAAAATGGAATTATTGTCTAAATTTGAAAAGACAAATCAAGGAAAAAATACTAGCCCAATTTATGCCAGAGTTGAGAAAGGGACAAATTGCTAAAGTAGCCAAGAAATATGTAGTTAGGTTCACACCTAAATATAGATCTTTTAGAATTCTTCAAAATAACATTGAAGATGTTGTCAAGAAATCAACACAAATATGGAAAATTATTTATGGGTTAACCACTATCAAGAAAGGAAAAGTTGAGCCTTCAGAGGATAAAGATGATGTCAAAGATGATGACAAAGATAGAACAATTGGAGGAGAGATAGAAAAGCAAGATGATGACAAGACAATAGCTAAGTAGTAGCAAGAAGAAAAAAGTGTGCATGACACACAATTGTCGAGTATTAGTCCTCCCCATGATACAACCAAAACCACTGAAACTATAATTGTTAAGGATTTCTATGATCCATCAATTCAGAACATGAATCCTCTTACTATAGAATATTTAAATATCTTAGATCAATCTACATTGCAAGCCAAACTATGTGGCATTCCAATTTTGGTTAGTGTAGAAGAACTACAAAAGGTAGTAACAGATGTCATAAGGGAAAAGGTGAATCCAAAAGAGCCACATTCCATCATCCCTTTAGTTGCTAATGTACAACCTTTGATCCAAATGATAGTAGATACATCTACCAAGGTTCTTACAATTGAGAAGAAAGTAGAAGAGAAAGATATCACTACAGGACAATAAAAGGAAATAGGATAGATAGATTCATCTATACCTACAACACAAGAATAAGGTGCAAGCCAAGTCATAGTAATAGACTAGGGCAAGCCTAAAGAGATAGAAAAAATGGTGAAGGAACAAGTGGACATCCAAGCACTGGTACCTTTACTAGCATCTAGAACACCCTCTACACAAACTCTTTAGAAGCTAAGCATAGATGCTACTCCACTGCAAATCTCAGTGCCAAGCCCAAGCTCGTCAAAGGTTGAAAAGGAAATAAATTATGTAGATATAAGCCTTGATGAAGAAATTTTTATTCCAAAGTATGATTATTATACTATGACATTGGAACAAATAGGCATTTTATAGCAAGCCTTAAAAAGGGAAAAACATCAAGAAATGCTTAAGAGAGAACATAGATAGAAGCAAGCACTTCAAGACATCAAGGAAATATTTCTAGATGCATTTAGTCCACCAACTCCTAAAGAGACTAAGCCACTAATAGAACAACTGATAGATATAGTTGAGATGGTTAGTAATGAAGATGTTGATACAAATACAAAACTATTAGAATGGTCTGAAAAGAAGTTTCAAAGTAATGTAAATGAGAAAATATCTAGTGAGATAGCACAACGAGTTGAATTGACAACCAAGGTTGAGGATGTGAAGAAGTTACTTGAGAATATATTCTCATTGTACACAAAACTATGCAATCCTACACTCTTCACCGAAAAGACTAGAAGTCACATTGTAAGCTTGGAAAGCCAAATATCTACATTAGGTGCAAGACTACCTACAAATCCAGCTCAAAGTGAGAAACATTTTAGGACATTGCTTCAAACATGAAGTCAATTAACTATCTTAATAGAAAATGAGGCTAACATTAGAGCCAAATTGACAAGAAATCAAGCTATTCTCACCCCACATATGGAGATAATGCACAAGGAGCTAGGCTATGTTGAAACTCTATTGAAGAAAGACCCCAATCTTTCTACTTTAGATGGTCTAGTACACCTTGTTGTCAAGCTTGTAATTCAAATTAAGTCATTGGATTTTGCATGTGATAATTAGTATATAGCCTTAAGGCTAATAATGGATATCCATAAATCCTTTTTGGACAAACACGCCATAGGCATATCGCCTATTTGACATAAGTGTCAAAAAGGGGGAGAAATATAATATGGGGGAGTATGAACAAAATTGAGAAATAAGAAAGGGGGAGCATAGCAACAGGGAGAATAAAATAGAGGAGAATAAGAAAAAAGGGATAGATATTAGCTAAGAGAGAGCATATCAAATGAAAGAGTATCAATAACATAGTGCATTGAAGTCAAATTGAATCAGCATAGACACATTTTACTTAGAGAGGATCATAGAATTTTGGATACAATATAGACACATTAACTCAGGGGGAGTTATCAAATTTTGAGGTATATAAGTTAGTGTAACATTTTTTTTTATATATAAGCCAAGTCATGGATATGTTATGCTTGATAAATTAAGGATAATATTATATATTTAAGTTTTTTTGATACTCATGTCAAGGGGAAGATTGTTGATCTCAAATTAGTTTTGCCAAGTGAGTGTCAACACACTTAAGCCATTTACTTAGTTCATGTCAAACTAGTAATACATGTTGAGCACATGTAAATATTAGACCATGTTGAGTTGCAATGAGTTCTAAGTCACTCATGTGCTGAGTCACTCAATTCTCGAGCAAATAGACCATGCTGAGTGATTTAGGAGTCGAATAAACACTAGATGTCGAGTAATGCAGGTGCCAAGTCATAGTATATGGATTAGTACATGTTGAGCATTAGAGACTTCATATGCCAAGTGACATAGTTTTGACATATTTGTTTGTAATGGCTTATACAACTATGTAAACCATTTTTAAGCTGACTTGAGATTATATTTTGATATTTTGAAGATAAGAAAAAATCTCTATTTCGATTCGCTATGCAACTAAATGTAGCCAATCATAAAATGGGAAGGATTAAGAAAAGAAATGGATAAATCTTGGCCATAGATTCATACCTAACCCTAAGCCACCTAAGTTCTCTTAAGGAGGATGGAAAGCCTAAACTATTAATAGATGAAGGAGAGTTGAAGGAGTGAATAAGATAGTTTACATGCAAAGAATTCAAGGTGACTTAGAAGTTTTGAAGAAAGTGTGAATTGTAGAATCAGTTAGAGAAGAACAGAGGATAAAGAAAAGGATACAACATTGAGACATCTAATTGAGAAGGATCAAGAAGACATTTTTTAGAGGTGATCTATTATTAGAAAAGAAAGTGCTAACCACAGGATCTATGCTATGACATTTTAATAGGTGATTTCAATTAAATCTCTTACAGAGTAGTCCTAATCGACTATATGAAATCCTTTAACAGGGTGTTTACTTAGTTGTAAGTTGAAGTCCTCTAATAAGGCACACTTCTAACAGGGTGTTGAAATCCTCTAACAAGGTGAGACCTAACAGTCTCTGTAAGCCTTTAACAAGGTAGACCTTTCATTGGGTAGATCATGTTTCATGGTCAAAACATTGTAACCCTCATTGGCTACACTTTATTACTATGATAGTGAAGATTTTTGGGTGTCATCCCCACCTCAATTTTACCTTCTCACTTGGAGGTTTTTTGGGTAATCATATATGGTGTTATGTGTGTGAATGCTTACATGGTTATAAGATTTAGATGCATATGCTTTACATATTATATTAGCTTACTTATTAATACGTGTGATGAATGAATGGTGAAATTTTTTATGGGTCCAAGGTTAAACTACTGATTCACCTCACCCCCCTCTCAGAAGTTTACCTTTTCTCTTTTAATTTCAACACATGCATACATATGGAAAGATCACAAGGGCACAACAATGAGATGTAGAGATCACAAGGGCACAACAATGAAATACAATGATCACCAGGGCACATACATACATATATACATAGATATACATTGATGCAGGAGCATCCAGAGGTATAAGGGCAATCCTGTGTCACCCAAAAAAAATGTACTTAGCCTTAGTTTCTGTTTCATGTGTTTTCATTTCTGGATACCCATTTGGGTCAAATAAAGGTTCCAACTCTCATAGTTCCACTATCAATGTTCTAGGATAGAGTATTTGAACACCTTGGGATACATGTAAATGTCAAAAAAATAGGAGTATGTAATTGAGCCATAATTTTGGTGAACTAAGAGGTGTAAATTGGCCATATGAATGTAATTTTAATTTAGAGCATTCCAAAAAAAGAATCAGGTCAAAAGGCCCCACGGTTTGAAAGTTATCGCAGTTTTTTGGGTTTTGGAGACCTCCTAAGAATGCTTCAAAGTCAGGTTAGGGGCATTAAATGACCTTTAAAAGGGCCAAAAAATTGGGAAATGAGAAAATCTGGTCCATAGGGCTATAGAGCGCTTTGAGAGCTTTCTAAAAAAGCAAACGGTTCGTCAATCGAAGCTACGGTTCAAAAGTTATGCCTCCCGGAAGTTCGATTACCATTTTTAGATTCTTCTAGATTTGCACCAACTTCTAACGTGGCTTCTGGAGCCTTCTACTTGGTTAGTGGATGCCTACTAGCACTTTCTAGAATGTTTTCCTAGTCATTAACACTTCGAGGTCTATTTAAGGACATTTCCGGCATTGTAAAAGGCAGTTCGGAATGGATTTTGAGAGGAGGTACTGAAAGAAAAAATTATCTCCAGATTTATGTTATTGTAAGCCCATAGGGCATGTTATGAAGTCTATTTTCTCTGTACTAAATGTACTAGCTTATTTTCATAGTTAATACAATTTCCCTTTTCTTGTTGTGTCCATTCTGTGCTTGGGTTGTGTCCCCATCATACATACATATACACATACATACATACATAATGCATACATACATACATACATACATATATACATGTATGTATGTATGTATGTATGTATGTATGTATGTATATATGTATATGTATATATTTATGTGTGTGTGTGCATATATATATATATATATATATGTATATGTATATGTATATGTATATGTATATGTATATGTATATATATGTATATGTATGTATATATATGTATATGTATGTATATATATGTATATGTATGTATATATATATATATATATATATATATATATATATATATAAAATGCATGTATGTAGGGGAAAAGATAATACCCATTAACAATGGCATGTACTTTGTCAATACATGCATGTTACATCCTTGGCTTCCATTGTTGGGCTAGCATATGGAGCCTTTACCACCTTGGAAAATTGTATTTGATGATAGTTATACAAAAATTTGTAATTTAGCCAGCTAATTGGCAACTAGACTAGTTTAACTAGGTAATGGTTCGAGCATGTGTTATTCCCATTTATCATATGTTATTTGCCTCTTCTACTCTCTGATTAAGAGCATACCCCTAAAATAGGAAGAGTTTACAAGAAATTTACAAAAACATATCATAGCAGATAGTTTTAGAAAGAAACAAGAAAAACTTATGGCTTCTACAAGGGAATGAGCCTTGTGATTATGGCATTTACATAGAAGTAGAACTTGCTTCTTCTACTCCTTACACTCAACTTTTCACTAAATTTATTCTTCCAGCAATGAGAATAGCTGCTACAAATTCCTAGGAGTCAAGGGACCTTGAACCTATGCTACATTTTCTAGAGACATGGGAGAAGTTACTATAAGCTTAGTACTTCATAATATTTTGGATCGTATAGTGATGCCCAAATTAACAACAACAGTAGACACTTGGGATGCAAAGATCACAAGGGCATGGCAACAAATTCTAATAGAAATTTAATCATATTAGGTACAATGAAATGAATGAGATGCAGAGATTATAAATATGTAGATGGATCTCTCATTCATTCATTATCACATGAAGTAGAAAAAAATTATGAGCATCCATAAAATAATCTCATAATGTCCAAAGCTAAAATCTAAAATTAGTTCATCCTTTAACATTCATTAACAGTAACACATAAACAGATAATATTCAATAACATCTATAGTAAGTTATTTAAACATACCTCAACCAATTATGATTTAATTTTGCATCATCTACCTGATTAGTTTTGAATTTTGTTCTCAACAAAAATCATAAAATGTAAGAACAGCTATGCAAAAAAGAGCATAAATATATGATTATCATGCACCAATCATTTTTTCTAACTCTTTTGGCACAATTTTTATGACAATATTTTGGCTTAATCTCCAACTAGTTAGTATGTGTGTTGAAAAATTATTCTTGGATTGTGAGTCAAGAAAAGAGAAATATCAAACTTGAAACAGATGTACATAAATACAATTAATATTTAAACTTCAATTTTATAAACTTAAAAAGAGAACCATAGAATTATAAGAAACTATTGTGGTTTGTACTATTTGAAAATTATATTTATAAGTGGTAAAGTTATATAACTTTGATTCACAAAGTGCAAATAATGGAAATGAAGTATTAGAGAAGATCCCCACCATGTGGATGGCACTATTAAGTAAAGAATAGTTAAATCATATATACATACATACATACATATGTGGTTAAGTGCTACCTAACTATGTCTAAGGTATCTACACACTGGACGCATACTCCACCTACTAGGCTACCTACATACCTGTATCCATGGAACCAAGACCTTTCAACTACTCAATCTAACAAACATGTAGTTTTGGTTTCTAAATTTTTTGGTGTAGTTTTATTCCTATAACCAATGGTGATCTTTAGTCACCTAATATAGCTCTTCGCCATCATACACCCACTTGAGGAAATCAGGTGGCTTTCTATAATTATAATATTGTAATACCTTGTGCAACCTTTGTGTTGTAGTTTATAGTTAATGTAAGGTTAATCTATATACATCCTAGCTCACTCCTTATATAGTTATGTTTAAAAGCTTGTGATGATACTCGTGGCCATGTCACCTATTGAATGAGTTTTATTATTATTTTGTTGTGCCAAGATTTCTCTATTTATGTACATACATACATACATATACACATATATATACATATACATATACATATATACATATATGTATATATATACATATCTACATATACATATAAATATGTATATGTATATGTATATGTATACGTATATGTATACATATATGTATGTGTATATGTATATACATACATACATATATAGAGATCATAAGGGCATGACAACTAGATGCAAAGATCACAAGGGCATGATAACAAATGAAGCAATCACAAGGGCATGACAATGAAACCCTAGATCTTCTCTCATCTCCACAATCCACAAAATCTCTCTCTATACATAAATACATAGATATATATACATACATACATATACATAGATACATATATATATATGTATGTATATATATACATATATATATATATATATATATATATATATATATATATATATATTTATATATACATATTTATAATATGCATACATATATACATAAATGTATATATATATGTATATATATACATATGTACATATATACATACATACATATATATATATGCATACATATGCATACATATATATATATACATATATATATGTATGTATATATATATACATACATGTATATATGTATGTATATGTATATATTTATATAAATATACACATATACATACATACATATATAGAGATCATAAGGGCATGACAATGAGATGTAGAGATAACAAGCGCACAACAACTAAATCCTAGATCTCCACTGATCTCCACAATCTACAAGATCTCTCTCCATAGATACATACATATATTCATCTATGCATACATATATATACATACATACATATATATACACATACATACATACATATATACATACATCTTCATATGCAATTTTATCACCTTGAAAAATTATATTTGATCCTAATAGCTAGGAACAACTAATTATTCATTTTATTGTACCTAATCCGATGACATTTCTACAGGAATTTTTAATCAACTTAGCTAATTAGCAACTAGACCAATTTAACTAGCTTATGGCTTGTCTCTTTCTAAAAATGTCTACTATGATATGTTTTTCTAAAATTTCTTGCGAACTCTACCCATTATTCCTAGTCTATATTATTTTTGTGTAAGATATTTAGCTAAGTCACTTAGCACAAGTTGAGTGAGTTTTATTGTTTTATTATTTCGATTATGGAATATGGACTTTGTTTTATCATTGGCTTTGTTCAAATCCTAATTTTAATGAAGTAACAAAGTGGTTTTAAGGGTGGAAAGGACTATATAATGAAGAGGAAACTTGAAAACTTGAATGTCAAAATGTTGAAATGAAAGCTATCGAGGATCAAACACCTATGTTAGAGTTACAATACAATTTGAAGTTGATTTTAGACATAAATAAATAAAACCATGACATAAATTATTCTCCATTTGTTTTGATTGTGGAGAGCTACATGTGAAAGAGGGTGGAGAGCTCTAAATGTTGGTGGAGATTTCTTTGTCATGCCCTTATGATCATTGCATTCCATTGTTGTGCCTTAATGATCTATGCATTTTGTTGTTGTAACCTTGGTGGAGATTAGTGGCTATCTAGGATTTCATTATCGTGCTCTTGTGATCTCTATACCATTTCTCTATGATTTTTTTGCCATGTCATGCCTGTAGACACCTAAAAATCCTTTAGAAAATAATATTTTTATTTTTTGAAAAAAAATCCCTGATGACATCATCATTTATTAATTAATTAATTAATTTTTATGCCATTAAATCCCTTTATCTTAATTAAAAATATTTAATTAAGGAATCCCTCCCAAAAATGTTTAAATCTTATTTAAACATTATTTCCTTATTTATTAATTATTTAATTAATAAATTGACCAAAAAACCGAAAATAAATAAAAAATTTATTTTTTGCCCAAAACTTGGCCAATTTCCTTAAGACCACTAACCTCTTCCAAAATCTTCTAATCCTTCTTTAATTTTGATTAAAGGCTAATCCCATCATTTCCTACCCCTAATCTCAACTCAAAATATTTAATCAAGATTAAATATTAATCCTCATGTTTATTAAAAATATTTTAATAAATATCTCCTCAACCCAAACCCTTGAAATAAATAAAACTTTATTTATTTCATAAAATCTTATCCTAGGAAGTTCTAGACTCTTCTATAAAGTCTTCATCCTCATCCAAAGCCTAGACTCTTCTAGAAGATGTCTTTAACCCTAATCCTAATCCCCTCCTAACCTTGTCACATTCCCTAAACATGGGTTAAAACTTGCTAACTCAAGCCAAAGTTAACAAATATCTCCTCCTTCACCCACCCTCATTAATTGCAATCCACTTGCCATCCACTTGCCTAGTCCTAAGCCATCTCTAACCCTTCCTCTAATCATTTTTACAACCCTAAGCAAGCTTAAAACCCCCCTAAACCCTCAAATTCGAATTTCATGGTATCTCTCACAAATATCTTCAACCACAAAACTTTATAAAGCCCACAAAGTCATCAATGTTCTTACAAAGCACTTATGAAGGGTCTTTATGAAGATTTTATCTCTTGAGCCTCCTTTGTTGACTCATCCTTGCCCTTTCCTCCATCCTCTCATGCAATCTAAGCCCTCCATGAGCTTTTTCCCATCCTTGCATCTTAGCCCTCAATCCGTCAAGCCTCTTGCCTATAAATTGGATCCTTCCCCTTTGCAAAATAACACAATCCATGAAGTAAAGTTATAATGCTATTTTGTGAGCCAAATCCATACTAAAGCCATCTATCCACACCAAAAATCCACAATCATTCATTGAAGCCTTTGGAAGCATATTGAGCATACATCCTATCCATTTAGACAAAGCTACTCAACAACAGAGCTTCTCATTGAGAGAGCCCATTAATGGCTCATATTCTCAATTGAGAGCTCATCTTAGTCTATCTTGAAGTTTATGAATTTTGTTTAGTTTGTAGAAGCTTTATTTAAATTTGGTTTCTATTAGCATACTAACATTGCTCATATACAATGCCCTTTTCATCTTTGTGCCCTTTGTAACACTACAACATTTGGAGTCAAATTACAGTGACAATGTAATTTATGGTGTTCAAGCCCAAATGTAGTAGTTTCTCTGCAATTTTCTTCAAATAGAGAAAAGCTATCTATGTAAATGTTCTTTTATTTTCCTTCTAGACATGTATCTTTTATATTGGGCATGAAAATGAGATGCAAAGATACATACATACATACATACATACATACATACATATAAACCTACATACATACATACATAAATCTACATATGCAATTTTATCACCTTGGAAAACTATATTTGATCTTTACTCAATCATCAAGAGATAATATAATTTTTAAGTATAGATTTTTGCATATTTAGTTTGGTATGAATAGTTTTGATTGAATTTGTTAGAGGAGAGTGATTCTACTAATGATAATAATGGCTCCATTTATTGGGTCTTTAGAGGAAAGAAACTTACATAAGATTAGATGGTGGGGTAGGAGGAAGATTGTTCTATGAATGACTAATTGAGCAAGTTGTAGAAAATTAGGGTGTTAGTTGCATGTAGTTTCATTAATTTGATAAGGGAATCAACTTTGAAAGTGGGATGATCAAAATTGGCATGTCCATCCTTATGATACATGTATCTACCTCATAATAGAAAATTACCTCAAATGACAATCAAAAAATTATTAAATATATGGAAAATTAGAAGAACATTCACCTATAATATTTTTGAAGGATAAAAATATAATTTGGTGGAAAAATTCGTGAGCTATGTAGCTCCAAATTGTGGCTATTCCATTGTCCAGTAGTGGAAACTCTTCATGTTAAATATGAATATCTTGAAATTAAAAAAGATAACTATCAGATATATATATTTGTGCTTTAATGATAAAAAATATACAATCTAATTTTAAGAAAAATAATAATCTTAAATATATGTGATTAAATAAAATAAACAAGAGTACTAGTTGTAGTTGTATAATTCTAGTGTTACTAATTATGTTAAACAAAATGTTCAATAAAAAAAGTATGGAGTAACATAAATGGATCATCTACTTAATCCAATTATGACTTAATGTGAATGTATCTAATCATTTCCTAGATGATATAATGCATGAGATCTTTACTCAATCACCAAGAGATAATATAATATGCAAGTAAAACATTTTGCATACTTAGTTTGGTATGAACAGATTCGATTGAATGCAAGGATAATTACTTGTGTGAATTCAAGACATGAATGATTAATTTAATTTAGCAAAAGTACTATGCAAGTGTGTATGTATGCATATAAATTAGTTCACATAGTGAACTAATTTACATATACACATGTACATATGCTGATGGGGACACAACCCAAGAACAGAATGAAACCAATAGAAAAGGGAAAATTATATTAACTGAGAAAATAAGCTAGTACAAATAGTACAGAGAAAATAAACATTAGAACATGCCCTAAGGGCTTACAATAGCATAAATCTGGAGAATATTTCTCCTTTTAGCACCTCCTCTCAAACTCCACTCCGAACTGCCTTTTACAATGCCAGAAATCTCCTTAAATAGACCCCAGAGGGTTAAGGACTAGGAGTACATTCTAGAAAGTTCTAGTAGGCATCCACCGACCAAATAGAAGGTTCCGAAAGCTACGTTAGAAGTCAGTGCAATTCTAGAAGAATCTAGAAAGGGTAACCAAACTTTCGGGAGGCATAACTTTTGAACCGTAGCTCCGATTGACGAACCGTTTACATTTTTGGAAAGCTCTCGAAGCGCTCTATAGCCCTATGGACAAGCTTCACTCATCCCCCATTTTTTGGCCCTTTTCAAAGTCATTTAATGCCCCTAACCTGACTTCAAAGCATTCTTAGGGAGTCTCCAAAACTCAAAAAACTGCAATAACGTTCAAACCGTGGGGCCTTTTGACCTGATTCTTTTTCTGGAATGCTCTAAATCACAATTACATTCATCTGGTCAATTCACACCTTTTAGGTCACCAAAATGATGGCCAAATTGCATGCTCCTATTTTTTTAGGATTTTCAAATGCACTAATAGTGGAACTGTGAGAGTTGGAACCTTTATTTGAGCCAAATGGGTATCCAAAAATGTAAAGTCATGAAATAGAAACTAAGTCAAAGTACATTTTTTGGGTGACACAAGATTGCCCTTATACCTCTGGATGCTCCTACATCAAACACCCAAGGTAGATTGAAAAGTGACCCTATCACTTTATGGATGGTAGAGGAAATCTCAAATGGGAAACCTCAGCTGCTGAAATCCAAGTTGAGTCCTCGATCGGTCATCCTTTCCATTTGACCAAATACTCTTCATACTGCCTGTTTCTGGTACTCCTACCCACATGATGATCTAGAATGTCTTCTATCTCCTCCTTCTTACAAGCAGGAATTGGACATGGCTCTAACACCAGCTCCTCATCTACACCATCATCATGATACTCTGTTAAATCTACAATGTTGAAAATGGGAGAAATGTGAATACCATCTGGCAGCTCCACCTCATATGCATTTCCTGAGTCATGTTTCTTCAAAACTTTGCAGGGGCCAAATTTCTTCATTTTCAGCTTTTTGTAAGTACCAACTGGAAATCTTTCTTTTTGTAAGTGCACCATGACTAGATCCCCTACTTGGAATTCCTTATGTCTTCTCCTTTGATCAGCCCTAGCTTTATACTCTTGATTCATCTTGATAATGTGTGCTTGAACCTCCTCATGTAGATGCTTGATGTGTTCAGCAAATTCCTCAGCTTCAGCACTTGTCCTCTCCCCTTGTTCTATCTTCCTCAATTCTGGTGCAATCCTTGGGCTATTCCCATATACAATTTGAAATGGTGATTTTCTAGTACTCCTATTTACAGAGTTATTATAAGCAAACTCTGCCTGTGGTAGAATCAAATCCCATCCCTTGGGCTTATCTCCAACTAAACATCTCAGCAAATTGCCCAGACTTCTATTTACCACTTCTGTTTGGCCATCAGTCTGTGGGTGATGTGTGGAACTGAATTTCAAGTCTGTTCTCAACTTCTTCCACAATGTCCTCCAGAAATACCCCACAAATTTAGTGTCTCTGTCAGAAACTATACTCCTTGGAAGACCATGTAGTCTTACCACCTCTTTGAAAAACAAGTCTACAATATGGACAGCATCATAAGTTTTGTGGCATGGAATAAAATGTGCCATTTTGGAGAACCTATCAACCACCATGAATACTGAGTCATTACCCCTTTGTGTCCTTGGCAATCCAAGAACAAAATTCATACTTATGTCCTCCCATGGCCTTGATGGAACAGGCAATGGCTGATATAGGCCAGTATTTTGACTAAACCCCTTGGCAACTTGACAAACCTGGCAACTCTGTACAAACTTCTTCACATCCTGTGTAATTTGAGGCCAAAAATAATGTTCTCTAAGAATGGCAATGGTCTTATCCCGACCAAAATGTCCTGCCATTCCTCCACTGTGTTTGTCCTTAATCAGATTTTCCCTCATGGAACTCCTTGGAATGCACAATTGACTACCTTTGAACAACATGTCATCCTGAATCAAATAGTCTAACCAGTTGGTTCTATCTACAGCAATAGGTTTTTTACAAGCTTTCCATGCTTCAGCAAAATCAGGATCCTCGGGGTACAAATTCTTGAATTCATCAAACCCAACTACTTCAACCTGCATTGTTGTAAGCAACAACTGTCTCCTACTTAGTGCATCTGCAACCCTATTAGATTTTCCACTTCTATGCTTCAACACAAATGTATAACTCTGCAAGAATTCTACCCACTTCATATGCCTCTGATTTAATTTACCTTGGCTATTTAGGTACTGTAATGCCTGATGATCAATATACAAAACAAATTCCTTTGGCAATAAATAGTGCCTCCATTTCTTTAAGGCCTGAACTATTGCATAGAACTCTTGATCATAAACAGAATACTTCTTCTTTGCATCATTCAAATTTTCACTAAAATATGCAATAGGCTTACCTTCTAGGCTTAATACAGCCCCAATAGCGCTGCCACTAGCATCACAATCCACCTGGAACACTTTTCTAAAATTTGGAAGTGCCAACATAGGTTGTTCTGTCACCTTCTTCTTCAGTAATTCAAAACTTCTCACAGCTATTGCAGTCCATTTGAACTCTTTTCTATCCCCTCTTATTGTATCAGTTAGGGGTGCACATATGCCACTGAAATTTTTAATAAACTTCCTATAAAAACTAACCAGACCATGAAATGATCTTACCTCAGTAGCAGACCTTGGGGTAGGCCATTCCAAGATGGCTTTTACCTTCTCTGGATCCATTTTGAGACCTTCAGGTGATATAACAAATCCCAAATAGACTAACTCCCTTTTTGCAAAGACACAATTCTTTAGATTAATTAACAGTTTCTCTTCCCTTAGCCTTTCAAGGACACTACGAATATGCAGTAAATGTTCTTCCAAAGTCTTGCTGAAAATTAAAATATCATCCAAATAGACAATAACAAATTTTCCCAAGAACTTCTTAAGTACCTCATTCATGAGCCGCATGAAGGTGCTTGGGGTGTTTATCAATCCAAAGGGCATGACTAACCACTCATAAAGACCCTCCTTGGTCTTGAAGGCTATTTTCCACTCATCTCCTTCTTGAATCTGTAGCTGATGATAGCCACTCTTCAGATCTATCTTTGTGAAGTACTGAGCTCCACTCAAGCAATCCATAAGATCATCCATCCTTGGTAAAGGAAACCAGTACTTGATGGTTATCCTATTTATAGCTCGAGAATCTGTACACATCCTCCACTCTCCATCCTTCTTTGGTGCGAGTACTACAGGTACTGCACATGGACTCAGGCTCTCTCAAATCAAGCCCTTCCACAACAACTCTTGAACCTGTCTATTTAGCTCCTCTATTTTAGTGGGAGTCATCCTGTGAGCAGCCTTGTTAGGCAAACTAGCTCCTAGAATCAGATCTATCTGATGACTGATTTGCCTTACTGGTGGCAATCCATCTGGAACATTATCAGAGATAATATCTCCAAATTCCCCTAGTAAATTTGAAACTTCAAATGGTATTTCACTACTACCTTCTCTATCTTTCCTAGGAATCAAAGCATAGCACATATGTTGATGTTTCATGCCATCTAAAAACTTCCTTCCATCAACAAGAAAAATCCTAGCACTGCTACATACCTTTTCACCTTCTTTTTTCATGGGCTTCAATTTGTGGCAAACTCCATCCTTTGTCAGAGAGTATGTGTTTGCATGTCCATCATGTATTTCATGTCTATCAAACTGCCATGGTCTACCCAACAATAGATGGCAAACATCCATCGAAATAACATCACAAAGAACTTCATCATGGTAACTCCCAATTTTGAATTTTACTAAACATTGTTCACTTACCAGGACCTTATGATCATCTTTTACCCAAGAAATCTAATAGGGATGGGGATGTTTCTCCCTCTTGAGCTTCAGCTTAGAGACCATCTCTTATGATACCAAGTTATCAGTGCTACCACCATCAATGATCACATCACAACATTTATCCTCACACTTGCATCTGGTACGGAACAAACTCCTCCACTGTCCTGGTTCATTTTCACCACTTAGTAGGACTCTTTCATTTACCAAGGTCTCTCCTCTTTCTGCATCCTCTGAATGTGATGATTGTGCATCCTCATCCACATGAGCAACCCTAGCTTTGCCCTCAGCTCTCCTATCTATCCTTCCTTGTCATTGAGGGCATTCAAAGGCATGATGACCTTCTTCATTGCAATGGAAATAGGTACCATGGAAGCCTCCTCTTCCTTGTCCATGTCCTCTACCTCTTCCTCTTTGATTTCCAAAGTCTTGATCATGGGAGCGGTTGAAACCCTCATTCCTCTGGTTTCTACTAGTACCCACATATTCATTTTTCTTTTGGGTTTCATTGCGACCTCCAGATGATCTACCGCTTCCCCTTCCTCCTTGACTGTGCCCTCTTTGTCTTCCTTCAAACCTTTTACTCAGCTTCTCTTCAACTCGTGGAGCAAACTGGTATGCTTCTTCAACGCTGGTCATTCTTACCAGACTTAATTCCTCCTAGATGCTAAGTCGCAACCCACTGATATAACGAGCAACCTTCTCCTTATTTTCTTCTGCATGCCCCGCTCTAATCAAGAGTCAATAAAACTCCTCTGTATATTCTTGGACTGATCTTCTTGCTTGCTTTAACCCATGCATCTTCTTAAACAGATCAAGCTCGTAGTCCACAAGAATGAACTGCTTCTTCAATTTGTCCACCATGCGATCCCATCTTGTGATCTTCTCCTTTCCTCTTCTAAGTCTTTCTAGTTGAACCTCTTGCCACCAGATTTTGGCATGGCCTTTCAGTTTGGCCTTTGCAAACTTAACCCTATCTGGGTCCCTTATATCCTCATACTCAAAGTATTCTTTCAGTTCATTGATCCAATCGATCAACTCATCTAGTTTCAGATTTCCTGAAAATATACCCACTTCAATTGTAGGTCTTTTCCCAAACTTAGTAATGACCCTAAAAAGCCTTTCCTCTACAGGATTCAGAACTTTCTCATCAACTTCCACTTTTGGTTCCATTACTTCCTCTTCATTGTCATCCTCACTATTGTCACCTGTGGCAACATTTGCTCCTCTATGAAGCTCCTCTTGCAATGCTTGTACCTGCCTCTGGAGGGCTCTAACCTCCTTAGGATCAATAGCTCTGGCCCTTCTGCCATGCTCTCTTCATGTAGGCATCTTCTAACTCAAACCCACAACCACACAGTCCTGGTGCAAACTGCCTCACAGTTGGCGCTCTGTCTACACACTCAGGAAAACCCGCTCTAATACCACTTGATGGGGACACAACCCAAGAACAGAATGGAACCAACAGAAAAGGGAAAATTATATTAATTGAGAAAATAAGATAGTACAAATAGTACAAAGAAAATAAACTTTAGAACATGCCCTAAGGGCTTACAATAGCATAAATCTGGAGAATATTTCTCCTTTTAGCACCTCCTCTCAAACTCCACTCCGAACTGCCTTTTACAATGCCAGAAATCTCCTTAAATAGACCCAAAAGGGTTAAGGACTAGGAGTACATTCTAGAAAGTGCTAGTAGGCATCCACCGACCAAATAGAAGGTTCTGGAAGCTGCGTTAGAAGTCGGTGCAATTCTAGAAGAATCCAAAAATGGTAACCGAACTTCTAGGAGGCATAACTTTTGAACCATAGCTCCGATTGACGAATCGTTTACATTTTTGGAAAGATCTCGAAGCACTCTATAGCCCTATGGAAAAGCTTCACTCTTCCCCCATTTTTCAGCCCTTTTTCAGTTCATTTAATGCCCCTAACCTGACTTTGAAACATTCTTAGGGGTTCTCCAAAACCCAAAAAACTGCAATAACTTTCAAACCATGGGGCCTTTTGACCTGATTCTTTTTTTGGAATGCTCTAAATCACAATTACATTCATCTGGTCAATTCACACCTTTTAGGTCACCAAAATGATGGCCAAATTGCATGCTCCTATTTTTTCAAGATTTTCAAACGCACTGATAGTGGAACTGTGAGAGTTGGAACCTTTATTTGAGCCAAATGGGTATCCAATAATGTAAAGTCATGAAACAAAAACTAAGTCTAAGTACATTTTTTGGGTGACACAAGATTGCCCTTATACCTCTGGATGCTCCTGCATCATATGCATACAATCATCATAATTAGTTATCCTTGAATCTGACCAAAGCTATTATATATGAACAAGAGATACATGTTTAGAAGGAAAAGAAAAGAACATTTACATAGGTACCTCTTCTCCCCTTGAATAAAATCATAGAGCAAGGGCACAAAGATCACAAGGGAACAACAACAAAATCCTAGATCTTCGCTGATCTCCACTAACATTCAGAGCTCTCCACCCTCTTTTGTGTGTGACTCTCTACAATCAATCAAAAAAATGGGAAATGATTAAATCCATAATACATAATCCACAATCCACAAGATCTCTTTGTATATATACATACATACACACATACATACATATAAATACATATATACATACATATACATATATACATACACATATATATACATACATACATACATACATACATAAAAAAAACAATGTACTTTCTAAGAGTTTACAATTCTTCAACAAAATTAATGTTTTACAAGAAAATGTATCTGAAGGTACTATGACATTACAGGAAATAGCAATTAAATTGGTGTAGTTGTTGATTAACTAGGTTGATTACTTCATTATTATATCATCCAATGACCTAATGTGAGTTATTATTTTGACATACATGAAAACATTATTATTATTCATTATTATCTATAAATACATACATGAAAATGACAATGCACTTTCTAAGAGCTTACAATTGTTCAACAAAATTAATATTTTACAAGAAAATGCACCTAAAGAACTATTAACTCAGAAGCAAGAACATGGTGTTGAAACAATATAGAAAGTGCATGACATGAGAGGTCTACAAGTAAGGGCATTGACCAATCTTGAAAACTTGAATGTTGAAATGAAAGCTATCGATGATCAAAAACCTATGCCAGAGTTACAACACAATGTGAAGTTAATTTTAGATAAGGTAGAGGTAGATATTTATAAGTTTGATAATCAAAATTTAAGGTATGAGAGTGAAGGAGAAGGAGTGGCTTTAGAAAGATAAGGATAAAGAGCAGCTTTAGAAAGAGACTACAATTCAAAAACAATAACTAGACAAAATAGAGGATATTATGGGAGCCACTGGATAGAATCTAGGTAAGTGTTGTGGTAGATACTATGAGATTGGAATCACTTGTAAGTTTCTTGAAGAATTTATGGTCCAGATATCAAATGCTTATAAGAGTGTTTCAAGGTCGGGAACAACTTCAACATCCTTTGCATGGTTTAGAGTTAATGTCATTGTAGTAGAGTCTTTTGCAAGGGAATGAACCTTGTGATTATGGCATTTCCATAGAAGTAGAAATTTCTTCTGTAACTCCTTATACTCAACTCTTTGCTAAAGTTATTCTTTAATTCCTTGCATATGCAATTTTATCAACTTGAAAAATCGTATTTGATCTTGCTAGTTGGGAACAACTGATTATTTATTTTATTGTACCTAATCTAATGGTAGTTCTATAGGAATTTGTAATCAACCCAGCTAATCAACAACTAGATCCATTTAACTGGTTAGGCCTAGTTTATTTCTAAAAATATATGCTATTATATGTTTTTATAAAAATTCTTGTGAACTCTACCCATTTTTCCTAGTCTACATCATTTTTGTGGAGGATCTTGAGGTAAGTCACTTAGCATGGGTTTAGTGAGTTTTATTTTTTTATTCTTTAGATTCTTGAATATGTATGCAGCTAGATCAATTTCTCTTTTGTATTAATATGTAATAAGCACCTTTAAAAAAATCTCTAAATATACATGTTTAGAATGAGATATAAAGAGATAGCTATTTAGAAGGAAAATATACCAACATTTACATACCCTTGAAGAAAATATCAAAGCTAGGGCATGGTACTGAAATTGTAGAGCAAGGGTACAACACAACAATGAAATCATAGAGCAAGGGCATGACATGACAAAAAAAAAAATAGAGCAAGGGCATGCCAACATAACATAGAGGTGACAAGGGCACAACAACAAAATTCTAGAGCAAAGGCATGACAATGAAATGTAGAGATATCCATAGAAAGAAAATTGCATAGTAAGGGCATAGGAATAAAATGCAAAGATATATCACTAGAACAAAATGCACCAAGCACAAGGACACAATGATGTTTAGAGCTGTCCACCTTCTTTCACATGCAACTTTTGACACAATCAAAAAAAATGGGGAATGATTTTTTTCATGTTTTATTTTTTATATATACTTATGTGTGCATCACAATTATGATGCCTACATCATTATTGGGATGGCATCAGAGGCAATTACAAAAAATATGAAAATCAATACAAACTACATTGTCATCACAATTTGATCCTAAATGTTGTATTGTATGTCATTTTGGATTATATGCTTGAGTGCAACTTTAATTCATTCAAATTAGTTCTATTTTTTGTCAAGTGGTATAGGCTATGGCTAAATAAAAATGATCTTGATAGGACTATTATTGAACATGAAAGAGGATTTACAATAATTAATACAAGGTTATTTGAGCCAATTGAAGATGAGCCGTGTGTTCTTCCAAGCCAACATGAGAAAGTGTTTTACTTTGGCATTCCATATAAACTGGGTTGGTCATTTTTTGTTAGACATGATCCAAGAGGAAGGTCGGTAAAGTATAATGTGATGGAAGAAAAAGATAATATACGATTAGAAGACAAAGTAAATGATGATCATGAACAATCGTTGCACAATGATGAAGAAGAAGATGATGGTGATGATCAAGGAGATGATGGTGATGAAGATGATGATGATGGTGATGAAGATGGAGATGGTGGTGGTGATGACAATGATCAAAGTGACAAGTATGATGATGGTGATGATGATGATAAAATGGATGAAGATGATGATCAATGTCAAGTATGATGGACTAATTTATTCATTAAAATTTGTTTGACTTGTATGTTTTTATAATTAATTTATTATGTGTTGAACTCCACTATCATGGAGTATATACAATAATTTTGCATAACTACCACACCTAAAGTAGAGGTAAGGAATTAATAAATATACCATGATTTTGATGAATGCATCATGTAATTATTGTCTTCTATGTAATTTGTAGCATAAATACGATGTAAATTTTTGCTAACTTAAGATAAATGATTTAAAAAAGTAAGAATTTTAATGCCTTTAACTAGGATCATGCATAGTGACATGGATCAATAGGTATAAGTCAATAGACCCTATAGATATAATTTTTTATTTGCATATCTTCTATTTACCATCAACATCAACTTTAATCCTAGTATGTCTCTCATTTCATTAATTTCAAGTATCACCAAATAGGTATTTTTCCAATCCATCTTCCTCGAGTGAGGAAAATGCAAGAATAGAAGGAAAAAGTGAGACATCTAGTAGGTCTAAAATAGAGAGATCAACTATACGTCAAAATATTAGAAAAAAATTCAATAAATGAATGCAATTTTTTCTTGCTAGGGGGGTCATGTTCTAATTATAATGAGAGGGAAGGCAATTGGAAGGTTCCCTTAAGGTATACACATCTTCAAAACAAATGGGTACCCAAGGTTCTACCTCCAGTTAACATTGATTTTTCTTTTAGAAAAGGATATATCGCATATCTCCATCTTCATTATATGGTTTGGGCCTATTTTCCATGGATGGCATAAAGGTTAGTTATAATAAAGTTGTTGAATTGATGGACTATGTAGGACCTTGTTACAATTACAACAATTAGATGTGAATTGTGCAATTTTAAAAAAGTATGTGTACGTATGCATTGTCACCAAATTATATACAATGCAAATAAAATGATCAAAGTAAAAGGCTTGATATATATATTGATGGAATGCCAAAAGTAATAGGGAATACTACAACATTTATAAATAGTTCTCAACCTATATCAACTAATAAATGGACGAATTGTATATTCAAGGCATGTGAGGGAAATCATGTTTTTGTATGTGCAATAAAATCAATAAGTGCAGGGGAAGAGCTTCTGATAGATTATAATTTGAATCATGTAGATACAACAAAATTCACTATCATGGGACTAGTTAGCACAATATTTAAACTGATTTCCTCCAATTAATATTTACTCCAATAGAAAAACTAATTTTTTTTAATAAATATTTTTGCTAAGTCTATTAATTTCATTTCACTATTCATTGCTAAGAATTATTAATCTTTGTCACAAGGTGAGATGGATCCACTAAAAGAAACAGGCAAGGATGTTCCTTAGACACCTTCTTCAACAAAGGTAAACCTCAATTACTATAATTATACAAATAATATAGAAACAAATGTCATATTATTATGTTCTTTTCTTTATGGCTTTGGAGTTATTTTGATGGATTTTTACTAATATTGATGTCACAACTTGATACTAATTGATATAGATGATGGGGGACACAACCCAAGAATGGAATGGACACAACAGAAAAGGGAAATTGTATTAACTAAAAAATAAGCTAGTACATTCAGTACAGAGAAAATAAACTTCAAAACATGCCCTAAGGGTTTATAATAGCATAAATGTGGAGATAATTTCTCCTTTCAGTACCTCCTCTCAAACTCCACTCCGAACTGCCTTTTACAATGCCAAAAATCTCCTTAAATAGACCCCAGAGGGTTAAGGACTAGGAGTACATTCTAGAAAGTGCTAGTAGATATCCACCAACCAAATAGAAGGTTCTAGAAGCTACATTAGAAGTCAACACAAATCTAGAAGAATCTAGAAATAGTAGCCGAACTTTTGGGAGGCATAACTTTTGAACCATAGCTCCAATTGACAAACCGTTTACATTTTTGAAAAGCCCTCGAAGCACTCTATAGCCCTATGGGAATCTTGGATCATCCCCCATTTTTTGTCCCTTTTTGAGGTCATTTAATGCCCCTAACCTGACTTTGAAGCATTATTAGGAGGTCTCCAATTTTTGAAAAACTGTAATAACTTTCAAACCGTGGGGCCTTTTAACCTGATTCTTTTTCTGGAATGCTCTAAATCACAATTACATTCATCTGGCCAATTCACACCTTCTAGTTTACCAAAATGATGTCCCAATTACATGCTCCTATTTTTTTGAGATTTTCTAGCACACTGATAGTGGAACTGTGAAAGTTGGAACCTTTATTTGACCCAAATGGGTATCCAAAAATGAAAACACATGAAATAGAAACTAAGTCTAAGTACATTTTTTTGGGTGACACAAGATTGCCCTTATACCTCCGGATGCTCCTACATCAATAGAAAAGAAAAAATGATAGCAGATCAAATGTGATATGATATTTAGACATTATTTTTAAATGACATCGCATATAGTGCTAACCCTGTCTTCATGGCTATTGAGATAATAAAAAGATATAGTAATGAAATTATTACCCTTATCCTAGAACAAAAAAAAGTTGAGGAGACAAAGGCACTCAAAGATGAATTGATATGTAGACTCAATTGTATGAAGGTGAGAAGAAATTAATCTTAAGCAATAATAAATGTTCAATAGATGTTTATATTTTATACTATTTACTGGATCATGATCTAAAATATTATATGTTCTTCTTATAGTATTTTGTGACACCTGTGAGACCACATGGTCAATATGGTAAGGGTTATAGTGCACAACCTTCATGCAAATAATCTTTAAATATTTAACCATTCATTTAATCTTTTGAATGCTTCTAGATAGTATCCCATTTGATATTTATCCATTGAAAATGTCTTTTCTAACAATGTATTATTTAGCCCATGATGAAGTGTAGACACCTCATGCAATCACCGCTCTGATATTGCCATCTGCATTGTCGGCAACAAGGAGCTTGCATACATCTTCAATACCAAGTACAATTGGTAAAATTTTATTTTTCTACATTTTGTTATGTGTTAATCATGCGTTTGTTTTTTTTTGGGCAGATTTTATACTCATGGACCTATTTTGTGCACTAATAGATACACATATAGTTGATACAAGAATAAAGATGGCTACTAGTGAAGCTCAACCATTTTCTTGATCAGCACATGTTACTAGTACTAGTTCATTTAAAGGGTCATTGTTGTTGAACAAGAAAAATATGTTTCCATTAAAATTACCAAAGCTTCCAGGTGCTTTAAAATTGTTATTATTTACAATGTAATTGTAGTTTACTTATACATAACTCATTTTGGACTAATAATTTCATGATGTTTTCTATGGCACTCTTTTTTAAATGACTTTGAAGCTATTTGGACCAACCATACATAAAAGGCATGTAGTTGTTGAGAATGGATTGAAGAAGATAATCAAAGAGGGAGATTGTTGAGAACATACAACTATGACCAATATGCTTCAATCATTATTTTTTCACTGATGTTGAACCTACTATTTTCTAGTAAGACAACTACATATATTATTTAAGTAACATCACTTAGATGATTGATGAAGAGGATGTGATCAAAAGATGTAACAATAGCACCTAGAGGAAAGGTTGAGTTATGATTATGTAATGAAGTACAAGAATCAATTAAGATAGTGATGAAATGATGTATTGATAATCTACATAATATTACAAAAGGCTAGTTACACTAAGGAAGTTTAGAAGAACAAAAGTTACACAAAGTTTGTCTACCAAGTTTGACAGAGTGGATAGTAGGTGTTGAGAAAAGTCAGTGCAAGTTGAGTAGAAAATTAGTTGGAGCTGAGTAAAATTTCATTCTAGTGTATGTCAAGTAGAACAATGGATGTCGAGTAAAGTTTATTTGATGTCAAGCACCAATAAAATTTAGTTTGTGCTGAGTAATTTCACAATGGATGTCGAACAATGCAGTGTGTTTCGAGCATCAAAAGAAAGATAATGCCAAGATGCTACATTATTTAAAAGATCAAGAATTTAATGAGTCTAAGCCAACAAGTTTATTTTCTTGTATTATGTGAACCAAGTGGAAGATAAGGATGATGAGCTGGTGGCACAAACTTCAAGGTAAACCATTTTTAGGAAAATTTAAAGTGGATTTTAGGAGAAGTTTCCAGAAGAGATATGGAATGTGAGATAGATACATTGTATCCTACCTAATCCATCCTAACCCTAAATTGGATAATGGAGAATAAGTAGAAAAAGATCTTAATTTCCTATTTATTGGAATGGTTGGTCGTGAAAAAAGTTTTCATATGTAAGAACCTAAGGAAGATAAGGAGTCAAGAGTTTTGCTTCATCAAGTGACCTAAGACAAGACTATATTGGCATGTTAAGCAAGAAGGCTTAAGGATATGTATGCTTGAAGGGTGAACAAGCTATCAGAGCTGTAAAGTATGAAGGCCAAGAAAAATTGAGGACTGAATAGAGATCTATAACCTACAAATGAAGTTGTAAGTTGTATCAGATCAAGCCCCCTTACTGTTACTCTCTAAGAATTGTATCAGTCTAGGGTAAATCCTTTGGATTAAGGTTGACCTTATAGTTAGTTGTAAATCCTTTAACAAGGTGACATTCTAAGTGAATGGTCTAAATTTCTCTAACAAGGCTCACTCTTAATAGGATGATTGAAATCTTTTAGTAGGATCACATTAATAGTGTGTATTGTAACTTTTAACAAGGTAGGCCTTTCATAGGGCATCACTTCATAATAGTGAAAAGAGTAGCATGTTACTAGTGATTTTTCACAAATTGAGTTTCCACATAAATCATTGTGTCAAGTGTTTTGATGAATCTATTATGTTTCATGTTTTACATTTATTCAAGTTGATTAGACAATAACCTACAAGTTTTTAAGTGATTCTTTAATCTTATGGATGTATGAATGATGAATAATGTTTTACAGGTTCATTAATCTGTGAAAAGTTTTGGTTATACATCTGAAACTTGGATAATTGATTCACCCCCTAGCTATTATAAAGTATTCCAACAATTGGTATTAGAGCCATCTTCTTAAGAGAACTAGTTTAAAGGTACTAGAAGCACAAAGATCAAAATATCAAAAAGAGATATACCCAAGCTCAATCGAGATAACTTTCTTGCATGGAAAATTTTTATGAAGCTACACCTTGGAGGACCTAGAGATCATGCACAATCTAACATTACCATTGAGCATGTTGACACTATTAGAGCCCCAACTACTAAAGATATGAGAAAGAAGAAAGAACACAACCAAGAAATGTTGGAGATTGCCTCTACCCTAAGTTATGTTGAATTTGATGATGTCAAAGGTCTTGATAGTGCAAAGAAAATGTGGGATTCCCAAGCCATTATCTATAGAGGAGACATCAATGTTCTAAGAACCAAAGCTAAAAGTCTCAAAGGTAAGTTTGATGGTATGAGAATGGAAGAAGGTGAAAATATTGCTCAATGTGTTGCAAGGATAAAAGAAGTAGTTAATGCAATAAGAGGAGCTAATGGAAAGTTAGATGATGATATTGCGTTAAGTTTAAAGGACACTACTACCTGTATATGCTATTAGAGTTTTTGCAATTCAAGAATTGAGATGTATACAAGGGAATGATCTATCACTTGAAAGTCTAGTAGGTGGACTCACTACTTTTGATCTATCTAACATTGATAATTACAAACCTAAGAATATTGAGTTAGCTTTCAAAGCTAAGGTGTCATTGAAGGGACCTGATGAAAAGAAAAAGAATAAGTATATGTCTAGTGATACCGATATAGATGGGGAGGATCTTGAATAGCTTGAAGCACTACTGGAAAGAAGATTCCATAAAGGTAAAGGAAAGTTCAAAGGTAAAATGCCTATCATTTGTTTCAATTGCAATGAAGTTGGTTATATTGTTGCTAGATGTTCAGAGAAGAAAAATTATAGAGGTGGTGATAGATACAAAAGTAGAAGAGATGAAGATAGACAAGACTACAAAGACAAAGGCAAGAAGTTATTCTATATTGCTAAAGAAGAAACAAAAGATGATTCTAATGAACATGATGATGAAGTTGCATATGTTACAATAAAGGATGAATCTGATAAAGATGAGGCAACTACACTTGTGACTTGTGTAAACAAGAATGATAGATGGATCATTAATAGTGGGTGTTCACATCACATGATTGGAGACAAAATTAAGCTCATTACCCTGAATTGTTGTGATGGAAATAGTGTAAGATTTGCTAATGATGCACCATATTTGATATAAGGAAAAGGTTCTATCAAGCTCACAAATAAGATTTTATGTGACAATGCTTACTATGTTAAAGGACTTAACTATAACTTGTTTAGTGTGTCACAACTAAATAATTTGGGATGTAAGGTTGAGTTTGAAAACAAGATTGCTAAGATATATAATACAAATGGGAAATTTATTTGAAAGGGTGATCAAATTAGAAGTAATCTATTCTATCTTGACGTAGAGGATGCTACTTGTCTTGTTGTAGATTTTGATGATATATGGCTATGGTACAAGAGGTTATGTCATGTCAATTTTGATAACTTGGTTAGTATCAATAACATGAGAAAGGTTAGAGGATCTCCTAAGTTGAAGAAGCCTAATAATGTAATGTGCAAAAAATGTTAGTTAGGCAAACTAACAAAGTCAAGTTTTAAGAGTAAAACTTACACCTCTAAAGAAATACTAGAGATTTTTCATACTAACTTGTGTGGACCAATTGATGTGCGAAGCTACAAAGGAGATAAGTACATTATACTAATTGTTGATGATATTTTTAGAATGATGACAATTATGTTTCTAAAGTAGAAATGTGATGCTTTCCAAATGTTTAAGTGGTATTTAACAAGATTTGAGAAGGAAATAGGTAAAAGTTTGAAGTGTTTGAGATCTAATAGAGGAGGAGAATTCACATCAAATGAGTTTGAGATGTTCTAATAACTAAGGAATCAAAAGATGGACATTTTCCCCTAGAACCCTTCCAAAAAATGGTATTGCTAAAAGGAGCAACAAATCTATAATGGACTATACTAGAACACTCATGATGGAAAAGAATGCTGCTTTGAAATATTGAAGAGTAGTTGTAAGTACAGTTGTCTATACCTTAAACCATGTACAAGTGAAGAAAGGTACTCATTCAACATCTTTGGAACTATGGTATGGGTACTCACCCAATGTAAAATACTTTAAGGTATTTGGAAGAAAATGTTACATTCTTAAGGACTTTAGGAATGGTAAAATTGATGCAAAAAGTGAAGAAGGTATATTCTTAAGATATTCTAAAGAAGTAAAGCTTATAAGTATTTGAATACTAACAGTAACAAAGTTGTGGAAAGTGAAAATATAAACTTTGATGAATATACAGAAGTACATGAGGCTGAACCTATGGAAGAACCAAAAGAGCACAAATCATATCTATACTCTTATGAAGGTATGCCTGCTAAAGAAGATGCTACAAATCAAGCTACAAACCAATAGCAAGTTTCAGTGACTATCGAGTCACATACTATGAATGTCAAGTTACAAAATGAAGTTGATGCACATTCTAATTCTGAGATTAGTAGAAATGTTGAGTTACCTGACAAAGATGCATACAATAATGTTGAGATTGAAAGATCAAGAGAAGAAACAAGACCAAGATTGTCCAAATATGTGAAGAAACATCATCCTACTATAAAAATCATTGGAGATAAAGATGCTAGACCAATGACAAGAAATAGATTGAGAAGTGATACATGGGTAAAAGCACAAACCTGTGTCACCCTTTTGCAAAGGAAAAGGCTAATAAAAGTGTAACTATTCACCTTCAATGACATAGAATTGGTATTATTATTTAGAATTTGGGAATGAAGTAAACTAATGAAATGTGTAGAAGTGGACGAAGTTTATGATTCTAATTTTTAATAATTATTTGGAATAAGAATTGATACATTTTCATAATTTTTATAGGTAATTTTTTAGTTGTTGAAAATGTTGAAAATTAAGGGTTTAGTTCCCACCACAAACCTATATGGAAATAAACTTATTTTCATTTGAACTCAGACTATGTCATAGATAACATATATAGCTAGAACAAACAAAAATAAAAAATTGGCTTTAGACCTATTTTTTTTCTTTTATAATGATTTAAATTTCAACACACTTGAAATTGATAGCTTTCATCTCCCACCACATTTTTCAAAACAAATCTATTCTAACTAGAAAAAAAAATACATTCTAGAAGAGGACTCTCTCCTCTAGAACATCATATAATTTTTAAATTTTTGATATAATTTAATATTTTTTTCTCTCTCAAAATTGACATCTTCTCTAGTGTTAAAATACGTTCTTGTAGAATTTTTTAATTACAATATACTATATCTAATTAAAATACTATAAACTCTATAAAATGGTGTTTGTATGTTAGTAAGATGATATCATGAAAAATAGTAAGAGTTATTGAAACATCTATTTTTTGAAATAATTTTATTTCTTTAGTAATTGGATACAAACTAGTATAAAACATGCATTTAATAGACATTTGCAATTGGAAAAGTGTAGACCATATATAAATTAGCTATAATGAATTTATCTAGATCATATGTTTGAAAAAAAATGATTTTTAGATAGAAATGCTAAAATTCAGTCATTTTGATAAGTTAGCCTGAAAGGTGACATAGCTTTGTACTTTTACCCACATGTTTGTTGAACATGAAGGAACCCAAATTAGTGAGAGATGCATTAAAAGATGTTGACTAGAGTAAAGCCATGAAAGAAGAGATTGAAGAAATAGAGAAAAATAAAACATGGAGTCTAGTTCCTAGACCAAAAGACAAAAATATGATTAGCACCAAGTGGGTATTTAGAAACATGCTAGATGAAGATGGTGGAGTCACAATGAACAAAGCATGACTAATTTGCAAGGGATATGCACAAGAAGAAGGATTGGCTATGGAGAGACATTTTCCCTTGTTGCTAGATTAGAAGGAGTAAGAAATTTCCTTGCTTATTTTGCATATAAAAGTTTCAAAGTTTATTAAATGGATGTTAAATCTGCATTTCTAAATGGGATAATAGAGGAAGAAGTTTACATAGAACATTCAAAAGTTTTTTTGATGTTAACAACAAGAACATGGTATATAGATTACACAAGGCTCTATATGGTTTGAAACAACCACAAAGAGCATAGTATGAGAAACTTCATAATTATCTTGTAAAGATTGGATTTGAAAGGACTGATGATATTAGTAAGCTATACATGAAGACAAAGAAAGGAAAAGATATTTTGTTATCTAAAATTTTTTTTGATGATATCATATTTGGAGGTCAAGATACTTTATGTAAGGATTTTGCAAATCAAATGAATTAAGAATTTTAAATGTCTATGTTTGGAGAGATCAATTTCTTTATGGGTTCGCAAGTTTATCAGATGAAATATGGTATATACATCACTTAGTTGAAGTATTTGAAGGAAATATTGAAGACTTCTTGATTGGAGGATTCCAAACTAGTAAGTACACCTATGCTGACAGGACACAAGTTGTCAAAGAATGATGATTCACCTGAGGTGAATCAAACATTGTATAGGTCTATGATTGAAAAATTGCAATATGTAGTACATAGAATACGTGATATTGCATTATCTATAGGGATAGTTGCAAGATTATTTGCTAAACCTAGGGAGAATCATTTGATGGTTATGAAGAGAATAATGAGATATCTAAAAGTAAGAAAGGAGTATGGTCTATACTATAAGAAAAATGAAAAATTTGAATTAAGAGCCTATACTAATCTATGTTGGGCTAGAAACATTGATGATAGAAAGAGCACTAGTGGAGGAGTATTTTTCTTAGGCAAGAGGCTAGTTACATGGACTAGCAAGAAACAAAATTACACCTCACAATCTACTATTGAAGTTGAATATGTTTTTGCTATTGTAAATTGCACAAACATTGTATGAATCAAATAGATACTTAAAGGAATGAAGGAAGAGATGATAGAACTAGTGATACTTTATTATTATAATACAAGTGATATCAATATATCAAATAATCTAATGATGCACACAAAGACTAATCTAATGATGCACACAAAGACTAAGCACATTGCAATCAAGTATTATTACTTGAGAGAGTTAGTTCGAGATAAAGAGATAAAGATGGAATATCTTACTTTAGGAGCTGCCTAAAGCAATCAAAGAGATGAAACTTCAAATTAGTCACATGCAAGGTGATAGAGGGAGAAAGTAAAGAAACTAAAAAGCTTATATTTGCATCATTAAAGATTACAAGTCTTTTGCATTATTATCAAAGAGGGAGATAATATTTCTAGTCAATACTATGATTACAGATCAAAGAGATAATATTTTTGATCAACAATATGATTGTTTTTTATAAGATAAATAGGTTTTAAGGGATCTTGAAACCCAAAAGTTTTACAAAAAAATAAGTCTAATAATAAGAAAAAGAAGCCCAGCCAAAATAGAGGTCCAATAGCTAAAAAAATCCCTAAGGCCCTACCCAAAACAAAAGCCCACAGAAAGGCCAGAAAACAAACAAACTAAAATAGACTACAAAAAGCCTGTCCAAAAGCCAAAAGCCAGAAAGACGAAAATACAAAAGACAAGAAAACTAGTCTCCAGTAATCTTCTCCATTTCTTGCATAGTCTGAGCTGCCTCGACTATCTTTTGTTGCTCCTTTTCCATTTGATCCTGGACCTTCTCCATGCCCTGATCCATACTGGTGAATGTACTAATTATGGCCTTTTCATCATCTGGCCTAGCCTTATCCCTGTTCTGTCCTCCCTCCTCCACCAGCAAGCCCCTATCCTTAAGTATCAAAGAGATAATTTGTGATAATGTTGATCATAGGAGAACATAAGTATGATGAGGAAGATAGAAAAATAATAAAGAGGGAGACATCCTAATATCTTCCTAGTAAGAGGGAGATATAGTAAAAAGGGAGATATAAGATGAAACTCAAAGGGAGTTATAAAGAGTTTTGTAACCTATTCAAAAGATGGAGGTTGCTGATAGAGGGAGAGATTTCAATACAAGAAATTATTTTCTTTTTGGTATTGGTATTGTCTTACTATTTTAACTTAGTTATTTTGGTTGAACAAGGTCTTTACCATTTGGTTGATTTGGCTGATCAGTTTGGTTTGCCATCAACACTAAAAGAGGGAGATTGTTGAGAATGGATTAAAGAAACTAATCAAAGAGGGAGATTGTTGACAACATACAACTATGACCAATATGATTCAATCATTATTTTTTCACTAATGTCAAACTTGTTATTCTTTGGTAAGACAACTACTTATATGATTTAAGTACTATCACTTAGATGATTGATGAGGATTTGATCAAAAGATGTAGCAATAGCACCTAGAGGAAAGGTTGAGTTATGATTATGTAATAAAGTACAAGAATTAGTTAAGATAGTGATGACATGATGTATTGATAATCTACTTAAGGTTACAAAGGTTGGTTATACTAAGAAAGTTTAGAAGAACAACAGTCACACAAATTTTGTCTGTCAAGCTTGACCAAGTGGATAGTAGGTGCCATCCAAAGTCAGTGCAAGCTGAGAAGAAAATTAGTTGGAGCCAAGTAAAAGTTCATTCTAGTGTATGTCAAGCAGAATAATGGATGCTAAGTAAAGTTTCATTGATGCTAAGCACCAGTAAATAGTAGTTCATGTTGAGTATTTTCATAGTGGATGTCGAGTAATGTAGTGTGTGTCAAGCATCAGAAGCAAGATAATATTGAGCTGCTGCATTATTCAAAAGATCAAAAAATTGGTGAATCTGAGATGACAAGTTTGTTTTCTTGGATTATGTGAACTAGGTGGAAGATAAGGATGATGAGTTGGTGGTACAAACTTCAAAGTAAACCATTTTTAAGAAAATTCAAAGTGGATTTTAAGAGAAGTTTCTAAAAGAGATATGGAATGTGGGATAGATACATTGTATCCTACCTAATCCATCCTAACCCTTAATTGGATGATGGAGAATGAGTAGTAAAAGATCTTAATTTCCTATTTATAGGAATGGTTGGTCATGAAGCAAATTTTCCATATGCAAGAACCTAAGGAAGACAAGAAGTCAAGAGTTTTGCTTCATAAAGTGACCTAAGAGAAGATTTGTAATGTCCCCACTAATGGGTTTAGTTAGGTACAAGTAATACCTGCAAAATAAATGTTAGAATCACAATAATAATAAAACTAACTATATCACTCTACCCTCTAATTTAACCCAAATCTTAAGGACATCTCCAAGTCAGGCTTCCTAGCTCATAGCTACCTTATCGTCTTCCTAGGAGTGCACCCCTTGAGATTTTTCTTGGATAGGCATCGACTATCCAAGGCTACTTGCATATGCATATGTTGACAACTTCTTAATATTCTGGTAGGTCAATTGTCAGCCATGGCAGACTATGGTATCTTAAATATCTCACATGCTTTATGCTACGATATCAACACTCGGCCATGGAAAATAATGGAGATCTTAAATATCTTGCATGCTCCATGCTATGAGTAACATTAATTCTCAACCTTGGCACGCAATGGAGATCTTACATATCTCACATGCTCCATGCTTCAAGTCTTATTAATATCTATGGTGTTAACCCCATGAGCTAACACAATATTATCCACAAGTATGGTTCATAAATAAATTCATAAACATAATTAAACAAATATAATTCATAAACATACCTTTCTTACCTTCTTCTTTTTCAAGAGTCTCACCCTTTCATAATAGATTTCCTTTGAAAAGTCACAACACTTCATAGTTATAATCCTTCTAAAAGGTCACAACCCTTCATAACTAAAATTCTTTGGAAAAATCTCAATACTTTATAATCACAATATTTTTGAAGAGTTGTAACTGTTCATAATTATGACCCTTTCAAAATGTATGCATCCTTTCAATATCATTGATACCTTTTCAGAAAGTCACTTCCTTATTTTCTTCAGATTACTTTCCTCTTCCATTTTCCTCTTTGAACTCCTCTCTTCTTCTCCTCCCTTTTCCCCTCTCTAAAATAGACCCTCCTCCCTTTTATATCTTAATTTTAAGGAGTCATGTCTATTTGTTAAATCTCGCTTGACTTTTCATTAAATTTAGTTAATTTATATTACTCTATGTTATATTATTTATTTACTTATTTGTGTTTATTATTATTTATTATAAAATTCTATTTAGAAAGTTTAACATTCTTTCTACAATATTGTCTCGTGTATTTAGTTTTATTTCTTTATTTACTTTTTAAAAATTTATTATTTTTTAATTATTTAAAATATCATACTAAATATTAGTTTATTAATAATATAGATTAAATAATTATTATTTCCTAATTTTATATATATATATATATATATATATATATATATATATATATATATATATATATATATATATATATATATATATATATATATATATATATATATATATATATATATATATATATATATATATATATATATATATATATATATATAACTTTATTATCATTATTTATTTAATAACATTTTCTTATCTAATTATTATTAAAAATTTATCTTAAAATGGGGATATGATAGTCCATCCTTCCTCAAATTTCTTGCCCTCAAGAAATTATATAACTTCTTCTGTTGAGTTGAAATTTATACCTCTTTCAGTCTATCTTCTTAGGTTGCTATCATGGATATGTTTGAATCATTTCTAATAGTCATTAAATTTCTATATTAATCTTTCATATAAATTATTTTTCTAAATCCCCTTTAACCCTACAGGATGGCAAGATCATACTCTGATACAACTATAATGTCCTCACTAATAGGGTTAGTTAAGGACCAATAATACCTACAAAATAAATGTTAGAATCACAATAATAATAAAACTAACCATGTTACTCTACCCTATAATTTAACCCTAATCTTAAGGACATCTCTAAGTCGAGCTTCCTAGCTCATAGCTACCTTACCATCTTCTCGAGAGTGCACCCCTTAAGATTCTTCTTAGATGAGCATCCTCTATCCAAGGCTACTCATGTATGCATATGTTGACAACTTCAAAATATTCTAGTAGGTCAATTATCAACCATGGCAGACTATGGAGATCTTAAATATCTCACATGCTCCATGCTATGATATTAACACTTGGCCATGGCAAATAATGGAGATCTTAAATATCTCGCATACTCCATGCTACAAGTAACATTTATTCTTGGCCAGGGCAAACAATGGAGATCTTAAATAGCTCGCATGCTCCATACTACGAGTAACATTAATTCTCAGCTCTGGTGGACAATGGAGATCTTAAATATCTCACATGCTCCATGCTTTGAGTCTCATTAATATCCATGGTGTTAACCCCATGAGCTAACACAATATTATCCACAAGTATGGTTCATAAATAAATTCATAAACATACCTTTCTTACCTTCTTCTTTTTCAAGAGTCTCACCCTTCCATAATACATTTCCTTTGAAAAGTCACAACACTTCATAGTTATAATCTTTGCGAAAAGTCACAACCCTTCATAATTAAAATCCTTTAAAAATATCTTAATACTTTATAATCACAATATTTTTAAAGAGTCACAACCGTTCATAATTATGACCCTTTTAAAAGGTACGCATCCTTTCAGTATCATTGATACCTTTTCAAAAAGTCACTTCCTTATTTTCTTCATATTACTTTCCTCTTCCATTTTTTCTCTTTGAACTCCTCTCTTCTTCTCCCTTTTCCCTTCTCTAAAATAGACTCTCCTCCCTTTTATATCTTAATTTTAAGGAGTCATGTCTATTTGTTAAATCTCCCTTGACTTTTCATTAGATTTAGTTAATTTATATTACTCTATGTTATATTATTTATTTACTTATTTGTGTTTATTATTATTTATTATGAAATTTTATTTAGAAAGTTAACATTCTTTCTACAATATTGTCTCTTGTATTTAATTTTATTTCTTTATTTACTTTTTAAAAATTTATTATTTTTTAATTATTTAAAGTATCATACTAAATATTATTTTATTAATAATATAGATTAAATAATTATTATTTCTTAGTTTATAAATATAACTTTAATACCATTATTTATTTAATAATATTTTCTTATCTAATTATTATTAAAATTTTATCTTAAAATGGGGACATGGCAAGATTGCATTGGCATGTTAAGCAAGAAGGCTTAAGGATATGAGTGCTTGAAGGGTTAACAAGCTATCAGAGCTACAAAGTATGAAGGCCAAGCAGAATTGAGGACTAAATAGAGATCTATAACTTGCAATTGAAGTTGTAAGTTGTATCAGATCAAGCCTTACTATTACTCTCTAACAATTCTATCAATCTAGGGTAAATCCTTTGGATTAAGGTTGACCTAACAGTCATTTGTAAATCATTTAACTGGGTGACATTCTAAGTGAATGGTCTAAAGTCCTCTAACAAGGTTCACTCCTAACAGGGTGATTGAAATCTTTTAACAAGGTCACATTTAATAGTGTGTATTGTAATCTTTAACAAGGTTGTCCTTTCACTGGGCATCACTTTAGAGGAGTGAAAAGAGTAGCATGTTACTGGTGGTTTTTTCCAAATTGGGTTTCCATGTAAATCATTGTGTCAAGTGTGTTAATGAATCTTTTATGTTTCATGTTTTACATTTTTTGCAAGTTGATTTGACAGTAACCTACAAGTTTTTAAGTGATTGCATAATCTTATGGATGTATGCATGATGAATAATGTTTTATGAGTTCACTAAGCTATGAAAAGTTTTAGTTATATATCTAGACCTTGGATAACTGATTCCCCCCCCCCTTCAAGTTATTCTAAAGTATTCCAACATTAGTTTCACATCATAAGTACATTATTTTTATTTTCTTCCATTTATTGCACTATATTGAAGTTATGTATCTAACAATTTTGTTTTTAACAAAAAAGGTGGAATAAATAGGATCTCGACTTTAAAAAATTAGCTCATTAAATATTTAGAGGACCTTTTTGGAAATAACATTTTTGACAGTGCCCTAATTCTTAAAAAGGAATCCAAACATATAAAGACTGTGAGGGACCAATATAGAAGGGCTCTAAAGGAAAACCCAAAGTATGATTGTCCTCCTATGATTCTACCTATGGAGTGGAATGAAATAATGAAGATGTAAAAGAGAAAAGGCTAAAGGGTAGAGGAATTCAACTAGTAGACAACAAAAGAAGGTACGTCATCATCGTATTAAGTAGAATTTAATCATGCACTAATTAGTTATCATTTTATTTATATAATCTAACATGTTTCAAACTTTTCATAGACTACAGGACACATCAAAAGCTACTGTCATGCCCAAACTACGAGGGCAAAAACACACAAATATTTTTTTTTTTAAAATATAATTATTAAATAAAGTGCTTAATGATGAAATGGTTGAGATAACATTTTAAGTACTAGTTCTCTACATTACGTCTTATGATTAGAACATGAGGACGATTACATCGTTAGGATATTGAACTTTTGTTATAAGATGGATATTGATCAAAGATACGATATTTGATTATCTTACAACAATATGAAACAACTAGCCAATCAACAATGTAAATGTATTCGGGTTTAGATTAATTGTAATTATCTAACCAAAATTTACTAAAAATCTCGTAGTTAATTATCGATTGACAAACTAATCGATAAGGAAAATCACTTTAACACCATTGACTATATTAAAACGGAATATATATAAATATCTAAAATTTATTAACTTAAAACATTTTGACTACTAAATCTAACACTAAATCCTATGCTAACATACTAATTAACATCTAACACTATGAATTATATAATAATTTAAAAAAATAAATAGCTTAAATGAAAGTATTAACATAACTAGATTTACTACTACTCCATTTATTAAATTGACTAGCTAAATTTTTAAAACATAAAAAAAAAATTACACTTCATAATACAAAGCTAGCTAATAAACTTAAAATAACTTTAATGAAAAACTAATCTTTAAAATAACTAAACTAAGAACACAACAAAAAACATAAATTTTTAACTAACCAAAATTTCATACATTTAAAACAAATTTAACTAATTACATTCTACAAACTATCAACTAAAAGCAATTTTAATAAACTTGAATTAATATAAAACCAAGCTAACATATACTAAACTTACATTTGAAAAAAAAACTTAAATACTAACCTAACCCCTAACTAACCCCCTAGCTAACATCCTACTCCCTATGCCCCACCCTACTCCTTGGGAAAGCGCTTCCCAAGGAGCGCTTCCCAAGCGTTGCCCTTGGGACAGTGCTCTGCCCGAGGGAATGTTGGAAGAGCCATCCCCACCCAACAAAACCTACAGCCAAAAAAAATGCAAACCTCACCCTCAAAAGTGGTGACCGACCAAGGGGGGAAGTAATGTTTTAAAAAGGAAAAACTTTATTTTGTCCATGCTTTTAAAATAATACATCTCCCAAGTGAGCGCCCAAATGATAAGGGGTAGATGGGAGATGGGATGTGGGGACAGAATGATGTCACCCTCCCACATGCAAATGACTTTATTAAAACAAAAAAAAAACCATTTTAAATCCAATCCAAAACTGATGTCCCCTATGACGAGAAAGGTATGCATTAAACTCATAAAGTTTTATGGGTGAGAAGATAAATTTAGGATATTTTGAAAATGTGACAAGTCTATTAGAAATTGCACATTAATTTATAAATTGATTTATTTATGTTTATATTTTTCAAACAAAGAACAAAAAGATTCTTTATAAGATTCTTTGTTGTAGTGAGGGGAATTAAATTGTCTTCTCATACAAAAGCCAGAGAGTATTTACTCTCTTGAACACATTTTTCTTTGAAAATTTTCTAAGTGTAGATTTAAAGTCATGTATTTTTTTAAGGTGTGTGTGTGTGTGTGTGTGTATATATATATATATTTATTTATTTATTTATTTATATATATATATTCAAGCTTTAAACATTGATACAATGGTTTATGTCTAAAAAAATACATGATTAAATTTGATCTATTAACATCCTATAGAACTATTAACTATAATCCTTTTTCTTTTCTTAACATAAATTTTCATTTTAATCATAAAATGAACATATACAGAACCTGAAAATTTGCTCAAATCAACTGAATCTACATCCATGGTATAATTTTTGTTTTCAACATAAAGGAAAACTTTGAAATTTTTACCAAATTAAACATCATCAATTCCATCCAAATTTTAAAATTCATCCATCTAAATTTAAAATTTACAATTAAATCACATGACAAGCAATTATACTCAACACCAATTTTATTGGCCAACCTGATTCAAGGCTTAGCCGGGAAAGAATCAGGAAGAAAACTCGGCTTCGTTGCCTAATTACAACAAGGTTTAAAATACAATTTACAATAGGATCTCAATCCAAATTTTAACAATTTAATCAAATTTTCTTCATGACCCTAATCAAGAAATTTTATAATGTTTTTTGGAACTCATTTCTAAAACCATGGAGGAAACAGAATCTGATCAGGTGACCAAAAGCATGAACAAGAACAATTCAAAACATGCATATATATACAAGGTTTGCACAACAAGATCTACAATAAATCAACACTAGGGAAAGGTGGATTCTTCCAACTAGGAGAAGTCGAGCACAACACCAAATCAGATGCCCAATCGGGGCTATTAATCAAGAACTTTTGTTCTTCCATTTAGAAATGCCATACTCATACGAGGTTTGTGCTGATGGGTAGGGGCCCATAACACCCTACCCTTTCTCCCTCTTCTCATCCTGAGAAGAGACTCTACATTGGTTGGAGTCCAACTAAATAGACCTTTGCCAAAATTGGTCACTTCTGCCCTCTCCAAGGGTGAGTAATACCAAAACACCCATACAAGAAAACTCTCAAAATT
The DNA here is from genome assembly GCA_028749045.1 of Cupressus sempervirens. Classification (NCBI taxonomy): domain Eukaryota; kingdom Viridiplantae; phylum Streptophyta; class Pinopsida; order Cupressales; family Cupressaceae; genus Cupressus; species Cupressus sempervirens. Next base: position 185,615,326 of record CM053787.1, on the reverse strand, counting down.
TCAAACAATAAACATGAAAGGAAACCATCCAAAATAACATGGTTTTCAAATCTTCCCAACATACCCACAAACATACAAACATTGAAACAACAACAAGGTAGCATAAGCATGAAACAAACATGAAAACTGAATAAGGGAGATGAGAATTTCTTACCTTCACAAGGAGGTAATGGAAATGAACAAATTTGAGTAGAGTTTCCTCTTCCTTCCTTCAATCTTCAAGAACTCCTCTCTAAATGTAGAGATTGGGTAACCACCTCCACAAGTCTAAGAAGGGCCTCTAAATAGGCCTCAAACTCAACCACCAAAAGGGGCAATAACTATTTCCACCCACTAGCAATTCTAGAAACTCCTAACTCAACCTACACTATGGTTAAACCTCAAGTGGAGATGAGGTGAGGTAACACAAGATACCCATGGTCAATTTTTGCACAAAGGCAAAAAGAGACTTTTTGAGTGACCTCAAAAGTCAAAAAAAGGGGCTTAGGGGTTAGAAAAGACCCCTAACCCATACCCATACCCTTTGGGTATAATAATATCAAGTATTAAGCCTTAGGAAAGAGGTTTAGAGCCAAATAAAATCTAGGAATAAAATAGGACCTTCTAACTACTCTAACATGCAAATAAGCACTAATCCGAATTAGGGATGACTAACCTCAATTAAGAACCTAATAGTAATTTGACACTAACTTAAACCAACTTGGTCCAAAGGTTAAACAATTAACCCTAAACAGTACACTGAAGCACATAAATATTTTACGAGTTTCAAGCGACACTGAAAGAACATAATTACGAACATTAACATTCATTGAACAAAGAAGATACATACATATATCTCACAATAGAATATGTGAATTATGAACAACAAGGCTTCCAAAATTAGCACAAAGAGATCAATTATGTTCCTCCGTAGGGTTTCTCGGCTAAATATCTGCACACTCATTGCACACATCAGTAGTCCCATAAAATCACATGTACATAAATGTATAAATATTCATAAATTCACATAAATTAAAACATACATCAATAAGGGTTTCTTCATCCTACTTAATTCTTAATCATTTAAAATCTCTTAAATCAAAGTCTCAATCCTACATTTACTGATTTCATCAACATACATATACATGAAACATTAAATGACAATCATCAAATATATCTGAAAATAACATCACACAACATGAAATAATAAAGTATGTTTTAAGCATCAGATAATGTCTCGACATCTCGAGTCATGAATATCAAAAATAATAGTAATGCATCACTATGCTACGATGGGTCGGGGAAAGGCCTCACAACTACAGAAGCGAGATTATAAAATGTTGGCCAAGACAAAATTTGCTCTGGTGGCTATTTGAAACTTCACTCTCGACATGTAAGTAGCAGCAATGGAATTTCGTATTTTAAAAAATTATATAATGTTGCAAACAATTTTGTTTAATCAAATCATACATGTAGAACTAGTATTATTAAGAAAAAATAGAAGGCATGGAATTCAATGTAGAACACATAGATGAAGACAAAAAAATTCCTTAAAGAAAGGCTATAAAGTCGTGGTCGCACGCCTATGCCAAAAATCCAAAAGAAAAACCAAATAATCTAGTGCATGAGATTAGACATAGGTAAATTGGTCAAATGAAAATTAAGTCAAATTGAATAGTTGAGAAATTTCCTATTTGGTGTTAATTTCAAACATAAATTGACTATTTTTGTTTTATATATCAAATTATGATAACAATGTGCATAATATGTCACTACAGCCTTCAAATCCTATCACAGAACTTGTGTTTCATGAAGGCCATGATGTGCATCATAGTGGTGGAGGTATCAATTTTCTATTACATATTAATTAAGTAATTATTAATATAATTTAAAATCTTCATGTTAGGATAAACCACGGACAGAAATAAAAACTACATGCAAATATAATCAATAATAGAAAATAATAGATCACATAGAAATGAACACAAGGCACCAAGATTTAACGTGGTTCACCCAATCCCTAGGCTATTTCCACCAAACAGCAAGTCCAATCTTATTACAATCCAGTGATTACAACCTAATTACAATCGGTAATCCCTTACAGCTCAATACCGTCGCAAGAACCAATTTTGCATCACAACATCAATTAAAAAATACCCAACCCTAAACCCTTTTATACAAGTATTAAACTGCTTTAGGGTTATAACATGTCGGCCATAATTAGCCATAACTTTAGTGGCAAATCTACGAATAGCAAATAGTGCCAAAAAATTTCTACTAATGGTGAATAGTACCCAAAAAAAAATTTGGGGTGATGCCCCAAACCTCACTAATTATGAAGTTTGTATAGTACTTTCCTAATCAGTTACCACAAACTAACAATCTCCCACTTGGGGACTGATCAGGCTCCACACTAAACAACAATCTCTAACTTGGAGACTAATCCTGTAGCAATACCACTACCACATGGGTCTCCCACTGGATCAAACCACCTTGGACTCTACTGTTCTTTTATTCATGTTCAGTCTAAAAGACCAACCGAAGCTGAAGAGGAGTTCAGCTTCTCCTGTGTTACAACCTTTTTCAACATATCTATTGGATTGTCATTGGTATGTATCTTCTCTAGCTTTAACTGTCCATCCTCCAAAACTGACCGAATGAAATGGTATCGCAACTATATGTGTTTGGTCTTAGAATGCAGAGCTGAATTCTTTGCAAGATGAATGGCACTCTGACTATCTGTGAACAAATAATTATCCTTTTGAGGATGTCCCAATTCTTCGAAGAAGAAATAAAGCCATATCATCTCCTTGGCTGTCTCTGTAGTAGCAACATACTCTGCCTCTGTAGTGGATAGAGCATTAATCTTTTGTAACCTAGAAACCTAGCTCACAGTTGCCCCACCAAAAGTAAAGACATAACCTGTAGTACTCTACCTGGCATCAATATCCCCTATCAAATTTGAGTCAACATAGCCCTATAAATTAGTAGTAGAGCCCCCAAAGTGTAATAACTTATTGGATGTTCCTCTCAAATATTTGAGAATCCACTTGAGAGCATTCCAATGCTCAAATCTTGGATGACTCATATACCTGCTAACGACTCCCACTACATGGGCAATATCTGGCCTAGTGCATACCATAGCATACATCAAGCTTCCTACAACTAAAGCATAGGGTACCTTGGACATCTTATCCTCCTCTTCCTATGTCTTAGGACACATCTCCTTAGTCAATTTCAAATGACCAGGTAAAGGTGTGTTGACAACTTTAGCACTCTCCATAGAGAAATGTTGCAACACCATCTCAACATAATCAGCCTAAGATAGCATCAATGTTCTATTCTTCCTATCTCTACAAATCTTCATACCAAAGATTTGTTTTGCTGCCCCCAAATCCTTCATAGAAAATTCATGTGCTAACTAGTGTTTCAGCCCCTTAATATGATTGATGTTAGACCCAGCTACAAGCATATCATCAACATATAAACATAAAATAATGTAGCTATCATCATCCAACCTCTTAAAATAAACACAATAATCTGAATGACACTTGTTATAGCCATGCTCATGCATAAACCTGTCAAATTTCAGATACCATTGCCAAGGTGCTTGCTTCAAACCATATAAACTTTTCTTCAATTTGTACACTAAGTTCTCCTTACCTTTGATCTCAAATCCATATGGTTGAGCCATATAGATGTCTTCATCCAAATCACCATGAAGGAAGGCTATTTTAACATCCAATTGCTCTAAATGTAAATCTTCAGTAGCCACAAGACTTAAAATAGTACGGATAGTAGTTATTTTAACAACAGGAGAAAATATCTCATCAAAGTCAATTCCCTTTTTCTATGCAAATTCTTTTACAACTAACCTGGCCTTAAATCTTTTCTTACCTCGTTCCTCTTCTTTCAACCTGTAAACCCACTTATTCTGTAAAGCCTTTTTACTTGCAGAAAACTTGCACAAATCCCATGTCTTATTCTTCAGCAAACAGTCCATTTCATCTTTCATTGTAGACTCTCACTAAATATTAGTATCCACCTACACAGCTTCATCATAACTTTCAGGTTCACCAGCATCAGTAAGTAAAATAGAATACAAAGAGGGAGAAAATATTTGTGGAGGTCTAATTTGCCTCATTGACCATTTAACATTCACTAGTGTTTGTGGTATTTGTTGTTGCAATTGTTGCACATTATGAGGAATGGATGGAAAAATAGCTTTTGTAGTATCATCTAGCACTACATAATCATCTTCTATCTTCTCATGTTGCTGCAACAGATCTTTGTACAACACTTTCTCATTGAATATGACATCTCAACTTCTAACAATTTTATGATTTTCAAAATCCCAAAGCCTATAACCAAAATCATTAATGTCATATCCAAGAAAGACACGTTTCTTTTATTTTGCTTCTAGCTTAGTTCTATTTTCAGAGTCTATACGAGCAAAAGCTTCACAACCGAAGGTCTTGAGAAAAGAATAACTCGCCTTCTTACCAATCCATGCCTCCTCTAGAATACCATAGCCCAAAGGATTAGAGGAACCTCTATTAATCAAATATACTACAATATTGACAACCTCCACCCACGTGTGTAAGGGCAACCCAGCATGCAACCTCATGCTCCTTGTGCTCTCCATTATAGTCATATTCATGCGTTTAGCCACTCCATTTTCCTGTGGAGTCCTTGGAATATTTTTCTATCTATGAATACCATTAGAGGAGCAATAATCTTTAAATTCATGACTATAATACTCATCACTATTATCAGATCTGAGACATTTTAATTTCTTACCAGTCTCATTTTCAACCAAGCATTTCCATTTCTTAAAAGTTTGAAATACATCAGATTTTTGTCTAAGGAAATAAACCCATACTTTTCTAGTTGCATCATCAATAAATGTAACATAATAATGAGAGCCACCAAGGGAAGATACCTAAGCTAGTCCCCATACATCTGTATGCACAAGCTCTAATTTCTCCTTTTTGTTTTCCTTCCTAGTCTTTACAAAACTCACTCTCTTTTGTTTTCCATACACACAACTTTCACAAAAATCCATATTAACACATTTCAGACCTGGTAAAACTTTCTTTGAATGAAGTACTTTCATACCTTTCTCACTTATGTGCCCAAGTCTGTTGTGCCACAGTGTTGTATCAGAATCTACAACAGCTATTTGTTCTCCCTGCTCAACTATAGCAATTGTTCCTAAACATTCATTTTTCTCTGAAACAATCAAAGTAGAAGGAACAATATGACCTGTACAAAGATATAAGGTGCCTAATTTCACACCTTTTGCTACTACAAGGGAACCTTTTGAAACCTTCCAATTTTTATCATTAAAAGTAACTACACAACCCTCATCACCGAGTTGCCCTACTGAAATTAAATTCCTACTTAGCCTTGGAACATGTTTTACCTCATGTAGTAGCCAATGGTTCCCATTCTACAACTTAATCTTAATTTTTCCCTTTCCAAAAATTTTATAGGGTTCATTATCCCCCAAATAAACAAGCCCAAAATCCCCTTGGACATAATCAATAAAATAACCTCTATGAGGTGAAGCATGAAATGAAGCACTAGAATCTAAAACCTATGAATCATCTACACTTTATAAAGACAGAAGCAAAGCATCCTCTTTGAATTTGTTACTTACCACATTTGCCTCCTTGTCTCCATCTGATTTATCTCCTTCATTTTTCTTTCGATTTCAGAAATCTTTCTCTTTGTGCCCTGGTTTCCCTCAGTACTAGCAATCATTTGGTCCTCTCGATTGAGACCTCCTCCCCTTTGACTTTCCTCTTGATTTCCCACAATTTTTAGAGTTACTTCCTCTCTCAATCATTCTACCCCTGCTTTATGCATTCAAAGCACTTCTTGATGTAGATCCACCTAAGGATTTCCTATGAGTTTCCTCACTCAAAACAACACCGATCACATCATCATATTTTAGGGTACTAGATCCAAGAACAGAATTACTTACTGCCATTACCAAGCCATTCCAACTTTTAGGCAAAGAACACAAAATCAAGAGAGCCCTAATTTCTTCATCAAAATTGATACCCATAGAAGATAACTAACTAGTAATAGTATTAAACTCATTTAAATGATCTACAATAGATCCACCTTCTGCCATTTTTATATTAAATAAATGCTTCATGAGAAATACCTTGTTTGAAGCAGAGGGCTTTTCATACAATGTCGGTAGGGTTTTCATCAAATCTTCTGTCATCTTTGCTTTTGTAATATTAAATTCCACCGATGGTGCCAAGCATAACTGAATGCTTTCGAGTGCCTTTCTATCCAAAAGATCCCATTCAGCTTCTGACATAGTTCCCTGATTCTTGGCTTTGCCTTCCAATGGCTTCCATAAATCCTTCTAATATAGATAATCTTCCATTTGCATCTTCCATAACTAGAAGTTCTACCCATTAAACCTGTCAACCCTCAGCTTACCCTCATCTTCCATTGCTCCCACTCAACCATGAGACTCCGACTCAATTGTGAAACTTTCCTACAGAGGATAACTAAAAAACAACTAGGCTCTGATACCACTTGTTAGGATAAACCATGGACAGAAATAAAAACTACATGCAAATATAACCAATAACAAAAAATAATAGATCACATAGAAATGAACACAAGGCACCAAGATTTAATGTGGTTCACTCAATCCCTGGGCTACGTCCAACAAATAGCAACTCTGATCTTATTACAATCCAGTGATTACAACCTGATTACAATTCATAATCCCTTACAGCTCAATACCGCTGCAAGAACCAATTTTGCATCACAACATCAATTAAAAAATACCCAACCCTAAACCATTTAATACAAGTATTAAACTGCTTTAGGGTTATAACATGTCGACCATAATTAGCCATAACTTTAGTGGTGAATATACGAATGGCGAATAGTACCAAAAAAATTTTATGAATGGTGAATAGTACCAAAAAAAAAATTGAACCCCAATAATTATGAAGTATGTATAGTACTTTCTTGATCAGTCACCACAATCTAACACTTCAATTACAATTTGTGTTGTAATCTTTTTTGAATATTTTAGAGCATGTTGAACACATGGTGAACAAGTAGAGCATGTTCGGTGTTCAGCATGTTGAGGTGGAGGCCAATCAAAATGTTATTGTACATGACATAGCATTTTCAGGTAAGAAAAATGTATGTTATGTTCTACTGGTTAAGGAAATACTTGTAAGAGTAAAAAAAGAAAAAGAGTATGCCAATTTAACCCATTTACTTGTTATTGCAATAGAGCCCCTTTGGTGGAGCAACCTTGTGCTCCTCAAAATAGGAGTAAGCATCATAATTTAACATTAAAGACACAAGAGGAGGAGAATGAAAAAGTTATTGATGCTCCTATCAGTCTTTTCCTTAAGAAAGCTAAGAAAAACAAAAGAAAAAGAAATGATTTTTTAAAAATGCTCTTTGATAAACCTTGTTTGATAAAATTTGTTGGATAATGAAAGAATGTTGTTTTAAGTAATTATCTATGAATATTGCATAATAATATTGATTTTATGTCATGTTAATGAATATTGTTATGTTTTAATGAATTCTTGATTAGTATTGCATATTAATGAATTTTTTATCATATTAATGAATGTTATGTGATTGTATTGATTGAATGTTATAGTTCATAAATGGATGAATGAATGAATGAATTATGTAATTATATCTTAATGGGGCATTTAGATTGATGCTAGGTAGAGGGGGAGCAAGGCTAGATGATCTTCCACCTTCATGTGGTTAGCCTCATTAAATGGAGAATATTAAATTATTCTTGAAACCAAGTAGATCTCAAACTAACATACCTTCATTAATTAATCAATTTCATTCATGGTAGGTCTTTTCTTATAAGTGCATTTTGAATGTGTCACTATCAAGAAACTATGAAATAACAAACTAGAAGGCCCAATATCAACTTTTCTGGCATGATTGGGCTTGATTTTGTGTAAGTATTCTCTTCTTGAATGCATCAAATCTCCATGATTCCTCTTGTTGAGATCAAGTTTGCAGTTTGACATTGAGATTAAATCATTTTTATATGAAAATTATGACACTGATAAATACCAAATATGTTTTCTTTAATTCTACTATGGTTCTATTTATTGGTGTTATGGTTTTTGTTGCAATTACGATTAGATTAAATCAATACCACATTCCACAATTGATGGGATTTATCAGGAACATTGAAAATTTAATATGTAAGATATTTTGGAATATTTTTCCTTAACTTCAATTCATATGGCTTCACAATGTGCATGAACTTCCAACTTATAAAATGAAACTTGAACTTGCAAATTTAAACTATTACTTCTACATAAGGATGCAAGGAGTAAATACAATTGGATTGAACTAGATGTACATTTGTTATCTACTCCACTAACATGTTTGTGACATAGCTTATTTATACATGTTGTTAGTGTTGTAATGTCCCCATTTTTATCATAGTGTTCAATGCAATCTCTATCAACTACTAGTTATTAAATAAAGTCTTATTGGCAGTTAAGCTCGATTGGAGTAATTTATCTGTGCAACTTGAAACTTTTTTATCTTAATTTTTTGTAATTGGACTTGCATAAAGTCACTTAGTGTTTATAAACATTTCAAGATAGTATATTAGGTTAGAAGAGACTTCTTCTCCTAAATCATACTCTTAGGAACTGCTTTTGTAACTCTAAGATAAAATTTCAAAACTATTAGGAATGGAACCAACAAGTGTGGGATGACATGTTCCAAAAAAAGCTTGATAAGTGTTACCAGAATTCTTTTTGTTTTTTCATTGATGACCTTTGATTAAATCTTAATAGTTCATGTAGTGGTCCCAAACATTTTTTATTTTTTTTGGAATGAATGTTCTTGCATACACCAAACACACACATAGATTGATCTAGCTTTCTTTAAAAGGTGTGATTAGCACTTGGCAGGAATCTAAATTTGGATTATAAGAGATTAGAGCTCATAAATGAACAACATAAATAATCTAGAATTTATGATGTTATCCAAAATCAAACAATAAGAAATATAAAGATATGTAAAAGAGGATAGATTATAAACATGATGAAATGACCCCTTGGAGAAGATGCATTTCCCTCCCTAGCACATGAAGGCATTAAATTATCAAATATGAGGTGTTCAAATGGAATAATACATAGGAAGACCTCAAAATGAATAATACATTATTACATGACAATAATAACAAAAAACTATGATTAAAATATATAACAATAATGCACAATCAAGGGCTTGGATCCACTCTTTTTTCGTCGCCCAATTGAAAATATCTAGATTCTGCATAGATAAGAATTTGAAACAAATCATCAAAAATTAGAAAAAATGAAGTACTGCAATAAATATGAAAAATAAATTAATTAAACACAGGTACTTTTTTTAAACCTTAATGCAAAAATTACTCCCATCATGAAGAAAACATTTGTTAATTTATTATATAAATATCTAAACTTTGTTCAATTGTGAATTTTTTACACTACCAATGATTTGTGACTGATTGTGGACATCTATGTAGAGATGATATCCACAACTAGAAATGTGATATACCAATGGGGAAAAGTAATCATGTAACTCATAGATTTCATTTGATTTATTTGAATGCAACTTGAAACTTACTTGCCCTAATTTCTATAGTTTGCATTTGCATGATGATTGTTTACAAACATCATGGGAAAGTCTATTAGAGAATTTAGCACTCCCTAATCACACTATAAAAAATTAGCACTATGACGAGAGGAAAGGGGTTTAAAAATATACAATGAACATAGTATGATGTTCTCTAACAATTGTGTTATAAAAAACAACAATGAGTTGCCAATATTTCCCAAGTTCTTGATAAGTTCAAATAACCCAAAGAATAACCTAGGGTTGCACACTTTAATGGATCCACTTCATACCCAACCAGTGAATTTTCCACACCATCAATCAAACATAAAGAGAATAAAGATATGAAATGCAACATTATATCTTAAATATAGAACATACAAGTAGTATGTGAGATAAATTAGGATAAAGAAAACATAACCAATGATAATTATTTGCAAAGAAAAAGTCATATATCTCTTATAAATACCATAAGAAACCAAGAGAACAATACTTCCATATAATCGCCATTTATGGCATGAATTTCCTCCTCTTTACTTCATTTGTATGATTGTTTGGCCTCTCTATTCATTTTATACATATTCTTCCCTTCCTCATCCTTCTTCTTCTTCTCCCTCTATAGAATATGATGTCAAATACTTCACACAAATTTTGGATCATTTCAGCTTCACTCCACACAACTATGACACATTTCAACAAAAATATCTCATCAATTCAAAACATTGGAGTGGTGCTTCTTCCAATTCTCCCATCTTTGTGTATATGGGGAATGAGGGATTTATTGAATGGTTTACTCAAAACATTGGGTTTATGTTTAGCATTGCTCCTCAATTCAAATCCCTTCTTGTTGTCATTTAATGCAGGAGCATCCAGAGGTATAAGAGCAATCCTGTGTCACCCAAAAAAATGTACTTCGACTTAGTTTTTGTTTCATGTGTTTTCATTTTTGGATGCCCATTTAGGTCAAATAAAGGTCCCAACTCTCGCAGTTCCACTATCAGTGTTCTAAGATAGATTTTTTAATCACCTTGGGATACATGTAAATGCCAAAAAAATAGACGTATGTAATTGAGCCATCATTTTGGTGAACTAGAAGGTGTAAATTGGTTGGAAGATTTTCATTGTAATTTAAAGCATTCTAGAAAAAGAATCAAGTCAAAAGGCCCCACAGTTTGAAAGTTATCGCAGTTTTTCATTTTTTGGAGACATCCTAAGAATGCTTCAAAGTTAGGTTCAGGGCATTAACAGGGCCGAAAAATGGGGGATGAGCAAAGCTTGTCCATAGGGCTATAAAGCGCTTTGACAGCATTTTGGAAATGTAAACGGTTCGTCAATCGGAGCTACGGTTCAAAAATTATGCCTCCCAAAAGTTCAGTTACCATTTCTGGATTCTTCTAATTTTGCGCTGACTTCTAATGCAACTTCTAGAGCCTTCTATTTGGTCAGTGGATGCCTACTAGCACTTTCTAGAATGTATTCCTAATCCTTAACCCTCCGAGGTCTATTTAAGAACATTTTTGGCATTGTAAAAGGCAGTTTGGAGTGGAGTTTGAGAGAAGGTACTGGGAGAAGAATTTATCTCCAGGTTTATGCTATTGTAAGCCCATAGGGCCTATTTTGGAGTCTGTTTCTCTATACTAAGTGTACTAGCATATTTTTACAGTTAATAAAATTTTCCCTTTCTTTTTGTGTCTATTTTGTGCTTGGCTTGTGTCTCCATCATCATTGAAGTATGTTCTACTTTTCTCTAATCTACATTTCTACTCCATTATTGATAAAATCTACCTAGAAAGAAGAGCACAGTCATTAAATCTATAGAAATAAAAAATAAAGGTAAATACTATATAAAGATCAAAAGTGTACATTATAGATGCTTCTTTAAAATATCTTGGATCTAAATCCTAGTAATGCTTCTTCAAAATATCTCAAATCTAAATCTTATTATCCATTATGAGAAAAAAATGATTATGTATATTTCTTGTTTAAATTTTTGATTGATTAGGATAATTCATCTAAGATCAAGCTATCTTCCTCAATAAGAATCATCTATCAGTATAGTTTTCATGAATCAATTTAACAAAACAAAGCTTCAAAGTTTTTTTAAATTTGATAGAACAATGATATCTCGAGGTCATAGAATTTAAGAAATGTTTTTTTTCTCAGTGAGATCATGACTCATCCAACATCACATTATCTTCTTTAATAGAACCTACTAATTGGAATGGTTTTGATGAGTCATTAGAACAAATCAAAGTTTAAAGTTTGATGAATCATTTGGAATCACACTATTTCTTGTATAGGAATGGTAAACTTCTGAAGGGCGGGGGGGGGGAGTGGGGGGGTGAATTAGTAGTTTAAACTTGGACCTACAGAAGTTTCACCACACATCCATCTCATACCTTAACAAATAAACTAAAATAACATATAAATCATGTAAAAATATAAGCAATCACACACATATGACACTAGATATGATTACCCAGAAACCCTCCAATGAGAAGGTAAAACTAGGGTGGGAATGACACCCACAAATCTTCACTACTATAGTAATAAAGTGTACCCAATGAAAGTTACAATGCTTTGATTATGAAACATGATCTACCCTATGAAAGGTCTACCATGTTAAAGGCTTACAAAGATTGCTAGGTCTCACCTTGTTAGAGGATTTCAATGCCATGTTAGAAGTGTGCCTAGTTAAAGGACTTTAACTTACAATTAAGTAAGCACCCTATTAGAGGATTTCATATAGCCTATTAGGACTACATTGTTAAGATATTTTGACTGAAATCACCTATTAAAATGTCTTAGCATTGATCCTACAGTTAGCACTTTCTTGCTTGATAATTGATCACCTCTAAACTGATGTCTTTTCGATCCTTCTTGATCAGATGTCTCTTTTTTGTATCCTTTTCTTTCCTCTATTCTACTGTAATTGATTCTACAATGTAATCTCACTTCATAACATCTAAGCCACTATGAAAACTCTATTTTCTCATGCAAACTATTCTCTTCACTCCTTTGACATTCATAGAAAGTTTAGGATTTTTCCTCCTTAAGATGACTTTAGTGACTTAGGGTTAGGTATGAATCTACTGCTGAGATTCATCCATTTTGCCACTTAAACCTTCCCATTTTTTGTTTGGTTGCATGTAATTGCATAGGAAATCTAACTAGAGATTCATCCTTATCTCCAAAATATTGTAATTCATCCTTAAGTTGGTTCAAAAATGGTTTACATAGTTGTTTGTGCCTTTACAAACATGTCAAAATGGTTTCACTCAACATCTGAAGTCTTTGATGCTTGGCATGCACTAATCTATATTGTGACTCGGCATCTATAATGTTAAGCATCCCCTATTTACTCAACTCTTAAATCACTCGGCATGCACTAACTTCTTGGTACTTGAGTAACTCAACACATGATCCCCTATTTACTCAACTCTTGAATCACTCAGCATGCACTAACTTCTTGGTACTTGAGTAACTCAACACATGAGTGGCTTGACACTCACTATGACTCGGCATGGTCTAATATATACATGGTGTCCTCGACATGTACTACTTGTTCATCATGAACTAAGTAAATAACCAAACTGTGTTGACACTCATTTGTTAAAACTAATTTGAGATCAACAATCTCCCCTTTTGACATGAGTGTCAAAAACACTTGAGTATGCATTAACATCCTTATCCTTACAAGCACAACATATCTTAAGTTGGCTTATATACAAAACTTCAAAATGTCAAAATTTTGTAATAACTTGTATACCTTAAAATTTGATAACTCCTCCTGAGTTGATATGTTTGTTCTATATCCAAAATTTGGTAATCTAGCTGAGTAAATTTGATACTCTTTGACTTCATGACGTTTATGCTTGCTCTTCCCTTAGCTTGTTCTATCTTAACTCTATCCTTTGTCTTACTTCTGCCTCCCCCTGTGCTTGCTCTTCCCATTTCTCATTCTCCTTATATCTCTCCAAAATTCTTATTCTCCCCCAAAATATTTCTCCCCCTATGTCCTATTCTCCCCCTTTTTGACACTTATGTCAATGGGCTATACACTTATAGTGTGTTTGTCCATAAAAGATTTATGGACATCCAATATCATCTTGAGAGTTGCATCCCGGTACTCACATGCTATATCCAATGACTTGATTTGGATTGCTAGCTTGGTAGCAAGGTGAACTAGACCATCTAGTGTAGAAAGATTTGGGTCTTTCTAATACAAGGTGCTCCCCTTAATACCATAAACTCATAATAGAAACATAGAAACAACGAAAAATGTGAGAATAAAATATGGACTTCTTCTTTGCAATGCAAATGCAAAATTATAGAATTCATAAGTACAATATGCTAACGCACATGGGTGCCATCAATACAATAATTTGCAAGACAAGCTACAAACTATCACCCAAAGTTGTCCTAGACAATTTTCAGGCATTTCTTAAATAGGTAGTTTTATGCTACCCAAGAAGGTTGTAGATGCTCAAATTTAATACCTAGGGCTGAAAAACCCTAACAATCCACATAGAGTCAGCCAAATACATATTTGACAAATTATTTATTAAAATTTTGGTAGCCCAACTTTTGAAGGCCATAACTCACAAACTGTTACTTTGATTGGCTATTATAACCACTTTTCATAAATGTGAGCTCTTGATCTATAGGCTTGAAACTATGCTAGCACCCTTCTGTCGAGTTTTCAAACCTCATCCGGGCACTCTAAGGCCTCCAACAGTGAGCTCAAATATTTTTTTGCAAATTTTTCTATCAAAAATCTGCAATAACTTCTCTAATACTAATGCTTGAGTAGTGATATTTTTATGGTAGGCTTACAACTCTAAAATGAACCTTCCTTAGAAAATGAAAATATTTTGAGCTCATATGACAAACTTAATAAAAATAGTAAGTTACCATAAATAGTAACCATCATGTCTACTAGTTCTTATTAAAATAGAAAAGACTAAAAATAAAATATTTTTGGGTAATGCAAGATTTCCCTTGCACCCAGGATGCTCCTGCATTAGACACTCGGGGTAATTTGAGAAGTGATCCTATCACATCTGAGGTGTTCAGAGGATTATCAAGATAGTTAACCTCCTCATTTTCTAGCCATGATGAATCCTCAACTAGTCTCCCTTTTCATTGGACTAGTATTCCTCATAAGTTCTGTTTCAGGTACTTTTTCCAACATGACTATCTAGTATCTCCTCAATCTCCTTTGTAGACAAACTAGCTACAAAATGCTCCACTATGCTTCTGCAACTTCATCTCCATCACCTCCTTTATAATAATCTATCAAATCTAAAATATTAAATACTGGTAAAATATTCAATTCACTAGGTAACTCCACTTCATACACATTTCTAGAATCATGCCTTTTCGCTATCTTGCATTATCCAAACTTCTTCATCTTCAAATTATTATATGTACACACTGGAAAATGCTCCTTTCTCAAATGAACCATGACTTCATCTCCAATCTAAAATTCTTTATATCTCCTTTTCACATCTACCTAAGCCTTATACTATGTATTCATCTTTATCATGTGCTTCCTCACCTCCTCATGCATGTTCTTCAAATGCTCAACAAAATCTCCTGCTTTAGCACTACTTATCTCTCCTTTATCAAACTACCTCAGTTCAAAAGAATTTCTAGGACTACTCCCATATACAATCTAGAATGGTGATTTACCAATACTCCTATTGACAAAATTATTATATGCAATTTTTTCCTGTGGTAAAATCATATCCCATCCTTTTGGTTTATCTCCAACCAAGCATCTCAGCAAATTTTCCAAACTGTGAATCATAGCTTTTGTCTATCTATCAATCTATGGATGATGTGATGAACCAAACTTCAAATCTATCTTCAACTTGTTCCACAATGTAAGCCAAAAATATCCAACAAATTTGGTGTCTCAATCTAAAATTATACTCTTTGGCAGACCATGTAATCTCACCACTTCTCTAAAAAACAACTCTGCTACATGAACAACATCACTAGTCTTTTTGCAACGAATAAAATGTGCCATCTTTGAAAACTTTTCAACCACCAAAAAAATAGAATCGTGCCCATGTTATGCCCTCAATAATTTAAGAACAAAATCCATGATGATATCCTCCCATGGCTTCTCTGGTATAGGTAATGGCTAATACAACCCTGTAGTATGCTTCACTCCTTTCGCCATCTAACATACTCCACAAATTTGCACAAAATTAATCACATCTTGCTATAACTATAGCTAGTAGTAATTTTCAGCAACCAAAGCTATAGTTTTATCTCTGCCAAAGTGTCCAGCCACTCCTCCACTATGCTTCTCCTTGATGAGATTCTCTCTCATTGAACTTCTAGGAATTCACAATTGGCTTCCTTTAAACAAAATATTATCTTGGATCATGAAATTCAACCACTTTTTTCTATCACATGTAATAGGTTATGTAGAAGCCTTCCATGCTTCAAGAAAATTAGGATCATCTAGATACAATGTACTAAGTTCTTTAAACTCAATCACCTCTATCTATATTTCTCTTAGCTAAGAGCATCTATAACTTTGTCAAACTTCTCACTCTTGTGTTTCAAAACAAATGTATAACTTTGCAAAAACTCAACCCACTTTAAATGCCTTTGGTTCAATTTTTCTTGACTATTCAAATATTGCAAACCTTGATGATTACTGTACAAAACAAGCTCCTTAGGAAGAAGATAGTGTCTCCACATCTTCAATGCTTGAACTATAGCATAAAATATTTGATCATAAATAGAATATTTTCTTTTTCCATTATTTAACTTCTCACTGAAATAAGCAATAGGTCTACCTTCCTAGCTCAAAATAGCTCCTATTGTAGTACCACTAGCATCACAGTCTACTTGAAAAACCATGTTAAAATCAAGAAGTGATAAAATAGGTTGCTCAGTAACTTTCTATTTCAACAGATTAAAACAATTATCTACTCCTACAATCCACTTAAACTCTTTCCTATCACCTCTCATTATTTCACTCAAGGGTCCACAAATACTACTAAAACTTCTTATGAACTTTCTGTAAAATATAGCTAGTCCATGAAAAAATCTTACCTCTATGGCACTCCTTGGAGTAGGCCATTCAAGGATAGCCTTCACTTTATCTGGGTCCATTTTTAGACCTTCTCTTAAGACTACAAATACTAGGTACACCAACTCTTTCTTTACAAAATTTCACTTCTTTAGATTTATTAGCAACTTTTCTTCCCTCAACTTATCAAACACCTTGCGAATATGAATCAAATGCTCCTCCAATGTCTTACCAAAGATCAATATATCATCTAGGTAAATAATGACAAACTTATCTAGAAACTCCTTCAATAGCTCATTCATGAGCCTCATGAAAGTGCTCGGTGCATTAGTTAGCCCAAAAGGCATGACTAACCACTCATATAGTCCAACCCTTTTCTTGAGAGTAGTCTTCCACTCATCACCTTCTCTAATACAAATCTAATGGTACCCACTCTTCAAATCTATCTTTTTGAAATACTTAGCTCCACTCAAATTGTCCATAATATCTCCATCTTTGGAAATGGAAATCTATACTTTATTGTGATATTGTCGATAGCACAAGAATCTATGCACATCCTCCATTCTCCATTCTTCTTTGGTGCTAATATTACTTGTACAACACATGGACTCAGACTCTCTCAAATCAACCCCTTCTGCAACAACTCGTGAACTTGCTTGTTCAACTCTTAAGTTTCTACTAGTGGCATTCTATGCACTACCTTCTTTGGAAAATAAGCTCCAAGAACCAAACCCATCTGGTGACTAATCTTCCTCATTGGGGGAAATCCATCAAGTACATTATCTAATACAATATTAAAAAAATCTTCCAACATTTTTGCAACTTCTGCAAGTACCTCCTCTACTTCTTCTATACTATCCTTAGGAATTATAGCAAAATACATATGCTCATGTTTCATACCTTTAAGAAACTCTTTTCCATCAACAAAACATATTCTCATAGCACTACATACATTTTCTTCTTTATCCTTCAATGGCTTTTACTTATGTTTTACCCCATTCTTAGTTAGAGTGTAGGTATTTGCTCATCCATCGTGTACAACATGCTTGTCAAACTGCTAGGGCCTACCCAACAACATATGACATATGTCCATTGGTATGATATCACATAAAACCTCATCTTGGTAGCTTCCAATCTTGAACTTCACTAAGCACTACTCATTGACCATGATCTTGTGGTCATCTTGCACCCAAGAAATACGGTATGGACATGGGTGTTTTTCCCTCTTTAGCTTCAACTTGGTGACCATTTTTTCTGACACTACATTTTCAATACTTCCACCATCAATGATCACATCACAACACTTATCTTCACATTTGCGCCTTGTGTGAAACAAGCTCCTTCTTTGCTCAAGTTTATTCTCACAACTCAACAAGACTCTTCGATTAACTAGGACTTCTCCTCTTTTAGCATCTTTAGAATGTAAGGATCTTGAATCTTCATCAACATGTGCAACTCTCACCTGACCTTCTATTCTTTGATCTATCCTTCATTGTCTTTAGGTACATTCAAATGTTCTATTCCCTTCTTCTCTATAGTGAAAACATTTTCCATGGAAGCCTCCTCTTCTAGATCCTTTTCCTCTTCCTCTTCCTCTCTAATCTCTATTGTTCTAATCATGGAAATGATTGAAATTGTTTCCCCTCTAGTTATGACTACTACTTCTAGCCAAGATCATCCACCAAATCTTCCACCGCAACCTCTTCCACTGTTCTTATTGTCAAACTTCTTGCTCATTTTCTCCTCAACTCTTAGGGAAAACTAGTATGCCTCCTCAATACTGCTCATTTGAACTAGACTTAGCTCATCTTGAATGTTAGGAAACTTTCTCCTCATTAGCTTCTACATGGCTAGTTCTAATGAGAACTTGGTAGAAATATTTAGTATACTCTTGAACAGATTTTCCTACTTGCTTCAACCCTTGCATCTTCTTCAACAAATCAAACTCATAATCCATAGGAATGAATTGTCACTTCATTTTATCTTTCATCCAATTCGATCTAGTGATTTTTTCCTTTCCCTTTCTATTTCGCTCTAACTAAACCTCGTACCACCAGATCTTCACATGTCCCTCTAGTTTTACCTTCGCAAACTTGACCCTATTAGGATCATCAATATCTTCATACTTAAAGTACTCCTCCAATTCATTGATCTAATCAATCAGCTCCTCTAGGTTAATATTTCTCAAAAATGTGGGAACCTCAAACTTAGGTCTTTTTCCAATCTTGGAGATGGCCCTAAAAACCTCTCTTCCTCTGGATTTAGAACTGCCTCTGCTTTGGCATTTTCTTCTACTTCATCATCATCCTCACTTTCATCTCTAATGGGAAGATTCATTCATCTACACATTTTTTGTTCCAATTCTTACATTTGTCTTTGGAGGGCTTGGAAACCCTCAGGTGTAACACCTATAGCTCTTCCACCATGCTTTCTTTATGGAGGCATTTTTGCACTTATGCTAAAACCCTAATGCAAACTAACTCACAATCGATGATCTATCTACACACTTAGCCCAAACCACAATCTTGGTGCAAACTACCTCATAGTTGGTGATCTATCTACACACTCAAGAACTCTAGCTCTAATACCACTTGATGCAATGTGCTCCCCTTAATGCCATAAACTCATAAAAAAACATAGAAACAATAGAAAATGTGAAAACAAAATATGGGCTTCTTATTTGCACCACAAATGTAGAATTATAGAATTCATAAGTACAATAAGCTAACCCACATGGGTACCTTTAGTATAGTAATTTGCAAGACAAGCTACGAACTATCACCCAGAGTTGTCCTAGACAATGTTTGGACCTTTCTTAAATATGTAGTTTTATGTCACCCAAGAAGGTTCTACATACTCAAACTTAATACTTAGAGCTGACAGACCCTAACAATACACATAGAGTTGGCCACATACATCTTTGATAAATTATTTAAGAAATTTTGGTAGCCCAACTTCCAAAGGCCATAACTCACGAACTATTTCTCTGATTGGCTATTATAACCACTTTTTAGAAATGCTAGCTCCTAATCTATAGGCTCAAAACCATGCTAGCACCCTTCCATCGAGTTTTAGGACCTCATTCAGGAACTCCAAGGCCTCCAATGGTGAGCCTGAAGATTTTTATATAAAATTTTCCACTAAAAATCTGCACTAACTTCTCTAATACTAATGCTTGAGCAGTGAGATTTTTATGGTAGGCTTACAACTCTATAATGAACCTTCCTATGGAAAATGAGAACATTTTGAACTTGTATGAAAAACTTATTAAAAATAGTAAGTTCTCATAAATAGTAACCACCATGTCTACTAGTCGTTATTAAAATAGAAAAGACTAAAAATAAAATATTTTTGGGTGATGCAAGATTGCCCTTGCACCTAGGATGCTCCTGCATCACTTTCTTCATTAGGATTTCAACATAGCCTAGTTCCTTGTGCAAAATTTCCCTATGGGGGGTGAGAGTTGCTAGGATGCTTGTTAGTTTGGCCCTTATGTTGGTCTCATCTACTGTCAATATTGCTAACTGTCTCTGGGTTTGAAGCAATGCCCTAAAATGCTTCTCACTCTGAGTTGGATTCATAGGTAGTTTGGCACCTAATGAACTTATCTAACTTTCCAAGCTCAAGATGTGATTTCTGATCTCTTGGGAGAAAAGTGGGGGATTGCATAATTTAGTGTACAATGAGAATATGTTCTCAAGTACCTTCTTCACATCCTCAACCTTGGTTGCTAATGCAACTTGTTTCAGTGCTATGTCACCTGATATTTTCTCATTCACTTTGTTTTGGAACTTATTTTCTTGTCATTCTAGTAATTTAGCATTAGTATCTAGGTCTTCATTATTGACCTTCTCCACTATGTATGTCAATTTTTCTATTAGTGGATTGGTCTCATCAAGAGTTGGCAAACTAAATGCATCTAAAAATATGCCTTTAATATCCTGTAGTGCCTTCTTTTTCCTATGCTCTGTTCTAAACATTTTGTGATACTTCTTCCTTGCTAGGGCTTGTTACAATATGCCCATCTATTCTATGGTTATTGTATCATAGTCATACTTGGGAAAAATGATTTCTTCATCAAGGCTCACATCTCCATACTATATGACATCTTCTGCCTTTGATGAACTCAGGCTCGACATTGAGATATGCAATGGGGTTGCATCTATGCTCAAAATTTTGAATATTTTTTGTGGAAGGAGTGCTAGATGCTAGTAAGGTTACCAGTGTTTGGATGTCAACTTGCTCCTTCACCTTAAAATGTTAGCTCTATCTCTTCAGGCTTGCCCTATTTTGTCAGAATGACTTGACTTGTACCTTGATCTTGTGTTGTAGGTGTAGATAAGTCTATCTGACCTGTTTCTTATTGTTTTATAGTAGTAACTTGTGTTTCCACTATGCTCATCTCTACTATATCAACCTTGGAAATTATATCTTCTAGTATTGGGACCAAAGGTTTTACATTAGTGACTAAAGGGATGATAGAAGGTTGTTCTTATGGATTCACCTTTTCCTTTGTAGTATTAATCATTGTCTTTTGTAGTTCATCCACACTAACTAGTATAGGATTATCACATAAATGTGTCTGCAATGTAGTTTTATCTAATATCTTCTTAAGATCTTCCTTAGTAAGTGGATTCATATTCTGAGATAATAGATCAAAAACATCCTTAACAGTTACTATTTTAGTAGTCTCCCTTGTGACATGTTGAGGACTAACACTCAAAAATTGTGTGTCTTGCACACTCTATTCTTCTAGCTGCTCTGGCTCAGTTGTTGCCTTGTCACCTATTTGCATTTTTTCTCCTCCCTTAATAGTGTCATTATGATCATCTTCTTCATCACCCTTTACTTCAATGGGTTCTTATTCTCCTTCCTTAACTATAGTCAACCCATAAGTGAGCTTCCACAGCTATGTGGAGTTCTAAACAACATCCTCAATATTATTTTCTAAAATTCTAAAGGCTTTGTATTTAGTTGTAAACCTAACTGCATATTTCTTTATAGCCTTAGCAATCTATGCCTTAGTAAGTTTAGGCATCACTTGGGCTAGAGATGTTTCTCTAATTTGTCTCTCCAAGTTTACACAATAGTGCCACTTTTTTCTCAACTCTATCATATAAACTATTTGGAATTGAGTTGGCAACCTCTAGTGAGGTTGTCTTGAATTTTTCCATCATAGCATATATGGCTTCTTCCACTTGATTTTTCTCCACTTTACCAAGATTTTCAAAATCAACATGACTAAATCCTGATAAGTCTACACTATTTCTAACATTTTCACATAAATTGTCTTAGTCTAAAAGAGGATTATGACTCACCAACTTAAATTGGTTGTTGTCATCTGACTCTATTTTCTCTTCATCAGACTTAGCTTGTGCAACATATTTTCTTCTTGGTCTTTTCTACTCTTGACCTCCTTTCTCTATTGTTTTGATCTTTCCCTTAGCCTTTTGAGTTGATGCACATGTACTATCCCTTGTAGTAGGTGTAGTGAGCTTGGGTTCTTGGCTACCTTTTTAGCTTTAATCACTAGTTAGACCTTAGCCTTCCTCTTCTTTGGCTTGTTAGGAGTAGGTGCTTCCTTGGCTTCTTGTTCCTCAGCACCTTTAGCTATTTCAGTCTCCTCCTCTTTGGATTGATCTTCACCCATACCTTGAGTTAATATAAGAGGTACTTGTGCTTGGGTTTCTTCTTCCTCTTCATCCCTTTCTTCTTCTTCTTCTTCTTCCTCCTCCACACCCTCTCCAAACTTATCTTTCAACTTCTTCACTATCTTCTCCTTTTTCTTCATGGTAGAAGTTGTCTTTAATTCCATGGTAATTTCTAATTTTACCATTTCATAATTGCCAAATATCTTTGCACTTTTTATGTACCTCTTTTTATAGTAAAGTAGTACTAGCTACAAAGGCCTCATCCACATTTATTTCATAACCAGGTGGCCTCAACCATCTCACTCTTGTTGTAGTAGCTTGTACAAAAGTGTAGTTAGCATCCACAAGAAAACATACATCATCATAGTGTTTCTCTACTAGTGAAACTGGTATTTTGAATCTTTTCTTCATTTACTATTTGAAATCCTAATTGCTCAATGTATTCACCAATCTGCATAGCTACTAATCTATTTGTTTCCCATGTAACTATTCCAAATGTTGGAAAGGTGTTTTGTACATAAAAGAATATGAAAATCAATATAGAACCAAATTTGCATTTTGCACTCTTTGTCTTTCTGATTACTCCAAGGTTCTCCATCAATTGTTGCAATTGTTGCTCTCCTAGATCATATGTATGATCTTTCTTAACAATTTTATATGCTACATCCATAGCTATATAGGGTACATTATTCAATCTACTAGATTGATAGAACTTGTGTGATATAACCCTTACAGCAAAGTCTATTAGAGGATCAATTATTGTGTCAATTTTCATGCCTCTCTTGTTCCATATAGCTCCAATATTCTTCTCAATTACCTCCTTTGAATCACTTCTTAGTTTCTTAGGCTGATCTAGGGTTGGGTAACTAGTAACCCTATGAATTATCCTTTTAGTTATCTTGATAGGTCCACTATCTAGCCATAATGAACCATCATGAATTCGACTAAGCACTATCCTAATCCATTCTATCTTAAAAACATTTGGAAAATCTAGGGCTCATGTTAATCCCTTCTTCTCTATGATTTTGAATTCTTCCTTTAGTACACCATTATCATAGAGTTTGCCATATGCTTCCCTAATTTTCATACGCCCAATGTTACCAATCTTACAGTTATAGCATTTTCTTACATCTTGTACCATTAAAACATTTAGTGGAATCATCAACAATGAAGCAGAAGGGTCTTTCTTATAAGAAATATTAGGAATAGCTTTGAAAATTGATTGCTTAACTTCATTACTAACTAATTGGACATTCAAAATTTCCTTTCCTTCTACATTCTTCAAAATTGATACCATTGTGTGAAACTAGGGTTTTTTTAAATTAAAACTACATAGCTCATCTTTTGATAAATACCTTATGAAATCTGACAAACTGGTGTAGAATCACTGCTTAGATCTTCTGCAACTACTTGGAATGGATTTCTAGATCACATTTTGTTCTGCTCTCTCTTTCTCAAATTCAAAATGATGTGAAATGAGCTAAAAATTTATCAAATACCCTTTCAAAACCTTGCAATTAATGTTGAGTGCTTACATAGTTGTAAGCTCGACATAAACCAATTTTAGGCTCACTTGGCATCCATTAACATTTCCATCACTCAACAACCACTACAAGCTTGGTATCAACTATCCAATCTATTAGCTTGGCATCTTCTAGCATTCCACTTGGCACATATAGGAAACTTTTTCATGCTCAGTAGTAACATGAAAAACTTAAAGATTTATCTTGGATTCCTACTAACATCTTACATCTTTTATTCATGCTAGTGTAATCTTTTTAGCACTAAATCCTTTGGAACTAATGTATGATATAACATTTGAATGTCAGTGCCACATACCTCTTGATTGCCTACTTTCATGAGGTGTGATCACCTGACCCATTAGGTGAAGTGACCCCTTCTCCATTTTATGTACTATAATCACTTTTCTTTTCCCATATCTTATTCATTTCATCTCCGATGAGTTCAACATTTGTCATGCCTTTTCCTTTATCAAATTCACAACTTGGTGATTTTGACCCTATTGGACAATATATACACTAGTCTTCAAACAACTAGAACATGTGGTTTCACTCAACCGACTTTGGTAGTTACTACTGAAGTGTGTCCTAATACAATTATTAGGAACATGTCCATATTCTTTGAAATAATGATAGCTATACCTTGTATTATAAACCCAATTATAAGAGTTGTTATTGTTCATTACCTTTGTTTGCCTATTTAATGACCACATGGGCTTGGATTTTCATTCAAAAGCTCTATGTCCATACTTTTGACAGTTATAACAATATCCTTCAAATTTTTGTGTATTCATGGTCTTGGTTCTACATTCATGTACTTGATGACCTTTCTTTTTTCACTTATGGAAATGAACCATGTGCTTAGGCTTGATATTTTGATTTTTAGTCTTGCTCCTACACAAATTAGTAGTATGTCCTTTCTTACCACAATTATGACAAGTAGGTTGGGAGTTCTTACCTTTGTTGTTCCTTTCTTCTGCACTTTTGGATGATTCTCCTTCTTTGATACCTGTGAATCCTAGTCCAGATATATCATTATTGGATCTAGGGGATCTCAATAATTGTTCAAAGTATTTGATGGCTTCATTTGGCTTCTTGAAACTTTCAAGAAATTCCTTTTCCCTCTTTAGTTCACTCTACAATTATTCATTCTACAACTTCAATGTAGTTATCTCAATGTCCTTGACATTTAGTTCATAGTTGACATTCATCATTTGACTTAAAGTATCCAATTGTATGTTGGAAATCTTGGTTAGCTCTATTGACTTGTCTTCTAGTTTTTTGCTTAGAATAATTTTATCTTCTTCAATCATGGCTTTTTCTTCCATATCTTTCTTCTTTCTTTCAGGCACCTCATATAGCAGTATGGCTTGTGATTATTTCTCTAACTTGAGATTTATGATTTCCTCATCTTTGGCTTTATTCTTTTCCATCAAGTCTACAACTACTACATTGAATTAATTTGAGTCTCCATTTGAAAATAGCTTGGTAGTGTCAATCTCTTTGTATTGTGTGTCATTTTTTACAATAGCAACTTCTTTCCTTCTCTTCAAAGACTTCTTTAGTTCTTATCTTACTTCATCCATTGATGTAGAATGAGTTGCATCTCAATTCTCTAATTCTCAATAATCTTTCCCAACTTGTAGACTTCCATTTCAAGATCTTTCCTCAAAGTTGAAAAGCTTCTCTTTTAGAGAGCAAGGCTTTGATACCAATTGTTTGAATTACAATAGGAAAGGTAAACTTCTAGGAGGGGTGAATAAGTAGTTTAAACTTGGACCCATAAAAATTTCACCACACATCCATCTCATACCTTAATAAATAAACTAAAATAACATGTAAAGCATGGAAACATAAAAGCAATCACACACATATGATTCTAGATATGATTATCTAGAAACCCTTTGATGAGAAGGTAAAACTAGGGTGGGAATGACATCCACAAATCTTCACTACTATATTAATAAACTATGCCCAATGAAGGTTACAATGTTTCAATCATGAAACATAAACTAGCCTATGAAATGTCTTCCTTGTTAATAGCTTACAGATACTATTAGGTCTCACCTTGTTAGAGGATTTCAACACCCTGTTTGAAATGTGCCTAGCTAAAGGACTTTAACTTACAATTAAGTAAGCACCCTATTAGAGGATTTCATAAAGCCTATTAGGACTACTCTATTAAGAGATTTTGACTAAAATCACCTATTAAAATTTCTCATCATTGATCATGTGGTTAGCACTTTCTTTTTTGATAATAGATCACCTCTAACCTAATGTCTTTTTTTATCCTTCTTGATCAGATGCCTCTTTGTTGTATCCTTTTCTTTCCTCTTTTCTACTCTAACTAATTCTATAATGTAATCTCACTTATAACCTTTAAGCCACCATGAATGCTCTATTTTTTCATTCAAACTATTCTCTTCACTTCTTCAACATTCATAGAAAGTTTATGGTTTGTCCTCCTTAAGAAGACTTTAGTGACTTAGGGTTAGGTATGAATCTATGTCTGAGATTCATCCATTTTTCTGCTTAAACCTTTCCATTTTTTGATTGGCTATAGGTAATTGCATAGGGAATCCAACTAGAGATTCATCCTTATCTCTAAAATATCATAATTCATCCTTAAGTCATCGCAAAAATGGTTTACAATATATTTTTTTGTGCCTTTACAAAAAAATATGTCAAAACTATTTTACTTGGCATTTGAAGTCTCTAATGCTCGACATGCACTAATCTTTATATTGTGACTCAACATCTATAACACTTGACATCCACTATTTACTCGGCTCTTGAATCACTCGGCATGCACTAGATGCTTGATACTTGAGTGACTCAGCACATGAGTGGCTCAACACTCACATGACTTGGCATGGTCTAATATATACATGTTGTGCTTGGTATGTACTACTTGTTCATCATTAACTAAGTAAATAACTTAAGTGTGTTGACTCTTATTTTTCAAAACCAATTTGAGATCAACATTTTTTTTAGTAGTAATCATTAATTAAAATGCCTTTGATGAATCACTCAAGAAAAACCAAATATAAGGTCCTTTTATTTACTAGTATTGATTAATAAGAATGGTTTTTATAAACCACTCAATCAAATCAAAATTTTAGGTCCAACAAAAAATAGTATGTTGTGATCATAAAAATGTTACAAGCTAGGGTTTTCATTGCACCAAAAGATTGACCTATTAATGCCTGATGCAACTGCTAGACTTATAGAACACAAGAGGTAGTTAAGCCACGTCATGAATCTCAAAGGGGAATGTTGGTGATTAGTCCAACAATCCACCCCTCAATGTTACCTAAGGAGATTTGAAACTATGACCAAGCTCTGATACCACTTGTTACAAGCTAGGGTTTCTATTGTACCAAAAGATTGACCTATTAATGTTTGATAGAACTACTAGACTTATAGAACACATGAGGTAGTTAAGCCATGTCATGAATATCAAAGGGGAATGTTGGTGGTTAGTCCAACAAAAAATCTAGAGAATTTTTTTCATAGGCAAGACAATTGCAAAACAAAAAAACTATAATTTTTTTTTTAGAATAAACTATGGGAACCTATCTATTACTATTTTTGTTTGACTAGGCAAAGAAGATCTGACTATGGGTTTATATGGATTTTATTTTAGAACCAATACTATGGAGAATAATTTCCATATGGGAGTCAAGAAATAGCTTACAACAATGCCACCACAATGGGCTATCTCAATACGTCTCAAGCTTTGGTTGATTTTGTTGTATTGATTACAGATCTAAAAAATAATTTAACAAAAAAGGACTCACTAGCAGTTGTGTTTGGAGGATCTTATGGTGGAAGTAAGTCTATTTCACCAATTTTTTCCTATAACTTCAAATTCCAATGATGAAACCATGTTTTTATGTCTAAAATATATAATGGGTTTGCAGTGTTAGCCACCTAGTTTAGGCTCAAGTATCCACATATTACAATTGGGACATTTACATCATCTACTCTAATTTTGTCTTTTGATCTCATTGTATATCTAAATAGTTTCAACAACATTGTCTCAAATTGTTTTAGGGTATTATCAATTCTTTCTTCCATAGTTCATAATATTAGAATGCAAATTTTGGGTTATAATGTGTTTGTTCATTTGATCAACATTTCAAATTAAATTTTGAAAGCAACAAATCATCAATTTTTTTTCCTTTTCATTTTCATATTTCCCTGATATTGTAAGTGATTTAGTCACATAAACAAAAATAGTTTAACTTAAAACTTTGTACTTTACTGTTGAGTTCTAATAACACAAAGTTATAATTTGATTTGATGTTAAAAATATCCCCTACTCATCATTATTTTTATAATTCAAAAATGCTTTATACACTATACAATGAATTTGGGATTTGTTTTTTATTTTTGATAGAATGAAAGAAAAAATTGCTTCAATATGATTAAGAAGTCATGGAAGATATTGGAGGAGATGTCATCAACTCCAAGTGACAAAAGATCCATCCAAGAATATTTCAAACTCTGCAAGTAAAATTATAATTTTTGATACAAGTCTTTTTAAATATTTTATTTTTCTCCTATAAAAAAATTGTTCACATTGGTGTAGAGATAGCGACATTGATAAGGTGGAAGGCTGGTTGAATACAACTTATTTTCAAGCTACAAAAGTAGATGATCCAATCCTTGCTAACTTCACATATTGGTGACATTTCTTTTTTCATTGATGATAGTTGACTAAATCTTAATATATTATTTTCTCTTGCATTGCAATCTATTCATGAACTACCTAATGGTCATGGCTAGACAATCTTTATAGCTACTACTGATATTGTTGTTCTAACAATATATTTTGAACCTGACAACTAAAGTATGAAGTCTTCTCATAAATTTTATGTTTTCATTGCAAATTTTTTAGTTTTGGAGTTTCTATTTAGGATCTATTGAAGGTTCCATTCATATGTCAATTTTTTTTAATGAACTATTAAGGAAATACTTTTGTTTTATTAGGTCCTACTGATTGGAGGTTCAATAGCTATAATGCTTGAAACTTTGGAAGTTACAGGTGTATGCCAAAAATTTTGAAGAGGTGATTATTTTATATTATAATGGATTTGAATTAGGAAAGACTAGAGAAGAAATAATAAAATCTATGTCAAGAATAGTGACATGGGCATGCTTTATTTTACTCTTTGGTTTATTTGCATAAAGTAAAAATATTTTGAAGGTTGGAGTAAATCTGATTGGAGTTCAAATTTCTATTTTGTAAACTACATCGCTTTTACTACTCTTTATTTTAATTCATATGGCTTTCCTTATCTCATTCTTGTAGTATACTTAATGCATAGACACAATGTAGAGAAAAATGAATGTGTATATTTAACGTGAAGGCACAAGATATGAAAGAATGAGTATTTTAGAGCAGTTTCTCAACATATTATTCTAAATTACTGATTTAGATAACTTTTATGAGTTTAGAAGCTATGAATTATTGATTTACCCCTCCCTCCTCTCATTCTTCTCTTCAAAGTTAGGTTACATTTTAAGAATTTATCATAGGTTTAATTAGACTTTTCATTCCCCATTGAGTACATATTAAAGGAAAATTTGTATTTATGTATCTTGACAAATTTGATTTGTCAATGAAATGCAAGGAAATGCTATTGTGTGAGTACTATAGCATTAGAGATAAGTTTGTAGGTGCATTCCTTCATGGGTGAGGTGGTGCTCTTATTCTTTCACATTTTCTTTCTACTATTTGACACATTTCTAAATTTATTTACTTTCTTGCACATTCATTTAGGAATGGAACAAGCGGTATTAGACTTCTATTGGTTCTCACTAATTTTTTTAAAATTTATATCATAGATCCCTAGAGTTTCCTAATTGGGGAACAAGGGAATAGATTGTTGGGATGGGAACCAAGGGTGTAAGTTTTTGGCTGGTAGGGGAACAATAGAAAGGTGGTTGGATAACTACATATGATACTTGAAAAATTCCTAGCGCAAGCTTTCCAAGTGCATTCAAATGATTTTCAAATCAATAACATTTCCTTAAATCCTATCTATAGATGCCACCTACATAGTTGATTGTTCCTAGTTAATCATGAAAAATCTATTGTATCTCATGTGATATCACTACCAAATGAGTATTCTACTTCATTTTATAATTGTCTAATTAGGTATATTGTTGGAGTTTTTGGACTTTCATTCTGAAACTCCCCAAAACACCCAGCAAACAAATAGCAACACCTAAAGATAAATATCCACACTAGTCACTGACTAGGCTCTCGTTAGTGATTGCTTTGGATATTTATCTTTAGGTAATTTTTTAAAACAAATCATATTGGTTGAAAGTTCAACCAATTCTCATCAACATTGGTCAAAATTTTGACCAAACTTTGATCAAAATTTTAACCAAAGCATTGACCAAGACCTCAAAATTTAGACCAATCTTTGGTCAAAATTTTAACCAAAGCATCGACCAGGATGTCATCATGGGTTTGGTATCCTAGTTGATCAAGGGAACCATTTCAATCAAGTTTGGTCAAAATTTTGACAAACCTTCTTGCAAACAAGGGAGACCATTTATGAGCAAATTTGGCATTGAAATTCTGATGTTAACAAGGATTGGCCAAAGTTTCAATAAGAAAAATAGCAAAAAGACAATTTATAGATCATTCAACCAACTTTAGTAGAAAATTTAACCATTTTTTGTCAAAAAAAGAGGCCAACTCTACTAGTATATTATAGTTGGATATCTAACATATAATATGATTAAATTAACAACACACTTCTCGTATTACAAATTGAGATTAGAAATGATTATAGCTCATAATCAGGCTATCGTAGACTTAGATTAGTATGCAAAGGACCAAACTGAGGACTATGCATTACAATTACAAAACTAAGCCAAATTCTATTAGTATAATTTTTTATTTGTAGTTATGAAAAAATAATATGAAATCTAGAAAATATAGAAAATTTTATATAGTTTCAATAAAATTGCACCTAAAAAAGAGTTCATATGAGCATAAACAAGGCCTTGGAAGTTGAAAATTTTGGGATTTCCATTTTTTAGAAAAAATATAAAAATATAGATTCAAAATTACCTACATCACTATGTAGATAATGGAATTCTATCAATAAAAATTAAAAATTAAAATTAAAAAAAGAATGCTAGATGACTTTGATATTACTGCCTCTAAAAAAATAAATTCTTAATCATTGTCATTACACTTCCAAAATTCAAATGGCTCTAGATTTGGCCTCAAATGTCTGATTTGGATGAAACAAAATTTGATTTGGGTTTTTTTGGACCTCTTGTGTATGATTTCAACCTCTGATTTGCACCAGTAGGATCAAATTTTTATCTATAGTAGAAAGTCAAAAAATACAAAATCCCAAATTTCATCAAAATAGAATATGCAACAATGATGCCCAAATCATCAAATTGTGCATCCACAATAATTTCTATCTTGAGAAGAGGTCTTCATACCTTGAGAGACCAAGATAAATTCCACAAGAGATTGGCAAGATAATTGCATATTAAGATGTAAGAATGATATTATTGATATTGAACATCAATACATTATATGGACATTACTTTACATGATTGAAGTGTGCATAATAGGCCTCCTTATATAGGAAAGGAAATAGGAGACAAAAATAAGGAGACAAGAACATATCACCTACACAAGATAGAATCACATATCCACCATAGGTGGATCATCCTCTAGTATGCAATGAAGTATGCAATGATGAAGATGATAATGTGATATATGCACTAAAGGTGGGATTAGATAACAACTATCACCATCTAGAATGGAATTCTCCTATACTACGTGCTTAATTGAGGTGCAAAATCTTAAGTGTGTCAATCACAAACTACTATGTAGTGCATTATCCTAGGTAACCTTAAGTGTAATTAATGAATATTTAATTATAGCAACAGTTATGAGTTTCTTTCTAAAAAAATATCATTTCCATTAAATCACAACTAAATTCAACATTATCAATTTCTTTTACGAACTTTCTTGGTTTCCTTCCATATTAAGCATCTATCTTGTCCATTTTGTAAACATATTGAATCACCTCTTCGAATTCTTAGATACTTTGTAGTGGTCCTCTAGTACAAGCTCTCTATAGCATACTACAACCACTAATTTCTTCTCATCTTTAATTCTCTTTTCAATATTATTCTTGCCCCATTTTTTAACATCTTAAAAGTCTCACTCTTGACCTTCTTCCATACATTCTTCACAACTACACATTCAAAAAATCTAACATTAGCAAATAAAAAAATAGGCCACACGGTATCTATAAGTGACTTCTTTTGAGACACTTTCCTCTCTTCATTAGTCTCCTTTCCTAATGCTCATTGCTTCTCTCTCTCCCTCACCCATAAATTAGAACCTCTTTACCATATCTAGTGTGTTTTTTTCACATGGAAACCATCTATTGTTCCAAGTTCCATGGGATCCTTTCATACTCTTACCCTCTCTTTATAAGGTGATTAAGGGTGCTCCCCTTACTACCATAAACACATAATAGAAATGGGTGATCCCACAATAATGGGTTCCAATTTTTGACCAATTTTGACATTGAAATCAATATTTTTGCAACAAATGTCACATTCAACTAACTATATCTTGAAAAATATAAATAATTTCAACATGACATAAACTAATGATTTTGAGTACTCTATTCCTATTTTGTAACCATATTTTTTAATCTAATTAAAAAAAAAAAAAAATTTAGGTCAATTTTTTCATCTACTTCAAAAAGTGGTACATATTTAAAATTCAATATTTTTAAAGAGTGACAGTCCGTTTGACACACATAACTTTTTTTTCTAGAAATGATAATGATGTAATTCTTTCAATGTTAGATTTGTAACATCAATAGCCAAAGGATGCATTTGGTTTGACTCATTTTGGTTGAATATTGTATAGTTTATGAAGTTTTGAAGTGATACGAATCATAATTCAAACATACATTCCATTTGACACAGATAATTTGAAGTCAATTTATTAGAAACCCTTTTTTTTTTTTAATAAAAAGGTATCTCAATAAGCTCGTTCCTACATATTTTTTATAAAAAAATTGACTTAATTTACTAATTTTCCCAAGGTGTCGAAGTCAGTTGATGTTGAATCGGTAATGAACCTATAATGAGTTAAACTCATATTTACAAGTCTTAATAAATATAATATGTATTACAATTATAGTTGTTGGAAAGCTTGCTCCGAGTAGCACAAATTGGCATTTTTTATTTTATAGTAGGAGATCATTCAATCTCAATTTTAGGGGTCAAAAGAGCCAATTTCATTTTTGTCCACAAAACAACACCAAAAATTTGTACTTTGAGATGTTCGCACGAACACAATGTTCACATGAACTTGTCTAGTATGTTCGTGCCAACAAATGTTCACACGAATGTATGAGAAAAATAATCCAGTAAGTGGAAATTTAATTTAACATGTTCGCTCAAACATTTATAATAATTTGTGTTCGCACGAACATACAAAAAAGGCAAATTTATCAAGATCTCAAACGGGAAAGTGGAATTTGCATCGCAAAATTGCCATTACAAATATGTTCGCACAAACATATGAACAAGGTATGTTCGTGCAAACATACCTTATTTAAGCTCAATATGTTCACATGAACATATAATGCTTATATGTTCGCGCAAACATAGTTACCACATTCGGGCAAACATACGTAAAATTCTATATGCGAATTTTTCATCATTTCGTGATTTCCTTTGTCCCCAAAAAGTGGTACCTAGTATTGTGGGTTCACCCAAACAAAAAAAAAACAACAACTATGAAAACAAAATATGGACATCTTATTTACACCACAAATACAAAATTATAGAATTCACAAGCATAATATGCTAACCCACATGGGTGTCTTCATTATAGTAATATGCAAGACTAAGTTGCAAGCTACCACCCAGTGTTGTTCTAGACAATGTTTGGGTCTTTCTTAAATATGAAATTTTTGTTAGAATTCTTTAGAATAACTGAGAGGGGGGGTGAATCAGTTATTCAAGGTCCAAATGCCCTGTTAATACCTTTTTACTACTTTTAATGAATCCATACACTTTTCATCCATCCAGACTTAAATCAATCATATAAGCAAGTTACTGTAAATCAAAATGCAAATATAAAACATTCAAGATCAACACATGACACAATGATTTATGTGGAAACCCAATTTAGGAAAAACCACCATTAACATGCTACTTGATTCTCACTCTTCTGAAGTGATGCCCTATGAAAAGCCTGCCCTATTAAAGGCTTACAGCACACTGTTAAATGTGACCCTATTAAAGGATTTCACCAAACTATTAGGAATGGGCCTGGTTAAAGGTCTTTAGAACATTCACTTGGAATGTCACCCGGTTAAAGGATTTATCTAATGGCTATTAAACCAACCTAATTCCATAGGATTTAGACTTACTGTTATAATTGCTAGAAAGTAACGATAATGGTCTTTTGATCTGATATAACTTACAACATACTTTGCAGATCTCAGATCACACTTTTAGTTCAATCCTTATGCTTGGCTTTAATCACTTCAGCTCTGACTGCTTGTCTTCCCCTCAAGCTTTGTCTCCTTGAGTCTTCTTACTCATTCTACCAATGCAATCATCCTTGTGGTCATCTATCTAAATAGAGTTCTTGTGCTTTCTTCTCCTTAGCACATCCTTCAGCACTTCATGATTTTTATGCTTGACCACCTTCTCTCTCTTTTTGTCCACCCTTTTGCATTAACTTATGTCTTCTTAAATAGAAGTCTGATTTGCCTTTGCCGCTCAATTATCCCTCTCCAATTTTAGGGTTTTAAGATGGATTAGGTAGGATACAATGTATCTACCCCATATCTTGTTCTCTTCTAGAAATTTTGCTAGTTGTATCCTTTAAAAATGTTCTACATAGTGTTCTGTGCCACCAGCTCATCATTCCTATCTTCCTTTTAATTCACAAATTTCTAGATAAGAACCTTGTCGGCTTAGATCTAGCTAATCTTTGATTTCCAAAATAATGCAGCAGCTCGACATTATTGAGTTATTAGTGCTCGGCACCTCTGTGTTACTCGACACTTGCTTCTGCTCAGCACTTGGTTCTGCTCGGCACTTGGTTCTGCTCGACACTTGATTCTGATCTATGTCACTTGGCATCTGAAGTTTACTTAGCATCTAGATTTTTCTCGGCATCTTTAGTTTACTCGGCATTAACTAGAAATTTGCACAGCTCTTACTAGCTTGCATAGCTCCTTCTCTCTAATGAACTTAGTTTGAGCTTTACAAAAGACTTAGCTAAAACCTTAAATCTTTGATATGCTTTAGTGTACCCATTCTTTGTATCTTATAGTATGTCATCAAATACACTTTTTCATCAATGGCTTAGTTGATCCTTGTACTTCATTACAACATCATAACTTCAACCTTTCTCTAGGTGTTCTAGTTACATCTTATTGATTGCCTCCACCTTGACAATCAACTAATTGATAGTATTTGGATCACTAAAGTAATTGTCATTCCTGCAAGTACCAAGTTTGACATCAATGAAAAAATAATGATTGAGGACATTCTTTACCAGTTCCATATATTATTCCAACAACTCTTTGTATGATCATTTCAATCATTTCCAACAATCTCCCTCTTTGGCATTGATGGCAAACCAAACCGATCAAGTAATCAATTCAGTTACCACCAAGATTGTATACGTTGTCTTGCTACATTTTCACTACTGATCTCATATATCTCCCTCTTTCATATATATCTCCCTCTTTCTTTGTATTGGTCAGTTTTCTACATATTTCTCCCTCTTTGACATAAATGCCAAAGATGTAGCATCTTTATCATGCAAAATATAATCTTTAGCTTCTTGTTTTTTTTCTCCCTCTATCACCATGCTTGTGACTAATTTGGAGTTTCTATTCCTGCTGTCATCCTTTGCATCAACCCATTAATATTTCAATGATTTATTCCTGTCGATGCATGACAGCTTCCTTATTTCCTTAAACTACTTGAGTTAGGGGTATGACCCCCAACTTGCCTCTAAGATATTCATAGGCATCCTTGGGCAATGGTTTGGTGAAGATATCTGCAGTTTGTTCCTTTGTGAATGTATTCCAATTTCACTTGTTTGTCTTCTACCAATTCTTGGACATAATGATACTTGATTGCAATATGCTTGGTTTTTGCATGCATCACTGGATTTTTGGATATATTTATAGCACTTGTATTATCACAATACAATATCACAGGTTTTGTTACTTCTTCTTTCATTCCATTCAATAGATGTGTGAGCCATACAATGTTTGTGCAATTGACTGTAGCTGCCACATATTCTGACTCTGTAGTGGACTGAGATATACATGTTTGTTTCTTGCTAGTCCAAATAACCAACCTTTTGCCTAGAAATAATGCACCTCCACTTGTACTTTTTCTATCATCAATGTTTCCTCCCCAGTCTACATCTGTATATGCATTGAGCTCAAATTTTCCATTATTTTTGTAGTACAGACCAAAGTCATCAGTTCCTTTGAGATATCTCATTACTCTTTTTACTGCTATGAGATGATTTTCTTTAGGATTAGCAGAGAACCTAGCCACTATTCTAACTGCTAATGCTATGCCTGGTCTACTATATACAACATATTGTAGTTTTCCAATCATGGATCTGTACATTTTTTGATTGACTTTAGCTGACTCATCATTTTTGGATAGCTTATTTCCTGTGGCCATTGGTGTGCTGACTGATTTGGATTCCTCCAATCCAAATGTTTTGAGAATTTCTTTGATGTATTTTGATTGTGTAACAAATATTCCATGTTTGAGTTGATGTACTTGCAATCCAACAAAAAAATTGATTTCTCCAAACATAGACATCTCAAATTCATGTTTCATTTTGTCAGCAAAGCCTTTTCAAAGTACTTCCTTACCACCAAACACTATGTCATCCACAAAAATTTCAGATACAATAATGTCTTTACCTTCTTCTGCTTTGATGTACATGTTGTTGTTATCATCAGTTCTTTCAAATCCAATTTGCACTAGATACTTGTGAAGTCTCTCATACCATGCTCTAGGTGCTTGTTTCAAACCATAGAGTGCTTTATGTAACTTACACACCATATCCATGTTGTTTTCATCAACAAATCCTTCTGGTTGTTCAATGTAGACTTCTTCTTCTAGTATACCATTTAAGAAAGCAGATTTTACATCCATCTGATAGACTTTAAAATCTTTGTAGGCAGCATACGCAAGTAAAGTTCTTACTCCTTCCATTCTAGCAAAAGGAGCAAATGTGTCTCCATAGTCTATTCCTTCTTCTTGAGCATAACCCTTGCATACTAGTCTAGCTTTGTTTCTGGTAATCTCACCATTCTCATCTGGTTTGTTTCTGAATACCCATTTGGTGCCAATCACATTCTTGTTAGTTGCTCTGGGAACCAAACTCCAAGTTTGGTTTTTTCTTATTTGATCAATTTCTTCTTCCATAGCTTTATACCAGTCATCATCCTGTAATGTACCATATGTTGTCTTGGGTTCAAATTTTCTGATCAGACATGATTCATGTCTTAGCCTGTTCCTTATCATTGGTCTTGCATCTTTGTCACCAATTATCTGTTTAGCAGGGTGATGTCTTTTTACATATTTGGGTAATCTTGGCTCTATCCTTGTTTCCATGTTTGATCTTTCAGATTCAGGATCACTATACACTTCGTTGTTAGGTTGTTCTTCATTATGTGTACTATCTTCAGAATCAGATTGTGCATTTTCTTCATTTTGCAACTCGGCTTTTGAATGCAACTCGGCATTCACTGGTTGTGATTCGGCTGAAACTGATACTTCTTGTTGATTTTCAATTTGATTGACATCATCCTCATCATCAGTCATTCCTTCACAAGAATACACAAAGGTTCTGTATTCTTCCATTTTCTTTGGTACTTCAGCTTGGACTTCTGTGTTCTTATCAAAGTTTACATTTGCACTTTTCACAATTTTGTTAGTGTTAGTATTCAAGCACTTATATGCCTTACTTCTAGTGGAGTAACCAAGGAATATGCCTTCATCACTTTTTGCATCAAATTTTCCATTTCTAACATCTTTAAGGATAAAGCATTTACAACCAAATACTTTGAAATGTTTTACATTGGGTGAGTAACCATACCATAATTCAAAAGGTGTTGTATTTGTACCTTTCTTAACTTGTACATGGTTCAGTGTATGAATAGCTACACTTACAGCTTCTCTCCAGTATTTTAGAGCAACATTCTTTTCCATCATTAATGTTCTGGCACAGTCAATTACAGATCTGTTTGTTCTTTCAGTAATTCCATTATGTGGGGGAGTTCTAGGAGCTGACGTTTGTCTTTTGATTCCTTTGTCATTACACAATATCTCGAATTCATTTGATGTAAATTCACCACCTCTATCTGATCTTAGGCATTTCAAGCTTTTTCCAGTTTCCTTTTCAACTCTAGCCACATACCACTTAAACATTTGAAAAGCATCATATTTTTGTTCTAAGAACATAACAATCATCATCCTGGAATAGTCATCAACAAATAGCATTATGTATTTATTTCCTCTATAGCTTTGTATTTCCATTGGACCACATAAGTCAGTGTGAACTAACTCAAGTATCTCTTTAAATGTATAGTTTTTGATTTTGAAACTTGACTTTGTCATCTTTCTTAGCTGACATTGTTTACACATGATATTATCAGGCTTCTTCAGTTTTGGTAGACCTCTGACTTTCTTCATTTTACTGAAGTTGACTAGATTGTCAAAGTTGACATGACATAATCTTCTATTCCATAACCATTCATCATCAAATTTTACAAATAGACAAGAAACATCATTAATATCAAGGTAAAAAAAATTACTCTTTGTTTGATCTCCTTTTCCTATTAGTTTACCATCAGTATCATAGATTTTTGCAATTTTGTTTACAAATTCCACTTTGCAACCTATATTTCCTAACTATGAGACACTCAATAAATTGTAGTTCAATCCTTCAACATAGTATGCATTGTCACATGAAATTTGTTCTATGAGCTTAAGGGAACCTTTTCCTTTGATTTGACATGGAGCATCATTACCAAATCTAACATTATTTCCATCATACTGAGTAAAGTTAACAAACTTATTTTTGTCTCCTGTCATGTGATGTGAGCATCCACTATCTATGATTCATCTGTCATTCTTGTTTATACATGTTACTAGTGCTATGGTCTCTTCTTCATCAGATTGGTCCTTCATGGCTACATAAACAACTTCACCATCATTGTCATCAAAATTTTCTTCAACAATATAACACTTTTTACCTCTTTTTTTGTAGTCTCTCTTGTCATCATCTCTTCTATTCTTGTATTTTTTGCCTTCCTTGGAATCCTTTTTCTATGGACACTTTGCAGCAATATGACCTACTTCATTGCAATTGAAACAAATGATAGGCATCTTACCTTTGAATTTTCATTTGCCCCTGTGAAATCTTCTAGCAAGCAATGCTTCCAATTGTTCCACATCTTCCTCATCAGTGTTGCTGTCACTAGATACATACTTCATTTTTCTTCCTTTCTTTGATTTCACCTGTTCGACATCTTTCAGTGATAACTTGGCCTTAAAAGCAGATTCAACATTTTTAGGTTTGTAGTTGTCAAAGTTAGATAACTCAAATGCAGTGAGTCTACCGATTATACCTTTTAAAACTTAGATTATTTCCTGGTATACATCTTAGCTCTTGTATTGCTAATACTCAAATAGCATAGATAGGGAGCAAGGTTCTTAAGAACTTACTATTAATAGTATCTCCATCTAGTTGACTACTCAAGCATCTTATTGCACTTACCACTTCCTTTATTCTTGCACCATACTAAGCAGCATTCTCATTTTCTTCCATTTTCATGTCATCAAACTTTCCTCTGAGACTTTCTCTTTTTGCTCTTTGTACATTCTAATCTCCTCCATAGATGTCTAATAGGGCTTTCCACATTTTGAATGTAGTGTCACATCCTTTGATATCATCAAATTCAGCATAGCTGAGTGCAGAGGCAATTTCCAGCATTGTCTGATTATGTTCTTGCTTGTTTTTCATGTCTTCTGCAGTAGGAGCACCTGTTGGATCTACATGTTTAGTGAAAATTGAATTTTGGGCATAATCTCCTATGGATCCAAGATGTATCTTCATCAAACTTTTCCATGCAACAAATTTGTCTTTGTTGAGCTTGGGAACTTCTCTTTTTGCCATTTTGATCTTTTATGCTTGTAGTCCTTTTAAACTGAATCAGCAGTCGGGCTCTAATACCAATTGTTAGAATTCTTCAGAATAACTGAGAGGCAAGGTGAATCGGTTATTCAAGGTCCAAATGCCCTATTAATACCTTTTTACTACTTTTAATGAATCCATACACTTTTCATCCATCTAGACTTAAATCAATCATATAAGAAAGTTACTGTAAATCAACATGCAAAGATAAAACATTCAAGATCAACACATGACCCAATGATTTACGTGAAAACCCAATTTGGGAAAAACCACTAGTAACATGCTACTTGATTCTCACTCTTCTGAAGTGATGCATTGTTAAAAGCTTTCCCTATTAAAGGCTTACAACACGCTGTTAAATGTGACCTTGTTAAAGGATTTCACCAAACTGTTAGGAATGGGCCTGGTTAAAGGTCTTTAGAACATTCACTTGGAATGTCACCCAGTTAAAGGATTTATCCAATGGCTATTAAACCAACCTAAGTACATAGGATTTAGACTTACTATTACAATTGCTAGAAAGTAACGATAATGGTCTTTTGATCTGATATAACTTACAACATACTTTGCAGATCTCAGATCACACTTTCAGTTCAATCCTTATGCTTGGCTTTAATCACTTCAGCTCTGACTTCTTGTCTTCCCCTCAAGCTTTGTCTCCTTGATTCTTCTTACTCATTCTACCAATGCAATCATCCTTGTGGTCATCTATCTAAATAGAGTTCCTGTGCTTTCTTCTCCTTAGCACATCCTTTAGCACTTCATGCTTTTTATGCTTAACCACCTTCTCTCTCTTTTTGTCCACTCTTTTTCATTAACTTGTGTCTTCTTAAATAGAAGTCTAATTTTCCTTTGTCGCTCAATTCTCCCTCTCAAATTT
Organism: Cupressus sempervirens; assembly: GCA_028749045.1. Classification (NCBI taxonomy): domain Eukaryota; kingdom Viridiplantae; phylum Streptophyta; class Pinopsida; order Cupressales; family Cupressaceae; genus Cupressus; species Cupressus sempervirens. The sequence goes on along the minus strand of CM053787.1, from coordinate 185,574,324 downwards.
TAGGGTTTTAAGATGGATTAGGTAGGATACAACGTATCTACCCCATATCTTGTTCTCTTCTAGAAATTTTTCCAGTTGTATCCTTTAAAAATGTTCTACATGGTGTTCTGTTCCACCAGCTCATCATTCCTATCTTCCTTTTAATTCATGAATTTCTAGATAACAACCTTGTTGGCTTAGATCTAGCGAATCTTCGATTTCCAAAATAATGCAGTAGCTCGGCATTATTGAGTTACTGGTGCTTGGCACCTCTGTGTTACTTGGCACCTATACCTGTTCGACACTTGGTTCTACTCGGCACTTGGTTCTTCTCAGCACTTGGTTCTACTCAACACTTGATTCTGCTCTGTGTCACTCCGCATCTGAAGTTTACTCAACATTTGGAGTTTGCTCGGCATCTTTAGTTTACTCTGCATTAACTAGGAATTTTTTTGGCTCTTACTAGCTTGCTCGGCTCCTTCTCTCTAATGAACTTAGTTTGAGCTTTACAAAAGACTTAGCTAAAACCTTAAATCTTTGATATGTTTTAGTGTGCCCATTCTTTGTATCTTATAGTATGTCATCAAATACACTTTTTCATCAATGGCTTAGCTGATCCTTGTACTTCATTACAACATCATAACTTCAAACTTTCTCTAGGTGTTCTAGTTACATCTTATTGATTGCCTCCACCTTGACAATCAACTAATTGATAGTATTTGGATCACTAAAGCAATTGTCATTCCTGCAAGTAGCAAGTTTAACATCAGTGACAATACAATGATTGAGGACATTCTTTACCAGTTCCATATATTATTCCAACAACTCTTTGTATGATCATTTCAATCATTTCCAAAAAATTTATGCCACCTAGGAAAGTTCTAGATGCTCAAACTTAATACCTAGGGCTAATAGAACCTAACAATACATATAGAGTCAACTAGATACATCTTTGACTTTTATTTTAGGAATTTCAAGTAGCCCAACTTTGGAAGGCTATAACTCTCAAATAGTTGCTCTGATTGGCTTTTATAAAAACTTTTTGGAAATTTCAGCTCATGATCTACAAGCTAAATACTATGTAAGTGCCCTTTCGTCAAGATTTTAGACCTCATTCGAGCACTCTAAGGCCTCCAACGGTGACCCTAAAGATTTTTCTCCTAAATTTTCCACTTAAAAATTGCACAACTTCTTAGATACTTAAGCTAGAGCAATGAGATTTTTATGGCAGCCTTATAACTCTAAAATAAACTTTCATCTAGAAAATGAATGCATTCTAAGCTCGTATGAAAACTTACCAAAAATAGCAAGTTCTCAAAAATAGCAACCACCCTATCTACTAGTCCTTACCAAAATAGAAAAGACAAAAAACAAAATATTTTTGGGTGATGCAAGATTTCTTTTGTTGACATTATAGTCAAGTTTTTTTATTAATGACATGCACTTAATCAAATGGTTAGAAACTACCAAGCTTATCTTGCAGTTTATAGTGTTAACCAATTAATTTAGGTTCTACTGAGTTCTACAATTGCTACCAAGTTCCAAAAATAGTATTTAGTTCATACCGAGTAGTATCCACAAAGTTGATGATTATCAGTGTAAACTGAGCTTCATAGTGTTTACCAAGTTTCTCAATCCAAACTAATTTCTCTAGTGTTTACCAAGCTTGTAGTGATAGTGTTGACTAAGCTATTCAATGTCAACCAAGTGATTTAGTTTATATGTCAAGTTTTGTAGTATTCACCAAGTCACCAATGCTAACCGAGTTCAAACTACTTGGAAGTGATTAGTATGAACTGAGCTTCTATGTCTACTGAAAGCATGACAATGTTGAGTGTTGACAATGGTTACCGAGTATAAGAATCTCACCTAGTTTGTCTTCAAAACCTAAGTACCAACAATTGGGCCAACTTTATGTATTTTGATAAAACTTGTATTGTAGCTAAATTTGATGATTTATGATTTGGATTGGTATATATATAATATATTATATCACATCTGAAGAAGTATGGTATGAATATAAAAAGATATGTGTAAGAGAAAAAGTGATAAGTAAGAAGGCTACATGCAGTATAAGGAGCAGTAAAGATTTATCTATCACAACAAGGTGAGCATTACACTTCAAAGGAACCTCAACTACCAAATCAAAGTTATAGATAAGAGATTGAAGCCACTGGTTTATCCTAATTGGTGGAATAGTTAAATCCTTTCACAAGGTAAACTTAATAGTCTTTTGTAAATCTCTTTATTGAGTGCATACTTCATTGTATGTTTTGTAAATCATTTTACAAGGTGGACCTAGTAGTCCTTATTGATCCTAACAAGGCAGATCATTAGAATTGATCATTGTAAGTCTTAATCAGCCAACTTTATACTACAATACTAAAGCTTGTGGGTATCATCCCCACCCCAATTTTACTTTTTATTTGGAAGGTTGATGGGTCACCATATCTTGTGTCAAAGTGTTATGAATGTTTTAATGCTTTTAATTTTTCATGCATGCAATTAGATCAAAATAAATATGAAGGATTAATTGGTAAAGTAAGAATAAGTTTTATTGGTTCCTAATTCACCCCTCCCCTCTTAGTAACCTATCCTTCTTATATTTCCAATAGCTCTTACACCCAGGATGCTCCTACATCAGACACTTCGAGTAACTTAAGAAGTGACTATGTCATGTCTTAGATATTCAGAGGAAAACCAAGATAGTTAACCTCCTCCCTTGCTAGCCATGATGAATCCTCTATTGGCCTCCCTTTCTATTTGACCATATATTCCTTATAAGTTTTTTTCCTTGTACTTTTTCCAACATGACTATCTAGTATCTCCTCAATCTGCTTTACAGTCAAACTAGATGCCAGAATACTCCTCTATGCTTCTAAAACTTCATCTCCATCACCTCCTTCATAATACTCTGTCAAATCTGAAATATTAATTACTAGTGAAATATTTAATTCAGAAGGAAATTCCACTTCATAAGCATTTCTAGAATCACACATTTTCACTATCTTGCATGGTCCAAACTTATTCATCTTCAGCTTATTATATGTACCCATTTGAAAATGCTCCTCATTAAATGAACCATGACTTCATCTCCAATCTAAAATTTATTATACCTCCTTTTCACATCTACCTTAGCCTTGTACTGTGTAGTCATCTTTATGGTGTGCTTCCTCACCTCCTCATGGATTTTTTCAAATATTCAACAAAATCATATGCTTAAGTACTACTTATCTCTCCTTTTTCCAACTGTCTCAATTCAAAAGCATTTCTGGGACTACTCCCATATTCAATCTGGAATGGTGATTTACCAATACTCATGTTGACAGAATTATTATATGCAATTTTTTCCTATTGTAAAATTAGATCCAATCCTTTTGACTTGTCTCCAACCAAACATCTCAACAAATTTTCCAAACTCCTATTCACCACTTATATTTGTCCATTAGTCTATGGATGATGTGATGAACTAAACTTCAACTCTATCTTTAATTTATTCCACATCATATGCCAAAAATACCCAACAAATTTGGTATCTCAGTCTAAAACTATACTATTTGGCAAACCATGTAGTCTAACCACTTTTCTAAAAAATAACTCTATTACATGAATAGTGTCACTAGTCTTCTTGCAAGGAATGAAATGTGCCATATTTGAAAACTTGTCAACCACCACAAAGATAGAATCATGCCCTCACTATGTCCTCTATAATCCAAGAACAAAATCCATGTTGATATCCTCCCACAACTTCTCTGGTATAGATAATGGTTGATATGACCCTGTATTTTGCTTCACTCCTTTTGCCATCTCACATACTCTACAATTTTGTAAAAACTTCTTCACATCTTGCTGCAATTGTGGCCAATAATAATTCTTAGCAACTAAAGCAATGGTCTTATCTGTGCCAAAATGTCTAGCCAATCCTCCACTATGTTTCTCCTTGATGAGATTCTCTCTCATTGAACTTCTAGGAATGCACAACAAGCTTCCTTTGAAGAACATAATTGTTGGTGTATATACGCATTTACTATTTACACTTACTTAAGTTTACTTAGGTTAATGCATTATTTTATTATTTATTTTGTGAGACACTTAGGAGTTTGCAGACTTTTATGAGCTCTCATGTTGACAACACAGAAGCACACAACTCTAATTTAGTACATGGTGTCTACAACACTAGAGTTTACATCATTCACTGAGTTGTCATTTTGACAACACTTATTCACACTCTTTTTTTAGTACATTTTGTCTACAACACCAATTTGTGTGCTACACCATTGTAGGCTTATCCTCTCATCATCGCACTTACTTATGTGCTTAATGGAGGATAACCCATATCTGGTGGACATGTGCCTAGTTGTATGACTTATCATGTAGCTAATTCTTAAGCATTCTAGATGCATCTCAGAGGCCTTTATATATAGGCACTCCTAGTGTACTTTCATGCATATTGAATTGAATACATTGTTATTCTAATCATACTCCTTTCTGGCCTATAATTGTGCTTGTGTTTGAGTTCTTAGTTCCTAGGTCAATTTTTCCCTAAGAAAAATTTTAACATGGTACCAAAGCTTGGAAATTTTCTCTTCACATAGCCATTTAGCTACCCTAGGCCAAAGTTGATCATGAGGCAAAAAAGAAATTGTAAATCAGCACCCAAAGGCCCTGATTTGCGACTCAAGTATGATCCTTTAGATCTGCGATTTAATTTTATTCAGAACTGCAATTTAATTCTCTATATTTCCATCATGCATTTTTGCATATCTTCCTAATTATTTTGGCCTAGATGGGCCAATAGAGAAAAAAATTATAGGTACCAGTCAATCACACCCCGGCCCTGTACGGTTGCTAGAATATTCTATTTTAGTGGGTATTCATTCCAAACTAGTTGCAACAAAATCCAGCCGAGAACCATTTTCGACGATCACACTAATCATCAATCCAGTGAGAGCAACCATTGGCCGAGCCTCAACAACCAGTGGGCTCCAACTCAATGGCCATAGTGCAACCATTGTATTTTATATACTGTATAATGTTCGCACACATTGCATGTAGGACAAATGAAATAACCGAGCACCAGTTTAACAACTTTCTGACATACACTTTAGAACCTGGTGATGACTATAATTCAAATCTCTAAAGACATTTTTATACTCTCTAGCCAATGTTGAACAAGTCCTGGCACCGTCTTCTTATATTTCGGGCCACTAAATGCGAAATCCTGCCCCTAGAAGTGACTGTTTTACTTTTTTGGCTGCTGCAACAATGCCCTCTACTCCACCGACCTGGCAGCCTATGAGACGTCACCATGTGGAGTAGCCCTCTATAGATAGTCCTAGTCAACACCGAGTCACCCCCCTCTGCACTCATGCTCAGACCACGTCAGCACCAATACAGGTCTTAGCCACATGGACTAACAGTTGGACATGTGATGTCAGCATCACATAGGATGCCAATGCAAACCTAGTCATACTACCACATAGGATTTTTTTGTACCTTCTATACCGCACATGTTTTGGATTCATACGCCTAGTTAACAATGTATACTACCATGTTACCTAGGCAACTATTTTTTGCTAACGTCATCATTTTACGAAAAAAATTGATAGTCATCTGACTGTCATTTCTAGGGATTTTATAACTACTATGATGGTTGTTTGACCATCAAATTTAAGTTAGCAATTTTTTTACCAAACCCCTCTCTAGATTGCTTTTTGATTTGGCAACCTAAATTTGCGAGGCCATAACTTGAGCATCCGGACTCCAATTGAGATGCAATTTTTTGAAATTGGGTAGAATTTTCTAAAAAATTTAGTGGTGGTGTTCTTTTCTAGTTTTGGTGCAAGAATTTTTTAGAAATTGCATTTTTTGGCTACTATACCTATTCAATCTTGCATTTTGCAACTTCAAATGCTCCGTACGGGCTCATCTAGACAAGAAAATAGGTTTCATTTTTTTTTAAAGTGCATTATTTTTCATCTACTTTCTAGATCTGTAGTCAGATTCTAGGGTTGTGTGGACAAAAATCTCACTTTCAAAACTAGGACTTTTTCTGCATTGTATTACTTTGATTACTTTTCAAAAAAAATGCACATTTGAGCTACAGTTCTTAGTGATAGATTTGGGCCTCAAAAGGTAGTTGTAAAAAGAAAAATTAGAAGTCCACTTTGTTCATTTTGACAAGTGGCCTATTGTACATGCACTACATATAAAGTGCCAAAAGCATTTTTTTGGGGGGGGTCTTTTGATTGGGTGAAAAGGGGGGTGTGTACTATGTTCTTGTGTCTCTTTGTGTGCTCTTTTTATTTTTTTGCGTCATGGGTTCACCTAAATTTCCACTTCTAACTTCATGTAATTATTCTACATGGAAAGATGTTGCATGGAGTAGATTAATGGAAAAAGGTTATGTCTTTATGTTGATGGTACAATTCCCAAACCCACTGATGCTAAAGAAATCATTAATTGGAAACAACAAGACCAACATGCTTTAGGAATTATCAGGAATTGTATACATAGAGACATCTTCTTCCACATTTCCAATTTCAAGGAATCCAAACCTACATGGGACAAACTTGAAGCATTGTATGGTAAGGTGGATGAGGAAAAGGGATTCTAGATTGAAGATGATCTACTTCTATTGGATCCAAAGAACTTTGACACAATTCAAGATTACATCAACAAATCCAATGAGTTTAGGGCACTAATTAAAGATTGTGGTAATCCCATGAAAGATAAAAAGTTGATTCATCACATCCTGAAGAGGCTACCTTTAGAGTATGCTTCCTTTGTTTCAAGTTATAATACTCATAGGTTGACCAAGGAAAATGCTTACCAGAAGCCTACATTTGGTGCATTTGTAGAAATGTTGATTGTTGAACAATCTCACTTGATAGATTTGGGACTTCTCACATCATCAAAGACCAAAGCATTGGGGGCTAGTGATGAGCACCAATCAAATCAAGAAGGGAAAAGTTCTAGCAACAACAAGAAAAAGTAGTGGAAGTAGAAATCACAATCTGAGACACAATAATCCTCCTCACAACAAGGCAATTCTTCTTCCAACAAGAAGGGAAGTAATATAAAGAAGGACAAACTTTTTTGTGCATACTGCAAAAGCTAAATCATGATAAGCATCATTGCAAGACTAAAAGAATCAATGAGTTGGAAAACCTACTCAAGAAGAACAAAATTCAAATGCCAAGTACTTCCAAGGATTCAACTCCAACCTCTTCAAAGGGAAAAGGGAAACCACTTATGGAAAATACAAGTTCTTCTTCAGAATGGATACTTGACTCAAGTGCCTCCTATCATATGGGTTCTTCAAAGGGAGACTTGTCTTCATTGAAGCAGTCATAGGTATCGTACATCTTCATGCGAGATGATACCAAAATGGAAGTTGAAGGGAAAGGACATGTGAAAATAGAAAATGGGAAATTCAAAGACATTCTCTACGTTCCAAATCTAAGCTCCAATCTCCTCTCAGTTTACCAAATCACTCACCTTGGAGATGGTCACAAAGTTGAGTTACTTCCAGATTCAGTGGTGCACAATCTTAGAGATGATTCCTTGGTTGCATTGGGGAAAGTCAATCATAACAAGAGGCTTTATTCCTTCTCCCACTTTGTGCTTAAGTCTCCTTCTCAAGCCTTGTTGACTCACTCTACTTCACAAACTACATTATGGCATGATTGGTTTGGTCATCTTGCCTTCCACTCTCTTTAGCAACTTTGCTTCAAACATATGGTCAAAGGTCTACCTAAGATCAACTTTTCTAAGGGTGAGTGTTCATCATGTTCGTTGGATATGCATCTCAAGGAGAAGTATGATAAAGGGAAGTCTTCAAGAGCTCTAGTTGTTTTTATTTAGTTCACATGGTATTAGCAGGTCCTTTTGTAGTGACTTCAGTCAGCCAATGCTGCTACATCCTTACTTTTGTTGATGACTTTTCATGCTTCACATGGGTCTATTTCCTTCATCATAAGAATGAAGTAGTTGATAAGTTTCAAGCCTTTAAGAGTCATGTTGAACACAAATCAAGGAAAGCCACCAAGGTTCTATGGATGGACAATGAAACTAGATATAAGGATAGAAGACTAAAATACTTTTGCAAACTTGAGGGAATTGATCTTCAGAATCCACCAGCATTCAGTTCACACAAGGTAGATGTTGTAACTATGAGGATTAGAACTCTTAAGATCATGGCAAGTTGCATGATTAAATCCAAGTCTCTTGATCCTACATTAGAAGTCAAAGCTATCAACAATTCCACTCACATACTTAACAGGTCTCTTCATAATGCCTTAGATGGGAAGACTCCTTTTGAGGCATGGTGCGGTAGAAAACTAGTTGTGAGTCACTTCAAAGTCTTTGTTTGTCTAGCATGGGAAAACCTATCCTCTAGGGGATAAAAGTTACCATCATATTGGCCTTGTACTTTCATTAGTTATGAAGATGGTGTTAAGGCTTATAGACTTATGGATCTAGAGACTCATGAAATTTTTGTGGAGAAGGATGTTCACTTTGAGGAAAGTTCACCCAAGTTATCCTCTACTCCTCTCTACACTTCATACACTGTGGAAACTGATAGTGACACCAGCGATAGTGCTTCAACAGATTCAGACACATGGGTTTCTATCGACAGTTGCAATGAGAGGTCACAACATCAGTATAGTCCACATGTTGCCATAGTGATAGGTCTAGCATAGTAGGGTACATATTGTCTTCTGGCTCTAGCTTCAGTTGATGACTACAAGGCAAACATTGTAGGCTTGTTTGTGGAATCACACTTAGTAGACTTGGAAGACAGCCTTGATGATTTACATCTTCTCATTGATGATGATGATCCTTCTATAGTTGTTGCAAGGGCTCACTCTAACCCTCATGTCCATTCTCTACATGATCAATCTTCACAAGTTGGTGTGATTGTGGATCCATATGAACAGCAATTGGAGGAGGTCTCTTTATCAATTGAGGAGATAGTTGGCTCATTGGGATAGGTTCAACAAACATCCTTGCCAGATCTACATTCATTCTTTTCAGCATAGTTGGAAGGGGTGACCACCAGCATCAACATAGGGACACTTGAGCAAGTTTCAAGGCCACCATACATCTTCAAGATTGTACCTTTGCCATTGTTTCTTCCAAAGGGGAGGAACATCATCTAGCATTCATGGACTAGCTTCTTCCTTGGAGTAGCAATCACTGGTCAGCATTCTTCATTTTGGGGGCAGGGGACTACCTCTTCTTTCTTATGGGGGGGACTTTTTCCTCTTATGAGGTCTTGTTCTTCTCATTCTTCACTATACTATATACTTGATGTATGTCGTAATGGGGGGGTCTTGATTACTCCATCCATCCATGTATCTTAATTTTCATCTCTTTGTGGAGAGGGTTTTTCCCATGAGGTTTTCCCTCTTTATCCACTTTATGAGAGATTGCATTTCATTATGTACATGGGTACCTAACATGGCCTAGTAGTTGGGATCCATCTTGCATTTCATCCTAGTTTTTGTAAGCTTAAGGGCATTCTCCTAAGTTGCACTTAAGGGGGGGTGTTGGTGTAAATACGGATTTACTATTTACAAATACTTAAGTTTACTTAGGTTAATGCATTATTTTATTATATTGCATTATTTTATCATTTATTTTGTAAGACACTTAGGAGTTTGCACACCTTTATGAGTTGTCATGTTGACAATAGGGAAGTACACAATTCTAATTCAATGCATGGTGTCTACAACATTGGAGTTTGCATGATTCATTGAGTTGTCATGTTGACAATAGGGAAGTACACAATTCTAATTCAGCGCATGGTGTCAAGAACATTGGATTTTGCATCATTCATTGAGTTGTCATGTTGACAACATAGTTATTCACACTCCCTTTTTAGCACATGTTGTCTACACACTAATTTTCATGCTACACCATTGTAGGCTTATCCTCTCATCATCGCACTTACTTCTATGCTTAATGGAGGATAACCCATATCTGGTGGACATGTGCCTGATTGTATGACTTATCACATAGCTAATTCTTAGGCATTCTAGATGCATCTCAGAGACCTTTATATATAGGCACTCCTAGTGTACTTTCATGCATATTGAATTGAATACATTGTTATTTTGGTCATACTCCTTTCTGGTCTACAGTTGTGCTTGTGTTTGAGTTCTTAGTTCTTGGGTGAATTTTACCCTGAGGGAAATTCTTACAATAATATCTTGGATCATGAAATCAAACCACTTTGTCTTGTCAAGTGTAATAGATTATGTACAAGCCTTCCATGCTTCACCAAAATTAAGATCATCTAGATACAAAGTACTGAGTTCCTTAAATCCAACCACCTCTATCTACATTTCTATCAGAAAATTTTGTCTTCTACTAAGAGCATCTACAACTTTGTTAGACTTACCACTCCTGTGTTTCAAAACAAATGTACAACTCTACAAAAACTCAACCCAATTTAAATGACTTTGGTTCAATTTTCCTTGACTATTCAAATATTGTAAAGCTTGATGATCAATATACAAAACAAACTCCTTAGGAAGAAGATAGTGTCTCGACTTTTTCAATGCCTAAACTATAGCATAAAATTCATGATCATAAACAGAATATTTTCTTTTTGCACCATTCAACTTCTCACTAAAATAAGCAACAGGTCTACCTTCTTCGCTAAAAATAGCTCCTATTGCAGTACCACTAGCATCACAATCTACTTGAAACACCATGTTAAAATTAGGAAGTTTAAAATAGGTTGCTCAATAAAATTTTTTTTCAATAGATTAAAACGCTTATCTACTCCTATAGACCACTTAAATTCTTTCCTATCCCCTCTTATTGTTATAGTCAAGGATCCACAAATAATGCTAAAACCTCTTATGCACTTTCTATAAAAAGTAGTTAGTCCATGAAAAGATCTTACATCTCTCACACCCTCTGGAGTAGGCCATTCAAGGATAGTCTTCACTTTCTTTGGGTCCATTTTAAGACCTTTTTCTAAGACTACAAATCCAAGGTACACTAACTCCTTTTCAAAATTGCACTTCTTCAAGTTTATCAAAAAAGTTCTTCCTTCAACTTATCAAACATCTTGCAAATATGTACCAAATGATTCTCCAATGTCTTACTAAAGATCAAAACATCATCTAGGTAAACAATGACAAACTTACCCATAAACTCCTTCAATACCTCATTCATGAGCCTCATGAAAGTGCTCGGTGCATTGGTTAGCCCAAAAGGCATGACTAACCACTTGTATAGTCCTTCTTTTATCTTGAAAGTAGTCTTCCACTCATCACTTTCTCTGATATGAATATGATGGTACCCACTTTTCAGATCTATCTTTGTAAAATACATAAACCCACTCAAACAATCCATAATATCATCCATCCTTAGCAATGAAAATCTATACTTGATTGTGATCTTGTTGATAGCATAAGAATCTATGCACATCCTCCATTCTTCATTCTTCTTTGGTACTAATATGACTTGTACAACACATGGACTCAGATTTTCTCAAATCAATCCCTTCTGCAACAACTCATGAACTTTCTTGTTCAACTCTTCACTTTTGGATGGTGTCATTCCATATGCTTCCTTGTTTGGAAAACTGACTCGTGGAATCAAATCTATTAGGTACATTATCTGATACAATATCATAAAACTCTCCCAACATATCTGCAACTACTGTAGGTACATCCTCTACTTCTTCTTTACTATCTTTTGGAATTATAGAAAAATGCATATATGCTCATGCTTCATACCTTTGAGAAAATATTTTTGATCAACAAAACATATTTTGGCAACACTACATACCTTTTCTTCTTTCTCCTTCAATGACTTTAACTTATTCTTCACTTCATCCTTTGTCAGTGTGTAGGTATTTTCTTGCTCATCGTGTACAACATGCCTATCAAACTATCATGGCCTACCCAAAAACATATGATATATGTCCATAGGTATGATATCACAAAGTTGATACAGTGCAACGTAGGAGAATATCCAAAGGAGATGTTCTAGCCCCCAACAATATAACCACACAATAGAAACACAACAAGAAACAACAATGCAAGATCTGATACCAAATTACAATTCTTGATTCATAGATATATAACTGATTACATGTAATATGCTCAGCTATAAGGCCTTTTGGGTTAGGGCTAAATACAAATAGAAATTAAAAAATTAGTTCTACAAGATCCAACAAGATCCAACTTACAACCAATCTTAGCTAGTCCATATACACAACTAGATAAGAACACCAAGAAGAATCCACACTTGTACCTACAAGTCCACCAAGAGATCCTCTAGTTCATAAGCTGCAGCTCTAGCTCCTAAAATTTTCATCTATCCTTCATTCCATCCCCAAACTCCTAATGACTAAAAGACTCCACAATACCCCTACTTATACCAATCTAATCCACAAGTTGACCTAGAACACAAATTAAATGCCACAAGTTAGCTGGCAACAGCAATTAAATGTCTAGAAATCGATATCTGAGTAAAATCATGATATCTCCTACCTCCAATTGAATTAGAACTCATGCTTCAAAATATAGGTAGAAATTTGGGTCCAATACAACCCTTTAAATTTGAAAAGGCTGATTCCCCAAGGAAAATTGTGCATCCATCCTAAAATTCACACACATCAGACTATCATGTGAGATTGCTAGAAATCGATACTCTGAGAGAATTTCCATATCTCCAAACTTATAATGAATTAGAACTTTCATCCTTAACCAGAGATATTAATCTACACCCTCTTCAATCCTTGAAGTTCATAGCCTCTCATTAATTAATAATAATTAGTTATACATCCTACAATAGGCACCCAGAAACCAAAAAAAACACAATTTCAGCAGCAAGGTTCAAACAGCTCAAACTTCAACTTAATACATTCAATCTCTATGCAATCATAAGGAAAGGTTTCCTAATGTGTCTCGAACACATATCTAACCATACAAATATAACTCCACCAAAATCTAAGCTCGATGCTCCTCGACACTTGACCAAAATCTCTCCAAACATGTAGGATTGCACAAAAGCCTAGGATGCTCCTGCATCAAAAGTAGCTCATCCTAGTAGCTTCAAATCTTGAACTTCACTAAGAATAGCTCATTGACCATGACCTTGTGGTCATTTTTCACCCAATAAATATAGTATGGATGTAGGTGTTTATATCTCTTCAACTTCAACTTTGTGACCATCATTTCTAACACCAAATTGTCAGTACTTCCACCTTAAATGATCACATCATAACACTTATCTTCACATATTCACCTTGTGTGAAGCAAGCTCCTTCTTTTATTAGGTTCATTCTCACCACTCATTAGGACACTTATATTAACTAGAACTTCTCCTCTTTCAGCATCTTTAGAATGTGATGATCTAGCATCTTCATCAACATGTGCAACTCTAGCCTAGCTTTTTGTTCTTTGATTTGTCCTTCCTTGGAGTTGGGAATATTCAAATGCTATATGCCCTTATTCTTCACAGTGAAAGAATTTCCAACAAAAGTCTCCTCTTCCTCTCTGGTCTCTATTATTTTGATCATGGAAATGATTGGAATTATTTCCCCTTTGGTTCTAATTGCTACTTCTAGCCTCATCCTTGTTCTTCTTATCATCATTACAACCTCCATAAGATCATTTTCTAGATCTTCCACCATGACCTCTTCTGCTATTCTTGTTGTCAAACTTCTTGCTTAGTTTCTCCTCAACTCTTAGGAAAAACTAGTATGTCTCCTCAATACTATTCATTCAAACCAAACTTAGCTCATCCAGGATACTTGGCCTTAACTTATTAAAATAATTGGCCACTTTCTCCTTATCAACTTATGCATGGCTGGTTCTAATGAGAACTCGATAGAACTCTTTAGTATACTCTTGAACAAATTTTCTTGCTTGCTTCAACCCTTGCATCTTCTTCAAAAGATCAAGTTCATAATCCATGGGATTGAATTTTCACTTAATTTTAGCTAACATCTGATCCCATCTAGTGTTTTTTCCTTTCCCTTTCTATTTCACTCTGACTGAACCTCTTGCCACCAAATCTTTGCATGTCCCTTTAGTTTCTCCTTTGCAAATTTGACCCTATCAAGATCCTCAATATCTTCATACTCAAAGTACTCCTCTAATTTAAGATTTCCCAAAAATGTGGCAACTTCAACCTTAGGTCTTTTTCCAATCCTGGAGATGACCTTAAAAAGTCTCTCTTCCTCTAGGTTTAGAACTACCTCTACTTCAACATTTGCTTCTACTATGTCCTCCTCCCTAATTTCATCTCTTATAGGAAGATTTATTCCTTTGCACATTTTTTCTTCCAATGCTTGCATTTGTCTTTAGAGGGCTCTAAAACCCTCAGGTGTAACACCTATAGCTCTTTTGCCACGCTCTTTTTGTGGATGTATTTTTGCACTTTCGCTAAAACCCTAGTGCAAATTGCCTCACAATTGGTGATATGTCTACATGCTCAGCCCAAACCATGATCCTAGTGCAAACTACCTCACAATTGGTGATCTATCCATATACTCAAGAACTCTAGCTCTCATACCACTTGGTTAAGGTTGCTCTCCTTAATACCATAAACACATAACAGAAACAAAGAAACAACAACAAATGCAAGAACAAAATATGGACTTCTTATTTGTGCCACAAATGTAAAATTATAGAATTCACAAGTACAATATGCTAACTCACTTAGGCACCTTCATTATAGTAATTTGCAAGACTAATTTGTGAACTACCACCTAGAGCTCTTATATACAATATTTGGGTCTTTCTTAAATAGGCAATTTTATGCCACCCGAGAAGGTTCTAGATGCTCATACTTAATACCTAGGGCCAATAGACCCTAACAATACATATAGAGTTAGCCAAATACATCTTTAAATTTTATTTGAGGAATTTTGGGTAGCCCAACTTCGAAAGGCCATAACTCTTGAACTATTGCTCTGATTGGCAATTATAACTACTTTTTAGAAATGCCAGCTCCTAATCTATAGGTTTAAAAGTGCACAAGCACCCTTCGACAAGTTTTCAGACTTCATCTAAGAAATCTAATGCCTCCAATGGTGAGCCTGAAGATTTTTCTCCTAAATTTTCCACCGAAAATCTGCAATAACTTCTCTGATACTTAAGTTGGAGCAATGAGATTTTTATGGTAGGCTTCTAACTCTAAAATGAACCTTCATGTAGAAAATGAGAACATTTTGAGCTCATATGGAATACTTACTAAAAATAGCAAGTTCGCAAAAATAGCAACCACCCTATCTACTAGCCTTATTAAAATAGAAAAGACTAAAAAGGAAATATTTTTGGATGATGCAAGATTGCTCTTACACCCAAGATGCTCCTGCATCATAAGGTATGTAATCTTTATCTTTTCCTTTTCTCTACAATCTTTTATAAAGGACACTTTACATTCTTCAACATTAGTGAAGCTCATTAGTCTTGGGTTCTCTCTTCTAGCCATTACTTATATGCTTCCAAATCCCTTCTTAACTTTGTTGATTCCTTATCAAATTATGCATTTTCCCTTCCATATTGGCTTTTAGTTTATCCCTCTCTCAAGTGCCTTCTTTATTCTTGTCGCTCTTTTTGAGACTCTATTTTTGTATGCTTCTACATCTTGTCTTCTTTCATCTTATAGAAAACTCACCTAGGATTCTCTTTCCTTCCTTTTCTGCCTAGTCTTTTGGTGCTACAATTATCCTACCACATCAATCATAACAAATAATAAGTGCAACTTAAAATATCAATAACGCATTCCATATTCACTGCCAAGATCTTTTGGCTCCCAATTTTCCTAGACCTTGTAGGCTTTAGTAATGTTTAATTCACACTATAACTATGTACAAGAAAAATGCATAAACAAACTTGGTGTTCTCTACCTAGATCTTTAAGGCTCTAATACCTCTTGATGAAACCACTCTTGATGAACATTAATCTATGCAACTTATAAAGAATACATTATACAAATAGATCATAATAGAAATAATGATAGAAGCCTAGGGTAAATTAATAACAATCATTACACCCTTCTCACAATTGAAATATAGCTTTTATTAATTAAGTATTTCTAATAGGGTGTAGACAGTATGCCCTCTACAAATATAGAGATTTAATTTAAACTTGACAGTGTCTTATTAACATGCACATTTGATCTCTCTACAACCATTCTTATATAGACTGTAAAATCATTCTAATTGGTAGTGGATTTTATTGCCTAATATCTTCAATATCTCTCCCTTTGTGTATCTAGTCTACTATATTCCTCTGTCTTACTCCAATGAACATATCCTCCTCTTATGCCCCTTCCTTTCTTGAACTTATTGGCTTCCATCAGATTAATTGAGCTATTGATCCAACTTTTTATTCTCCTAATCTGCATAACTATCTTTAATTTCTCTCCCTCTCTGAAGGAAACTAATCATCGTGATTGATCTTATCCAACACCTTATCCATATGGTAGTTAAATTACCCATAATTTTTTTTCTAGAATAAAATAATGTTAGAAATTAAATCATCATACCAAGAGAGTTGAAATTAGAGAGCAATGCCCTTGCAGCAAATTGTGAGGTACATGTAGCCAATCTTCTCAAGGAGGTCATAAATCCCAATTACATGCCTCATAACCATATATTAATAGAGTAAGTTCCCAAATAGCTCATGGTTGATCAAAAACCTCTTACATAACCTCTTACCTATCTTTAGCCTTCACCTACCCTCACAACCAAAGGACTTCTACATGACTATATTTTTTGCTCTCACTATTTTTCCTATTCAAGCTACTCGATCATCTCTAGAGAATACAAATGAAGAAGAAAAATGTATAATTACAATTAGTAGCCTTTCACTAATCACTCTAATCATTTCGTGTAGTTGTCACCACTTAAACAACTCCATTGGTTATTTTATTATTTATAATTTAAACAAAACTGAAGACTCATATACATCAAACATTATTGCTTGAAAAAAAAAATAGCTATTAATTTCGTTATCTTGAATAACTTATACTAAAGTGGAGCTACAAATTCAATAATAATAAAATGTCATATTGGGACCACAATGAATAACAATGCTAAAATGGGGCAACAACTTGAAGAAAATACCACAATTCTTATTAGGTCAAACACTAAATAACGAATCGGTGTCATCTGATAATATCATGATTCATCTTGTTTGTACAGTTGAATCAAAGTGGAAGTACAGTCGGCATTAAAGATACTCACGGGTGGACATTCCAACATTTTTGTTAATCATCAACAAAGTTAAAATAAAGAAGATTCCAGTCACGGAAGCATGTAGGGCTGGATATTTCTTTTATCATCACAAATGCCACTTTCTCAAAACACGTTTGCTCTCGTGTGATAGTACTTTCATTCTCTCATAACATCCATTAAATCTATGGAGAACGTTCTGTCTTTTGTTTTGTTTTTCTTGTTATCCAACTTTTGTGCATGATAAATACTGCACGTATAACTTATCAAGCTGTGTTATTGTTATTTCAGCCTGCCCTTGAGAGGAAGAAGGAATTCAGTAATGGAGATGTTTTTGTTATTGTTTTTGTTGTATATCTTAGTTTTCCCATGCATCCATATAGATGTCAGGGTCTATGGTAGTGTTTTTACTACAAGAGGGAATGCACACTCTGAGTTACATCCAAGTGGCCATGTTCTTTACAATAAAGAAAATCTTGGTGTAAAAGCAACAAAATGCAATTTGTTTTTAGGGAAGTGGGTTCATGATGTATCATATCCACTGTATAATGCTGTGGATTGCCCATACATTGGTACTCAAACAAAGTGCAGACCAAATGGGAGGCCAGATTCTGATTATGAGAAGTGGAAATGGCAGCCAGATGGTTGTACCATTCCAAGGTTAAGTTACAAACCAACATCTTTTCTTTTTGTTTGTCTCCTAATTTATTATTCCTGTTTACTTTCTTGTAAATGACGAATACCATTGAGTAATATATCACTAAATCTATTTTAATATTCATGTTTGAACTTATTTCTTGTGACTTATTTTACCAACAATGATAGGTAAATGGGTCTTCGCAATTGGTTAGCTTCATGATAGGAAATTGATCTTCACAAATGCCTAGTTCCATGACATATAAATGAAACTCTGGAAAAAATGTAATTTTCATTGATTTATGTATCCCCATCATGGATTTACCTATCATTGATTCGAATGAACTTACTATATTACTTAATTTTTCCTAACATTAAGACATCTTGACAGATTCATTCTAATGTAAGATCCTCTATCAGGTTCAATAGTAAAGATATGCTAGAGAGGCTAAGAGGAAAGCGATTGATGTTTGTTGGAGACTCCATAAGTAGAGGGCAGTTCGAGTCCATGGTTTGCCTCCTTCAAGCAGGAATTCCAAGCAACAAGAAAGTTATGGTTGATAAGATGCCTCTAGCAACATTTAAACTACTGGTAAGTTGTTTAGAGTGTTCACTCCAATTTTATTGGTTTCTTTCATATTGGTTTAAACAGTAAATTTAGATTAGACGTGGTTTATGATTTCAGGCAAGTCTTGTATTTTAATGATGAATCATACAGTGTGATCTAAAATGTTATTAATAAAAAGAAATTATACAATAGAAAATATCTTGAACACTCGTATGAATTACAAAAGTCTAATAATGTTAATATTTAACCATCTTTTACCAAAGTTTCAAAATATTCTTACCCATCTTAAAATCCAACTCTTTCTTGCAGGATTATGATGCTTCTGTCGAATTATTCTGGGCTCCATTTTTGGTTGAGCTCGAAAAGAATAAAGAAGGGAAAATGATTCTTCACATAGACTCTATAGCAAACAATGGAATTATTTGGAAGGGGGCAGATATCCTTATTTTTGAGTCATCCCACTGGTGGGATCATACCGGTGGAAGCAGTGGACAAACGTATGTTTCCTCAAAGTTTTTAAAGAATCATTAAGATATCATATTTCTCAAGTAGTGATATTAACCAAAGAGTAATTGTGTGTATCAACAGATGGGACATAGTCATGGAAGGCAACAAGACATATAGCAATATGGACCATATGGTTGCTTACAAGAAGGCACTTAATACTTGGGCGAATTGGGCAAATTCACAAATAGATTTCAAGAAAACTATGTTGTTTTTCAGAACAATGGCACCTCGCCATTCAAGGTTGTTTTCACATCTAACTGTCATTTTAATTAATTCCCATTAGTGATCACAATTGGGAAGTTTCTTTTTCTCTTTCCTTTTTAATGGCTCATTATATTTTTATAATCAAACATATAAATATATTTCAACCTTCTAACATGTACTGAAACAAATGTAATGGGCATGATGATAAAACAGCTGTGAGAATGAAAAGGAGCCTGTCCAGAACGCATCTGGATACAATCCTCCATTACCTCCTCAGGTGCCAATATTAAAACAAGTTTTAAGCACAACAAAATTTCCTCTTGTTTTGTTGGATATCACAGGCATGTCTCAGCTACGTAAGGATGCACATCCCTCAAAGTATGATTCTCCTCATCCAAGTGGTAATGGCGACTGTAGTCATTGGTGTCTACCAGGGGTTCCTGACATATGGAATGAGATTTTGTATAATTCCTTTGTGGGTAAGGGAAAGCACTAAGGCAAGACTTTGTGGGTAAGAGATAAGGCTTATAGGTTTCAACACAAATAAGTGGTGGCTACATTGAATCCACTAACATCACTTCCATGAGGCTTTCATGGCCCATCTTTACGTCTTTTCTTTTAAACTATTATCAAATTCCCATCAGGAAATCTATTCACATGTCCACCAAGCTTTCTTCTAAGAATGGTTAATTTCAAATTGCAAGAGTTTACGTTTGAACTCGTTTTTACGTATAAATTGTGTTGGTGGCCTTTGTACAACAATATGGATAATGACTTTATGTTTTATATAGAGGATTTCAAAATTTTGAAAAAATATTAATGGAAAAAATATGATATGGAAAAGTACAATCAATCTAGGATTTATCACTTTTTAAGTAAGGATTAATTAGATTTCTTTGAAAATATTTTACAAATGAAATTGTTATTGTGTCTTAAAATATAGCCTTAAATTGTTATTGTGTCTTAAAATATAGCTTTAGTTTTCTTAGGATAGGTTTATGATTAAAGATTCTAACTATAGTTTAGTTAAAATTGTATCAAAAAAATATTTTCATGTGAGCATTAATAAAGTTAGAACTCTAATCCTAACCTTTTTTTTTAATAGGGCTACTTAAGCATATTTTTTCTTGCTTGAAGTGTTCCCATGCAAATTTTGAAGGAAAAAGGGGAACCTAAAAATAAGTGACAATTGCACATTTGAAAAATGCAATGTAGCTCACAAATTTCTTTCCTTGAGGTTTTTATTGCCTCTTTTTTCATTGATTCCAATGTGAAAAAAAAAACTTACTAATTATATGAGATGACTTAAAATTAATAATAATAATAAAAGCACAAGAGCTAAATTCTTAATGGGAAAATACATTCATATTCTTTGAAGTCATGATATATTTAATAAAGTAGGTGTAACTTAATTTTATTTCTCAACTTCAAATAACCTTATAATCATTTGAATAGAAAAGTTTGCTTTCTCTTTCTAGTACAAAAATAACAAGAGGATATCCTAAGAAGAAATATTTGAATTTGTATAGCCTCATAAAGAAATACACATGAATAAGAGAACACCTCATTTTATATATATATATATATATATATATATATATATATATATATATATATATATATATATAGTGAGGAAACTCCTACACAAGCACATAATTGTAATATTCCTCAATGATTTATGTTAGATACATGTACTTATAAATTGAAAACACCAATTTCAAAATTTCTATCTAGGCCACAATATAACACAATTGGTTAGTCACATGACTCACTCATGATACTAGATGTCACCACTTTGCACTTCAAAATATATGACCTAGATCATGTGGTGTAGCAATGTGTTGGAATAAATAATATAAATTGTGTTGAAGAGATGTTTCATTATACATTTGATGTCCAATTGATCAATTATTATGTTATCATTGTTGTCAATTTTCAAAAGGTTATCAATTGATAGTTTACTGAGAGATCATTATAGTATCTACGGAGCATAAATTCAATGTGTAGTTGCTTTGTGTGTTGAATTGGTATGTGTGGTAGATATGGAAGACTCAAAATGGTGTATGTATTATTTCATGTACTACACACAAGTATGAAGAAAGTTATGATTGATTTAAGTATGATAGAGAAACTAGGTCAAAGAATTAGTGATAGGCTTTGAATGATTTGATCGGTCAATAAAATCTATGATGATTTTGATGTTGTAATTCACAATATATTATCTATCCTTAATTGTGAGATTTTGTTTATAGTCGCACATGATTTGGTTTATAGGAAGGCATCTTTTGGATTGATTGTTCAAGAGAAAATTCAAGAACACTTAGAATAGTTTATGTTTGATCCCCAACCATAGTGGTTGGGATGACTCTAGTAGATCTTTCATTATTTAAAGTTAAGTGAAGATATGACAATGATGTGATATAAATAGGTTAAAATGAATTGGTCATACATTGTGTTGGCTCATGAAACAATGTTTAAATAACAAGGTAGCTGAAATAAAATACATCTAAGGCAACTATCCTTCTACTCTTCAAGCTTTTAAAAGCTAGGGGGGTAAAACTTGGATTCACACAAACATAACCATTACTAAAACATATTCTAGAATCCAAATAAACCAAATGTAACCCTTTAATATTCTACACTTGTGTAATGAACTAGTTGTGTAGTAGCAAATCACACAAACTAGAAACTCGCAAGCTAAGTGGGGGTCTTCCTTTTAGCTCCTTAACAGAAATGGAAATGGTTATTTTAATATTTGAAGATTTTAACAAGAACAATTAACCAAACTACAAGAAAATGTAGATCTTGTAGCTTTGGTCAATGCATTTTCCATTGGGTGTTACACAAGCTAAAACATACACCATGGTCCTTGTGACATATCCATGTACTTTGTAAATGAGAAATCGTCTTTCACCATAAATCTTCTACCCACCAAAATCCTCCCATGAGATCTAGAACTTTATCAAAGTACACTAAGCATTTACTTATTTCTTTGAATCAACAAAAAAACAAACTATGGTATGCAAGTCAAAACAAGTTGTAACTGATATATGTGGTCTTTGTCTACATGATATAGAGAATTGTACAACTCAAAGATAGGAGACAATCTGATTCAAGATGAAAATACTCTAATAACTGTTTTGTATTCATCTCTTTGAAACTAAATAAATGAAGATGTATATGAAAACTCAAAGCAACACAAAATAGACTTAGCACTATAACTATTGCTTCATTATTTTCTTAAGGAAAATATATTTGTTGCTCAAATCAAGAAATTTAGAAGAATGGTTGAATCATAGCAATGGAGACTTTCTGAACAAGCTAGAACAAATCCTACATAATGAGAGTGAAGAAGAATATTTAGAAGAACAAAGAAGGGTTAGATCTGATCTGATGATGCCATCTATCCTCTTCATTTTCCATCCATTACTGAAGTAAGGCATGTCTCCTCTCTCCTTAACTGAAAACTCAATCTAATATTCATCATTTCTTCAACAAAATTTAAGAAAATATCTCAAAAAATGATGAAAAACACTCTTGGAAGAATATAAGATCTACTTCTAAAAATCTCACTAAAATGCCTACAAGATGGATGCAAGGATAAAATAAAGATAGAAGGATATTGATACTTTCCTCTCCAAATTTTGCCCATACCTAGATGATGGTTTTTCCAAATGATGTCTCTAACTACCATGGATGAGTCACAAATAGCCATGAAGAAGAATAGCTAAAAAATGCCTTGCTTAACAAACCCTACAATATTTTTTTATAATGCACTTGTTTTATCAGAAAAAATAAAGAGTGTCTCTAGAGATTTTTGATGATATATGAAACTCCTATTGTTGATGAAGATTCACACAAGATATACCTCTCTGAATGTCCCATAGTGAAGAAAATTGTAGTTCCCTTCTCAAAAAAATTAAAATATTTCATTAAAATATAGTTTGAACTAATATAAAATGAAAGAACATTCTATTAATAGTATGTAGGCCTATGAAACATTGCAGGTTTATGATGATTGGTTGCAACTATCCAAGTAGGCGGGTCCCATATCTTTCAATACAAATTTGTTTAAAAGTATTAGAATGTACATATTCTCCTTATATTTCCTTGTGCACTCATTTTGAAGTAATTATTTTAACATTTAATTGAAACCTTCATCTTATTTCCATCAAAATTAGTCAATTCATCTGGACAATGTCACATATTAGCTCATGATTGGCTCTTCTGTCCTTGTTATCACCCCTTGGGTTGACCCCACCTGGCCCACCTCTACCACGTAGCAGCATCCCTTTCTTTCATGAGATGTTGGCAAGCTCTCTTGAAGACATGGGATATTTCCATGTGTCATCTTGTTGACATCATCACCTACTATTGTGCATGCCACATGTCAACTCCTGGTTCATCGGTTCTACCACATCATCTGCTATTAGATACCATGTCATCACCCTACTTGTGTACTTGTCAGACCCACCATGACATGTGGCAGCCTATCATATTTTTCACATTCTTCATGTAACACCTCACAATAATCTATGATTGGCCCATGTGGAACCTTCGCTCTATCACCACCATTGGGTCCAATGTCTTTATGGTGCCCAATTGCATTTTCATGACACCTGACAACTTTCACCCAAAAATACATCATTGGTCTACCTCATCCACTCATCTAGTTAGCTTTCCTTGGAAAATGTACCACATGGAAAGCTCCAATTCATTCACCCATCTGCCACATCATCAATTTGCCAACTCATCAGGTCCACGTAGTGGTATTCTTTGATCAATATTTATTTATATATACCTGTTAGCTAATTTTTCCCTCCCGCCAAAATGGAAATATTTGGATTTAAAATTAGTTAACGGTCACATACATTATAATATTTAGAATAGGGCATGATAATATATTTTTATGACCTTAGGTTATATCTTTTCCTAAGTAGCATGATTTAATGTCTTTACGGGCCCATGTTTTATCCACCGTCAGATCTTTTGATATTGGCGGCCTTCACTTTGTTGCTTTCCAAAAGTGTGCAGATGATATTCTATGTGACAAAGAGACAAGAGAACATGTGTCCATGATGGACCTTTCTTCTTATGGTTGTGAAGTCCTTTGACATGGGTCTAGTTGGTAGTTTCTAGTTTGTTATTTCATCATGGGTCAATGTTTCTTCATTATTTTCATCTGCTATCAGATCAAGATTATTTGAGGGTTACCACTTTCTCACTTTCTCAAGATGCGAGGACTTTAAATTATGCAAGAAAGTGAGTGTGTGACATGTGATAGGTGGCTCCTTTTTTTGTGGGCCACAAGAGAGGTGGGCAAGGTGTCAGATGACCTGCCATGGGGCCATGTTTCTATTGGTTGATGTGGTAGCAAAGATTAACATATCTTCAAGACCATCACATGAAGTGAGATCCATGACTGTCATTTTGTCACCATATAGAGTTGTTTGATCTTTATTTCTTGCAAAATAGTGACAAGTGGATGTGCATCCTTGTGGGCCTAGGTGGGAATCAAGCAATTAGCCGTGGTAATTGAGTTTTCATGCAGTGGAAAGGTCACTGACTTTTTATGCTTAAAAAGTTTCATGCTACTTGTAATCAACAATTTGAGAAGGGCGAGTGCGGTTTTGCAAAAAAAATTATATTATATTCCTTTCAGGTTACGAAGCTATGACCCAAGGTTTCCAATTATTGCTAGGTTATGGCAATTAGTGAGAAATGTCAAGGGCAGGTCACGAAGCAGTGACAACTATTGTTCGCATAGTCACAGGCATTTGGCGTTAGTTAAATGGAAAGGTAGTGAGGTCATGATTGTATTAAATGGTCAAACTTGTGAAGACTTTGTAGGGTAGTAGAAAGAGATAATATGCTTGGTCCACATGGTGCTCTCTAGTTACTCGACTTGGTTGATCTGTTAAATATTCTAATTTTTTGAGCAAGAAATAAAGAAAGGCATCTTTGTCTGCACAATCCGATCCTCATGATTGATTTCAACCATTCCTAAATGAATTTGGGCTAGAAATGATGCAAAGGACATCTCTCCACCATTTTGGTTATCCATTTTCCCAATTATGCATTAAATAGAGCCATTTCTATCACTTCAGGGTCTCTTTTAGTCAGTCTCTTTTAGTCAGGGTTTGGTGATTTTCATGCCTCTATAGGAGTACTAAATCAAATCTATCACTCAAATTGCCCTTGATTATTCTCTAAGGACTTAATCACAAGGATGGGATCAGTAACTTTCAATTGAAGTTATCCTAGTTATGCTTATGCTATAAAAGAAGATTTTGTAACCCTTCTTAGGTTTGACTCCTCTCTATTTCTCTGATATTGCCTTGCAAATTCACTGTAAATCCCCTTTTGCCTTTGGACCTAATGACATTTTGTCTTATCTCTTTCAGCCATTGATGCATTGTGCAAGATTTATTTTCCTCTCTTCAATTTTTTGCGGTTATCTACAACTGGCATGATTATATCTCTTTTGACCTATGAATGATATATAAGTGAACTCTCTTCTTCCTTGTGTTATTCATTTTGGTTGTCTGATCTGCATCTGATTGTTGGATTTGAACAAGTCTAAATCTATATATCTTTGATGTCATAATAGTTCAAGTGTGCGTGTATGGGCAGAGATTGGTTTGAACACTCTATTTTGGTGCATCACCTCCTTAGGATAGATTAGGTTAGTGTCTTATGCACACCTTCTCTCGTTTTTCCCTCCAAGAGTAGTTAGGTGCATCCTAATAGTAAAGGAAGCTAGCCTTCTCTAGAGATTCAACCTCATAGTTCAAGTCCCATAGCTTAGAGGTTGTTTCCATGTTTCACAAGGTTGTCATTAGGTAAAAAAATTGGACAAGGGTGAAAAATTTTGTGACAACATTTTTTGGCACACCCAGTGGGACTAATATTTAAAAGATTTCAAGTCTACTGGTGTCAAAGAAGAATTTAAAAGATTGATACTAAGAAGATAGTGTTGCTCTCAGTATTCCTAGCTTTCAAGAGGCTCATTTCCTCAAAGCACTTGGAAACTCTACTCTATTTCACATCTGGTTTCAGACCAAGGTTACTATGATTCATGTCCAAAGCTGAAACAAGGGCATCTTCTAGAGATAAGTTTCAATACCAAGAGTTTAATTTTCAAATCCTAGAAGAAGAAAGATAATGGTATCTCTATCACTAGTTAGGAGTGCAGCAGTGACACATACCCTTGCAAGATCCATCTCCACTCCTCCTCTTGTTAGATCTCAACCTAGGATACCATCTACTCACATCAATAGATCACTTGCCTATATGGCTAGAGCTCATGTGTTTTCCACCTTTAATGGTGGGATTCCTCTCCTATTATCCCAAAGACATGACATACCAATATCAACTCTTAAAAGTATACCTGAATTTACTGGTGAAGCTTCTATTTCCCCCTTAGAACATATTCAAGAGGTTGCAAATGTTTGTAACATACATGGAATATCTAAAGATGATGTTGCAGTTAGGCTGCAAGCTTCATAATTAAAGGAAAAAGCACTTCAATAGTATAGAGGGTTTCCTTACAACTATATAATAGATTGGGATGAGTTAAGAGCAGCCCTATGCAAACATTTTGAGGATAAGAGTGACCATATTTCACTTTTAGAGTAGTTTATTACTATAAAGAGGGCACCCCATAAATGTATGATAGGTTTTAACTATAGATTTCAAAAAACATGGGATAGAATACCTACTACAATGAAACCCACTCCTGGTAATGCATTCTTACATTATCGCAAAGCTTTTAATAGTGATAGTGCCACTGCAATCCAAACCATGAGAGGAGATACATTAGGACACATTGTAGCTAAGGATGGTCTAACCATTGATCTTGAAAGAACTAAGGCCGTTCTTGCTCTCTCACTTCCTAGCCACAAGAAAGGGCTGCAAAGTTTTCTTGTTAGAATAAACTTTGTGAGATGATTCATTCCCAATTTAGCTACCATGGTGAAACCTCTTACAACTATACTCAAGAGCAACATGGTATTTTCATGGACCAAGGAAGGGAAAGCAAGTTTCAAAGAGATCAAGGCAGCCATATACTCAGCCCCAACTCTCATCAATCCAAATTTTGAAAAAGATTTCATTCTTCATACCTTAGGTGGTGAGTCAAGTATCTCTATTGTTTTGACTTAATAAAATGACAAGAATGAAGAGCAGCCCATTTCTTTCTTTAGTGAAGGGCTTAAGGAGTATGAGGATAGGTAAAGCTATGTGGAAAAGCAAGCACTTTTAGTCATCAGTCTTTGAAGGAATTTAGACATCCCCAATCTCATAATAAGGTCCACTTATTGGTCCCTCATGCAAGTGTCAAGAACTTCCTTCTTAACAAAGACATCAATGAGAAAAGAGATGGTTGGATTACCAAGGTGATGGATTATGGTGTGGATGTCTAGATCACTAAATTGGTAAGAGGGAATGAATTATGTAAGTAGATGGTCTCATCTCATGAATTTGATGAAGAAGTGGCCTTCGTATTTGGCAGAGCAACAAGAAGTGAGAAATGATAATCCAAGGAGTTGGAAAGATAACATGATGACCTTCTTGTCAGGCAATGGATATCCTCAGGGATTGGATAGGACTAAAAGGAGATAGTTTAGATTGCAGTCAATTCGTTATGCCATTATTGATGGTATTCTCTTTAGGAGGGATTTCAATGGTGCATTTTTGAGATGTATAGATGTAGATCAAGTTGAAAGGATGGTTAAGGAGCTTCATGATGGTCCTGATGGTGGCCACTTTTTAGCAAGAACCACAGCCATGAAGATAATGAAGGCAAGATATTATCGGTCATCCTTGTTCAATAATTGTCATAGATATGTCAAAAAATGTGAATAATATGTTTTTTTTAGGTAAGTAGGGGTTTGCAACCCTCCCACTTCATCCCATCTAGGTTTATCAGTCATTTTCTCAATGGGGATTAGATTTTATATGCCCCATTAATCCTCTATCTAGTTCTGGTCACAAATGGATCCTACCTACTACAGATTACTTTACCTGATGGACTAAGGCAATTGCATTAAAGGATTCTACTAAGAATTCAGTTATTGAGTTCTTAGATGGTATTATAATGAGGTTTCGTACTCCTTCCACTATTATTTCAGACAATGCAAAGTCATTTGTATGAGCTCAGATATGTTCATGGGCAACAGGTCATGGCATTTATTTAAGTACATCTTACAATTACTACCCCCAAGGTAATGGCTTGGTTGAGTCTTCCAATAAGAATTTAATCATAATCATTAAGAGTACTATTGAAGATAATCAAAGGTGTTGGCATCAGAAGTTGAGAACTACCCTTTAGACTCACAAAATAACACCTAAGAGGGCGATTGGGAACTCTCCATTTATGTTTTTGTATGGCAGGGAAGCAAGGCTTCCTATCTCATTGGAGTTTCCATCCCTAGAATTATCCCATCAATTAGAACTAATTGAAAATGATTTTATGATAGTAAGAGTAGTAGAGTTGATGGAGTTGGAAGAGAAGAGAAATTAGGCTATGCATACTCTTGAGACACACCAACAATAGATGAAAAGGAGCTTCGATAGGAAGGCTAAATTTAGATTTTTTAGAGAAGGTGATCATGTGGTAAAATGGGGTGTAGAAATAGAAAAAGAAAAGAGGCACTCAAAATTTGATGCATTATGGAGTGGTCCTTATGTGATTATCAGTTGCAAGTAGGCTAATGCTTTTCAGTTAAGTAGGCCTGATGGTGAAATCTTGCCTATTCTAGTTAATGGAATATACCTCAAGCCTTTTTTTTGATACAAATGAATGTTCTCATGTATATAGTTAGTTAGTTACTTCTTGTTCTTTTCTATTTTCCAAGAAGTGCGTGAGCACATGGAGGTCATAGAGGTGTGTTTTTTCCTTATGTATAGTTGCAAGGAGCAATTTTTAGGGTTTTGATGGGTAGATCTTCATGATTTCCATGACTCTATTGCCCAATAGATGTTTTAGGTCACTAGTCATATGCATAGTAGGCTTGTATCCCCCTTGAGATGCCAAAATTGTTAGCTAATTTTTCCCTCTTGCCAAAATCAAAATATTTGGATTTAAATGTAGTTAACGGTCACATACATTTGAATATTCAAAATAGGGTACGATAATATATTTTTATGACCTTGGGTTATATCTTTTCCTAAGTAAGTTGTGTGATTTAATGTCTATGTGAGCTAATGTTTATCCACCATCAAATCTTATGTCATCAATGGCCTTTGCTTTTTCGCTTTCCAAAAGTGTGTGGACAATATTCTATGCAACAAAGTGATAAGCGAATACGTGTCCATGGTGGGTCTTTCTTCTTGCAGCTAGTGAAGTCCTCTGACATGGGTCCAGTTGGCAGTTTATGGTTCATTATTCCATCATGGGCTAGTGTTTCTTCAATATTTTCATCTTTCGTTAGATCAAGATCATCGGAGGGTTATTGCTTTCTCACCTTCTCAAGATGTGAGGACTTTAAATTATGTGAGAAAGTGAATGTGTGACATGTGGTAGGTGGGTCTTTTTTTTTGTGGGCCACAGGCGAGGTGGGAAATGTGTCAAATGAGCTAGCATGGGGCCATGTTTCTATTTCTTGATGTGCTGGCAAAGATTAACATATCTTTGGGACCGTCAAATGAAGTGAGATCCACGACTATCATTTTGTCACTATGTAGAGTTGTTTGATCTTTATTTCTTACAACATAGTGATAAGTGGACACGTATCCTTGCGAGCCTGGGTGGGAGTCAAGTAGTTAGCCATGGTTGTTAAGTCTTCATGTAGTCACGAGGTCATGGACTTTTTATGCTTAAAAGGTTTCATGTTGTGACTAAGAAGTTAGCAATTTGAGAAGGGTGGTCATGGTTTCATAGGATTTTTTATGTTATATCCCTTTTAGGTTGCAAAGTTGTGGCCCCAGGTTTCCATTTATCACCAGTGCATGGTAGTTAGTGAGAAATGTCAAGGGCAGGCCATGCAACGGTGATAACTATTGTTTGTATAGTTGCAGGCATTTGGTACTAGTTAAATGGAAAGGTGGCAAGGTCACGATTATATAAAATGGTCAAACCCTTGAAGACTTTTTAGGGTGGTGGAAAGAGATAACATTGTTGGTCCACAGGGTGCTCTCTAGTTACTCAACTAGTTAACCTGCTAACTATTCTAATTTGTTGAGTCAGAACCAAAGAAAGATATCTTTTTCTACACAATATGATCCTCATGATCGATTTCAACCACTTTTGAATGAATGCAGGGCTAGAAATAATGCAAAGGACATCTCTCCACCATCTGGGTTATCCATTTGCCCAATTATGCATTAAATGGAATCATTTCTATCACTTAAAGGTTTCTTCCAATCAAGGTTTGATGATTTTCATGTCTCTACAAGAGTACCAAATCAAATCTATCACTCATATTTCCCTTGATTATTGTCTAAGGATCAATGACAAGGATGGGATTAGTAACTTTCTATTGAAGTTATCCTAGTTATGCTTATGCTATAAAAGCATATTTTGTAACCCTTGTTAGGGTTGACTCCTCTATGTTTCTCTGATATTTCTATGCAAGTTCACTGTAAATCCCCTTTTGCCTTTGGACCTAATGACATTTTATCTTATCGCTTTCAGTCATTGATGCATTGTGCAAGACTTATTTGCCTCTCTTCAATGTTTTGTGGCTATCTACAACTAGCATTATTGTATCTCTTTTAACCTATGAATGATATATAAGTGAACTCTCTTCTTCCTTGTGTTATTCATTTTGGTTTTTTGATCTGTGTGTGATTGTTGGATTTGAACAAGTTTGAATATGTATATCTTTTATGTCATAATAGTTCAAGTGTGCACATATGGGAAAAGATTGGTTTGAACACTCTATTTTGGGACATCACATCCTTAGGATAGATTAGGTTAGTGTATTATGCATCTCTTCTCTACTTTTTCTCTCAAATAGTAGTTAGGTGCATCCTAATAGTAAAGGAAGTCAGCCTTCTCTAGAGACTCAAACTCATAGTTGATGTCCCACAGCTTGGAGGTTGTTTCCATGTTCCACAAGGTTTTGCATAAGTAAAAACTTTGGAAAAGGGTACAAAATTTTATGACAAAAATACCTTTCAATCCTTGGCCCCACATACATTGGTGCTCCTTCTTGTATATAAGGTGTGTGCCTTAAAACATTATATACATTGAGTGTTTGTATATAAAAATACAAGCAACATCCTAATGCAGGAGCATCCTATGCTTTCTTGTAATCTTGCATGTTAGAGTTAAGTGCTAGTGGTTTCCAATTTTCTAGAGCTCCTAGTGGATGTTGAATTACTATAGCTCCTAGTGGATGTCAAGTTATTGTAGATCCTAATGGATGCCAAGTTACTGTAGCTCCTAGTGGATACCAAGTTATTGTAGCTAGTGGATGCTGAGTTACTGTAGTAATCTTATGTTAACCAAGTGTTCTTATATTTGTTGAGTGCTAGTATTGGTCTTAGTTCTATTCATGCTGAGTTTTCTGTGAGCTAATTTTTGGCATTTAATTTACATATCAGTATTTAACTTATATTTTGGCTGACTTGTGGCTCAACATATATTTAATGTGAGAGATTTAATTTAGTTTGTAATGAACTAGGTTGACTTGTAGCTTAATTGGGTATAAGTAAAGGGTTTTGTAGAGTCTTTAGAGAGATTACGGAGAGTTATTCATTCCAAGGAGTGGAGGGGATTTTGTAGATGAAAATTTTGAAGAGCTAGGGTTGTGGCTTGAGAACCAAAGGATTGATTGGTGGACTTGAGGGTACAAGTGTGGATATCTCTTGTTGTGCTTATCTAGTTGTGGATCTGGACTAGTTGGGATCAATTTTGTAAGTGGATCTTATTGAATCTTGCAAAATTGTTATTGTAATTGTTGTTTGTATTTTGCCCTAACTCAGAAGGCCTTATAGTTGGGCATATTGCATGTTAGTAGTTATATCTATGAATAAAGTGTTGTGATTTAGTGTCAGATCTTGCATTATTGTTGTTGATTGTTGTGTTTCTATTGTGTGGTTATTTGCTAGGGATTTGGACATCTCCTTTGGGGATTCTCCTACCTTGTACTACATTAGATGGTATCAAAGTGAAGGTTATTACTATGTGTAAACAAATCACTGAGGTTGGAGAAGGTTAATCTAGTGGTTGATTGATCTTCTGGATTTTTGGATCTATTGCTTTGGGTTTGCAAAAATTTTGGAAGATGCCTCCAAGAAGATTAGACCCTAGGGAAATTGATGATCTTAGTGATACTATGGAAGAAAGGATCTTAGAAAAGATTAGAGTAGAGTTTAGATCTAAGATTGCATTGATGAAAAGTGACATGATTGCTGAAATTTTTAGTGCTTTAGGTGGTATACCTAGGCATGTGGGTATTGAAGGTACTTGTGAGGAAGTTGCTGAAGAATTTGATGTTGCTAGCTCTAGTGGTGAGGATAGAATTGATCATGTGGAGAGACCTATTTGAACTAGGGTTGGTTAGTTTGCTAGACCTAGATCTTAGTTGAAGCTGAAGCATAAGATGGAGGTTTCTAATTTCTTAGTTACTTTGACTTGTGAAGACCTGATTGATTGGATTGGTGAGTTGGAAGACTACTTTGAGCTTGAGGATATTGAGGATCCACTCAGAGTGAGATTAGTACAAACTAACTTGAAAGGACATGCTACACTTTGGTGGAAAGGATTGCAAAGAGACAAAGAAGAGGAAGGTGAAATGAAGATCACTAGATAGAGGTTGATTGTGAGTAAGTTGAAGGCTAAGTTCATTCCTGTTGATTATGAACTTGACTTGTTTAAAAGGTTGTAGAATCTAAAATAGAAAGATATGATTGTGGAAGATTATACCGAGGAGTTCTACAAGTTGACTATTTAGTCTAGTCAAAGAGAATTATCAAAGGTAAAGGTAGCTTGGTATATTAATGGTTTGGGATTCAATATTCAAGATGAGGTTGGTATGTTGAATATTTCTTTAGTTGAGGATGCTTATTAGTATGCCCTAAAGATAGAGGATAATTTGAAGAGGAAAGGTCAAGGTAATGCTAGAGGGAAGGAGAAGTAGGATAGCAAGATAAACCGAGTGCAAAAGGTGAACCAAAACCTATTGATAAGAAAACGAGGATAGGTGGAGGTGGGTTTAGAGGTAATTGTTTCAAATATCCACTTAGCAAGACAACTATTGTTGTGAATGAGGTTGTAGTTCAAGAAAGTGGAGAAATTTTGCTAGCTCGACGAGTTTTGGTTGGTGAGAGGACATTGGATTTTTATTAGAGGACTAGTTTGTTCAGCAATTGTTGTAACTCTGGTCGTAAAGTCTATAAGGTGATTGTGGATGGTGGTAGTAGGGATAACCTTGTTGATGAGGAGATGGTTCAAAAACTTTGTTTGAAGAGAGTAAGACATCCTTATCCTTATAGGATTGGTTGGTTACAAGGTTAGCATGCTTTGGAAGTGAGGGAGCAATGCCTTGTTGATTTCCAATTTGGGCAGTTTAAGGATCAAGTATTGTGTCATATTGTGCACATGAACATTTTTCATGTGTTTCTTGGTAGACCTTGGTAGTAGGATTGTAGGGTTGTGCATGATTGTGTCAAGAATGTTTTACTATTGAGAAAGCTGGCAGGAAGTTTTCCCTAATTCCTTTGTAGAATGAAGAGCTCAATAGGAGGAATCTAAGTACTAACAACTAAGTTGAGTTGGTAAATTCTGAGAAGGTTGGAGATTAGTGTGGAAAGAAGACCTATAGCACACCTAAGATGGATGTGAAGAAGTAGAAGAAGAACAAGGGAAAGAGTGTACAAGTTGAAGACTTAGAGGATATGTATGTGAAGAACCATTTTGGGATTTATGTGTTGAATCCTAGAAGATGTTCTTTCAGTTACTAGAGCATCTTTTCAAACCTGGGGTGTCTAATGCGGGAGCATCCAAGGCTTTCTTGCAATCCTACATGTTGAAGTTGAGTGCTAGTGGTTTCCAATTTTTTGTAGCTCCTATTGGATTTCAACTTACTATAGCTCCTAGTGGATGTCAAGTTACTATAGCTCCTAGTGAATGTCAAGTTACTATAGCTCCTAATGGATGTTGAGTTACTATAGCTCCTAGTGGATGTTGAGTTATTGTAGCTAGTGGATATCTAGTTACTATCGCAATATTATGTTGACTGAATGTTCCTGTATGTGTCGAGTGCTAGTATTGGTCTTGGTTTTATTTATGTTGAGTTTTGGTATTTAATTTATGTATTGGTATTTAATTTGTGTTGTGGCCAACTTGTGGCTCAACATATATTTAATGTGAGGGATTTAATTTAGTCTGTAATGAACTAGGTCGAGTAAAGGGTTTTTTGGAGTCTTTAGAGAGAGTACAAAGAATTCATTCATTTGAAAGAGTGAAGGGGATTCTGTAGATGTAAATTTTTATGAGCTAGGGTTGTGGCTTGAGAACTAAAGGATTTCTTAGTGGACCTAAGGGTACAAGTGTGGATTTCTCTTGGTGTATGTATCCAATTGTGGATGTGGAGTAGCTAGGATTAAGTTTGTAAGTGGATTTTATTGGATCTTAGAGAATATTTAGTGTAATTATTATTTGTATTTGGCCCTAACCTGGAAAGCCTTGCAGTCGGGCATATTGCATGTTAGCAGTTATATCTATGAATAAAGTTTTGTGATTTTATATCAGATCTTGCATTATTTTTGCTTATTGTTTTGCTTCAACTATGTGGTTATTTGATGGGGCTTTAGACATATCCTTTGGGGATTTTCCTACTTGGTACTTCATAACATCCAATACATAAACAATGTGGGATAAATAAGTTTTACCCTTTATTTACAAACATCTACCCATGGCAAATACTTATACAACCAATTTTAAAGTGGACTCAATGCTAAAAATTTAATGCTTCATCTAAGGAAAATAGATAGTGGTTTGTGTATATTTTTTAACGCCCCTTTTGATTTGCAAACCTCTATGATTATTCTCATTTGTTGATGTCTAAAACTTGGAAATTAAACTCCCATTTTAACCTACATTTGTGTTTCCCAAGTGTAAACAACCACACTATAAAATGGGAAATCTTCCTTTGAGATTGTGGGAGTGAAAGCCCTTTATTCCTTGTCAATGGTTCCCTTACCACACAAGTCTTTGTGTTTTTATTGAAATTTTGCGTGATTTATATGTATCATCCTTGATTGTGCTTCTCTCCACATGATTCACATATCTTATCAAGTTAAATCAAGGCCCTTAGAAAGAAAATATATTGAGGCAAGCTCTATGAGTTTTGAATAATCAAACGAAGAGGGAGAACCTAAAATTAAATCTACACCTGAATCAGATCTTGTTTGAAGGTCTACTAGATGGAGAAAATCATTGGAAATGTATGGATATTCTCTTGATGATTGGAGGTGTATTTTTTCCTTGAATGCTAATATTGATGAACCAAAATCTATAGAAGAGGCTCTTGGTATGAATGATTCAGAGTCCTAAAAAATAGCCATGGATGAAGAAATGGAAGCTCTTAAGAGGAATGACACATGGGACCTTGTACCATTTCCTGAAGGATGGAAGCCTATTGGTTGAAAATGGGTGTTCAAAAGGAAGATGGGTTCTTATGGAAGCATTGACAAGTACAAAGCATGATTGGTTGCTAAAGGTTACTCCCAAGTTGCAAGAGTTGATTATGGTGAATTTTTTTATCTTTCTAGTGCATAAGGCATCAGTTTATCCTTCAAATTTACATATTATCTTCTTATTTTCTTATTTTGACATTTATGTAGAGGCTCACAACCTTTTACAATTCCAAAACAGTAACATTGTTTCATTGATATAATAAAATCAATTTGGTTATATCAAACTCACCATCCTCTTTATCTTACATATCGGATCAAACCATCACAAAAATCTACATTTAGACATGCTCCATCTTCATTAGCACTTATTCATGAGTTCTATCATTTTCCACAAACTTTTGTATTACAATATCCACATGCCATCTCTGACCGAGATCCATCTCCTATAGGGTTATATAATAGTTTTAAACATAAAAGAAATACACATCCAAAACCATCAACCCAAATTCAACCATGAATACATAATAACATGAAACTTAACAAGGAACTACCATCTTTTCATTGTCCAATATCCACCATTGAGGAAGATCAACTCCTGCCATATTCAAAATCCAACACAGGTCATCTTCATTGGTACAATCAAGCCTTCTCTTCCTATGGTGATTATCAGGTCCCTCCTTCAAGAATGTCACCACCTTCATAGTATTTTTAAAATGGTTGGCAATTTAAAAAAGGAAATGTCATCATATTTTTGTTATGATTGGGCATGGGTGAGGAAGTTACATGCACTTGTTATCTTTACCACTCTCCTTCCTCTTTTTTGGGCTCCACTAGTCCTTCCACCATTCATTATCAAGCCAAGGCATGATGTCACCACCTTGCCTATTATCAAATAGCCACCTTTTTCCATCACCCTCACTATCATCTTGCTGCAAGACTCGAGCCTCTTTCCATTCTTGGAAATAGTCTCCCTAAGGCTTGACATCCACACAACGTACCTTTACTTGATGATATACTTAGCCATCCCCTTCATGAGAATAATGTATTCAAACCCAATCAAGAAACATCAAGTTTCCTCCTTCCCTTGTCGATTCAAATCCAAAATTATTTATTGTTAGGATAAACCACAGATAGAAATAAAAACTACATGCAAATATAACCAATAACAGAAAATAATAGATCACACAGAAATGAACACAAGGCACCAAGATTTAACATGGTTCACCCAATCCCTGGGCTACGTCCACCAAATAGCAAGTCCAATCTTATTACAATCTAGTGATTACAACCTGATTACAATCTATAATCCCTTACAGCTAAGAACCAATTTCTCATCACAACATAATGAAAATACCTAACCCTAAACCCTTTTATACAAGCATTAAACTACTTTAGGGTTATAACATGTCGGCCATATGTCAGCCATAATATGTCGGCCATGGCCCAAAAAAAATTTTGGGCCGATGCCCTGAACCCCACTATTTATGAAGTATGTACAGTACTTTCCTGATCAGTCACTATAATATAACAATCTCCCACTTGGGGACTAATCAGGCTCCACACTAAACAAAAATCTCCCACTTGGAGACTAATCCTGTACCAATACCACTACCACATGGGGCTCCCACTAGATCAAACCACTCTGGACTCTACTATTCTTTTATTCATGGTCAGTCTAAAAGACCAACCGAAGCTGTAGAGGAGTTCAGCTTCTCCCTTGTTACAACCTTTGTCAACATATCTGATGGATTTTCATTGGTATGTATCTTCTCCAGCTTTAATTTCCCATCCTCCAAAACTGACCGAATGAAATGGTACCGCAACTGTATTTGTTTGGTCTTAGAATGCAAAGCTGAATTCTTAGCAAGATGAATGGCACTCTGACTATTTGTGAACAAATAATTTTCCTTCTGAGGATGTCCCAATTCTTCCAAGAACTAAAGCCATATCATCTCCTTGGCTACCTCGGTAGCAGCAACATACTCTACCTCTATAGTGGATAGAGCATTAATCTTTTGTAACCTAGAAACCCAGCTCACAGCTGCCCTACCAACAGTAAAGACATAGCCTATAGTACTCTGCCTGGTATCAATATCCCCAGCCAAATCTAAGTCAACATAGCCCTATAAATCAGTAGTAGAGCCCCCAAAGTGTAAACACTTATTGGATGTTCCTCTCAAATATCGGAGAATCCACTTGACAGCATTCCAATGCTCAAATCCTGGATGACTCATATACCTGCTAACGACTCCCACTGCATGTGCAATATTTTGCCTAGTGCATACCATACCATACATCAAGCTTCCTACAGCTGAAGCATAGGGTACCTTGGACATCTTATCCTCCTCTTCCTATTTCTTGGGACACATTTCCTTAGTCAATTTCAAATGACTAGGTAAAGGTGTGTTGACAGCTTTAGCATTCTCCATAGAGAAACATTGCAACACCTTCTCAACATAATCAGCTTGAGATAGCATCAATGTTATGCTCTTCCCATCTCTGCAAATCTTCATACCAAGGATTTGTTTTGCTGCCCCCAAACTTCATAGCAAATGCATGTGCTAACTGGAATTTCAGCCCCTTAATATGATCCATGTTAGACCCAGCTACAAGCATATCATCAACATATAAACATAAAATAATGTAGCTATCATCATCCAACCTCATAAAATAAACACAGTAATCTGAATGACACCTATTATATCCATGCTCATGCATAAAACTGTCAAATTTCAAATACCATTGCCGAGGTGCCTGCTTCAAGCCATATAAACTTTTCTTCAATTTGCACACTAAGTTCTCCTTACCTTTGACCTCAAAACCCTGTGGCTGAGCCATATATATTTCTTCATCCAAATCACCATGAAGAAAGGCTATTTTAACATCCATCTGCTCTAAATGCAAATCTTCAGTAGCCACAAGACTTAAAATAGTATGAATAGAAGTCATTTTAACAACAGAAGATAATATCTCATCAAAATCAATTCCCTTTTCTGTGCAAATCCTTTTACAACTAACCTAGCCTTAAATATTTTCTTACCTCCTTCCTCTTCTTTCAACCTGTAAACCCACTTATTCTATAAAGCCTTTTTACCTACAGGAAACTTGCACAAATCCCATGTCTTATTTTTCACCAAAGAGTCCATTTCATCTTTCATTGCAGACTCCTACTGAATCTTAGTATCCACCTGCACAGCTTCATCATAACTTTCAGGTTCACCAGCATCAGTAAGTAAAATAGAATACAAAGAGGGAGAAAACCTTTGTGGAGGTCTAATTTGCCTTGTTGATCATCTAACATTCACTGGTGTGTGTGGTATTTGTTGTTGCAGTTGTTGCACATCATGAGGAATGGCTGGAACATCAGCTTTTGGAGTATCATCCAGCACTACATAATCATCTTCTTTCTTCTCATGTTGCTGCAACAGATCTTTGTACAACACTTTCTCATTGAATATGACATCCCGACTTCTAACAATTTTAAGATTTTCAAAATCCCAAAGCCTATAACCAAATTCATTAATGCCATATCCAACAAAGACACATTTCTTTGATTTAGCTTCTAACTTGGTTCTATTTTTAGAGTCTATATGAGCAAAAGCTTCACAACTGAAGGTCTTGAGAAAAGAATAACTCACCTTCTTACCAGTCCATGCTTCCTCTAGAATACAACAGCCCAAAGGAGTAGAGGGACCTCTATTAATCAAATATACTGTAGTATTGACAGCCTTCGCCCACATGTGTAAGGGAAACCCAGCATGCAACCTCATGCTCCTTGCGCGCTCCATTATAGTCCTATTCATGCATTCAGCCACTCCATTTTTCTGTGGAGTCCTTGGAACAGTTTTCTGTCTACGAATACCATTAGTGGAGCAATAATCTTCAAATTCATGGCTGCAATACTCACCACCATTATCAAATCTGAGACATTTTAATTTCTTACCAGTCTCATTTTCAACCAAGCATTTCCATTTCTTAAAAGTTTGAAATACATCAGATTTCTGTCTAAGGAAATAAACCCATACTTTTCTAGTTGCGTCATCAATAAATGTAACATAATAATTAGAGCCACCAAGGGAAGATACCTGAGCTGGTCCCCATACATCTGTATGCACAAGCTCTAATTTCTCCTGTTTGTTTTCCTTCCCAGTCTTTACAAAACTCACTCTCTTTTGTTTTCCCTACACAGAACTTTCACAGAAATCCATATTCACACATTTCAGACCTGGTAAAACTTTCTTTGAATGAAGTACTTTCATACCTTTCTCACTCATGTGCCCAAGTCTATTGTGCCACAGTGCTGTATCAGAATCTATAGCAACTATTTGTTCTCCCTGCTCAACTGCAGCAATTGTTCCTAAACATTCATTTTTCTCTGAAACAATCAAAGTAGAATTAACAATATGACCTGTACAAAGATATAAGGTGCCTACTTTCACACCTTTTGCTACTACAAGGGAACCTTTTGAAACCTTCCAATTTTTATCATTAAAAGTAACTATACAACCCTTATCACTGAGTTACCCTATTGAAATTAAATTCCTACTTAGTTTTGGAACATGTATTACCTCATGTAGTAGCCAATGATTCCCATTCTGTAACTTAATCTTAATTTTTTCCTTTCCAACAATTTGACAGGGTTCATTATCCCCCAAATAAACAAGCCCAAAATCTGCTTGGACATAATCAATGAAATAACCTCTATGAGGTGTAGCATGAAATGAAGCACCAGAATCTAAAACCCATGAATCATCAACACTTTCTAAAGATAGAAGAAAAGCATCCTCTTTAGATTTGTTACTTGCCACATTTGCCTCCTTGTCTCCATTTGATTTATCTCCTTCATTTTTCTTTCGATTCCAGCAATCTTTCTTTTTGTGCCCTAGTTTCCCAAAGTACCAGCAATCATTTGGTCCTCTTGATTGAGACCTCCTCCCCTTTGACTTTCCTCTTGATTTCCCATGATTTCCAGAGTTACTTCCTCTTTCAGTCGTTTTGCCCCTGCTTTGTTCACTCAAAGCACTTCTTGATGTAGATCCACCTGAGGATTTCCTACAAGTTTCTTCACTCAAAACAACATCGATCACATCATCATATTTTAGGGTACTAGATCAAGGAACAGAATTACTTATTGCCATTACCAAGCCATTCTAGCTTTCAGGCAAAGAACACAAAATCAAGAGAGCCCTAATTTCTTCATCAAAATTGATACCCACAAAAGATAACTAACTAGTAATAGTATTAAACTCATTTAAATAATCTGCAACAGATCCACCTTCTACCATTTTCATATTAAATAAATGCTTCATGAGAAATACCTTGTTTGAGGCGGAGGGCTTTTCATATAGTGTCGCTAGGGTTTTCATCAAATCTTCTGTCGTCTTTGGTTTTTTAATATTAAATGCCACCGATGGTGCCAAGCATAATCGAATGCTTTCAAGTGTCTTTCTATCCAAAAGATCCCATTTAGCCTCTGACATAGTTCCCAGATTCTTGGCTTTGCCTTCCAATGGCTTCCATAAATCCTTCTGATATAGATAGTCTTCCATTTGCATCTTCCATAACTAGAAGTTCTGCCCATTAAACCTGTCAACCCTCAGCTTACCCTCATCTGCCATCGCTCTCACTCAACTGTGAGACTCCCACTTAACCGTGAGAATTTTTTGCAAAGGATAACTGAAAAACAACTAGGCTCTGATACCACTTGTTAGGATAAACCACAAACAGAAATAAAAACTACATGCAAATATAACCAATAACAGAAAATAATAGATCACACAGAAATGAACACAAGGCACCAAGATTTAATGTGGTTCACCCAATCCGTGGGCTACGTCCACCAAACAGCAAGTTTGATCTTATTACAATCTAGTGATTACAACCTGATTACAATCCGTAATCCCTTACAGCTAAGAACCAATTTTACATCACAACATAATGAAAATACCTAACCCTAAACCCTTTTATACAAGTATTAAACCACTTTAGGGATTGTACAGTACTTTATGAAGTATGTATAGTATTAACCCGAACTGCACTATTTATGAAGTATGTACAGTACTTTCCTGATCAGTCACCATAATCTAACAACTATGTGATTGTTACCAATTTCCATGTCGTTAAAACCCTTCAACTAAACTCCATGCCAATAAATCT
The DNA here is from genome assembly GCA_028749045.1 of Cupressus sempervirens. Lineage (NCBI taxonomy): Eukaryota > Viridiplantae > Streptophyta > Pinopsida > Cupressales > Cupressaceae > Cupressus > Cupressus sempervirens. The sequence goes on along the minus strand of CM053787.1, from coordinate 185,532,472 downwards.
AAACATGGGTTTTTGAAATTGAACTATAGGAGAGACAAAGAAAATAATTTAATGATAATAGGAAAAGACCAATAAAAGATCATGTGAGCAAAATACATTCCATTTAGAATAAACTAAAACATGATATTGATACCTGCAATTACAAATGTATGGTTCTCTAGTTGGAGGCCAGAGAGCCTAACTCTTTCCTCACTTTCATGTTACACTATATCCACTAAGACTTTAGGTGACTCTCCCTCTAATTACATTAAGATGTCTATTTAAAGACAATTCATGATGATTACAACCATTCATTTACATGACCATTCATATTCCTTTTGGTCTTTGATTACAAAAACCCATTTTTTGTTTATTACAATATATTTTCATCACTCAATTATGATTTAATGAAATTATAAAGTGACTTAAAGATATTAAATTTGAAGGTGAAGGTGGTGCTCCTGCACCACTCTAGCAAAAATGTCATGCATTCAATTTTTACTTTTATTATAGCAACTTATGATCTAGAAGTTGAGCAGATGGATGTGAAAACAACTTTCCTTCATGGAGATTTGGAGGAAGAAATTTATATGACACAGGTAGAGCACTATGTGGTCAAAGGTAAAATTCACTTGATTTATAAGTTGAAGAAATCCTTGTATGGTTTAAAACAAAGTCCTAGGATGTGGTACCATAAGTTTGATACATATGAATTGAGTTTTAGATTTGTGCGATCCAAGTCTGATCACTTTATATATTTCAAGTTGAATGGTGATCATTTCTCGGTTATGGCCTTATATGTCGATGACATGTTGTTTATTGGAAAAGGAAAATGTTTGATTGCAAAATTAAAATCTTAGCTCTTAGCAAAATTTCAAATGAAAGATATTGGTGCAACAAGGCACATTTTGGGAATGGAGATTATAAGTTTAGGAAAAATAGAAAGCTTTGGCTAGGCTAGAGTAAGTATGTTGGTACTATTTTAAGAAGATTCAATATGTAGGGTTCCAGACCATTAAGTGTTCCTATAACAATGAGAACAAATATTTCTAGCTGATAGTGTCCTACATCCCCATTGGAGATGGAAGAGATGATTCGAGTACCATATCAAAGTGTTGTTAGAAGTTTGATGTATGCCATGGTTTGTACAAGACTAGACATTTCCCAAGTAGTGGGAGTACTTTCCCATTACATGTCTAATCTAGGAAGAGCAGTTTGGGATGTAGTAAAGATATTTTTTAGATACTTGAGGGGTACCTCAGAGTACTATATATATTTTCAAGGAGCAAGAAATGAGAATTCCCTAGATATTGAAGGCTATGTGGATTCAAACTAAGTCGGTGATGTTGATAGAAGGAGATTCACTAGTGCATATTTGTTTATATTATTTGGTGGTGCAATCAATTGGATGAGAAAGTGATAGGTTGTGATTTCTTTGTCCACTACAGAGGTGGAGTATATTGTAGCTACTCATTCCTGTAAGGAAGCCATCTAGCTAAAGAGATTGTGTTAGATATAGATTTCAAATAGGGTGCAATGATAATTTATAGTGATAGACAAGTGCAATTTTCCTAGCGAAGAACTTGACTTTTCATGCCAGGACCAAGCACATCAATGTACAATACCATTTTCTAAGAGATGTGGTTGAAGATTGAAAATGAAGTTGGAAAAGGTAGAAACTTTGGTGAATGTTGTTGATGAATTAACTAAACATGTGAGCACAAAGAAGTTTAGATGGTGTTTAGAGTCTATGGGCCTATCAGCCCCTAATAATTAAATCCATGAAACTTTGGATCCCCCAACTCTTAGAACATGTTTGACAAGTGGGGGAATATTGAGAAACATGTGTCTCAATGTTGCAAGATTTTTCCAAAAAATTCTAGAATTTGTTTATGGTATTTTTCCACATGTTTATGTATTGGAAAAAGATGTATGAGTTATTTAAAATGTTCCTTGTCCCTAGTAGAATATAGGTGGGCTATTTTTAGAGTATAAACAAATCATTACATGAATTTTATGAGGGGCTAAAGTAGGGGACAAAATTATGCACGAAAATACCATTTTAACTTGATTGTTTTCATCTCGGTGTTACAAATGCCAAGAATGGGTAACATGTGGCATGGTTGTTTTGCCCATGGTTTTGTAAAACCACAAGTGGTTTCCATCTTGTAAAATCACTATATGAGGTGGGCTTGGGGAGGAGTTTGATCATTGAGTTCTATTTGTGAGACGAGATGCTAGAAGGTGTCTCTCTGAGCTCAAATTATGGTGATGCCCTCCTATAAGAACTTGTATTACAAGTATATTGTAATCATCTTGATTTGGTAATACATTATACAAGTTTTGAAGGGTGGGGTTTTTCTCCCTGAAGGGTTTCCCCACAGTAATCATTTTGTTATGTCTTTATTGTTATTTTGATTATGTTATTGTGAATTTCTTGAGATCTCTACAATAGTTAGCTAAATTTGCATTATAATCCTCTCAAGATTAGCGTAGGAAGCACTTTTGCACACCTTTGCTTCCTTACAAGGTCAATCAGAGATGGAAGAAGATGAAGTTGATTTTTTCATCAATGAGTTTCTTGATATTTTACAAAGATATGTTGTGTATGGAAAGGTCATAAATGACTACTATGTACGTTGGTGGGATGGTTGGAAAAAAAGAAGAGGCCAAATATGAGATTTATTCAAAATAATAGCTAGCCTTGTAAGACAAGTTTTCAACTTATTTTCCTGCAAATAGTTTTTGGTTCTTTGAATGATGAAGGTTCAAAACATGTGTCATTAGAGTTCCAAGTAAAAACTATTGTAGATTTTTCCAATATCCTCACATGTGGAAGACTATGATATAGTTGAAAAAGAAAATATCCTCAATGCTGCATGACACATCAAATTGGAAGGACAGTTACTAAATATACAACCATGGTGGTAAGAAAACCATTAGTAATTCTCCTTATATACAATATTAATCAAACAGTGAGGCTTGGTATGTTGAAATCTATTGGTTTCCCCTTAAACCAACCACCCACCTTCTCGTCCGAGACATTAAACTTGGTAGGTGAGTTTGAATTTTGAAAAGAGAGGGAAAGTTTTTGAGACAAGTCAAAAGGAAAATATGCTCATTCATTTGATGAGTGAGAAGAGCAGGAAGGACAAAGGCTAGTGGAAGAGAGAAGACCTTTCAGAGAGAAGAAGGAAGGTTTAGGAAATCAGAAGAAGATCATTGGTTGCTGGAACACAATTCTTGATCTCCTTGTTCTCTGTATGTTGATTTTGTTTATCCTATGAAGTAGTGATTGCTCTAGGTGTTATTGTATGTAGACTCCTAGGGTTATAAGTTTATATTACAAATAGCAATTAAAGTAATTTGATTATGGTTCAATCCATATGCTCCCAAATTTGTAATGGTTGAATTAGGTTTTGAATAGAAAGAAAGCAAGTGGGAATTTTAGTCAATCTAGTTTGTTGGCTTATTATTGTCTCCTTTCTATATATTTAGCATTGTGTTTAATATTTGTGAAATATTAGAGTTGCAAGTTCTTTTTTCTTATCTCTGAGTTTTAATGGTGGAAGAAACTAGAATATAGCTTGGTCACCAAGTAACTCGGTATCCTAGTAAACCAAGTTCTCTTCCCTCACTCAGTTCCAATGTAAACTGTGCTCTTCCCTTGTTTATCAAATCATTTGGTCTTAGTGTTGACCAAGCTCACTTGGACACTATATCATTCAAGCTCACTTAGTCCTCTCCCTAATCAAGTTGATCAAGCTCACTCGATGTAGTGTTGTCTGAGCCCATAGGTGTCAAGCTCTTTCTTTTGGAGATTGAGTCCCTTATGTCCCATTACTATCAAGAAACTTGGCATTGCCTATCACTCAGCTATTTAAGGTGTCAAGCAACTTGGCACTCACTATTTTGTTTGATTTCTCAACAAATTTTCTATGAGGTTTTCACATGGTATCAAAGCTTTGATGCCCCACATCATCATGAGTTTGGGTATTTGTTCTCTAGGTATTTGACATGGCAAGAGATGTAGGAAAGATATGGTAGTAGCCACCATCCTATAAATGGATAGAATTATGACACATGGGCAAAGAAAATGAGAACCATCATGGCTGTAAATGATTTGTGGGAGTTTGTGATGAATGGGTTTAATGATATAATTGATCTAACACAATATTATACCCTCACCAACCCTCAAAAGACTCACCTAAAGGAGTCAAGAAGAAGGGATAAAAAGGTCTTAAGACTGAATGAGGTAATAATAATAGAAACTATTTTTTCCAAGATAGCAGTAGCTAACAATTCAAAGGAATCTTGGGATATTCTTGAGACAAACTTCAAAGGAACTAATAAAGTCCAATTAGTGAAGCTATAGATGATTAGAAGGGAGCTTGATAACCTTAAAATGAAGGATAATGAACCTATTGCACAATTTAGCTCAAGAATCTCCACTTTGATAAACCAACTCAAATCAAATGAAGAAGAGTATGAAGAGCAAAGGAAAGTGGAGAAGATATTGAGGAGTCTACCTCAAAAATATGAAAATCTTGTGATGATCATTGAGGAAGAAAAGGACCTCACCACATTGACAATGGATGAGTTGATGGGAACTCTTCAAACCCATGAGCATTAGATTAAAAGGTCAACTACATCTTCCCAAGAGAAATCTTTCAAGGATCAAGAAAATTCAAGAGGTAGGGGGAGAGGAAGAAATGGCTCCAATAGAGGCTCATGAAGTAGAGGTTGCAGAAGGAATGGTTAGAGGAATGTTGGTGCAGAAAGCTTAGGACAAGCAGGAAATCAAGAGGGAGCAAGAAGCTCTCAAAATAGCTCTAAAGGAGGTAAGAAGAATTATAACTCCAATAAGAGCAATGTAGAATGCTACTACTATCATAAATTTGGGGATTATGCAAGTGAATGTTGGAAGAAGCAAGATGATCAATCAAGGCATAATGCAAATGTGGTTGATGTGAATATGGGAAATGCAAACAATCCCACAACCTTCATCATGTGTAGCATTGGTGAAGAAATCAAACATGAGGTATGGTACTTAAATAGCAGTTGCAGCAACCAAATGAGTGGTAATGAAAGTTTATTTTATTTCATTGATAAAAAACTTCAAGTCTAAAATTGAAATGGGAGATAATGGAACCATTCTCATTATGGGCAAAGGATCTATTACGGTCTGCACCAAGCAAGGTGAGAAGGAGGTACAAAATGTATATTTTTCCCTAGGTATGAAGCACAATTTGATGACTGTTGGAAAATTCATTCAAAATGGTTACAAGGTGCTAATAGAAAATGACAAGTGTTTCATTCATGAAAAGGATGGGAGTAAGAAGATACTTGCAGTAGTCCAAATGAAAAAGAATTGCATGTTCCCCTTGAAGATAGAGGCATGTTTCTCTTCTCAAGTCATTTTTGCACCTCCCAAGCATGGATGTACAATAGTACATCAGCAATCAGCTCTTAGGATCATGATTGAAGACCCCTCCAAGCTATGACATCTAAGGTATGGACATCTTGGCTTTGCTGGTTTAAATTTATTCTCCAAGAAAAGAATGGTAGTGTTAGAAACAATAGTCCACCAAGATAACTGAGAGTTGGGGGGTGAAACAAAATTAACCATTCAACCAAAGTAAATAGCAACCATAATAAAATGCACATAGACAATTACACCAGATATGTCGACTAGGGAAACCCTTGATCAGAGGGAAAACCTCAATGGGAATGATGCCCACAAGATGATGTACTAATATAAATATTCCTTGTTAGAGGATAGAACATGTTAGGAATCTATTACAATATTTAGTACCTAGAGTTCCTATCAGGAGACTTTTAATCCCTGTTAGGAGATTCTAATCCTGTTAGGAGTTGTGGTATAATGTATGCAAGATGAGCCCATTGTCCAAACATGCAATTTCAACTACAAGAAAAGCTCACTACTCAAACATGTACATTTACTATTATGTTCTTCTTTCCTTTGTTCTATCAACCAAGCCAATCACTATTAGACCTTGTAAACTAAGTCACAAACCTTAGATCCAAATATTATACCTTGGATCATTCAGCAAAACCTCAAAAATCAAGTTCCTTCACTTTCGTTCTACTCTGCTCAACTTTGCATTCTACTCTTACTGCTCCTTATCATTAATCATCAACATGTCATATGATAAAGGAAAATTTCTTGCCTTTATATTGAGTCCATAAAAAAAGTCCTTGAGTTGGTTGTTAGACCTTCTCAATTAATTATTATAGGACCACGTTAAGAACACATTACACTTAGCGATAACATAAATCTTCTGCCTTGTAACTTGAATAAGTTTCTATACACGCAATATTATGACTAGAAAACATAGCCATGTCATCACTAACATGTCTTTTACATGTCCTCAATCTTGATTCTTAGAATAACAATTATGGTAAGAGATATAAAAAGTTTACCAGAACATGTCTCTATAAACTCTATCTCAGAATAGACATCACCAAAACTTACATAACTTTTTCCAGGCTTATCATTTATTCTTCTGACATTAACTACATATACTAGATACTCAAAATTATCTCTCATAACCTTGAATAGTTAGAATACTCAACTAGTTGTTCTTACCAACTTGATCTTTCTATTGTTCTTATGTCAAATACCACAGAAAATTGCTATATTGACATCCATGACAAACTTAGTAATGAATGTAACATACCATTATAGTAACATATCTATAATACTCCCCATTGGAATATCATCAACATTCATGCTTGCAACAATCTCCCCCTTTGGCATTGATGGCAACATATATAAAAAGCGTCTAGTTCAAAGAATACCAACAAAAGATTGTTCATCATCTTTTCAAATCCTCTTCATCAATCATTCTCCCTTATTGATGTACTTCAATGTCTGTGTTGTTGTTTTATGTTGAACTTGTCTAACTGTTATGTTGATCATGCTATTTTTCATGTCAAACATCTCCCCAATTGATGTTTTTCATGTAAATACTTCTCCCCCATTGACATCAATGTCAAAGATTTTAGCAACCAACTTTACTGCATCAAAATCTACAATAATTGATTCTTAAATTGTCAAAAGACATTATTCAAAAACAACATCCACCAAGAGTTCTAGATGTCTCTATCTATCACTAATACTCCCCATATAGGCAGCATCAACATTCAATCCAGACAACAATGGTGCTCTGTTACACTGGACTAATGCACTCTTGCATCTTCTACTCTGATGTAGGAAGGGGCATAACCCCAAGCATACCTCACAAATACTCAAAAGTCTCTTTGGGAAGAGGCTTAGTGAATATATCTGCAATTTTCTCTTTAGTGCTTACATACTCCAATCTAATTTCCTTTTCTACAACTTTCTCTCTCAACATGTGATACTTAATATAAATGTTCTTAGTCTTCAAATGCAACATTGGATTCTTAGACATATTTACTATGCCTGTGTTGTCACAATTTATGACAACAGGTTCATTGATTTCTATCCTTATATCCTTTAGCATCTACTTCATCTACATAACTTGATTCAAATTGTTTTTTGTTGCAACATATTTCGCTTCCATTGTACTTTGTGATGTACAATCCTACTTCTTGCTTAGCCAAGAAACCAATCTTCCTCCAAGAAAGAAGGCTCCACCACTAGTGCTCTTTTTGTCATCCATATTGCCTACCCAATCAGCATCAATATAAGCACTTAGAGTGAAATCATTAGATCTATCATACCATAATCCAAACTTAGATGTTCCCTTTCGATATCTAAATATCCTTTTAACTGCTACATAATGTGCTTCTCTATGATCAGCTTGGAATCTTGTAACAATTCAAACTGCATTTGCTATATCTAGCCTACTATGAGTTAGATATTGCAATCCTCCAATCATAGATCTATACTTTTTCTGCTCAATAGTAGGTGTCTCATCCTTTGTAGATAACTTATGTCCAGTTACCATAGGTGTTCCAATGGGTTTGCATGTTTCCAAACCAAACCTTTTTAGTAAATTCTTCAAGTACTTAATTTGAGAAATAAAGATTCCTTCTTTATTTTGTACAATCTACAATCCTAAAAAAATATTTCATTTCTCCTATCATACTCATCTCAAATTCTTTCTTCATCTCCTTAGCAAACTTCTCACTTTCTTCATCATTTCCTCCAAATATGATATCATCAAAAAATATTACTAAAATCATCAAACCATCATCAATTTCTTTCCAATATAGATTACTATCTTCCATATGTTTGCTATATCCAAGCTTTGTCAAATTCTTGTCCAACCTCACATCCAAGTTCTCAGTGCTTGCTTCAAGCCATGTAATGCTTTCTTTAGTATGTATATTATGTTCTTGTCATCTATCAAATGAAATCCTTCAGGCTGCTCAATATACACTTCTTCAAGTTCTCCATTTAGAAATGCTAACTTGACATCCATCTGATAGACTTTGAATTTCTTCTATGTTGCATAGGATATTATTGCTTCTATTCTAGCCACTAGAGCATAAGTTTCTTCCTAATCTATTCCTTCTTTTGTGAGTAACCTTTACATACTAATCTTGCTTTGTTCCTTACAACTTCACATTGTTCATTCATCTTGTTTCTAAATACCCATTTAGTTCCTATCACATTCGTGTTTGTTGGTTTAGGAACCAATTTCCATGTTTCATTCCTTATTATATGATTCAATTCATCTTTCATAGCTTGTTTCCAATAATCATCTTTACATGCTTCATTTGCATTCTTAGATTCAACTTGAGATGTAAAACATAGTTCTTCATTGACTTTGCTTCTTGCTATCACAGCTTTATCTCTACTTCCAATAATCTACTCATATGGGTGATTCTTTATCATATTATTTCCTCAAGTAAGAGTTGCTATCTCAACACTTGGCTCTACCAAAGGTTCTAAGCTTTGTTCCTGCATTGGTTCTCCTTCATTCCAAAAAGCATTGATAGTTTCAAGAAATATCTCATCATTTGAATGATAATCAACTATTCTATCTTGTATCCTAAATTTCTCATCAATTATCACATTTGCACTTTCCATAATAGTCTTAGTTCTCAGATTATAGCATCTATAAGCCTTTCTTTTCAATGAATAACCAAGAAACATACCATCATCACTTCTAATATCATCATCTCTTTTTATATAACACTTACTCCCAAAAATTTAGAAATTACTAATCGTAGGTGAATGACCAAACCACAGTTCATAAGCGGTCTTGTTTGTGTCTTTCCTGACTTGCACTTCGTTCATAGTGCAAACTATTGTATTCACAACTTCTCTCCAAAATGTCTTGGATACATCATTCTTAGCTAACATAGCTCTTGTAGCTTCTATAACTGGCATGTTCCTTCTCTCTACAATACCATTCTATTCAGGGGTTCTCTGATAACTATCTTTTGATTCCATTTTCTTCACAAAACATGTTAAACACATTTGAAATAAATTATCCTCCTCTATCTAATCTTAAACATTTAATTTTCATAATGACTTCATTCCCAACTCTATTCTTAAATATCTTAAACTTATCAAATGCTTTAGATTTCTCTTTAAGAAATGCAACCCACATCATTCTAGAAAATTCATCAACTAGAATCATAAAATACCTTTTACCATAGAATCCTTTAGTGTTTGTAGGACCATTGAGATCTATGTGTACAATCTCCAACTTCTCTATAATAGTAAACTTCTTGCAGGGAAAAGAAGTTTTTTTATGCTTTGCCAACACACATTCCTTGTAAATCGTGTTAGTAGGCTTTACAATCTTAAGAAAATTTCTAACTACAAACATATTACTAGTCTTCACAATACTGTCAAATTTTATATGACAAAATCTCTTATGCCATAACCAACTTTCATCTACCTTTTCAAGCAAACATGTCATTTCAATGAGATTTAGCTGAAATACATTATCTCTAGATCTAATTCATGTTCCAATTACCTTTCTATCTTTATCTTTGATCATACATGTCTTATCTATGAATTGAAACTAATAGCCTTTGTCTACTACTTTAAACCATCAACAAAATATACATCCTCAGTTTTAGTTTTACCATCAAGAGTTATAGATCCAATAACTTTAACTTGGCATGTTGCATTGTTTCCAACTCTAATAATTCCTCTATCCTCAATTTTGAAGTCAACAAACTTGTTCATATCACCATTCATATGATGTGAACAACCACTATCAATTATCCAATTAGATTTCTTCTCAATCTATGACACCAAAGCTACTTTCTCTGGACTTTCTTCTTTAATAGCTACAAATCCAATTTCATCATCACTGGCACTTAATTCTTGTTCATCAAAATCATTATCTTCATTTGCATACAAGCACTCTCTATCTTTTCTAGGCTTGTAATTTCCTTTATACTTTTTCTCTCTTTTAGGACACTTAGATGCATAATGACCATATTCATCACAAGTCCAAAATTTAAAGATTTTCTTACCTCATTTTTCTCTTCTTAATAGAAGGGCTACTCCTTCAATCTTTCTATCCTCCTCAGATCTGTTGCTTCTTGCAAAATCACCTCTAGCACTTGTGCTCCTTGATAAATTAGGTTGAATATTTAAGGCACTAAAATTTGTCTCTATTCTGGTCAATTCTCTAAACTATTTAAGTTCATTCTTAACTACTTCAAGTCTTCTAAGTAATGTCTCCTTTTTGAAATATTTGGTACAAGATATCAATAGTTGTATCATCTGAACTGCTGATTTAAATGGTGGTGTTAGAGTCTTCAATATTTTTCAGATAACCTCATCATCTTCTTTGGCTGCTCCTTGAGATCTAATAGTTGAAGTGATTTCTAATCTCCTACCTATATATGTTCTTATGAATTCATCTTCCATCATTTTACCATCTTGAAATGCAAAAATCCAACTTTGTAATCTCAACTTCTTAGAATGTTCATCACCTTCAAAACTAGTTTCCAAAGCTTTTCAAATCAAACATGAAGTAGCAAGTGATTTTACTTGATTGTATTCAATTTTAGGAAGTGCAATCAATATTGCTTCTCTAGCTCTCATATCACACATAAAAAGATCTCTTTTTTCCTTGGTACAAGTTTCAAAATCCTTTTCAACAATGATTGTCTTTGTTGATTTTGTCAAGATCCAATATCTCGGACCCATAGAGAATAAATGTGTCTTCATCTTTTCTTTCTAGCTATCATAATTCTTTCCATCAAACTTCAAATTATATTTTCTAAACATGCTTTCCATGGATCTCCTAAAGTTGTTAAACTTTATCTTCAAGGACATGATGCTTTGATGCCAATTGTTAGAAACAATAGTCCACCAAGATAACTGAGGTGAGGAGGAGGGGGGGTGAATCAGTTATCTAAAAAATAAAAATATTTATCTTCCTTAAAAAAACTTAACCATTCAACTAAAGTAAATAGCAACCATAATAAAATGCACATAGACAATTACACTAGATATGTTGACTAAGGAAACCCTTGATTAGAGGGTAAACTCCAGTAGGAATGATTCCCACAAGATGATGTACTAATATAAATATTCCTTGTTAGAGGATGGACCCTGTTAGGAGTCTGTTGGGAGCCTATCACAACATTTAGCACATGGAATCCCTATTAGGAGACTTTGAATCCTTGTTAGGAGATTCCAACCCTATTAAGAGTTGTGGTATAATGTATGCAAGATGAGCCCACTGCCCAAACATGCAATTTCAACTACAAGAAGAGCTCGCTCATCAAACATGTGATTTAAAATTATGTTCTTCTTTTCTTTGTTCTGTCAACTAAACTAATCACTATTAGACCTTGTAAAACAGATCACGAACCTTGGATCAAAATATTAAACCTTAGATCATTCAAAAAAACCTTGGAAATGAAGTTCCTTCACTTCCTCTCTGCTATGCTCAACTTTGCATTCTGCTCTTACTGCTACTTATCATCAATCATCAACATGTCATATGATAAAGGAAAATGTCCTTCCTTTATATTTAGTCCATAAAACAATTTTGTGAGTCGGTTGTTAGACCTTATCAATTAATTATTATAGGACCACATTAAGAACATGTTACACTTAGCAATAACATAAATATTCTACCTTACAACTTGAATAACTTTCTGTACACTCAATATTAAGACTAGCAAACATAGCCATGTCATCACTAACATGTCCTCCACTTGATTTTTAGAATAATAACTCTGCTAAGAGATATAACAAGTTCTCCAGAACATGCCACTATAAACTCTATCTCAAAACAGACATCACCAAAACTTACATAAATTTTTTCAGACTTATCATTTCTTCTTCTGACATTAACTACATATACAAGATACTCAAAAGTATCTCTCATAACCTTGGATAGTTAAATACTCAACTAGTTGTCCATACCAACTTGATCTTTTCGTTGTTCTTCTTTAGATACCACAGAAAACTACTATGTTGACATCAATGACAAACTTGGTCATGAATGTAAAATACCATTATAGTAAGATATCTACAATAGTCCCCCTGAGGAATATCATTAGAATTCATGCTTGCAATAGGTAGATGGTTTTCCAAACATTGTAGATTCATGTGACAAGTGTGAGGCTTGTATTTTGGGTAAGCAACATAGGCTTCCCTTTAATTCTGGTAATTCTAGAAGGGCAAGGGCACAATTAGAATTGGTGCATTTTGACTTAGTTGGCCCTATATAAACCACTTCTATTGGGGGGAGTACTTATTTCATGACATTCATAAATAATTTCAGTCATAGGACATTGGTTTATTTCTTGAAAATAAAATCTAATGCATTTGATCAATTTGTTTAATTTAAAGCCTTGGCTGAAAAAGAATGTGGACACTATGTCAAAGTCCTAAGCTCAGATAGAGGGGGGAGTATATCTTCATTTTTTTTGTAAATTTTTGCAATAAGAATGGCATTAAGAAGGAGCTTACAGCCAATTATACTCCACAACAAAATGGAGTGGTTGAGAGGAAGAATATGACAATTATTGAGATGGAAAGGAGCTTGATGAAAGAAAAGGGACTCCCAACTAAATATTGGGAAGAGATTGTAGCAACAACAGTATACTTGATGAATAGGTGTCCTACAAAGGTAGTTCATGATAAGATTCCTCTAGAAGCATGATCAAGACATAGATGGACAATTGAGTACTTGAGAGTTTTTGAATGTGTAGCATATACACATGTACCAAAGGAACAAAGGTAAAAGCTAGATGAAAAAGGTGTGAAGTACAGCTACACAGGTTACAACTTGGAATCAAAGGCCTATAGGTTGTATGATCCAATCACCAAGAAGATCATCATTTCAAGAGATGTGGAGTTTCTTGAAAATCAGTCATGGGATAGCTCGGTGGATGAATCTTCAAGAAATTCAAGTAAAGTGTTGACTATGGATAAAGAGGATGAAATTGGTGATTAGAAAAATGAAGGAGCAATTTATGTACATGACTCTAGACAGAGGAAAAAAGGAAAGAAGCCTCAAACATACTGAGTTTTAGCTCCTAGCAACTCAAGACAGATCTGATTTAGTATGCATAATAGTAGCAGTAACAATACTAAAAAAATTTGATCGCACTCTCACCTCCCTATTGCCAAGAAATACTAAGAGTCTAAGGGAGATATTTAAAGATTAAAGATATGATGAAGACTATAATAAGAATGTCAATTTTGCATTATTTTCTTATAGTGATCCAATCTATTTTAAAGAAGCTATGAAAGAGGAGAAATGGTGTAATGCCATAGATGAGGAAATAACTACTATTGAAAGAAATGAATCATGGGAGTTAACTACTTTGCCTCCCAAGAAACAAGTAATTGGAGTCAAATGGGTTTACAAGACCAAGTGCAATGGTGAAGGAAAAATAGATAGTCATAAGGAAAAACAAGGACTAGTATGGAAGAGATTATGATGAGACATATTCTCTAGTTGCAAGAATGGAAATCATGTGCCTTTTCATAATAATTGCAGCCCAACACAAATGGAAGGTATATCAAATAGATGTGAAGTTTGCCTTGTTGAATGGTGTATTAAAAAAAGAGGTATATGTGGAGCAGCCACCTAGTTATGAAGTTCTAGGTGAAGAACACAACATCTATAGATTGAAGAGAGCTCTATATGGGCTCAAGAAAACTCCATAGGCATGGTACAATAGGATTGACTCATACTTGATGAGCAATGGCTTTAGAAAAAGTGATGGTGAGCCCACTCTACATCAAAGCAGCAAATGGTAAGGTTTTGATTGTTGTCTTGTATGTAGATGACTTAATCTTCACTAGAAATGATAATTTCCTAATTGGTGAGTTCAAAGAGGCCATGAAGAATGAATTTGAAATGATAGACCTAGGTCTCTTGAAATTTTTTCTAGTCATAGAAGTAAATAAAATGCATTATGGCATCTACATCTCTCAAGAAAAATATGCAAATCATATCTAGGAGAGATTCAAAATGCAGAATCGTAAGGTAGTCCCAACACTAAGAGTAGTAGGTTTGAAGTTGAGAGAGGAAGATTGCAGCAAAAATGTGAATCCAACATTATACAAAAGTATGGTTGGAAAGTTGATGTATTTGACAATGTTCAACTCAGCCTAACATGATGTATGAAGTAAGTTTGGTTTCAAGATTTATGGAAACGCCAAAAGATTTCCATTGGCAAGAGGGAAAGAGGATTCTAAGGTATGTGAATAGTACCAAAGGGATTTGGGATTTTGTACACTATTGATAATGATTTTAAGTTGGTTGGGTATACTGATAGTGATTGGGATGGAAGCCTAGATGTAGGAAGAGCACTTTCTTTTATATAATTCATATTGGTTTTTGTGAAATTTCATAAGTATCCAAGAAGAAACCAATTGTTCCTCAATCTACAGCAAAGGTTAAATACATAGCAGTGAATGCAACAACATGTCAAGCTATTTGGTTAAGGAGAATCTTGGAAAATTTGAATGAAAAGAAAGAGAATGGAACCACAATCCTTTGTGACAATATTTCGTCAATTGCATTGTCGAAGAATCCAATCTTCTATGGGACAAGAAAGCACATTGAGATCATATATCACTTCATTAGAGAGCTAGTGGATAATGGAGAAATCAGGATTGAATATTGTAACTCTAAGCAGCAGCTAGCAGACATATTCACTAAGCCATTGGGCATAGCAAATTATGTACACCTAAGAAGTAGTCTTGGGGTAGTTGATTTGGATTAGGAGTGATCCTTGCATCGTTGGTTTGAGATAAAGGGGGAGTGTTGAAATCTATCAATTGCCCCTTGAGCCAACCACCCACCTACCTATTAGAGACATTAAACTCAATAGGTACGTTTGAATTTTGAAAAGAGAGGGAAATTTTTGGAGACAAATCAAAAGGAAAATATGCTTAGTCATTCAATGAGTGAGAAGAGAAGGAAGGATAGAGGTTAGTGGAAGAGAGAAGAGCTTTCAAGGAGTAGAAGGAAGGTTCAGGAAATAAGAAGAAGATCAGTGGTTGCAACAGCACAATTCTTTATCTCCTTGTTCTCTGTATGTTCATTTTGTTTGTCTTGTGAAGTAGTGATTGCTCCAATCATTATTTTATGTAGCCTTCTAGTGCTATAAGTTTATCTAACAAATAGCAGTTGTCAATTAAAGTATTTTGATTATGATTGAATCCATATGCTCCCATATTTCTAATAGTTGAATCAAATTTTGAGTAGAAGCAAGCAAGCAGACATATTAGTTGATCCATTTTGTTGGCTTAATGTTGTCTCCTTTCTATGTATTCAACATTGTGTTTAGTATTTGTGAAAGATTAGAGTTCCAAGTTCTTTGTTCTTATCTCTAGGTTTTAATGGTAGAAGAAAGCTGACTGTAGCTCAGTCGTGAAGCAACTCGGTATCCTAGTAAACCAAGTTCTCTTCCCTCACTCAGTTCTAGTGCAAATCAGGCTCTTCTCTTTTTTATCAAATCATTTGGTCTTAATGTTGACCAAGATCACTCAGTCACTATATCATCTGAGCTCACTCGGTCCTCTCCTTGACCGAGTTGACTAAGCTCACTCGATTCCTTTATCAATTGAGCTCAATCAGTGTAGTGTTGTTTGAGCCCATAGGTGTCAAGCTTTTTTCTTTGGAGATTGAGTCACTCGAGTCCCATTACTATCTAGCAACTCAACATTTCCTATCACTCAGCTACTTAAGGTGCTGAGCAACTTGGTACTCACTATTTTGTTTGATTGTTGAGCAAATTTTTTGTGAGGTTTTTCACAAGTTGCAAGATGGACATTCATGGTCTATTATACAAACAAGAAGGGGCAGATAAAATTAATAAATTTTAATGAGAACACATGAAGATATGCATTCATGCATTCACAATGTGAAGCTTGATGCCTGCAAAGCTTTAGCTCCAGTAACATAGCATAGTTTTATATTTTTTATTTTTTATTTAGTTCATGCATACTAAAACTACATGTATGCAATTAGTCTTGTAGGCACCTTTTTTAATTCTGTTAAATTAGTTTGTAGAACTATTGTTAGAAAAAGAGGGGTAAAATTTTATTAAAACAAAAGGGATTACAACTACAAGAGCTCAACAAGGAGCTCTATCTTGACCAATAAGTTCATCAAATTCTTGTAACAAGTCATGGGGAAGTTACACCCTATCCATAATATTCCAGCCTAAAGCATGACTAGAAGCCCATTTGGCCAAAAAATAAGCAACTCTGTTCCATTCATGAGGAATGTTAGTAAACCTAATGAGCTCAAGAGAGGTACAAAAGAGAAGAGTTTGATTAACAACAATAGCTAGTTGCCAACTAACATCCTCAAGCTCCTAAAAGGAAATTAGTTTCACCACCACTTGGGAGTCAAATTCACAAATAATCTTGTGCCATCCCCTCAAACAACACTATTCCATAACATATAAAATGGCATGAGCCTCCATGAGATTGTTAGTATGGTCACCCTTATGCACTAAGAAACAGAATTTAACTTCACCAAAATTGCAATGAGCCACTCCCCTAATACTAGCAAGGCTTGGATTCCCTTGAGAAGAAGCATCAGTATTAATTTTCATAACTCCATGAGGAGGAGTCCAATGCCCCTTCACATTCACCCATCCATTCCCTTGTTACCGAGGATGTTTGGGCACTGTTTGATACCATTGAGTTGCAACCCCAACCTGAAGATGAAAATTGAGGGGATTGCATATAGCAAGATCAGCTAGATCCATACCCCCATCTAGTGCACGCTTGACTTGTAGTTTCCTAAAGAGCATGTGAGATCTTCCAACAAAGATGCATAGCACTAATCTGAACATCTTGAAAGATTCAAAAATTCCTCTCTATTTAGATATGTCAAAGAATGAATGATGGGCTAGCAATCCAAGCAGCATGTAGAGGAGAAGACTTGGAGGGAGCATTGCTCAAGTGGGCCTAGAACTCAAGGAAAGAGAAATCATGCCTACAAGAGCAACCCTAAGCACTCCACCAAAGGTGCCATAACTGAGTAGAAAAGGAGCAATGGAAGAATAGATGGGAGACAGACTCCTCCCCATTACCATACAACACACGATAAGAGGGGCCCTAAAATCCACATTTGCAAAGATTATCACATGTAAGAAAGTGGTTATGAGCCACTAGCCACATGAAAAAAATTTCACTTGGACTAAGAAAATTTACTCCAAACTTGCTTCTACCAAGGGACCTTAGCATCCCCAAATAATTGTCTAGTTATCTCTTGATACCTAGCAAAAACATGATATTTACTAGAGAAGGTACCTCCCCAAGCCAAAGCATCTAGTCCTAGTAGAAAGGAACACTCCTCAGAGGCTAAAATTTGAGAAAGCTCCTAATGATCCACCTTTATGCCTCTAGGAGGCCAATTAGAAGAGTGCTTCCATTTGTAACCAACCACAGGTCCCAATTGATAAGAAGTCTTATAATGAGCCACTTTATCCCATCCAGCAGCATGAAAAGAATCATAGAGAGTTTAAAGATAAGGGTACATGGATAATATGGATGGGAATCCATATCCCAAACATCAAACCTAAACAAAGCCTCAAAGCCTCCCTTACATATCCAAAAAAGACCTCTCTTGACTAAGAGAGCACCAGTCTTTAGAATATGCTAGACCATAGAGCTACAACCTTCAAGAGGAAGTGCAAAAATAGAGCAAGGATCAACACCCCTAAAATATTTATTAGAGATGATACAAGCCCAAAGTTGATGTTTTCTAGAGCACCATCGCCAATAAAGCTTAGTAGCTAATGCTTGACTACTCAAGAGAGTTGATCAAAGACCAAGACCACCCTCCTTTTTAGGCCTACAAATAGTCTCCCAACTAATCAAACTCCATTTAGTACTATGCAAATTACCACTCCAAAGGAGTTTCCAAGAAAGAGCATCAAATGCCTTGAGAAAGTAAACAGGAGTAGGTTGAACCATGCTTCTATAAGTAGGAAGAGCTTGAATAACAGGTTGAAAAAGAGTAACCCAAGTAGCAGTAGAAAGACATCTATGAGTCCAATGATTTACCTATTCCTAAAGCTTGATAATCATATTTTTCCAAAAGAGTTGTGGCTTCCTAGAAACAACAATAGGGATGTGAAGATAAGTCAAAGGAAGCAACCCAATCCAAAACCGCAGGATATCAGTAATCCTTTGTTCAATAGAATCAGAAGTGTTAAAAAAGTAAATGGAAGATTTTTGCTCATTAACTATTTGGCCTGAAGCTGCCAAATAAATATCCATAATATGTTAAAAGGCTTCAACTTCCTTGATCCTAGCAAGACCCACAAGAGCATGAATCATCAACAAATTGAAGGTGAGAAAGAGTAGGTAAACCATTACCCCATCGCCACCCTAAATCAAATTTTGGGACACCTGATACTTAATGAATCTACCTAAGCCCTCATCCATGATGATGAAAAGATAGGAGGAGAGAGGATCACCCTGGCGAAGACCTCTTGAGGCATCAAATAGCTGGGAAGGTTGGCCATTAAGAAGAACTAAAAAAGAGGCAGAAGTAACACAACTCATAGTCTAACTCACCCAGCCAGAGCTAAAGCCAAATGTAAGAACAATATTACTCAAGAAATTCCATTTAACTCTATTGTAAGCCTTAGCCATATCCAACTTAACAAACATAGACCACTCCCTTGAACTAGCCATAGAGTGAATAGCCTCAGTAACAATAACCACCCCATCTAAAATTTGTCACCCAGCAACAAAACCTTGTTCCTCTAAGATAATAATGGTGAGCCACTTTTTAATTCTCTCTACAATCAACTTAGTAATGACTTTGTAAACCACATTACATAAGATAATTGGTCTAAAAAATTCCAGCTGATTAGCCCCCTCGCTTTTTGGAATGAGAGTCAAGAAAGTAGAATTCAATGTCTGAAGCATCTGCTTGCTAGAATAGGATTCCTTAACCACCTCCAACAAATCATGATTAATGATTTTCTACGATTCTTGAAAGAATTCAATTAGATAGCCATCAGGACTAGGAGCCTTTCCCTTAGGCATGCCAAAAACCACCTCCTCTAGCTCTTCCAAAGAGATTGGTCGCATGAAATAATCATTCATTTCCTAGGTAATAAGAGAAGGAATACAAGACAAAATAATATTTTCTTCATTATCAGTAGAAGCAGAGTCCTTTGAGAAGAGGGTGAAAAAGTACCAAGTAGCCTCCTGGACCAAAGTTGGCAAGGAAGTCAATTGGATATCTTGAGAATTAACCAATGAAGAGATATTGCTCTGATTCTAACAAGATTGCACAGTTTTATGGAAAAAAGAAATGTTCCTATCACCTTCCTGGAGCCAATCAACTCTAGCCTTTTGCTTCCAAAAAATTTCCTCTCAAAGTTCCCATTTTTCTAGAACTCTAGAAGCTAGGGATTCAGCCCTTCCAAGATCCTTCGAGAAACCTCAATCTCTAATCTACCTAGTTATAACATCAAGATCTTCCTAAGAAAGCCTCTTCATAGAGTGAAGTCTCCCAAAACACTTTCTATTCCATATCCTAAGTTACCTTTAACATATTGAAGCCTTTTAGAAAATGTAAACATAATAGTACCATATGTAGGAGTGTCATCTCTCCACCAACATAATACAAGATTGCAAAGAGAGGAGTCACAAAGCCACATCAATTGGAACTTAAAAGGTGGACACTTCAGACTAAAAGCCCCATTAGTAGAAAATTTGATTGGCCAATGATCAGAACCCCTCTAGTCCAAAAATTTTGAAGAGAGAGCAAGGGTGCCACTAACCCAGAAAAAAGAAATAAGAAATCTCTCCAGATGTTCTGAGATAGTATCAATCCTAGTCCTTTGATTATTCCAAGTATAGAGACCATTAGAAGGCATAACATCATAGAGTTGCAAAAGTGTTATGTGTTGACAAAGAAGAGCATAAGAAGGCCCCATTCTAGCCAAACCACCTTGCTTCTCCTCCAAAGTTCCTCCTTTCCCACAAAATCAACATGCGCATACACATTAGTAATCATGATTACCTCTCCTGAATCCAAAGCAGAAGCCACCATAGAGAGAGCTGAGCAAGAAGATACCTAGGCAAGGGGAGAAATTTTCTATGGATCCTAAAAGATAGCCCAACCACCAGCACTTCCCATAGCCCCAACACACTAGCATTGCCCATGAGGCCAAATACTAGAGGCATATTAGACCATAGACTCCAAAGAGAGCTTAGTCTCTTGGATACAAAAAAAATCAAGAGAATGATCAACAACCAAATTTGGAATATCCTTTTGTCTAGGGATTCTATTCAACCCCCTAACATTCCATGAGAGAATAGTCATCATTGAGTAGAATGGAGAAAATGAGCATCCAATGGTTTCACTGACCTAGACTCTATCAATATATCTCTTGTGAGTTTAATCTTCTCTTGGTCTTTTTTGCGCCCACTCCTTAGAGGAGGAGTAAAGGAAACCCTCTTAAAGGGTCTATGCATCAACCCCAAGGGGAGAGGAGACCCTGTACCCTTACCAAATGCTAGCACATCCTTAACCAAGTTTCCCAGAACAATGTCATTATCTAATAAGTAGGAGATAATTTCCACAGCAAGTCAAATTGTGATATTGCTATTAGGATTTAATTGTGTGATTTTGAGTCAAACTCATTGACCCATGTTTCATGAGTAGTGATTCAACATGAATCCATCTCTCATGATAATAAATGGAACACTTAGCACTCATTGGATCTAGGTGATGAATCATATACTATTATAATCTAATCATATATAATTAATATTAATATATAATATATAATTATATATAATTAAATAATACATAATATAACTACCTTATTAAATTAATATTGATGAAAAGACACACCTCTATGAAATACTTATATAAATATGAGATATTACATGTTGAAGAGGATATCACAGAAAATATTATCGAAAATTACACTAATTAGGAAGAAACTATCGAATGTCCTAAAAGGAGACATTACAAGGGGTATCAGAGCCTATGAATCCTACCAGCCTATGAATTCATTTGAACATGTACGAATACTTTAAAATATAAAAATAAAAAATTCAGGTAGTGTATTCCTGAATGTACTCCTGATGCAGAAAATAACAAAGATAATACAATTTGCCAATGCTGACTTTGCATAGCAAGGAGCAGGGTTGCTATATTATTGAAATTAGATTATACTATTAGGAATAAAAAGTTGAAAATATATATATAGTACGGCTTTCAACCATGGAGATCACTATTTCCAAAGAAAGGAGTAAAATAATTGGAGGATTCTTTGCAACAAAAAGGTTTCATTCCTAGAAACGGAAAAATACTTTCTTATATTCTACATATAATGGCGATGTCACTCAAAATATTGGAACAAAAGAAATATTACCTCACAACAAAAGATAGTGGAAGAAGTCAATTGTGGCTCGGAATTGTCCATAGAAATAACAATTCTTTTTTTAAAAGTGGGGAACAATGCACTGTAAAAGACGCACAAGTACCCTCGCAATGAAAGATTTTGATTAGGACATTCATACTTATAATTTAAACAAGAAATTTCAAGCTAGTTATATCTAAATCATCATACCACTCATACTGAACAAAGAGAATGTCGTAGATTGTTTTGGGGGCCCTTGAATGGGTAAAAATAGAAGCCAAATTTGCAGGAAGGATAGAGAAAAACAAGCATCACATAGTGAATTTAAAAGTAATTCTATTATAAAAAATGAAATAGCATGAATTACAACACTCAGAGATCAAAATGAAGTGAAAAAGCCAATTACATCTTGCACACAACTTCCATGAATATTTTAATTTTCAACAGATGAATTTTAGTACTCTGTATAATCGATTGCATTAGATTTCAGTCAGAAAGGAAAGGCAATTAAATAAAATAACCTTACATGGAATGCATCGAAAGATGATTCGTTCAAACACATAATGTTGGGTCAAAGCATGGGTGGACGCCTGGCTCCACCTCTCACCTCCCTTCGATACCATCTCTATCTGATCAGTCTACTTGGTCTTCTTTCTGCCCTCAGTTGTGCACTCTTGTCACTAGGAAGAATTATATCTGGGAGAAACCTTCGCCTCATAAAAAGCACCAAATATATTCAAAGGAAAGAGATATAATGTGAAGCAAGATATAAGGCTCAAAAGGTGTATTTTAGTTAATAGTCACATGGCATATTAAGTGGTAAACAAGCCAACCCTAATGCTTGTAAAGCATGTGAGTAGTGCAAGTTAAATCAACAAACATACCATTTGATAAGGAAATGAGTCCACAAATTCAATATCAAGATATGGCTTGGGGGAAAGGGCAGACACGCTAATGGGAAAAGATTTAAAAATGAATATAAATAAGAGGAAACGCAGTGAATGTCCTAAAATGGGACATTCTCAAACAATACCCAACCTCATCTCGCATTTTACACCAAATTTTTTTAGTTTCCTAATCCAAAAATCATAATAAAATTTTGCATTTGCAATAATTTTTGTTTGAGTAAAATTGTTTCAAAATTTAATCTCAAAAGCGACTGCTAACAGCTTTTGAGAATGTGCAATGACATTTCACCAAATTATTATTCGACTAGTAACATTTCTAGATGATCTTTTAATAAATATATCTCCAGTTGTTATTAACAGTGAGGAAGATTATAAAATTGAATTTTCTAGGATACTTAACATTGCTTCCCCAGATACTACCTGTTGGAAAATTAAATGTAGTGGCCATTTCTCCTTGGAGCCAAATGCTCACCTACCACCTCTGATATTTAGAACAGATAGAAACATAAATACAATGGGTGAGATTTTTGAAATCAAAAATGAGGGGGAAAAGGGAATGTTTCTACATTCATTTTAATTCAATCAGATTATTCAGCAGATCAGTAGTTGCAGAGTAGAGCAGAGAAGGAAGAAGGAAACAAGTTTGTGCTTGCAGTTGTACATACTTCCCCTATTCACTCTGTGAGTTTTTTGTTGTTTGGTTTTGTCCTATTGAAGCAATGATTGCTCCAGGCATCTTTGTATCTAGCCATTAGAGTTGCAGGTTTAAATTTTTTGAAGTATTAAAGTTGTTTGAAGTTTTACCAGTTTAGCGTTATATTAAAGTTTTTCTGGTTGAAGCCAAATGCTCCCAGATTTTGTAATTATTTATATCAAAGATTGAATAGAAGGCAAGCAGGCATACTTGAATCCATTGCTCTTCCCTTTGTTTATTGCATTTGACAAGTTTGTTTGAAAAGTTAAAGCTTTGGCTCTCTGGTTTTAATAGTGAAAGCATTCACGTTGGAATTTTCTAAGTTATAATATTTTCAGCTTGAAATAGAACACTCGGCATCCTCTTCTATTGTTAATATTTTTTAAGTTATAAATTTTAGTTGGAGCTAAGCTCACTCGACATCCATTGGTGTCAAGCATTTCCTTTGTGTGCTGAGCTCTTCTTGTGCCAAGCCAACTCGGTACCTACTGCCTATCACTCGGCACCTTCATGTGCCAAGTAAAACTATCACTCGACAATAGTTGTTGCCGAGCAACCTGTCACTCGGCACCTTCACGTGCTGAGTAAAACTAGCACTCGGCAATAGTTTGTGTCGAACAATTTTTAGGGTTGTGAAAATTGACTTTTTGGATTTGTGAGTCTTAATTTGTTAATTAATATTTCTCACATGGTATCAGAGCTTTGAGGCCCCACATCCACAGTGAGTTAGGGAATTTTTTTTTCTAGGATATTTATCATGGCAGGAGATGCAAGAAAGATATGATAGCAGCTACCACCCTTCAATGGAAAAAATTATGATACATGGGCAAAGAAGATGAAAACCATAATGGTTGCAAATGATTTGTGGAAGTTTTTGGTTAATGGATTCAACGATGTGACTGACCCAACTCAGTATGTTGCTCTCACAAATGCACAAAAGACTCATTTGAAAGAGTCAAGGAGGAAAGATGCAAAGACATTAAGTCTTATTGAAGCAGCAATGACAGAGATAGTATTCCCAAAGATTACAGTAGAAAATTATGCAAAGGAAGCTTGGGATATCCTTGAGACAAACTTCAAAGGGACTGATAAAATCCATACTGTAAAGCTATAGAATATATGGAAGGAGTTTGAGAACCTTAAGATGAAGGAGAATGAATCAGTTGCAGATTTCAATTCAAGGACCTCCAATGTGATTAATCAATTGAAGTCAAATGGAGAAGACTATCAAGAGCAGAGGATAGTGGAGAAGATATTGAGAAGTTTACCTCATAAATATGACAATTTGGTCATGACCATAGAAGAGGCAAAAGACCTCACTATTTTGACAATGGATGAGTTAATGGGTACACTTCAAACCCATGAGCATAAGATCAATAGATCCACATCTTCTTCTTCCCAAGAGCAAGCATTCAAGGCTCAGTCAAATCTAAGAGGAAGGGTGAGAGCAAGAAATGGCTCAGGCATAAACTCCAAAGGCATAGGCAAAGTAATGGAGGACAAAGGAATGCTATAGCAGAAAGCTCAGAAAGAGCAGATGGAGCAAGTAGCTCACAAAATACCTCTAGAGAAGGTAAGATAAACTACAACTCAAATAAGAGTAATGTAGAATGTTACTACTATCATAAATATGGGCATTATGCAAGTGAATGTTAGAAGTAGCAAAATGATCAGTCAGGACAAGAAAATGTGGCTCTTGTGAATATGGGAAGTGGAAACAATGCCACTGCCTTCATCATGTGTAATGTTGGTGAAGAAGGAAGCCCTAAGGTTTGGTACCTCGACAATGGATGTAGCAACCACATGAGTGGTAATGAAACTTTGTTTTCATTCATTGACAAGAGTTTCAAATCTAAGATTAAAATGGGTAACAATGGAACCCTACCAGTAGTGGGCAAAGGATCTATTATGGTCCGCACCAATAAAGGTGAGAAGAAGGAAATATAAAATTTGTATTTCACCCCTGGTATGAAGCACAATTTGATGAGCATTGGTCAGCTCAATCAAAATGGATACAAAGTGTTGATGGAGAACGACAGGTGTGTCATTCAAGAAAAGGATGGGAGCAAGAACTTACTTGCAGCAGTTCAAATGACAAAGAATAGAATGTTTCTCTTGAGGATAGAGACATGTTTCTCATCTCAAGTTGGTGTTGCACTTCTCACACAATCAGCTCTAAGGAGTCTGATTGAAGACCCCTCATGGCTATGGCACCTTAGGTATGGTCATCTTGGCTATGTTGGTTTAAATTTATTGTCAAATAAAAGAATGGTAGAAGGTTTGCCACGCATAGGAAATTCATGTGACAAGTGTGAGGCTTGTATTTTGGGTAAGCAACATAGGCTTCCCTTTAATTCTGAAAATTCTAGGAGGGCTAGATATCTATTAGAATTAGTGCATATTGACCTAGTCGGTCCTATGCAAGTTACTTCTATTGGGGGGAGTACTTATTTTATGACATTTATAGATTATTTCAGTTGTAGGACATGGGTGTATTTCTTAAAGAACAAATCTGAAGCATTTGATAAATTTGTAGAATATAAAGCCTAGGCTGAAAAAGAATGTGAAAATTATATCAAAGTCCTAAGATCAGATAGAGGAGGGGAGTATACCTCCAATTCTTTTGTAAATTTTTGCAAGAAACATGGCATTAAGAAAGAGCTCACAGCCAGCTATACACCACAATAGAATGGAGTGGCTGAAAGAAAGAACAAGACCATTGTTGAAATAGCAAGGAGCATGATGAAAGAGAAAGGTCTCCCAACTAAATTTTGGGGAGAGGCTGTGGCAATAACAATTTACCTAATTAATAGGTGTCCTACAAAGGCAGTCTATGACAAAATTCTAATGGAAGCATGGTCATGAGGAAGATGGATAGTTGAACACCTAAGGGTGTTTGGATGTGTTGCATATGCACAAGTGCCTAAAGAGCAAAGGCAAAAATTGGATGACAAAGGTGTGAAATGTATTTTCACAGGGTACAGCCCAGAATCTAAGACATATAGATTGTATGACCCATTGAACAACAAGATGACTCTTTCAAGAGATGTGGAATTTCTTGAAAATCAGTCTTGGTATGGCCCAACTGATGAGTCACCAAGCACTTCAAGTAAAGTGCCAATTATGAGTGAAGAAGATGGTGATGAACAGTAAGAAGAAGGAGCAAATAGAAGAAAAGGCAAGTAGGTTCAGTCATTGCCAAGCTCCTCTAGGCATGATCGAGTGTCAGTGTCGAGTACCAATGAAGACCGAGCTAGTTGGCAATGCAGCAGTAGTGAAGATTTTGATCCCACACTCTCCTCCCTATTACCAAGAAAGACTAAGAGTCTTAGGGAGATATACCAAGATGAAAGGTATGAAGATTATGATGAGAGTATTAATTTTGCATTATTTTCTCATAGTGATCCAATATATTTTGAAGAAGCTATTAAGGAGAAGAAATGGTGTAAGGCCATGGATGAGGAGATAGATGCTATAGAAAGAAATGAGACATGGGAGCTAATTGAATTGCCTCCCAAGAAGCAAGTGATTGGAGTGAAATGGGTCTACAAAACCAAATGCAATGTTGAAGGCAAAATTGATAGGTATAAGGCAAGGCTGGTAGTCAAGGGCTACAAATAGCAGTATGGAAGAGACTATGATGAGATATATGCCCCTGTTGTAAGAATGGAAACCGTGCGTGTTGTCATAGCAATTGCAGCTTAGCACAAGTGGAAGGTATTTCAAATGCATGTGAAGTCTGCCTTCCTAAATGGTGTATTGAAAGAAGAAGTATATGTGGAGCAGCCACCTGGTTATGAAGTTGCAAGTGAAGAGAGCAAAGTATATATATTGAAGAGAGCTCTTTATAGGTTCAAGCAAGCTCCAAGGGCATGGTACAGTAGGATTGACTCATATTTGATGAGCAATGGCTTTAGCAAAAGCAATGGTGAGCCCACTCTTTATATCAAGGCAGCAGATGGTAATGTATTGATTGTTGTCTTGTATATAGATGACTTAATTTTTACTAAAAATGACAAGACTCTAATTGTTGAGTTTAAAGAGGCCATGAAAAATGAATTTGAGATGATAGACCTAGGTCTCTTGAAATACTTTCTAGGCATAGAAGTAAAACAAATGCATGATGACATCTTCATCTCTCAAGAAAAACATGTAGGATAGATCTTGGAGAGATTTAAAATGTAGAATAGTAAGGCAGCCCCCACACCAATAGCAGTAGGTCTGAAGTTGAGCAAGGAAGACTCTAGCAAGAGAGTGGATCCAACACTATACAAGAGTATGGTTGGAAGTTTAATGTATTTGACTACAACTTAGTCAGATCTAATGCATGCAGTAAGTTTGATTTCCAGATTTATGGAAACACCAAAGGATTCCCATTGGCAAGAAGGAAAGAGGATCCTAAGGTATGTGAAAGGTACTAAGGGATTTGAAATTTTGTATACTGCAAATGATGATTTCATGTTGGTGGGATACATAGATAGTGATTGGGCTGGAAGTATAGATGATAGGAAGAGCACTTCTGGATACATGTTTCATATGGGATCTAGTGCAATTTCATGGGCATCCAAGAAGCAACCTATTGTTGCTCAATCTATAGCAGAGGCTAAATATATAGTAGCAAATGCAGCAGCATGTCAAGCAATTTGTCTCAGGAGGATCTTGACAGATTTGAATGAAAGGCAAGAGGATGGAACCACAATTTATTGTGACAACATCTCATCAATTGCATTGTCAAAGAATCCAATCTTCCATGGGAGAAGCAAGCATATTGAGATCAGATATCACTTTATCAAAGAGTCGGTGGAGAATGGGGATATCAAGATGGAATTTTACAAGTCTGACTATCAGCTAGTAGACATATTCACAAAGCCATTAGGCATTGGATCTTTTGTACACCTAAGAGAGTGTCTTGGTGTAATTGATTTGGATCAGCCCTGATCCTTGTTTGTTTGGCTTGAGACAAAGTGGGAGTGTTAGAAAATTAAATGCAATGGCCATTTCTCCCTGGAGCCAAACACTCACCTACCACCTTTGACATTTAGAACAGATAGAAACATAAATGCGGTGGATGAGATTTTTTAAATAAGAAATGAGGGGGAAAATAGAATGTGACAAAAGGGAATGTTTCTACATTCATTTTAATTCAGTCAGATTATTCAGCAAATCAATAGTTGTAGATCAAAGCAAAGAAGGAAGAAGGAAACAAGTTTGTGCCTGCAGTTGCACGTACTTCCCTTATTCACTCTGTGAGTTTGTTGTTGTTTGGTTTTTTCCTATTGAAGCAGTGATTGCTCTAGGCACCTTTGTATGCAGTCATTAGAGTTACAGGTTTAAAGTTTTTGAAGTATTAAAGTTGTTTGAAGTTTTACCAGTTTAGGGTTATATTAGGATTTTTCTGGTTGAAGTCGAATGCTCCCAGATTTTGTAATAGTTTATATCAAAGATTGAATAGAAGGCAAGTAGGCATACTTATATCCATTACTCTTCCCTTTGTTTATTGCATTTGACAAGTTTGTTTGAAAGGTTAAAGCTTTGGCTCTCTGGTTTTAATGGTTAAAGCATTCACGTTGGAATTTTCTAAGTTATAATATTTTCAGCTTGAAACAGAACACTTGGCATCCTTTTCTGTTGTTAATATTTTCTAAGTTATAAATTTTAGTTGGAGCCAAGCTCACTCGGCATCCATTGGTGCCGAGCATTTCCTTTGTGTGCCGAGCTCTTCTTGTGCCGGGCCAACTTGGCACCTACTGCCTGTCACTCGGCACCTTCATGTGCCAAGTTAAACTGTCACTCGGCAATAGTTGTTGCCGAGCAACCTATCACTCGGCACCTTCATGTGCCAACTAAAACTGGCATTCGGCAATAGTTTGTGCCGAGCAGTTTTTAGGGTTGTGAAAATTGACTTTTTGGATTTGTGAGTCTTAATTTGTTAATTAATATTTCTCACACTACCGAACTGACAACAGGTGAGAGAAGATCCAGTGAGAGATCTTAGATGTGCAAACATTGATTAGGGGTGTTTATGTAAAGCCACTTGATGAGATAATCTATGCTCAAAGAAGTAATACGGATGGTAGAAGCCCTCGTCAATGTCAAAACTACCGATGACAATGGAAATACTGAATGCCCAATTTGTAGAGATAATAATCATCATGAAGGTGACTCTGGTCATTTGCTTGAAAGTGGAAGTTTGGAATGAAAATAAGGAAGCAGGTGATAAGTAATTTCCACCACATACAGTGAAAGATTCACGCCAGCAAAGATTAACTTCACCTATGGCCATACGTCAAAAGGTACAGCCAGAGAGCCCTGCACAAAACTGACATAGGTATTGCCCCCATACGCAGGCGTTATTAGGTATGCATATATATGAATAGCTGAATTGATATAAGGTAGTTTAATTAAAAGTGATCGATAGGTTTAAAAAGGAAAGTGATTATTATTAGTTTAATTAAAAGAATATATTAATTTGATTAATATAATAAAGATATATATTATAGATTGGTAATTGAAATAATATTAATTAAAAGGATATACATTGAGTTGATTATTAAATTGAAAGAATACTTATTAAAGTTGATAGTTGAATTAATATTTAATTTCACTATTGAAGAATATACACTAAGATTGATAATTGAATTAAATATCAACCTTTTCATTGCAAGAATATACATTAACGTTGATAATTGATATTAATTTTTGTGAGAATAATTGAATAGATTAATCTATCAAAGGAGGCATTAGAATTGCAATTGAATAATTCTTAAAACTAATAAGATCATGATTCTCCAAGTTGAGATAAGGCTTGCGGTGGAATGGACTGGGTGACATCACTCAGGGTACTGAATAAAGCCTACGGGTACTGGGTAAGGCCTACAGTGATGAGATATCCTAGGGTACATCATACAAAAGCACCTTCTTGAAAATAATGATCGGAGAGAGATAATGATAATGAGGGCGAATGGTGAGGCCCACTAGTTGGGTAACAGGGCACCCTATTATGGTTCCTCCTCCTATATTTTAAATAATAAACTAAGTTTATGACACTAAAAAAACTCTATCTTGATTGTAGAATAGTTTGATAAGATTATCCTAAGGTTAAGTCTATTGTATTCTTTAAAACTAAGAATATGAATACTTTTGTCAAAATTCGTTATAAGGAGTTCCTTAAGAAGAATAAATATTACCTCCCAAGTATATCACCTTGATGGATGTTAATAGCTACCATCAAGGCCAAGAGGGTCAAAGTTCTGCTCTTGGGCTTAGGTATGGTATTTAACAAGAATAAGATTACCTCCTAAGTAGACCACCTTGATGGATGTCACTAGCTGCCATCAAGGCCAAGAGGGCCAAAGTTTCACTTTTGGGCTTAGGTAGGAAATTGCCATCTAAGTAGGCCACCTTGATGGATGTCATAGGTTGCCATCAAGGCCAGGAGGGCCAAAGTTCTGCTCTTGGGCTTAGATTTGGTTAAGTTAAGATTGACATCATGTCAACTTAATTCAGTGAAGAATTTGCCAAGTAGACCACCTTGATGGATGTCAATGGTTGCCATCAAGGCCAAAAGGGCCAAAGTTTTGCTCTTGGGCTTGGTAGGGAATTGGTTCAGAAATAATTCATCATGACTAATCTTTTCTTTGAAGCTATTATATACATGTACATGCTAATAATTGTTTGTGTTGTAGGATCTATGATCAAAAAAGCATACTGGGGAAGTATATTTTATAGATTATTCCCTTTGCTCTACTTCATTGTGAAAAATAACGTATGATGTGTCTGCATCGTGTTTGCTTCGTGACTTCATCTGTTTGCATCGTGTTTGCTTCATGACTTCATCTGTCTACATCGTGTTTGTTTCATGTCTTTATCTATCTGCACCATGTTTACTTCATGTTTTCATTCATTAAAGATGTATATTTGATCAATCTTTTAGGACTTTGTATGCAAATATGTTTTGTATCTATGAAGCAGTTTGTGTGTGTATGATTTTTCTTGAGGACAAACAAATTTGAGAGGGGAGGACTGTGATATCCCCATTTCGGCATATAATAATATATAAAGAGTATATAATATTAATAATTTATAATTTATATGAAATATTATAATTAAACTAGAGTATAAATATAAATTGCTATATATATTAATTATACATATATATGAATATTATTATATATTTAACTATGTATTTATATGTCATAGATAATTAATATATATCTATATGACAATAGTATATGACATTATATCTTTATTATATATTAAAATAATATTTAATTAAAATGATTTATATGTAATATATATAATCATATACTATTATAATCTAATCATATATAATTAATATTACTATATTATTAATATATAATATATAATTATATATAATTAAATAATACAGAATATAACTACCTTATTAAATTAATATTGATGAAAAGACACACCTCTATGAAATACTTATATAAATATGAGATATTGCATGTTGAAGAGGATATCATAGAAAATATTATCAAAAATTACACTAATCAGGAAGAAACTATCGAATGTTCTAAAAGGGGACATTACAAGTATCTTCATATCTCCTTCCGCCTGTCATGAGCAATGGATCCATGCCACAAGAGAAGATAAAGAAATTCGGATTCCAAGAAATTTGCATATCAAAGCATGCTTAGTCCAATATTCAATGTCCTCCATCACCGTCGCTAGAGGAATAACCAAAACAGGGTGATCATGGCTACGTGGAAAGCAAGCAATAACTTTTTTCATCTTGGAGCTCTCCCCTGAATAAAATGATTCAGATCTCATTGCATGCACAGTTGGAGAAGAACCATTTGTCCTCACCAATGCAGAAGAAATCACAGGCACTACGATGCAAACAATAAAAACCCCAATTTAAAAATGTTTACAAATGCTCTCCAAAATCCGAAACCCACACTAACTTTTTTCCAACAACCGACAATCCAAAAAGAACGAGAAAGAATATCAGCAAAAGGACAAAACAGCAAACACCCTAGCCCAGCAGGCATCTATTGCTCGTTATCATACAATCCCCTTGCATGTTAATATTTAGAATTTTTTGTGTAGTTAAGACTCAATCTTCTTTGATCATCGTGGAAGTGTGAAGACTTATTTTATTTTCTATATAATGTATTCCGTATTTTTAGAATTCTACATTTAAATAAAAAACAAAGCTTTAATTTCGATCTCTGATGTTTATCTTGTCTTATTATTGAAGACATGTGTTCATGTGTTCACAATGTGAAGAGGAACTTGGTGAACTTGGTGGACTTGGCTTGAGCTTTTACTTGAGCTTGTTGAGAGAGGAGGGACTTGAACATCTTCATTAGCCATGATGAATGGTGTAGATAGCTGAATTTCTTTCTTCCATTTCCATACCAAAAAGAAGCCTTGAGTCTATTAATGCACATGGCAAGCCAACATATGTTTGAAAAATTTGTGCGAGGCAGTCCCAAGTCTCACACAAAAAGAGAAGCAAATAAATAATACTATCTGTGCACAGGAAACTAATTCACTTCAGGAATTGGGTGCCACATGGTCAACACATTCCCAAAATGAGGGTTTCTATGGTGAGAAGTATGTCTGAAAATGACACAGTGAGGCTTGAATTCTAGGTTAAAAGTGTTAAATAGTCAAAATTGACTTATTTTTACAAACTTAAGTTCTTCCTTAATGTGTAATGTTTAAGGGTGGCTGTATGTTCGAGTCTTCCACACAAGCACATCATATGCCACATTCAAATTCCAAACACCACAAGAAGATGATGAATCTTGCTGGTAGACAGTCATCCATGGGACTGAGTTGCAGCTTATATTCGGAGGCCATTTCATCACATTAAGAGAATAAGGGAGGAAGATGGAACGACGCAGGTAGACTGTCCTTCCCAAGTTTGTGATTTTCAAAATGATATACGGTTTATGTATGCTGACTCATGTCATCGGGACTCAATTATCCTCTCTACAAACTGTACAATTGATCAATTTTTAAAAAGTCAAAAATATCATAGATTTTTCTGAAAATTTCAGCATTTAATCTTCATGATCTACATAGTTTGTAATCAAAAACAACAAAAATTTTGAAAAAAATCCCTACATTTTCGTGAATCTGGAAAAAAAAATTGACTGCATTTTGTCTGAAATGAAGCCGCAGCAGCCAAGACGGTTAGAGGAGAAAGGTTATAGCATTTTAAGCCAGCTGAGTTGCGTGCCGCTGATGAGAAAGATATCATCAGTTGTAATTCCAACGGGGAGGAAAAGGTTGAAGAGTACGTTGGTAAAGACGGTTCCTTGATTCTGAGTGAGTTGTATCACTGAAGTTTTTCAGCAAAAGGTTGTCTTGGCAAATCATTTGACTGGTAAGCAGAAAACTGATAATGAATGTGTCATCGAGAAGGATGCAACGCACTGTACAACACATTCTCTTGAATTAGTGAGGCACACAGATGTGACTGTTGAGTTGGTTTACATATTTGAAGCTCAAGAATGTCTTCAGAATATGGTTCAGATGATTCATTCTTTAGAATTTCAACAATATGAGTTTTCTAAATCATTGTATGGTTCCCAAGATCTGTATATTGGAAAAGGTCTGGTGGCTTCATCAATAGGAGCAGTTTTTAAATCAGAGTTCTTCAAAATGGTGGAGGAAAACTTAATGGCCGTTGGGAACAGTTAAAAGACAATTTTTTCAAGATGGTTTGGATGTTGTACAAATATCATCAGATACTTCATCAGTATAACTATTCCCTGCTGGAGCGTGGTTTATTTGGAATCACTAAAGCACAATGTTGTGCATTCTTGTTGGAATGAAGAATTTTACTCTGAATCTGTAAACAAAATTATGGGCACATTTGTGTTTGCCAAAAAAGATGTTTATGATTCTGATCAATGTGGAGGAGGGTCATTAGGAGTGTGTTGGAACAGAATCTAGCAATCGTCTCAAGACATTGTTGTTTTCTGAAATTTGAAATTGAGAAGCAAGGGATGTCACACTGCATGATTGTGTCGATTGGACTTCATTGGAGGAGATTTGTGGGATATGAAGCTCAACAGCAGTCACATGACTGTTCGCTCTCCCTTATCTCTTTATAATTGTAAAATTCTATATAATCGCTTTGTGCAGTCCATGTAATGTATTCTATTGATTAATTAAAGTAATTCCTTGCAAAAGTGTAAAGGTTGGCAAGTTCTGCCCAACCACGATAAATTACATTGCGTTTTGTATTACATTTTCTTTAATTCCATTTCATTGCTCGTTTAGTATTTACAACCTGGAGCTGGAGTTGATTTTAGTGCAAAGGAGGGGAATGGGAAAGAAGTTGAAGGTACTCTGAAAAGTTTCAAACATTTCCTTAATATGGAGTACCATGACAAGAAAGGAGAAGTCAAAAGATGGCTAAGAGCTTTTAACGGAGCACCTGTTGCAGTTGGAAGCAAAGAAGAAAAAGTGGAGAAGGAAATCCGAGAGGTCAGGAAAGAAAGGTTGGATACTAAGGGCCGTGTATTCATACCAGAGATTTCAGAAGTGTCTGGGTTTAAGGTCAAGGTTAGGAAGTATTGTATTAGTGTTTGGATTTTTTTTAGTTTTTTTTTCATGAATTATATATTGAGTTCGTATTTGTATAAATAGGTTAAGATAGAGTACTGTATAAATTGAGAATGTTAGTTGTAGGGTTCAGTTTTTTATATGAGAGCAAAAGCTATATGTTTTACTTGAAATTTTGTCCTCATTTTAAATGTATGTATAAATAATTGTGCTGAGTATTAATCTATATCATCAAAATTAAAATTAAAGATATGATTTACTTTTTCTTTGTACTATCCATTAAAATAATATTTATATTATTATTATATTATTATTTACAAATCTATTTTTTTATTTTTTTTGTAATCAACCAGATTTTGTTATGAGATTTATCTGGATAAATTATGCCAATTTTGATAATACTTCAGATAACCAGTCATAATCCATACAAAGACTAGTCGTAATCCATACAAAGACTTGCTCACTAATTGATAGAGAGACTCACAACTGTAATAATCTGCTTCTCAAACTGATAACAAACCGAGTGATAACTATATTGTACTCTTCCAGGAAAGGAGATCTAGACATAGGATTGTGGGTATGAATGCATCCCCTAGTATGCCAAGAAAAACTAGAAAAGCCAACGTTTGAACTTGCACTTGCAACCAAAGAGGCAAAGTATCAGCATCTTTATCCAAGAAAGCAACTTTGACTTTAATAAGTGTATGCATGCACTAATTAAAAAGCCTCTGTTTGCAGTTGAGCATAGAACTATATTTCCTCCAAAAGAAATCAATGGCAGATAATCATATTGTATCTCATAAGATTTTACAAAGTAATTTACAAATGATGTAGTTGTTTAATCATCTTTAAAAAAGTTAGTCTACACTGATTATAATAAAGAGATGTACTTTTACCAACAAAATAACATATCAATAATCTGACTCAAAAACACATTCTACAATATTTCCATTAGATTCATAACCAAAAGTTGGAAGCATAGTTCTACAACTTTTCAAACTCTAATATAACCAAAAAAAAAAACCAAAACTGAATTTAATTGTAAGTTTTTTATAAAAAAATAGTGTCCGTCTTATTCTTTTATATTAATTAAGTTCAAATGATAAAACTATTTATCACTTTTCTATGCGATAAGAAAATAATTTTCATTTTCATTTAAATCAATAAAGTAGTTGCTGAATCAGTACAGTATTCATAATTCGGTGGACCACAGACTGAAATCCACCTTTCTGAAGTCACTTCTCCTTCTACAGGAGGTTGATACAAATAATAAAAATCTTCATACATTTTCTTGTTACATATATAACCACTCAAAAAGATCTGATCAAAGTAGCCCAATGAACTCCAACAAAGTACTTTGCTGAATTTCCTACGCATCTACACACATTTTGCTTGAATTGTGTTTCATCACTCCACCTCTTTTAAAAGCATATAAATCTCCAAAAGCAGCCACTAAATAACCTACACACCATGTTTCTTTAAGCTTTATCTTATTCCATGCTTGAGTCTTTGTATTAAAGACTGCAATATTCCTTGACACATCTATCACGTACAAATGTCCATCAACAAAAACACTTTTAGAACAATATATCCACGACCATGACCTTTTCATACTTTTGTCCGCAACATCAAAGACTATTGTTTTGATTCTATCAAAATCTTCTCCACTAACATATATATTTCCATCCGGAGATGCACAAAACGTGAAGCCATGTCTAAATTTGAGCACATCAGCTATCTAGACCGAAACAATATATACATATAGGTCAATCAAGAAAGTAATTTAAAAACGTGATAACAATTCTTTAAGTGTCATCCTTAAACATCACATACTAAGAAAATAAGCTTCAAATAATAAGTCAAATAAGAATCAAGTCTTAATGTGTGACATTTAAGCCGTCTATTCTCTAACAATTAATAATCTTTTCTAAGAAAATAATTGAAAGGACAAAAATATTAGATTTTAAAATACTAAATACACAAAACTATAGATTTAAAATACCTTCAACCAATTATTAGAAGAAAAATCATAGATCATTATTCTCTCTTCTTGCATAGAAATCAGCCTCTGATTGACAACAAAAAATAGTTCTTGAATGTGTAGAAATACCGCCCGTTGTCTTCCATGTATCTTGTTGAGGATCATATACACACATTTCATAAGTATAATTCACCTCAAAATTCAGTATTTTTCCAACACCGAATATCACCTCCTCATTTAATTTCAATCGTTTTCTCTCTTGATAAACGAGAGGATTTTCAACCACAGCCTTCCAACTTTTGCAAACTTCTCTCAGCTTATCATTATATATGAATGGGACCTTTAACAAGAATTCTCTTCCTATTTCAATAGGAAGATCTAAAATAATCTGCTCCATTTTCTATAATTTTTTCCCCATTTCCCCTCTTTTCTATATCAGCTCGTCTTTGGGGCACAAATTTTCCATTCGCCAGCTGCTTGCATGAAGAGACACCTTAAAAAAGAAGCGTTAAAAACTAATTATTGATTTTAATAAAAATATATATATATAATATCCTCGGGCTTTGTGATGGGAAATTTTTTAAGCACATAGTGCGGTAAATACAGAAATACACATAAAATTCATTATAAGTGGTGGTCAGTTATTTTATTTTTTAAAAACAAGTAATTGTCAATTTGGAATAACTATTATTTGTTTTGTAACTATGCATGGACTTTAATATTAAAAATGTTAATTTAAAAAAAAAAAAAAATTAAAAGAAGGGCAAAAATTTTATTGAATATCAAAGAGAGGAGAACAACACAAGAAACAAAAGTAAACTACAAAGCTTTATCCTGGTTCACAAGTTGAACCAGCATCTGAGATAAATGAAAGAGAAGCATCCTATGATCAATAATATTCCAAACCGGCCCTTTCTTAGAGGCCCATTTAGCCAGACAATCAGCGACACCATTCCACTCACGAGAGATATGCATAAAAGACACAGAACCTAGAGAATTGCATGACTGAAAGATCTGCTGAATAACCAGAGCCAAATGCCAATTCACATGCACAAGATTCATTTTATTCAATAAATTCACAACTACCTACGAGTCAGTCTCACAGATGATTCTTTTCCAGCCACGTTGACAACACTGTTCCACTGCAACCAAGATAGCCAAGGCTTCCATGAGGTTATTAGTATGGTAACCCTTGTATATAGAAAACAGAAACTAAATATCACCAGAACTATCATGCCCAACTCCCCCAATACCAGTCGGACTAGGATTTCCCTGAGAAGAACCATCAGTGTTGATTTTAAGAATGCCCACCTTAGGAGGAGACCAATGTCCCTAACGATTAACACGCTGAGAGTGTTGCTTAGCTTTATTCCCAAAGCGGGTGTGGGGAACCAAGGGAGTGCAACCCTGAAGAGGAAAAGAGAGGCGAGAGTAAATACCAGCATCTCTAGAATCCAAACCCCCACCAATGTCACATTTAGCTAGGAGTGTTTTCTGAAGAGAATTAACAATTTTTCCCCACAGGTGCCTGATCTCAAATTGCAAATTATGAAAGATCCTCCTATTCCTCTGAAGCCAAACATGCCACAAAATAAAGGAAGGACCAATAGTCCAAGCAACCTGAAGAAAAGAAGTCTTGGAAGGGGAATGGCCCAAATGGTCCCAGAATTCAGACAAAGAGGAAACATGCCAGCAGGTGTATCCCCACACACTCCACTAGAAGTGCCAAATCTATTTGGCAAAGGGGCACTAGAAAAAAATGTGGGATACAGTCTCTTCACTATTGCGGCAGAGAACACAAATGGAAGGCCCTTGGAAGCCTCGCTTGCAGAGATTATCCCAAGTAAGACAATGATTGTAAACCAGAATCCAGAGGAAAAAGTTACACTTAGGACATGAAAAATTATTCCAAACTTTCTTCCACCAAGAGACCTCCACCTTGCCAAAAAGTTGCTTCGTCGGTGTAAGATACCCAGAAGAAACAAAATACTTGCTAGAATAAGCACCTCCCCAAGTCAAAACATCAGGTTCCTGTAACGAGCTGCACTCCCTAGACGCCAATATCTGAGATAGTTCCAACCAATCCCCCAAAGAGCCACCCAATGGCAAATAAGAAGAATTCTTCCATTTATAACCCACAGCAAGGCCCAGGTTAAAAGCCTCCTTATAATGAGCCACCTTATTCCATCCAATAGAAAGGAAAGAGTCACAAAGAGACTACAAGTGAGGATGAGAGGATAGGAGAGGAGGATGCCTGTTCCAAAAATCAGTCCAAAGTAGACCCTCAGTGCCTCTATTACAGATACAAAATAAACTTCTCTTCACCAGGCGAGCACCAATCTTGAGGGTATTCCACACCATAGAGCCTCTTCCCTCAAGAGAAAACTTAGAACTATCTAAAGGTTCAACACCAGGTAAATACTTGTGTGATAGGATATGGGCTCAAAGCTGAAACTGACTAGTACACCAACGCCAATAGAGCTTGATTGCACAAGATAGCAGACTGAAGGCCAAGGCCTCCTTCCTTTTTTGGCCTACAAACGGTATCCCAATTGATGAGGCTTCATTTGGTATGTTGCAAATTGCCACTCTAAAAAAATTGGCGAGAGAGGGCATCAAATTCCTTAAGAAAATACACCGGGGCAGCCTGAACCATGCTTCTATATATGGGAAGGGCCTGAATTACAGATTGAAAGAGTGTCACCTTGCCAGCAGTAGAGGGCCACCTATGAGTCCAATGATTGACCCTTTGTCGAAGTTTGTCAAGCAAGCTTTGCCAGAATAGTCTAGGTTGTCTACCCACCACAATAGGGACCCCCAAGTAAGTCAAAGGGAGAGATGCAATCTGAAATCGCAGGCAGGATAGTAGCAATCTTCGGTTGGATGCACTCAAGAGTGTTGAAAAAAATAATTCAAGATTGGGTATGCAAAGGTTAAATTAGAAAGAAAATATATAAAACAATGACTATAAATGAAATTAATTTGAATCAAAGTAATTATAACCATAAACATGCACAATTAGTTTACTTTGATTTATAAAAGATTATTAACATTAATTCTGATAAATAAATCTATTAGAAACCAGCAGTTCAAAGTTCACAAGAAACCATGCAATTCAGATAATTTAATGCGTTGAACGGTTTCACTTTTTATTCAGACGTCGCTTCTTCTGATGCCGAAGAACAAAGCGCTCGGAAGTTTAATTAAGACAAGCGAAACTTGTCTAGTTTTTTTTGTGTTTCTTTGATTCGTTTCAGGAGAGCAGAAAACTCGTCCACATCGCTTGCAGTGTCAATTTCCTCAACTCGCTGCACACGCTTTTCTGAAACACAATCTTTCTTGCTTAATGTGCCCTCGTCTTGCGTCTGTATAGGCGATCGATATATACACGTCTCCTTCATTCCTATAACTCAATTAATTTGCACTAATCAATTTTGATTTTGTCTTTGAAGCTAGGTCCATGATTCATTTTCTTTCACAAGAATTTAAGAAATGAATTAATAAGATGTATTATGTTGATAGTAAATAATCAAATACATTAAATGTGTAAATATATTTTTTAAATATTGATTTTTATAAATGTAATAATAATCTTTTAATTTAATTTTGATTATAAGAGCCATTTAATTGTTTTGTTTAATGGTTTTGTTTAACATTTCTGTCCACATATAATTATTTATAAAAAGTATTCATTGATTATACAGAAATATTTTAAATATAAGTTAATGAATTTTGTATTGAAACTTACTAATAATAATTAATTTTAAAAATATAATCATAAATGTTAATAAAAATAATTCTAAATATAGTATATGATAAATATTAATCTTCCTTAAAATATATATACATGGTAACATTTTAACAAAATCATATACATTCATGCTAATATTTTAACAAAATCTTAGTATATTTGATAAAGAGGAGGCTCTACTTATCATAATCTATGTAACTAATTTATTTATTTTTGTTATAATTTATCTCCTACTTATCATGTATCTATTATTTTAATCTACTTAATAAAGATAGGTGCCTTAAGCTTGATATCTCTCGATAGTAGCATCCGCAATGCAACATGTAAAATTGAAATCTATTAAATTTTTAATTTGAAATATTCTTTTTAAAGCATGATGCTTATCATATCCATTATGTTTTATAGATATTGAAATATAGTATAATACAATGCATACAATTAATCTCTTTCTAGATATTTGAGTCATTCCTCCTCTACTTTCCTTTTCACAAGTTGCTTCCATGTCTTCGTCTTTCATAATGATCATAAGAAAATGGTGGTGAAATTTGAAGTCCATCCAAAGACTTAACTCGTGATATAGCAACAAATGTTGGTCATGTCCTTTCTCTTGGTCCAATGTCAACTATTGCCTTGGAAAGTGTTAATCCATGTGATTTATGGATAGTTAATGCCCAAGCCAAACGTAAGGGCAATTGACATGTGCACCCTCTTTGTATTGGAGAAATGGGAATTAATTTTGGAGCTCCGTCTTCAAATGGCATTCCAAATTAATTGTCAAATTCAACCATAACATATGTTGGTGGATCTGGTGGGGCATCTCCAGGTTTGTATATGATATTTTGAATGTATCCCAAAGCTCCAATGACAAGTCTCACTTCAATCCATAAATTAGATGTTAAAATGACCCTTGCATCCTTAGCAAGTAATAATTCAACACCTAGTTCATCATTTTGACCTTCCCCTAGATTAGTACTTCCTTCTTTTCATGCAATGTTGCGAGAAGCTAATTTTTTTAGTGAATGTAATTTCTTTCTATTATGGTTATGAATGTTATCATTTGTTGCAAATAGATGAATATTATTATCAAATTCCTCCTTAACATTTTGGGGCAATGAAATATCTGTCCTTGTCATTAATATTTTCCAATCATCTATAGTTGGAGTTGCATCTCGTATATTAGTGAGTAATTGGCAAAACCTTTGTTGGTCTTTACATTTACCTTCTTGTCTAAACACTTTATCCAAAGTAACAATGGTCTTGAACTCTTCCCATAATAACTTTGCATGAACATCACTATCATAAGGTGGTTTGTCACTAACAGGAGGTAGTTATCCCAAATCTCCTACTAAAATAATCGATCTTCCTCCAAAATTCATGTTTGAGTTTTCTAGAAAAGCTTGACATAATCTTGAATCTATATTTTGTAACAAATTTTGTCCAATAAAACTCATTCCATCAATTAATATGTACTTAATATGTTGAATTTCTTCTTGTAATGTTGTAAGCCTTGTGCCTTGTAAGTCAAAAAAATCTGTAAGAGGAATTCTTAGAGTTGAATGAATTGTTGATGCGCCAATGTCAAAAGTTGCAATTCTAGTTGGTGCTAATAGTAATAGGGGAGAACATTTTGGTGTTGATGCATCATAAAGAGCTTGACGAATGGCTTGAATTGAATATGATTTCCATGTTCTAGTTATTCCTTAAATTATCATACATAATGGCATGATATG
Source organism: Cupressus sempervirens (assembly GCA_028749045.1). NCBI lineage: Eukaryota > Viridiplantae > Streptophyta > Pinopsida > Cupressales > Cupressaceae > Cupressus > Cupressus sempervirens. Next base: position 185,490,072 of record CM053787.1, on the reverse strand, counting down.
TTCACCTTGATTATAATGTGTCATAATAATAGCAAGTGCTTTCTTTTGCTTAGCACCTAAAGCTTCATATGATATACTCATCACCATATCTTCAGGTATAAGTAAATCATTTTGTTTCGTAGCATTGATAAAATGTATTGCTTTATTTGTGTATTCTTCTCCTCGATATTCTACACTCCATGGATTTTGTTTGTTGATATCTCTTCTTCCCAGCATATCTATTTCTGTTAGATCCATCATTTTTCCATGATGTAGTCTTGATATTATCTCCCACTCATGCTCAATTATATTTTGATTATTTGGTAATTCATTATATTTTGATTATTTGGTAATTCATTTTCATCTTAAAAATCATCATGAGTTTCGACATGATTTTCAAATTCATTTTCAATATTACTCCTATCCACATGCCATGGATTATAATTAAGGGACTCCCAATTGGATATAATTTTAGTATCATCTACTCCAATATCTCTTTGTATATTACGAAATGGTTTGTACAATAATAACTCTAACCAACAAATATCAACCCATTTTTCTGAGTTTCATGAAGGCATATTTGTAAATCTTGGAAATACTGTCACAATAGCTTCCATTTTCCTTTCTTTTCATTTATTATCTCATTTTCTTCTAGAGTTATAACTCCAAGATCTAGTTGCATCGATTAGTGTGACACTTTCCATTGCATATGTTCTATACATATATCCTTCAATGAAAAGTTTTAGATGAGCTTCATCATCATTTTCTTCATTCTTTATCACTAGCTTGTACACCTCTCTTGAAACATTTAATGTAACAAATACTCTGCTACTTTCTACTAATGGCAACTCTAGTTATAACATATAACATGTTTCTTATGCGCCGATGTCTCTTTCAATTAGGGTTTCAGCTAGTAGTCTCTTATATGCCTTTGATGTTGCTTCATCTAGATTTTCAATATTTGCAAGTCTTACCAACATTTGATGATATGTCTCAAAACTATTTTCTACTTTTTTTGTATACTTCACAATATAATTCATTACAGCATGTCTTGAAAGAACGGGTTGCCAATCTATAATTGCTCTCCATAACTGAAGCATGGTACGATTATGTGTGTTTACCTAATCATCATTTATAGCTAGTTCATATATTTTATCTCCTATTTTTGGATCTTCAAATAATCTTGATCCATCTGGATGTAATGGCCATGGTGAATTGTACATAAAAATATAAAGCAAACTATTATCTTATACACTAATTTTTCATTTCTTAGTAAAAAACCATATGAACCTATATAAGTATCTTACCTACAAACCAATTTCCCTCTTTTTTTATGAAGGAAAGTACCCTCTTTGCATATTGTATGACATTCAACACAATTGAGCAACTCTTCATAATCACATTCAAAGTCTAGTTGGTTTAGTTGTGTATTTTGAAGGCATGGATGTTGTGTATAATTTTGTAGGACCTATTATTGAAGATATAACATATTTTATTAAGTAAAATAAAAAAATAAGCACAATATACATTGAATACCTATAGAAGTAAGAATTATTATCATACCTGTATGTTTTGTTGATGTGGATCTCCCCTTGGATTCTATGCATGTATAATATAATCAAAATATTTTTGAACTATCTTGATTTCATCATGATTTCTCCAATTAAGGTTTTCTATGTTAGGTGCTCCCTCTAACCATATGAATCCATGCACATGTAGTGATCCTCTGTGTTTCCATTCATATCTTGACCAAAAATATTTTACTTTCATTCCCTTTAGGAGTATTTGTTGGAGTTGATGAAATCCAACTTCGAAGACACCCAAGATCACCTACATGCAAAAACTTATCAAAGGGAAGCCAAAGAGAGAAGAGCGTAGAGCAAGGGAAAAACCCTAAATGGACATGAGAGAGAGAGAATATGCAAACACAAGAAAATATGTATTTACAATAGAATGTGAGATGATGTTGTGAAATACAATGAGGGAGCTCAAATATAAAGAGCTCAAGGAATCTCCTAGAACAAGCTAGAAGACACTAGGAGATAAGTGTGACAACTAAGCATACATCCACATGAGATGGAAAGTCCTCGAATAATGTGAGAGGATAAGTATGACTTAGGAGAGAACAAACTCTCGTATTGTCAACAACTTATAACAAACTCCTAGACTACAACTAATAAATGAAATGCATTTACCTAAGTAAGCTTAAGTAAATAGAATAAATAATTAATAAATTAATTATTTACTCTAACAGTATTTTTTTTTGAAATATTGTATATCTTAGATCCATATAATATGCAACAGTATGCGGATAGTCAATAATATTTTTTCGTCACCATTTTTGTGCTTCTTGTGAATTAAATGGTTCTGTTCTTGGCATTAATGCATGTAAGTTGGGCCAATACATATCCGCTGCACTCAAAGTAAAGAAAATTGTTTGTGTTCCAATTTGATGCAAGAGATCACTTAATTCAACTTGACAATTTACCCAATAAGACATTGTACCCTGTAGAGTTATACCAAAACACATCAAGAAATCTGCTAGATGTGAGTGAGGGATATTTTCTATATGTTCTCATAACTCATTGATTGTGATTGGCATATCATGCAACTCTTTTTGACAAATATTGTTGATGACTTTTGTGCATGATGCCACGTGATCATATTCATCATATAATACCTAAATCGTGGGTGTCATCCAAAGAAATGATCTCTATATCAAAGTATGCTTAACAAACTCATGAAGATGGACTCTTCTTAATCTTGGTTCGATTCGGTCGCATTGTCCATCTGGAAATAGTCTTGGAAAAGTCATATCAAGTAATCCTTCTATGACATACTCATTCACTGGAGATGTTCCAATTCCTGGCCAATCAATTAGTGATCCAAGATCTACATTTGGATTATTTATCCATACATGAATTAGTCCCATCTCTCTTCATGCATTTGGTGGTTTAGAGGCCATTGATGTAGCATGATTGATAATATTTCCTCGATTCATCTCCATTATTGGACCCACAAATACATATTCATTTTCATCTAAATCAAATTTCATATGAACTAAGTTTAGTTGATCAAAGATGTTATCATCTAAGTTGGATGTAAGCTCACTAAGTGCATTTTCATCAATTTGAACATTTGTATAGAACTTATCATTTTTTATTTTAAATTGAAGTGCTCTATATACCCTCTCTTTAATGACTGTAAAATTATAATTTGTTCCATGTTGATCCTTCTTATGAACAATGATAATAGGTAAAAAAATTATTCGATGTGGTAAGATCTTGGCTATTTCTCTTACTTCTTTTGGAAAACTTATGGTATGCCCTTTTATATTTAAATTGACCTCTAGTCCCATGTGTAACTTGAAGAATGGGGTTGATATGTGCTATCAATATTTCTTCTATTTGTGTTAGATTAGAAAGTTGTAATGGTTGTGGATCTAGATCCATGTTGTTCGATGATAAAAATTGATTTCATTCTTTTCTTGTCAACATCAATGATAAATAGGGCCTTCAAGGACCCGTACAACCTTCATTGCAAGATAACTTTCTTGATAAATGTAGCACATACTTGACACAACAAGTTTATCTAGTCCATTTAGAAACATTATTTGTAATGTCCTCAAGTCAATCCCATTATTTTCAATAGTATGGATTGTCCCCTCATCCATTCTAGTTTGTGTTCTTTTCAATTGTCTTTGTCTTCTTATTTTAGATGTCAACTCTTGTTGTAAATTATAATTGCCTGAATCAACATTCATAAGATCCTCTCGTTGATCATTTGGTGTTTGTAGAACACGATCTATTGTCATAGAATTCATCCCAATAGAACTAAACCTATCATTTTCATGAGATCTAGCTTGTCCTTGATTTGATTCATGTTTACATAGTTGAATTTGTTGTATTTCTCTTTCATTCAACTTGTCTAGGTTCATAGCTCTTTTTGTTTGTCGTCTCATCTGCATGTCTCTCATTTCTTCTTCAATCTCTTCCACTGACATAGTTGCCATATGCTTGACATGTCTTTCTTTTTCAAGTTGGCTTCAATGATTTATTTCTTCTTCTCTTTTTGCATTAGTCATTTGTTCACATCATTGTCTCATATAATTTCATGCATATTCTCTGTGTTGTATTTGTTGCTCTTCATTTCCAGGACTTGTAGCTTCCTCTCTTTGAGAATTATTCCTTTGTTCAGGCTGCTATCTCATATAATTTTGAGCATATTCTCTTTTATACTACATTTGTTGCTCTTCATTCTCAAAATTTAGTCTTGGACGAGGCATTCTAGAAAATGTCAATGTGATAACTTTAATAGTAATAGGATTTAAATTAGTAATCTTTTACAAACAAATAAAACATAAAATATATTGAACTATATATTATTTTAAATATTTAATAAATTTAATAACATCCAAATATTTTTAATTATAAATACATTGCACTATATATTTATTTAAATTAAATATTAAGTATTTTGTTGTATATTATATTGTGTAAGTTAATTATTATTTGCATGATTTTGTTTATTTCATTAGCTTTAATGCTATTAAGATATATCAAGTTAATTGTGGTAAAAACAAATACACATTGTTGATCACTAAAAATAGTGCAATGATAAATCCATATATTATATCTTTTACTAAATAGGTATATGTTTCCATGTAGTTAATCGCTATCATAAAACTCTACAATTAATGGAAAATAGATTTGTATATGGTACGTGTGCCCAATTTATTGGAAAAGATAAATTTGTATATGTTTACTAAGTGGTCAATTTTATTGGCCACTTGTAAACACTTACAAATTTATCTAAGGGACAATTTTGACTTATACCAATGCTCTACATGAATTAATTTGATGACCTTTCCTTAATAATATTCTGAAAATGAGAGGGGGGTGAAAAAAGGGGTTTGGTATAAGAACTGCCCATGTGAAGGTCTCTTCAAAGCCCCTACTATTCCCCTAAAATATATTATTGGCATCCCTCCTAGAATCCACATAATTTATTTAATCTAAGAGACAAATGCCACCTATATGTAGGCCTAGGACACGATATGATAACATGATTTTTTTGAAGGGTTGGGCAAGATAAGTAGCTATATTTAGGGTTAGGGCGAGATGAAGGATATATAAGACATCCTTTCGTTCCCTATTTGTTGCAAGGATAGCATATTGAGAATGGATACTAAATCCATGGGTGCTATTGGGAATGAAGGAGAAGGGAAGAAGTATTGCAAACAAAGGAAAGACTGAAGGAGAGTCAATTTGGTCTAAATGCCCTAATCATATACTTGAAAGAGTGTTTTCCACTTTAGAGGTGGAGTACATTGCTTGATAATGTGCGGTATGCAAAGAGTGGAATATGTTCTTATCTTCTATCAAATTTCTCTCTCTATTGCTAGAAAGAAATCCTTGGATCCTCCTCTGTGGTGAATCGCATACCATGGCTTATTTTAATAAAGAGAAAATGACATGTATATAAATGTGTGGGTAGTAAAACTTTGAGAGGAGTTATCCATGAAAAATTAATCAACAACATTCTTAAATGTTTGTAGAAGAAAATCCATCAAAGCATACAAGAAGCTATCCATATGCACATACTTATTATCCACCAACTCATTTTGGCACTTGACCTAAAACTTATCCAATCTGCCCACCATTAAAGCTTTGTTATATAATAAAGGAAGGAATAAGTAGAAGATAGTATGTAGAGAAGTAAAGGATTTAATTGTGTTGTTGTAAGAGAAGTGAAGTGAATAGTGATGCAGTTTAATGAAGAAGTAGTGAGCCCAAGAAGCCAATCTTTAAGTACTTTTGTAATGTGTTTGGGTATTAATGTTATTCTTGAGTTTGAACAATCCATTGTGGACATTGATCATACCATGGCAAGGATTGCAGCTACTCTTTTTCCAAAGAACCCACTCTTCTCTTGCATTTTGGTGATTTTTGTATTAACCTCTCCTCTTTAAAGGCATTAAATATAGAATACATGGTTAGATATTGCACCTACAAATTGTAAATTATTGTATCAACTTACCTTATTTGTATTTTTTCTACACTGTATTTGTACTATCGCTCCACTCTATCTTCTTTTAAATATTAAAATGTGTATGTTCTTTAACTGTATACTCTATATTTATATCATTAATTTTATGGGATGCAATGATACATTGGACTTAAAAATTCAATATTAAAATGTTAATAGTCGGCCTTAAGTTTTCAATATTAAAAAGTTAATAGTTGGCCTTAAATTTTAAATATTAAAAAGTTACACTAACATGGTCACACCACTTTAGTTCCCCCATTTTGCCACTATAGGTTACACCTCTCGGCATAATAATATTTTTGCTATAATTTATCTCCTACTTATCATGTATCTATTATTTTAATCTACTTAATTTAATATCAATTCCTATGATTATGGTACTAATAACTACTTTTTTAATTTATAATATTAATAAATTAACAATATACTATTTCAAATAATTGTATTGCTATTCAGGACAATTTTATTATTATTTATGGCAAATACTAGCCACTATGTGGCACTTGTTCTAGAATGGTTAATAGAAAATTTAGGTTCTATAGAATTTAATTTGAACATTTCATGATTTAAAAGTATTATTAAATTATTCATAAATTAGTCAAAAATGACAACTAGTATTAATTTAAAATATAAAATGAAAGGCATATGATAGGTAAGGGTGACCGTTTGTAAAAGTTTATATGTAATATACTTTTATCATTAATATATTTATATAAGCTTTTTAATTTTTGTTAAAAAATCCTATTTGATATCAAAAATTAAAATTAAAACTAATGGTATTAGAAAGTTCATCTTCAAATAAATGGTAAACTTAATTACCAATTTTTAATAAACTTCAAGAAAACAAATTTATTTCTAAATCAGCAGAGTAGTTGTTGAATGAGTGGAATATGCATAATCAGGTGAACAAGAAGGAAATACTTGATCATTCCAAATAGTAGCCCAATAAACATAAAAGGGGAACTTTGACAACTCCAACCTTCCTACACACATTTTTGCTTAAATTGTATTTCATCACTGGATGTCTTTTAAATGAATACAAATCCCCATAAATAGCTATCAGATAACCATGTCTATTTAAATTTCAACATCCTCCATGCAGCACTCTCTGTATTAAAAACTTCAATGTTATTTGAATTTATAATATAAAACTCCCCTTCAAGAAAAATAGTAATTCATATTGATAAAAGCAAGAAACTCCCATTTTTTCTCCTCTATGTCAAAATATGGATATCCTTCTGAAGATCTCCAAAACATTTTTATTCTCAATGTATTGAGATTCTCTCCAACAAAGTTTCTATACCTTTCTGATGGTGAAAATTTTGTAAGTATATTCTCATGTCTAGAATTGGGCACATTGGCTATCTAAAAAATATTATATAAGTAGATCAAAATATCAAATTTAGCAGTCCTTTTTTAGAAATAAGACATAATTATGTTTGTTAATGGAAATCTAATGGAAATTTAAATGCTAAGAAGGGGGTGGGTGGATTAGATGCTTCAAAACTTTTATCACTTCAAACATAAACCATATAAAACTTAATTTACCTCACACCTCATTAACCCTTTAACTGTGCATCATCATAACATGTAATATCATCTCTAACAACTAATTGCATGAATAAAACACATAAATGTTTAATCAACACATAACACAAGATTTTGTTACATAGAAACCCTCCAAGATGAAGGTAAAACTGTAGTAGGGATGGCACCCATAAAATCTTCACTACTGCAGCAATAAAATGTGCCTATTTGGGCTACAATTTTGATCAATTCTAATGATCTACCTTGTGAAGGGTCTTCTCTATTAAGATCTTACAATATTGTTAAGTCTATCTTGCCTAAAGGATTTAAACTTCACAATTAAGTGAGCACTCTGTTAAAAGATTTACAATAGGCCTACTACGACCACTCTATTAAGAGATTCATCTGATACACTTGTTACATTGTAACAATACCCTAATATTTTGGAATGCACTAGTATTCTGATAACATATCTTCTCTATTCAAATTATAGTAACCTCTCTATGATTGATTTGCAATAACTCTTCACTACACCACTTAGTAGCCTTACTCCTTGGTGTAAGGAACCTCCCTAATTTTGGTTTTTGGAATGATTAGAGGTTAATTAGGTGTGTGTGTGTGTGTGTGTGTGTGTGTGTGTGTGTGTGTGTGTGTGTGTGCACGCATGTGTGTGTGTTTGTGTGTGCACGTGCTTAATAATTTCCAAGAGTCCTTGGAGTGCAACTAATTGCTCACTAAGTCCTAGGTTGCTAAAAAGTTCCTCATTGAGCCAAAAGTTGCTCAATGGGTCAAATATAATTAGATATGGGTAATTAAAGTCTTTGATTTCCTAAATAGGTCCTAGGTATCTTATCTAGGGTCTAAGAATGGTCCTAGGTGGACCCATTTGGGAAAAAATTCCTATGGAGCAAAATTTCTCAAAAGTTGCTTGAGCAACTTTTGCAATTTTTGCAAGAAATTGCAAATGATAATTTTGGAGGTTGTAACTACCCATGCTCGGGTATATAAGCATGGAAGATCATATTTTGAAGGTTGGAAGGTTTACCATCATATTATGCACGTGTGGGACTATTGTATAGATAGTTTTCCTGAGTTTTTCATTGCTTGATGGTGTAGTACAATTGTGTATGGATTGGCATAGGAGATCAAGTTTATAATTTTTGTAGATTAGCCTTTCGTGGTTCTTTTTCATATTTAGACTTGTGTTGAAGTCATTAGGTTTTCAAGTTACAAAATTTTCTTGTTGACTACCTTGAGAGCTACCTTCATAGGGTTGTTTGTACAAAATGGGTCTAACCTAATCACCCACAGTGGAAAATGCATGAAACTTGGTGGGGTGATAGGTTAGATAGTGTGCATAGTATTTTGGTTTTTTTTTTCATTTTTATGATGGATTTCCAAGCCATGGAGTGATGCCCTAGGCTGATTGCTAGGATTATTTGAGCCTAGATAGTTAGTGGAAGTTGGTACAGAGCACACTCATGATCAAGCTGGGTTTAACAAATGGTATTCCTCAAAGCCCTAATAAGATACCTTGAGTGTATAAGTGGAATGGAAGGTTGATTTGAGGTTTCAAGAGTTCTAGAGGCTTTATGATGCCAACTAATCTAGAGGCCTACAAAATAGGCTAGAGACTAGGGCTTAACATTGAATAAGGTTATGGGTGTTGTGAAGCTCTAAAAATTTTGAATCTTGGAGTGCTAGGGAATAAATTTTAGATTCCTAAGGTTTTTCATGGAGTTTTTTGGACGAATTTGGAGTATTGGTGCAAAATAGGGTTACTAGACCTAGAACCTAATAGGCCTAATTAGCCCTCTGTAAAGAAAGTGAGATCTCTTTGGTTTTGGTTGTGACCAAAAGTATTGGACAAGGTCAAGAAGGTTATAGATGGTATCTACAATACTAGTAGAGTCCAAGGGAGTGAGGGAACAAGATCCTAAGCAGGATTAGGGTTCTAGGGGAGTGAAGGGCTAGTAGGACTAGTGTCTAAAGAGGGAGATTAAGTCTACACCATACCAACTACACCTAGGAGGCAAGTTGGGGGAAGAGTCTTGGAGGATTGGACTAGTGGAAAGGACAAGAAACAAGAAACATTGGATGATTTAAGATTAGAACCTTAATTAGGTGATTGTTTGGTGGGGCCCTAGACCCTCTACATCATAGTGGTATCAAAGCCTACTTTCAGTGTGTTTTATGTCAGATGAGGAAGATAGCCAAGAATTTGATAGAATGCCACCCAAGGAAATGAGCAAGGGTGCCATATTGGATTTGTTCAAGGGTCTATTGGCCAAAGCCAATCAGGTAGACCCTAAGAGTAAGAAGAGAATCATGGAATGGGGAGATGAGAGTGAGGAAGAAGATGAAAGCCTCTTAGGGGAGACATCTAATAGAGGTAAGGATCCTAAAGTGGATCAAGACAAAAAAAAGTTGTTTTTGGATGCCTTTAAGTCTCTTGACAAGGACAGTATGGAGCATATCCTTTACTATAGTAGTAGCTTGAATGGGGAGGAATTGCTAGACTAGTTGGAAGCCATAGTCAATCAATTTGACTACAAGGAAGTACAAGAAGAGAAGAGAGTCAGCTATGTGAAGGCTAGGCTCAAGGGATTAGCACTAGTATGGTGGAACATGATGCAAGATGACAGTGTAGCAACAAGGAAGAAGAAGATTGTGTCTTGGGATAGGATGAAGATTTTGTTGAGGGCCCAATTCCTACCCATGGATTATGAGATCCAGATATGTCAGAAGTTGTAGAATCTAAGACAAAGAGATGTCACTATGAGTTCTTATACTGAGGAATTTAACAAGCTAAGCCTAATGGCAAGAAGACAAGAAGAAGAAGTGGAAAGAGTGGCAAGGTAACTTAATGGGCTAAGATAGGGCATTTAGGATGAGATCAACATGATGGCTCCTGACAATATGCATAAGTGCTTTTAGTTAGCTTTAAGGACAGAAGAGAAGGTGAGGAGGAGGCATGATTCACGACAAAGGGGCAGAGGTAATAGAGATTTTAGGGGCAAGGGAAACTTTGGCAAAGGACTAGGACCAAGTAGGCTAGAAGAAACCCAAACCAATGATAACTATGGAGGAAATTAGAATAGGAATAGTTTTCAAAGAGGGGGATATAGAGGAAGAGGACTACCTAGGGGTAGGTTCTAGTCACAAGGTAGAGGCAGTACTATTTTTACTAGAAAATGTTACAACTATAACTAAGTGGGCCATACTATGGGCATATGTCCTGAGAAGGCTTCCTCATCATCCATGGGAGAGAGGAGAACACAATTAGTGTAAGAAGATAACACTTAAAGTGTCACATCACCCATTTCCAAGGTAGGACCAGTGTTGGATGGTGAAAATTTAATGCTAAGGAGAACTTTGTTGAAGGTACCTAATGTGGTAGAACCACCTTAGAGGAAAAGTTTGTTTTAAAAAACTTGCAACTCACATGGAAAATTTTGTAGAGTGGTGGTGGACTTTGGATCCACTAAGAACATAGTATCCACTGAGATAGTAGATAAGTTGAACCTCAAGAGGATACCCCACACTACTCCCTACAAGGTGTCTTGGTTGAACAAGGGCCAACAAATACTACTGGATGAGTAGACATTTGTGGACTTTGAGATAGGGGAATACAAGGACAAGGTGTTATGTGATGTAATGCCCATGGATGTTTGCCACCTATTGTTAGGGCATCCATGGTAGTATGATGTGAAAGCCATACAAGATGGGGAGTAGAATAGCTATGTGATAACCAAGCAAGGTAATAAATTTTAGATGGACCCTTTGACTAAGCCTAAAGAGGAGAAGCATGTGGGGGAAAGTGTGATACTATTGAGTGGGAAAGAGTTCCTAAAGGCTATGAAAAAAGAGAAAGGAGTATGTTGTGTAGTAGATGTAAGGCCTAGAGAAGCTCCTAGACTAAAGAGAAAGTTCAAATGCCTTAAGAAGTGCAGCAGTTGTTGGAAAGGTACCATGAAGCAGTGGAAAATGGGCTACCTAATGCACTACCACCTATGAGGGAGGTAAGTCATCAAATAGATCTGATACCAGGGGTAAATCTGCCTAACAAAGTAGCTTACAAGATGACACCAAGTTAGAATATTGAAATTGCAAAGAAAATACAAGATTTGTTTTAAAAAGGCCTAATCAGAAAGAGCTTGAGCCCATATGTCATACCAAATGTCCTTGCACATAAGAAGGATGGAAAATGGAGAATGTGTACTGACTTTAAGAAAATCAACAAGATCACCATCATATATAGGTTCCCTATGCCAAGAATTGAGACAATTTGGGAGGCTCTTGCTACTTCTCCAAGGTGGATTTGAAGTCAGGGTACTATCAAATTAGAGTGAAGCCTAGTGATGAATGGAAGTAGCCTTCAAGAAAAATGAAGGGTTGTATGAGTGGCTAGTAATGCCTTTTGGTTTGACAAATGCCCCAAGTACCTTCATGAGACTAATGAATGAGGTGCTAGCAGATTTCATAAGTAAGTTTGTTATTGTGTATTTGGATGACATTTTAATCTTTAGCAGGTCCAAAGAGGAGCATATGAAGCACTTAGAGATGGTCTTGAGGAGGTTACATCAAGAGAAGCTAATGATCAATCAAGAAAAGTGTGAGTTTCTAAAAACTAAATTGGTATACCTTGGGTTTTTTGTTTCCAATGGATGTATTAAATGGATCCTGGTAAGGTCAAGTCCATATTGGAGTGGCCAACACCTAAATGCTTAGAAGATATTAGGAGTTTTCATGGCTTAGCATCTTACTATAGGAAATTTGTGAGAGGATTCATTCATGTATGTGCACCAATTCTCAACACCATTAAGAGAGGCATCAAATGTCAATTCAAATGGATAGAGGCAGTAGACATAAGGTTTGAGCTTTTGAAAAGAAGGATTGCAACCCTACCTACCCTAAGGTTTCCAGATTTCAACCAACTCTTTGTAGTGAAGTGTGATGCTAGTAAGATAGCTATTGGAGCAGTGTTAAGCCAAGAAGGACACCCTATGGCATTTTTCTCTGAAAAGTTAAATGAGGAAAAATAGAGGTACTCTACCTATGACCTTGAATTATATGCAATTGTCCAAGCTTTGAAGAAGTGGAGGCACTACCTCCTTCCAAAAGAATTTGTGGTTTATACAGAGAACCATGTCCTTAGCTTCTTGAATGGGCAGGAGAAACTCAATCAAAGACACTTCAAGTGGGTGGAATATTTGCAACCATTCACCTTTGTGATCAAGTACAAGAAAGGTGTGAGAAAAAAGGTTGTTAATGCTCTTAGTAGGATAGTCCTATCCATCCAAGAGATCCAATTACAAAGTGTGGGAATGGAGGATCTAAGAGACCTCTACAAGGAGGATAAGGACTTCAAAGAAGCCTATGAGGTAAATGACAAGTTCAAGCAAGGTTTTAAAGTAGACTTTACTAATAGCATGTTGTAGGAAGACTTTTTATTCAAAGGTCATCTATTGTGCATTCTCAATTGCTCCATGAGGGAGAACACCATCAAAGAAAAGAATCAAGGTAATTTGGGAGGACATTTTGGGGTAGACAAGACACTTGAACAAGTTTCTAGGTACTATCATTGGCCCAGATTGCATAATGATGTAAGAAAGTTTGTGGAGCAATGCCATGTGTATCAGAGGGCTAAAGGACATAGCAGTAATGTAGGATTATACCAACCACTCACCATACCACAAAGGCCATGGGAGTGCTTGAGTATGTACTTTGTTTTAGGACTCCCTAAGAAACCTAGAGGGCATGATACTGTATTTGTGGTTGTAGATTATTTTAGCAAGATGGCACACTTCATCCCATATAAGAAAAAAAATGATGCTTCACATATAGCAGGTATGTTCTTCAGAGATATAGTGAAAATCCATGGTTTGTCACTCAACATAGTGAGTGATAGGGACAATAAATTCATAGGGAACTTTTGGAGGACCCTTCAGAAGATGCTAGGCACTAATATGACATTTTCTTCAACCTATCATCCTCAATCTAATAGAAAAGTAGAGGCAGTGAACAGGTATGTAGGCAATTTATTAAGGTGCTTGACCAAACAACATGGTCAATCATGGGATCACATCATAGGGCAGACAAAATATGATTATAATTACTCCATTAATAAGAGAACTAGAAAGAACCCTTTTGAAATTTATATGGGACTCACCCTAGGGGGATTTTGGAATTAAGGGATCTTCGTTTACATGACAAAAGAAGTGCACAAGGAGAGTCATTTGTAGAAAAAATGAAAGAGTTGCATGAGAAAGTTAGGAAGGCATTGCAAAACCAAGGGGAAAAGTACAAGACAAGGACGGACAAAACAAAGAGAGACTTGCAGTTCAAAGTGGGGGATTTGGTACTTTCTTATCTCAGGAAAGAGAAACTACCAAAGGGACATCCAACCAAGTTGTTGATGAATAAGATAGGACCTCTAAAAATATTACACAAGTTTGACAACAATGCCTATGAAGTTGAACTCTCTCCTAACTTAGGGATATCATATATTTTTAATATATGTGACTTATTTCCCTACAAATGTACTCATGCGGATACTAATCAACACACTCTTGCAGACTTGGAAGGGTTAGATTGGGTTCGAGACTTTCCAACTCCCCATCCTTTGCAACTAGACAATATTGTGGATTCTAAGGTGATCAAGAAGACTAGGAAGGGAACCTACAAGACCTATCTAGTGAAATGGAAGGGACTACCTGATGTTGTGTAATATCCCTTATCCAAACTAACTAATTTAAGCTCAAGGAATATTGTCAAACACTTGTATGTTGCCTTTCCATGCTAAGAAATTTAGAATGTTTGTGAATGATATTACAGTGCCTCTTACAATGAACTAATATGCAAGTGCAGTTCTTTTGTTATTTTCAATGCATATACATGGAAACTAGATATGAAATGCATACCTATAGCCAAATGACATTTTGAAAAACAATTGACATATAACTATTATGCTTATCATATTTGCTATTAGATGGAAATTTCATCAAAAAAATAGTATGCAACATGTATCTCCCTTTATTGAATTCATTCTCATGGGCTTACAATAATGACTACAGTAATGCCAAAATCTGATTCTGAATTATCATAGCAAAATCAAATGCTTAAAAATTACAATGCTAACTACTAATAGTTGCAAGAGGAACCTAATAATAGTGATGCCCAAGAATTGAAATGAATCAAACATAAACACTATAGTGTGGCATCGTGCATGTGTACTATAGCAGCAAAAATGTATTCTCCAATTTAAGCACAAATAGAACTCCAGAATGAAGCTCTCCCAAATGCCAAACTTAGTGGATATTTCACCACCTCAAATGGCTATAACACTGAAGAGATGACATTCTCCAATGGTTAACTGAAATCAAAAACCTTAGTTTCTTCTCCCAAGTTTATATCAAATGCAATTCACAATAATCGAATGATAATCAATGAAGCTCTCACCTCTATTTATTCTTTTCCTTCACCCTTCTAGAAGGAAATAAAATATTATTTAATTGCATTCTCTAGAAGCTTCCCCCTTTCCAATACAATGATTAGTTGTATTTCTAGAAAATGCACTCTCTAGAAGATTCTCCCTTGCAATACAATAATTAATTGTGCTTCTATAAAATTAAATTAATTAAATATAAAGTCACCTTTTTATTTTAATTTATTTAATGACTTTATAAGAAATTAATTTAATAAATTTCTCCTTATTTATCCACTTAGCCTTCAAAGAATGTAAAGGCTAAGAACTCCACTGAGATGCCAAAAATATGGGGACATTACATTTTGAGGCTACTTGGATGACTAAAGATGATATATTGAAGCATGGGGTCACCATTGAAGACCTCCTAACTCTAGGGACTTGAGTTCTTTGTCCTAAGGGAGTATGGTGCAGGGCACCTCCCTTATTTTGGTTTTTGGATTGATTAGAGGTTAGTTAGGTATCTTTTTGTGTGTGTGTTTAATAAGTTTTGAGAGTACTTGGAGTGCAACTAACCCAAATGTAAGAGCCAAGTTGCTCACTAGGTCCTAGGTTGCTAAAAAGTTGCCCATTGAGCCAAAAGTTTCTCAATAGGTCAAATATGATTAGGGATGGATAATTAAGGCCTTTAATTTCCTAAATAGGTCCTAGGTATCTTATCTAGGGTCTGAGAATGGTCCTAGGTGGACCCATTTGGCCAAAAAGTCCTAAGGAGCAAATTTGCTCAAAAGTTGCAAAAGTAACTTTTGCAATTTTTGTAAGAAATTGAAAATGTCAGTTTTGGAGGTTGTAACTACACCTGTTTGGGTATATGATCATGGAAGATCATATTTTTAAGTTTTGAAGGTTTATCATCAGATTATGCACATGTGAGACTGTTGTATGTACAGTTTTTCTAAGTTTTTTATTGCTTAATGGTGTAGTATGGATGTGTATGGATTGGCATAGGAGATAACGCTTATGATTTTTGTAGATTATCCTTTCTTAATTATTTTTCATATTCAAAATTTTTTTGAATTCATAATTTTTGCAAGTTACAACATTTTCTTATTGAGTAGCCTGAGAGCTACCTTCACAGGGTTGTTTATACAAAAATGGGTCTAACCTAATCACCCATGGTGGAAAATTCATGAAACCTAGTGGGGTGATAGGTTAGATAGTTTACATATTATTTTGGTTTATTTTTTCATTTTTATGATGGATTTCCAATCCATGGAGTGATGCCCTAGGTTGACTGCTAGGAGTATGTGAGCCTGGATAGTTTGTGGAAGTTGGTACAAAGCACACCCATGATCAAGATGGGTCTAAAAAATGGTGTTCCTTGAATCCCAAGTAATATACCTTGAGTGTATAATTTGAATGGAAGGTTGGTTTGAGGTTTGAAGAGTTCTAGAGGCTTTTTGATGCTAATTGGTCTGGAGGCCTACAAAATAGGCTAGAAACTAGGGCTTAAGATTGAATAGGGTTATGGGTGTTGTGAAGCTCTCAAAATTTGGAATCTTGGAGTAATAGGGAATAGATTTCATATTCCTAAAGTTTTTCATATGGTTTTTGGATGAATTTGGAGTATTGGTGCAAAATAGGGTTACTAGACCTAGAAGCTAATATGCCTAATTAGCCTTATTTAATGAAAGTGATCTTTCTTTGGTTTTTGTTGTGACCAGAAGAATTGGAAAAGGTAAAGAAGGTTATGGAGGGTATATACAATACCAATAGATTCCAAGGGAGTGAGGGAACAATATCCTAAGCAAGGGTTAGTGTTCTAGGGGAGTGAAGGGCTAGTAGGACTAGTGCCTAAAGTGGGAGATTAAGTCTACACCATACCAACTACACCTAGGAGGCAAGTTGGGGGAAGAGTCTTAGAGTCTTGGATTGGTCAAAAGGACAAGAAACAAGAATCATAAGATGATTCAAGATTACAACCTTAATTAGGTGGTTGTTTGGTGGAACCCTAAACCCTCTGCATCACTCCTTCACAATACTTAACTCTACCTATTCACCTTTTTCTTCACTTTCATGCATTCCTCTCACTTGAAAAAATAATTCCTTGCTTGAAACCCTTCTTTTATAACCAAATAATGAACCTTCTAGATCTTCATCAACAATTTAGATTCATTCTTTTTGTTGTTGACTATTTCCTATTTTCTGATTGGTTGATCATAGCACATAGGGTTTAATGATGTGTAATCATAGGCATAATTACCTCCTTGATTCTCTCCTCAAACATACAAATACATTTATAGCTTGGAAAAAATGATTTACATATCATTTTTCTTCATTCCAAACTTAAATACAAAAACTGAGTAACTCGCACATATACCTTATTGATGCTCAATTGTGTTTGGTTCTTCATGGTGTCCCTCAACATGAACCTTACTTGGCATGAACTGCTTTCTCTTCTGAATTGCTCAACTTATATAACACTCAGTTGATATGTTGTGTTCCCCAAGCTTCTCGACAATAAAAAAAAGCTCAAAAACTGTTGATGTGCTTGACAACTATGTCTACCTTGGCACATACTAAAATTGTCAACTTCTACATTATATGGCTCGACCTATATTGTGGCTTGGTCGTAGTGTTGACTGACCAACTCTTCCTAGTAAATGACTATGTGTTTCACACTAACAGACAATACTAAGATTTCCTTTAGGTTCAACAATCTCCCCCTTTGGCATTAGTGGCAAAAATACTTATCATGCTCAAAATCTATCATATTAAAACTTCATAACATTAACTTTCCCTTAGGGTGTACTCGATACATGTATCTTGGTCAACCTATTGTTGTAACTTGTATTTTCATAACCTTTTTCAAAAATCTTTTTGTTTTGGGTTTTTAGCTTTGGCTCTATCTCCTTATTACTCATTTTCCTTTAGACATTGAACACAATGTGGAAAAATCAACATACATCTCCTCTTTCATACTCATACATATTTTCCCCTTGTTTTTGTCACTTATGTCAAGTAGTGATATGCAATTGGGGCCTAGGGAACTATACCAAACTCTTTAAAAAGTGGTTGATGCCATCTCAAAATAATAGACATTGTATTATCCCAATTTTTCTTGATAGTCTCAAGAATTTGTCATTTAATCTCTAGTCTTGCCATGAGATCCACCATTTTATCTACAATAGATACTTGTGGACTATGCATGAGATCTTTTCTAGTTGTAAATGCCTTTGCATTACTTCCAAGAGAGATAATAATAAGGCTTTTATGGTAGTGACCTCATTCCTTATATTTCATTTTTCATGTAGAAACTTTGATTTTTTTCCCTGCAAAAATTAGTTCATTGAAGAATAAATTAAACTGGAACTAGCATTCATGTTTAGGTCTAATCCGCACTTCTTTAGATCTGCATCTATTTTTTCAATTTTCTCCCTTATTTCCTTTTTGAATCCCTAAAAATTGCATATTTTACCAAATAATGTGTTGGCACTAGTGACTAACTACTACAAGTTTGTAATAAGAGTGGAGAGCTCACATATCAGCAAGTGAAAATGAAGAAGAAATGCTATTGGGAATTTTCCATATCCATTGGAGCATGCTCCATTTATAGTATTAAAAACCTATAAACACTTTATGAAAAATGGGACAACTACCCATTATAGGAATACCCTTCCCTATGACCAATCTTTGATCATGTTGGACACTTTAGGAAAGTGAAAGGAAAGGAATACATCCACAAGCCACATTTATAGGATCATTGGATTAATTTCTCAAATGATCATGATGTGAGAATCAAATATTACCACCTTTTGAATATGGATCTAGCAGAGGTTGCACTAGACATAGAGCTACTAACCCAAGCTTCGCAACATGACTCTAAGGATGTTTATAGATGCTCTTTACAATATGGACAAGATATATGAATGTCAAATCCTTAATGTTGAGGTGGACAACTCTGTGTCAAATGACCTAATTCATAGGACATGTCATGTTGTACAATTGACCCTTAAGTGGATTGAGAGGCCCAATATGCTAGATATTCCTAAGCCACAAGCACCATAAGAAGTGGATAAGGGAAAGCGAAAGAAGGTGTTCATTCCAAGTTTTTAGGAAGTAGTCCCACATGACCCTGTGATGGTGTATAGGTACTACCATGAAGTGGTGTATGCAAATCTTGGAAGATAAGAGAAAGTATAAGAAGAGAAAAATAAATAGTCAAGAGGAGCAACAAGAAGAGCCACAATAGATTGCATATCTATTAAGGTTCCTAAGAAAAGGAGAACTAGTCCTCAAGTTGTGATGACTCCCCCACCTCCACCCAATGACCATATATATTCAAGGAAGAATGGGAGTTTAGTACCATCTCCTACAGTCAAAGTGACACTTCTTGCTATATAGGAATAAGATCCAATGGATAGTTTTCCCCTTAGCTAGAGGACAAAGTAACACACAACTGTTGAGAGGAGGTAGAGCCATATAAGAACTCCTCCTACACCCTAAACAAACCAATCCAAGTTCAAGAGTCCACAAATCAAAAAAAGGATGGTTTTTGATGAGGAGGAAAGGGGCTCATATGTTTTTCACCTTGATGATTTCAACTTCACAAACACAATATAAGTGCCAAGAACATAGGAGCAATCAACACAAGTGGTGAAAATATCAATGGTTCTTCCCTAGGGGATAACTCAAATAATTTATGATCAACCTCAAGTACTACAAGGAGAGATACATTATAAGGATGTTCCTAAGAATCAAAAAGGTGTAGAAGAAGGAGAAATACAACAAGATAGGAAACAAACTTTATGAGATGAGTTATAGGGCAATGAATCTTAATAATAGTCAGACATACAACAAACACAAGAGAGTACTATTAGAGCTCAAGTTCCTTTACCACAAACTTCTCCACTTGAGGGTTTGATGCCTTAAACATGTCCTCCCCCACCTAAAGAAGATACACCTGAGAAGGAGGCACAATCATAATAGGAAGTACTTACAAAAAGGGAAGTTCAAATAAGATCTATTCAAGGAGGAGATGTTACGATAGAGTTGATACCTAGGACAAGTTCAAGAAGGCAAGTTATACCAAGGATGCCCTCGATTTTATGTTCATGGAACAAAAAGCTAGGGAATCTTATGAAGATAAGGAAGAAGAGGAGGACAAGATCAAAGAGATAAGGAGAGTTAGAGATCTACCTCATATGTATAAGTGTTCCTTCAAAAAAATCAAACATCGAGAAAAATACCTACTTGGATAGAGAGAGTTGTGGTTAGGAGGATAAAATATGTTCCTATGGATGATGTAGATATATCCTTTATTGGAGGAACTTTTGTGTCAGAAAAGTCACTTGGAGAATTACAAAGGATTTCATACATGATATCAGACCATTAAAGTCATTTGGCAGTATAGATTTCTATACCCCCTCCTCAAAGTGAAAACTTTCATATGGTTATCATTGATTATAGGATTGAAGAAGTAGACCTAAGATAACCCACCAAAGAGGTCAGTAAGGCTTTAGAAGACATAGGTCTAAAGAAAGTATTCAAATGTTTAAATGAAGAGGAGGTTGAGAATGAGGCATTGAAAGAGTAGTGTAATTTTTTGAAAGAATTTCTCAATAAGATCATAGGTCCCATTGACCTTGTGGATCTAGAAGCATCATTGAAGGCCACCCTTTAGAGGAAAGATGGGGCTACAATAGAATATTATGTTGATTCTTTTATGCAAGCATGCACCAAATGGAGAGATAATTTCTATGAAAGTAGAAAATTTTATATTCATGAAGTTGTAGTTCTATTGCATTCAATTTATGATAATGTGAACAAATTAGCAACCACGGTATGCTTTGGAAAGACAATATTGTGGCTAGACTCATGATTATGGTCAAATGAAGTAGTGCTTGAAGATAATAAATAAATAGAGCTTTAAGATATTGCTAGAGTTATATTCTATTGATGATCATGATAACTTTGATGGATGGATCACATCTGTAGGAGCTGGAACAAAAGAGCTAGCCACAATGTTTCCTGAGGTAGAAAATATAAGAGAATTCACTAACACTCATGCAATAGAGGTAGCCAATATTTTAAACATACTAAGTTTAGAAGTCTTTGAGTATGAAAAGAAGAATGTCCCCTTTCCAGCAAATATAGTAATTTAATAGTTTCAAGCCTCATTTGAGGCTATTTCAAATTATGATGACTTATAGTGGTTATTCCATAGTGAGGATTGTTGGCAATTTGTTAGGTTAGTTAGCATAATGTTGTCATTTATGGAAACATATAAGTCATGTGAAACCAACAAATTATAAGAATGGAGTTTTGGGATGTATACTTCGAAAATTGTCTAAGTGTTATGCAATTCATCTGACAAAATAGTTAGAGTTTTGATCAATGTGGTTCAAAGAAGAAATATTGATACATGGAGATTTAGGTATGGCTAACAGAGACTATGATGATGATGATGATGTGTGCCAGTTTGTAGGACAGTACAGTTAGTATGGACAAAGTTATAATGATTTTTTTAGTTGTATTATTGTACATGCAAAACAAAGAAAGGTAAGGAAATAAGTGTTTAAAGTTAAGGAATTATTTTTTTTTACCAAAATAATTACTTAACTAATTAGGAATGACATCCTAGATGTTAACCTTAAGTGGGAAAGAGTTAATTTTGTATTTTGATAAGTGTAATGAAGGTATAAAGGTTGACAAAGAAGATATTTCTAAAATAGCAAGGTATAAAGGAAAGATTGCAAATACGAAGTTAAGTGTAATGTTTTTGTGATTGAATAAAATTGTGTATGATGCAAATTTTGATGTATGATCAGATGGATGTGATTTGTGATAAAGTCTTGTAAAGAGAAGAAAAGGCAATACCATATATTGAAGATATCAACAACATTATAAAGGATTTTGTATCTATCTTTTGTATTGAAGAACTTTACTGTAAATTTTATGTTTGGGTAGTGATCTCATCTTGCATATATTTTTAATTTGTATATAACATATCCTAATAGGGTTAAGGATTCTAACAAGGATCGAGACACTATATGGATGTAATAGACTCCTAGCAGCGACAATATCTTTAACCATATAATTTTGATTAGTAGATCATTTTGTGGGTAACATCCCCACTGAATTTTTCTCTTGGTCAAGGTTTCCCTATTTATCAAAATATGGTGTTATGAGTTACTTTATTACATGGTTATGTTTATTTTTCAACATTGATAGTTTACTTTCATATGCAAGTTATAAAGTTGTCAAAGATATCCATTTTTGGGCAAAAGTTTGTGAAATGTTGATTCACCCCCTCTATCAATATTTCCTATTTCTAACAATTGGTATCAAAGTACAGTTACTCAGAGAAGGCCTAAAATCTTGAGTAAGATCCCTATGGATATGGAATAGTTACAGAAGGACCTAGAAGAAGCTCTTGGGCATATTGATATTCTTACTGAAGAAAGAGATACTCTGAAGGAAAGATATGAAGATGTTAAAGACTACATTAGGAAGCTGAAAGATAAGCTACATTATGATAAATCCAAGAAAGAGCCTAAATATTGTATGAAGGATAGTGATGAAGTCTCAAGATTGAAGAAAGAAAATGAGATCCTAAAGTATGAACTTAAGATTACAAATCTAAAGTTGAGCTTGAAGGATGATACCGATAACGTTGAATCAGATTTGAAGTCTAAAAATTTAGAGCTTAGATCCAATCTTACCAAAGTAACATCTAAGCTTGAGTCTACCATGTTACAGTATCTAGAACTTGAAAAGTATAATACTCATTTGAAAGGAGAGTTAACTTAGTCTAAGTTGTAGCTTGATAAGTTATATTATAGTACTTAAAATCTTGATGAGAAAATCTTTATAGAGAGGCCCTCTAATGGCAAAAAAGGTTTTAGATACCTTGGAGAAAAGTTAGCCAAGAAATCTGAAGCTAGAAAGGAACCAGATCCTAAGAATCACCAGCCTGTGCAAGAAAAAGATAATCAAAAAAAGATTGAGGCAAGTCAATCCAAAGTTATACCTAAGGAAGTTGAGCGAACTTCAGCCTGAACAATTTGATGTACCTAAGCAACCTGGGAAATTTGAATCACCTAAAGAAGTAAGGAATGAATTCAAGGGTAGATGTTATGCATATAATGCATTTGGTCATATGAAAAGGAACTATATAGGTAAGTCATTTAAACCTGATGCTTATTTTTATTGTTATAATTGTCATAATTTTGGTTATAAAGTAGTTAATTGTAAAAAGTCTAAATTTGATAATAGTAATAGCAATAGTAGAATGTTTAGAGGTACTAACCTTATAACAAGAAGATCTCATGATGGGAATAATGGAATAATATGTAACATTGTGTGTTATAAATGCATCAACATTGGACATATTGCTAGAGATTGTAGAGTACCAATTAACCACTATAGATCTAGATTTGAAAATAATGCGCTAGTATGTATGTTATGTAACAATATGGGTCACATAGAAAAGTTCTACACAATGGACATGAGGAACAACATGAGAAATCATAATTTCAGAAGGAACATGAATAGAAATGCTAGAAGGCATCATAACATCAATAACAACCAAAATGACAATATAAGAGAACATGTAGAAGAATATAATGAAGTATTTGTCAAAGCCAAAGATCCAGCAAGTTCACATGTGTTATTGCAAGGTCATTCAAGTGAAGCACCTGAAAGAAGATTGAAGTTAGTTTTGCTATTTGACTCATCGAATTGAATACTCTAATAAAGGAATTAGCATAAGTAGAGTAGACAAAGAATCAAAGAAAGAGTTAAGATATGAGAAGTTAATATAAGGTAAAACATAATATATTGAAGCCATGGTTAAGTGCACAAAAGATTTAAAGTTTGTATGTGAGTGCATGAAGGGAAAAAAGTCTACTGGTAAACAAAAATAACTCTTTTTAATTGTGTATTTGTGCAATTAATGCAAAATTGAATTGAATATGATTTAAGGGTCAAAATCAAGTAGTTGAGTACCATTTAATTGTGCAAGAGTTAAAGAAGAGATTTGAGGCAAATTTAAGGTGAATTTGAAGTGTTCTAAGAAGTGAATTAAAGAAAGCTCTAGTTTCACGAAATCAAGGTATTTATCATTTGCCCAATTTCAATTTGAAAAATGGCAAAGCCTATAATATGTGATGTCATTCAGAGATCTAGGTATAAGTTTAAGAAGCACCCCTATGTTTCAATGGAAGATGATCCCCTAGGATAATTTTCACAAGTTCCCCACAACATTTTTCACATAGAGGATGTTAGGGCATACATTCAGTTTAAGTTTGAGAGTATTGGAGATAGTGACATTCATAATGATTTAGATTTAGTCTATAGTAATGAAATGTCACTTAAACAAGGGTTTGAGCACCTAATTGAGTTGAACATCATTAATCATATACTCTACATAGAATTTGATAGCCATGAGCAGATTGATATTATTCTGAGCATAATTCATGAAGATATGTTCTTGGTAGGTGACATACTAGTCATGATAGATAATAACTTAATTCATAAGCTTACTGGACTTAGTAATGAGGGAAGCAACCTCATAAATGAGAAGAATATAAAGAAGTTGGTAGAAACCA
The DNA here is from genome assembly GCA_028749045.1 of Cupressus sempervirens. Taxonomy (NCBI): domain Eukaryota; kingdom Viridiplantae; phylum Streptophyta; class Pinopsida; order Cupressales; family Cupressaceae; genus Cupressus; species Cupressus sempervirens. The sequence goes on along the minus strand of CM053787.1, from coordinate 185,465,481 downwards.
ATCTAAAAACTAAGTTTGATGGAAGAAACATGAGGTTGGACATGATAGTTGAAACCAAAGTTAGATAGATAAGCAAGATAATTGGGTACAAGATGAATTACAATTCAAGATTGAACTCAGTACCTATTGGATTCATCCATGCAACTTACCTAATGATTGTGAAGAAAGAAAAAGTAAATATGTGTGAAATATTGAAGTAGCAATTACTGGATAACATTGCCAGAATTAAGAAGACAAAGAATGCATTATTTAGATTTGAGTCATTGATAACGCATTTGTTCATTCAAGTAATAATAAAAATTTCTAGAACGTTAGATCATGAATGGGACATAGACAGTAGTACAATGAGCATGATCACCTATAATTACATAAAGAAATCAAAAGATAATACAAGAATGATGAAGGGTTTCCAAGCAAAGATATTGAATTTATCTATCCCAGGTAGAAAAGTATAAATATGACATTTATTTCATGGTTGAAACTAATGTAACATGTGTGGAATTAGTGGAACCAAGGGTCAAGTTCATTGATCCTATGGGTTATGATATGACAAAAGAATTGATAGAAGAATATGAAAAGATAATCCTTGATTTGGAGAGAGACAAAGAGTGTCCTAGATGGGGCACATATGAGGAGAAAGTAAAGGAATTTTACAACAAACTTCATAGAAAAGACATTAAGAAAAGAGTGGACAAGAAAATAGACACCATATTGAAAGAAATAGACATGAGAAAAGAAGAGTACAAGGAAGCAATAGAAATTTCTCTAGAAATGAGATTAAGTGGAAAGTTTGATATTGTAATAGCTAAGCCTCTAACAGTTGACATTAGTTTAGTGCATGGAGTGACAATAGCTAGAGCATCAACTAGTGCACCTTATGTAGTAATTTCACACGTACAACCATAGGTTGCACCACCTATACAAAAGCATAAGAATGAAGAAGATGTAAGTATTATTAAGGTACATATAGTTACTTTTCCTAGTACTAGGAGGTTTGTGAAATTGATTGAAGTGAAAAAAGAGTCAATAGAATCTCCTACACATAAGAGAACCAAGCAAATAGCCAATGGGCCTAGAAAGAGAAGTAAAATAATTTATGGGACTCAAAGGAGAAAGATTTAGATAATTGAGTATGAATCAAAAGAATCAAAGAAGGAAGAGATATACACAAAATAGGTAGAAGAAGTGAAGGTTCCTACTGGAAGGAAGCCTTGGAAGAAAAAGATAGAGACACTAAACAATGCAGTCATTAACAATGGCAATTTTGTAAAGTTAAACAAGTTGTATGATTTTTATGGTGATATGGATATATTACAATTATAAAATGCATTAGTGAGACATATTATTTTGACTACCAAAATATTTGAAGATGTATAGAAGAAGATACCTAAAGACCTATATGATAGATTGATAAATAGAAAGAAGAGAACAATTGAAGAAGACAAGAAGATAAGGGAAAATATGATACTCAAATTATGTGAGGTTAAAAATGATGAACATCTTGAAAGTATCATGAAGGGTATTGAGCCCTTACTATGAAATAGAAGAAGAGAAATTCTCATAATGGGAGGAAATTATGAGGAAGTTAATTAGGAAGCAAAGAAAGTAATTATAAAATACATGACCTAAATACCCAACCAAGAAGAAGAAAGCAAGGACTTGCAGGGAGCAATCCCTATGAATCAAGAACAAGTATAATAAAAGGTTGAAGGAACACCATCGACAGTAACACCATTAAAAATAACAACTATAGATTTAACAATGATAGAGGTAGTCACCACTCCACAAGTACCCATTGCTAACACTATGAAAATTTATAGTACAAGAATTACCTTAGATATAGAGGAGGATTCTTTTTAAGGATTACTAACCATCCATTATTGAAAATTTGGTGGATTATACTAGTTCTGAGGATGAGAATGAGAAAAAGAGGAAGAAAGAAGAGGAGGAAAGAAAGAGAGATGTAGAGAATAAGAAGATGTTAGAAGAAAGAAAGAATAGAGAGGAAGAGAAGAGGAAAGTAGAAGAAGAGAAGAGAAGAGAAGAAGAAGAAAAGAGGAAGGAAGAAGAGATGAAGAAGAAAGAAGAAGAAAAGGAAGAAGAAGAGAAAAAGAACAAGGAAGAGGAAGAAAAGAAAAAGGAAGAGGAAACCAAGGAAATAAAGGCAAGTGAACTGAGTTCTTCTAGGTCACCACTTGAATCCTCATTTGTAGTTTTGTCAAGGAATAAGTCAAATGATGATGATCAAGTTGAACTGATCTCATCACTCAACAAGTTGTTTGAGAGGAATAAAAAGGTGAAGAGCTTAGAGAAAAATTTGGAAGAATTAGCAAAATAGTTAAAATGTGCCATATCAACTAAGGTAATAGAAGCATATCCCCTAGATTGAGCAAGGAAATTGGTTGAAGCTTTCAGCTATGAGCTCACTTGTAATGCCTCGCCAAGGGATCCAAAAGAATTAACCTAAAGTTTTATTAAGTTTTCCAAACATTTTTTTAAAAGTTAAAGATAATAAATTAACAATAGTTATAACATAGTGGAAGCAATTACATTCACATAAACACATACCATAAAACATATTACAATTCTTAAGGGTCCCATGATGTTGAATCATATTTAAGTTTAATTAATAATAAATCTACTATATAATAAATCCACATCAAATAAAAATATACCAATATGAATCCATTTAAATAATATGCAATTATATAAGATGCTACTTGGCTATAAACAAAATGCACAATCATCCACTGTATAGGTCACAGGGTATGAAAGGCTGAAATAATATATATTATGAAATAAATTACATCATCTCTTAAGATCTTATGAAATCAAATACAATACAATAGTACAACCATCCATCATAGAAATACAAGAACATATAGAAAGGAACATTTGCACAAACACATCCAACAATGGCATCTAACAGTCGGATCTCAATGGTATAAGAAAAAGCACTACCACCCAACCTCATGGAACCCAAAAAAGTCCACTCCCACCACACTAAGAAGATAGTCTCAAGTCCTAAACAAGATAAAAAACTCAACAATCAAATCCAACATTAGTGTCAAGTCCCAAACAAGATAACAAACTCAACAATCAAATCCAACATCTAAGTTCAAGGAATCACTTGAAAGCAATCTAACTCAAAGGTACCAAGGCACAAGTATCAACTAATCCAAAAGGCAACATAGACACGTAGGAAATCTACTATACAAGCAGGAAAGTTTCATTGCACAAATCAATGTTAGAGTTACCCTGGCAGTCTAACTTGACTTCGGCCCCCTAGTGATTCTATGTGACACTAGTATCCTTTCGTACTAACAAGGCATACTAACGATGCATGGTTGCAACCAAGCGTCCTCTCTACTCCCATCCTAGTCTATACTAGCACTTGAGGCATGGGTGTGGAAATACAAAGACTCTTATTAGGTTCATTTTATTCCCATTTAGTGTAATGTTTTCACTTATTAAACAACTTACAATGGGTTACCCTAGCAGCCACTTTGGGCCCTGACCTCCATTGCAAGCCACTTCTTGACATGACATAAATAACCTACCCTAAGATCAATAAAATCAAAAGATCAAAAAATACCACATACCATACATCAATTCTTAAACAAGCAACTAACAAGTATTGAAAAATACTAATCATAATCATCGATTCCACCAATACGATCATCCTAATAGGATTGATCCCAAAATCAAGTATACATAAACCAATCCATGTCATAACATGACATCATCGAGAAAAAATCATACAAACACCTTAGTCCCATAAAAGTGACTAGAAAGCAATCCAAATACAACTGATTGAAGACTCAAAGGTTATATCAAATAGGTCACACCATTCACCTCAATTTCACACAAGAACATTGGAAAGCAATAACAATCAATGCATCAAAACATCTCATAGAGCATACTTGACACATTAGTATGGTTGAGTATAAAAGATCAAGATCAAAACATCGTCATGACATCACAAAACAAAACTCTTGAGTCTCTGGTAAACATCCTAACTGGCCAAAGCTAAGTCAAACCAAAAAACCCCAACACCAGTAAATCACATGTCACATAAAGTGCATACAAAATTGAATTTCATAATTTATTAGGTTTTGAAAACCCTAAAATTCAATATAGATTAAATCATAGACAATTCTATAATGGAAATCAATTTTCTCAGACAAGATTTTTTGTTGAGATTTCTAGATCTGCTGCAAATGTAATGGCATTGACTGTTGAGGTATATGTTTTCCATATGCAACATCCTCTAATTTATATTGAACATAGGTTATTGAATAGACATGTCTATTCAATAATCAAATAATTAATTTATATAAACTTAATTATTTTTATTTATAAATATATTTCTCACATATAATAAGTTTATATCTCACATAGAATTATATCTCATATATAATTACATGAATATCCAAAGAGTTATCCTACATAAGCTACCAAACATTAACACTCCCTCTTAGCAAGGGAGGATAAACACAAGACAAATATTACACCATTGTAATATTAAGGATATCTTAGAAGTTTTTCACCATTTAATATAGCATACGTTATGAAGAGTATTGATCTTGAGAATATCAACTTCATATTCATCAATTTCTCAAACTAGGGTATGATATCACATTTGATATCAAGAGTCTTGATCTCCCAGAATATCAACATTTGATATTGATCAAGTACTCAAAAATAAGGTTTGATATCACATTTGATATCAATAGTATTGGTCTCCCAGAATATCAATGATATTCACCACTTACTCAAAACGTTTTGATATCACATTTGATATCAAGAGTATTGGCCTCTCAAAATATCAATGGTATTCACCACTTACTCAAAACATTTTGATATCACATTTGATATCAAGAGCATTGGCCTCCCAGAATATCAATGATATTCACCACTTATTCAAAATATTTAGATATCACATTTGATATCAAGAGTATTGGCCCCCCAAAATATCAATGATATTCACCAAGTACTCTAAGAGTAATGGTCTCCCAGAATGTTGAGATACAAGACATTCACCATTTACTCAATTTATTAGATCTCATAATACAAGTTGATTGTAAGATCGTCACCTTACAACAACTTCTCCCAAATACAAGTGACATCATTTGGAAGTCGTCACTTCCTCATGATGTACACAGGGGTAGGCCCATACATAGTCATAGTCCTCTTGACTGTGACAACTTATTGAACTTCAGAGAAACCATCTCAATATGGTTTACTTCCTCTTAATCAATAAGATTAGGTTCACTGAAAGTTAACAAAATAGCATCCTTAGTCTTCTCCCTCTGTTTCAAGGTTGTCTAAAATGTCAACCTCCCTCTGAAGCTCAATCTCCCTTTGAACATCAATTTTCAGAGTACTTCATTCAGTATTGCCTTTAATGAAGTGTCAAACTCCCTCTACATCTGATATTAGTCTTCAATGTCCTCCTCACTCCATAGCTTGTATGATTACACTTGTAACCTGGCTCTGATCCCATGTTGAGGTTTTAGGATCTACTACAAATGTAATGGTATTGACTGTTGAGGTATATGTTTTCCATATGCAACATCCTCTAATTTATATTGAACATAGGTTATTGAATAGACATGTCTATTCAATAATCAAATAATTAATTTATATAAACTTAATTATTTTTATCTATAAATATATTTCTCCCATATAATAAGTTTATATCTCACATAGAATTATATCTCATATATAATTACATGAATATCCAAAGAGTTATCCTATACAAGCTACCAAACATTAATAGTTTCAACCTAGAGAACTTTTGAAAACAAAAACACAACAAACACAAAGAAGACAGGAATTTGAAGAATGAGCAACTAATGCACAAACCCACAAGAATTTTTCTTTTCCTTTGAAATCCCTCTTTTTAAAAATTGGCTCCTCCAAATCTATGTATCTAGAAATGAGCTCTAATTTTGTTAATAAAGAGCTTTTCTCCCAAATCAAGGCTTTGATCATGCAATCATGTGAAAACCCTTTGTCTTTAATTACTATATTTTAATTTTTGTGCACACACTTTATGCAATTTAATTAAAATAAACTTTATTAAATTAAAGCTTTCTCTCCCTTATTAAATCATGCAATGTTTTTTATATAATATTTATTAATTTAACTAATAATATTATTTAGAGTTTATTAAAAATAAAACTCTTAAATAAATTATTATTAAATTAAATAAATATAGATATGCCTGAATTAGAACTTTAATCAAATCTTTTAAATTTAATTCTTTCATGCACATTTATAGAACTTTTTAATTAAAATATTCTTTTATATTTTCTTTTCCTCCACTTATTAATCAGTGTAAGCACTATTTAAAGCATAGTTTATTATTTAAATTAATAAGAATAATTAAAGCTCATTATTTAAATACAACTCTAATTTAATAATTATTAATTAAATAATCATAATAAAACAATATTAAATCTTTAATCTTTTAATTCTATTTTTATCCAACTTCTTAAATTGGATTTTTAAAATAAATATTTTAAACCGACGTACCTATTTAATTAATTTTTAATTAATTAAATAACATCATATTCTAATCTTTCTTTAAAAAAATTTCTAAATTTAGACTTTTTATATAAAGCATAAATTTAATTATTTTTTAATTAATCAAATATTCACATATTCTTTTTAATCAAATAATATTTATTACTCAACTAATAATATTATTTAGAGTTTATTATTAAAATAAAACACTTAAATAATTAATAAAATTAAATAAATATAAATATGCTAAAATTAGAACTTTAATTTAATCTTTTAAATTTAATTTATTTATTTAATTAATTTTTCAATTAATTAAATATAATTAAATATTGAATTTTCTATATACGATTTTCATGCAACAACTTTAATTAATCTAAATTAAAATATCTTTATTAAATTAATTTTCTTTCTCACTTTAATAAATCATGAGACATTTTTTATATAATATTTATTAATTTAACTAATATTATTATTTAGAGTATATTAATTAAAATACAACTCATAAATAAATTATTATTAAATTAAATAATTATAAATATGCCAAACTTAGAACTATAACTTTATCTTTAAATTTTATTAATTTATTTAAGTAATTCACGAGACATTTTTAATAATATATTTATTAACTTAATTAATAACATTATTTAGAGTTTATTATTAAAATAAAACTCCTAAATAATTATCATTAAATTAAATAAATATAAATAAGTCAAAATAGAACTTTAATAAAATCTTTAGATTTAATTCTTTTATTTAATTAATTTCTCAATTAATTAAATATAATTAAATACCAAATTTATTTATAAAATTTTCATTAAATTATATTTTAATTTGATTTAATTATAACAAAAGATCACCACATACCCACAAAACCATAAATGACAACTCAACTGAAGGCAAAGAACATAATCAAACTCTTGGTTCAAAATCACAAATTCACATCACTTGACGAATTTGGATGGGTAAACTAACTCAAATACTTGTCCTATTTTTTAGGACAATTGGCTTAGGGTTTAGAATTTGGACTCAAGATTATCTCCCCACTTATACCATTGAAATACTATGATAGGGTACACTCATCCTAGCAATTTAGGGAAGTCGATACCTAGTACTTGCAATCTGCATAAAATTCATGCATGTACAAACACAATATTCTAAACTAAATAGGCAATGGCAAGAAGTGGTGCATCATGTAGATCTAGACTAGCAAGTGACTATGACTCCCTCCCTCAACCACATCATAAACGTCAAACATAAAGAAAACATACATGCACACCATACACATGCAAGTATGGGGTAAGTATCCCGAGAAACCACATAAAAATTATTCATCTAACTAACGTCATTCAATAAATAAATAACTAGCACTAAGTACCTAAACATATATATATATATATATATATATATATATATATATATATATATATATATATATATATATATATATATATATATATATATAATCAATTTCGGTAATCTAGCACCCCTAATCATTAAACATAATAATAGAATAGGCCTAAAAGAATCCAGTCAAAATAAATCAAAAATGTCAAGTAGGGGTAGGCATTACATCACCCAATTATTAGAAGTGGCTAATACACAAGCACATGCAAAGCATGATGCAAGGTTATTTTATACAATATCTACAAATACCAGAAATAACTTGGCAACACTTGATACTTGTATTAGGGAACTTAGAAGATGGTTAATGGAAGGAAGGACATTATATTGGAAAAGTACCATGCTATACCATTATGTTAAAGACATGAATGAAGAGCCAAATGGAAAATAGATTGAATTGCAGAATCTGGAAAACTAGCTCTAGGAGCCAAATACAAAGATTAGAGATCTAGAAGCAACCATTGCACAAGTAAATGATGATATAAGGATCATTGAGCTGAAATAGGAAAGGATCATAAAGAGGTTCTCTTTACCAAGATAACTTCTGATGTTAAAGATCATTAATGTGCAGAGATAGTTGGATGAATGTCTTATAGCAAAGACATCATATGAAAAGTTTATTTATTTAGACCGTAATGTAGTAGTAGTATCCTATGGACTACGTGCTCTAATATGTGTATCTGAGGCAATCAAGAACACTTGGTAGAAAGAGTTTGAGAGCCTAAAGTCAAATTTCATAGATTGCATCTCTAAGATTAAAAAAACTCATCATGAAAAGAAAGGTAATACAATTTTGAAATATACATAAGTTTTGACACCTTTGTCATTGATGTCAAAGGGGGAGAGATACAAAAAATTGTATGTATATATATGTAAGAGGGAGTAGTGTAGAAAGTTGTAATTAAGGAGAGAGATATGATATGGAGTTAATATTTTAATTAAGATATATAAGGAAATATAGTATATTATATGATGATCCGCAATTTTCAAATTTTGTAAAGCCCACAATTTTTTTTGAAGTTTTGTTTTGGGACTTAGCCAATTTTCCCATATATTGCCATCAATGCTAAAGGGGGAGATTGTTGGCAATTTGGATAGGTTATTCAGCATAATGTTTTCATTTATGGAAATATATAAGTCATGTGAAGTCAATAGATTATAAAAATGAAGTTTTAGAATGTATACTTAGAAAATTATCTAAGTGTTATGTAGTTCAACAATTAGAGTTTTGATCAATGTGATTCAAAGAAGTAATATTGACACGTGCAAAGTTAGGTATAGCTAACAAAGACTATAATGATAATGTGTGCAAGTTTTCAAGATAGAACAGTCAGTACAAATATAGTTATAATGATTTTACCAGTTGTGGTATTATACAGCCAGAATAGAGCATGATAAGAAAATAAGTATTTTGGGTTGAGGAATTATTTTATTTACCAAAATAATTACTTAACTGATTAGAGATGACATCCTAGATGCTAATCCTAAGCGGGAAATAGTTAATTTTATATTTTCATAAGTGTAGTAAAGGTATAAAGGCCAACAAGGTATAAAGGAAATATTGCAAATGCGAAGTTAAGTGTAATATTTTCGTGATCAAATGAAATTGTGTATAATGAGAATTATGATGTATGATCAAAGGAATATGATTGGTGATAAAGTTTTGTAAAGAGCAGAAAAGGCAATACCAAATATTGAAGATATTAACAATAGTGCAAAGGTTTATGTATCTATCTTTTATATTGAAGAAATTTATTAGACATTGCATGTTTGGGTAGTGGGATCATCTTGCATCCATTTATAATTTGTATATAACAACTCCTTCAAAAGGCTAAGGCTTCTAACAAGGACTGAGACACTATATGGATGTAATAGCCTCCTAATAGGGTCAATATCTTTAACCAGATACTTTTGATTAGTGGATCATTTTGTGGGTACCATCCTCACCAGGGTTTTCCCTTGGCCAATGTTTCCTTAGTTAACAAAATATGGTGTTATGAGTTACTTTATTGCATGGTTATGTTTATTGTTCAATGTAGTTAGTTTGCTTGCATATGTAAGTTATAAAGTTGTTAAAGATATTTAGTTTTGGGAAAAAGTTTGTGAAATATTGACTCACTCACACCCACCCCCCCACCCCCTCCCACCCTTACACCTCCCCCCTCCTAGCCAGTATTTCCTATTTCTAAAATGGATTCCCTTTGGTAAGTAGACTTGAAGATAAGGAAGTTTAGAAAGAAGATGACCAAAAAGCCTAAGATACAATAAATTCCTAACCCAAACGAAGTGTGGGACATATTCAAGAGGTTCAAAAGTAAATACACCAAAATGTTCCTAGACCACATTTACCCAAAAACCCAGAAAGCATTTTGTATTTTGTGTAGTTCATTTTTGGCAGTTTTGGCACATTTTTAGGGTTGAGGAGATTTTGGTGTCTGATAAATCTACAAGTCCAAAAGTTTGGACATAAGGTTGGGTTTTGATGATTCTAGCTGACATCACATTTTTGTTTCTTCCACCGCCAGAGCTTATTTTAGCATGCAAGTTTTTGAACATAAGAGGATTGTTGTTAGTTAAATGGGTGAAGGCTGTGAAGGATTAAATGATTCTATATTTGGAAACTCTATGTTGGAGATCAAGGAATGATTCAAAGTGCATCTTCTATTTTTATTTTTGTACAATTTTAAGACTTGTAAAGGTCCATGCAACATTAAATAATAAAAATTAAAAGTGCAAGCCTATTCAACACCTAGATACGAGTTGGTTTGTATGTGTTTAGCATAGATTTAGTAGTTTTTTCATACTTTTTTGTATAGGATAAACCCTAGCTCCAAAAATCTTATTAATCAAGAAGGGTCTCTATAAATACATGATTGTAATATGTAAAACATGCTTGTATGTTATGCAATAAATTTATGTTGTTGGTGCTCTCATTCTATGTGTGGTGATTATTGATAGAATGTGTATTTGCTTTGTGAATTTATGATTCATAAATAATGATGGAGCCAATCATCTGATTGTGTTGAATGCTTGTGTGATCTTAATTTTTTGGAGTTTCTCACATTTAGCTACATAATACCTCTTTAGTGACCAATCAAAGAAGGGAAATTCTATAGTACATTTATAGCAATTTGCACACACTTGTGTGGCTACACAATTTAATGAGTTCTAAAAAATCATACAACCTTAGAAAGCATTTACCCTAAAGGCAATCTATTGTTATCAACTAGTGAAAAACACTTAAAAATTTATACAAAACTATGCTAGTCAAAACTAATACCTTATTGATGCTCGATGCAAACTAAGTCTTCATGATGTCCCTCAGACTTAACTATGCTCGACCTTCACTAGTTTTCTCATATTTTACTGAACTATTCAGCTTCTGTAACACTCAACTTGTGTTTCCTTTTGAACAACTCAACAATCACTAGAGTACTCAATGACACTTGGATTGTTGGGAAATAACTACTACTAGACAACAACTAATTATTTAAAACTTTTCCTTTACATTGCTCGGCCTATATAGAATCACTTGTTCATAGTGTTGACCAAATAACTCTACCTTGTAAATGACTAAGTGCTTTACACTAACTGACATTACTAGATTGTCTTTAGGGTCAATAATCTCCCCCTTTGAAATTAGTTGAAAAAACACTTTGTCATGATCAAAATTTGACATTCCAAAACTTCAAAATAAGTACTCCCCCTAAGAATATAATTCATACTTGTAACTTGGTCTATAAATGTTGTTGTACACTTGCATTTTTCAAAACTATTTATTTCTCACATGCTGAGCACCAGACTGACTAACTTCTTATTACTCCAAAAATATATATATCAAAGCAAACAATTGATAACAGATATACATACATGATTATAAATTTCATATACACGTACTTTTGCTAACTTCATCATGCACATATACATTTCCCTAACGTTTTTGTCACTTATGACTTGAAAGTATTTTCTGCTAGGGTTTTAGTAGAATTCCAAATGCTTTGAGAAATGTATGGTGCAATCTAATAATTGTTGACTTTGTGTTGTCCCAGTTGGCCTTCAAAGTATGCAGTGCTTGTTTCTCTATCTCAATCTTGTCCAAGATGCTACCTCATATGGAAGTCATATAAAGGTACAAACAGACTACTAAGGATCTTGTGAATGATCAACACTTGTTAATTATAGATAATATGGTGAATCTGGTAGCCAAGATTGAGAGTAGAGAAACAAGTATTGCATACTTTAAAGGCCAACTGGGACAACAAAATGTTAATCATTATCAAATTGCAACATCCATTTCTCAAAGAATTTGGAATTCTACCATAACCCCAGCTGAAAATATGTTCATTGTTGACCCTAAAGGCAATCTAGTATTGTCAATTAGTGTGAAACACTTATTCATTTACAAGGTAGATTTATTTAGTCAACACTATGATCGAATGATTATATATAGGCCAAGCAATGTAAAGGAAAAGTTGTAAATAATCAGTTGTTGTCAAGCATTGTTACTGTTGATCAATCCAAGTGTTACGAAGCACTCTAGTGATTGTTGAGTTGTTCAAAAGGCAACATAAGCCATGTGTTATAGAGGTTGAATAATTTGGAAATAATGAAGGTCAAGCATAGTTAAGGCTGAGGGATAACATGAAGACTTAGTTTGCGTCGAGCATTAGTAAGGTATTAGTGTTGAGTAACACACTTTTGTATAAATTTTTGGAATGGCACAAACATTAATATAAACTATTTTTGTCAAGTTGGAAGCATATTTTTACAATTGAGGAGATAATCAATGATTTGATTCTGCATGTAATTAAGGATCATCAATCCCTATGTGAGGTGATTAACCAATAAGAAAATTAGAAGGACTAAGCAAAAAAAGGGATGAATCTAGATCATTGATCATGATCTAGAAGCTTCACCAAATAGCTATTTAAGGAGGATTTTAGACCTAGTTCTCAGGGGTTATGAGTTAGAAGTTTGGATGTGAAGCTGAAGGTAAATTTAGCAAAGTTAGGTATTGAGATGTAATGAGGTGACCAAGCAGTGTAGTCAACAACTATTGAAGATCTATTAGAGAGAGGTGATATCATATTGGAAAGAGGTGATCTATAATCAACATTCAAGTGCATACCGAAATATCAAGTTGTTAATGTTGGAAACATGAATGTTGACGATATTCCTATAGGGGGTATTGTAGAAACATGATTAGATCATTATCATGATGATATATTACATTCATGATTGTGTTTTTCATTGAGGTCAACATTGTTTGAAATATTCAAGATATGATAGGTTATTGAGATGGGAGGGGTGAATCAGTAACTTCAAAACTTTAAATAATTCAGCACTTTAAATATTCACCATTCATTCATCTAATCTACTGCATATATGAGAAATCAAACATCCATAACACATGTACATAGTGATTTGGTGACCCAGAAACCTTCCAAATAGAAAGTAAAACTGGGGTGGAGATGATACCCACAAAACTTTGTTACTACAGTATGAAGTTGGCCTGTTAAGGCTTACATTGACCACTTCTAGTGATCTGCCCTATTAGGAGCATAAAGGACTGCTAGGTCCACCTTGTTAGAGGATTTACAAACATACACTAAAGTATGCACTCTGTTAGGAGATTTATACAAAGACTATTAAGTCTACCCTGTTAAAGGATTTACAAAAACCGATTCACCTGTTAGGATGAAACAATGGATCTACTTACAAACTTGATTTATAGATTAGATCCTTGAAGTATATATGACCTCTTGTGATCGATGAATCATTACTACTCCTTGTAGACCTTGCTGAATATTCTGCTCTTATGTTGATTCACATTTACAATTCTCAAAACATTACATGTCTTTATTTATACATCCTCATATTGTAAATGATATAATATGTTACATATATACCATCCCAATAACCATAATTGCAAGGTCGGCTAAAACAAAAGTGAACAAAATATTACTAAGTTGGCCAAACAATAAATAACTTGGGTTCACTAAACTAACTCGGTGAGCTTCTGATACTCGGCATCCACTGCATTACTTGGCATCGTCATGCACTCGATAGAAGTGAAGGCTCAGTCCATACTAATCACCTGACGTAGTTCTGAACTCGATAAGCATTGGAGACTTAGTAGATATAGTATCACTCGGTAAAAAATGAATCCTTTGTTTACCTTGCTTTCACTCGATAAACATTATACTTTCATTACTTAGTAAACACTGCGCTTGCATCACTCGGTAGGCATTGTGCTTCAATCACTCGGTAGACACTATGCTTCCATCACTTGGTAGACACTATGAAGCTAGGTGAACACTATAAACTTGGTAGACACTGCTAGATTGCACGTTCACTTGGTAGCTATACTCAGCTCAATTAACACTAGAATGCTCGGTGTGAACTATGAGGCTCAGTGCAAACTGCTTAAGTGATGAATGTACAAGGTAACCACTGAATGCTCAATATACATTGTAGACTGAGTGATGAGCTTGGTAGCTATACTAATACAGATAAGTGTTGTCACTAATCATGATAATAACTTAATGCCAACAATCTTCCCCTTTAGCATTAGTGACAAAAACACTTATAAGCCAAAACATATGTACACAGCCTGACTGAATGAATTTAGGTTTTTCAAAATTGATCTTTGTAGAACTGCTACATATAAAAATATACTTATGTACACATGCAAACTTTATTGTGTGCTAACTCCACCTATAACTTATAGTGATACCTCTCCTTATTTATTATGTTAAATCTCTGAATCTCTGAATCTCTCCCCCTTTTTGACAATAATGCAAAAGCATTGCATATATACAATTTATATGGCTACACCAAAGTGAGATAGAAATTCTTGATGTACCTTAAGAATGGTTGCAAAAGTACTATCCCAAGTTTGCTGTACAATTTGACAAGTGGAGAGAGCAATTTGAACTTCTACTGATAATTGGATCAAGAGATTAGCCACTGAGAAGTTCTGATTTTGGACCAATGTTTTGCAATGTACAAGATGTTTTTGCATTGTGTCCATGATAGGAAGGATCATGTTCTAGATGTCTATGAGTTGTGACCAAATCCTAGCTTCCTCTCTCAATAATTTTGCCTGAACATCTGCCAAATATCTAATCTTGGTGTGATGGGAGGTTGAGGAGTCCACCTTTAGCTTGGAGGCACTTGATTGCATATCAATGTCAATCTTATTTAACTTATCCTTTATTTCTTTGGTAAAACTAGAAACATCACAAAGTTTAGCAAAAAGTGATGCTGCATTATTAAAAGAATTTTCAAAATTTCTCAAAAATGTTGACAATTCAACTTGCTTTATTGCTATCTTTTGAGAAATATGCTCGAGCACCTTATTATCAAATTTCTTTTCAACTTTCTCAATAAGTTTTTCTTGTTTGGAAGAATCCTCATTGAATTTCTGTACAGCCTCTTCTAACTGAATCAAAATGTGTTGAGTAGAATCTACTTCAACACCTATAGCATTTGTAATTATATTCTTGGCATTCTTGATTATTTTTTATTCCTTATCCCTTTTAGACCTTAACTGCTTATGTGTATCTTTCATCTCTATTAGTTGACTAGCTAACCTCATCTCTTCAATGGTAGCATTTTCATAGTTAAACTTTGGAATTACTATCTCTGTGTCTAAGTCAATATCTTCTGCAATTTCCTTTCCAGTGATCAGATGTCTTAATGGATGTTTTTGTTTGACTTTTGTGATGACTTGTTTGACCTTAGGAACAGACACAATAGTGGAGATGGAAGGCCTAGCAATAAAAACTGGGATAGGACTTGAAGATTGAATGCCAATAGAAGTATTAACCAGATCAAAAATTGGAATACTTCCCAAAAATAATGATACACTCGATATAGCAGTATCTAAACTAATTGGATTTAAAGTAGATGCAGATAATGCTGACAAAATTGTAGAACTTGTTGGAACTGGTGAAAAAAAAATTGTGGAACTTGCTGGTACACTTATTGTTGATGAAGGAGTTGAGGAGGTTGGCTCGGTAGCTAAAGAAGTAACAGTCAGCTCGATAGATTAACTGCTTGGCACATTTTTTTCAGTTACCTAGAGCTGGGAGGTTGTCGGTGAAGATTAAGAAATTGATGTGGCAATTGTGCTCACAATCTCACTTGCAGAAGCTGTCTCCATAATGGATGTAATAGTCTTTGGTGGAGAGTGAGGAAGGGACGCAATCACTTCTGTTGCAATTTTAACTGGATCTTCTTCTTCCTCATTTGCTTCTTCCTTCTTGTCTTCTTCCTCTTTTTCTTCCATAAGTGCATGTAGCTCTCCTAGAGTAACTGTGATGGATGGAGTGCTATCAAAATCATCACCATCACTGCTATCATCATCCTTGATCTCAACTAGATCTTCATTGGGCTTTTGCAGATGATAGATGTTCTTTCACATGTTTGTTGCATCATTTACAACATGCTCAATGTCTTTAATTAAAATCAAACATGTGTGAAATCTAATCATCATTTTACCTTCATGTTTCTTCATTGCAGCTTTTATTTTTGCTCTAGTGAGACTCGGTAGAAGATTCCTCAAAGATTTCTCATATATGTCTGTATCCATTTGGGTGGTTGACTCCCATCTTAGTCGCAATCTTTCCAATAATTCTTTGGAGATTTGAGAGGCGAGCTGATCTGGGGAGTATTTCCATTTACCCATCTTATTGAGTACTAGTTCCTCAATCTACATTTTCTCAGCACCAGTTCTTGTTTCAAATTTCAATACTTTGAAATTTGTGATGCCAGCTCCCTCATCCAATTGTTTAAGTCTTTCCTTGAATGTGGGTGGAGGCCTGACCATGGTTTCCTGCATGCCTTTTCTAGTTCTTCTGGAGAATACTGCAGTAGGCTTTTTCTTAGGTTTGGTAATAATTACCTTACCTTTCTTCTTTGGTTGTTCCTCTTTAGATTCATGTTCTTCTTTTTCTTCTTCTCCTTCTTCTTCTTCATCACCTTCTTCATCCTCACCTTTTCCCTCGGTAAGCATAAGAGGACCTGTTGTAGTTTTCAATTTGGCTATCTTCCTCTTGCCTTTGCTTATGGCCTGGGGTAGCTTGATTTCAAGTTCAATTATGGCTTTGCCTCATCATATGTTCCTAAAATTGGTTTCGTTGGGTCTACTAGCTCATTCACTAGTGCTTCTATAATGTCCCTAGCTTCATCAATATTTACCTCATAAGGAAGAGGTTTCACCCACGCAACTCGGGGTCTGACTGCCTGAATGTATACCTTATCACAGTCAACCATAAAGCATACATCATCTCTGTAATCTTCAACCAATTTTGGTGGAATCTGGAACCTATTGTTCATCCTTTCCTTGAAATCTTCAAAATAATTATCCATGATGCTATCAAAATTTTCACCCATTTCTACTACAAACTCATTTATCTGATACAAAGTTGCAATGTATTTTCTCCATACAACTATTCCTTTTGATGGAAAGAATTTTTGAACATAGAAAAATAAACAGATCAATAGAGAGCCAAATTCGCAAGGATTATTCTTTGAAGTGCTTATACTCTCCATATTCTTGTTTAATTGTTTCAACAGTAATTCAAACAGGTCAAAATCAAGGTTCTTCTTTACAATTTTGAAGGCCAAATCCACAGCCTCACAAGGTACATTGTTCAGTCAACTAGAGCTATAGATTTTATGGGCAATGACATGAATGCCAAATCTTAGTTCGACATCTAATATAGTGCTGACCTTTAAACCTCTACCATCCCACTTGGCTAGGATTAGCTTCTGTAACTCCTCCCGACCTAGGGTTTTGGTGGTTTTTGCTTTGCTAAGCATAGGGAGACCCATGATTTTGTAAATCATCTTCTTTGTAATTAACACTAGTTTTTCTAGCCATAGTTGCCCATTGTGCACCTAACTCAAAATATACCTAATCCACTTGGTTTGGAAATTTCTTGGCATATGCGAGATATGAGTGAAGCCTTTGGTTTCAAGATGCTTGCATTCGGGTTTCAGAGAGCCATCCACACTCATTTCTCCTAGGGCATTGTCCATCTCTAGGTTTCCAATTTCTTGAACAGAACATCTGAAATGAGTATGAATATCATTGATAAGAAGTACCTTAGGTGGAATTTGTGATTGAGCTCCATTCGGGTCTAGTGATTATGCGATTGTTGGAGCTAGCTTGAAATTTGGCGCCTTCCACTCCACACCTTTGACTAGCATTTTTGAACCTCTTTTTGCCTTGGTGCCACTGCTACTCCCAGATGCCATTGTTGCTTGGTAAGTGTAAGAAAATTTTGAATAGATTTTCAGCTTTGAAAATCACTTCAAATTGCTTGGAGGTGCTTGGAATTTGCTTTGGAATTACTGGAAATTTCTTAGCTCTGAAATCACGGTGAAGAATGAAATTGAATTCTACCCTTTTGACAAAAAATTTGTCATAAATGCTTGGTACGAAGGTAGATGAGATGACAAAGTGTTTGATAGGCTGTCATTCATTTTCTCGGTAGAAGCTTGCAACTCAGTAAAAAACTTTTAGTTACTCCTGACCTAGCTTGGTAAGGTCTTCAACCAAATTTCCTCGATAGATGTAACTCAACGAAAGATACACTTTCTTTGATCTTTGTGTATCTGGAATATTGATTTGATCATTTTTCTTTCTTGCATCTGGAACTGCTCTAGATATAGCTTGATGATACAATTCCATATCCTTTATGAATCTTAATTGGAAATTATGGAGTCACCCACTTCTTGAGTGACATTTCCATCACTTGAACTATCTTGCTCGGTAGATTTTGGAATCCATTGTTGCCTCATTTGCTTCCGAATGTTTTCAGCTTTAGCTTTCTTTTCATCTTCAACCCTACCTATATTCATGTAATTTTTAGCTATATGACCAAGTTTTGTACATGTATAACATCTTACTGTTATGTCTCTTTTCCTCAAGTGATGCCTTGAGTAGTCTTTGCCAATGTGTCCACAATAATGACATCTGCACCAGGTATTGTAATCCCATCCAAAGATTGCTTTAACAAGTTGTTCAACTAGATTGAATGATTTGGATCTGCATTGGAATGCCTTGTGACCATGCTTCTTGCACTTGTGGCAATTGCCTTCAAATTTTGGTTTTTCCTTGCATTCATTGGCTTTATGACCATGTTGACTGCAATTGTAGCATTTACCATTGAATTTACCTTTTCCATTGCTTCAACACTTGTTTGATGTGTGACCTAGCTTACCACAGTGATTGCAAGTAGGTATTTGATTCCTTTGGGCACCTTGTTTGGAGGTTTCACCTTCTTCCTTGTAACCAACTCCAGTTTTGCCTTTTTCTCTATGAAGATTTTTCTCACTTTGCTGATTTAATTGAGTTATGTCTGCTTGAGATTTCATCATTCTCTCATTGATTTGCTTTTTAGTGATCAAGTCATTTTCCAAACTTTCATTGATTTTTCTTTCAGATCTCAAGTCACTTTTTAAACTTTCATTGATTTGTCTTTCAGTGATCAGATCATTCCTCAGGCTTTCATTTTTTGATCTTCATAATTTCTCCATTTGCATTAGATAGTTGATCTACAAGATCTTCATGCTGAAGGGATTGATTGTTTCTTGCCTCTAAGTCTTCATTTTCCTTGTCTCTCTATTCCAAGACTTCACATAGCCTGATTGATTAGATTTCTTGTTCTCTTTTAAGCTTTCTTACTTCTTCCTGCAGAGAACCATTCTTTGCTAGGAGTTCCTTAATAGCCTCATTAGCTTCATTTGAATCGCTTGATGCTAAAAGGTCTTCAATACACTGATGATCATTCATTTGTCTTGCAAGTTCCTTCCTTCTCTTTAGGGATTGAGAAAGATGCTCCTTTGCTTCTTTGAGTTGAGTCATGGCCATTTCTAGATCTAGGTTTTCATTTTCAATAGCTTTGTCAGGTCTGAATATCTCCATCGTCCTTGATGTTTGCTCAAGCTTTCAAGCTTTGTCCTAAGAATCAAAATTCTCTGATACCAATTGTTGGAAATATTCAAGATATGATAGGTTACTAAGAGGGGAGGGGTGAATCAGTAACTTCAAAACTTTAAACAATTCAGCACTTTAAATATTCACCATTCATTCATCTAATCTACTGCATATATGAGAAATCAAACATCCATAACACATGTACACAGTGATTTGGTGACCCAGAAACCTTCCAAATAGAAAGTAAAATTGGGGTGGGGATGATACCCACAAAACTTCGTTACTATAGTATAAAGTTGGCCTGTTAAGGCTTACATTGACGACTTCTAGTGATCTGCCTTGTTAGGAGCATAAAGGACTGCTAGGTCCACCTTGTTAGAGGATTTACAAACATACACTAAAGTATGCACTCTGTTAGGAGATTTATGCAAAGACTATTAAGTCTACCCTATTAAAGGATTTACAAATACTGATTCACCTGTTAGGATGAAACAGTGGATCTACTTACAAACTTGATTTATAGATTAGATCCTTGAAGTATATATCACCTCTTGTGACTGATGAATCATTACTGCTCCTTGTAGACCTTGCTGAATATTCTGCTCTTCTGCTGATTCGCATTTACAATTCTGAAAACATTACATGTCTTTATTGATACATCCTCATATTGTAAATGATATAATACGTTACTTATATACCATCCCAATAACTATAATTACAAGGTCGGCTAAAATACAAGTGAACAAAATATTACTGAGTCAGCCAAACAACAATAACTTAGGTTCACTGAACTGACTCGGTGACCTTCTGATACTTGGTGTCCACTGCATTACTCAGCATCGTCATGAACTCAGTAGAAGTGAAGGCTCAGTCCATACTAATCACCTAACATAGTTTGAACTTGATAACCATTGGAGACTCAGTGGATATAGTATCACTCGATAAAAATTGAATCCTTTGTTTACCTTGCTTTCACTCAGTAAACATTATAATTTCATTACTCAATAAACACTGCGCTTGCATCACTCGATAGGCACTGTGCTTCCATCACTTGGTAGACACTGTGCTTCCATCACTTGGTAGAAACTACGAAGCTAGGTGAATACTATAAACTTGGTAGACACTGTTGGATTTCACGTTCACTCGATAGCTATACTCAGCTCGGTTAACACTAGAATGCTCAATGCGAACTGTGCGGCTCGATATAAACTACTTAAGTGATAAACGTACAAGGTAACCACTGAATGCTTGGTATACATTGTAGACTAAGTGATGAGCTCGATAGCTATACTGATACAAATAAGTGTTGTCACTAGTAGCAATAATAATTTAATGCCAACAAACATAACAATTTTATATGGTATCTAACAGAAGAACAATAGTAAAGATGAAGTTGGTACGGACAAATCGTTGAGTATTTTCACTAGTGAGGTTAATAAGAGATATTACTAAGTGTCTAGCATATGTAGCTAACCTTGGAAGCAAAAGATATTACATTTGGAAGAATTTATGCAATTTTTGATGAAGATTGTTCTGTGATAGCATTTATAGAAGTATGTTCTAGTAAACTTGTTATATCTCTTAGTAGAGTTTTTATTTTGAGAAGCAAGGTTAAAGGAATGTAGAAGACATACTAGATATGATGTGGCTAAGCTTGCTCATCACTATATTACATGTGCAAAAAGTTATTCAAGGTACAAGGTGACTAATTGATGCTATCACTAAGTATAACATGTTCTTAATGAGGTCCTATAATAATTAATTAAGAAGGTGTAATAGTCAACTTAGGGAATTGTTTTATCAACTTAGTATAAAGGAAGGACATTTTCCTTTGTTATGTATGAATGATTGCATGAAGCACGAAGAGAACAATAGAAGAGAAAAAAGTTAATTACAAAGATAAGCATAGTAGAGCAAAGTTGGAGAGAACTTTGTTGCTAAGTTTTTATTTAGAAATCTGAGGTTTGATATTTGGATCCAAGGTCCATGACCTAGTATACAAGGTTTGACAATGATGGTCTAATTGAAAGGATAGAGGAAAGAGGATAAAACACAGTACGAATAATTATTTTGCAAGGAATAGTTGAGAAATTAGTTGGACAGTGAAGTTCACTAGTCTTTCCCTAGAAGCTATTTGGATAGTGGGTCTTTCTTCCTTCCACAACTCCTAACAAGGTTGGCACAAATCCTAACAGGGTTGGAATCTCTTAACAGGGATTCAAAGTCTCCTAATAGGGACTCTTATGTACTAAATGTGTTTATAGACTCCTAATAGGGTCCATCCTCTAACAGGAATATATATATCAGTATATCTTTGTGGGCATCATTCCAGCTGAGGTTTTCCCTCTAATCAAAGTGTAAGAATTTGCCTAAGGGAAAAATTCACCTAGGAACTAAGAACTCAAACACAAGCACACAATAGACCAAAGAGAGAGAGTATGATTAGAATGACAATGTATTCAATATGTCATGCAATATAATGTGCAATGTAAAAGTACACTAGGAATGACTGTATATAAAGGCCTCTGAGATACATCTAGAATGTCTCATAATCAGCACCATGATGTGTCATACAACCAAGCACATGTCCAGCAGATATGGGTTATCCTCTATTAAGCACAGAAGTAAGTGCAATGATGAGAGGATAAGCCTACAAGGGTGTGACACGCAAAATAGTGTTGTAGACACCATGTGGTAAAATAGAGTTGCATACTCCTGTGTTGTCTACATGACAACTCAAAAAGGTGTGCAAACTCCTAAGTGTCTCACAAATAAAAATAATAAAATAATGCAAAATAATAAATAATGCATTAAACCTACGTAAACTTAAGTAAGTGTAATAAGTAAATACTTATTTACACCGACACAAAGGTTTTCCTAGTTAACCAATTTGGTGTAATTGTGTATGTGCATCTTGTTATGGTTGTTGTTTACTTTGGTTGCATGGTTAAGATTAAATAAGGTTGATAAATGTTTTAATTGGATAATTGATTCACCCCCCCCCCCCCCCCCCCTCTAGTTATCTTGGTGGACTATTATTTCTAACAATTGGTATCAGAGCATAAGGTCCTTGAAGATAAATTTTAACAACTTTGGGAAATCCATGGCAGACATATTAAAAAAGGATAGTCTAAATTTTGATGGAACAAATTATGACGACTAGAAGGAAAAGAGGAAGACACATCTACTGTTTATGTGTCTAGGATATTGAGTCTTCACAAAATTAGATAAGACAATTATTCCTGAAAGTGCACTAGAATCCTATACTGAGGATGAGAGAGAACTTTTCATGTGCAACATGAGAGCTAGAGAAGCAATATTGTCTACACTTCCTGAAATTGAGTACAACCAGGTAAAAACACTTGATACTTCTCATAAGATTTGGAAAGCTTTAGAAAATAGTTTTGAAGGTGATTAACTTTCTAAGAAATTAAAGCTACAAAGTTGGATTTGTGCATTTCAAGATGCTAAAATGATGGAAGATGAATCTATAAGAACATATGTAGGCAGAATATTAAAAATTACTGCAAGTATCAGATCTCAAGGAGGAACTAAGGAATATGAGGTGATCTAGAAGATATTGAAGAGTTTAATGCCACCATTTAAGCAGGCAATGCAAATGATACAATTGTTGATCTCTTGTACCAAATATTTTACAAAGGAAACATTACTTGGGAGACTTGAAGTAGTTGAGAATAAGCTTGGATAGTCCCGAGAATTGTCTAGAACAAAGACAACTTTCAGTGCCCTAAACATTCAACCTAATCTATCAAGGAGCACAAGTGCTAGAGGAGGTTTTGCTAGTAGTAATAGATCTAATGAGGACAAAATGATAGAAGGAGTAGCCCTTCTTGTGAGAAGAGAAAAAGATGGTAACAAAATATTTAAATATTGGACTTGTAATGAATTTGGTCATTATGCATCTAAGTTTCCTAAAAGAGAGAAAAAGTATAAAGGAAAGTTCAAACCTAGAAGAGATAGAGATTGTTTGTATGCCAATGAAGAAGATGATTCTAATGAACAAGCAATAAGTGCTAGTGATGATGGAATAGGATTTGTAGATATTAAAGAAGAAATTCTAGAGAAAATAGCTTTAGTATCATAGGTTGAAAAGAAATCTGATTGGATAATTGACAATGGTTTTTCACATCATATGACTGGTGATATAAACAAATTTGTTGACTTCAAAAGTTATGATGGAGGCATTGTCAGAGTTGGAAACAATGTAGCTTTCCATGTTAAAGGTATTGGATCTATAACTCTTGATGGTAAGACAAACATTGAGAATGTATATTTTGTTTATGGTTTGAAACACAAGCTTTTGAGTGTTGGAAAATTAGTGGATAAAGGTTATCAGTTATAGTTCATAGAGAAGACATGCATGATCAAAGACAAAGATGGAAAGGTAATTGGAATAGGAACCAAATCTAGAGGTAATGTATTTTAGTTGAATCCCACTGAAATGACATGTTTGGTTGCTAAGGTAGATGATAATTGGTTATGGCATAAGAGATTTTGACATATAATTTTTTATAGCATTGTGAAAACTAACAATATGTTTGCAGTTAGAGATCTACCTATGATTGTAAAGCCTACTAACACAATTTGCAAGGATTGTGTATTGGCAAAGCATAACAAAGCTTCTTTTCCCAGCAAGAAATTTACTACTAAAACAAAGTTGGAGATTTTACACATAGATCTTAGTGTTCCAAGACTAAAGGATTCTATGGTGAAAGGTACTTCATGATTATTGTTGATGGATTTTCTAGAATAATGTGGGTTACATTTATTTTAAAAAAATTTGAGGCATTTGACAAGTTCAAGATATTCAAGAATAGAGTTGAGAAAGAATTGGGAATCAAGATTAAATGGTTAAGATCAGATAGAGGAGGAGAATTTATTTTGAATGAGTTTAACATCTTTTGTGAAGATAATGGAATCAAAAGACATTTTTCCTCTCTGAGAACCCTTGAACAAAATGGCATTGCAGAGAGAAGAAAAAGGTCAATAACAGAAGCAGCAAGAGATATGTTAGGTGAGAATGATGTATCCAAGATATTTTGGAGAGAAGTTGTGAATACATCTGTCTACAATATGAACAAAGTGCAAGTCAAGAAAGACACAAACAACACCTCTTATGAACTATGGTTTGGTCACTCTCCTACAGTTAAGTATTTCAGAATTTTTAGCAACAAATGCTAGATCAAAAGAGATGATGATGTTGGTAAATTTGATGCTAGAAGTGATGAAGCTATGTTTCTTGGTTATTCTTTGAAAAGAAGAGCTTATAGATGCTATAATCTGAGAACTAAGACTATTTTTGAAAGTGCAAATGTAAGAGTTAATGAGAAATTTAGGATACAATAAAGAATAATTGATTACAATTCTGATGATGAGAATTTTGTTGTTAGTAAACCAAGGAATGATGAAGTATTCTTTGAGACTAACAATGATTTGTAGAATGAAGGAGAGCAAAGATAGGAACAAAGTTCAGAACCTAGAGTTGAGATAAAAACTCCTACTTCTGGCAAGAATATGACAAAGAATCATACACCAAAGCAGATCATTGAAAGTAGAGATAAACATGTGATGACAAGAAGTAGAATCAATGAAGAAATATGTTTTATATCTCAAGTAGAACCAATGAATGTAGTTGGAATTGTTGCAAGATTTCAAGTTGATCCCAGAAAAGCACATTATGTAGCTGTTAAGAGGATATTTAGATATCTGAAGGGAACACTAGAGTTTGGATTGTGGTATGAAAGATCAAATGATTTCACATTATATGATTATGTTGATGGTGATTGGGCAGGCAATATGGATGACAGAAAGAGCACCAATGGTGGAGTATTTTTTGTTGGAGGAAGATTGGTTTCTTGGTTAAGCAAAAAGAAAGATTGTTTCTCACAGAGTATAGTAGAGGCAAAATATGTTACAAGAGCAAACAATTGTAATCAAGTTGTTTGGATGAAGTAGATGATGAAGGATATAAGGATAGAATTCAATGAACCTATTGTCATACATTATGATAACACAAGCATAGTGAATATGTCAAAGAATCCAATGTTGCATTCTAAGACTAAGCACATTTCTATCAAGTATCACATGTTGAGAGAGAAAGTTGCAAAAAAGAAAATTAGATTAGAGTATGTAAGTACCAAAGAGAAGATTGTAGATATTTTCACCAAGCCTCTTCCCAAAGAGACTTTTGAGTATTTGTGAGGTATGCTAAGGGTTATGCCCCTACCTACATTAGAGTAGATGATGCAAGAGTGCATTAGTCCAGTGTTACAGAGCATTATTATTTGTCTAGACTGAATGTTGATGCTTCCTATATGGGGGAGTATCTGTGATGGACAAAGTCATCTAGGACTCTTGATAGATGTTTTTTTGAACAATGTCTTTGGACACTTGAGCAGGTCAGAGACAGTTGTTGCAAAGATAGATGGTTGCTAAAAAAATTTGACATTGATGTCAATGGGGGAGAGATTACAACATGAAAAACATTTTGATATAGAGTACATTGAGGTATATCAATGGGGAGATGATTAATGATGAGGATTTTAAAAGAAAGGATAAATTATTGGTATTTTTGGAACTAGATGTTTTTCATCTATTTTTCCATCAATGCCAACGGAGGAGATTGTTTGAAACATGAATGTTGATCATATTCCTATGGGGGAGTATTGTAGAAACATGATTAGATCATTATCATGATGATATGGTACATTGATGACTATGTTTGTCATTGATTTCAACATAGCAATTTTTTTTGGTATCTAATAGAAGAACAATGGTAAAGATCAAGTTGGTATGGATAGATCAATGAGTATTTTCACTAGTGAGGTTAATGGGAGATACTACTAAGTGTTTAGCATATGCAACTAACCTCAGAAGAAAAATATATTAATTTTAGACTAATTTATGCAAGTTTTTGTGAAGATTGTTCTAAGATAGAGTTTACTAAACATGTTCTGGTAAACTTGTTATATCTCTTAGCAAAGTTGTTATTCTAAGAAGAAAGGTTAAGGCATGTAGAAGACATCTTGGATATGATGTGGCTAAGCTCACTCATCATTATATTACACATGTGAAAAGTTATTCAAGATACAAGGTGATTAATTGATGTTATCGCTAAGTATAACACATTCTTAATGAGGCCCTATAATAATTAATTGAGGTGGTGTAATAGCCAAATTAGGGAATCATTTTATGGATTTAGTATAAAGGAAGGACATTTTCCTTTGTTATGTATGGATGATTGCATGAATCACGAAGAGTAGAATATAAGAGAAATAAGTTAATTATGAAGATAAGAAGAGTAGAGTGAAGTTAGAGAGAACTTCGTTGCTGAGGTTTCATTTAGAGATCCAAGGTTTGATATTTGAAATTGAGGTTTGTGACCTAGTCTACAAGGTCTGACAATGATTGGTTTGGTTGATAGGATAGAGGAAAGAGGATAAAGCATAGTACAAATAATTATTCTGCAAGGAATAGTTGAGAGATTAGTTGGATAGTGAAGTTTAGTGGTCTTGCCCCCAGAAGTTGTTTGGATAGTGGGTCCTTTTGCCTTCCACAACTCCTAGTAGGGTTGGAATCTCCTAATAAGGACTCAATGTCTCCTAACAGGGAATCTTATGTACCAAATATTTTTATAGACTCCTAATAGGATCCATCCTCTAATAGGGAACACATATCAGTATATCTTTGTGGGCATCATTCCCACTAGGGTTTTTTCTCTAATTAAGGGCTTCCCTAGTTAACAAATATGGTGTAATTGTGTATGTGCATCTTGTTATGGTTGTTGTTTACTTTGGTTGCATGGTTAAGAATAATTAAGGTTGATAAATGTTTTAATTGGACTATTATTTCTAATAGTTAATTCATTTTAACATTTGTCTCAGGGTAGATCTCTTAACAAAGTGGTCCTAACATACCTATGTAAATCTCTTAATAGAGTGGTCCTAACAAACATGTGTAAATATCTTAATAGAGTGCTCACTTAATTGTGTAGTTGAAATCTTTTATTCAAGGTAGTCTAAATAAGTTTTGGAAGCTCTTAACAAGGAAGACCCCTGATAGGGTAGATCATCAAAAGTGATCAAAAATTTGTAGCTCTTAATTAGAAAATAAAAAAATATTTCACAAATATTTTTCAAGTTTTTGTAGAATTACAGATTGATCTTAACATTTGTCTCAAGGTAGATCTCTTAACAGAGTGGTCCTAATAGACCTATGTAAATCTCTTAATAGAGTGGTCCTAACAAACATGTGTAAATATCTTAACAGAGTGCTCACTTAATTGTGTAGTTGAAATCCTTTATTCAAGGTAGTCTGAATAAGTTTTGGAAGCTCTTAACAAGGAAGACCCCTGATAGGGTAGATCATCATAAGTGATAAAAAATTTGTAGCTCTTAATTAGAAAATACAAAAATATTTCACAAATATTTTTCAAGTTTTTGTAGAATTACAAATTGATCTTACCAAATCAACAAAAGCCTCCTCATGAATATAACATTTGTCTTCAACTGAGTTATCCAAGTAGATGAAAAGTAACCTTGAAAACCTTGGATTTGGTTATTCTACCATCTTTTTAGGAGATAGATTTTCAAGGATTTCTTTTGTTGTAATCATGTAACAGTAATGCTCAACACTACCATTGAAAGGGAAGGTAGTATTTTTTTCCTTCCCATTCAAAGAAAAAACCATGATGTTTGTTTTGTTAATGCTCACACACATACCCACTTCCTAACAAAAGTTCTCTAGAGCCTCTAAGAGTACTATTAATACTTGATCTATTTTTTATATCAAGGTAAGATTGTCAACATATAAAAGTAGCTTCACAACATATCTTTCCAATTGAATCCCTTCTCCACCTATTTTGTCTAACCAAGTTTCTAATTTACCAATTTATAAACCAAACAAAGAAAATGATAACTAGCATCTTTACTTAACACCAATATCACTACTGAAACATTCAAACATTCCTTCCTTAGTTATAATTTTGGTTTCAACTCTCTCATATAGTGTATGCATTGTCATTCTATATACACTTAGGATGCCTAGTTCTTCCATTTTTTTCTACAATGTGTCTCTAGGCATCATGTCAAAGGCTTTCTTGAAGTCCACTAAACAAGAATATGATCAATCCCTTATGATTAACCTATATTTTCTCTATTAAATATCATAGGGTGATGCAATGATCAATGGTAGAATGTTTAGGCTAGAAACTTGCTTACCATTTTGCTCTTTTTTCTTCACCATTTTCCCAACTATTGATTCTACATTCCACCAATGCCCCTAAGTTTTTTTTGAAAAGAGGATTGGCCATAATAGTATGATAATTAGATGGGTTATTGATATCCCTACTCTTAAAGAGAGGAATATCCACACTAGTAGTCCAATCCACGTGAAAACCATCTCAAATGACAATATTGAAGCCTCCTTTTATGCAAGGGGCAAGGAGATTAAGTCCTTGGTTAAAATATTCAACTTGAAGTCTACTAATTATTGGGTGGATATTTTGCAACTGACAATTTTGGGTAAAATTTAGTCACAAAATAGGATGACCAGCCACAACATGTGAGACAAAGTCTCTACTACCTTTAAAGGGAAGGCTCCCCTTCTCACCATTCCTTGGATCAACTCAAGGTAAGAAAGAAGTTGAGAGATTTTTTAATGGGTGTTACCAATATTCATCCCTCTTAACCTTTAGGAAAGAATCCACTTACCCATGGAGTGAGTAATGAGCAAGATGAAATCTCTAACTACACTTTTATCTAGTAGTTGGAAACAGTTATATCAATAAACCAACACTAACTCAAAGACTAGCTAAAACCATATCAATTTGGCTCTACGTCTTGTTTTAACCTATTCTATAAGAATAACCTCTACCATTGGAGAACACAGACCTCCATAAATAGAGAAGTCTAGCTATTCTTTGTGAATTTGAGATGGTAATACAAGCTACAGTCAAAGCTGCTAGTCTATGTATTCCCATAATTGCTCCCAGTCAAAGCTTCAACTACGATTGCTTCTTAAATCACAATGCTCTATTACTAAACACACAATAATAATATTTATCCAATACAATGGGCACAAATTACAATCAAAGCTTCTAATTTTCTCTATCACAATTGCTTCTAGTTAAAGCTTTGAATCCAATTGATTCTTTAATTCACTTTTCTCCCAAATTTGTACAACACAATCAAATTTATGATTGCACAAGTGTGGGAGAGCTTTCTTGCATACAATAAAACATTATTTTTACAATGAGGGGGCACTCCTTTATATAGGCATACGAGTTGAGAAAAGATGGAGGAATAGTGAGAGCAACTCAATCAACTTTGACCTAGTCTAACTAAAAGAGAAATTATTAGGTTACATGCAACTACATATGCAACCCGCATTACATGTAATTACATCCTTTCATGTAATTTATCCTCTCAAACTACAAAAATGAAAGAATAAGAAGAAGAAAGACAAAAGGGAATTGAAACAATCCTAAGGATAGTTTTGAAGGACCTTGTACTTGGCAATGCAATCCCAAATCTTAATAGGATTGGTATTTCTTATATTTTGTGCCACTGCATTCACCTTGATAATCATTGTGTTACATCTTTTGATAGCCTTTGACTCTCTTTGATGAATTTTTCATTATCATTTTAAAACATGATGTGATCAACTTTTTTCTTGTTCAAGCTATCATGAATTCTATTTTATATATTAACACATTCTAGAGTCCTCAACACTTTGAAGACCTTCTCAACAATGTCTAGATGTAACCTCAAAACAACTTTCCATCAACACCTTTAACCCTTTTTTTTTTAAACAAAGTGCTTGGCGCATTCCATCACAAATTCTAGTTCTTAGACAACCATTGGGAAAATGGAGACTAGAAGAATTCTCACTTCTTTGTTTGAAGCATGCCTTTTTTATTAGATGTCTTCATTCTTTATAGAAATCTTGGCATATCTTGACTTGCTGTAATATGAAAGTTTCAATGGGATTGAATCCATCATTAGAAGATATTGCCATAAAAGGTTGATTCTTGATTAGCAAATAAGGTTCAAGTATGGATTAAATACTTCGAGGACCCAATGAGATGATATCAAAAAGAGACATCAAACATATGCAGATGATGAAAATGGAAGGTGGAGTAAAAAATCATGAAGGTGGAAGCATGGGAATGTGTGTAAATGAAAACTCTTGACTTTTTAAAAAGGGACTAGGGATTTCAAGATGCATTACATAGAAAATGGATTACATGTATATGCAACATGTAATGAGGAATGAAAATTCAGATGACGTGCGAATACTGATGGAGAATGAGCTTACATGTATGCACAAATGACAGATGAGATGAAATGTGTAATGACACGGGAAGTCAAATGACATGTATTTTGCTCATGGAGGGTAAGTGCATATGGAAAGATGTAAATGCAATTTGACTTGAAGTGAAATGAACTTTAAAAACATCTTTGTGGAAAGGTGAAGTCAAGGTACATGGGAAAACATGCACATGACATATTTGACTTTTAAAAAGTGACTTATAGTCAAAAATGGATTTTAGAGATGCAATTACATGTCAAAGACTTTTCATGTAATCATGATGTGTGATTGGATGTAGAAACTGAGATGAGTAGAAATAGAAATGGAAAATGATATTACTTGTATATGCAGATGAAGAATAGAAATATATGTAATCACATGTGAAGAATGAGAAGTGAAGTGTTGTGACATGGAAAGATGGAAATGGAATGGAATGATTCTCTTGCATTAAATGTAAGGTGGAATGAAATGAAACATGATCAAGTTCTTAGGAAAGAACTTGCAACTTCTTCCAAATGAAGAAAAATGAGAAAGCAATAACAATCAACAAAAACAAGCACAAAAGAAACATGTGCCTTTGGTCTTAAACTCAAACATGTCAACTAGAAAAAAAATTTCAAGCGAAAATTCGAATTTGGAATTTGGGGAAATTCCAAAAGCGTGAAAATGAGAGTTTTCATCACTTTTAAAGGCAAAATGCACTTTTCATGACATATATATGGACAACTATACAACTTCGAGCTAAAATATGCATGGAAATAGCAAGATAAGCATGAATTGATGAGCAAGTTTGAAAATGTCCACTTACTTGGAGATCAAAGAGCCAAAATAGCAAGAATCATAGACTTTGAAGACCGATTCTCCTCCAAATCTGGATTCTCAAACAATAGTTTGACTTCTTCTATACTTGCATTCAACAAATATTAATGATTAAAGGGTCAAATTTGACATGAAAATGTCAAATATATGGTCTCCAAAGGCAATAGCATGCATTAAAACTAAAAAACAACCCCCATTGATCTAAACATGTGGGTCATTTTTGCAAAAATGTGGCCAAAATAAATACATGTTAATTGATGGTTTTTGACTTGTGAATGCAAAAATGACTTCCCGAAATGCTAATACATGGATCCAAATGCAAAAATGTGGCTTCAAAATGCAAAAAAGTGGATAAAAACCCAAAATTTCTAGGCATTTTTAGCAAAAAAGTGATTCACAAAAGGCATGAAATGAAGTTTTTTTGACATTTAAAGGCAAAAATAAGTTCTTCAATAGCATATATATGTATCAAAACCTCAAAATGACTTAAATTTGTGCCAAAAAGTGATTTAAAAAGCCCCAAATATAGGCAATTTTAGGAAAATCGTGGCTAAAAAATGCATGTATTTAAGTCATTTTTGTCTTGAATATGCAAAATCATGACCTTCAAATACATATATATGCATTAAAACTCAAAAATACCCCTCTTGTGATAGATTTCAAGCCACTATATGTGCAAATCTAAGCATTTTTGATGAAAAATGTGTTCTTGGAGGAGGAAAACATTAAGTTTTTTGCTCTTGAATCTTCAAAAATGGGTTTCCAAGATGCATATGCATTTTTTAAAGTAAAACACACTTTTTTGGTGCCATTACATATTTTAAATATACACAATAGACTCATACTCAACTTTTAGAGGCCATTGCATGTTTTAAAAACATGCAATGGACTCTCCCAAGGCAACAAACTCACATTTTTGGTGCATATGCATGTTTTAAAAACATGTTTTTTGCCCAAAAATGGGTTTTAGAGATGTGTTTGCATGTCTTTGGTGCAAAATACACCTTTTTGGTGCAATTACATGTTTTAGTTACTTGTATATGCAACCCAAGGCAAAACACACATTTTTTGTGCATATGCATATAACACATGTAACTCAACTTTTTGATGTCATTACATATTTAACTTGAGTTTACATGCATTTGCATAAAAAATGCATGCACCTTTTAGGTGCAATTACACATTTTTGCATGTAAACATGTTGCACACAACTTAAGTGGTTAATTAAGCACATGTTAATTTAATTTTGATGATATCACTTAAATGTGACATAAATAATATTTGCATTATCATATTAAAAATAAAATGTGCAAAACTCATTTAATAAGTAATATCTGCTAGAACATTTTATGTAAAAACAAAAAAATTAATTGAATTATATATTAATATGGTCACTTAAGTGAAAAAAAAAAAAAAAACTCAACTTAAAAATATAACATAAAGTGCACTATACTTACTTTAAGTGAAAATCTAAATGATAAGGTAACTTTAAAATATAATAGAGTTTTTCACTCTACTAGGGTTTCATGTGATCTTTGAGTTTTTTTACGTACGACTCTCTGTCTAAGCTTTCTTTATGTTGTTTCCACTTGTCAAACCACATTTACTACAGGAGTTTTTAGGCTAGCTTATAATGGCCGTGGCTAGTGGTGACCCAATTGTTGATACTGGTGTTCACGCTGCTACTTCAGAAAGCCATGGCACCTCCATTGAACAAATGTCCTTGCAAATTTGTCCTAAACATTTTTCATGAGGTAATCCTGATATTATCCTTCCTTTGCAAGAATTTGATGTTGCTTATGATTGGTTAGAACAATGTACCATGATAGGGTATTTTGTGGGTAGGACTCCTCATGAAGCTATGCTCTGAGAATGGTTTAACAACAATTGGACTCCTCCTAGAGTCCACCTTGACATGTGCAAAACCTTGCCAAAGGTTTTTTTTAATTTTTCTTCACTAACCCATCATAGGAAGACATGATTTTTAGCAATAGTCCTTGGTCTATGTGTTCCTCCCTACTTGTTTTTCAAAGGTGGTCAAGAGACTTCACTATATCTAACGACAAAAAGCTCAGGGTTCTTGTGTGGTAGAGTTCCCAAGTTTACCCTTGCCATTTTGGCCTTTTATTGAGTCTTGTTACATATTGTGCCCCCTCGCCAAATATTTGAATTTTAAATATTGCCCACCCACTGGTCACTTCACTGTTTAATGTTATTTTAAACATCCCCAGGAATATCAAAAAAATTAAATGATCTAACCTCATATATTTCTTTCTCTGCGCATTTCTATGTTTTGCGGGCCTGCAAGTCCCCATCGTTGCATCAATCTAAATCGATGGTTGGCACTATGTGACTATGGAAAGTTGCACGTTGTTTTGCCATAGTGACATAGCGCCTTCTCGCCATGTGGCAGGTGGGTCCTCCTTTTACCTTGTTGTTTCTCCGGCACTAGGTTTTGTTCCATCCACGGTGGGTGCTATGGCACTATCAAAAAATTTGTGTTCCTCGCCGTTAGTGACATAGCGCCCAAATGGAAAATAATATTACAGCAACATCAAGAAGACGGTGGGTCCCAAGTATGCCCCATCAAATATCAGTAATGAGTTTGTCAGACACATTGGCAGTTGATCAATCCTTTCATTGGCTAAGGTATGACTATGTAGAATGTTGGCCCTACGAGGACTTGTCAGACAGGTTGGCATGTGGCCAGTTCTCATTGGTTGGTACATTGATAGGTAGATCCATCTTACTCGATGTTAGATCTAAGGAAATCAAGGGTGGGCGCTATCTCTCTATGGGAAGTTGTGAGGAAATTATCCATAGTGACATAGCGCCTCGGTGACGCATGGAACAGATGACATCATGGGCCCACCTTTCTCCAAAGTGATATGGCTCATCCTTAGTGGCAATTGTCAGGTGGGTCACAATACGATGGTGGTTTTTCATTGGTCCATTCAGCCAACTCAATGTGCAGTCATACAATTTTGTTGATCACCGCAGATCTAAACAAAATCCACGATGGGCGCTATCTCGCTATGGACAGCTACAAGAATATTACCCATAGCGACACGTAGCAGGGTGGGGCCAAGTATTATGAAACTACAAGGATGGCACTAGTTCGGGCCGAGTCGGATGCCAAGTGTGCTAAGCTATTTTGTGAGCCCAGAAGTTTTAAGGGCAAAGTACGGTAATATGGCGAGTCTTCACAATCATCAAATCTAAGGATATTGATGGTGGGCGCTATCTCACCATGGGAAAGTGCTCAGAGGATACACATAGCGACATAGCACCTCACTGACACGTGTCTCAGTGGGTCCAGTTAAGGCATTAACGGTTAACGGTCGGTAGTTAGTGTGACCGTCGCAGTCAAAGTTTGAGAAGCTAGTGCAATTAGTTAAAAGACATGGTCAACTCGGGGAGACTTTGTAGGGTGGCAAAAAGATAAAAGACTGTTGGTCCACGTGGCTCATCTCGGTGCCAAGATAGGTTGATTTGCTAACCTTGCTGATTCATGAGATAGAAATAGGGGAAATCAAGGGTTTTGCACGAATCTGATCTTCATGATCGATTTCAACCACCTCGGAGTAAATGTGAAACAAAGAAGAACACTCTACCAGCCCGATCTATCTATCTACCTAGTTAGAGCATAGTTATGGCATCGTTTCCATCCTCTCAGGGCCCTGTTCCAACCAAGATCAGACATCATTGCATCTGGATCTGTATCCAGATCAAATTTTCTCCATGATTGTTCCTTGTAGGACTTAATGGCAGGTAGTTGCGAAGTAACTACAGTTAGAAGACATCTTAGTTATGTCTACACTATAAAGGCAAAAAATTATGAATTCTACAGGGTCGACCTTTCTCTATTTTTTTCTGTTACTGCTTTGCAAATTCTCAGTATAAATTCCCCTATGCCTCTAAACTACATGATTTTCTGTCTTATCTCCTTCAGCCATTAGTATGAAAGTGCAAGAATTCTTTGCCTCTTACTGGTGTTTTGTAGAGATCTATGATCTGCATGACTGTATCTCCTTGGCCTATGAATGATAATATAAGTGAATTTCTCTCTCCTTGTGTCATTCATCTTGGTCTTCTGATCTACACGTGATTACTAGATTAAAGCAAGTCTAAATTTGTATATCCTTAGTTTCATTCTGGTTCAATAGTGCATATATGGGCAAAGATTGGTCTGAACACTCTATTTTGGTGCATCACCTCTTTAGATTAGACTAGGTAGATTTGTTTTCATGCTCTCCTTCTCCCTTTTCCTCTCCAAGAGTAGTTAGGTGCATCTTGATAGTAAGAGGAAGTCGGCCTTCTCCAGAGACTCAACCTCATAGTTCAAGTCCCACAGCTTGGAGGTTGTTTCCATGTTTCACTAGGTTGTCCTCATGCATAGGCTTTGGACAAGGGTGCAAACCTAAGTGACTACAGTTTTTGGCACACTCGATGGGACAACTTTTCAAAAAATTTCAAGCCTACTAGTGTCAAAAGGGAAGATTTCAAAATCAATACCGAGGAGATAGTACTGGCTTCGGTGTTTAAGCCTTCAAGAGGCTCATTCTTTCAAGTACTTGGCAACTCTGAGCTTCAAATACATATCTGGTTCTAAACCACAATTGTAGTGATTTATGCCTAGAGCTTAAACAAGGTCATCTTCTAGAGGTAAATTTCAATATCAAGAGCTTTCATTTTCAAACCCTAGAAGAAGGAGGACTAGAATATCTTTATCACTAGTTAGGAGTGCAATAGTAACAAATACACCTACAAGATCTATCTCTACTCCTCCTGTTGTTAGATCTCAGCCTAGGCTACCATCAATACATATCAATAGATCACTTGTCTATATGGTGTTTCCTAGAGCTCATACTTTTGCCACTTTTAATGGTGGGAGCCCTCTCTTATTAGCCCAAAAGCATGACATACCAGTAGCTACACTCAAGAGTATACCAGAGTTTACTAGTGAAACCTTGATCTCTGCCTCAGAACACATTCAAGAGGTTGCAAATGTCTACAATATCCATGGTATTACAGAGGATGATGTTGCAGTTAGGCTCCTAGCCTCATCCTTGAAAGAAAAAGCACTACAATGGTATAGAGGTTTAGCTCATTGTTCTATAATAGATTGGGATGGATTAGGAGCAGGATTGTGCAAACATTTTGAGGATAAAAGTGACTATTTGTCACTTCTAGAGTAGTTGACTACTATAAAAAGAGCCCCCCATGAATGTATGACTGATTTTAACTATAGATTTCAAAAGACATGGGATAGAATACCTACTTTAGTGAAGCCTACCCCTAGTAATGCCTTCTTGCATTACCTTAGAGCTTTTAACAGTGATATTGCCACTACAATCCAAGCTATGGGAGGAGATACCTTGCCTAATGCTTATGACATAGAAATAAGGGTAGAAAATATATTGATACAAGGAGGTAAGTTAGCTCCAAGGTCTCCTATGCCTTTCTTCCCTGATGCTCCAAATCATCGACCAGTAATGGCTCCTCTTCCCACAACTTCTACATCACAATCCCTCAAGCTTCCACATCCTCAAATGGGATAGATGAAATCAAAGAGATGATGCAATATTTGATGCAGAACATGGACAAAAGAGAGAAGAACCTTGATAAAAGATTGCAAGATCAAGGGTAGAAGTTAGAAGATCAAGGAAAAAGGCTGGAGGATAATTTCTCTATGATGCAAAAAGTAAGCAACAAGGTGGTGACTTTAGAAAGACAACAAGCTTAAGGTAGTAAGCCTCATCAATTGTAATATCAAACTCCAAGCAATGGTAGGCCTCCAAATCCTAATCATTGGAACAATTCCTTTTATCAGAATAGGTAGAGTGGCCATGCTTCAACCTCAAATGTAAACCAAAGTAGGGCCATAGTCCCTCAAAACAATATGGCTCAAGATCAAGATTTTTGTCCCTCCTGTAACTACTCCCATGCCTATTGTATGTGTCAAAAGGCTGAATCTTTTATGGCTTTGACAGTCCAAGAGCCTGCAATACAACCATCATACAAGGAGGACCAATTTGAAGATGCCTCAGATATGCAAAGACAGGGTGATTTCTCTTTTATGAATCATCAGATGGAGGAGCATTGTAATATAAACCAGGATTCCATTGCTCATAACACTAGAAGCAAAAAAAGGGCTATGGAAGATGCTATCCCTCCTCCCAATCATGCCTCAACTTCAAATGCAATATCTCATGAGCAAACAAAAAATAATCAATCAAGTACCTTTCAATAGCAAAGGCAAAATCATGGCAGAAAGGATGCAAGTGATCCTCAGGTTATTCCATCTCAACCTCATACAATTACAGCTCCCAAGGCTTCTACCAAAACACCTTCTATGCCATTCAGTGTGGTAGAGCAAATGAAGAAGACAAATGTGAATATCTCTATGTGGGATGTTTTTCCTACTATACCCATGTAAAAGAGGTTGTTGCAGAAAGAATTGGAAAGAATTGAACCAAAGGATCAGACACTCAACATGGAAAGTGCCACAAGCCTAGTACAACCATCAAGGGAGGTAGAAACAAGTAAAAAGGTTAGACCTCATCCATTATATGTTTCTATAATCATAGGGGGCAAACTAGTCCATAATTGCATGATTGATTTAGGGGCTAGCAGTTCAGTAATGCCTAGGTGTGTTGTTGATGCCTTGGAGATGAAATATGAGCCCATTGTTAGGGATGTATTAAAGTTGGATGGTACTACTATCAAGATAATAGGGATCCTTAGGAATGTGGAGATGGCCTTACATGCAAGCCCTGGTTGTACTGTAACCCAAGATATCTCTATTGCTAAGGTCAAGCCATATTTTGCCATCTGTCTGTCAAGAGACTTTACTGCCCAAATAGGTGGTTTTATATCTTCTGATTGGTCATATATGTCTTTTAAAAAGAGATATGGAGCCAATGCTTCAATTAGAGTAGAGCCTCAAGCCCTCCATCATACTGAACCCTACACCCCTAATTCCATCAACATGAATTGCCCTATCCTAGAGATGG
Organism: Cupressus sempervirens; assembly: GCA_028749045.1. Classification (NCBI taxonomy): domain Eukaryota; kingdom Viridiplantae; phylum Streptophyta; class Pinopsida; order Cupressales; family Cupressaceae; genus Cupressus; species Cupressus sempervirens. Next base: position 185,426,433 of record CM053787.1, on the reverse strand, counting down.
ATGAGAATGACATAGTGAATGAGCCCACCACTTCCCTAGCAGAGATACCAAATTTTTTCTTGGATGAGTGGGCTAATGCATATCAATTTGATCTTATGTCAGAGACCCTTGAGATAGGTCTCAATACATATTGTATATTGTAGAAAGATGCTCTAGTTCCCAATCTTGTGGAGACTAAAGAAGATATGAGCAGGATATGGAGTATGTACTTTGATGGATCAAGAAGTAAGATTGGGTCAGGGGCTAGTGTGATGTTAATTTCTCCTACACAAGTAAGTTACTACTTCTCCTTTAGGCTCCAATTCAGTTGCACTAATAATGTAGTTGAGTATGAATCCTTGATTCAAGGTCTCCTACTTGCTCAAAAAAGAGGAATCCAAGCCTTAAGGGTGTATGGAGACAGTGAGTTGGTGGTTAATCAAGTGAGAAATCAAAATACCACCATGAATGGTTTGCTCAAGTCTTATAAAAATAGGGCATGGGATTTGCTTGAAGGTTTCAATGCATTTAATATTCAAAGCATCGCTAGAAAAGAAAACAGACATGTTGATAGACTTGCAGCAACAGGTGCGTCTTATGATGTGCCAGGGAATCTTGAGGAGGAGAAGAAGCAACAAATTAGAGTGGTAGTAAGGCTTGCCATCCCTGATAACAACATTCATTGGCAAGTGTTTGAGTCTGATGAGAAAATTGTCAGCTTCTTGTAGAATGAGGCAGAATTTTCAGAGAGAAATTAGTCAAGACTACAGGATCAGTATGGTGACCAAATCATTAACCTCAGCTCCAACAAGCTACCTAAAGGTCTCATTTCTCTAGAGAGTGTTTTTAACCCTGATCATCAAGCAAGAGGCAGGGCCATGAACCTAGCTGTTGATGGAGATGATTACACTCCAGTCATAATTGCTGATGGAAAGTCCTTAAACATGGGGAAGGTATGTTCTAAAATTGAACAAGAAAATTTTATTCATCTATGTCAAGAAGTTAATGATGTATTTTCTTGGACATATGATGACTTAAAGGGCTTTGACCCAAGGTTGTTTTAGCATACCATAGATCTAATTAATGATGTAAAACCAGTAAGACAAAAAAAGAGGCCAGTGAATCCTAAAATTGAACCCTTAATGAGAAAGGAGCTATCCAAGTTGATTGAGGCCAATATAATTTTTCCCATCAAACACTCATCATGGGTAGCAAACCTTGTCCCTATTAGGAAGAATAATAGAGAAATTAGATTGTCTGTGGGCTTTAGGGACCTTAACCAAGCTTCCCTTAAAGATCACCATCCTCTCCCTTCTATGGAGCAAATTTTGTCCAACATTAGTGGTTCAAAGAGATTTTCATTTCTTGATGGATTTTTTGGCTACAATCAAGTGCTGGTTAAAGAGTCTGATAGCTACAAGACCGCATTTACCACTAAATAGGGTACCTATTCTTATTGTAAGATGCCATTTGGGTTAACCAATGCAGGTGCCACATTTCAAAAGAAAATGGAGATGGCCTTCAAAGGATTGATTGACAAGTTTGTCTTAGTTTACCTTAATGATATCACAATGTATTCTAAGAATGCAGAAGATCATTTTGATCATCTAAGACAGGTATTCCTAAGATGCAGAGAGTTTGGGGTTTCCCTTAACCCAAGAAAGTGTGCCTTTGCTACTAACCAAGGAAAATTATTAGGACATATTATATCTAAGGATGGCTTAACCATTGATCTAGAGAGAACAGAAGCAATACTTGCCCTCCCTCTTCCTATACACGAGAAAGGGCTGCAAAGTTTTCTAGGCAGGATAAATTTTGTGAGAAGATTTATCCCTAATATTGCTACCATGGTGAAACCTCTTATAGCTATGCTCAAGAAAGGTATGGTCTTTGCATGGACCAAGGAAGGGAAGGAAATTTTTGAAGAGATCAAGAGAGCCATAGCCTTAGCCCCTACTCTCATGAATCCAAATTTTGAGAAAGATTTCATCCTTTATACCCTAGGTGGTGAGTCAAGCATTTCTGCTATCCTGACTCAAAGAAGTGATAAAGATGAAGAGTAGCCCATAGCTTTCTTTAGTGAAGGGATTAAAGAATATGAAGATAAATACAACTATGTAGAGAAGCAAGACCTTGCAGTCATCAGAGTTTTAAAGAAATTTAGACACCTCCTATCTCATAATAAGATTCATTTGTTAGTACCCCATGCCAATGTAAAGGATTTCCTTTTGAGCAAAGATATTAGTGAGAAAAGAGTTGGCTAGATTACTAAAGTGATGGAATATGATATTGACATTCAGATCACCAAGCTGGTAAGAGGGAGGGGGTTGTGTAAATAGATGTTATCATCTCAGGAACCTAATGAGGAAGTTGTTATGATACTGACAGAGCAACAAGAGGTAAGAAATAGAGACCCAAGGAGTTGGATGGATGATATGATGAATTTCTTACGAGGCAATGGATACCCTCAAGGATTACATAGAACTAAAAGGAGAAAGTATAGATTATAGTCAATTCCTTATGTCATAGTTGACGGTGTCCTCTTTAGAAAAGATTTTAATGGAGCCCTATTAAGATGCCTTGATACAGACCAGGCTGAAAGAATGATCAAAGAACTTCATGATAGTCCTGATGGTGGCCACTTTTCAGCAAGGACACCTGCAATGAAGATCATGAGGGCTGGTTACTTTTGGCCATCCTTGTTCCATGACTATCATAAGTATGTGAGGAAGTGTGAGAAATGTGCTTTCTTCTCTGGAAAACAAAGACTTGCAGCTCTTCCCCTTCATCCTATTTAGGTGGACCAGCCTTTTGCTCAATGGGGATTGGATTTCATAGGCCCTATCAATCCTTCTTCCAGTTCTGGTCACAAGTGAATTCTAGCTGCTATAGATTACTTCACTAGATGGACAGAGGCAGTTGCATTGAAGGATGCCACCGAATCTTCAGTTGTTGAGTTCCTTGATGGAATTGTGACCAGGTTTGGTGCCCCTTCAACCATCATTTCAGATAATGAAAAATATTTTGTTAGAGCTCAAATTTGTGCATGGGCAGTGGACCATAATATCTATTTGAGTACATCCTCAAATTATTACCCCCAGGGTAATGGTTTGGCTGAGTCCTCCAACAAGAACCTGATCAGAATCATGAAAAGGACAATAGAAGATAACCAGAGGTGTTGGCATAAAAAACTGAAGACTGCACTATGGGCTAACAGAATAATGCCTAAAAGGTCAATAGGGAATTCACCATTTGTGTTGGTCTATGGCAAAGAAGCAAGGCTTCCAATTTCATTGGAGTTCCCATCCCTAGAGCTAGCTCATCAGCTGGAGTTGATTGAAGATGATGCCATGACAGTGAGAATGGAAGAGCTGATGGAGCTGGAAGAAAATAGAAATAAAGCCATGTAGACCCTAGAGGCACACCAGCAACAAGTAAAAAAGAGTTTTGATAGGAAGGCTAAGGTCAAAATCTTCAGGGAGGGAGATTTGGTTATGAAATGGGATGCAGATAGGGAAAAACTAGGAAGACACTCAAAGTTTGATGCATTTTGGAGTTGTCCCTATCTGATTGTCAGTTGCAAGCAGGCCAATGCTTTTTAGTTAAGCAGGCCTAGTGGTGAAATTTTGCCAATCCCAGTCAATGGGATTTATCTCAAACCATGCTTCTAATGAAAGTTGAAGATTTCATGTATATAAGTAGAGTAGTTCCTTTTTTTAGCTCTCCTATTTTCCAAGAAGTGCACGAGCATAGGATTGTCTCCATGAGACAGCAAGTTTTGAAATTTTGAAGGTTGTAGAGGAAGGTTTTGGTCTCTGGTTCCAGTTGCAGAGACAGGGGTTTCAGGGTTTCCCTCTCAAAGGTAGGGTTAGGGTTTCACTGTATACACAGGATCTACATCTTTTGACTCTGTAGCCCAATGGATGCTTCAAGCCACTGGTCTTATGCATAGCAGGCTAGCATCCCCTGTGAGTCACTAGAAATGTTACATATTGTGCCCCCCTGCCAAATATTTGAATTTTAAATATTGCCTACCCAATAGTCACTTCCCTATTTAATGTTATTTTAAACATCCCCAGGAATATCAAAAAAATTAAATGATCTAACCTCTTTTTTTTTTTCTCTGCACATTTCTATATTATGCGGGCCTGCAAGTCCCCATCGTTGGATCAATCTAAATCAACGGTTGGTGCTATGTTGCTATGGAAAGTTGCACATTGTTTTTCCATAGCGACATAGTGCCTTCTCACCACGTGGCAGGTGGATCCTCCTTTTACCTTGCTATTTCTCTGGCACTGGGTTTTGTTCCATCCATGGTGGGTGCTATGGTGCTATCAAAAAATTCGTGTTCCTTGCCATTAGCGACATAGCGCCCAGATGGAAAATAATATTACGGCAACATCAGGAAGACGGTGGGTCCCAAGTATGCCCTATCGGATATCAGTAATGAGTTTGTTAGACATGTTGGCAGTTGATCAATCTTTTCATTGGCTAAGGTATGACTGTGTAGAATGTGGGCCCTATGAGGACTTGTCAGACAGGTTGGCACGTGGCCAGTTCTCATTGGTTGGTACACTGATAGGTAGATCCATCTTGCTCATCGTCAAATCTAAGGAAATCAAGGGTGGGCGCTATCTCGCTATGGGAAGCTGCGAGGAAATTATCCATAGCGACATAGCACATCGGTGACGCATGGCACAAATGACATCATGGGCCCACCTTTCTCCAAAGTGATATTATGACTCATCCTTAGTGGTAGTTGTCAAGTGGGTCACAGTACAATGGTGGTTTTTCATTGGTCCATTCAGCCAACTCAGTGTGCAATTGTACAATTTTGTTGATCACCGTAGATCTAAAGAAAATCCACGATGGGCACTATCTCGCTATGGAAAGCTGCGAGAATATTACCCATAGTGACATAGGGCCTCAGCGACACATAGTAGGGTGGGGCCGAGTGTTATGAAACTGTAGGGATGGTACCAGTTTGAGTCGAGTCAGATGCTAGGTGTGCTAAGTTGTTTCGTGAGCCCAAAAGTTTTAAGAGCAAAGCACGGTAATATGGCGAGTCTTCACGATCGTCAAATCTAAGGATATTGACGGTGGGAACTATCTTGCCATGGGAAAGTGCTCGAAGGAGATGCATAGCGACATAGTGCCTCACTGACACGTGTCTCAGTGGGTCCAGTTAAGGCATTGACAGTTAACGGCCGACAGTTAGTGTGACAATCACAGTCAGAGTTTGAGAAGCTGGTACGGTTAGTTAAAAGACATGGTCAACTCGGGGAGACTTTGTAGGGTGGCAAAAAGATAAAAGATTGTTGGTCCACGTGGCTCATCTCGATGCCAAGATAGGTTGATTTGCTGACCTTGCTGATTCATGAGACAGAAACAAGGGAAATCAAGGGTTTTGCATGAATTTGATCTTCATGATCGATTTCAACCACCCCGGAGTAAATGCGAAACAAAGAAAAACACTCTACCACCCTGATCTATCTATCTACTTGGTTAGAGCATAGTTATGGCACTATTTTCATCTTCTTGGGGCCCTGTTCCAACCAAGATCAGACATCATTGCATCTAGATCTGTATCCAAATCAGATTTTCTCCATGATTGTTCCTTGTAGGACTTAATGGCAGGTAGTTGCAAAGTAACTACAATTAGAAGCCATCTCAGTTATGTCTGCACTATAAAGGCAAAATTTTATGAATTCTATAGGGTCGACCTTTCTCTATTTTTCTCTATTACTGCTCTACAGATTCTCAATGTAAATTCCCTTGTGCCTCTGAACTACATGATTTTCTGTCTTATCTCCTTCAGCCATTAGTATGAAAGTGCAAGAATTCTTTGCCTCTTACTGGTGTTTTGTAGAGACCTATGATCTGTATGACTGTATCTCCTTGGCCTATGAATGATAATATAAGTGAATTTCTCTCTCCTTGTGTCATTCATCTTGGTCTTTTGATCTGCATGTGATTACTAGATTAAAGAAAGTTTGAATGTGTATATCCTTAGTTTCATTCTGGTTCAATAGTGCATATATGGGCAGAGATTGGTCTGAAGACTCTATTTTGGTGCATCACCTCTTTAGATTAGATTAGGTAGATTTTCTTTCATGCTCTCCTTCTCCCTTTTCCTCTCCAAGAGTAGTTAGGTGCATCCTGATAGTAAGAGGAAGCTGACCTTCTCTAGAGACTCAACCTCATAGTTCAAGTCCCACAACTTGGAGGTTGTTTCCATGATTCACTAGGTTGTCCTTATGCATAGGATTTGGACAAGGGTGCAAACCTAAGTGACAAAAAGTCCATTGCCAATACTCTTGGCAAAGTTATCACAAAGGAACATGAGAAATTTTTCAATGCTCACCCTTACAAATGCGTTTGTGTTGAGGTTGATCTTTCCAAGGATCTTAAGGATTCTATGGAAATACAGATTGGGGCTCAAACCTTTTCTCAAAAGGTGCTTTATTTGAACCTACCTAACACTTGCTATAGGTGTCAATTAGCGAAACACAAGATTAGGGATTGCCCTTTGGCTGTGCCTAGGGTTAAACCCCTACCTAAAGAGGTTCATGCCAAACCAGTAGAAGGGAAAATAGAAGAATGGACTACTATTGGGCAAGGGCAAGGCTCCCTTGGCTCCTAAATAGTCATATTTAGTGGTCATTTTGATTCCTCCTATTTCAACAGGAGTGCAAACCCCAACTAGTTTAGGGGCGCAAGCAATTTTTTCAGAACCAAACCCTAGTGTTTCACAGGTTTCAAACCCTGGTGTTTCATAGGGGATTAAGGCAGCCACCAAGGCTAATGTCTCAGTTGTGATTCGTACCCATCTTGTTGCTTCTTCCATAGCAATTTAGAATGTGTGGCATTCTCGCAGTCCTCTCAGACATGCTGAGAAACTAGAGGAGAAACGACGGGCCATCAATCCAAAGGATTTTCCTTCAAGCTTTAACCTAATTTCTACCTTCTTGTAGAGTAGTTACTCCTCTCTTGAGGACAAGGAAGATATGGAAGAATTTTCATGAATTTTTTTATCATGGAATGTACGAGGTCTCATAAACCTCTCTAGAAAGTACTATGTTAGGGATACCCATCATAGACTTGGAAATTTAGATTTTCTCTATATGCAAGAAGTTAAGATCTATGTTTTCATGCTTTCTTCTACATGTCGTGTCATTTGGCCAGATGGCATTATGTTTTCCTCTCAACACAATGCTAGTAGAGGTGGTGTAGTTACTCTCTTTTCACCTCGTCTTCATTCTGCTATTATTTTGCATAGTTCTGACCCCATGCACATAATCATTTGGCTTTTGCTTTCCATTAACAATCATTCTTTTAAAGTCATTAATGTTTATGCTCTCAATGATGTTGTGGAAAGATCTCAATTGTGGGGTTGGTTGGCTGACAACTTGCCTCCAGCTACTTGGGTTATGTGTGGTGACTTCAATATGGTTGAGTTGGCCTCTAACAAAGATGGCATTTGGCATTTTCACTGGACAATTGGGGAAAGAGAAGCCTGGTACTACATGCACAATAAATTGGGCCTTTTTCATCCCAATACTAATTGCTACCAACATAGTGGGGTTTGGCACACTTGGTCCAACTTTTGAGTTGGCTTTGACTACATTTTAAAGCATCTCAATCATTGCATGATTACTACACAATCCTTTTTCTCCTTTTCTGAGGATCAAGATTTACCTATCATTCCCTTGCCAGATGTGATGTTATCTAACCACTATCCCATTTACCTCAACACATCTATGCTGATGCATGCTTCCACTATTGCTCATATCCTATGTGTCTAGAATCTAGAGCCACGTCCACATTCCCAGAAAGAGTGGATTTGATGGTGGAATAATGCCATTACCATAACTGCTCATTTTCTACACATCTATGGATGATAGTTAGCAGTTTTCAGAAGGAGGTCTTATGAATCCACTACTTCTATGTTCAAAAAAGCTTCTAAGGTTCTCACCTTCAATCCCATTGATGTTGATTTGCAAATTCAACTTGCCAAACTTCACCAGGACAAACAGGTTGTGGATAATTATGCCGCTCGGGGAGCCCAAATAAAAACTCGCCTCCATTGGTTGGAGGTTGGTGATAAAGCTTCAAAGGAGTTCTTCCAAGTTCTTCGAGCCTGTCATACCAATTTTGGGATTAAAAAAATCAAACAAGGCACTTCTGTTCTCTCTAGTCTCCCTGACATCTTGCAAGCATTTATTCATCACTATGAGAACATTTTTGCTTTGTAGGGAAATTTGGTTTCTCAGAAGGAGGCTCTCAAAAAGTGTATTTTTGTTACTCCAAACTACCTTGTAGTTGAGAAACATGCTTTTTATGAGAAACTACCCTCTGAGACCTCAAAGAGGTAGCTTTCTCCATGGCAGATGATAAATCCCCTAGGTGTGATGGGTTCCCTTGTGAATTTTACAAACACCTCTGGGAATATATTGGTCTTGATCTACACAAAGTTTATCTTGAAGCCTATCATTCTAAAAGTCTAGGAGCTATTATCAACAAAGGAAACATTAAATTCATACCTAAAGCTGGATATCTGGAGGATATTTGCAATTGGTAACGTATTGCCCATCTAAATGTGTCATATAAGATTGTTGCTAAGATAATTTCTCTCAAAATTCGCAACCTCTAGCCTTTAATTGTGCAGCCTGAGTAAATTGGCTTTATCAAGTCTAGATATATTCTTGATGACATTATTGTTGTCTAGGAAGGAATGGAGTGGGCTCGCAAGTCCAAGTAGATGGCTATTTTTTTGAAAATAGATTTTGCAAAAGCCTATGACTGGATTGAATGACCTTTCATTTTGGCTATGCTACGAGCTCTTGTTTTTGGTCCCAATTTTCTCCAATCTATGGAGATGTTCTTTGGGGATGCTAATGCTTGCATTACCATCAATAGCTCCCAATCTGACACCTTTGGGCTTTTTCGTTCCATTAGGCAAGGTTTCCCTCTAGCTCTGTTACTTTATGTTATTGTTGTTCAAGGGTTTGGCTATTTGCTAGCCCTCTTCGTGTCTTCAGGTGTGGTTCATGGAATTTCTTTGCCAGAATCCTCTTCCCAGTTGGTCAATGGTCATTTTTCTGATGATTCATTTCTAACTCTTTTGGAGGATGAAAAAAACATCAATAATGCCTTAAATGGCCTTGACACTTTTTGTCAAGCCTCTAGCTCTACTATTCAATGGCATAAAACACTCTGTTATCGCTAGTCTTTTTGCCAACGTCACCTTGGCTAAACTAGTTTAAATGGAAATGGGTCACTTATAGGGAGATCTTCCACTTTCTAGGCATTCCTTTTGCCTTTCAAGCATCGCCAGTGGATCTGTGAAATGCAGTGCTTGCCATGATTACTAAGAAGCTGGATTATTGGTTTACAAGACTGCTTTCTCTTGCAGGAAAATTCTAGATTTTCTTGAAAGTCCTTACAGCTACGCATGTCTATTATTCTTCTTGTTGGGCTCCTTCAAATGCCTCCTATCAAAAATTAGAGAGATTTCTTTGTGATTTTCTCTAGGCCTCTAGTTCTGATCATCATGGCTTTCATAGAGTTGCTTGGGATTTTTGTTGTCTCCCAAAAGAGTCTGGAGACTTTGGCCTTCTCTCCACATTGAAGCATGACCTTGCTCTATGTGCCAAATGGATTATTTGTGCCATTATTGGAGATGAAGCTTGGAAGATTTTGGTTATGCATTATCTTTCTTCCAGATTTCCTGTCAACAGACTTACATGGAATGGGATTGACTTTCACACTCTTCTCATCATGCGAGAACCCATGCTCATACATAGCTCTTTTGTTATCAAGAGCATATGTAAAGCTTGGGAAGTTGTCAAGCCTTGGCTTCACTAGTCTGGTGATGAGTTCCGCTATGGGCTCTCTTTGAACCAACGAAACATTTGGTGGTCTCCCCTTTTTGCCATCTAGGGTATTCCTCTTGCCAAGACTCAAGGTGCTAGAGCTCTACATTTTTTTCAAACAAGGCATCAAGACTCCTAGAGATCTTTTCTTGAGGGTTTCCATGAGTATTAGATCTTGAGAAGATATGCAAGTCCACTACTGTCTTGCCTATTCAGATTGATAGACTTTTGACTTATTGCTTTCTGCAATTCTAGGGCACTTAATACATAAAGTGGGTATTCAGTCTGTTAGACCTTGGTGGACTAATTGGAAGTGGTATCCTGCCACTCCTTTCATGAGTTACAAACCAAGTCTAGGTTATAGATGGCTTTCTCCCCATCTATTGATGGTGAATATGCTCAATTAAAGATAGCATTTGCAATCTTCTCTTTCTCAATGGAGAAAGCACTTTGACACTATTTGGAGTGTTATTATAGAACCCAAGATTTCCCATTTTTCTTGGTGCATACATTTTCAAGGTCTTCCCCTTGGGCCTCGGCTCAAGCATATGGGGGTTCTAGATCCTAGGTGTCCATTATGTGGCTAACCAGAGTCCTTCCTACATATTTTCTAGTTTTGTAGACATGCTCAAAATTATTGGCATTGGATTCATGATTTTTTAAAGTCATTTTTGCTTGAACCCTTTTCTTGGCACATGACTATTTTGGGTGATTCCCCTAGGATCCCTCAAAAATTTACCCAGATTTGGCATACCTTTAGGATGGAGCTTTTGTTCACTTTGGGGAAAGATAGAAATGTTATTCTTTTCACTAATAGTTTTCTTGACATTAATATTGCTATGTATGTTGGAAATCGGATTGAAAAGATCATTGTTGAATATCAAAGAGGAAGATTGTTGCAAAGGAGGAAGTTGATCGATAAAGAATGTTTTCAATCATTTTTTTGTCATTGATGTCAAACCTGCTACTTGTTGGAATGACAATTTTCCTATAAGATCCAAGTACTATCACTTAGTTGATTGATGAAGATGATTTAATCAACAAGATGTAACAAGAACACCTAAGGGAAAGGTTGAGTTATGGTTTTGTAATGAAGTACAAGGATCAGTTTAAGACAATGGTTAAATGATGTATTGATAACATACTAAAAGATATAGAGGTTGGCCACACTTAGAAACATTGGAGGAATAAGTTGGACTAGAGTTGACTGTAAAGCTTAACCAAGTTCATTAGTGGGTGTCGAGCAAGCTAGTTCAAGCCAAGAAAATTTTTAGTTGGAGCCGAGCAAATGCAAAACCTAGTGTGTGCCAAGTAAACTTCAGGTGCCCAGTGAAGTTCAAGTGCCAAGTGAAGTTCAAGTGCCGAGTCATATAGGAGTCGAGCATCAGTAAAATGTAGTTGATGCCGAGTAACATAGTATGTGTTGAGCACTAGAATTTCAATAGTGTCGAGCTACTACATTATTTTAAAAGATGAAGATTTTCCAAATCTGAGCTAACAAAGTTGTTACCTAGAATTTTGTGAACTAGTTGGAGGATAAGGATGATGAGCTGGTGGCATAGAATTCTATGTAAACCATTTTTGAGTGAATTCAAGAGGATTCTTCAAGATGTTTCTAGAGGAAAAAAAATGTGGGTTAGATTCAATGAATCCTACCTAATCCATTTGAATCAAAATTAAAGGAGGAAAGAATCGAGTAAGAAAAGTAATTATAGACTTCTATTTAAGGAGTCACAGGCCAAGAAGCAAGAGTTGCTGGCCTGCCAAATTGCAAAGTGGTTGAAGGGTGTCAAGGAGAAGGAAGAATAGAGCATAAAGACTCTGCTTCGATAAGTGGTCAGAAATAGATGATTGCACTAGTACATTGAGCATAAAGACTCAAGAAGACAAAGCTTGAAAGGAGGACAAGTTATCAGAGCTACAAAGACTGAAAGCCAGACAATGTTATGAGCTGAAGAGTGATATGAAATCTGCAAGTTAAGTTGTATGCTGCAATAAGGTCAAAACCCTTTATTGTTACTCTCTAGCAATTGTATTAGTTAGGGTAAAAGAAAATCTTATGGACTTAGGTTGGTTTAACAACCATTTGTAGATCCTTTAACAGGGTGGCATTCCAAGTGAATGTTCTAAAGTCCTCTAACTAGGTCCACTTCTAACAGGGTGGTTAAATCCTTTAACCAGGTCACATTTAACAATGTGTTGTAGCCTTTAATAGGGTATGCCTTTCATAGGGCATCACTTCAAAAGAGTGAGAATCCACATAAATCACTTTGTTATCTATTGATTCTTTATGTGTTATGCTTGCATGTTGATTTACAGTAACTTGCTAAGTAGGAAGGTCTAAAGCTTAGATGAATGAATAATTTGATGGACACATTTTATTTGGTAAAAAGTTTTGAATTGGACATTTGGATTGTGAACAATTGATTCACCCCCCCTCTCAATTATTCTAAAACATTTCTAACAATTGGTATTAGATCCAACTGCTAATTTAGTTTCAAGGTACTAGAAGTAGGAAGATCAAGATGTCCAAAAGAGAAGTTCCCAAGCTCAACAAAGACAACTTCATTGCATGGCAGAGTCTAATAAAATTGCACCTTGGATCAATAGGTGATTATGCAAAAACCTCAATTGGATTCTCTGACCCGTGGTGGCATTTGCTGGTCCCCAGCTCCTCCTCCTGGCACTCAGCAAGTGGTTTATGGGAAATGGCCTTTTTGCCTAGAACTAGCCATTTCACCTCCCAGGCTTGATATGAAAGATGTTGACCAAGCCACTAATGTTGTTAATGCTACTGCTAACGGCTGGACTATTCCCAGTCTGCCTCTCAATCCGAAGGATGATTGGGGTTTTCATGATAGAGATGAGCCACCTCCCTTAGTAGGTAGTGCTTTAGCTGCCTGAGGGTTTCTTTATATATATATTTTGATGAATAGTTAATGTTTTTGGCTTTGGCCATGTGAACTCTTGTAGGGTGATCTTGTATCCCCCAACCCTTTTTTGTGAGTTGTAATCTTAGTATATTATTTATTAATAGAACATGACTATTCATTAAAAAAAAAACATAACATAAAGTGAATGTCAAATTAAAAATATAACACAATATTTCAAATTAAAAATATAACATGATATTTCAAATTAAAAATATAACATAATATGTTTAATTTATGCAATTGTATAAAAAAGGTTCACTTTTTGGGCATTAAATTTGTCATATCTTTTGATGGCCAACTCTAATTAAGCCCTAAGATAGATCAAATCAAAGGGAAAACTAGAAGAGATGACTTGAGCAAAACCAAAGGACTAAAAACTAATACATTCACACTCAAAATGAAGAAAAGGATGATGAAGCACTAGAAAATTAAGCATAGGCTCGACAAATAGAAAAACAAAAAAACTTGACGAAAGCCTTTAGTAAAATGATTCATTATATCAATTGGGGCTGATTGGTTGATCAATAGTAACCAATTAAATAATGAACTAAACTCAGAAAAATGTGAAACTAAGTTGAAAAAGTTTTGTATTGTTACCTGCATTTTATGGTGACAAAATGTAGGACAATAGTTGGCTTTGGGAATGTTACTCATTTGTTCTTGGAAACAAAGAGTGAAATAGAATCTAGTTTTCTAAGTGCCTTCATTGACTCCATTGGGCTATAGAGTCAAGCGACCAAATTTAAAAAAAAAACTAATTTAACGCGACTAAAGAAAAGAAAATCTAATAAAACAAAAATGTGCAAGTTCGCTTATTAACAATAAAGAAAAACCTACCTAATTAAAACTAGCCAAAAATGCAAATTTTAGATGAAAACATTTGTGGGTTCAACAAAATAGCTACCTTTTTTAGTAGCTTGCAGTACCTTGCATGTTCACATGTAACTTCATATAGATGGAACATGAACAATTGGAGCAATGATGTCAAAGCCTAATGTAACACCTCGTGGAAGAGATGGAAGAATTCACCTTTTTGAGATGAATCATGTGCATTGCTTCTCCAAAAAAGGTCCATGATTTGAAAATTCTCCTTCAATACCGAACATACTTCTTTGATGTCTCCTTGAATGGAATTTCTATGTTCAAATACATGTGGAACCTCTAGCTTTCCATTAGCCTCCAACCAAGCAAGATGTCAAATTGGACATCCTCTTGATAGAACAAATTTTGATTTTTTCTTGCCAACTGCAACTTCCTTGACTGGTTTATCAATCACCAATACCTCAAGCTACTAGAGAAAACCTTGCTCATGGAATTTCTATGATGACATTCCTGCACTACATAAATCAACATACTCTTCACAAGCTTTTGACTTGAGAAAGTCTTTATGGTTTATGAGAAGTTCTTTCTCAAGCTTCAGGGTAGAACATTTATGCAAAGTGTAGTCAAGTTCATGACCTTGAGACACAAATACATCATTTGCACCTTGCGTTGAACTTGCTTACATGCCAACCTTTATGACACTACCATCTTGAACCTTGGAAGAAATTTTTTCCTTCCTTATCTTTTCATCACATGCATTCTGAAACTACATACACTAGATATGAGAGTTGCCAACTATGTCTTCTTCCTTTTCTTGGAAGAGTATAGCAAGATTACTAGCTTCAAACAAAGGATGCTTCACTTTTTTCTTCACTAATGGTTCTTCAATTGTAAGCTTCTTTGATAGTGAAACCATTTTTTGTTGATTCCCAACAATAAAACTTTGCAAAATAGTTAGCAAAGGCCTCCTTTATACATCTTCGTAAGGAACGAAGAACACACCTTGAGCTATTTGCTTTTTGAGGTAAAGTAACTCATTTGCTAACCTTTACACCATAGGATCTGTCCTTGCACTCAAAGAAGATGAATTTGAAGAATGATAACTTTCTTCAAATCCACTTGTTTCAATTCTTATCTTCATTGGAAGAATAATATCATCTTCAATTTCAGTTGCCAATGTCTGTGCAACTGCGAGAGTAGGTGGGGCTTCTCTTCTTAATAGAAAATATATTTTAGGAATTTGAGCACTAATGAAGAAACACTTCAAATTTGCAATTGTAGGTTGAGAAAAAACTAAAATTCTTTGTGTCAATTTGTTTAAACGAGCAACAAATTCATGCATAGGCACATGAGATGACTTCTTTAGCTGAGCAAGTTGGGCCAACAATGCATAAGCATCTTCTGGAGGCTTGAACCTTTCCTCAAACTTGGCTATGAGAGTAGCCTTGTTTCTGATAGTATGTGGTGGTAAATGGTAAAACCAATCAACAGCCACGCCTTATAGATTTTCCACAAACAACCTTACATATACATCCTCGCATTCAATAGCATGAACACTATATGCAATGTAGAAAGAAACAATATGCTTAACAACATGTTGTTCATCATTACCGAAAAACTTGGGAAAGTTCTTTCATGAGCCATCAGGAAGATCATGTAGAGGTGGAGCTAGATTCAACGGTCCAAAAGCATTTCTCCAAGGACCTTGGGCCATTTACATGTCCTTGGTAAATGCATGAAACAATTACAATGAATAATTTTACAATGAAAAAGGACATGAGTATGCTTCAAATGAAAGCACGAGGCTCTTAAATGCGTGTCATATCCCCATAAGAGTCACCAAAAAAATATTGAGTGGATATTTTGCGACTGACAGTTTTGGGTAAAATCTAACCACAAAATAGGATGGCCATCCATATCATATGAGACAAAGTCTATCATACCTTAAAGGGAAGGCTTCCCCTTCTTAACATTCCTTGGATCAACTCAAGGTAAGCAAGAAGTCAAGAGATTTTGTAATGGGTGTTCCCAATATTCTTTCCTCTTAACCTTCAGGAAAGAATCAACTTACCCGTGGAGTGAGTAATGGGCATGATGAAATCTCTAACTACACTTTTATCTAGTATCTGGAAATGGTGATACTGATAAACCAACATTAACTCAAAGGCTAGCTGAAAGTGTACCAATTTGGCTCTAAGTCCTATTTTAACCTATTCTATAAGAACAATCTTTACCATTGGGGCACAAAGACTTTAAAAAGTAGAGTATTCTAACTATTTTTCATGAATTTTAGATGGTAATACAAGGTGCAATCAAAGCTCCTAGTCTATGTATTGCCACAACTGCTCCCAGTCAAAGTTTCAACTCTGTTTGCTTCTTAAATCACTATGCTCTATTACTGACCACACAATAATAACATGAATAAAAAAGAATAGGCACAAATTATAGTCAAAGTTTCTAATTTTCTCCATCGCAATTGCTTCCAGTCAAAGCTTCAAATCTAATTGCTTCTTTTATTCACTTTTCTCCCAAATTTGTACTTTACAATCAAAGTTATGCTTGCACAAGTGTGGCAGAGCATTCTTGCATACAACAAAAGATAATTTTTAGAATGAGGGGGCACTCCTTTATATAGGCACAAGAGTTGAGAAAAATATGGAGCAAAAAATGGGAGCAACTCAACCAACTTTGACCTAGTCTAACTAAAAGAGAAATTATTGGGTTACATGCAACTGCATATGCAACTCACATTACATGTAATTACATCCTTTTTGCACTACATCCTCTCCAATTACAAACATGAAAGAAGAAGAAGAAAAATAGAAGAGAATTGAAACAATCCCAAGGATAGTTCTGAAGGACCTTGTACTTGGCAATGCAATCTTAGATGATAACAAGATCGAGATTTCCTATATTTCATGTTACTGCATTCACCTTGATAATCATGGTGTTATGTCTTTTAATAGCCTCTGACTCTCTTTGATGAATTTTTCATAGTCATTTGAAAACTTGATGTGATCAAGCTT